>CM047945.1:0-2400000 GCA_026184415.1 Trichothecium roseum
ACCCTAACTAACCCTAAACCCTAACCCTAAGAAACGGCGCCTACGGTTCCCCCTAGCACCCCCAGCCCTAGACCTGCCGGAGCCCCTACGGCCGGATCGGTCTCCTCTGACCCTTTTGCCTCTCCCAGCCCTCCCAGGGCCCTAGGCACAAAGGCAGCCCCTAGAGCTGGGTCACTCTCGTCGGACCCCTTCGAAAGTCCTAGCCCTCCCAGGACCTCAAGGACAGAAACGGCGCCTACGGTTCCCCCTAGCAGCCCTAGCCCTAGGCGCTTCGAACCCTCTAGGCCTATCACCCCCCTCAGCCCGTCGGCCGGCGAGCTAGAGGCAAGCCACGCCAGCCTCCTAGCCCCTATCCTCACAAGGGACCCCGTCCAGAAGCTACTAGCCTACTCAAAGGTCAAGGTCCCGGATCAGCGCCTCCACGCCCGCCAGGCCGCCCTATTCCAGACGGCAGCCATAAGGCTAGCCAACAGCTTCAGCCAACGCCCCACGGAAAAAGCCCTACTAGACTTCCTACTCTTACCTAGGGTCCTAGCCCTAGGCCTGAAGAAAGGTCAACTAGCCGCCACCTTACGGGCGTTCCCTTCTATATACCCCTCTATAGAAGACGACGGTCAGGACCCAGGGTCTAGCGCCAGGGTCAACGACCCGGCTAGCCAGGCAAAGAGGCTACTGGGAAAAGGGTACGTCGGAAGAGCCTCGAAAGCCCTGATCGACCAAACCCCTATAGCCGCCACCAGCCCCGACACCCTAGCTACCTTGAGGTCCAAACACCCTCTAGGCCCTAGGAATCCCTTCGGGGGCAAGACCAGCCCCAGACCCGGACAACCTGTTCAGAACGAAGCTATCCTCCAGGCCATAGCTTCGATCAACAAGGAAAAGGCCCCGGGCCTAAGCGGCTAGACGAGGCCCCTACTAGACCTAGCCATAGCTAAGGATAGCCCCGTCATCAGCTTCCTTAGACTGCTAGCCGACATGATCCGCCAGGGCACCGCCCCCGGCGCCGACCTCCTTTGTGCCTCTAGGCTCATAGGCCTCGAAAAGCCCGACGGAGGCGTAAGACCTATAGCCATAGGGGATATCGTATATAGGGTGGCCACCAAAGCTATCCTTATCACGAACTACAAGGCCGGAATGCTGCTACCTAACCAGCTAGGTGTAGGCAGCCCCGGCGGCGTCGAACCGGCCATCTTCCTTCTCGAAGAGGCCATCTCGAACCCCGAGGTAGGCTATACGAACATAGCCTCCGTAGACCTCTACAACGCCTTCAACGCCCACAGCCGGACCGCCATAGCAGCTGCCACGGCCACCTACGCCCCTACCTTCTACAAGGCAGCGGCCTGGGCCTATAACGGACCGTCTCTCCTTATAACGGAAGACGGGACTGCCATAGCCTCGGCCTCAGGAGTCCGTCAAGGAGACCCCCTAGCAGCCTTCCTATTCTCCCTGGCCTTCCGACCTACCTTAGAAGACCTAACAAGGCGGCTACCAAAGGCGACGGTTATAGCCTACCTAGACGACCTATTCGTCTTATCAAAGGACCAACCTAGCCTTCCGGCCATAAAAAGGACCTTCTCGAACTCCCCGTTTACCTTAAACCTAAGGAAAACGAAGGAGACGGCAACCCGAGACCTACGCCACGAGGGCCTAGCAGCCCTAGGGACCTACATAGGCCCGGTTGCCAAAAAGAGGTCCTTTCTAAAGGCCAAGGTCGCTGAACTGAAGCAGGCTGTAGAGGCCATAGAAGGCCTGCCTAAGCAGTACACCCTGATCCTCCTCAGGGGCAGCGTCCAACTCCTCCTCCGCCACCTCCTCCGCCAGCTCAACCCCGCATGCCTCCTAGACCTCTGGGAGACAGCCGACAAGCTCATCGTCGAGGCGGTCGCAACCCTAGCCTCCAGGGGCCCGAAAGGCCAGGTACAAGGCCCCAAGGTCGACCTAGACCTCATAGCCCTCCCCGTAAAGGAAGGCGGCCTCGGCCTGCCGGCCCACAAAGAGCTAGCCCGCGGCCTCTACACAGCAGCCAAGGAAGCCGCCAGACCTACCTTAGAAGCTATAGGGGTTAAGCTACCTACCAGCCAGACTAGCCCTATAGCCCTAGCTAGAGAGGTAACAAAGCTAGCTACGAAAGAGAGGCTAGAAAGGGTCCTGGCTACTCTAGACCCCAACCAGCAAGCCAGCCGGCTAGAAAACGCCGCCTACCTGGGCCGCAAGTGGCTCGATATCCTGCCTACGCAAAAACAGCTTATAATCGCGGATAACGAGATCACCGAGGCTATTAGGGCCAGGCTGCTAGTCCCTATAAAGCCCCTGGACTTACCTTGCAACGCTTGCGGAGCTAGGGTCAGCCTAGGCCACGAAGACGTCTGCCGCGGCGCGAATAGGCGTTGGATCATTAGGCACGACTAGGTTAATAGGGCTTTCGTAAGGGCTGCCGGCTCTAACCCGACCCTAGAAGTCGAGAAAGAACCTAAGGTATTTTTTATAAATAGCCTTAGGGCTAACTTCTCGATCGCCTCGGGTAATAGGCCGAGCTACTACGATATCTAAATCGTAGCTATTAATAAGGCCGAGGCTAAAGACGACCCTTATAAGACCCTCCGAGAGGCTACCCTCGCTAAAAAACTTAAGTATAACGCCCTCGGATTATCTTTCTATCTTATCGTCCTCTCTATAGGCGGCTTAATAGATAAAGGGACCGCGGAAGCCTATAAGGCTATCTAAGCCTCTATTAGACCTACCGCGGCTAGCTAGATAGATATGTCGATCTCCCTAGCCCTCCTTAGGACTAGGGCCGGATTGGCTATATCTATAGCTAGGAATTAAAACTTTTTTCTCTTTTCTTTTTTCTAGAAAAATACCTATAAAAAGACTTTCTAATATCTTTTTTACCTAATTATTTCTATCTTTTCTTTTCTTTTTACTTTACTTTCTTAATTTCTTTTTTTATTTCTTTTTTTTATTTTTTTTATTATTTTTTTTACTATTTTTAATTTTCTATTTCTTTATTTTTTTACTTTTTATTAAAAAAATCTCACACTTTTTAAAAAACCTCTATAGAAAAACCCTATATAGAAAAACTACTAGCGATAAGCTCTAGATAACTTAATACCACCCTAACTTAACCTTAATAATATTATTAAAAGCTATTATAAGAAAATATAATCTATTTAGGTAAAAAGTATATTCTTATAGTTATAAGTATATACTAAAATTAATACGTTTAGCTATTTCTAGCTATAATATTAGTCGATACGGTCGGTATTTAGCTATCTCGACTTAATCGATATAATTAATACTTAAATATTTTAATTACTAGCTTTTAGTTACGTGCGTTTATTATAACTTACCTTATAGCTTATATTCCGACTTACGAGTTATTTTATCTTAGATTATTATTATAATTAATCTATTTAAGGTAGTATAGGATCTACCTTCTAGTTATATTAAATAACCTAATTACGTTAGTTTGTAATATTAAGATTATAATTATTATATATTATAATTATATTATTAAATATATCTTAGCTTTTATTAATTTCACGTAAGTTGCCTTTATATATAATAAGTATCGTAATACTAAGTATATAGCCCTTATAAGAATTAATTAACTATAACGTAAGTTTAATTTTCCTTATTTTAATATAAATATTAATTAAGTAATATAATAAGAATTATATAAAAAAGAAAGTTTTATAATATAAAGTAATATAATATATATAGCCTCTATATTTTTATTTCTACTTAAAAGCTTTTTTATTTTTTCTTTCTTTTTTTCCTTAAGCCTTAATATATTTTCCTTAAAGCTTTCTTCGTCTTCTAACTTAATTGCCTATCTAATAACCCTTCCTTTATTAAGTAGTAGGTATTAACTTGCCTTACTAGACCCTCTTATCATAGTTGCTATTTGTATGGTTAAAGCTCGCAAGTCGGACTATATAACCCTCTTGGATAGATGCTAGGGTGTGGTCTGTTTGCCCTTAACTCCATAAGTATTAGCCCGTACGAAATGCTGTAGGCGTAGGCCACATACTATCATTAATATCTTCTACCATCCAGCTACCATCATCAAAAACATTCTCAGGAAGCCAGCGGCGAGGCTTGTCAAACTGGGCAACACCAAGGGGCGCATTCGAGAGACCTTGGTCAATAGTCACACCACCATCATACCCCGACTCATTTTCCTGCCGTGGAACAATTACATGACTCTCTGGCATAGGTGTCAGAATAGTTAGGTTGTCGGGGCCGTTCGTCGTTATGTTCGGTAAACTCCAACTTCCACCAGACGTCCCCGTAGGCATGAAGGTCTGCTCCTTCAAAGCAGACGGAGCCCTCAATTGAGAGGATATTGCTGTAGTACTGTTATTAACATCGCCAGCTACTGTCGTGCTTGGTATACTTTCGTTGCTTGTCGCTTGCTGCCCGTCAACATCTACTCCAATATGTGTTCTCAGAAGCTGCTTTATTGTGAAAGCGCACCGGCTTGCAGTCGGAGTTGTTGTCGCCTGACCCAAAATCTCAAGTCCAAAATCCACGCGTGTACTAGCTTCACGTGCCAACATGTCGTTGCCTTGCACTTGGGCATCCTTGATATCTAAAACGTGGATAGTACATGCCACGAACATCGTGTATGTTTGCAACCAGGCGATACAACGGAAACCGAACCGGCGGACGTGAAGCGTGAACAGCATATCTGTCATTCGCGCAGCTTCTGTACAGCGGTGCCTGGCATTTTCTGAGAATCTGCGAAATGGCCTACAGAGGAGAATGACAGTCGTCTGGAACATTAAGTTAAGAAGTAGTATGTGTGGTGGAGGGCAAAACAAAAGCATAGAGGCTTCTTTGATCCTCAGGTCAGACTTCAAAGCGGCGAACCAGTCATCCAGCCTTCGGAGCGTAGCAACAAGAAACTCAGAATGATGACTTTGTTGTGAGGGGTTCGGCCGAGAGTAGAGCTTGTCCAAGATGCCATCTATGATGGTACTTAGTCGACAGTACGCAACAAAGCGTGCGTTACTCCAAGAACGTGATTGAAGTATAGTGCTGGTCATGCAAGCACTCACCCCAAACGGTTGCCACGATTCGTCGTCCGCCTCGGGTCCATCAATAAGTCCGTCCGTAGTAGGCAACTCAATTAAGCTGTTGATAATAGGCGGGCGTCCTAGGCAGATGCTCATAGTTTTATCCCAAGTGTAACAGCTCCAGAATACTTGACGTCTGAGTGCCAGGTCCTCTTCCGAAAAACGGGTTGAGATATGTCCTAAGCGTTCTGGAGGTATGTGAATACCCAGGTCTCGTGCCATGCGAAATGCCATTCCTCCGTACAACCATCCCTGAGAGGTTCTCCCACATGCACATTCCCGGGCTGAGAAAATAAGCAAGCCCTGGATTGTAGGGATGGAGCTTCCCTCATCAATTTGATGGATCATTAACTCCAATGCCCGCCTAGCAAAGCGTTCTCCGACTTCTTTGGCGTCGGCCCTTGACGAGAAACGTGCGGCTTGAGCTAGGACGGTGCTTAGAAGAAATGGTGTCACGTACGGTCCGCCGGTATACAAGTCACCTATTTGCGTCCATGTTAGTATGGAAATGGTATGCTATTCGAGAGAGCTGAGCAGGAAGGCTAGATAAACTTACGTATAAAGACCTTCTTGCTAAGCACACAATGAAGGTGGTGAGGCCAGCACCAGTAAACCTCAAGTAACTCGTTCCGTAGCGAGGGCGTAATGTCTCCAAAAGAAGACGTGATAAGCGCCTGGTTACCTGCGACTTCAGATAAAGAGAAAGTGGTAGACGCATGTCGCGTGGAGGCTTGCGTATCATCATCTGAGCTCTGCACTTGGCTGGCTGTATCAGTGTAGTACAAACTCGTCCTGCCGTAGAAATTGAGATAACCGCCTGAACCAACTGCTATTTCTTCAGGAACGAGCTCTGTCTCTGTATCAGAGAGGTGTTCTTCGTGCGAAGGCGCATCTGTTGCTGCTAGGGTTACATCACATGGACTGGTACCCCTCCCGTTGTCGTCATGTGAACCCGTTGGAATAATCGGCTGTGATAAGAGTGTCTCGCGTTCACTGGGAGTCGCTTCACGCAAATCTTCAAAGCGTTTTCGATATGCTAACAACTCGTTCTCGAGGCTCTTGACGAAGAGCAAAGGTGGTGACCTGTTGCTTGTCAGCAAAGCCTAACACGTTACTAAGAGGTAGAATATTCCATTTCTTTACTTCTCATATCTGCATTCCTCTTTTGCGATGACGCACTTCCGACATGACGGGAGAGCACCGTCGCACTTCGCCTTTCGTCTCCGGCAATTCGAGCAAGCAAACCCATAACGCCGTTGCTTTTTCTTAGGTGTGTCACGAGATTCCGAAGCCGGCTGCATTCCGTTTTTCTCGGCTCTGAATACAACTAAGTGTAAGATCGATGTAAGGAAGAACTATTACTACTCCGTACCTATTTAGAAACAAGGTATTATTATTACGTATCACGTGGTCTGACAATACCTCGATAGAAATATAACTAAGGCCTTATTAAATAAGACCGATTATTAAACCCCGAAAACCACGATTATATATAAGAAAATACTTTCCTTAAATTTATTATACTCTATACTATAAACAAAAATATATATCTTTTATATATAATATTAATATATTATTTATTAAAAGCCGTATTAGTAACTATTAAAATAAGAATCTTTACTATATTTATTATAGTTTATAGATTTAGTAGCTTCTTAATATATAATACAATTCCTTAAGTTATTAAGCTGAGAGAAGTATTATTATTAAAAAAGTAATCCAGTAAGAAGCTTATAGCCTACGTACGATAGTATTCCGTAGCTATGTCGATAAGAATAAGATATACTCCGTATATACTAAAGTGGTAAGGAGATACTATACGGAGTAGTTATCCGTACGGAGTACGTTTATACCAGAATTAGACCTAGCTGTACTCCGTACTCCGTACAACGTATTAATTATTAAACCTGCCCCCCGGCTGCAACGGAAAGATGCCGTTATTATTATAGTACGACGTATTAATGCGATATTTTACTCGTTTGCTTATCCGATTTTAAAGGAAGAAAAAAATTGCTTAAAAAAAATAAGAACAACGCGGTAACTAACTTGTCGAGAATTTCTTTAGTGTGGACTGGTACTATCTTTTTATCTTTATATTATCCGCACAGAGTACTTCCATCAAGGAAAGGAAGCATAAATAACATACGCAATCATGGCTATATACCACATTGGTTTGTAACAACGTATACCATTTTCCTCACGCAATCTGTCCTAACATTCGACAGTGTTGTTTAAGTTGCGTCCTGGTGTAAGAATGTCGCAAGTGCAAGATTGGGCCGCATGCGGATCTGCTATGCTTGGCCAAATCCCAGGTTTGTGAAAGAATTAGCTACCTGCTTCAAGTAGCATTTCGTGATTGGTAAATGGACTGAGGAACTAATTTACTTGTGGTAAGGTCTCTTGCAATGGCACTGCGGTCAACCTTTGGCCATGACTGCTTATCGAGCTCGGGGTTACGATATGGGCATTGTGGCAATTTTAGAAAACACCGAGTCATTGCAAGCTTATGCGGATCACCCGGCCCACCAGAGGTATAGCTATATTTTACCATGATATCATGAGAATAGAGTTACTAATAATATAATGGCTTCAGAGTACACGAAATGCGGGAAGCGTTATGCTCGGAGACGCTCGCCTTCGATTTTGAAACATAGGAGCCCTAGATTAATTTACTACATTACCTTATATTTCCGTTTATACATAAACTACTCTTTTTGAATTTTTAAAGTATGTTGGTAAAGTTTAGCTATATAGCTACTAAGTAAGGAACGAAACTCGGGTTAAAAGGGTGTACTATTAAACCCGAAAACATTTCAGGGATATGCTTGCTGATATATACTAAGAGAGTTATAGAGGCGGACTTAACGGAACTCTAATTCTTCTCCCAACGGCATCTTTCCGGCCTCACTATTTTTATTCAGTCTATATATTACTTAGGAAGCCAATAACCTAAATAAACCAACATATTTATAGGTACATTCTCGACACTATTATATTTTTCACACTATATATAACAGTACTCCTTTTGGTCCTTAGTATGGCTGGAATAGAAGCTCTTCGAAATGCGTACGAGGGGCAAGGAATGTCAGACAATCTGAATTATTCTTTACGGCACAAATTAAGACAATATGCCACGACAGAAAAGCTAGCATTTAATGTGAGTTTTGACCTTGAGCCATCCTACGAACTTGAAGTAGTAACCAACGAGTACAGCAAGATTGCAGCGGCAACATATACATTAGGAGATTGGGACGAGATCTTGAGTTAGCGGATATTGCCATTGCATTCCCTCTGGACTGTAGCATCAATGCAGCAATGTTTGGTAGCGCCGTACGCGTTTTCAACCAATTAGCTCACGCCAATCTCGCCTGCGGCGTTACTCTATTAGGATTCACCGTCGTAGGAAAGGTTGTCGTTGGCAAGAAGTCATGGAATGCACCCCTTGAAGCAATTGACAATACCGCAAACTGGAAAGACTTGAAACAGTTTCAGGGATTTCCCAATCCCCAGGACTTCACGCTCTCGGCTTTAGTGGAAATTTGTGAGGAGGATACAGACGGCGTCTTGCATGGAAGCCCAATACTTCTGTCTCAATGGACAGAACAGCCGTCGGTAAGACTCGACATGATTAAAGAAGAGGGACAGGCCTCACGAGCTCCTTGTGTCTTAATTCGAGGACGTGAAGCCGACAGAGTGGGAACTGCTCTTGTCACCTCTCATAGTGCCTATATTGGCGCATTGTTTGACAATTTTGATTGAACATGCAAGCGATATTGACCTCTGGGTTACGGGAGAGAGTGTTGAGGGGGATATTTCCCATACGTTGGCTACAAGTGCCAGAAGGTAGTCCATAGAAAATTCCTGCTGGCAATGAGATAATATGAATCATGGAATTTGCTTTTGTTTGGCTCGAGTACTTTGAAATGGAGTGCCTTTATATCGTGAAAGCAGATGTATAAGTGATGAAACTCATACTGTAGATATATTACATACAGTCTAAGATGTCCGTATCTTCCCTTCCAAAGTGCTTCGCTTTGACTTTGTACTTAACTTGATTATATACATCCAAAACATATCTGTGGAATATGCAATAAATATTCTGATAAAGGACATCTACCCGAGTAATAATCGATAGATTTATCTAGGTAGATGTACTCAGTGGGGGTGGCTTCATGGCTTTTATAGAATTAACTAATTCAGAATAGAAAATATAAGCAGAATACACCGTCTACACCTAGGATGTCGCTAGGTCTTGCGGTATATTACCGACGACTCTTACGTATACTATTAATGAACCAAAGTTAATGTAGACTAATAGATTCGTGATAAGAAGAATTTCGAGAACGTCCGTAAAACACTGCCGCGTATATGACAGAATTATGCAGAAAGACATGAATAAGTGATGTGTATTTATTGGATTTGATAGTGCCATAAATGTTAGCTACAGAGCATATGTCTGCTTTCACTTTACTACCAGAGGTCTAAATACACTTCATCCCATCCTAGTCTGTGCAATTTAGTAAAGAACGATTCAACTTCAAGAGCATGAATTACTGTTTATCCTTCGAACTGTTCTACGGGTGAATGCTAAAATCTTCACCCTTGAACGCCTCCAGACCTGCCGTGATTCTCATACCAGCAGCACAAGCACTCCAATCCAAGGAATCACCACCAACTGATTTTGCGATTGTCAAATGTGTTAGTGCCTGGTCGATTATTGGCGTCGGGGTTTGTGTTTCCAACCCCAGGCGCTTAATGAACCGGGCATCTTTCATTCCTCCGGGAAGAGTAAACCCATTGGTTCCAGGAAAAGAACCATCTCGGATCTTTTTGCCATAGTTAATCCATGCTGCTGCGGGAAACCAAGCTTCTACAGGCTGATTGTTAGCAAAAAGCCAAAAAAAGATTCGAATAAGGGTAGGCATTTGGGTCGCACCAATAAACTCATAAAAGAGAGAAACGTCGAATCCAGTCTTCTCAGCTAGCGTAAAACTTTCGGAGAGAAGTTCGATGGTGCCAAGGATACAGTTGTTACCAAGGATCTTGAGTAAAGTTGCTTGTGAACAGTCCTCGCCGCACTCAATGACAGCCTTGCCAATGGCTGGCACGATGTACTTCCTCAGCGTCTCTTGAGTCTCAGGCTGACCTGACAGGACTACAAGAAGGGAGGCACTCTTTGCCGCCGCTGGGGGGCCAAAGACTGGGCACGAACAATAGGAAATGCCATTCCCATCACTCTCAGCCTGGAGAGTCTTGGACGTGGTGGGAAACAACGTAGAGTGGTCAACAATGATGAGTCCCTTCCTACCCGCTTTCACAATTTGTCGTATGACCTCCAATGCAACGTTGTCGTTGGCTAGGCAGGTATGTATGACATCGCATTGGCTCGTCAGCAATTCAATCGAGTCGGCAACTTCAACGTGGTTGCCGTCTCGAAGCGAATCGCACTTTTGGCGTGTACGGTTCCAAACCAGGACAGGGGAATAACCATTACTCTTCGCGAAAGAAGCAAGATTCTTGGCCATTTCGGAACCCATGTTCCCCAAGCCAGCAAAACCGTAAGTAGGACTAAGAGAAGCCATTGTGCTGTTCAAGTGTAAATAACGATGATAATTCTGATGGTTTGATAGATCTATAATGAAGGAGGAGGTAAATGTGAAATAATAACAGCAATCCACGGATTTGTAAATATGGCAATATATGGAATTTTAAAGGGACAAAAAGTGAGATCTAATGCAGACGCCACTCTATGGAGTACGTTAGAGTGCTATGCTATTGGGCACGATCGCCCTTTCATAGTTGCGGAAAGATGCCGCCATGGTTATGTGAGGACTATAAAGATCTTTGAACCGGCATCTTGCCGCCAATGGCGACTTTATCTACATCCCCCCGGGAATGGATCGCCAGGGCCAGCTAGCGTCGGAGAAAATCCAGCGGGTACTATAGTAAGCTTTATCCCTACACCCGCAAAGATATACTCCTATAAAGCTACCCCAGAGTTTTCATGGTGACAAGTGCCGGGCAGTTAAAAATCAACGGCTTTATTGGAGCTTTTTAAAAGAAGATTAACGCCACACCAAGAAAGGATACCAGGAAATTTTCATTCTACGCAACAGTAACATGTCTGTCGCTCCTGTATTCGACGCCTTCAATAATCATGGGCTCAAGCAAGATGCCAGCACGATTAGTGAAGTTAACGGGCTGCCCTTCTACAAACCGACCCCTGCCGACATCACCATTAACAACAGGACAGCGGAGGATAAGAAGAAGATCTTTTTCAAGAATGTGCAACTATTTGATTCCACTGGATTAGATTTGCACTTGAGCAATGTGCTTGTCGAACTTGACAAGATTTCGCGGGTAGGGAATTTCGATTTCACCCCTGATAAAGACACACTTGTCATCGACGGCGAAGGCAAGAAGACGCTGATGAGCGGTTTGGTCGATGCCCACACTCACCTGAGCTGGAACGACTCCCCGACGCTGGATGGCCTGACGAGCCTTCCCATTGAAGAGCACGTGCTTCACACCGCGCAGTCAGCCAAGAAGTATCTAGACTGCGGGTACACCATGTGCTTTGGGGCAGCAAGTGCGAGACCACGTCTTGACTTGGTTGTGAAGAAGTTTATCAGGAACGGGTCACTGCCAGGACCGCGGACTCTTGCGAATTGCCAGGAGATTACCACCACTGGCGGCGCTATCGTGCCCAGCATTTCCAGATATGCGGATGGGCCGGACATGATGCGGAAGATTGTGCGAGAATTCATCGAACTCGGGGTGGACAACGTTAAGCTGAGCATGACTGGGGACTACGTTCACGACACCATGGGCTCGGAGGAAACATACTACACGCTGAGCGAAACCAAGGCTGCGGTAGAGGAAGCACACAATCGTGGAAAGCGAGTCTGCGCACATGCTCGATCAGCAGCATCGGTTCGACTTTGCGCACTTTCCGGTGTAGATGTCATCTATCATGCTTCATACACGGATGCCGAGGGCATGGACATGTTGGAGAAGTTGAAGGATAGAATATTCGTCGCCCCTGCCATCAATTTCCCTCTGGCAAGCTGCACCGGCGAAGCAACAGCATATGGCCTGACCCCCGAAATGGCTGTCAAAAAGGGACTGAAGCACGAGGTCGACTACACCTGCAAAGTCATGTCAGAAATGCGAGAGAGAGGCATTCGCGTCCTGCCCGGTGGAGACTATGGTTTTGCTTGGGCTCCTCATGGGACATACGCAAAAGACCTGGCGCACTTTGTCAATCTATTTGGCTACACTCCAAAGCAGAGTCTGATTGCTGCGACTGCGTTGGGTGGGGAGCTAATGGGCCATCCCGACGTCTTGGGTAAAGTGAAGCCTGGTTACTTTGCAGATCTCCTCCTGATTGACGGAAACCCCTTGGAGAATATTGAGATATTTCAGGACTTGTCAAAGTTGCAGGTAATTGTTATCAACGGCCATGTTCATAAGAATCTTCTATGATATATTAGGTAGACACAATCCATTTCTCTATTAATGTTTCAATTACAACTACGTGGATGCAAATGGATTGTAATCAAATAGGCGAACATACATGATGGTACAAATACCGAAGTGTGTCACATTTGTTACACGGGAGCGAAGTCGGTAACTTTATCTCGACTGCCGTAAAGCAGCGTTTGATAATAATGTTGCAATACTCTTGCTATTAATGTATCGGATTGTCCCAGATACGCACTTGATTGCGTATATTCATAACGTGACCCAACCCTTCTCAACTGACACATGGTGAACGGGTGCATATATGTACTTGACAGGCCATGCAGTTAAATTGTTTGAAGCACAATTATCTATATCGGGGAATCCCACGTTGAGATACTTACTTCGTAGACCTGTTGTTTCGTTACTCGGCCTTTGTCGTATATCCGATATAGCGAGAAATACCCGCCAGACCTTTACCATCACCAATAATATTGTACGTACCAAGTATGAACTCATGGTCTGCATGTTTTCCTTGGACAGGCCAATTTTCATCATTAAGAAAACCATTCCATGTGTTAATCAATTGTGACCCTGTATATCTAAGCACTGTTTTTATCGAGACACGGGCAGATATTAATTGACAGTGTCCTTGGCTAAACCACTTCACTTCCAAGTATTATGCCACCAGGTACTCCGTACAGCATTTTGTCGTTCCTCCGCGGGCCGCTCAGCCTATTCCGTATGCATTCCGTTATCAGTTAAGCAAAATCAAGTGCGGCGCGGACAGAGGAGCGGTCCGGACGTCTGAGGCCGGCCGGCATCTCTCCGCTTTACTTTCACCTTATTCCGTACTTTCTACTCCGTACCAAAGAAGAGACTCACTTATCCCGATTGTTCGTCATCTTGCCGTGTTGCTAGACTACTACTGCGTGCACGACCTTGGTCTATCTATATAGCCTTGCCATACTATAATTCCTCACACGGTTCATCACCATGGCACACGGGAAGCATAACATATTTCGACACGTACTCTTACAGGATGGCGTCTAAAGTTGGTAGTTTGGGTCACTTTCAAGGGCCAAATGGCCATCTTTTTTTCGAGAGACAAGGTAATCCAGATGGCCAATCCATCCTCTTCATTCACGGCTTGGGGGGCACCACGAATGCGTTTCAAAACCTAGTCCCTAACTTGCAGGACTGCGATATTATTCGCTTCGATTGGTCTGGACATGGTAGAAGCGCCATTCCCCAATCAAGCAGTTTGGGGTCGTACGTTGCGGATTGCGAAGGTATGTGCTACACCTAATAAGACCTCGATTCAAGGCCCAACTGATGTCAATAGCGATCATCGGTCATCTGGGACTGCAATCCATAGTCGTAGTGGCACACTCGTTGGGAGGACTCATCGCCCTTCATCTTGCTGCCAAGATTTCCGATGCAGTCAAAGCTCTGGTGCTCCTGGGCCCCGTTCGTCCACCATCCAAGGATGGACAGGAGGCATTATCAGCACGCGCGGAAGCCGTCCGAAAACATGGCATGGGGAACATCGCAGACACTGTTGTTTCTAATGCATTCAGCAGCGAGTCGCTTGTCAAGCGAAAGGCCGAGGCCGCATTGGCAAGGGAGATGCTGACACGCCAAAACTCTCATGGTTATGCTCTGGCTGTTGAAGCTTTGAGGGACAGCGACGCACCCCAGTGGGCACGTATCAAATCCAAAACGATTATAGTCAGCGGCGAACAAGACAAGGTTTCTACCGTCCTTTCTGGGGAAGCAACGGTGTCTAATATTGGTAACAGGGCGTCCCAGGTGATTCTACCTAGAGTTGGGCACTGGCACATGCTTGAGGCACCCGAGAAATGCATTGAGATTATTAAGAGCATTTGTTCTAGAAAGACATAGAAAGACGACATGTTTATTAAGATTGATTTTATATTCAACTCGATTCTCTATAGTTTGCTAGGCGTCACCACTCCTACTCCAAAATAACGGTGCCAGACCGTCTATATAAGCAACCCGAATGTTCCTACTGAATTTATGTATAATAAGGATTATAAAAGTACATAAAACCAAATAATTACCTTGAATAATAAGTTACAAAAAGGATACTTATTAGTTGGATAAGCACTCTCCCAAAGGAAGACTTAGGGTAGTCTAGGCATGCTCTACCTGTGGGATTCCTGTGTAGCCCGTGTCTTGTTCCTACTTCTTGGCAAGTTGGCTCTATTACCTCTTTCGGCTTACGGAGTATAGATACCCTCCCTCCCCATAAGCTGCAAGTACCAACTTAGCGCCGATAGTGGGATCCACGAACAGGGCGCCGGTCTCGACCGGCGAGAAGCCGGCTGTAGACAGAATCCCTAGCGCGGTGTACGTATCAATTGATGCCAGTATCTGTCTTGGTATTTCTGACACCAACCAAGCATCAAACCCTGAGTGACATTTGAAACCCACGGTCCCAGGACCATGAAAAGGCGAGGTCGCGTTTTCACCTCTCTAGTTGTGAGCAATCGGTCCTCTTTCTTTCTTAACCAGGAAACAATGCCAGCTCAGCAGGCTAGAGCTAAGGGCTTCACGTCCGTACGCAAAGGTGAGATTGCTGGCGACGGACTTCAATGACTATACCCATTGCTCCATACATTGCTAATACTGGTCGGAACATTTCTTAGATCCCGCCTGCGGCACATGTCGGAAGAAGTGCCGTAAGTGCGACAGGACTCGCCCAGTATGCAAGAGATGCACGGAAAAGGGTCTTCAATGCGAAGGCTACCCACCCAGGTTTCAGTTCACTCCATTCGTCCCTCCAGGGCAAGATGGTGAACAAGAACGCATTACCGAACCTGCAGACGAGCCGCAGCACGTAGCTGCGACGACGTCGTTATCAAATCTAGCCATCTCCCCACCTCTTATAACGACACCGGATACAAACCCAGGATTACCTACGCCGTCTACATCGATAGTATCGGGGAACGAAAGAAGATCAAATTCCCCTCCGACTATATCCGCTGCCTCCAATCACTCGCCCATCTCAGAGAGCATTATCCAAGCTTATGAGCCTCTGCTCACACACTGTCAGTTTGTCACCGGCGTCCCCTTGTCCACAACTCAACTTTGGCACAGGTAGTTAACCGGCAATCGCAGTTGAGCAAGACGTCGCCCCTTGCATGATAGTCGTCGCTGACGGGATTGATAATCCGCTCCGAGAATACGTCTTGCCCCTCGCATATCGTCACGATGGCGTCTTGCAAGCTCTCCTGGGCCTCTCTGCTTGCCACGTATGTCACTCCGGGAAAGAAACGGGCAGAAAAATCTTCACCACAGCTTTGCAGCACAGAGTAGCAGCCCTCCACTCGCTTGGCGCCCTGCTCTTGCGTGAAGAAGTAGTGGGACTGGATGAATTCGAAGAAGAATGCGTACTTGCGATTGTAGTGCTGCTCCTTTTTCACGATGTAAGTTTAATACTTTTAATACTGGGCGAACAATGAGATGAAATCTGACATTCTAGATTTGCGAAACGGGTATTTCATCTCATGGAGCACATCTCAACGGTGTCGCGTTCTTGTGTGCAAGAATAGCATCGTCCAAGAAGCTCTCTCGAGCTCCGAAACCAAGTCTTGCATTCTTTGTCGCCACCTTGTCATGGTATGGTTGCATCTTGACCCTTTTATCATCACGCGTTGACATAAACAGGCTTGACCTCCTGCGAGGCTTCAGCGGCGCCGAAAAATTGGTTTATGTACCAGAGGTACGAGATTGCGTCGTTGAAACATGGACACCGGGCTTTCACGCCCTTGTTGGCTGCCCAGCTCCTATTTTTCATAGTATAGGAAAGGTGCTGGAAGCTGCAAAAGCGTACAAGGCCGGCACGCTGCCACTTGAAGGCTTCCAAGATATCCTGGACAGCGCGGAGAACTTTCTACGGAAGTGGGATGTAGAGGACACTACGTATCCGACAGCAGGCAAGGAATGGCGTTTACTCGCATCTGCTTTCCGTCACGGATGCCTTTTGAGGATTATGCGCTGGCCCGAGACATTTTCTATTCCCTGCGAAAACGAAAAGATTAGGGCTTCCGTCGGGGAGATCCTCGACATCTGCGCCGCCGTGCCTCGAGATTCTACTTTCTACAAACGCTTGCTTTTCCCGCTCTTCCTGGCTGCGGCAGATACGAAATCCGCTCACCAAATCCATTACGCCGATCTCTGCTTGGATTATATCAAGGTCACGACCGGGTTCCCCAGCGTCGGCATGACCGACGTGCTGGAAAAGGTATGGGATGAGCGTCGTGAGGGTACCAGAGGCTGGACAAATGTTCCTTGGATGGAATTCGTGAGTGCTTGTTCATCACCTGACCTGCTTTAAAGCCAGTACTAAACCAAGCATAGACATGCCGTTCAGGACTCGATGGTCGACAACACGCATATCTATTCTTTTAGACGTTTGTCTGTCGGTCCGACGATTCTACTGTGTAAGGTCTGCATTTCTTTCTCGACCAGTCGGGGAATGTCGCTTTCAAAAAGACCAACTGAGAGGCGGTCCTAGTCTGTGGGGCAAACCCTCCGAGACTGTTTTCCTTTCCTTCTCCTCCTATGGATATTCCTTCTCCTTCACTGCACCCTTCGGTGTCGGACAGCGGCTCCACGCAGAGGACGAAGGGGAAGAGTTGGTAATGTTCCTTCTTTGAGTCTAGTCTGTCTCCATGGTAAACTCGGCGCCAGAGCGAGGAGACTCCGCTGGCTACCTGAAAAGGTGCCTTGGAAGTGCAGATCCCCCACCATCCTGCATTCTGTCACCTACTGGCCACTGGCCTTCATCTTCACATGCATCATCTGATCATCACAGATTTTCCAGAACGGTGCAGAGTATCTAAAACGGCAATTCTCTTGATAGGGTAATTACTTAAAAGATACCTTCTTGTCAACAATTGATACCTCCCGATAGTCTACATAGTGAACTGCATACACATTGGTCTCAACAGCTTCCATCTTTCAACTCGCCAATTGCGATTTCTTCCCTCGACCATCTTACATCGCCAAACTTCGACATTGACAACATAATGGCAGCCACACAGAAGAAGCCGGAGGAGTTAGAAAAGGCCAGGGCGTTAAACCATGTCCCATGGAGCGACGAGTACGAGAAGATGATATCTGGCATGCTGTACGTAACTTTGCTGAACGGCCATGGCTAGTTCTTTTGCTCCTTTCTGGGTCTTTGTACACTAACAAGATGTCTTCTAGTTACAACTCCTTCGTTCCTGAACTCGAGTCCGTCCGCTTCAAGGCCCGCAAATGGGCAATGCACTACAACAACCACTTTCCCGAGAACGCGACCAACACGGACGAAGTTTGCCAAGAGCGAGCAAAGCTGCTCAAGGAAGTCATTGGCTCCATTGACGGCGACGAGATCTGCATCGACCCTCCCTTCTCCATCGACTACGGGTGCAATATCAAGATTGGCAAGCGCTTCTACGCCAACTTCAATCTCTGCATTCTCGACTGCGCTCTCGTAACCATTGGTGACCGCGTCATGTTCGGTCCCAACGTGTCCGTCTTCGCCGCTACCCACGAGACCGACGTCCGTAGCCGGCGGGAGAATATCGAATTTGCCAAGCCGGTGACGATTGGGGACGACTGCTGGATTGGAGGCCACGTTGTCATTCTCCCCGGCGTCACGATTGGGCAGGGATGTACTATCGCCGCAGGCGCTGTTGTCACCAAAGATATCCCGGCATGGAGTGTCGCCATGGGCCAGCCAGCCAAGGTGGTGAAGAAGGTAGAGGCACTAGATAGGTACGAGGAGAAGTCTTAGATTATTACGAAGCGTGGATCGCTACCAGTAGAGCAAATAGCATGGTCTTTATCAATGGCTTAATTATATGCGTGCATGTTTTAACATGGAGAGCAGTAGCCGCTACGAGTTATGCTATGCTTCCTCCTATATACAGAGTAATATCAATACTTATATTCTCGTTCCTTTTATGGATATGTTATCGTCCTTCATATCCATCCTACTACGTATTCGATATTAGTTACTTTGTTTCTAGAACCAAGATGTCGCTGGTATTTACCCGAATAATTCAGCCCCCATTTTCTCTCAAGGACCAAGTGGGATACACGTCCTACAGTTGAGACAGTTTTTGGGACTAGTACTAGATTCGGACTCTAGTGACAACATCCACTTCGGTGCAGATCAAGTATGGAATAGGCATCACGGGATGGTAGCAAATGCCTAGTAATGCCCACCTCCTCAGATATTTAAATTAAGGTTCCTAATTATAAGCAGTCAATCAAGTGCTACGGCGAGATAGATAGAGACATAATTGTACTTCTCGTAAAGTCGTACATTAATTCTTCCCATTGCCAGTAAAGTGACTGTCGTTGGCTGCCATGCTTCGATACTTATACTTGATAATTTCACTCCCTGCAGAGTACAGCTATTCATAACATCCGGAAGTTAGCCGAAAAAAACATCGAGGGTCTGAATACCATATGCTCATAAAACGGCTCTTGGATAACCTTACTATATAGTTTTTGCGCTTCCCCTCTCCCTACCTGGATGGCCTACTGGAGGCAGATAATACTCCGCTGTGTTAGCATCAGCCGGCTGTATGATACTACGCCATTTATCACTGACTTGTATTGCCAAAAATATGGTAGTATTTGATATCATCTTAGGGCAGCATGGCGCCTGCGTACTCGCATTCGCTCGCAACTTGCAGCCTGCAAGGCAGCTAAGAGTAAGGTGATTGTTTACACGGTACGGAGTACTACCAACATTGCTTCGTTTGTTGACTGATGGGCAACGCGGTGCAATCGTCTGGCAATAGTCGGAGCGGGGTATGTTGCTTTGACATTGAGATGAAAGACAGTAAACAACAGAGCAGAACTACCAAAAATAGACATTTAGTAACAGAATGGAGGCGCATTATACTTAGAAACCCTCGGTATGAAGTAGAGCAATAAAATATTCAACCCCGCGACCTATGTATTCCCAAGGACGACTCAAGGACTTCCTGCTATCTGACACAATTACACCCTCCCATACGTGCCGTAGAAAATCTCTGTATTCCTAACAATATGCCTGGAACATTTCGAGTCGCTATTTCTAGAGGGGGTTTGGCCGGGGCCTCCCTGATACACGCCCTTCTCGCCCATCCACATCTTGACGTCCATATCTTCGAGTCTGCCGCGGAATTCAAAGAGGCCGGTGCTGCCGTTGGCATTGCGCGCAATGACCTCAATGCGCTTGACCTTATTGGTCCCTCCGCCGCGGCAGCACTTGAACGCGGTGGTGCTGTTCCACTGCGTGGTGTGCGCTTCATGCCCGCACAAGGAGATTCCCCAAACACCATGATTGATGAGGCAGATGATATGATTCACGGTCAACGCGTCGCTAGTATCGTCCACTGCGTGGCATTTCTGCACGAGCTTCTCAGTACTGTACCACCGGAACGAATGCATGCTTCCAAGAAATTAGAGCAAATTGACAGAGGGGAGAATGGCCCAATCACTCTTCGTTTTGCTAATGGAAGCACGCGTGTATTGTGATATCCTCATCGGTGCTGAAGGCATCCACAGCACTGTGAGCAAGCATATACTCGGAGAGAATGATGCTGCTACTCACCCGAAGAATGCCGGATGGTGGGCCATCATGGCACTCAAGGCTTACGAGCTGGCTCGAGCCAGCATAGGGAGCGGTCCTGTCAACATTGAGGATGCCCGAGAGCACATGTGGATTGGCGACAACACGTACCTGATGCACAATGTGCTCAACCACGGCCAGATAGTTCAGTTGATCCTTTCCGTTCGCGACGACAGGCCAGAAAGTTCCACTCTGTGGCATCTCATGATAAGCAAGGAGGAAATTAAGAATCAGTTCAAAGAGTGGCCTGATCACTTGACGTAGGCCATTGGCGAGGTGCGTGGTATTATCATTTGGGTTCAACTCTGCTTCATATGGATTCAAGTCAACGAACAAAACTGACACCATCATGGACTAGCTGCTCTGTGACCAATCAGAGCAGCCCGCCATTACCTATGGAACCATTCGAATGCAGCAACATATGTGTCTGGCCTAGTTTGCATCATGGGCGATGCTGCTCACGCAACTACCCCGTGGCAAGGATCAGGCGCCGGCATGTCAGTCGAGGATAGTCTGATACTATCGACACCGCTCGGTATCTCCAAGACACCAGCCGAGGCAATTGCAGCGTTACGAGTCTATGAAATGGTCCGTCGGCCCCGGAACCAGAGACTTGTCAAGTCAAGCAGATGGACGGGAGACATTATGACTGGAAAGGGACCGGAGACCGGTTTGGACCTCGCTAAATTGAAGGAAAAGCTACTGCCGATTTGGGACTTTATCATCAACTTTGATAATAAGAAACACACCGAGGAAGCAACGCAGTTGTTGGTAAAGGAGCTAGGAGAAGCTTAGACGTAATGTAATCCAAACTCTAGCATGGAAATATCACTTGACATGTTGCAGAGTAGGTAAAGGATTTATGATTTCACTGATGGTAATATGTACATGTGTCTTATATATCTCGGGGTAGCTTCTTGGGCGTAAAAAGGACAGATTTAATAGATCCTAGTAGAAAGGTCAACCACGATGGCTTTCTCGATTAGGCCTCCGATGCTCTTGATAAAAGCCTGATGAGCAGGGTCCGTCTTGGCATAACAGTCTCGATCCTCTACAGAGTTAAGTTCCACGACGAATCTATAGGTGATGCCATTTTGCAGTGGTGTTAATTAGTACGCGAACAGAGCTACGGGCCTACTGTGTTTCTTCCGCACCTGCAATCCATCAGGAGAGTTGTCCTGGCCACCTTTCAGCGAGGCGATATGAGGAATGTTCGTTGTTGGGTGGACGCAGTTGTCCTTGAGCGCAAGAAAGCTATCGCAAGCCTGGGATGCATGTGAGATATTGCCACCGGCTAGCTGGGGGCTTAGTGGATAAATATGGTACGAACAGCCTTCACATCCTCAGGCTCAGCTTCCACCTTCATCTAAAAGAGCACAGTATGTGTGATGGTCATGGGTGCAGGGGGAAGTCTGTTATGAGACCATACGGGGCTGGACAGAATCGGTTGCATAAACTGCAAAGAAGGAATAAAGAACAAGCCCCGATCGGACGGCGCTTTTCATCATCTCGGGAAACAAATGAATGACAATACAGCATCGAGCGGTTAAATTGGAGAGACAGAGCATCTTCCCCGCTCGCATTACATCCCAGGGTGGGAGTGCTAGAACCCCACCGCTTGCGTTGGAACCGCAGCCAACACCAACAGCGGCCCATGCATAATGCTCATCGTAAGTAATTTGCATGAGTAAGAGGCGGGGGAAAACATCCAACAGCACGAACACACGCACAGGCGTAAATTCGTTCCGTTGAGTGATCAATCTAGATAGCGGGCAACATCGTTTCGATGACAACTAGCGAAATACCCGCACCCACAAGCAAGGCCATTAGGCAAAAGATCTAAAACTGCAAAGCGTTTCGTCTAGCACGAAGTAGTCCTCACATTGACCTTGGTGTGGCTTAGCGCAGTTTTTTACCAGCAACGACTTCTCATAGGTCATTGGCAACGTCCAAAAATACTAAAGCAGAGTCCACGAAGCAGCAGATATGACCAAATTTTCAAGGGAAGTACACAATAGAGGGACACAAGATGCCCTCCAGGACATACAAAGACTTCGCATCTCAGATGGTGCCCGATTGCCATGCTTTACGATTCCCTATGGGCTGAATCTAAGATTCTTTGGGAGGGAGGATGAGGTTAATACTTTGAAAGACGTCCTCGATCCAACGCCCGAAAGGAAGAGCTTACGTGCTACAGGGATTTACGGGCTTGGTGGTGTCGGAAAATCCCAACTTGCTTTGCATTATGCCAATACCTCGATGGAGATTTACGATGTTATCGCCTGGATACCATCGGAAACTCAGTTCAAGCTTGTTCAAGCGTTATCCGAGTTTGCAAACAAGCTCGGTCTTACAGAGGACGGCTCAGAGGATGACTATCAGGGCATCCAGAAAGTACGAGATTGGCTGAATAAGTCCAAGAGACCCTTTTTACTTGTCTTCGACAACGTTGAAAACATCAGTATTCTCGACCAGATCTGGCCTGCAAGTGACAAGGGATCAATCATCATTACAACCAGGTCGCTAAGTCAGGCGTCCAAGCGAACTTCCCACACAGTGGCACTGCAATCATTCTCCCCTGAAATTGGGATATCGGTTTTAGAATCTCTGACGAATCTTAAGCCAGCCGATAAAGAGGACGAGGCTGCCGCGCAAGAGGTTTGTCAACTCCTAGGCGGACTCCCCCTAGCCATGGTACAAATAAGCGACTTTATAAGAGACCGAGGCTACTCTTATGTAGAGTTCCTGAGGATATATAAGAAGTCAGCAGAAAAGATCTTTGCTAAGTCAGAAAAGCCCGTTGAGTATGACGACACCGTGTTTACGACTTGGAATATCTCCTTGCAGAAGCTATCCGAGGAGGCGACCAAGTTGCAAAACTTACTCGTTTTCTTTGACCCAGACTTGATCCCTGAGCGCCTCATCACCAATACAAAGGCCGAGATCGACGACCCGAGTCTCGAGTTCCTCTTTGACGAATTCGAGTAAGTACTCCGTGGAGTTAGCATCTAACATGAGATGAGGCATGTAACAAATATTTGTCTAGTTTCGGTGAGGCAGTCATGGAATTGATCCGAACTTCCATGATCAGCAGGCTCTCGAGCTCCAAAGCACTATCTATGCATCGCTTAGTACAGCTGGCCGTCTTCTCGAAGCTCTCCAAGGTTGAGAGAGTAGAGTTCTTCGACCTGACAGTTCAAATTCTGTATTTCGACTTCCCCGACACTTGGAAGAACAGAGGGGCGTATCAGGGTCATGGATGGCAGTCATGGGAAACCTGCAGCGCCGTCCTGTCCCATGTAAACTGGCTGATGCAGTTGTCCGCGAAATACAAGATAAAGTCCAAAACCCCCGATCGCTGGGCTGAGCTCGTCTTTCAAGCCGGAACGTGAGTGATGCCCCTTTTCCCTAAATCATAGTTTTGCCGACGCCTATTTATCATATTCGCTAACGCATTTCACGCAATCTTTAGGTATCTATGGGAAAAAGAACAGCCCACGCTAGCGAAGTCGTTCTTCGAGTTTAGCTTGGGCATTGATGAGGATGTTTCCGGTTTGATCTCCGCCCAAGCCCACCGTATGTTGGGGCATGTATTCCTTGACCTCGCGCGGCCCCATGCTGCCCTCGCCGCGTACAAAAGAACACTCGAACTGCACCAGGAGCTCGATGGCGTAGACGCTCCTCCTGTAGCAGACTTATGCGATTCCATTGCTTGCTCCTACACGGAGATTGGCAATGTCGAACAAGCATTTGAATATCTGGACAAAGCAACAGCCATCCACAACGCTCACTACCCGAGTAAGATGATGCGCACTCTGGCTATCGGGGCCATGGCGTATTTGCGTGCCGGTCAGCCCGGGGATGCCCTTGCTGCCATAAGAGAATGCTGGCGCCTGCAAGGTAAGACCCAAAAGGACATTGAGACGTCCTCCTATCCGAAACACAGCGGAGATATCATGCTTCTCGCGCGGATTCTTTGGCTTCAGGACAACAAGGCTGAGTCCCAGGAGCTGGTATCACGCACGGTTACCATGCGCAGAGGGACGTTTGGAGAAAACGGCGGGCCAAGAGTCGCGGATTCGCTCTTCAGCTTGGCTCGGATACTAGAGGACGTAGGAGAACTTGTCCTGGCCGCAAAGTTGCTCAGGCAGGTTATCGAAATGAGCGGAGATGCTCCAGAGATGAAGCCCCATAAGGCCCGGGCATTTTGGTTTTCTGCCAATGTAGAGGCCAAGATAGGAGGAGAGGAGGCCAAAGTGGTAGAGTTGCGGAATAATGCCCGGGCTGTGCGGCAGACGATCGAGGATAGGGAGTGGCCTGATGATGAGACGGATGCTGCTTTCATGAAGCTGGTTAGCTGGATGTTGTGGTAATCCGAGAAAGACTGCATGGATTACAGGTTCTTGGTTGGTTTCTTTTTCCACTTTCCCTCCAGACAACCAACCTGAAATGGGGTCACGGGGGACTGGGGTCGTCCGCGGGGAACTGGAAAGCAGTAACCAACACCAGTAGCCACCGTAGATAATGGCAATTATGGTGGTGTACCCCTGGTCCGCGCATTAGCTGCGATGGAATCTACCTATTCACAACCAACATTTCAACCTGGAACCTTCCATGTCGCACCGAGGCTACTCTAACAGAAATAGCTTCTGCTCGATCAAGTTCTGCATAATCAATTGAGCATGACCACGTCAATCGCTTTGGTAGATATTGTGCTCGAGGACTGTACGTGAACATACAAACACATACACACACGCACTTCAAAAAGCAACATGCCATTATGGAACTGCGACATCGGAGGCTATGATGCACCCTCAGCCCGTACGGTAGGCGACTGCGTTTTATGCAATCGCCATCTCTGTGCTCGACATCTAAGGCCAGAATCGCATGGTTGTCCACGGTAGGAGGTAGGTTTCAATCCGGACTGATCGAATGAAAATACTCATGTCATTGCCAGGACGCGGAAACCTACGATCCAGCTGCGCAAGAGGCCGAGGAACGCGAGCTCGCCAAACTAATATCAAAAATCGACACAAAAGCCCTCGAGACCCGGGCCAGTCGCCTGCGCAGCGGCATTGCCTGCTCGATCCCACCGCTTCGGTATAACAGGGAGAAGAGGAGCTCGTTCATGGGGGGCATGAACTATCACATCGAGATTCGCTTTGAAGATGGAGTCGTTTGGATTGCGCGCGTGCGCCGATTCAACGCCACGTCCCCGCCGAGCGCCCTTCGCGACTACATCATCCGCAGCGAAGTCGCTACGCTCAAGTTCCTCGAGAAGACACAGGTCCCGGCACCCAAGGTTCATAATTTCGCATTGGAGTGCGCGGACAATCCCGTCGGTGTTGGATTCATCCTTATGGACAAGCTCCCGGGAAAGTCTCTCAGGTGGTCACTGGCATCGCAGGAACAACGCAGCAAGGTTGTAGCCCAGGTGGCCGACGTGTTGATGGAGTTGCAAAAGTATCCATTCGACTCCATGGGGTCGCTTATCTATGTTAGAGAACCGCGAGTATCTGCGTTTGCCCGAGAATCACTTGCTACCTTTGAGGGATCCGAGATGCACACCATTGGTCCGTTGTCCAGCCTAGAGAGTTACCACCGCGCCTCGCTCGAGCTCATACTCCAGTTGATTTTGAATCAAGAGATGTATTCGGGGCGAGCCGTCGATGCGTACTTGATTCACAAGTTTCTCATGGAATTAGTCCCACAAGTATTGCCTCCGCCGGACGAAGAACAGAACTTCTACCTCAAGCATGCGGACGACAAAGGAGATCACATATTAGTAGACGACGACTACCGAATAACGGGGATCATAGACTGGGAATGGGCGCATACCGCACCTGCTGCGCTCGCCTTCAACTCACCCATAGGCTTCCTACCGGTAGGGGATTTTTACGACGGTAAAAACGACATCGGCCAAGAAGAAGAGTTTTTCGCCCAGTGCTTCGAGGCCAAGGGGGCCGATGAGCTCGCCCACCACGTCCGAAGGGGTCGGTTGCAGCATCGGTTCGCATTCTGCTGCGGCTACGACCTCGTAGACTGGGACGGGTTCCAGGGGCTGTTCGCCGGATTGAGGAGAGCGCTGGGCGTAGACGCGGACTTGGACTGGGAGGACTGGAAAAAAACGGCACTGGAACGTTATAAGCACGATGATGGGCTCCAGGCTCTACTTGGGAGAGAGCAGAATGATCAAAATGGGTCCAGAGGCGCAGTTTGATAGATAAAATGCTGTTACCAACGTACGTGGTATTAAGTAGCTAAAGGATTCGCAAAGCTACTGCGCGACTCGAGGAAGGGGCCAACCCGCGAACAAGCAAGAGGGCGAATGACTTCGTGACTTGCGACAGAAGACCGCCAGCTGATTACTCCTTGCGTATACTAATAATTATGAGGGATTAACTAATTACCACTCGTCGTTGCGGCACGCGATGGCTAAATATCCTATAAAAAGAGTAAATATAGTAGCTACGCTTGTGCTCTTACATACTATATTCGTAAAGCTGCTACGTAGCTTTGCCCAATAAAACAATGCGCCCGGGGGCTCATTTGGGCCTATGTAAAATGTATGACAGCCGTACCACAGCTCTGCCGATGCTGTAAAGTGTAAAGATATACAAGAAAGGCAACCCACTTATTAGGATCATCCATGTTATCAAGATATATCTATATTTACTGTATATCTACCATCATAAACTTATGTACTTGTCGTAACGCATTCCATTAATCATGCCGTGGACGCAGTTGCTCGCTCAAGCGTCCCAAGAAAAAGAAAATTCATAATCCGTCTCATCCGCGCCGCAGCTATCAGCCGCCCTTTTTTAACCGCTGGGGTTGCCGTTGAAGGCGAGCAGGTTGGGGGTTCCGCTGGGGACGCCGGAGATGGCGTTGGTGGTGGCCAGGTCCCGGATGCGGTTGCACATGGCGACGCCGCCGGGGAAGCCGCTGAGGCCACCGAGGTAAGCGGCCAGACCAGCAATGTGAGGCGAGGCCATGGAGGTCCCGCTGATGGAGTTCTGTAGAAAGATTGTCAGTATGATTCACCGGGATGTGGGGGGCGGTGAGGTGAACTTACGGTGCCGCCACCGGGCCAGGTGGAGAGGATGGCGCTGCCGGGAGCAAAGACGTCGACGACGCTGCCGTAGTTGGAGAAGCTGGAGCGGCGGTCGGAGGAGTCGGTGGCACCGACGGTGCAGGCCTCGGCGGTGGAGGCGGGGGAGTAGTTGGCGGCATCGGCGTTGTCGTTACCGGCGGCGACGGCAAGGAAAACGTTGTTGTTAACCATGGAGGCAGCAGCCTGGTTAAGAGCGGCCTGCGATAAAAACACGAATCAGATGCTGTTCATATCCAACGAGTTTAAGAAGCGTTCACGTACAGAGTAACCACCACCAAGAGACATGTTGGCGTAGACACCGTTGGGGCAGTTGCGGCCGCGAGCGTCAGAGGCGACAAAGTCGATGCCGGCAATGATACCAGAGTAGGAGCCGGAGCCACCATCGTCGAGGACCTTGACGCCGTAGAGCTGGGTGCGCTTGGCGATGCCGTAGCTGTTGCTGCCAATGGTACCGGCGCAGTGCGTGCCGTGGCCGTTGCCGTCGGTGTTGGCGCCGCCGGCGTAGTTGGCGACCATCTGGGCGCGACCACCAAACTCCTATCATCATACAAGTCAGCTTCACAATAGTGAGCACGCAGCGTATAGTAAAGCACTTACGGGGTGGCTAGCATCGATACCAGTGTCCAGGACGTAAGCGCAGGTGCCGGCGCCGGCAGAGTCGTCATAGACGTAAGAGGTAGAGCCGCGGCTGCGGTGGGAGATGCGGCCCAGACCCCAGGGGGCACCGGGCTGGGTGGTGTAGGCCTCGAGGGTGACGATGGCGTCCTGCTCAATGAAGTCGACGTCGGGGTGGTCGCGGAGAGCATTGAGCGTCTCCTCGTCCAGGCGGCCGGAGAAGCCGCGGAAGCTGTTCTTGAAGACGTGGTCGACGTCGTCCTCGGACAGGATGCTCATGGCGTTCTCCAGCGCGGAGAGGGCCGAGGCGTCCTTGAACTTGACAATGTACTTGTCGGCGATGAGAGAGCTGGCCTCGCCGCGGGGGGTGAGGAGAGGAGCAGGCTCGGCACGCTTGGCCGGTGCGGCCAGCACCATGGGCAGGAGGCCGAGGAGGATAGACAGACGCATGATGAAGTGTTGATGGATGGATTGCTGGGATGCTGAGAGGAGTGAGGAATAGGAGAAACAGTTGTCTGGAGATGGGTGATGACTTCCTATTTATGCCCGAGCAACACACTGATGATATTGCTCAGCTCATTGCCCAACATATTGCCCACCAACATATATTACGACCAAGAAGCACATCACCAGAAGCACTGCATTATCCGCCGACATACATCATCACCTTCCTAGACCGGCAATTCTGTTGTTGACTTACCAAAGTGCAGCAGAACATTCTGCACTAATTTCTGGGCAGAGCACGGTTCGGCTGGGGAAATGGACCACCCCAGCGATGGTGTGCTATGCAGTAGCCGCGTAATAGAAACTTGGCTATCGAAATAGAAGACGGGGCGAATAAGCAGCAGGCCAAGAATGACTACTACTATCAATCACCTATGAGGGCTTAGTGGTATAATCGAAACCACATGAGCTGAGTTGAATCCGTTTCTCTCGCTTCTTGCCCTTGCCAATCTTCTCAATATAGATACTAACTGACTATTGGGAGCAGCATGGATAGATAGAGACTGTGTCACAATAATAGATGTCTACATATTGTTAAAGCCAGTATACCGTGATCAAACAGTAGAGTGAGAGATATAGTAGTCAAGATTCATGTACGGATATCATGGTTTCTCGGCAGTGGCCGGATCATCCATTGTCACCTCGTGATCACGAGTTGTTTACTAGATAGTTGGCTCTTACCGTGCTAGACGGTAGGACAAAGACGGCAATACCATGGCCGAAAGATATCACAAACGTCGCAACAAAAACTTGGCATTCAGAGGTCCCTTTGTATTCCGCTCCTTCATAGTGCCTCTTTGAGCTGACTTTACATTACTTGGCACAGGATGCCTACAAGCCACCGCCCAAGAGGCGACGGCTGTCGACGAATCAGCATGCAATGTGCACGTCGAGCCCAAAGGCCACAGGAGACAAGGCTTAGCCGTAACGGGGATAACATGGTCCCGGCGTTGGACCCTAGCCCCCCCCCCCCCTTCATGTGCCAAACAAACTGCGCTAGATAGTGAGAGCCCAAAGATAGCTCCATGATATTTACTCCGTACAACATTCGAAGAACAAGATAGTTTGCGGTATCTAGGACGTGGCAACTACGACGGCAGATATTCCCAGTCAGCAGCTGACCAGAACCGCGGCATTCGAAATTCTACACTTTACTTTGCCGAACATGTATTATCGTAGAGAGCTGCTTAGCCGGAATCATGTGTTCCAACGACGTACATCCAAGATATCTCATATGCCCTCACTTTATCATACATACTACTTCTTATTAATTCTTTAAATGGAGCAAACATGGGAAAGTGAATTATCCCCGACATCCGCCGCATGAGAATCCCCTCCGACAACCCATATCTCCCTAATTCCACCAAGTTTCCGCTGAAGCCCTCACGCTCACGTCGACGGCCCCCACCTAAAAGAAGCCAAGCAAAACCCGTCCTAGCCTCGATCTAGCAAGCGACTCCCAACTGCCCCTTGCGGCTTTGGAAATGCCGATCCTTCCTTTATTGCCTTCCCGAAGCGACGATCCGGGACCCCTCGTGCGCCTCCTCCTCGAGTCCTCTGCACCACGGCGCATTCTCGTCGCCGGTGAGGAGAGACCGTTCCTGTGCTACCCAAGTAATACCAAGTAGTGCTCAACACGCAATTCCTACCTCCACTACTCCGTACATACATATTCATTTCAATGATTCGCCTGCTTTATCACATCTCTTACTACCAAGATCTTTCCATTCTATGCATCTTCATTATTCTGTCTAGCCCAGCGGACATCACACATAGAAATTCATATCGCGCATGCCATCACGTTCATCAACAGAAAGCTCCAAACAACCGCGAGGGGGGTCCTCGGAAACAATGCAACGGTAACGGTTTGTGTGGGGATATCGATACGGTCCCCAAAAGCCCCCTCAAGAAGACCAAGACTTTTCCAAGACCTCCCAATGCATCCCCTGCCGCGGACAAGGCATGCAAAAGGCACAGGCTAGGGCGCCAGCGACTATAGTGGCCTTGGTCCTGGGCCCGAGTATCGGATCTATTAACTCGAGAGCACTACATAGCCTTGAGCTCCGAAAAAAAAGTATCGCCATTGCTTCAGGTAGATATCAACCCCATCGATTAAGTAAAGAACCCCTTTTCTTTTGTTTTTCTGTAGAGCGCCAGAAAATAAACATTCGGATGGTTCCGGATCAGCATAATAAGAGTGTGGAGAGAGGACTCGGTCCGTGCCGGATCTGCAACTTTGTCTATGTTCGCAGAGTCTGAGAGTGAATACACTTCCGCAAAGTCACACAAAATAGTTGCCTATTGATCAGCTTACTGCAGCATTCCCCCCCCCCCCTCCTTGTGATCAAGCATAACCAGAAACTTATCAAGGTTCTCATGTCGTCGGCCAATTTCAAACTCCAGCCCCCACTCGCCTTTCCCCTTTTCCAACTTCCTGCATGCAGATGCAATTTATTTACCTTCTTCATTCGGCGCATGCCAGGCGTAGATCCTCCTGAGAGAATACCTCCCAAATTCTAGCCACAGCGATACGTATAGGTGGAATAAGGTAGCATTGACGATGCCTAAATCACTTGTGCGAGGAAGGTGGACAGGGACTTTGGACAAGCACATATGCCAGGCTCTGGAGACGCACCCCATGTGTATAGGTCTCATCCAAGAGATACGAGTACATTGCCCGAAATATCAGTGTAGTTTACCATAGCATCCTACCATCATTGCGCCGTTCGCTTCTTATCGCATTTCACAACTTTCGCTGCCAATCGTGTCAATCAAGCATCACAGCCATGTCTACAAAAACGCTTTGGCAGCAATGCTTCCTGCAGACAGCACGATCCATACCATGCTGACAACTCCAAGGTTAGGAGGGCAAAATCTAAGTCCAATCAGTACTGTGTCCCAAGCCGTGGATAGTATGTACCTACATTGCCGAGGAAATGCCAATGAACCCAATCCAAAACAGCCACCGAGAAACCCAGAGTAAAAGACTAGTCACAAAAATGATCGTGTAGGTCCGGGATAACAGCCTACTGGATAGTATTGTAGGTCTTCTTTGAGTCGGAACTGTTCCATATGTCGAAGAGGTACTCTTCCTCAACGGAGCGACTTCGGAGCCTCTGGTAGCAGCCGTAGAAGGCCAGGATGAGGACGATTTAGCCGTCCCGCTATGGGTTGATATGGCATCTGCATCAGACTCGATGGCCCAACTGCGAAGAGCCACGATAGCTTTCCGGATCCAGATAATGAATACAATAAGCCACAGGAGAGCGCCGACATACATTGCTCTAGCGGATTGTCCCCTTTCCGCATTTGCCCAATCGCCAAAGTAAAGCTTATGAAATAGTCCATAAATGACAGTTGTCAATATGGAATAGAGACAGAATGCCTGCAGTATTATTTCGGCGGTTAAAAACGACAGCGCGGAAGAAAAGTCCATCAACTCAATCTCCTGGACCCCCGTCACGAACATTGCCAGCCAGCCAAGCTGAGGCATCGTGCACCAGAGTAGCATCGCTTCCAAAAGAGGTGTATCTTCATAGCCAACAGCGCGTTGCATGAGAAGTCCGATAATGATATTTGCAAGAATCTGAGGGGCCGCAATCAGGACACCCCGAACGTGCGCATCGCACCAGTGTGCGTCCAGAAAATAGTTAGCAGCGGTCGAAGTGAGCAAGTATCCTTTACCGATGAACACGGCTAGGAGGGAGGCCACATTGAGCAAAGCAATACTGAGAAGCTTCACCTCCTCCGGCGCGCACTGGCCTGCGTTGTCCGAACCGTCATTTTGTTTCCTAAGCCATCTCCATGGAATCATGTCTCGGGCAGAAGGAGCAGCTAGCCTCCACCACGTTGTTGGAAGACCATGCCAATCTTCCATGTACCCGCAAAGGTCGTTGAGCCAGTTCACATAGTCGATCCTGTTCTCGAAGTAAAGACATGAGCCTTGACAGTCACGGTAGCTGATGTTGCTGCAGGCACACGTCATGTCGATCGCCGGGGCTACCTGGCAATAGCTCTGGGAATCAAGGTGACAAGCATGTGTTGCGCATTGGTCGGGGAGTCCCACCACTCTCTGGGGTAAGTTTGTTGTGCTGAGCGGCCAGAACCATTCCGAAGGTTCCAAATACTCATACCCAAACAATTGCAAAGACTCTCTCCAGTTATGGGGTAGCGATTTCTCCCCACAAGTTGCATTCAGCCACAGTCTCTCCCTCGTTAGGTCCAGTCCCGGGTAAGCTACACACGGTTCCTGGCCCAGGGCAGCAGCAAAGAAGCTGCAAAAGCACTCCTTATCGAAGTAACTACCGTGTTCGAGACTTGTTCCGGTAAGATCGTAGCCGACAGTATCCGAGGCAAGAGGGACTATAGATCGTAGGGACCCTTGGTATTCCCAAGGACGGGCGGTATTTCCAGCATGCTCGGTATATCCAGTGAAGCCGCACGATTGCATCACGTAGCCAAAGGATTCCATGGATGGCGTAGAATACGACTTCTTCAGACATACCGGCGCCTTGTGAATTACGTCCATGGACGCATAGCCATCAACGAGGGAGGCCGGGGAGAGTATTTCCAGCTCACTGGCATCGCCGACGTCGACGAGCCAGGTGCGACCGGTCGTGCTTCGAATCCAGTGATAGAGCTGGGCTTTTGCCAGTATTGATCGGCTGCAATACGGGACATATGTTTTGATGGCGTCGGGTGAGAATTCGTTGCCGAGGCAGCTCAGGCGAATGAGCCATTGGTGATGTGTGCAAATGACTCCAAAGCGAGATGTGCAACGCTTGCTGGTGCATTTCGTCATCAACTCGAGCCACTTTTTCCGCTTTGTTTCGCCTTGTTCAGTGACACATTGGGGCATGGGCATCAAGTCCTCGGGATTCACCCAGCCCGCGTAGTTTCTCTGGATAGTGAGGAGATTGTCATCGTCCGCTGGCACAGGCACAGGTACAGGCACAGGCACAGGCACGGCTGTTGCCGCGATGCCGTTAGCGGATGGGGCCAGGATTGATGGCGGGGTATCCAGAGGATCCAGAGACTCTAGAGGCTGTAGAGGCTGTAGAGGCTCTAGAGTAGCCACCTTGGGAATAATGGCCGATGCGAGTAGGTATGCCAGCATTGATAAATTCATGTTTGCAGATCCCGTCTGCCGGCACGTCGCGCGTGTTGATGAAAGAAGACTAGACAGGATGGAAGAAGGTAGCTGATGATGCGAGGCAGAAGGCGCACGTTTTGCTACGCCACTGAAATGCGGGGCAGCAGTGCTCCGTACTCCGTAGAAGCCGTGGGTACAGAGGAGGTACGGAGTGGAGTGCAAGATATTCGTGAAAAGCGAATCAAGAACGTAGCCAAGACGGCAGACATATAGATAAAGGAGTTTATTTCAATGAATATAATATAATTATCATTCAGTATTTACACACACGCACGCAAACACGCAAACACACATGTATACACACACACATGTATACATAAAATACATTCGTATACATTCTAGGCATAGCAGTAGAAATAATGTCTCAAACGCTGTTGAAAATCCTTCTTTCTTCGTCGCCTACGTGTGACCAGAGAGCATCTCGCGGCAGGCACATAAGCATCCCTGGAGAGTCTCTCCACGCCTCTTTACTCCGTACAAGATGTAACCCCCCTCCTCCTCCCCGCAGAACGGGTAAGGTCGGACAACGGCCCGGGGCGCGTACCAGAGACTAAGCTCGGGATAAGACAACAACGTGAATGGTTGTACCGATTACGGAGTACAAGTGGTGAGATCAGTACGAGATATGTGCGAGGTAATAGATAGTCGGGAGTAGTATGATGAGTATATTCATCTCTAGCTTCTGCTCATCTTCTCCATCACTCGAAACTCCCTCTTGATAACTAGTTCTTTCTGCCATCAACGTCATCTATACGAGTTACTCCAGACATCTACGGGAGCATCAGAACGTAAGGGGGGTCTGACAATCTTTATGCAAGGAAGATGAGACCTCCCTTGGAGCCAGAGCCATGAGCCATTGGGCCACGTAGCTTCTCGTCACAGGTGATTGTGGGTAAAGGTGACGACTAGGAAAACAGTCGTACAACCATGTATTCCGTAGTATCCGTTGTGGTGGCTCGAGCAAGCACGCATGCCCCTCCTCGCAACACTCGTACCGAATGGAGACAACGTCCCGTCGTACTTGCACTATCCCAGCTGCCCCTGGATCCGACAAAGGCAGAACCCAACCGCCGCACGCATGCTCCCACAAGCAACCTCGTCGCAGCTCTCATGGTAACCCGAGGAAGACAGAGTCTCTGACAGCTACCTTTGCAGCCGACCAAGGCACACTCGCACGCTCGCAGACTCGAGGGAGAATGATTACTGACACAAGCATCCATATACTATGGATAGTAATGCTATACCATAATTTGTCTTTCAAGCTCTTCGCATACATACAAACAGGTTTATGTAGCGGAGCCCTAGACCGCTCAAGTCCCAACTTGGAAATGAGTGACCTGTGCCCTGATGGTGCATATGTTGCCTCGCTCCCTTACATTGTCCACGACGATTGTCTCGACACGGCATATATGGATACCGGTCTGCAGGTATGCCGCCACACAAGGTGGGTTGGTAACGATACTCGTGTCACCAGTTGTAGTGTATTAGTTACATCACGGTCACTTGTAATCGAAATCTGCAAAGCGTCAAAATGTAGCCAGCTGAGGGCGAGCTCAAGGTGGATACACGCCCGGGTGATGCAACTTCTAGGCGAGTAGATTCTTTTCCATGCCGCGAAAGCCCTTGGATGGCTACAAAAGAAAACCCGGCAAGTCACTGCCATCGGTGGCCTCCTGGAATATATAAAGAGGGCTGTTGCACCCTCTCTGTCCCGGGAACAGATAGAACAAACCAACTCATTCTCCAAGCTCTCCGGTTCACACACTACAATCTACACAACATCACATCAACCACCTACCCAAAACAAAACAAAATCACCACCAAAGCAATTCATCATGGCTTACGCTCAATGGGTTCTCATGATCATTCAGAACAAGATTGGCAGTGGCCAGCTGACTGTTAAAAACCTTAAGATCGAGTGGTACGTCGCAACACCAGCCCCAGTTTCCAATACAGCACATTACTGCTCTGCACACCAAGATCCAGACTGACATGTTTCCAGGGGCAAATTCCACCAGCCCGGCAACAAGGACGCTGAGATCAGCGTCAATGATGCCCAGAGCCAGGTCGCAACCCCCAGCAAGGACGCGCAGATTGCTTCCTGCGGCAGATCTGATGCCTCGTCCGGAACGGAAGGATCGTATGACATCTACGACGGGGATACCAAGGTCTGCCACATCTACTGGAGCTGCCCCTGGGGATCCAAGACGAACACCTTTACCGTCTCGGACATTGACAACGCTTATGTCGTCCAGGCGACGGGAGCAACCTTGGACTCTGGAGCGCTCGGAAACGTGACTATCAAGATTGTCAAGATGGGTTAGTGAGCAGGCTTATACGAGAGTTGACAAAGGGCGAATGGTTTTCAAGCATTCCATGCCCTAGTGTGGTGTCAGGGAGCAAAGGAGCTTCGTTGACAAGGTTGGGGCAGTCATGGGATGGGGATAGCACGTGGAAGAACTACGCGCGGGACTTCTACAGATAGACAAGGCGGTGCTGAATATAAACCATGACTGATAAAATGATGTTGCCAACGTGCCTTGCCAAAGCCATGTGGCTCACGCAGCTGGCCTGCATTGGTAACGGATATGGTCCTTTCGAGCCGTATCTGCGCGCTGATGACGCACAAGTCGTACAAGTCGGGAGGAGGTCGAGAGCCTCCACCACTCGGGTACTTCGCAGAAAGCAACCAATACGTCCCGGAAACAAAAAGATGGCCAAGTTTAGCCGGCATCTTCCTGGCCTTGTGCGTGCACTGTTCTATCAGCCATGTCCAAGACCAGCCAACGCGTCAAAGTGCAGAAGTCGGGACATGGCTGCTAATATGCACTCTTCCCACGGCAGATGAGCATGTGGAGGACGAGGTGAAAGACGCATCACACAAAGCACATGCTACGTGCACTTGTCCTGTATGAACAACGTCGATTTGATGGCATGTGCGTTTTTACATGGTGCTTATTACATCCTCGGTATTGCCAGACTTGGCTTTGTCGAATCCCTGAATGCTTCCTCTCACCCTTGAGCCAACACGCCTCTCAAGGTGCCTGGTCAACACCTAGAACCAAAACCCATAATTTTCTGGATAATAACCAAACGCCTCTATCAACCAGATATTATCGTACGCGGTATTCCGAGGCCAAGGCCATGTGTGCAGGAAGCTAACGTGCCGCGATACCCATCCTCGAAGTCATTGAAGTCATTGACGTCACGATGTTCCTTGGGCCAGCTCATCGACCACCATCGGAATGCGCATACAGAACAGTACCAAAAGTAACCACACAAAAGGACCAAAACATCGGAGAAGTGATACACATGAATAGACATAATTATAATATATAATACACGCATCAATCCATACCTCTTCAGACGTTCCATCTCCAGCCATCATGTGGACGTTTCTCGGCTCCATGTCCAACCTCGCGAGCAACCTCTCCCAGCTGCGGGACTTCCTGGCCCACCTGGGCACCGTGAAGGGGGACCTGGCCGACGTGACGGCGCCTCCCTTCATCCTCGCCCCCAAGTCCACCCTCGAGATCCCCGCGGCCTGGGCCTCGCGCCACGACCTCTTCCTGGGGCCGGCGGGTGAGCCCGACGCCCGCCGCCGCGCCGCCCTCGTAGCCCGCAACTACGTCTGCAGCCTCAAGGCCCTCGTCGGCGAGGGCACCGACGAGCAGGGCAAGAAGCCCCTGAACCCGTTCCTCGGCGAGATCTTTTTGGGCGAGTTCCGCGACGGAGGGCAAGGGTCGACGACGACGACGACCACCACCACCACCACCACACACCTGGTCAGCGAGCAAGTCTCGCATCACCCACCCGTGACGGCATGCTGCATGTACAACCAGGAGCACGGCATCACCTCAACCGGCTTCGTCGCGCAGTCGACGACCTTCAACCCCTCGAGCGGCGTCACCATCCGGCAGCACGGCTACGCCATCATCCGCGACGAGAAGCACGCCGAGAGCCACCTCTTCACGCTGCCGACCCTCCTCGTCAAGGGCCTCATCACCGGGCAGCCGTACCCCGAGCTGCAGGGGCCGTGCTACATCAGCAGCTCGAGCGGCTACCTCACGCGCATCGACTTTGGCGACGGCGGCGGCCACCACCACCTGGGACTCGGCACCAAGCACAAGGTCGAAGCCGTCACCACGGAAGCGGCCCGGCCCGGCAACGTCCTCCAGCGCATCACGGGCCAATGGACGGGCAGGCTTTCCGTCAGCGACGGCGGCGGGGGCAAAAGCGCTGCGGCCGACGAGTTCCACGTCGACAGCGTCCCCTCCACGAAGCTGAGCGTCAGGCCAGTGGACGAGCAGACGCCGTGGGAATCGCGGCGGGCCTGGCAAGGCGTGTTCGAGGGCATAGGCGCAGGCAACATCGGGGTCGTGCAGCGGCACAAGAGCGCCATCGAGGAGTCGCAGCGCCGGCGCAGAGCCGACGAGGAAGCGACCGGTAAGTCGTGGCCGAGGCTCTTCTTCGCGCGCAGCGACCGCGATGACGAGGCGCAGTCCCTACTGTCACGAATACCTAGTGACGACGCCGGGCGGTTCGACGCCTCCAAGACGGCCGGGATATGGAAGTTTGTCGGCCCCGAGGCCGCGGAGGACTTGAAGTCGAGGTTGCGGTACGACGGGCCAGGGCCGTAAGCAAGGAACCAAGCAAGCAATAGGGAAGCATGAAAAAGAAGAAGCAAAAAAAAAAAAAAGAGTATACAGGTTTGTACTACGTAACATTGACTTCTTCTTCCTCTCCGCCTTTCCCTCCCTTTGCCCCCTTGCCGGTAATCATGTCAGAAGCTTGTTCCCTTTTTCATCAAATCACATTCGCAGCATAATAGCATAATAGCTTGGCAGTTAGAGCCTCGCCGCCTTTGCATCCTTACATATCCTATGCTTCATGCAATTTTCTCTAGGATTTGGAATTCTGTCCTACGCTTCAGCGGGCACGAGAAACGCAGTCAGCTCACCTCTCGTACCCAAAAGGAAGCAAGCCATGTCAAAACGTTGAACAAGGAAGGTTGGTTGACAGGCCGTTGAAGGGAGTCGACTCGACTCGACTCGGATGCAACTATTCGCAATGCGCCTCATCATCCTCTCGGTCCTTCATCTGGCCTCCGACGCAGGCTCCTCGCAGTTTCCCGCGTGTTCCTGAGCTGCCTTTTCCTCCCAAGGTGCATACGTAAATGGATGGTGGTGGGTGGTATCCCGCTGTCCCCCCCCCCCCCCCCCCCTCGCCAACCCCTCGCTCCCTCGAGGCTGGCCCAATGGACGCCAAGAACCCTGGCCGAGCATCCGAGCTTTCTTCGATTTGGGCTACCAATATGCTTGCTTCTGCTGCTGCTACTGCCACTACTACCAGACTGCCGTGGCTTTTTCTAGCTCCCCTAGCAGTAGCTCACGCACGGCAGAGACGTGCTAAATCCTGGGGCTTGAAACATGCATTGGGGTTGTAACAGTAGTAGTAGCGGCACGCAGTACGGAGTAATAGTGACCTTTTTTGCCCTCTTTTTTTTTCCCTCTCTTCCCCCACGGGGTCGGCATGTAAGCTTCTTTCCGTCCTGTCCTACAAGATGCCCTTCCCCCCCCCCCTCCAATCCTCCTCCACCAACTTCGCCCGCACTAACGTGCAAAAGTCAGGTTAGCCATTAGTTACTAGTTGGTAAAGTGCGAGATCCTCATCGCCGCCGAGTGATCTCGGGCGATCATCTTTTTTTCCTTCTTCTTTCCACAGGCACAGCTTCTCCGAAAAAGAAAACACCGAGTTGTTGCGAGTAACTCCGTAATAATGGTATGAGACTATTATGGTATCATCGATAACACAATGCATTTTGCTCGGTCGAATCCCACCGAGAATCCCAAATTCCCTAATTAGCAGCTTCCCGGGGTGCCCAGGACGAAATGGCATAACCATCCCTTTGTGCATCGGCTCCAAGCGAGGTTGGCACTGGACATCGTAAAACGACCCCTAGAAGGCTAGCAGGAAAGGGTACAGAGATCACCTAGAGACTACGGAGCATAGAACTAGAAGAAAGAATTGCAAATACTACTGGTAGCACTCAGCACTCCGTACGTACCATGCGCCGTAGCAAAATACAAATAGGTATTCGGCCCTTACCCCAGTTGGCAGCTGAGCAACGTTTCAACAGGGTCTCTCTCTCTCTCTCTCTCTCTCTCTCTCTCTCTCTCCCCCATCGGCGCCGCACGCCAGTAGGTAGCAGAGGGGAAAAAGCAAAGTAACTCCGTACGGCCGCTTGCCCAACCAGTACCAGTAGTCAGATCTGACCCCATCCCCCTTCTAAGCCCAGCCTCACCTTTGCGGCTAGGTCCAATGAAGAAGCTGACCTTGTTTGCCCTCTACTGACATGGCGACGCGCGCGCACACGTACGTCTCCTTGCTACCATATCTCATCCCTCTCCATCTCCCCTACTACTAGGGAGTACCGATTACTCCGTAGGGACCGTCAGCTAATACCCATGCACACCTAATACGGAAGATTGGGTCTCCACTGGTGGGGTAAGGAAAGAGTCCGGGCTGGGGTTGTTGTTATGGTACGGCGGAGTATTCGGTTTCTAAAATAGAATCCCGGCCATGGATCGTCAAACCGCCCTACTCAGACTCACACGTCGCCTCGCCGTTGGAGCCAAAAAAAAAAACGAGGATTGGGGAGGGGGGTAGCTTCTTCACCGTAGAACAAAAAGAAAGGGAAAAAAGGGATAGACGGACCCTGGAATTAGATTTAAAAAGGATCGACTCTTCCCTCTTCAAAGAAAAAAAAATCAGCCAGCATCATCCCTACTCTCCAGTCTCACTCACAACATCATCTCTACTCCACACAACACAACAATCTACCCAACCCTGATCAATTCTTCTACAATGGCTCGTTTCTCCAAGGTTTTCAAGGGCCTGGCCGTCCTGGCCATGGCTGCCACCAGCACTGGTAAGCAACGCCTCTCACGCCTCTCTCCTTTGGAGTCTTCCCCTCGGAAATGCTAACAAGGCTTTGTGACAGCCCTGGACATGCGCCTGATGCCCCTCGGCGCCTCCATCACCTTCGGCGTCGGCTCCTCCGACGGCAACGGCTACCGCGCCAAGCTCCGCGACCAGATCGTCGGCGCCGGCCACAACGTCGACATGGTGGGCACCCAGACGGGCGGCAGCATGGAGGACAACCAGAACGAGGGCTACCCGGGCCTGCGCATCGAGGAGGTGCAGGGCAAGGCGGAGCAGAACGTGCCCGGCATCCTGCCCAACGTCTACACCATCAACCTCGGCACCAACGACGCCTCGCAGAACTTTGACGTCGACAACGCCGGCGGCCGCATGAACGACCTGCTCAACTACCTCTGGTCCGCCACCCCCGACGCCACCGTCATCCTCTCCACCCTCATCATCAACCTCGACTCCGCCACCGACGCCCGCGCCCAGCACATCAACGGCCAGTTCTCCGACCTCGCCGGCCGCCTAGCCGACGAGGGCCGCCGCATCGTCCTCGTCGAGATGCACGGCGCCGACGGCCCCCAGTCCAACGAGATGAGCGACAACACCCACCCCAACGACGTCGGCTTCCAGAAGATGGCCGACATCTTCTTCCGCGGCATCCAGCAGGCCACCGACGCCGGCTTCATCGTGTAAGGTGTTCCTTGAAAATCTCTCCCGGATCCCCCATCCTGGATTCCCCCCCCCCCCCCCCCTCCCTCTGCATTACCTTGTCAACATAATCATCATCCCTGGCAACTTCTTTTGGACGAGAAAAAGGGGGGTGTGTTGGTCAGGAGGGGAGGGGGGGAAAAGCAGAAACTCATAGAAAATTTCGAAAAAGTCGGAAAGGTTTCCCATAGTCGCTAACGTTATTGTAAATATTTTTTGAACATTAAAAAAAAAGACGAGTAACGACCCCGAACATGTTCTTCATACTATTCTCCATGTGCCTCCAGACCATTTGGTGAATAAACAAAGACCAAGACCCCCTTCTCCTTCGATGCGATTTGATATATTTCTTTTCCCTTTCCTTGCGGATACGATAAAACCCATCCGTAGACGATAGCGAGCGGCCGTCCGATGAAAAGATAGTAGCCATGGGTACACAAGAACTCGATGGCGGACAGGTTTAAAAGTTTGGAATGGAAATGGTTGGGTGGTAAAAGATGACTTTTGGATATAACCCGGGTGGTACTCCGTATATTTCGTGTAACCTCGTTGATCGAGGATACGAATTACCCTACACATGCCTGATGCATTGGCTTGTAAAAGTAAAGGCGCAAAAATGCTGGATGGACGTGGAAAAAGTTCGTATATGTAAAAAAGAAAGACATGCCTTGTCCTAGACACAAATTATATAAGTAAATATATAGTTTCATAAGTTAAGTATAAACAAGAGAAGCTTTGTTAATATGAGCATCAGGTATCTATACACAAAGCTAACTTTTCTATACATCCGAAAGTTTAGCTTTTCTTTACTCATTTGCCTTCACTACGCAGTAATGATTCTCTTTTCTAAAAACACAAAATGCAGATGAAATCTGACGTTTCTTCTACGGTAAAGTCAAGCATCCTTAATTCCTCTGATGTTTTCTGATACTGAGAGGGTTTAGTTACAAGCTTCCACCGAGGGTGTGCACATAGCATCGTGACCGGTAGACTAAATGTGAGACGAGTCATCGCAGCACGTTTCAAGGTAGCTAGGAGTTGCGAGCCGTTATTGTGATTCATGCACTGGAATGCAACCCCCTATATCCTTCTTTGCCTTGTCGGTGGCGGGGTATCCCAAGGACTGCCGTCCAGCAACGCTACATGTAGGTTTTTCGTCGTATATGGATCATGCAAATGGTTGAGCACAGAGTCGTTAACATCACAGTCATGGGTAGGAAACAAACAAAGGCAAATAATCGCAAAGTGGTATCATATTATGATATTAACTATTATCACAAAAAAAGAGTCGTTAAAAAATTACCTGGTAAAGCCGCTTCTAGTTTTCCCCATGTTCCAAATGCCATCGCAGATCCAGCTGCCGTTCTCGTAACTCCAGAAAAAATCGGGTATCCTGCCAAACTGCGTCTCGTACCGGCTCGAGAGACTCCAGCCGTGCAGGAAGTCGTGCCAGCGTATCGACCACGAGGGCGTCGGCTCCGGCACCAGCTTCGGCGGCACCGGCTTGATGCCGTACTCGTCGAAGCAGTCGGCCACCTTGAGAAACATTTCCTTGTCCTTGAGCTGGTGGACAACGATGGCGTTGCTGCCCGTCAGGGCATGCCTCGTCGCATTGGGGTGCGTGTACTTGCGCGCCCATGCCGACCCATCGCCTCGCGTATCCTCGCTGTCAAAGTCAAACTTTTCCAACCCGTTGAAGTTTACCACATTGGCCATCTGACGGCCTTTGAGCATGAGAACGGCAGCCGTCATATCTTCACCCGCAACCACGTGATATTTATCCTGCAGCTCTACCATGAGTTCCACCATGTCCCACGTGTACGTGTAGAACGACCCGTGTGGGAACACGAGGTCGTGAATTTTCGAGTAGTAAAGCTCGCCAATAATGGTCCTGTCGACAGTCGCCTCGGGCGTCCCCGTCACGTTGGTGAGACGGGGGATCAGGTACTTGTCCCAGAACAGACGAGCGTTGAGCCAGAGGTCCGAGTCAACCTTGGAGACAAACTCATATTTAATGCCCCGGCTGATGAGCCATTTGTACATTTCAATCGTCTTGACCGTGTGCGAGGTAATGCTATCCTCGGGGATGTGGTCGAGAACAATCATGTCGCCAAAAGTGCGGTTCTCCGTACGGATGGTGTCCATCCACCGGGCCCCCGGATTCGACACAACGAAGCGGACGTCGAAAGGCACATCACGGTAAAGACGCTTCCACGTCGACCGAATCAGCATCCGGCGCTCGACATCAACGGCTGCGCAAATCACGCCAGCCATCCACGGATGGGGCGGGCGGTCGCTTCTCCGATCATCCGTGGCCGGTTGTAAAGGCGACGGTTGAAAGCGTTCGAGCTCATAGGAAGGCTCGGGTAGCTTGGTGACGAGCTGATTGTGGACAATGGTGTTGACCTTGGGCAACGTATACGGCGCGTGATGCACCGGCGCGACGGCGATTTGGATGACGTGGATTAAAAGTCCCACGCTGATGAGGGCCCCGATGAGGAACAGGCGCGAGAACTTTTTGGGAATTCGTCTCCAGACAGTTGACCACAACGCCACGGGGAGCGTTGAGTAGGACCGCTGTTTTGAAAAGTTCATGATATCATGGGGAGCCCATGAAGACCACGACGTATGGCGCTGCTTGCCGGCGCGTCGTATCAACGAGGCGGACGAGTCGTCGCTGTCCCACTCGGTATCGCTTCCCTTTTCCTTGAACTCCTTGAAGCTATAATAATCCCTCGGCCGTTCACTGATCGTCGTAGGGGTAGCAACAGCGGTCGCGTCCGAGGCGAACGAGTAATCGTCAGACGACGGGCTGGCCGGCGAGAGGCCGCTGTTGCTCTTGAGCGTCGAAGAGCGACGCAGGCGCGTAACCTGTCGCTGCCGCTGGCTCACGTCGGACGCGTCTCCGGGCGTCGAGCGGTGAGACGCGCCCGAACCCTCTGTGCGCGGCCACTCCAGCGTCGTGGTGTTGAGCGGAACTGTGCTTTGAAATGAGTTGAAATCCGGGAAAGATTCACTCAATTGACGCTCGTGGTGCGCCACTGCGCCGGTGTATTCTTTGCTTCCTAAGATATTTTTTCTTTCCTCCTCGTCCCTGTCACGCGCGTTATCCGAAGCGAGGGAAAAATCGAGGACGCAGCCCTGGTCTAGTCGTGTTTCGGTTCGTCGCGGATTCCAAGACTTAGGGGTTGAGGCTCGTAGGTATGTAAAATAGGTAGCACAACCCAAAAAAAAAGATATTAAAAATGTAGCAAGGAGTATGAATAGTAGTAGCAAAGAAAGCACCACCACCGACTGCCAAAGGAGGTGACAATAATCAACTCTCAGACTGAGGCTGAACGGGGGGAAAAGAACCCGTGAGAGGGATTGGTACCAACGCTTGGTTGCTGGGTACGGGCAGGGAAAAACGAAGAGGCGAAATTAATCAGAGAGAGGGATGGAGATTGAGCGCAATGGACCTCCGGGGGGAAATTAGATTGGGGGAATTTCCAAGAGGTGAGCAAGGACCCCCGTACTGCTATCAGTGCTGCTACCAGTGCTGCTACCGGTGCTACCCCTAGAATGGAAGTACTACTACTCCGTACAGTTGGCCCGTACTAAACAGATTTCCGAGGCAAATTTGTAGGTAGTGGAGGCAAGTAGTAGGTACCTACAGTACTCCGTACACCGTAGTGGTAAAAGTAGGCGGTAGCAATAGTAGTGGTATGATACAGAGCAAGTCTTTCAAGCAACTAGAAAAAGCAGGGGAGGAATGGAAAAACAAAACTGAGAATAGTACGGAGTAGAGCAGAGAGAGAGAGAGAGAGAGAGAGAGAGAGGAGGAAAAAAAAAAGAGAAGAGTGGTCTTCTAGTAAGAAAAGAGTATGGCCGAGCGAAATCCCGTCCGTTTGCAGATGAAAAAAAAAAGGTTCAGGCAGGTAGACAAAAAAACATGAAAGAGTTGGAGCAGACAGAAGGAGGCAGACACACACACACACACACACCTACTCCGTACTAGCAGCAGCCCGCCCACGCAGGTAGCCCACGCAAGTAGCCCACGCAGCCCACGCAGCCCCAGATGGGACGATGGGACGGATGGAGTTGGAGGCTTCCATTCTAGGGGCGGCTTTGCGCGGCGGCGGCGCAGACCAACTATGGATACATAGTACGCTTTTCTCTCAGATTATCTGGAAATGATCTGGATATCATGGATGTACTTCGCACTAGCACGACGCCCGTGGCAATGAATTGCAATCTTGAGCTTTGAGCAACATGGCGGAATGGCAAATGACGAGCGGGCAAGGACCTCGTAGAGGCGAAAAGGTATGTACGGAGTACCGAGTAGTCGACTACCTACTAGTAGACAGCTACTGCAATATGGAGTGATTAATTACTGCGGTGGCAGTCACTGCGGCGGCAGTAGGCTGAGACGAGGAGAGGGGGCGACGATGCACATGATGCAGTTTGGCAATAGCCGATATTGTCGCATGGTCAATTGACTCGTACGCAAAAAATTGTCTTGCCGCGATCCAACCGTCGCTCCTACGTAGTATGATGGGCTCACACGGCTCCGTACTAGCATGAATTGAGCTTGGAGGCTCCTCTCTTCAAGCATCGCGGGCATCGGAGGCTGCAGGAGGCCACTGTGGGGATAGATAAGACTGTCAATGCATTGGTCAATTACACTCGGCACAGAGGTCGAGTATAGCGACCGTACTGACTACGGAGCACCCTTTGGTACCAATAGTATTGAGTAACATGAATATCCTCGGCTTCAAAAGTACATAGTACTAGAGATCTTGGTGTTTCTTTCTGGGCGAGATTTTGGATCGCGACTCCTCTACCTACTCCGAGCAGCCGGCGTCTCTCAGTTCTACGGAACACCTCCACGTTGAGTTTTTTTTTTTTTTTTTTTTGCTACGCTGCTGCCCCTGCTGCGTCACTAGCACCCTACGGATTGCAGATTTTGGGGGTGCATAAAAAAATAAATAAAGCCTACGGCGCAACCACACTATGCCTGCAGCTAAACTACTCGCAGATGGTGTAGGGAATATGCTGCTCATCTGACAGAAACTGCCGGACACTTTGCCCATGACTCTAATACTACTCCGTACTCCGTACTATGTAGCATAAATAGCGGTAGGCTTATTTCCTACAGGTGGTTCACTGGCACAGTGATACCGTGGCGCTGTGGCACTGTCCCACTGAAATAGTAGCTACGGAGAAGAGTGTGTGCAGTGCAGTGTTTGCCCCAGAACGCCTCGGACGGCGCAGCAAGGATTCTCGCTTATGCTTCTGTTTCGGGCAGTGGGTCCACTGGGACTGACCCAAAATGGTCGACGTCATTTCCCTCTTTTCAGGAACACGCCAATCAGCGATCGGTGTTCCTGCTATAATTAGTTGGTGTCTCCCCGCCTAGCACACACACACACACACACACACTCGCTCTCCGCTCTCCGCTCTCACTCTAATGTACTACCCGCCCCTGCCTGGCGTCTTTTCCGCTTCGCCTTGGTTTCGGCGGAAAGATGGATTCTCATCCCCCCAAAAAATCATCGCTTAGGTTATCCAACATGCCTCGTCTCCTTCTGCTGCGCACATGATGGCGATTGCAACTTTGCAGCCTTCCGCATCCTTGGGGAGGCAATCTATATCCATCTCTCCTTATCTGACTCAACACTCCCCGTTCATACCGTGACGTAAGGTAAGGTCTTACTCCCATCTCACATGTACCGAGCAATAACCTTGGCCTCCTTCTTCTCCGTGCCGATACGTGGGTACCGAATAAAGAGGAATAAGGAGCCGTTGACCAACCAACATGGGGTGACCATGTGAGCTCTTTCCTACAATGGTACGACTGTCTCTGGTGCTGCGTTGGTAGTGGCGGGAGAAGTCTTGGTTGGCTGACCGCATAACAAGCCGAACTCTGCTACTACTACTACTACTACTACTACGGAGTACTCCAGACTAACGGATTATCTGTACGTGTCCACTGCCTCCAAACTCTGCTTTACTCTACTCTCTCTGTCCGTCTCTCTCCCACTTCCCTGGCCGGCCTTATCGCCAGCAGGACTCCGTCCTCCGTACTCCGTACTTTCGTCCGTGCCTCCAGTTGGCAGTTGGCACTAACAGTACTCCGTACGGATTATTTTGCAACCCAAATCCGCCAACTCGCGAGCTAACGATGCCTCTACTATGTATTTCACCATCCATGCTGGCTTTATGTATGTCAGCCTGCATTTCATTTCCTGCGACCTGGTGAGTTCCTCTTTAACCTGGCCTTGCCCGTTGTCTGCTTGGCTTTTTGGTGGTATAAGGTGAAGGTTGGCTTTTCTTTCTCAGTTTCTCATTCCTATTATTTTCTACCCAATGCAGATATCTGTACTCCGTATTCTGTATGATTTGTACCGGTACATTAATCTTGTGCCTATAACCACATTCACAGGTACTCCGTACGGAGAAAGGGGATGGATCAAGGTTGCATTTGTCATGATTTTCAGATCGGCATGAACCCCTTCCGACATCCAAGGACTGCCAGGTTGCTAGGTACCATCTGCCTGCCCCGTCCTCGACTCCGTCCCTCGACTCCGTCCTCGACACATGCGGAGTAATAAGGAGTACGGAGTACTCCGTACAGCAGTAATGACCCAATTCGAGTTCTTAACCTTGACGTCTCATGAAAATGTTGCTAGGCAGCTGGACCGATCTTGACCGGAACTCGTCATCGACCGCGTAGTCGATTTCTGGACCCTCCTGAACAAAGCCCATCTTTGCGTAGACGCGTCGGCCCATGGTGGAGGCTTCCAGCAACGCTTCCATGGGACGACCAAGGCCGCCATGACTGCTGCTGCGACGCTTTGCCTCGTCGAGCCCCCACTGCACCATTTGCCGCGCGATGCCTCTGCCTTGGTAAGCCGGGTTCACGATGCAAAGGTCCAGCACCATGGCTGCAGGCTGATCTGTTTCCGCTTTCGCTTTCACCGCCTCGATGCGCTGCTTCTGCATCAGCCCGATAACCTGGGCCATGTAACGCTGCTCCGAGGGATTATCGGGGTAGATGGCCGCGGCGTCTGCCAGCAACTGGTCTTGATCCGGAGGCGATTCGCCGTGACCCGGCCGACTCGACATTTGCGCCCAGATGGCCATGCCGACAACCTTTTGGTTGCCGTCGCCGTTGTCGTTGCCGTTGCCGTTATCGTCGTTGCTAGGATTGGCTTCGTCAACGGGCAACGTGGCCTTGACGAACATTGTGTTGAGGTTCCCGCTTCGGTCCCGCGTGACGGACTTCCAGCGGTCAACCATCCTTGCTGCTCCGGCTGCGCTACCCTCGGCCGTATCCCAACCGGGATTCATGCCTATCCAGATGGCATCGCCAGTCTGCCTTCCAAACGCCTCGGCGGCGCACTGGAAGCCTTGGGAGATGTCATGCTCCGTCTCGGCGAGAGCAATCTTTACACTGGATTACGACATGATGCGAGTGATTGAGGCTTCTCTTCTGGCTCTCACCCCTTGTAATTGATGTTTCCTTCTTGTCTCTCACCCCTTGTGATTGGATGTGTTGCAGTCTTGTCGTGTGTGCTGCGTACGCAGTAACACGGAGTTGTACAGCTTCGGAAGAACCGGTTGCTTGGGTTCTTGTCCGACTTGAAACTCTATGATGCTTGGAACACGCTACCCTTTTTTTTTCTCTCCTTTTTTTAATTTTTAACTTTAATTTTTTTTTTACGTTGTCAACCTTCCAGTTGCTGCAGGGACAGGTACCCGTCGTATAACCCCATCGACTGGACAGATGTAATTCTTGTGACTCCTCGCCTTGTTCTATTTACCCCGCGCATGCATGTGCACCGTTTGCCAAGCGTCGGGCGCACACTGCTGGCTCTACTCCACAAAATCACAAAGCTTGCAAACGTTGAAGCATTTTGCTAGATCCCATCATCTTGATGAGTGGGCATGCAAACGGGGCGCAGCACTTGGGATCCATCTAGTAAGTATGCTTATCCTTGGTAAACTACATATATACTATGATACTGCTCCGTACCTCTTGGCTGAAAATAGTATTTAATGTCGACGGGGCGCAATGGCGTGTAATGGCAACTTCACGTGGCTGAATAATTCGGCGGCCATGTCCCCTTTTTGATGCTATTATCCTAGATGGACGGATGCCTACAATACTGCCTATGCATGGGGTATGATGGTGTGCTGCATCCCGCATTCAGCCGCGTTTATCGAGCTTTGAGATATTTTGTGGGTGACGTGCTTTTGGATTTGTCTTGCATGTGAGGTTGTACTGCCCTGCTAGTGGTTCCGTTACATCGCCGCAAAGAAAGATCCTGTTGGTGATGATGGTAAACGTTGTATGGCTGTTTCGTATGTGTATGGGTCGTCGATGGTTCCAACCCCCCCTCAATCTACCCCCCAAGCCTATTTTATTCTTCAAGATTTATTATTTTTCTTTAACCAGCAGCAACTCGCTCATCACAGTTACAGTCATTTCGAGAAGAGTTGTAAAACACTCCCGTGGCCACTTCCGCTCCGCAGCGCACCGAAACCACCATCCCAAGTTTCACGGCATATGCCATACTCTATGCCTCCGTCCACGGACCCTACCGTCGCAGGTCGAGTGTAACCTCAAGGTCGGGCAAGGCTGAAGCTGCGCCGCGCCATGCCGTGTCGGGCATTCTTTTCAGTCACTCATCGTAGCCACGACCAGGCGGCTGGATAGGGCTGACGCGAGCGAGCAAGGCCTTGCCCGCTGTGCCGCAACAACTACACCACAATACTCCGCACACATGCGTGCGAGGGAGGGGGCCAGGGGGCCAGGGAGCGAGAGTAAATTTAGCACCTGTTACTCTGTAGTTTCATGCATGTTTCTGCCGCAAGAGATATCGGTATCCTGTCATTGGCAACTAACCAGGGGGGTTTCCCACCAACAATATGCCGTTCTTATGGAAAGGGAACTCGTAGAACGAACTTTGGTAATATCATGTTGCCATTCCTTTTTCACCCCTAACCCCCAACCCCCAACCCTCCTCCCCAAATTTCGTCAACGTGGCGGGAAATTGCCCAAGCCTCCACTTCCTTCGTTTTAAGAGAGGAGGTCGATGATGGCGTTGTACGCCTCCTTTGGCTGGAAGCTGTCGTTGAACAGCAGAGGGTTCTCCCCTTGCCTCCAAGATTGCTAAGGACAAATGTTAGTCAAACACAAAGAAGAAGGACTTTCAAGGGACCACCCTGCTTACCGAGTCGCTCACTCCCCACACGGTGATGGAGACGCACTTTTCCACGTTGAGGCAGCCCTGGACGACGGCGGTGTAGTCGGCGGCCGGCGCGCTGGCGATGTCGAGCTCGGTGATGGCGATCTGCTCGACGGGCGCGGTCGCGAGCTTCTCGAGGGCGGCCTGCACGCCCGCGCCCCCACCGGCGCTGAGGTGGGACTGGGTGCCTGTTTTCATCATCCTGATCAGTTTGGGGGTTGCCAAAAGGAAAAAGGAGCCTTGAGAGAGAGAGAGAGAGAGAGAGAGAGAGAGAGAGAGAGAGAGAGAGAGAGAGAGAGAGAGAGAGAGAGAGAGAGAGAGAGTGATACGTACCGATGCCGTCAATGGGGATGCCCTGGTTCACCCACTTCTCGACGAGGGAGACCATGCCGGTGACCTTGGCGTAGTTGGCCTGGTCGAGGTTGTAGTCGTTGATGTAGAGCTTGGCGCTGGGGTCGGCCTCGCGGGCGGCGTTGAAGGCGATCTCGACAAACTCCTCGCCGAGGAGGCGGGAGAAGACGGAGTCGCGGAGGGTGCCGTCCTCGTTGAGGATCTCGTTGAGGACGTCCTACACAGATTGTAAGTCCGGCTCTTATCATATCCATCGTTTACGCAAGATGATATGTATATTCTTCTTCTTACCCAGTGCGCGGCTTTGCCGGCGTAGCGGCCGACGACGGTGGCAATGTGCTCCCGTATGACGCCGCGCAGCTCCTCGGCGTCAGTAATAGCCTGCACCCAGCTCGGCAGCTGCGAGTGCCAGATGAGCGTGTGCCCGCGCAGCGCGAGGCCGTTCTCCTCGGCGAAGTCGGCGAGGTAGTCGGCGGGCGCCCAGTTGTAGGAGCCGCGCGAGGCCTCGAGCGACCCCCACTTCATGCTGTTCTCGCCCGTCACCTGGCCGAAGTTGGACGTGACCACGGCCTGGGTGCTGCCCTGGCCCAGGACCCCCTGGTCCGTCGCCACGCCGAAGAAGTCCTTGCCCGCGGCCACGAAGGCCTCGTGCACGCTCTGCGCCGCCTGGCGGGTGGTCATGCCGGGGAGCGCGGCCGCCAGCGGCGCCAGGATGATGGGGACCGCCGTCTTCATGTTGTAAACAGTAATGGGGATATATCTGTAGTAGTAATCCTGTCGAACGAGATGTCTTGAATTGCCAAGATATCCAAAACACCTCCTTCACGAAAAGGGGGGGGGGAGGCCTGGGGAATTTATATACGGCGATTTTACCCCTGGACTCCGCATTTCCCCTCCGCAGCGTAGTACGGGGAAAAACATAGATGGGCATTCGGAGGCCAGCTTCCGAGACGTTTCATCGTCGTTGCGCTCCGGCAATTGTTTCCTTACTCCGGCACCCGAAAAAGGGCAAACCTGGTTTCTTATTAGCCTATATTCCACGTGCGCGTTGTATGCATGTACTATGCATCTGCCAATGGACAATTGAAATGATGTTGGGGTCGCGGGTGAAATAGCCGGACATTTGTACATATACGGAGCGCATGTACATGCTAATGGCGGCATGAAGGTTGGGCGGCTGGCACGATGCAAACCTGCCCATCTACCTATTCTGCCGGCCGTGATCCGTGTCGTCGCACTCGGGGAAAAGGAAGACCAGTTCAGGCCCGGGGTAAAATGCCAGACCGCGAGAGGGAGAAGATGGCGGCTAATGGTTGAATGTAACATGGGTTTTACTCTTGCTTAATAGGCTATTACGGCCAAAAGGTGCCGTGCCAAAATGCCAACGGGTGCCGTCATTAATGGATTTTCCCCTTGGAGCGGAACGGGTTTCATATGTTAATTGAGGGACATCAGGACTGACGGTGTTGAAATGCCTTGTTTCGCGGGACCCTGTCGTTTGTGTATTCCGTCTCTATAGCAAAGATTTCGAGGATTAGCAATAATTGGGAGAATCTGACAGAGATAGTGCACCGATGACTTATTATTGCTTCTGGGAAGAAACCATCTGTGCCCGCCGTCTGTAATCATGAGAGAAGGATTCATGAGTGCCTGGATGAGTTTCATGGCTTTACGTCTTGAGCTCCTGAGCCCACTCATGACAGCCACTTTAGTCGCCTTAGACCTACAGCTGTTTCTACTGATGCGCAGGCGGGGCGAGAAGCAAAATGCCCCGGGCTATTGTGAGCAGTCTCCTTGAATTGACCGAGCTCTGATATGCAACGTAGATGCACGACAACGGACATCGGTCGCTGATCCTGCCTGGTCTGCGGTGTACGCTCATCGAGATGATCCTTTACAACATTGGTTTATTCGTCATAAACTGCCTTGTCATACAAACCCACGTCTCTTGGCCGCCTCTATTGCAAGACGCCTTATTCGGACAGCACGTCTTTTCCTTCAACATCGGAAGACTGATTAATCTACTCACCTCATCAGCTTTCACGTTACCATAAGCCCGTACAGGTCCCACTACGAGACCTCATACTTGTGACAGCGTCTTCTCTCGCTACTATTCTATTCTCTGCACGGGCGGCTTCTTATAAATCTAGCGCGAGAATCCTACGTTTTTCCCAGACAAGCGCAGCGACACCGACTTTCCAGTAACTCATAATTTACTCGTGCTGCGTAATTCTATACGATAATCCTACTGCGTGAAAAGATGGAACCGGAATCCCAGAGTGCTTCGACGCCTCGAATGCCTTCTTCCCATTTGTCATTGGCACCCGAGTCCTGAAGCCGTCAGAGGCGAGGGGAAGGGGGAAAGGAGAAAGGGCATAGACCATTTCACGCCTACCTGATCGTCTGCTGCTGACCCTTCTCATCCGACCCAGCAGACTCTTCCTCGCTCCCCTTTTGCCGCTCCCGCTCCCCCTCTTCCTCCGCCGCCGGCTCATCGCGAACCCTCTTCCCAAAGAACCTATCATCCGCAAACCGCACCACCGCCAGCGCAACCCCCAGCGTCAGAACCCCAATGTTGACGCCGAACCCGCGCCTGTACAGCGGCGAGTCGTCGCTGCGGAAAATCTGCGCGCCGTAGATGCCCGCCACGTTGGCGCCCGATATCACCATGGCCATGGCCAGCGCGCGCTCCTCCGAGTCGGTGCACGCCAGCGACATCCACGCGATGTTGAGCGGGTGCGAGAAGGTCCCGAACGTCTGCGTCCACACCACGCCGAAGTAGCTCACGCCGCGGAGCCCCAGCTCCGTGAAGATGCGGTTGAAGACGTAGCCCAGGAGGTGCATGCTCATGCCCGCCATGACGGTTTCCCCTCGCTTGTCGCTGTTGCCAACAAGTAACCCCTCTTGGTCAGTACATCGTGCTGTTTTCCATGACAGAGTTTATGAGGGGGGGGGGAGGGTTTCCTTTTTACTCACAAATGGTCCGAGACGTAACTAAAGCCAAACGAGACGGGAATCTGCAAGAAGAGACCCACGGAGGCGAGGGCGTTGCTAGTGAGGCCCTTGAAGCCGAAGCTCTTGACGATGGACGGCGAGTACGTGTCGAAAGCCCTCTGCGGGCCGTTGTTGGTGAGCGTGATGACGACGTGGACCCAGAGGCGCCAGTTGCCAAACTGACCAGCAGTCAGCAGTCAGCATACAGGAAAAATGGGAAGGGGGATCCCCAATGTTAGTTATTACTCACAGCCTTTTTGAACGCCGACAGGCCAATCTTCTTCTTCTTCCGCCCCTTCATCGGATCATCGATATACACCCTCGTCCTCAGTATATGCAGCTCCCTATCGGTGAACCAGCCGAACCTCGGCAGGAACGTGCTGTGCGGGTTCGCAAACGAGTCCGGCAGGCAGAACCCCAGCACGAAGCCGCTGGCAATCGTAAACGCCCCCATGAGCACGAACAGCCAGAACCAGCCCGCCTGCCCCGCCACGCCTCTCATGTGCAGGATCCCGTAGGCCAGCAGCTTCGAAGACGCCTGGCCGAACTGGTTGCCAAAGTAGAAGAACATGACGCGCTTGGCCGACTCGCTGCGCGTGTACCACGTCGACAGCGTCCACAGCCCGCCCGGAATGAACCCCGACTCCGTCGTGCCCAGCAGGAACCTCGTCGCTATGAAGGAGGCGTAGCTGTCCTGGAACGCCTGGAACGTCGACACCGTCCCGAAGAGGAAGAGCTGCAGCGTCAGCCACCGGCCGGGCCCCACGCGGTAGAGTATCATGTTGGACGGTATCTCGAAGAGCACTATGCCCAGGGACAACATCTGCTGGCCAATGTTGAACTCGTTCTGCGTGATCCCGACGTCTTCCGTGAACCTGTCCGTCAGTGCGTTGGCAATGTTTCCTCGATCTAGTTCTACACGAGCAAAAAGAGATGCATCGTCAGCAAAAAGAAAATACACATCCGTTACAAGGCAGGTTTCTCTTACGGAGACAAAAGAAGCCAAGCGTCAGCAATGGCATGATTATAAAGTCGAGCCTGTTTCCCACATCATCAGTACACACAGGTCAAGCGATGGCAAATTTGCAACAGCACCAGACTCACTTGCGCTTGGCCCTGGCCTCCTCCTCCTTGGTCCAGTCCACATGAGGCGCGACGCCGGCCTCATGGTCATCCGGAGCAGGAGACGAGCCTGACCGAGGCGAGCTCGTATCGTCCGCCTTGGACATGTTTGCGGCGGCGGTTGTCGTCGTCGTTTGTCCTCTTTGGCGTATGGATATATATATATATATATATATATGCTCGTAATATATATATATACAAATGCTACTACCATAGACCGGATGGTTACAGGTAAACTTGTTTACGATTTTAGACTTTTTGGAGCCGGGGAAACATTTTGTTATTATAAGCGGCCATGTGCTCGGGTGCCTCTTGCTGGTTTCCACGTTTTGTCTCCCTTGCCTCTTCCTGTCTCCAGTATAATAAAGTACATACAATCTTTACTACTATTGCGCGGACCATGAATCCGAGTGCAACACATGGGATTTACGAGCAGATTCAGTAAAAATATGGTGTTATCTGGGACACCCCCCGGCCGCATCAAGCACGCAATACCTACCCAAGAATTAGGTGATTCTAGAGCCTAAGCTTGAACAGGAGTAGCCACGGGACCCTGGGAATAAATTCTCTCGACAACATTGGATGGAATCAATCAATATGGAAGTCGAGACCCCCCCCAAACCCTCCAAGTCCTCCATTTGCCATCAGCTCCAGCCTCCAGCACGGCACTCGTCCTTGATGTGGAAGGGATCAGTTAAGCTTATTCTTAGGCTTACGCTCTTTGATCCACTGTGCAAACTTGAACTTGCGCTAGACAGAGGGAATCAAAGTATTGGAAGTACCTATCTACAGAACACGAGGGGTGGTGAGCTCATACTACTACTACTACTACTAGTGCTTGTCGCCGTTTATTCTACAACTGAACCCTCCATGTATTCGTTCTGAGCTCTTTGCCGTGGCTCGTCCGTGGCTGGCACAAGTGCGCTCGCCATACAGCCTACGAGCACGTATAGAAGCTGAACAACCATTACGGATTACCAATGGTAAACCCGACCAGCATCATCGTTATCGAGTAGATGGGCTGGCGTCAATGCATACCAAGCAGAGCCACTCCGGACCAAGATGTTGGTTACCGCATGGGCCATCATGCAATATTGGCGGATGTCGGCACCTGCATTTACAAAACATCAAACCTTTCTACCGACAAGCATCAGATAAACCCCCGCGCGGCTGAAGGTGAGACATTAATATTTATCCCTGTTTTACAAGCGATTGCCCTCTTGTTGGTTTAGTAACGGACTTGATGTGTCCGATGTCGGTTGTGAGTTTTAGTGTCACCACGCAACGAGTAAATGTGCAGATTTGCTGCATCTAGTGATATTTGAGAATATGCTTTCCGAGAATTATCCGCGCTCCCCTTCCTTTACTCACCTTGCGTACATGTATGACGCGCATCATGAGGGGGAGCGACCTGAGACCTTGTTATTTCCACACACTACCCTCAACCGACTTCTTGGACTGCGGCGCAAAAGAATGGGTAACCCGGCGACAGACAGCAAGTCGGGGATCCCATCACACAATACCCAATTCAGGCCTGAGCCTACTACTGCTGGTAATATCAGTAGAGCCGCAGTAATTGCACATGCTGACGATGGCGCAATTGAGCATGAGGAGGTGCCAACATCCCATTCGCCCCTCACCATGCGACCCGGCAATTTTACATCTCGGATAGCGAGACCGTCGTCTTGGCGCCGCGACCACTACGCAGGTGCTTTGCTATTTAATTTGGCTTCGTTTGTTCTGCCGGCCCTGTACAGCACCTTGTCGAAGTTATGGGTGGCCAACATCGACTCGCAGCTCGTCGTCACCACCGATGTGTACACCTACATCGGTGTGCTGGCCGAGGTCCTCAACGAAGGTCTCCCTCGCGCGGCTTGGGTAACTATAGGCGACAAAGCATCACGGTCGCTTGGTCAGCGACTAGGGCTGGCCCATACCTTGATACTCTTCCAGGCTTTCCTCGGTATCATCATGAGCATCGCCTTGGTCGCTGGTGCTCGCAATTTTGCTCAGGCCTTTGTACCCGTGGAGGCTCGTGATGCCAGCTTGACATATGTCCGTATCAGTGCCTTTTCGGCCTTGAGCTCGGCCATTGAGACGGCCGTCGCGACCAGTACGAGAGCCTTGGATAAGCCGGATGTTCCCTTGATCATTAGCTCGGCCAAGTTTGCCTTGAATATTCTTCTTGACATGCTGCTCATATCCTGGTTCCACGTCGGTACCCATCGACCAACCGTCAACTTGCAGGCAGGGATACAGCTAGCGTGTAACATGACAGCTGCCTTCGTGGGTCTCGGCTACTTCCTTTCCATGACCAGCCTCAAGTATTGGCGCCATCGCGCCCATGTGCAGTCGGAGGGTATTCTCCAGGATACCAACACCGCCATGCTTCGAACGGGTCTGGCCGAGTCTATGCGGCCTACAGTTGGTGCCTTCATGGTGCTGCTACGCCCAGGAACCCTCACGCTCATCGAATCGGCCATACGCAACGCATTATACCTCTGGTTAATCAGTACCATTGTGGCATTGGGGTCGACATACGCTACTGCTTGGGGCGTCTTTAGCACCATCAGATGGGGACTCGTCATGGTTCCCGTGCAGTCGCTAGAAGCGACAAGTCTCGCCTTTATCGGGCATCGATGGGGCGCTTGGCGTCACGATATCGGTGTGCACACACGGAGCCCAGGCCGCGTGCCCTGGAGGGCTATTTTGCGTGTTGTCAAGCCGGCATTGGTATCCGTAATCATCGCGTTGGTCGTCGAGGTACCCTTGGCCGTATTCCTATCCCTCTGGGGAGCAGAGTCCTTTGCGTGGTACCTCAGCGCCTCGGAAGATGTCGCTAGAATAACGGCGTACATGTGGCGAACCATTGACTGGTGCTACATCTTTTATGCCGTCTCCACGCAGCTGGCCACCGTCCTCTTGGCCACGCGGCCGAAATGGTATCTCTATCAAAGTCTCGTTAGCAATCTCCTCTATGTGTTGCCGTGGGCGATTGTGTGCCAGACCATGAGTCTTGACGAGAATAACGCTTGGACGTATCACAGGTTGGTGTTTGGTGGGAGCTTGGTGTTTAGTTTTGTTGATGTCATCATCGTCGATGGAATCTGGGCGTGGGTGCTTCTCACGGGAAGAGCGACTCTCGAGGTTTTCCGTGGAAAGAACGCTCCTTGAGAATACTAAGCCACCGATGTATTCCGTAATCACGTGCATGTATTTCCAGTGTTTGTAGACACACAAAAAAGTTCATGTTTCCCGTTTCTCGACATTACTTGAAGCTTCAACGAGGCAGCAGACTCTCAAGCATACAATCATCTTGGTCCGAGGTCTTTTCCTCCTCGAGGGTAAGCCGTGTAGCACAACCACGATATAAACACATCTTGGGAGACTCCCTTGTGTTCTAATTTATCTATTCTACTGATAGGTAGTATACCTTTCTAATCTACCTTTTTTCATCGAAATTATACCATGTATGAGCCGTATGCAAAATATGGATTGCGTCGATGGGATCAAAAGAAAATAGTGCATCGGCTCGTGGTGGTGATGGTCATGGTCATCACTTGCCGGGTAACGACAACCGCCCTCTGGAAAACCAACATCCGCACACAGTCATCATCAACGTCAAAGACATAGATGGGACTAGATGGCTGCAACCCGTACCATCTCGCGCACTGGCTGAAATGAAGATAATCATGCTTTTATTTCCACGCTTCGCTTGTCTCTTCTTACAGTAGCCTCCCTCCTTGGCCATATCAGTCAATCAACATGTCCCTAGCCACCGACCAAAACTCGACCGCAGATAACGAAAAGACGACGGAGGACAGAATCGAGAATATTCCTCAGCGTGAAGGCATATTTGCATCTGGAATCACTTGGAATGCGGCGCTAGCGGTTCTCGTGAGTCCTGGTACCCCTTGCCACAGAGTCCATTCTGCCCACTGACTTTGACAAAAGGCCTGCTGTTTGACGTATAATGGCTACTTATTCACGCTCATCATGCCCGGCGTGGTGTTGTCTTATATCAATGACGACCTCGGACCATCGAATAGCTATCCGTGGATTTCCATCGTGTAAGTCTGCACCCGGCTCCCGATTCCCATATCAATGAGCCCTGACAGCACCCCCTAGATGGAACCTCGCTGCCGCATCCGTCGTCACCATCGGTGGTCGTCTCACCGATATATTCGGCCGCCGCTGGTTCATGATCACAGGCGCCCTCCTCGGCATGACCGGCGCCCTAGTCGGCGCCCTCGGGACGTCCATCTCGCAGATGATCGCCGCCGGCGTCATCATGGGTTGCGGCGGGGGGTTTCAGGAAATAGTCTTCGCCAGCGTGCAGGAAATCGTCCCCAACGACAGACGGCTGCTAGTTCTGGGCTTCGTCGAGACTTCCAACCTCGTCGCCAATTTCAGCCCTCTCATCGCGACCATGTTCGCCACGCGGACCGCGCTCGGGTGGAGGAGCTGCTACTGGTTCGGCTTCGCGTTTGAGGGGTGCAGCGTGCTTGCGCTGTGGCTTTGGTATAGACCACCGAGCTTTGGGACGAAGCATGCAGAGGATGGGGAGGGTAAGCTGAAGCTCATATCGGAGCTTGACTATGTTGGCTTGGCCTTGTTTACATCTGGCTGTGTGTTGATTCTGACGGCTCTGAACTGGGTACGGAGTATTTGCAAATTGTCATTCATGCACTTCAGATCCTGTACTGACTATTACTAGGGTGGTAGAGACTACGACTGGAGCAGCACCGCCGTCATTGTTTCACTGCTCTTGGGCACCGCCCTCCTCGTAGCCCTCGGATTCTGGGAAGTCTACCGACCGCTCAAACACCCAATCCTTCCTCCAAAACTGTTCCGCCGAAACCGTCAATTTGCCGCCATTACAGCCGTGGTATTCTTGAGCGGTATGCTCTACTACAGCAGCAACATCCTCTGGCCCCGGCAGGCGGCCCTGTTCTTTGCACCCAAGGACGACGCCGTCATATCCGGTTTGTACGCCAACATCTTCAACTTTGGCACCTGCTTATCGTCTGCCATTGTGCTCGGGGTGGTGCCCCACGTGGGGAAGGAGAGGTGGCAAATGGTGACTCTTCTGGCTGTGCAGACGGCGCTGATTGGGAGTATGGCCACGGTCGGCACGGAGGACAAAGCGCAAGCTATCGTTACGGTTCTGCTTATTTCTTCAACGATATCCCCGGTCAGCTTTCTCGCGTTTGGCATGTCGTCGCTGGCACTGGAAGACCAAAACGACCTGTACGTCTACATCGGAAATGTTCATCCTTGCGCCCACTGATGCTGACGTTGATTCAGAGGTGTGTCTCAGGGGGTCCTGGGCACAGCGCGGCTGATTGGAGGCGCCATTGCCACGGCCATATACACTGCCGTGCAGCAGAACAAGTTCCGTGAGCTGCTGCCGGCTCGCGTCACGGATGCCGCACAGAAATCGGGATACTCCGGCGATCAGCAGTTACTGCTACATGCCGCGTCAGCCAACACGGAGACGGCATATGCAGACATCCCTGATGTATCCAATACCACCATCTTGGCGGTGTCGGCCGCTGTAAAGCAGGTCAACGCTCGTTCCTTCCAGCTGGTGTATCTGGTTGCCGTTGCCTTTGGAGGCGTGTGCTTGGTCACAGCCTTCTTCACCAAGAACATCCCGAAAAATAAGAAGACAAAAGATAGGGCCGTGGTGTTGGAGAATGAGAGTTGAGAAGGCGCGCTTTGGAACCGAAGAGGAGATCCGTGCAAGATTGGTTGAATAAGTATAACATATCTGAAGCCATTTGATCCCCTGAGGTGTTTACATTTACATGTGTGCAGCATATGTATACATGTCTTTACCAGGATTGTCCCTGGCCCGCGAGGCTAACGGGCGTTGCGGGGAGAGCATCTCCGCCTCGGCCGCCGCCCGGCTTTCGGGAACCGCCCCCGCAATCGGGGAAGACATGTCTCAATATATCCATAGATATTGGATGGTTCCTGAGACGGTTGAGACAGTCAAGTCAGAACATGACTTTCAAGCTTTTGGCACTCCGCGCAAGTGATGGCGTAGCGTAATCATCCCATGTACTTCGAGCTGGTCTTAATGACCGGATCTCACGGTATCGATACTGTCAATGCCCCCATCTCCACCTCCCTCGCATCCACCGGACTCGATACTCCAAAACAAGACCAAGAAAAAAGCCATCTCAGGCTTTGGTGTATCCATTGAGCATTAACCACCTCTTCGAGCCTAGCCGTATTTACCTACACGTGTCTTGAGTTTCTCCATCCCCCCTCCTCCCCCTCGGAAATTGCAAGATAAGAGGAGAGCGGGCGCGCATCATCAGTACGTAAAGAATGGGCACCCCCCCCCCAGATAAGAAGATGGTGTGGTTGAAGATGGGGTTCGATGGGGCCCGGCACCCGTTATCTCTCTCCCCGCAGAAAAGGAATACAAGGTTTCAGTCGTTGCATCGGCCCCAGCATCTCCACCCTTACCGGAAACGGCGTACCTTTCTCTTTCTTGTCGTATGTAATTTATCAACTGACATCGCAGTCCGATGGCAGTGAGAAGCAGGTATGTAGAAAGGTAGGCGAGAAAAAAAGTATATATAATTACCTAGAGTGTCCATCCCGAATCTCCGAGCCAAGCGTCGAAGAAAAAAAAGAAGAAGCATTTTCTACTCAACTCTCGTCCAGAAATCAGAATTCTCACCATCCTTTTTCCATCGTCATGACATCCTTCAAGCACCCCCTCGATCCCCTGTCGTCGGAAGAAATCAGGACAGCCGTTGCCGTCGTGAGGAAAAGCCATCCCGGGGTCGCGTTCAACGTCGTCTCCCTCCACGAGCCGCGCAAGGCTGCCATGCTGAAATGGCTTGGGAGCCGGTCTTCGTCTAGTCTCCCGCCTCGCGTGGCTGATGTCACCGTCATCGCACCCGGCGGGAAAGTCGGAGATGGCCTCGTCGATATTGGGACCGGCAAGATAACAAAGTGGGAATGGGTGGAAGGCTTCCAACCAATTGTAAGTCATACTATTAAGCCACTGTGACTGAAGCTGACGAGATCTTAGATCACCCTTGAGGAACTCCAAAAGGTAGAACTCGTAGCACGCACGCATCCCAAAGTCATCGAGCAGTGCAAAATCAGCGGCATCTCCGCAGACGAGATGCACAAGGTCTACTGCGACCCCTGGACCATCGGCTACGACGAGAGGTTCGGCAGCAACGTCCGCCTGCAGCAGGCACTCATGTACTTCCGCCCGCATGTCGACGACTGCCAGTACCAGTACCCCCTGGATTTCTGCCCCATCTTCGACTCTGACAAGGGCGAAATCATCCACATTGATGTCCCAAACGTGCGAAGGCCGTTGCGGCGGGAGCCTCCCATCAACTACAACAGCGCCTTTATCGAGGCCAACGGCGGCTACCGCAACGACATAAAGCCGCTTGAAATCAACCAACCCGATGGGCCCTCGTTCAAGCTTACTGGGAGGGAGATAGAGTGGCAGAACTGGAAGTTCCACATTGGCTTCAACTACCGCGAGGGCCTCGTCTTTCACAATATTCAGTACAAGGACAAAGGAAACCTCCGTGACATTTTCTACCGAATGTCCTTGGTAGAGATGGTTGTTCCCTAGTGAGTCTCCAACCATCCTACCAGGTGAACGTCTTATGCAGAAAGGGAGACTGTACTAACACGACTCCAGTGGCAACCCCGAACGCCCTCACCAGAGAAAGCACGCCTTTGACCTCGGAGAGTATGGGGCTGGATACATGACCAACTCCCTCAAGCTTGGATGCGACTGCAAAGGCTGGATCCATTACCTGGATGCTGATTTCCCCGCTCAAGACGGCAGCGTCCGTTTCATCAAGAATGCCATCTGCATCCACGAAGAGGACAATGGCATCCTGTTCAAGCATACCGACTTTAGGGATGATTCGGTCATCGTGACTCGCGCTAGAAAGCTCATCATCCAGCAGATATTCACTGCGGCAAATTACGAATATGCCGTGCAGTGGATATTTCATGTAAGTGCGGGCAGTCTTTGGACAGGATCGACGGGTGCTGATGAACACGCAGCAAGACGGAACCATCCAGCCAGAAATCAAACTTACCGGCATCCTCAACACGTACAGCATCAATCCGGGCGAGGACACCAACGGATGGGGAACGCAGGTGTACCCCGGGGTCAACGCCCATAACCACCAGCACCTCTTCTGCCTGCGCATCAACCCCAACATTGATGGGCAGAGAAACACCGTCTTCCAGGTCGATGCGGTGCCGAGCGATGCCCCGGTCGGCGACGAGAGGAACCCTTACGGGAACGCCTTTTACGCCAAGCGGACCAAGTATGCGACCACGGGCGAGTCCATCTCGGATTACAACGGCGCGACGGTCAGGACCTGGGATATGTGCAACACGAGCAGCATCAACCCGTACAGTAAGAAGCCCGCGAGCTACAAGCTCGTCAGCAGAGAGGTGCCTGGACTCCTACCGAAGCCCGGTTCGCTGGTGTGGAAGCGTGCCGGCTTCGCGCGCCATGCCGTCCACGTCACAAAGTGTAAGTCGCCGCATCTACCCGCCGCAACCCAACCTGAGCCCTCGTTATTTTACAAGAACTGACTTGTCAAGATCGCGACGACCAGCTCTGGCCTGCCGGGCGACATGTGCCGCAGACGTCTGGGGAGACCGACGTAGGGCTTCTGGAGTGGATCGGCGACGGGAAAGAAGGCATCGAGGACGAGGACGTCGTTCTGTGGCACACTTTCGGCCTGGTTCACTTCCCTTCGCCGGAAGACTTCCCGGTGATGCCGGCCGAGCCCATGACGCTTCTGTTGCGCCCTCGCAACTTCTTCACCAGCAACCCCGTCATGGATGTTCCGCCGCAGAGGTGCATCACTGCCAGCCAGGTTGCTGCCAAGGGACCGCCTGGTCAACTTTGATACTGCAATGGGGTGTTTTGTAAGTTGAAGATTGGTGAAATGACTTGCAATTGTTATCATCTTAGTCTTGTCACTATTTCGAGTCTCATCAAGTGGTAGGCAAGCAAGTGACCCTACATAGCGGGCAGCGGAATAGCGTTCCCACGAACAGATGGGTGGGTTGGACAGAGGCACGGAGGTGAAAGGCGGCCCCCAAGAAGGCGATCACGATACTATGGGTATGCCAGTGTGTGTCCAATCTCCAAAGTTGCTGGCGGAGAGTTTTCTCCTACCAGTGTGTGGAGAAGTCTCCGCTCAAATGTCGAGGGTTTTTGCACATTGGCGAATAAACATGACATGGCGTGCGTGACTGCGCCCACGGCCAACCCAAACGAAACCACCATGACGTCGATCCATCGATTTCGCAAAATTCCCAGTGCCAGGGCGCCGGAAGCTGAGCATGGCCATGTGACGTGCTTGCGTGGCCTTGGTAACCTCCGGGAACCATCCCCCACGGTATAGATGCAGATGCAGATGCTTAAAGCAAAATCCATGTCGCAAATTGGGCCATTCAAACGAACGAATTGGCGTGGTTTAATGCATGGGTTTCTGACCTGCAATGCCATGGTTATAGATAGGCAACCCTTATCATCCTATGACAACATTTTGACGTTTGGCCGATTATCAATATGGCATGCACCCAAAACAACAAGCAATGAGGATAGTGAGGAGAGGGAAAATCGGAGCTTTCCATCTTCCATGGTGAAAAACGCAGATCAGACTTCAGCAAGTCAGATTATCTGCATCGTCACCATGATTTCTCTTTCCAGAAACACCACGCGGAAGAATCAAGAAAATGCCATTGGGCGTATCTTCTTGGCGTAAAATTACGCAAAATCACAAGATATGCCACCCGAGTTCACGATGCTATAAAGCTTGGCCATTTTCCTTCCTTTCATTTCTTCTTCCCCTCTTGCTTGATTTTTTTTTTTGACTTGGTCTTGAGACAGCTACACTGCCACTCCTTATTCTTCACAAATCATCACGCAAAGAATACCTACACCAGATAAACCTCTACCACGCCATCAACTTCTCACCTCGTCCAATCTAGACGCACGATATCTACGTCTGCAAATATGCGCTCGACAGGATTGTCATGTTTACGTACACTGCGTGCTACCCGCGCGTGCTTGCGACATGACCAGAGCATGTGCAGAAACGCCGTCATGGTCCGACGAAAAGCAACAGTCGCATCGACCCCGGTGGCCCGATGGCCTGAGACGCGGGACAATATGCCCAGCAAGGTCTCGCCTAATACTGCCGGCCTCCCCCGCGACACTTCCTTTGGTAACAAGAGGTTCGCGGACTTCGACCTTGCTGGCAAGGTTTACATAGTCACCGGCGGAGCAAGAGGGCTAGGCCTAGCTCTGGCCGAGACGCTGGTCGAGGCCGGGGGAAAAGGTACGTGGTGGCATTCTACACGAGAACTTTTGACTCCGTGGAAATACAGGCTGACAATTTTCTGTTTTTTTCTCTTTATTTTTCTTTATAGTATACTGCCTTGATCAGGCGGAGCACCCAGATGAAGAATGGGACGAAGCACAAAGCCGCGTGGTCCCTGAATGGGGTGGATCCCTCGAGTATCGCCAGCAGGATGTCCGGGATACGGTTAGTCTCGATCGTCTAATCGACGAGATCGGGGACAAACACGGCCAAATAAATGGTTGCATTGCCGCGGCTGGGATACAGCAGATCACACCGGCGACAGAGTACCGGACGGAGGACATCACCAAGATGCTCGATATCAACTACACGGGCGTCTTCGTGACTGCTACGGCCGTGGCGCGGAAGATGCTTCAGTACAAGTGCCATGGTAGCATATGCCTCATCGCCAGCATGTCTGGCCATATCGCCAACAAGGGCCTCATATCACCCGTCTACAATTCTTCCAAGGCCGCCGTCGTCCAGCTTGCCCGGAACCTGGCCATGGAATGGAGCCCGATCCGTGAGGACGGCAGCGGCGGCATCCGCGTCAACTGCATCAGCCCGGGTCACATCCTGACGCCCATGATAGCCGAGACCCTCGAAAAGGACCCGGAGCTGAAGAAGAAGTGGTGCCGCGAGAACATGATGGGCCGCCTCGCTGAGACGAGCGAGTTCAAAGGTGCCGCGCTGTTCCTGCTGAGCAAGGCGAGCAGCTTCATGACTGGGAATAATCTGGTGGTGGATGGTGGTCACTCGGCGTGGTAGCACTAATATTCTAGAACACAGCGAGAGCGTATACAAACCGGCGCATTCTGTGAATAAGCTGTCTTGGCATGGTGGCCTAGTTCATCCGTACCAGGCCCGAGATGAGCGATAACATGTCGAATAATATTTATACTAGACCGCACTGGATAGTGACCCTATCCAGTGCGATATGACAGGCGTTTGTTTTTTATTCAATGATATATTTGAGGCCCGCATACTAAGTGTGATATCTTTTACGCGATTGCGATATCACAACTTCAACAAATGTCTGTTCATCGCGCCCTTTCTTTTATCCTACCTTGTGAATGGAATCATTGCCTACGTCTTGCTTACTACCTCCATGACAACTCCAAAAAAAATGATTTCCAGATAGATACATATGTATCCATGTCGAAATTTACCATGGCACCAATGGCCGGGTATCGGCCTCTATGACTCCTAATTCAGGTACGCAAAATGCGCCATTATCATATATTGACAATTGAGCAAAGCTATGCAGCTGTTTTGCGAGTAAAGTATGATACAGGAATTGAAAGCGTAGCCACTCCGTGCTATCTTTATTCTTCTTTTGGGACTTTTAGTCATCACGTGAGGTAACGACAAGAGCAGCCTCCAGAACGCACATTCTTCTGGCCTTACCATACGGTTATGGTAGGTTATGGAGAACGCAGGTTAGGGGTGTTTAACGCGGCGTTGAAACTGGATCTTCTTAGCACCACCAAGAAAAGCGAGCATGCAATGGCAGCAATGGGTGTAAACACATCAGCTTGCCATATTTTTACCAAGACTCATATATTCGGCGCCCTGGAGATCAACAATGCCACGTCTCAATCACGGTCCATGTACTGTCCCTAAGATGGCAGTCGCCAACGAGCGATGCATCCTACTGTTTACGCCGTACTTGCTCGGTTCTGTAGTCTGGCATACCTGCATAACATGCTGACTCGCCGTCTCACTGGGCCTCTTCATAATACGACGAGGCAACCAGTGTCCTGCCGTTGTAGAAAACGTAGCCAATACCTACTCAGCCTTGCCTGCACCTCGGGGGCGCAGACCCCCTCATTTGCGGCGGATGTATTGCCGCAAATAGTACCGGCCTAAAGCTCAAGTCCGACTTAAATGTATGTGAACCTGGTGTCATCACCCACGCAGTCCATTGCCTGACCTACCATCACACACATTGCATCTTCACAGTCGCCCGAATAAGTCGAATTTCCCGCTAGATAAAGGCTGCACCAATTACGAGAGGACCAGCATGGAGGTTGTCGGACTCGCTGTTGGTGTAGCCGGCCTCGCTGGACTTTTCAGCACATGTCTCGACGCGATCGAAAAGATCGACGACTATAAAGACTTTGATCATGAATCACAATTTCTCGCTACACAGTTTGAAGCCGACAAGCTTCGTTTGAGGCAATGGGGTCAGACCGTTGGTATCGTAAACGACATTGTCCTCCCTTCCCATCACCAGGCCCTAGACGACAAAGATACTCTCTTCATGGCTAAGCAAATACTATCCATGATTAAAGGTGTTTGTGACTCTGTCGATGCGACAGGTGCTGAAAAACTATCCAAACCTCCTGGTCTCGCGGCTTCGAAGCGGCGCAGGGTTAAATGGGCGCTGGGTGGAAAGGCGAAGCGAACCACTCAGATAGAGCATCTAAGAGTTTTGGTACAGCACCTTCACAATCTGACGCCTACTGAGAGTTCTTCACGCAGTGGTTTGAATAGTCTCCCCGTACAGAACCCAGGCACGACTCTGGGGCTTGAGCCTCAATCATCTGGATGTATGTATCCTTGAATGTTTCAACGACTTGGTTATGCGGTTAGCTGATTTTAGTACCTCCTTGAAGCCATGGAGCTATGGGCCCTACAACTCAAGGACTCGCTTCGTGGCATCGAACACAACATCCAGCAGAGGTTTGAAGGTAAGCTCACCTAGATTTATGTGGTATGTTGTGGCGTTGACTGATGCTTGGTGCAGCCGAGGCTCGTCGTGATGTATTCGCCTGGCTGGGGCGCGATAACCCCAACGGTCTTTACGAAGAATGCCTGAGGAGAAAGCTGGATGGCACCTGTAATTGGATTCTCTCCTCCTCGCAATTCTCTTCATGGAATTCAACCACATCGAGCAACGCCGACGTCAACCTGCTTTGGATACATGGCCCCGCAGGATTTGGCAAGACTATCCTTTGCTCCAGCCTAGTCCAACATCTAGAGAGCGATCCGGACCAAATCGTTGCCCATTTCTTTCTATCAAGTCATTACAATAGCAACCATGACCCTTATTCCGCCCTCAAGAGTTGGATTGCCCAGATCATGTCTGTCCTTCCTGCCGCATACGACGCTGTAAGGGAGATATGGGGCGATCAAGACAAAGAAGTCGCCGCCCGAACGGATATAATCTCAGCATTGCATGATGTCCTAGGGGTCGCTTCGATCCCCGTACTTGTCTTGGATGGCCTTGACGAATGTTCATGGCCCAGTGCGGAACTTGCGCCTATTGGTAAAGAAACCATGACTAGGTTTATTGAGGACCTACAACGAGCGCTGTCTGGGACGAGCGCTAGACTCTTGATAGTCAGCCGAGACGAGATGAGAATACGCTCATGTTTTCAAACTGGCTTCTTTCTCCGCGAGGTCAAGATTGTGCCCAGCAATGTCGAAAAAGACATTGATCTCTTCTCTGCACACATTGTCAATAGAAAGTTGCCAAAGAAAGACGAGGCAACGCGGCACGATATTATTCAACAAATGTCAGCCAGCTGTCATGGCCAGTTTCTTTGGCTGAAAATGCAGGAAAGAGAACTTCAAGGCTGGAAAAATAGACAGCAGCTTGAAAAAGCGATCAAGGAGACGCCTGAGGGTCTGGAGTCAGTCTACGATCGAAGCTTACAGTCCATTCTTCAATTGCCATCCCGAAAGAGAAATCGCGCAGTCTCCATTCTGAGATGGGCCACGTTCGCAATCTGCCCGCTTACCATCGATCAGTTGTCGGAAGCTCTGATCATCGACAGGGATGCCAGCGACCTTGCAGTTGATCAGCTTCCCAACGTCGTGGACGATGACTACGTCGAATCCGAAGTCCTTGATCTCTGCGCGTCTCTCATAGAAGTCCGTCCAGGCGAGAATCCCACGCGGCCAGGTTCCTGGACGCTGGACCTGAGTCACTTTTCTGTCAAGGAGTTCCTCCTTTCGCAAATCGCACTTGAAGGGAATCTCTTCAAGGCTAAGCCTGGGACTCAACTGTCAATAGAGGAACAACAGGGCGTCATGCTTGCAAAGCTTTGTCTCTGCTATCTCAACTATGCCACAGTGTGGGAGCAAAATTTCGGTACGGAGCCTCAAAGTGCTCAGGGTATTTCCCAGTACTCTCAGCGGCCTTTCATCATATATGCCGCAAACTACTGGCACCTACATGTCCCCAACCACGATTTTGAGGACGACGAACTTCTTGGTTGCATGACCTCTCTGTTTGACGCGAGAAACCCACCATGGGATACATGGAGGAATTTCCACGTTACCAAGGGATTAGACAACGCGAGCTTCAAAGATATCCTTGACATGGAACCCGGTGACCCCCCAACTGATCCATTATACTACGCGTCAAAGTTTGGCCCCATTATGCTCGTACGATTTCTACTTCAGCACCCGGAGTATAGTCCTGCCAAGACACAGGCAGATGCGGCGAAAGCACTCGCAGTCGCCTGTGACAGGAACAGAACCGCAATTGTGCAGACTCTATGCAATGCAGGAGTTGATATCGAAGCAGCCCTCGACTCTTGGACACCGCTAAATCTAGCGTCAAATGCGGGCCATGCAGATATAGTCGACATATTACTTAAACGAGGTGCCAACGCGGAAACGGCGAGCAAGAACGGGTGGACGCCAATAATCAGAGCATCAAGGCGGGGTCATATAGAGGTGGTGAGGCTATTGCTGACCAAGGTCTCCAAAGCACATGTCAACTCTGGATCACGATACGACTGGACGGCACTCGAGGCCGCGTGCATCGGAGGGCACATGGCAGTGGTAGAATGCCTGCTGCAGAGTGGAGCTCAGCCAAATACCCGTTCCGGGGATGGCAGAACTGCATTTCACGCTGCGGCGCAAGATGGCAATTTAGCACTCTTCCAGAAGTTACAGAGATACGCAGAAGAATGGGATATTGCTGCCAATAATGGCTTCAAGCCGCTCGACGTGGCTGCAGGGAATGGGCATGTTGAAATGGTGAAGTACTTGCTGGACTGTGGCGCCGACGTTAGATCTGTCGGTGGTGCAGAGTACTCTGCTCTCCACCTTGCGACAAGCGAGGGGCACATGGCCGTTGTTAGGCTCATGGTAGAGTCAGACGCAAATATCAACGTAGCTAACATAACAGGCACTACTCCGCTTCACTACGCATCAGATGAAGGCCACTCTCAAATCGTTGCCTTCTTTGCAAGTGCCGGGGCTGATGTGAATAGACCAAATGATGAAGGCTGGACTCCTTTACATTTCGCCACATATAACGGTCACGTTAAGGTAGTGAAGATTCTTCTAAGTGAAGGCTCCAGGATCTCTTCTCAAACATTAGATGGGGAAACACCTTTACATATGGCCGCAATGAATGGACATCAAGACGTCGTGTCCGAGTTACTGGCTAATGGATCAGCTGTTTTACTTTCGGTTCAAAGCGAGTCGGGATTGACAGCATTGGCAATGGCGTGCCAGGAAGGGCATTTGGAAATAACCCGGCTACTTATCAAAGCACAGCAGTCAATATGCAAAGACACATCACCGACGCTATATGCCAAGTCCGCGTCCTCTGGTCCTGTTTCTAAAAAGAAGGATGCCCAAAAGAAAAAAGAACAAGGCGATCTTGCCCTCAACGAAACCTCGAGCACTATGAATACACTTGAACTTGCCAATAAGAAGGGCTTAACCCCGCTACATCATGCTGTGCGCGATGGGCACCTCGACGTGGTCAATTTATTGCTAGAAGCTGGCGCCAACGCATCAGCTACCGCGAACCAAGGTTGGGCACCGTTGCTAATAGCGGCCCACCGGGGCCATTTGGAAGTGGTCAAGACGCTCATTGACATAGGAGTGGATATGAATGCCGCGAACTACCACGGATGGACTCCATATCTTGCCGCTGCTGGCAATGATAGTATAGGTGTGTTAGATTACCTTCGGGACCAAGGGGTACAAACAAGCGTGCGTAGTCGTTCGGGTCTCACGCCACTCCATATTACAGTTCGCCGGAGTAGTTCGCTCAAGATGTTGGCGCATCTGATAGACTATCATCCACAACTAATCAACACTACGAGCAAGAAAGGGGAGACACCGCTACACCTGGCCGCAGCCTATGGAAGAAAAGAAGCGGTGACGTTGTTGCTCAGTAAAGGTGCCGAAATATCTCCCGAGTCATGCGATAAGGAGACCCCTCTGATAAAAGCTGCGGGTTCCGGTCACTTGAGCACTTTAAAGGTCCTGGTGCAAAATATACCAGCGGGCAGCGCTAAGGATAGTGAACTCGGAAGAGCTTTGTCCATGGCTGCATTTTGGGGTCAGATGGGCATCATGGTGTACTTGGTTGAGTCGGGGGTCTCTGTGGCGAGCAGAGATCTTGAAGGGCATACTCCTCTCTTCACTGCCTCACTTCACGGTCGTACCGAAGCCGTGGGGTATTTGCTATCTCTTGGAGCAGATACAACGGAATTAACAGACAGCGATGGGCGAACAGCCTCGTTATTTGCCAGTCTGGGCGTTCATTTAGACGCGGTAAAGGTCCCAATACAAAGCAGTTCCGTGGTAGGTATCATCGAAAACCCGGACGATACGCCTTTGATGCTGGCAGCAGCGCGTGGCCACGAGGAACTCGTCAGGTTCTTCCTTGCCGCTGGTGCCGATCACATAGAGCGGGGAATCCTCCAAAGAACAGCTCTGCAGGAAGCCTGTTTAATCGGACATGCAAGTCTCGTCAGGTTGCTCCTGGATATCAATATAACCTTGATGGATGTACCCGACGAGGGCGGACATCTACCTGGTTCTCAAGCAGCTTTCAACGGTCGGAAGGACGTACTTGAAGTTCTCAGAGAGTTTGGTGCTGATATCATAGGGGCTGAGGTTAGAAATGCCATGCCTCTCGGGCAAGCAGCTTGGAATGGACACCTAGTCGTTATGAAGTATCTACTGGAAGCAGGAGTTGCTGTCGACTCTATGGATTCACACGCCCGCACGCCCGTATATCGAGCCTCGGCATCTGGCAGTTTGATCGCCGTGGAATTTCTGGTTGACACAGCAGGTGCAGATATTTCCCTCGCCGAACAGAATGGTTGCACCCCGCTACATGGTGCTGCGCATGGGGGACACGTAGACGTCGTCAAGTTCCTGATCGAAAAAGGGGCAAACATATCGACAACGGATAGAGTGGGACATAGTTCGCTCCACCACGCGTCTCGCGGTGGCTACGTGGATGTCGTCAAATTGCTCCTGAGAAAAAACGCCGACGCCAACCTCGCCGCACATGACGGAACGACACCCATCCACCGGGCAGCCTTTCATGGACATGCGTTAACTGTCCAGGTTCTACTTGATGGGGGCGCCAACGCAACCATGGTCGATGAGGAAGGCCTAAGCCCTCTCCACCATGCTGCATGGCAGGGCCATCTGGAAGTAGTACGGAAATTGGTCGACCTTTGCCCAGAAGGCTTGGACAATACGTCCAAGGACGGCTCGACGCCTTTGCTGCAAGCCACCCTTTCCGATCATGTCGAAGTGGTGAAATTCTTGCATGAAAAGGGTGCCAGCATATCGATTGCCGACAACGAGGGCTTCACACCCCTAAGCGTGGGGGCATGTGAGGGCGCCACCTCGGTCGTCCGGTACCTTCTACAGGAGGGCGCAGACGCCTCTATCCCTGATTCCGATGGGCAGACGCCGCTCTTTGTCGCCGCTAATAACGGGTTCGTAGATATTGTCCGCTTGCTCGTCGAAGCCGGCGCAGACATGTCCGTCACTAATCAGTGTGGGTGGACGCCGCTTTTTGGCGCCGTTAGAGAGGGGTTTGTAGATATTGTCCGTTTACTAATCGATGCGGGTGCAGACGTCTCCATCCCTGATAGCTATGGAGCTACGCCGATTCTTTGGGCCGCATATAGAGGGCTATCGGACATTGTGGAATTACTTATCGAAGCAGGTGCGGATGCCACGGCCTGTGCTGATGGCGGCGAAACGCCGCTCATACAGGCGTACAGGAAGGGGCATGATGAGGTGGTAGATTTGCTGCTGGAAAGGTCCAACATCACGACGGAGGAGCTGGGAAAGCTGATGAGGTTGAAGGAGGCGGAGGAGTATGCCGTTTCGAGGGCATCCCCATACTCTATTTCCGCGGGGATCGCGAAAGCCACTTCGCGATGGCTTCAATCGTGGAGGTCGTGATCTTGTCTATTCCATTTTGTAGCATATATGGGTTTGTCGATTGAATATTAACGGGGCTGGCTCCTACAGCATCCGAGTAGTCAGTAGCACTCAGGGGGGTCTGGACGTTGGCACTAATCTGCACATGGATACGTAGTACGCAGGCATCTCTGGTCCCTTTAGCATACCACGAGGAGAGACCTGAGCTCCAAGGTGTCACGCTCTCCAAGCGTGAATGACGGAGTAAAGAATCTTCTCTAGAGTCTTCGCTGCAAGCCACCACCCGGACACATAGGGCTGCGTTCCCACGTTAGCAAAGCAGACTAAGGCTTGGCAAGAGTTACCTAGAGAAATGTTTCAGTGAGCACGAGGGACAGTGACTATATGATAGATTCATATTTGGCAGTCAAGTACTATAGCGAGTGCGACTGTCGTCAATATCAACAAGAATGAATGATGCTTCCTACCCCCCGAGAGAACCAAACGCAACATTGGCCCTCAAGCTTCTTCAACACGCATTGCGCAGCGCCACCGCCATCACCACATTGCAACTTCTGCTACTAAACCCATGTACCTCAACCATGGAGACGCAAAGCCAATCTATCCTGGCCGATAGCCGTCCTTCCCTAGAAGGCGCTCATGGCACCCATGGGAAGCTCGTCAAGCCCTGCAAAGGATCATACGTCAGCGCCGATGAATTTCACGAAACGCAACAAGCCGTGAGGAGAGGTAATGATGGTACTCACAGCCGTCGACTTGCTCCGGGGCGGACTGCCCGACGTTGCACCCGTTGTAGGCGTCGGGCTGCTGGACGGTGAGCCCGGCGGCGGGGCAGTCCTGGTTGAGGTTGCAGCCGTTGTCCATGGCCCGCTGGAGGGAGTCGCCCTCCCAGCCGAAGACGTAGTCGCCGTGAGCAGCGGCGCCGCTGTCCACCCATGATTAGCATCGTCACTTTGTGTAGAGTGGGGGGGGAGGAAGGGGGAAAGACGTACCCGATGTTCATGGCGTACACGAAGGGCGGGCGGCCGTCGGTGGGCCACATGCTGCGGTCGGCGAACTCGGTCACGTTCCACATGATCTCGTACATGATCTGGGGGAGCTTGACGGGGTGGCTGGAGGGGCAGCTGCCTCCGCCGGTGGCGCCGCCGCCGCTGTAGGCGACGTGGCTCTTGTGGTCGTCGCTGTCGAGGTTGACGCCGTCCCAGCACCTGTACACACTATCATTAGCTCCTATTCATGCGACGGGGCCAATGGTAAAGAAAGTCGGAGAAAATAAAGGTGATAATGGGAAATAAGGGGGGAGGGAGGTTAGACTAACGCCGGGAAGATGAGGGTCTGGCGGATCATCTTGCAGCTGGGGTCGGACGGGATCTCGACGGTGTCGCTGCCGGTGCAGGGCGCGCCGCCGATGAAGACGTCCTCGTTGGGCGAGGTCCAGCAGCGGTGGCAGATGTTGGACCCGTCGACCTTGCTGGTGTCGGTGTTGACGGCGTCGCCCGTCAGCATGCGGAAGCCCTAGACAGACACACACAAGACATTGTCAGTACTGTCCTTTTATCTTATGCCCCGCCGTCCTGGCCACTATCAAAGTCTCGCACGGGCGTGAGTGAGTACGTACGGGTGCAAAGGCGGTGACCTGGCCGCTGGGGATGTAGTACATGGTGATGCCGCCGAGCTGGTTGAGCGAGCCCTGGGGCCCGCCGTTGCCGACGCCCCGGGCGCGGTGGAAGCTCCCGTTGTTGTGCTGGAAGTACAGGGCGGCGGTCCAGTAGTTGGACTTGTCCTGGGCGTAGGAGCACGAGGTGCAGGTGGAGAGGGCGGGCAGGTCGTGGCCGTCGATGGGCATGTCCACCTCGAAGGAGTCGCCGCCGACGATCTGGTGCACGTGAGGGGTGTACTTCATGCCCGGGAAGACGAGCGGGTCGGTGCGCTCGACGACGAGCTGGGAGCAGGGGAAGCGGAGCATGTTTTGGCCGAGGGCCTGGGCGGCCAGGAGGGCTGCCAGGGCAGCGATGCGGAGGAGAGTCATGGTTTCGAAAAGAATGAGAGAAAAGAATCTCCGAGGGCAAAAGGGTTGATGAAACAGAGTAATAATTCAAGGCAAGAAGGAGCTTGGGAAAGGAGGGGGGCCTTGTTTCGAAAGGTTCTTCACATGGGCACGGCTAGATGGGCCGGGGCAAGCAAGACGTTATATACTTATCCAGGGGGCATGGGAACATTGCTCTGATGCTGCAAAGAGGTCTCTCTGGCTACCCCGGAAGCCTAGATTGTTCTCCTGAGCCACATGCTCCCGCCGGCTACCCTCCTTCGCCGACACCAACCGTGTTAACGGCTCGGCGCGAGCGGCATCGCAGACATGGCGCTTCTCCATTCAGGACGCAAGGAGTGAAGCCCTCCGCGCAGGTGTGCTACCGAGTTGGACGAGGCAGGCGGTCCCTCTACCAATCATTACAGTCGAACGTCTTTATTAAGAACCAAAGGGGGGGGGGGGGGGGGGGGAAGTGTCCCTCTCATCCGGGTACTTTTGCATCAGGGGCCTGTTTCTATTCCCAAAGCTACTTCCGTCACTCTCTCTTCTGCTCCTGTTCAAACCCAGAAACTTGGTTCTATACAGAGTAGCATTGGCGACGAACTCGTTTAACCAACAGTATACCCAAAAAGTACGTCGCCGTCGGTCCATCGCCCGCATGTCGTGTGCCGATGACTAAGTACGCGCCGGCAATCCCCTTTGCCATGTCCTTGGCCCCTGTCCTTTCGGCAGTTGCATAACACGCAGTCCAGAATACGCCCATTTCCCGCTGTCAAAAAGCAATATGATATATCGAATTACACTCAGAGGGTTGTTTAACAGGCTAAAAAGCCCCGAGTACTCCCCCCCCCCCTCCCCCTCGGTGCCAACACACGTTACCTTACTTTTACCAGCACCACTCGGCTAATGTGTTTCATCCAATGAAACGCTGATAAAGTACGTACGCATTATCTGAAGAGTCACGAGATTGCACGGCTCTTCTTTTATGCTAATTGCGAGTATGAGGGTAATGCGGAGGCGTCGTCGTTGGGCCATCGTCACATCCGGCTGAAGGAGGTGACATGGGGGAGGGGGGGGGGAGTTCAACATTTGCCTAATATCAGAGAACATGGGGTCAAAAACTCAGAGACATCCTAATTCAATGTGCGTACTCCGTACGGAGAATAAAGGCAACGGCGCGGGGCGGCACAGTAGCATCGGGGCAATGCAGTTTACCCCAGAGGCTCTCTCTCTCTGCCCCAGATCAGGAGAGAGGTTTCCCAAAGTCGCGAATCAGCGGCAGGGGGGGATGAGGAGGATCAAGAAAACGTCGTTTGCCCCTCGTCGGCTCAATCTGGTAGCTGCCGCTCACTGCTATTGCCGGCACCCACATCCAAATGTCACCTTGAGAATATTTTAGTTGATGGATTTTCTCATTTTCACCACATTTGCATTCTGGAAAATCGCACAATTCCACACAATCCCTCAATTGCACACAGAAAACGCGTGCATGGGCACGTGATGGGGAGAAAAAGCATGAGACGAAAAAAGTGAGCCCATAATGACGACTTTGTAACCCTAAACTGTGCGTTTCACCTGTCGTTGCAAAAGCGACAAATCAAGGTTAAAAAAAAGCGGTAAAAAAACAAGTCGTTTGCGGATTTCACAGATGAACCATTCATCGCCGTTGCAACTCACGTTGGCAAGCATTGCCAGCACCGTGATACGCCGCTAAACGGCATCCAATGTTTTTTTTTATTTTTTTATTTTTTTTTTAGGAACCGGGGAGCCAATCAACCTGATATAACAGCCACTCACACAATTGGGCTTGTCGGATTATATTTCGGCCCGTGGCGCAGAGATGTATCCCAATCACAGGTATATGGTACTGTACTCCGTAGCCTGCACGGCCTGCGCCCCCTGAGGCTAGTGGCCATTAGCTCAGCATTCATATTGGACCCCGAGTTTTGCGGTGTGAAGCTGTTTGCGTGTGGTGTATCTCACCCCCTCAGTTCATCTTTTTATGTTTTTTTTTAATTCATTTATTTCATTTTAATTTGTTTAATCTAGAGTTGTGCGTGATAAGGAGATAGAGAAAGAAAAAAAGATATGGAAGAACACATCGTATTCGACTCGTATCTGACCAAGCCAGATCGGCTTGTGTTGGAGAATCTCACGGATGACCTCCGGCTTCAGAAAGAGGCAGAGGATGAAAAGGATGGTACGCCAAGCACTTTCCAAGGACACCCCTCCTCCCCTTCCTCCCCCTTCTCCCTAACCCCCTACCATAACCCCCCTTTTGATATGACACCATGTAGTAGTTGATCCGTTGCTAACACATACACACCCATCATAGCCGATGTTCGTAATGAGGCGACGATATCGTTGCTTCAGGCCATGAACAATGCCGAGGCCAGCGAGTTTGAGCCTACCATCTTCGCCACCGTCGACTACAAAGACTTGCAGTCCAAGCCCCTGATACGCTTCCTGGAGCGTTATTCCAAGATTGCCCAGTCCGTGGTCCGGGTCGAGACCGACGTGGTCATGTTCACCCACCTCCTGCTCTACTTCACCACCTCGGTCCCCAGCGCCATCTTCCTCTTCTACCACTTCACCTGGGTCCACGGCGTGCTGCACGCCGTGATGCAGCTGTACTACCTGGGTCCCTACACCCTCATGATGCACCAGCACATCCACATGCGCGGCATCCTGCGCAAGCAGTTCGCCTTCTTCGACCACCTGTTCCCTTACATCCTCGACCCCCTCCTGGGCCACACCTGGAACGCCTACTACTACCACCACGTCAAGCACCACCACGTCGAGGGCAACGGGCCGGGTGACCTATCCTCCACCCTCCGCTTCCAGCGCGACAACATCTGGCACTTCATGTACTACGCCGGCCGCTTCCTCACCCTCATCTGGTTCGACCTGCCCCTGTACTTCTTCCGCACCGGAAAGTACCGCTCCGCCGCCAAGTCGGCCCTGTGCGAGTACAGCTACTACGCCGCTCTCTACTTTGCCTACCGCTTCAACCCCAACGCCACCGTCATGGTCTTCATGATCCCCCTGCTGGCCTTCCGCATCGGTGCCATGGTCGGCAACTGGGCCCAGCACGCCTTCATCAACTCGGAGGAGCCGGACTCCGACTATCGCTCCAGCGTGACCCTCATCGATGTATCGGTACGTTTGCAGCCGCTCTTCCCGTTGACTAGGGTGAAAGTGACCTGAATTTGACATGTGAACAGAGCAACCGCTTTTCCTTCAACGATGGGTACCACACCTCGCACCATCTCAACCCCATGCGCCACTGGAGAGAGCACCCCGTGTCTTTCCTCAAGGGCAAGAAGACCTATGCCGAGCAGGAAGCCCTCGTAAGCCTTTCTCCCCACCCACCCTCCTTTTTTTCTCTTTTGCCTTTTGGCACTCTGACTCACTGTCTATAACCTAGGTCTTCCACAACATCGACTACATCTTCATCACCGTCAAGCTCATGCTCAAGGACTACGAGCACCTGGCCAGGTGCATGGTCCCCATCACCAAGGAGCAGATGGCCATGACCCTGGACGAGCGCATCGCCTTCCTCAAGGGCCACACCCGGCAGTTCTCCGAGGAGGAGATTCAGGCTAAATTCAAGCCCAAGGCATTCTAAATAAAAAAAAGTAGCCTACGAGCCGTCCCCCTCCACCCTCCACCCACCACCTTCAATCATGGCTCTTCTTGATTTTTATTTTTTTCATTTTTTCCGGGTTTGCTCTGACTGCACGTGGCGAGCGGTTGTCTTGCTGCTCCAAAAGAAGAAGAAATGGAGTAAAATGCTGAGTTTGAGCGTTATAGAAGTTGAATGCACATGCAAGTGCTTCAAGCATAGAAATGTCATAATTTAGAGCGATTCGGTCTCCCAAGCCGCGTGAAGCATCTTCCTTCGGTGACTGACCTTGTTCCAGCCTCAAGCGTCGCAAGGTCTTTTTAGTGAATTGAGCTTGCGGTTCATTCCCACTCCCCCCTTGATGAAGCCTTTTGCAACATCGTATGCCTATTGGGCATGATGTCCCCTCCAATACTAACTTGTAAAAAAGAAGAAGAAAAAAGAAAAAAAGAAAAAAGAAGAAAAATCCGGAAAGAAACCACTGGAGCCGGCCAAAGTCCAGCTAGCAACACTGCACCCCAGGTCAAGCCCTACTCTAAGCATCGTAGCATCACTCACAGTCTCAAACAACCAAGGCCAAGCCCAAGACCAACCGCAAACATCGTATACCCCAGCCCCAAGGCCATCCTGCACATACCATCTATCGTCGTCCGCGAGATGCTTGGCGCCCAGCTGTAACCACCTTGCTAGTTCGTATCTGACATACGGCGGGGGAGCCGATTTTGCTGGGGGGCCAAGCATCTTGGCATCTGGAGGCGATGCGCTGCATAGTATATACAAAGCCAATCTGCCTACTCCGTGCTCGGTACATGTCCGCAGCACAAAGAGCAGAGTTTCCTACTCGCGCAGCTGCGAATTGCTACCCGCACGACAGCTAGAGGGCTTTTAGTTCTTGTTTCGTTACGTATTCGAGGAGGGAGTCGAACCGGCATACTGAAATCCCTGAGAGTTGTTTAGAAGCTTAGTGGTTCCGAAAACAGAAAAGCCATGCCCGCCACCACCTGCGAGCAAATGCAATAGTAGGTACTCTGAATTCGCTGTGATAGAAGTCTCATTTCCCTTCTCAGCACTATTCCATCACCATTATGGTATCATGGGAAATGTCCAAGCTTTGCATAGCGGGGCATTTGACGATGGGACTAAGGGCATTGGAAAGCTACTGCGTATACCTCGACTCTTGAGTGATGCTGATTGATCAATCAAGTCCCCCCCCCCCCCCCCCCCCCCAAGACAACTGAGGAAATATCTATCAACCTGCTGACTCTTGCACACAGAAACAGCGGTACCAATCACTGTCAGTGTATACTCACAGCAACAACAAACAAACAGCGGTGTTGCATGCCAGGTTTCTAAGACCCGGATACGGAGACTACTCGAAAGGGGTTTTTTTTGCAGGGGGGGGGGGGGGGGGGAGGGGCCTGAAGGCCAGGTAGACAGTATTAGACAGTATTAGCCTTCACGCAGCTGCGATAGTGTCTTCCCTCTCCCTAACGGAGGGGAGAAAAGGAGGTTTACAGTTTAGTCGAGGATAAACTGCTAGAAGCCCTCATACTTTCGGAAACGCCACCTTTTCGGAAACGCCGTGGGGGTCTAGCCGTTCGCTCGAGGGTCGACATGAGGAGCGAGATTGATCGTGACAGCTTAATAAACTTGCAGCCAAAAGTCTAAATAGTACTGTAGGAGTTTCTCGGCGTTTTAGCTAAGCAGCATGCCCTGTTATCACGGAGAACGGGCGACACCCATGACCTTCCTCCCCTGCCTCTCAGCCCTGTTGGTTTCTCGACCCCCCCCCCCCCCCCCCCCACACACGCACGACAACGGGACGCCTTATGGTACTCGACGCGCTGCTGCATCCAAAGAAACGAGCACACACTGCGGGGGTATCAGGAGGCAAGGGGGTTTTCCTCTTTTCAAACGTGTCGATGGTCGGCACCCGGAGACTCGCATGTTGACGCTGGTTCCGTGAAATGGGTGTATGGATACCATCTCGTGGTGGAGAGAGGCTGAGAAATCTGGTGAGGCACACCCGCACGGCATAAAGAGTTTCTTTCCGCGAGATTTCCCATGCATGAGGGGGGAGAATCGCATCCCTGTTAAATGCCAGTTTCTTGCCTGCTCCATATATTAAGGCAATGACAAGTTTGACCAATCTGGAACATAAAGACACATAGGAAAGAAGAGGAGACTACTAGACGGCGAGGGGAGAGCGTTTCCTGGCGAGCTGTTGCTCCACCTCCTTGCAGGTAAACTCAAAGTTCATTACCGTATTGTCGTTTTTTTTTAATCTCCTTGGGAGGAGAGTGGAGGGGAGGGGCAAGAGGGCTGATAAGGCTGTAAAAGGACGGACAGCACCGGGTAGCATCCGATAGGATGAAAGAGCTTGGTGGTTTGCGCGCGCAAAGGCGTGTTGGATGAGAAGGCAGCATGTTGGCCGCCAAAGGTCGTATGAGGTGCATATACGGAGCAATGGGCTTAACCAGCTTGGAATCGATGCATGCCGCAAGTGGCTGGATCAGCGTTGCAAGAGGTGACGTTGTGACTCGGCAATACATCAGGGCATCCGGATGTCCTACCCGGTCACCTGTGCCAGTGTGCCAGTCTACCAGTCTACTACCATTAGCTGTTGTTACCCAGTGCATATGTACTTCGTACATGATACTCCGTACACTCATACTATCTAAGATCCGTGCCGCAAACGTGAATGCGATTTTGGATGGCATCGAGGAAAGAAGTTTTGTCCTCGAATTCTATAATTTTTTTTTTTCATGTCTTAGAGTAGGACTTTAGTCAACCTGTTGGTTATCAAGTGAACGACGGAATAGATAAATGAGACTTGCATGCAGTATTTAGTTGCATTACAAATACACTCATGGAGTACGGAGTACTTCGGAATACTTGATACTATACTACTACTTGCTACAGTAGCAGTAGTACCAGTAGTAGACCTAAACTGTTGTGGTTTGTTCCCCGATAACATGCAGCTTATCCCCGCACAGTATCAGTTACATGCAGAACTGCCAAACAGCATGTCACTGGCAATCTTCAAAATATAGGAAAATACTAGGGTAGTGGATGCAGAAACAGTACACACGGGGTGACGACGGTAGCAGTAATGGAGGTGGCCGTTAGCAAAGTACGATCGCGAGTACTCCGTACTCTGTACGGAGTACTACTTAGTGGTATAGTAATACTACGGCTAGTACTTAACAGTACTGCTACTCTATGGTACCATATGGTATAGCAGCACCAAAAATGGGCAAAAATGTTCTACATGAGGAGAAAATAAGAAATAAATAAAGCAAATTCGCAATGGTCGACAAGACAGCACCACTAATTCAATTGGTTCGGACCCAGCTCCGAAATCCTTGACAATGTTTCCTCTGTCGTCACAATCATGCCGCAGCCAAATAACTTTTTTTTCCCTTTTTTTTTTTACTTTTTACCATAAAACCAAATTATGGGGTGCAACATGTGTGAGATTTCAATTTTATGGGCTGCATTGTGCGTGCGCGCAACAGTTACACATCTTGCATACTTTACTTTGAACTCTACCACGCCATCCTCGCCTAACTCGCCTTGTTGCTACTGGATATATCAAGGGCGGGAGGGGATCTCTTCCATATATATTTCAATACGATTCAATTCCATATTTCCCCTTTTTGTTTGCACGTCTCGCCTGCTTTATTCGCGAATTCTTGATCAATATGCCTCGTGGAGATGTAAATCGCAACGCGTGTACACATTGTCGCAGAAAGAGAAAGAAGGCAAGTATTGCGTCCATTCATTCATCCTCCCCTCCCTCTCCCTCGTCCCCTTCCTCTTCTTTTTTCCTTCTTCCCCCCTCCCTCTGTAGACGCAGCAGGTGAATTTCTTTGGCAGGAAAATGTTTCTGCTGACATACTTGGATAGTGTAATGGGAATTTGGCCATTCCATGCTCGACATGCCTTCTTGACAAGACCGAGTGTATTCTCCAAGACAAGAGACCACAGACAAAGGCAGATCTCAAGGGAGAAATTTCCCGGCTCAACAAGGTCGTCTCGAACCATGAGACGGTACTCTTAGCCTTGCAGCGCGAGAAGACGCATGATGCTGCGCTCTCGTATCTCAACCGTGGGGACAAGGTCGAGGATGTCGCAGCTCAGCTGGCTGCTATGTACGTTGGTCACCGGGAGAGTCCTGCGGCTCTGACTCCGGGAGAAGAAGGCGGCACGTTTCCCCACCTCAAGAGCGAGACAAAGCCGCCCGAAGAGTGTAGCCCTCTAAGATCATTGAAGAACAGTTCTCCCAGCGCAGCTAGCGAGTCCTTGCAATCTACGTCCTCTGGCTCCCAGGAATCGCACGCTGCTGTAGCCGCGCCCCACAGTCCCGAGAACTGGGAAGCACAAGGTCGGTCGTCGTTCCACGACAAGGAAGCGGTGGTGGGAAGCGAAGCGTCCTTTTCCGACACCCCGTCCGTCTCCGCCAACTGGATCACGGCGCCCCTGTCCGCCACTGCCGTTTCCAGACTCCTCTCCGTCTTCTTCACCTCTGGCTTCTTCCCCGTGCTGGAGCAGGAAACTTTTATGCGCGACTTCACCGAGGGTAGCGGACCCTACTGCTCCGCAGCGCTCGTCAACGTCATGCTGGCATTGGCCTCTCGCTTGTGCGAGGATGCCCTGCGGCTTCGTCCCTGGCAACCCAGTGATCCAATAACGTGGTCGCGGCGATTCTTCGAAGAGGCTATGCAGGAGCTCGCGAAACTTACTGCCCCCTACAGTCACATCGCAGACATTCAAGCCGTGGCCCTCTGCTCCCTCTTTCATCTCTACGATGGCTTCGAAGACGAGGCGCGGGCGTTGGCAAGGCAGAGTGTTGGGTACGCGACGACTTATGCAAGTATGGACAGGAATAACATGGATGATGATGAACACCACTCGCTCGTCAGGGACACCACACTCTGTGGCACTGTCTCTTTGGCTCGGTAAAGCCTGGCACCCCATCCCCCTTGGCCGCGCCTTGAACATACTTGCCAGCAGACTAACACTTTTCAGCATCATGACTATTGCTCTCGCCCAATCCCGCCAGGTATCGGGCACATTCTCAACCGCCCACGTCGACGGGGAGTCGGCCTTTGATCCACTCGAGTCATGCATTCCTACCCTCGAGTTGTCTACGTCTTCCGGCAAGATGGCCATTGATGACAATGATGACATGCCACAGCCGTATGGCGACGCCGGCCTCTTGGACATGTGTAACCTTTTCTACAAGATTACCGAGCTTGCGTACCTGGTCAAGCAGCCTGTCGAGCCTGGGCCCAACGCCATCGCGTCGGCCAATCTGCTGGCATCGTATCATCAATGCTTGGAATGGTATGATGATGCCTCATCATTTCTTCACATGAGGGAGTCTCACGGGCCATTCACGATACTTGTAGAGTACGTTGCCTTTGGCCAACGAGATGGAGAGCCAATATCCCATGGATACTGACGAAATCCTACTAGTATGCATTATCACTTTTGCCTGATGACGCTCTGGCGCTCATCTCTTGGCTTGACGTTGAGCAATACCAATGCGTCACCGAGGACCATCTGCTTCGATGCGAGCAAGGCCATCCTGATGCTCGCGCGGGCTCCTGAGGGTTACACCCAGTTCCAGCCCGTGCCGTATTTGATGCCCTACTTTGTCCATGCCGCCGGTGTCCTGCAGCTCCATCTTCTTGAGACCTTGTCTGTTTTGGGAGCAGGATCACCCCAGGTGCGGGAGACGACACTTGAGATGCGGTACGTTTATTTTGTCTGGCTTGAAAAAAAAAAATCATGATTGAATCCAAGCTAACTGCTGTAGAAGATTGGTTTCTGAAGCGATTGGGCATTTAGACAAGATTGGCATCAGGTCCAAGTTTAGCGCCCTGGCCAGCAAGAAGCTGAGTGCCGCGTATGCCAAGTGGAGGGTTGCCTCGCAAACTCTGATGGATACAACGGCATAGCAGGAGACATTTTTTCTTTTCTTTTCTTTTCTTTTCCTGGCCTACAGGGGATGGGGATAAAGCGACTTTTTGGAGCTTTATGAAGTTTCATTTGTTTCTTCTTGTTTGACTTGGCCCGGGGGGGGGGGGGGGGGGGGTGGGGGGGGGTATGATACTGGCAATGAATAATGATGAAGAGGGGTATTAGACTTATTCGTACGACTCCTCTTTTTCTGGGCAATATGAATAAATGACTTAATGAACAGTATGACATTGTTGGAAGCCGACTTGGCACTATGATGAGATTGGGGAGAACATGAGCTCTCGCCGCATATTACACCAAACCTCCTGGCGCAGCAACAAGTGCTTTCAACCGCGGTAGCTTGAACTTGCCCTGACGAGGATAGGTTCCACGAGAATAAGATGATGGAAAGAAGAAACCGGAATTTGAGTTTCTTTCGTTTTCCTTCCTTTCTTTTATTTTATATATACAAAAAGAAACGTGTAGTCCTGGCTATGAGTACAATAATGATACAGGAAAAAGAAAAACACCAATCGTAATGAACGCTCCTTCCAGAGGAGAGGCCGAGGACATGAAAAACGTTGAAATAGAGTACAGTCGTTATGAGAAGGAAAGGAAAAAAACAGAACATGAATAGTGCATGGTAAATCGGGGAGATGTGTGCGGTTGTTCCCCTCCCCCCCTTTTTTCTTTTCTTTTTACCCTCCAGTTTTCAAGGTACCAAACTTCTCATCTAGGCATACTCGGCGGCCATTGCATCACGCGGGGGATACGACACGTACTCGCGTTCGCCGTACGAGTCGGCCCGGTCGAGGCCTTGGGCGGCCTTGTGACGACGATTGTCGCCGGCGGCGGCGGCGTCCTCGAGCATGGCGTCGAGGCGGTATATGACGTCGCCGCTGTAGGCCGAGGTCTCGGCCACGGCCCTGACGAACTCGCCCTGGTTGCCCATGAGGCCGGCGTCGATGTGCTTGCGCATGCGGACGAGGAGCTCGGCAACCTGGTCGTCGGCGGGGAGGCCGACGTTTGTCATCTCCTGGAGGGCGTCGAGGGCGGCGGCGGCGTCGCCGAAGCGGGTCCAGTGCGCGTCGGCGAGGGCGGCGTAGAAGGTGGTGGTGACGCCGAGGACGTAGGCGGGCAGGCCGAGGGCTTTCACGCGGGGGAGGATGTGGAAGGCGAAGGGGGAGGTGCGGTCGAAGCGGGACTCGAAGAGGCGGAGGCCGCGGACGAGGAAGTGCGAGAATAGGGGCCCGTGGAGCTCCATGAGGTCCGGGTCGATGGCGTTTTCGGCCGCTGGAGTGGGGGTGGCTGCTGCTGCGGCGGTGTTACTGCTGCTGCTGCTGCTGCTGCCATCGTCGGTGATGTCGGTCTTGGCGGGTTCAGAGGGTGCGCTGCTGCTCCCGCTATTGCTATTGCTTGCAACCCCTTGCACGAGGCCCAGCCGGACGGGCAAATGAAAGACTTCCTTCTCCATGACGCGCCACAGCTCAATGTCCGTCCTACAAGCACCCATGAGCACCTCAACACGCTGCTTCTCCGCGGCCCTCTTCATGTCGTTCCTGGCGCGGCGCTCGAGAACCTCCTCGGATATCTGCGGTGCTTTCCCATCATCGCCGTTCTTCTTGTCCTCCTCTGCCTGAGTCCGACTCCTGTCAAACGAGACTAGGGCCAGCTGGGCGGCGTCACGCAGCGAGTCCGGGAACCGGGTGAGCACCTGCTCCCTGAACGCGGACATGTAAGGCACCGCTCCCGAGCTGGTCCGCGCCCGCGACGCTGCCTCCTCCATGTCGGAGACGAATGTCGTGCTGCCCCTGCGGCCCTTGACGCGGATGGGTCCCACCCATCTACCGGTAGAGGGGGAGGACAAGGCCTTGCCCTTTCGGCCGGGCTTCGTTTTGCCCTGGGCAATCTCCCCGAAGATCTTCTCGAAGATGCCGGCCTCGCCGGGAGTGATGGTCGATGAGGGGCCGGACGTGTCGCTGCTGAAGGACAGCATGTCTGGGGGCGGCCCCTCCTCGCCCCAGTCGAAGGGGATGGCTTCAACCTTGGCTGCATTCCTGGTTCGGTGGTGCCTTTGCGGTTTTCTGCTGAAGCTTGGCGATGCGTAGGCGCGGAGCTGGAGCGAGGCTGGATTGGCTAGCCATGCTGGCGACGATGGTGGCGATGTCCTGTGGAGGATGGTCCGAGTGTTGTAGAGGAACAGTAGGCGGGTTGACGACATTTTTGTGTGTGTGTGCGTGTGTGTGTGTGGGTTTTTTTTCTTTCGAATGGGTGAATGTGAAAAGTATCGGATTTTCACCGCATACAGTGTAGCTTCATTATACACCTAGGGCAAGTTTCAGTTTCCTCCACTATTCGACGGAATATATATGTTGGATCTCCTGGCGACGTCTCATGATGAAAATTCGATATGAAAATTCATGAAGGCTTCACATGGAAAGCGGGTAAACGTCGGAATGACGTGCATCGCTTAGTGGTCTTTGACGCGAAACGGGAAGTTGCCCGCCCAAGAGCCCCCCCCCCCCCCCCCCCGCTCATGGCATGACAGAATAAAGCAACCACCATGTATAGAAGTTCATGTGGAAAAGGGTATAATCTTTTTATGTTCCTATGATGGGGAAGAACCCAGCACTCTGGAACTGACCGCGTGCTGCCTAAGGAGCAGAAATCAATTAAACGTCCAAAACGCGCCCTTGCACGCGCTGCCGACGATGGTTTGAAGTTCACGTCACACACACACGCTTCGCACCTTTCAGCTTCATTCATTCACTTTTTGTATACCACTCGGCCTTTTGTAATACCAATTCTCTTTTTCTATAGAACGGATAGGAGAAGTCCTTGACATTACTTTTATTTTTCCACCTACCAATTGGTGTTGCGCCAGCGTTCTCCGCATATTCTTTGCTGCTAATATATTTTATAAAAATAAAATAAAATAAAAAAAAGAATTCATCGTCCGAAACCAACAGCCATGCCGGTCAAGGCGGAAGAAGGCATCAGCGCGTTCGAGCGCAAACGGCGCGAAAATATCCAAGCCAACAGCGCTGTCCTCACAGACATCTCTGTCACGGCGAAAAAGGTCATCCCCGACAGACCGAAGCCGGCGCCCAAGGCTGCTGCGCCGAGGAGGGCCTCGCGCCGAGATAAAGTCAAGACAGAGTCTGCGCGACCGACGAGGTCAAGCTCTCGACTAGCAGGCCTCGATGCGGACGACTCGACGCTGAAGAGGAAGATGGCGGTCGAGGCGGAGACACAGGCGGCCGAAGCAAAGGCGAAGAAGATGCGCGTCAACGGGGACCTCGACCTAGGCGACATCTTGGTGGAGGGCAAGAAGTTTGGCGGCATCGACGGGATCAAGGGGCTGATGAGGGGTGCCCAGCCCGGCATCAGGACATTTACCGAGGACGACGTCAAGGAGACGACGGATAAAGAGCTGAAAGGGCTGAGAGAGAGGATGAGCGGGCTGGAGCTATATGAGCATTGGGCCCCTAACGGTACGTTTCAACTACTACGGGTGGTGTCGCGGTTTACGGGATTGAGGCCTAATTTGGGATGCAGAAATCAAGATTGTTCCGCAGCGCGTCTATGCTCTCGGCTTCCATCCGACTGAAGACAAACCCATCGTCTTTGCCGGCGACAAGGAGGGCGCGGTCGGCGTCTTTGACGCATCTCAGACTGCGCCGGAGGTGGATGATGAAGACGAGGACACCACGCGACCTGATCCGGTCATCTCGGCGTTCAAGACACATGCACGAACCATTACCTCGTTTGTATTCTCCTCCGAGGATGCCAATGCCGTCTACACGTCATCCTACGACTCGTCGATACGCAAGATGGACCTGGAAAAGGGGAAATCGGTGCAGGTCTGGGCACCCAAGGACGCAGACGAGGACATTCCAATCTCGGCCCTGGACCAGCCCTCCTCTGATCCTAACATGATCTACTTCTCGACTCTGGACGGCGCTGTCGGGCGGTACGACATCCGCGACCCCAACAGCGAGGAGCTGTGGCGGTTGAGCGACCATAAGATTGGTGGCTTTTCCCTGCATCCCCTGCAGCCTCACCTGCTGGCCACGGCGTCACTGGATCGTACCATGAAGATATGGGATACGCGGAAGATAACGGGCAAGGGCGACGCGCGGTACCCGGCGCTGCTGGGGGAGCACGAGTCGCGGCTGTCGGTTTCGCACGCCTCCTTCAGCGCCGGCGGCCACGTGGCGACGTCTTCGTACGATGACACGGTCAAAATCTACAACTTTTCCGACGCGGGAAGCTGGAAGCCTGGGCAGGACATTAGCGACCTCATGGAGCCGGCTCACAAGGTGCGGCACAACAACCAGACGGGTCGCTGGGTAACCATCCTCAAGCCGCAGTGGCAGAGGCGGCCCAACGACGGCATCCAGAAGTTTGTCATCGGAAACATGAACCGGTTCGTGGACGTGTTTGCGTCGGATGGCAGTCAGCTGGCCCAGCTCGATGGCGAGGGCATCACCGCGGTTCCGGCCGTGGCACACTTCCACCCCAGCTTGGACTGGGTGGCGGGCGCGACTTCGAGCGGGAAACTGTGCTTGTGGAGGTAGAAGTCGTGGTAGGGACGGAAAGTACAGAGTTACGGAGTAATACGTACGATAATAGTAGACGGTTGATTATCCGGAGTACGGTGTAATCGGCACTCCGTACTACGAAGAAGACGGCGGTGGGCCTATAGCGAATCTTGTCTGGTCCTCTTTCTGCTAGACGTACGGAGTGAGGCACATTCTAGCTACGCTACTACTACTACGCTGTTACGCTGCGGAGCACGATCATATCAGTGGACACGCATCATATACGGAGTACGGATTTCAGTCAGGTATCACTAGTATTACGGAGTTAGGGGAGGGGGGCGGGGGCGGCGGTGGCGGAGACGGCCGCCAAATCCACTCATTAGCAGCGAAGAAAGATAAGCTTGCTACTATGGAGCGTTTAAACTTGTTTTCTTCTTTCTTTTTCTCGCTCATGCATAAAAAAAAGGATAGTAATAGACTTCTTTTTTTAGAGAATGTTTAAAACAGGTACTCCGTATTCCGAAGATGGGGGGGGGGCTTTACAAAAGTGCCACCATGCAGAAGAAGATACGAAGTTTCCGTGGCCACGTCGTCTCCTTTCCTAGCTAATACCTGGTGGTAGTAGTAGTAGTAGGAGGAGGAGGAGGAGTACACTAAACATCAGTACTCCGTAGTGAGGAGAGAGGAGAGAGGTGGAGGAGAGAGAGTGGAGGAGGGGAGGCCAGCAGGTGTCGCCACCCATCCACACCTCACGCCAACTGAAGAAGGTCATGCAAGGTACATGTTTCCCAAAGAGGCAACCGAAAGAAGGGAGGTCCTCACCGTCCGAACAGCAGTCAGCAGCCAGTGGCCAGTGGTCGGTGGTCAACCCCCCCCCCCCGTGGTCGGAAGTGCGTGATGGATGTTGTGGGCTAGAGTGTGAGAGGGGGGGAGGGCTGGGAAGCCAGGGAAAAGCTGCGGTGAAGAAGCCACACACAATCTGTAGGGTCGATACGAAGGGGGAAGGGGAGTAATAAGATGCGCAGGTAAGAAAAGAAAGGGCTTCTTACTACAAAGCACGGAGAAGATACGGAACACTACGTGCCAGCTTGGAAAAGCTTGTTGCGGAGGAGAGGCCAATGATGTTTCTCTGAAGCATGTTTGTCTCTCAGCCTTGCGTGAGCGACGTTATTAGGTACTATACATATTCCGTATGTATATTACCCAGGGGCGGCATCGTATGCGGCCCAATAGTGTTTGCAGCAGAAGATGGGGGCTCGCTTTTGCTTTTTCTTTCCTGTCCAATCGGCAGGCCGAGCCTCGACTACGCGTTCCGTATCTGCATCAAGGGATTCGACGGCATCGGATCAACACACACAGAGTCACTACTCCGTACTTCGTATGGAGGTGCTGGGGGGGAACGAAGGCCGAGGAGAGGAAAGCAAAAGAGCCCAGGTCTTGGCCCGGTCTGATCGGCGCTGCGGATGTATAGGGAGCATCTAATGGTACACACAGCCTTGTGATCTTCACCTTGGCTTCCGCGCATACGCTCGCTCGCTCGCTGGCCTGCCGGTCACGGTCTGCAGGACAAGTTATGCTTGCTGCTAAGACTGCGGAGCAAACTCCTACCCTACCGGCCGCCCTAGACGTTTAGTGGGGGTTTTTTTTTTTGGGACGCCGATCGGCTGATAACCTGGCTCTAATCTGGATTTACCATAAGGGGGGAAGCAAGCAGTAGGAAAAGAGGAACGACGGATGGGAAAGGGGAATGGTAAAGACCTATCGGAGCTGCCCGGACGCTTCTCTCGTCTTCTTGGATATTCTACAGCTACGGAGCCGGTGCCTACGGAGTAATGCCTACGGGAGTACTGACAAGGGCGATTTTGATGAATGGAAATCCGTCCATGTATGCGTTGTATGTAGGTGTTATCGTGCGCTCGGCCGACACCTTTCCCAGTTCAGGCTCACATGCCCGCCGCGTAGAAACAAAGATCCCCGAGGTTTCTTGTTTGGACGGTGCTTGCCGGATGCTGGAGCTGTTTGTTCGAGGATAAGTGCATGGATTATCCCGGAAACTCCTTTGCGCCCGGGATTGTGCTGGTCCTTTTCTCTCCGTTTTGTCGCTTTGTTGGCATCATCAGCTCGTATTCACGTTGGCATACGGAGCAGTATAGTGGTGGTGGTGGTAGTGATGGTGTAAGGGGATCATGAACTGCAATAATGCGCGAGGTTTTTTTTTTCTTTTTTTCTAGTTTGGAAGCTCAGAAGGGGGGGCATATGTCCCGAGAAGTTGGGGAAGTTGGGGATGCTCCAGATGCCGTATTCGGCACTGCTGCGCTTTCTGAGTTGTGATATGAACCTAAAAACCAGCCGTTCGTATTCCTCCGGTACTTCTTGTTCAGGAGCAAGACTGCCCCAACATGAGCTGCAAGCATGTAGCATGTTGCGCATGTACAGAGTCCTCCGTATTCTCCGTATGTGAACGGATTATCATACGGAGTATATGCTATTCGGAGGCGGTGCCAGCTGCGCGCGGCCGACTTCTGGACTGACTGCTTGACCGCCGTTGAAAGGGAGAGAGGGAGGGGGCCTTGTTCCAATCCTCGCCGGTGGAGCTTGCGGATAACGAGGTTCGGAGAGGCTACGGAGTATTATTCCTTGCTTCTTCTTCGTTTGGTTTGGTTTTTACCTACATAGTACGTACGGCTTATGGTATGATATGAGTATCCTGGTACGGAGTGCTAACGTCGGCCGATTGCCCGCCGAAGCTTGGTCCTAGTACTCCGTACTAGGAGTAGTGGTAGTATTACTCCCGAGTCATCCCCATCTATCTGATAAAACAGTCCCTAAAACAGAGCCCCCCCCCCCTAAAACACACACTCATGCGGGTGCGACAAGAGATGAAGGATTGGAGGGGCTGACGTCGTTTTGTTCATGCAGAACCAGGGGAGAGAACCAAAAACGCAAGCTCGGCATTTTCTGGGTTAGGTGGAATGTTTTCCAACAGTTTCGAGGTTTCTCTCCCCTTTTGTTCAGTTTCGTTTTTTGTTGGGTCCTACCCTATTATCACTCTTAGGGGGTAACTGGGGATGATCTCATCTTGTCGCAGAGAAAACCCCGAAACCGAAACTAAAACGCCCATACGGAGTATAGAGAGAGGGCCTCCTCGGTAATCTTTTGCGCGAGGTTACAAGGTGGGAAACCTACTATGTAGTCGTGACAACATACCTGTCTCCGGACCTTCTCTTTTCTCCTCCTTCTGCTTCTTCTTCTCCAATTAATCGTAGATATATCTGCTCCGCAAGTCGGCGAGCGAGCAAAAAGGTCGGCGGCCCCTGCTCGTCGTCTTTCTCCAAATCTGCAACTGCCTGCGCCTAGAGAGCGAGCAGGGGGAGGGGGGTTGCTAAAGAACCGTGGTTAGATTCATAGAACGAGGCTAGCAGCCTGGGCGTACGTAGCCGCGCGCCTTTTTCCCTCCCCCAGCCTCTCCTCCCTTCGGGGATTTTACCCCCTTGGACAGAAAACAGAAAGGTTTTGGGCATGTAACATTGTGAATTCTTCCCCCTTCCCCCCCCCCCCCCTGATCATTGTACTCCGTACAAAACATGCATACGTGCATGCTTCTTAACGGCACTTTGGGTTTCTATGGGGGGAAGGGGGGGCAAGAAGAAAGTCCTGCTTAGTCTGGAAGGACCTTTTTTTCCCCTTTTCTTTCTTCGCAGTGGGCAAAGTCAGCGCTATGCCCCAAGAGTGAATTGCCGGGAGAGGACTATTTTGCCCAACCAACCAACTCGTCGACGTCGTCGGTTTCCCCTCACCACCCTCCCCTCCAGTAAAACCTGTAACCTTCCTGCAATCCCGTAGGTACCTGTCATTTTCGGGCGATGCCGAGATTGCGCTTCGCGTCTATCTAACCTTACTGGTCCGCACACAGCCTACTATGTACGGGTTCGCCTTCCCTACTACTACTGCGTGTCTCAGCATCGCAGCACACTTGCCGAGGCTACAGGCGTTTGCTACTTCTAGGACTTCGATGGACAGGATCATGCGCGTACCGGCGTGCAGCGAATCAGCCGGCTAGCGAATGGGACGAGGGCACCTGACAAGAGTCATCGTGAACGCCACCCTGTACGGAACATCGTCGCTTGACACACCTACTGGAGCGCCACCGCCTGGATTATTGGCGCCGCCATCTCTTGTGCAGTCTTGGCCCCCTCCAACCCCGGATCTGCTATGTAGGAACGTGTCTGGGCAAATGCTTAAGCAGAGACGTCAAGGGCACTCAAAGTGGTAGCACTACGAACCGGGTACTCCGTACTTCGTATTGGAAAAAGCAAAAAGCCCTTTTTTGTTAAACGGCTTCATCTGTCTTTCTGTCTTTGGTAGGTATTCAGCCCAAACACGCATGGCATCCATTCTCTTCGCCCCTGTATTGCGACCCTACAATCAATTCGTTCCCCCTTCCCCGTGCGGGGATGGAGGGGGAGAGAGGAGCCAGGTGTGATGGTGTGTGTGTGTGTGTGTGTGTGTGGGCGTGGCGAGCGGCAGTAGAAAAGTAGCAGACATGTGCCATTGCATCGTCGTATCGTATTGGACAAGAGACAGACCTTGGGAGATAGCCACTGCCGCTACTATTAGTCTCCTCCCCCCCAATGCCGTTGCCAATGCCATGCCCAAGCAAAAAGTACCGGCATGTCCAAATGCTTGGTGGTCTACCTTTTTTTTTCCTTGGCTGCACGGAGTACTACATTTCCATAGTTATCGTAACCTTGATCGGTACTTTATTAGGCGACGGTTGGGCTGGCAGGGCAACGAAACGCAGAGGACCGAGCTTTTTCTTTTTACGGTTTCTTGATTCCGTACTCCGTAGATACTACTATTCCCGGATGGCGAAGAGAAATGGTAGCGACAACGCGCACGTACATAGCGCAGTCGGGGTATTTGGCCGAGTGCTCAAAGCGCCCTCGAGGTCGTGCTACGGTGATCTGCAGCCCTTCTGCTGATCGCTTCTACCTGCTGAATTCTAGCAGCAGCAGCAGGACATGGACACCGAGGCCAGAGAAGAAGAAACCCCGTAGTGAGCACGACAGCGAAAGCAGGCGTCAGCCGCCTTGCCTCCCCCCCCCCCCCCCCTCGACAGTGAATCCCAGGACTTACTGAGATATTTTTAAACTATGTGGCCCTGGTTTCGCCCTTTTTCGAAGGACCCCCCTCATCTAGGAGCGATCGGCACCTCGGGAGACTAGGGGGAGGGGGAGGGGAGGGGGGGAGGAGGCTGGGGGCTTGCCCTGAATAGGCATCTCCCTAAAAAGGGTTTCTCAGCTAGACAGGACACGCCCGTGTACGGACGTCCTTTTGCGCAGCAAAACATTTCGAGAAGGAGCTTGCTCACCTTTCGATAACACACACTCTCTCTCTTTGCTCTCCGTTGACCTTGCATTGAAACGTCCGTGTTTTGTTTGGTGCGTGGGCCCCCCCCTCCACCACCGTCCACACTCTGTTCATGTCCACCAACTGCAATACGCAGACGCGCACCCGAGGCAGGCAGGTACCTAGGTGTGTACTCCGTAACACTAGGTACTGCTCCGTAGTAGGGGAATTCGCCCATGCGATCGCGATGGAGCAAAGGGGCATGTACCGGAGTCAGTCAGGGGGGTTACAGACAAGTCCCCTCCGTCAAGGTGCACACCCCGTAGTAATACATGCGCGGTAGTACTCCGTAGTGGTGAGAAAGATGATGATCATCTCTGTATATAAATATGATCAAGTCATCGCCAGTTTTTTCTATCCTTTCTCCTCATCCATTCCACATCATTCACATCTCATCCCATCCTCAACTACCAAGCCTCCTCTTTTTTTTTAAAAAAAAAAACCTACCACCACACAACCGCAAACATGGTCAAGTACGCTCTCGCCGCTGCTGCCCTCGCCGCCACGGCCTCGGCCCTGCCCTCCAAGCTCGAGAGCCGCGGCAAGCTCATCGTCGGTGGTGAGGAGGCCGTCGCCGGCGACTTCCCCTTCATCGTCTCTCTCCAGGAGGGCGGCTCCCACTTCTGCGGCGGCTCGCTGCTCAACGCCAACACCGTCGTCACCGCCGCCCACTGCTCCGTCGGCCAGGACCCCTCGTCCACCAAGGTCCGCGCCGGCACCCTGACCTGGTCCTCTGGCGGCGTCGAGGTCGGCGTCTCCAAGATCACCGTCCACCCCGACTACGACTCCGGCGCCACCAACAACGACGTCGCCATCTGGAAGCTGTCTGAGGAGATCCCCGAGGGCGACGGCGTCTCCTACGTCACCCTCCCCGCTGCCGGCTCCGACCCCTCCGCCGGCGACGAGGTTGAGGTCGCCGGCTGGGGCACCCTCAAGGAGGGCGGCTCCAACCTCCCCGAGGACCTCATGAAGGTCACCGTCCCCATCGTCGGCCGCGAGGAGTGCGCCAAGCAGTACGGCGGCAGCTCCATCACCGAGGCCATGATCTGCGCCGGCATCGAGCAGGGCGGCAAGGACGCCTGCCAGGGTGACTCTGGCGGTCCCCTCGTCGACGCTTCCCAGAAGCTCGTCGGCATCGTCTCCTGGGGCCAGGGCTGCGCCCAGGCCGGCTACGCCGGTGTCTACACCCACGTCGGCCAGTTCGTCGACTTCATCAAGAACAACGCCTAAGCGCTAGACGTTTTCTTGTTCCGACCTTGATGGTAAGGAAGTCAAAGGATTTGGGATTGTGGAATGAATGGAATGTTTCTCACGTATAATTCGATGGATCTTTTTGTTTTCTGTACATATAACCCTTTTTTTTCCAATCCTCCCACTTGGAGGTGGAACAAAAACCAGGACATATAAACACATGTCGAATACAAATACGACTTATACCCCCTCATACATCTCTTGCCTCGATTCGAAAAGTGATTTGCTTGTTGTAGTGTTCGGTTGGTGGTGCTATATGTCCGTGCCGCGATCTGCCTCGAACCTAGTTGAACGTTAAAAACTCAATCTGCCACCCGCGATCCGGAACGCCTCTTGGTTTGTTCGTTTAAATCAGGCTAAAATATGCTTTGGGCGGCACAGCGCAACTGTAAAATTGGTGCTGCAGGAGATCGTCGGGATTTGCGAACTGTTAAAATCGATGTCCTGGTGTCTTGCATCTGCCAATTTTCCTCGCAATCAGACTTACCCTAGAGATGAGAATAAGGATGTATTATCTTCTGCTTTGTGGACTTCGTTTTGGTGTCTGATTGCTTTCGTTTCCACAAAAGGTCTGTAGACATAGTTTCATTATTCAAGATCTATGTGTTGCTCGAATTTAATGCGTTTATGGCTGTGAACGCATCTGTGTATCAAATACTCACACATGTTGTTTACATATTCAACATATCCTCACTCCAAGCACACTCTTCCTAACCACACAAACATACAAACTATCTACATACATGTAGTGACATTGGATAGAAAAAAAAACAAGGTTTCTTTAGAGGCTTCAGCATGACTATTACTTTTTCGTTTCGCCACTATGGGTAGACCTATATTATGTCCTGGTATAAGAAGATTCCCATCTGTTCGCCGGGTTTCCCTCCCTCGCAAATTCATCATCATCAAAAAGTCGTAAAAGAAAAAGGACAAAAAAGTAGAAGAAAGAAGAAAGAAAAAGAAAAGCATTATACTTGGCTGGCACGCTGATTATTCACCCACTCCGTGGCCGCTACCTGGAGGTACCTCTGAATGTTCTCGTTGTCGCAGCCGGAGTGGTTCAGCAGCATGTTCTTGAGCTCGCAGACCTGCGCCGTGAGCTCGCCGACGCTGTTGGCCAGGGCCCTGTTGCCCTTCTCGAGCTCCCGGCACTGCACCTCGAGCTCGTCGTCGGCCTCCCGCTTGCGCGAGCGGTACCTGCCCGCGGCCACGCGGTTCCTCTCGCGAACCTGCGACTGAGACGGGCGGGGCTTGGGTTTCCTACCCCTCCGTTTTCCGGTGGCGGGAGGCTTGGTAACGCCTGATTGATTGGTGCCGCTGCTAGTGCTGACGGCGGTGCTTGTACTGCTTGTCCTGGTACCGCGTTTCCTGGAGTTGACGGCACTGATGGTATCGACGCCGGACTTTTCTGGCACTGCTGCTACGTGCGGTGAGAGCGACTGATGCTCTAGATCCTCCTCTATTTTCAACGCCGGCTGCTGCTGCTGCTTTTGCTCCTGTTGCCTTTTGTCCTGCTTCTTCTTCTGGCAACGCTTGCGGGTCTCGGGCTGGCCGGCGTTGAAGGCCGCGAATAAAGGGGAGTCGGCTGATGCCGGGCTATCCAGCTCCCACGGGTCACCCATTAGCGTGTCGCTACCGGAGACACTCCGGGGGGAATCGTCCAGGACGAGCCCGGGGCACAGCTCTGGTGCTTTGGTCGGTATCGGCGAAATGCTCAGCGGTGCCGCCGTTGGTGCCGCGACGGTCCTGGGACCTGATACCTCTGGGAGGGTGGTACCCGGAGCAGTCAGAGTGCCGCCCCCGCAGGAGTGTAAGAACTCCCAGAAGTTGCCAGTAGGGTCACCCTCGGTGCCCTTCTCTGGAACCATGCCTTTGGGAAATTCCAGCCTAGGGTCAATGCCCTCTGGGATTGCTTCGATTTCTGTCTGCATGACTACTGCCATGAGGTTTGTATATGCAAGTTGCGTGTGCGTGTGTTTTATGTGGTTTGTGTGCGTGTGTGTATCTTCGTATATAGGTATCTGTGTAGTATACTTATCGTTGAGTTTGCATGGAAATGTGGAATAATATCTTTCCCTTTTGACTCAATTAGAGCTGATATGGTTGAGTAGAAGTTTTGTCTTGTTTTTTTTCTTCCTCTTCCTCTCTTTGTTAATCACGAGTAAAACATGCACAACCCCCCCGAAAATGTAAGTAAAGGCTGTCATAGGGAAGAAATACTCTTGTCAATTCACCTCATCGGCCATTACATCACAATTGATGCAATCGCTTGTACAATACGTGAGTGTGTGCTTCGGAACTCCACGTCCCCTCTGTCGATCACGATGAATTGGCCAATCAAGTTGCGGAAAAGGACCTTTCTGTCCGGTCGGACAGGTTGTCGAGCTCAATCGAAAACGGTCCGGAGTTTAATGGTAGGATTTCTTTTTCCTTTTTTTTTCTTCTTTTACGTTGTCGGGGCTCTCCTCCCGACCCTTGCTCGTCCCTGGTGCGTGGCGAGAAGCTACGGCAGAGGCACATCATCGAGATTTGGAAAACTTTTGTGTGCAATTGGGCAATTGGGCAGTGTTCCGTGCTCTGTAATTGGAAAAGGGGGGAACACTTGGTCGACTTGGTCCAACTTGGGGACGAGAGCTTTAATGGGATTTTAACCCGTCTCACAAATCCCATGTCCCATGTCATTCCCGTAGATACATACGTACCAAAGTAGCAGGACGTAATACCATTGATCCTCATGCGAAACGACCGTTTTTGCCACTCCATTGTAAAATGAACCCGTCAACGGATACACCCTCGTTACCATATAGCCATAATCCTAGAAAAAAAAGAGGAAAAAGAAATACACCTTCCCCAAGCTGTCTTCTTGGCATGGGAAACAGACACCAAAAAAAGAATAAGGTCACCACTTTGCTACACCAAGATGGGCCTAACCTCCTCATTTCAGTATTGTCCGTCTCTGGTACTAATATAGGCAAGCTCTGCCCATTTTCTTGATTTTTTTTGTGCATTTTTGCATCTTTGCATCTTGCTTCCTGTCCATCTTATTCGTCAAATAATAAACCCCCACGACTTATGATCGGAGAGAAGAAATCCACCGTAGGTGAGGTCGAATCATTACACTGCTCTTCTATGGGCTGTGTTCGTTGTCTACTCTTTTTTTTCCCCCAGCCTTCCCACCTTGCCAATCGTGCCTCGGGGGGACCTAGGATTCGAATTTACCCTTGCATGCAAAATAAAAAATAAAAATAAAAGGCGAAGAAAAAGGAAAAAGAAAGCCTTCTATAGCATATGCGCCAAGTATGGTGGATAATATCACAAAGGAACTTGCCTATGATGAGGTTTCCGTCATCAAGCTTGACTTCGTGTTGGCCTCCGGGGTTGTCAAGAAATATCGACCCCTTTTGACCATCGTCAGCCTCGCCCGTCAATTCTGAAACCCATTCTTCGTCAGCACTATATAAATATATGCACTACGTGCGCCAATATGTCATTCGGCATGAGAACCATCCAATCTAGACAAAAAGTCATCTGCTGCTGATGACATTCAGCATACTTGCCTGCACTGCCTGTGTCGTTATTTCAACCACGGCCTCCTTTTTTACAACTAACTACTCCAGGTACCCGTTCACCATAGACGAAACGCCACGGTATACACCAAATTTCATACAAGTCGAAGCGCAACTGTCCGCCACCAGACATACTGCAACCATGGATATAAGTGCTGACTGTTGTCAACAACGGCAAGCGGACAGTAGATTCTGCCTCTTGCCCGATGATCCGGCTGGCCCTTCCCGACCGAACACTCCCACATACATCAGGCAGGAGCTCGCTTATAGCCGGCAAGAGTGACCGAAAGGAAGCAGGAGGTACAGAGATACTTTACGGATAGGAGAAGGAGAAGGAGCCGCCCACGTCCAAGCTGAGAGCGAGGACTCTGTCGCCGGCAATTTTCTCTGTGCACAATCGAAGCAAGGGAATGATATACCAGTGGGCGATGCTAACACAACGTCCAGCAAAGTGTATACTTCTTAATAGCCATCGAGAGCGGCCCTCAACCTAGCCTCGAGAAAGTAGGCACCGTTTCAATGACCCTCGCAGGCATTATAATCATGGCCAACGACAGCCTTGGGCAGAAATATTCCCTTTCCCACTCTCTTCGCAGCCCCTCAACGTCGTCTCGGACCGAATTTATACCTCCACAACTCTCTTCGATACCCTCCCTCACAGTAGTCAATTCACTATCCTCGATTCGAACGTACCCTCTGACGGCAGGCCTATCGGAAAGGTTTGCCTGCGTGATCAACAACAACTATCATCTCGAGGCTACACGTGGTGGTTATGCAAAAGCCTCAAGGACACACACTGGGATAGAATATTTTGGTAAGCATACTACGGTCATTCATTTCCCGACCAGTACACGCAGTTAGAGTCCAAGGTATGCAGGCTCAACAAGAAAGGCCGGCCAGAGTGCAATGCCAAGGGGGTGAGATCTTCAGTAGGGGACGCTCAGAGAAAGTTTTGCCATTTTCGGGCGTGCATACTATGAGGGCAACAGCGATTATTATTATTTTGGATTATATACTGGATCAGATCTTCACAGCCCTCAAGGCTTCCCGACCGAAATATCGTCGAACCTCGCCAGACCACCCCCAACAACTGAAACACCGTCGGTGCCGCTCGACAAGGTATCATCCGTCGCCTCGACGACAGCAGCATTCATGTCGTCCACAAAGACCTTCAGATCCCCGCCGACGGCAGTGACGCGGACGTGGTAATCCTTACCAGCCTCGTACGCGCCGGGCCCCTCGGCCAGCATGGACCGAGTGCCTGCCGTAGTTATGCCGATCTGGACGGAATCCGAGTGCAGCTCGGCCCAGTAGAAACTCGAGTCATCGCCCAACTGAAGAGAAGAACCTCGGAAAACGAGAGCCGGCGCGGCGGTGTCAAAGTCTGGGGAGGAGACGGTGGCGTCAAAAGACAGATCGACAAAGTTCGTGTCGAGCATGGCCCAGCCGTCGCCGCTGCCGACGAGCTTCTGGTCCTCGACCTTCCATTCAGCGGTACCCGAAGTCTTCCAGGCAATCATCTTGCCATCCGAAAAGTTGTCCTTGACAAGCATCTCAATCGCGCGGATGCTGCCATCCTCCTCAAAGTACATGCGGTCGTAACAGGTGGCACGGTGGTTACCGTCCGTCTCGCTCAGAGGCCGTCGGTGATAGGTCATGTAATAGATGTCCGTGTCGGGAACGTGGATAACGCCATTGTGGCCGCTGCCCCTGGCGACAGCGGCGTCCTGCTGCAGGATGCGAGCCTTGATGTTGAAAGGGCCGATGGGGTTGTCCGACATGGCGTAGGAGACGGAGTAATCGGGTCCGGTCCAGCCACCCTCGGACCACATGAAGTAGTAGACGCCGTTGCGCTTGATCATCTGCGAGCCCTCGGTGTAGTTCTCGGGCGTGATCTCCTTGAAGGTGGTGCCGTCATCAAAGGTGCCGAGGGAGATCATGTCTTCGTTGAGCTTGGCAACGTTGGCGTGCGAGTGGCCGCCGTAGTAGATGTAGGCCTGGCCATCGTCATCGATGAAGACGTCCTGGTCGATGGGCTGAGCACCGTTGTGGAAGTCTCCGATGAGAGGAGAGCCGATGGCATCGATGTAGGGGCCCTCGGGCTTATCCGCCACGGCGACACCGATACCGCCGACCAGACCTTGGGCGATCTCGTCCTCGAGGATGTCGTTGGCACCAAAGTACAAGTAGTACTTGCCATTGCGGGAGATGGGGGCGGGAGCCCACATGGCCTTGTGCGCCCATTTCACGTTGTCGGCGGTGAGGACGTTGGGGTGCTTGGTCCAGTTGACCAGGTCCGCCGACGAGAAGGCGTCCATGTGAGTCTGCTTCTCATAGTCGTCCGAGTACGTCGGGAAGATCCAGTACTCGCCGTTATAGTACTCATTGTCGGGGTCGGCGTACCAGCCCTCGATGATGGGGTTGCCGGCTTCAGATGTGGTGAAATCGGGCACGGCTTGCTGCCGAGACGCCGGTGCGGCCGTGGCAACCTTGGCCATGGCGAGACCAAAGGCCATTTGCTTGAGAGTCTTGGATGCCATGATGCACAAGATTGGTACGTCCCCCGTATGAGTATGTGTGTGAGAGTAGGCTTACGCTACAACAGTCGCCTGGGATCTGTTGTGATTTTCAAGGGACAAGAACTCTATTTAACAAAATCTGACAGACTACGGTTCCCTCCCTGTTCCCTCCACATCATCGCTCCACCGCTGTCGTTGTCCGTCATTCTTCACTCCGTATTATCGACTTAATCATGTTGCCAATGCAAAGTGGGCCAGCGCGGTTCCTTGTCACATCGCCCGACGCACCGTTCATCAGTTCCTCTTGCAAAGGACCGATGAGAAAGTGATGATGGATATTATACTAGTAGACATATTACTCTCGGCCAGACCCTGATCGGCATCAGCTTTCTGCCCGAGCGACCTTCCCAAGGTGTCCTTGTAGGGCCTGCCCAGAGGGCGTCATATCTTCCAGCTCCTCTCTCCAGGGCGATGCTCAACATGGGGAAGTAGGCTTGAATTGCGGGGGTTTCGATGGCAGCTTCTTAATAGGGGTTAGCCAGATATCCGTCGGTGGGATTTGCCGGTGCTACGTAATGCCAAATCCTCTCGGCAGTCGGTGCACACGCTCACTCTACGACAGGGAGTCCAGGGCGGGCTTCCTGGCCTAGGTCCGTTTTGCGGCCACTACATATACCAATTACTAAACGAGTCAACTGCGAGGAAACAATGAGAATCGAGAATAAGCAGCACGCTTCTTGACGCTAATGCGGAAACGTGGGACAAAAGGCAGACGCGAGCGCAAGGCTAGTAGAATTACTCCTCAAGTGCTCGAGTAATCCGACGACATTGGAAAGCTTGCATCCCGCGCGGGTGATGTGAATCAGCCTGCAGGTAGATGAGGCTAGGTGATGGCTCGAGGCTTGCTGAGCTGGCTGCCCCTACTATTATGGAGATTTCATATTTTGAAGCAATCGGTTTATGTACCTGGATTTGGTAACGTGGCGCAAGCCTCGTCTGCGTGCTACAGGTGTTGCCTTCCATATCTGATGCCCAGAACCGCCACTGTTCTTACATGGCTCACACGCGGTTGGCGACCAGGCTCATGTAGATGCCCCAAATCAGGCCGACAAAGCTCAGGAAGACGATTCGACGGTGGACAGGGATCCAGGTAAAACTGACGATGGAGGCAATGGGCCAGATCTTATAACCAGCCACGATGATTGGGATTGTTTCCTGGGTTTTGTGAGTATGAAAAGAAATTAGGTTTGGGCCTCTCGGGCCTCGAAACACGCTGTTTAACTTACGGTGCGGATATTATACAAGATCTGGGAACCGGCTTGTCCCTTGAGCAGTCCCATAATGATGAGGAAGGCGACGGTGTTCATGATTGCGCCCATGGTGATGCAGTCGACGAACCACTTGGTCCAGGTGTTCTTCCAGCTGAACTCGGCCTGGGCGGCCGGGAGGGGCTGGACGCCGGCCGTGGAGGACTCGCCGGCCACGTCCGGGTCGGCGCTTCCGGCCCTCAACTCGATGTCATCCTTGCCGCGCTCGTCGCCGGACGGGACGGACGCCGCGCCGCCGGGGTAGCCCGGGAACGAACGCTCGAGGAACTGCTGCCAGTGAAAGTTGGGAGGGGCAGTCAGGAGCGTGAGGACGATGAAGCGGAGCATCTGGGCAAAGTCCAAGACAAAAGCACGCTGCGGGAAAACATGTGTCAGTCTCTCTCTCTCTCTCTCACACACACACACACACACACTCAGCGCCCCATGAGAAAGAAGCAAGAAACGGTGCTATGTCGGGGATATAACTATGGTATATGCAAGTGATGATGAGATTCGACTGTTTTCAACATTGGGGTTTTTTTGGTGTTCCGAATCAATGGCAGTAAATAAAATGTCCATGGCCCCCGGAGGAGCAGCAGTTCCAAACTTACGTTTTCCTGGTACGCCTCGATGAACTGGGCGAAGAAATTGGACGCCGTGGACAAGGCGGCGGCCTGGACGGTCGCAGCGACGATGGGCGAAGGCATATTTGCTTGCCACGCGAAGCTCAAATCAAACGAATCGGCCGTTACCCTAATGAGCGTGAGATGTCGAATTGATGAGATTCGGTGTACAGCATATATCTCTGGACCGACCGACGATGCATGTAAGCTTGCGACGTCAAAAGGTAAGGGGGTTATCATCATAAGGGAGAGTCACGTGTTATTCTCCATGCATCATCTTGGTCGGGTTTCCCGTTCTGACGCGGTTTTCTAGCTGTGTTTTTCCATTGGTTGAGATGTGTATTATTGGTGGAGTGTGTTTCCAAGGTTATGAACGGGGGGGGGGGGGGGTTCTTTTTTACATGGAATCTCGGTGGACTACGGCGTGCTATTACCGAGTCGTGCGTCTCTTTCACGATCAACTCCTACCAGGGCACCGGGGGTACGGAATACGGATGATGAAGAGTAAGTTTAAGCTTATTCTCGAATCATTCCTTGCGAGATGTCGAGTTGTTGTCGCCTGGGATGCGTGCTTTTGTCCTTGCGTAACAAAGTAGGATATTCACGGAGCACGGAATACTGCGTATCATACGCGGTGCGTATGTAATCGCTACTGCGGCTGCCATTGTCGTTTTGTATTGCGTGTCCTTTTGACTGTGCAGCATTGCCCACACACTGCCTTATTACGGGTGCGGGGGGAGGCGAAATAAAGGCCGTGGGATACACCAATAGTTCCACAACTTCCACTCATCTGTCTGGTTCTCCCATAATGCGATGCACAAAATCTAGAATCGAGTAAGACTCATTAGTGATGCCGAGTATGTCCCAAGAAGTCTTGCCACTGGCACCTGCGTGAAGCGGGCAAATGTTTCTTTATATGCCACGTATATCCGTGTGAATCACGAGTCGAGAGAGAGTCACCGTTGATGTAACCACCAGTAAAATGAACTGAGCCTCGCTCGACTCGTGAATTTCTACTACAAACACGCCTCGAGTCTACACTTGTATTGAACAGTTGCCAGGGCTGACGCGTCAGGTTCACCATCTTATCGTTCTCAAAGAGGTCGATCTAGGGTAAGTGGTCAAAAAGAAGGCAGCTTTTTCTTCACTACTCTGTACTACGTCATGTAATCGAACACCCTCTTTTCTACTGGGTATAATTAGATGAAAGAATAAGTAGCGTTGGCTTGGTTTGGCGCGGGAATAAAGAACCTAAATTGCAAATCGCCTTCTCCCGGTCGTCGGGACGCCATGTAAAGGAAGCTTTATGAGGGCCCCTTCCACGTAGGTACCCGTCGACGCGGCAACGTCTTCTCCCCTCCCCGCGAGGCGCGTACGGAGTACCAGACGACCCCATTATACGGAGTACTACGTGACAATCCGGCTCGGTGTGGGAAGAGAAAGCGGTCACTCGCTGTTTTTTCTTCTTCTCGCGTTGCATAATTCGTATCGGGGGGAATGCTTTCCTCTCAACCCTTTCCTTGCAAAGGACAGGTTGCTGCTGCTCCGTAAAGTGACCGCCTGAACTCGTATTGCTCGGTCATCATGTGCTGGTTCCCGTTTGGCCAATGGCAACGGCACGTGAGTCGATTCATCAGTGCTCAGGTACCGATTCATCGGTGCTCCGTACGCCGCTACCTCTTCAACGCAACCGTTGTCATACGTACCGGTTCGGTATGACATACTAGTAGGTAATCGGTACGGAGTAAGAGAAGTAGAGAGGGAGAGGAGGGCATTGGGCTTCACTTTCCAGCGCCTGCCAGAAACCCCCCTGTGCAAGACGTGCGGAAAGGAGCGAAAAGGAGGAGCGATGATCTGAAACCTGACCAGAGACGTGGATATGTTTGCAAATTCGCTTACGGATTGTAGCGTACATGGTAAGATTATTCCTCGCGGAGAGTGTTCCGTACTGAGTATTCGCAGGCTGTTGGTTGCGCTGGCTTAGTTGGTAGGCTGGGTGTTTTGGGTGCGTGTGTGTGTGTGTGTGTGTGTGTGTGTGCCAGTGCGCTGCGTGCGTCCACTGCCCACCTGCCCGTGTCAGCCCGCCTATGAGAGGTGCTGCCACCGCTAAACCACAGGGCCCTTGCGGACTCTACAGAGCACTCATTCGCTGTCTTTCCATTGTCTTACCACCAACTCTCTTAGGGTACCCCGTACTACTGTAGGGGTCCGTTCGGCCCCTTGATGGGTGTGCCTCCCCCGCATCCTGCGCAACCTTCCCTCCTTCCCTCCCCCCTTGAGAAGGTTCAAGTGCCGGCTGATTTCCGCGTGCACGAGATGCAAAAGAAAAAAAAAAGTGCAATTTTTTTTACCAGTCATTTACGATTTGATGGTTTCATTCTTGGCGTTGTTGCTGTCGTGACCACTGGAGGAGGGGCTGTCATGCCAAAAATCCTAAAACCGAGACCAGCAGCCCGTACGGACCAAAGACAGCAGGTACCATACGTACGAAATTCACGATTTAGGAACTGGAGGGCAAGAACGTGAGGAAAAAGAAACAAGAAAAAAAAACCCCCTAAAAAAAAGCCCTGGGAAGGTTCCTACCAACTTCCTCCGCCCCCCCCCTTCCTCATCCCCTGCTCTGTTGGCAGTCGCAAGTCTTGGGGCAGGTCTTGGGTCGCAGGTCGTAGGATCGCCCCGTAGGTATTATCTGTTCCGTACTATACATGCAATTATTACTACAGAGTACGCAGCCAACGACTACGGACCACTTTCTGCAGCCTTATGCGACGCGCGGGCCAATGGGTAACTTTGATATCATCTGAGGGGTCTAAACATAGAACGTGACTCCTCCAGCTGGCTTTCCATCCGCGCGCTGCCTCAAGTTGCCTGTACATTACGGAGTGGTAGCCTCCTCTTCGGTCCCCTCCTCTCACCCACCCTCCCCCCCTCCCCCCCGCCGCCGTCGCCTCCGATGGGGCCTCTCTCCCCTCTTTCAACAGCTGGAGGTGTGCCCTCCAAACTGACATTTGATGTGTTTTGTCTCAGCCTCTCCAACCCCCCCGCGAAACCACCACCCCGCCGTGAGATGATGAAAAAAAATAAAAAAATCCACGGCAACACTCCATATCTTCAGATACAACCTGTCGTTACACCACCGCCTCCTTCCTCCATCTTTGACACCTCGCCTTGAAAGTTCCCATTGATTTGCGTAGTCCAGAAGCCGGGCTGCCCTGCTTGCTGGAGAAAGAGGACGTGTGCCAACAGAGTGCACCTACGGGGTACCCATGTGCACACGCCCCCCGCCCCCCCGTCCTTTTCGCCTTGACAGGACCGTCGCCACATCGGGAATATAGAAAAAGTGTGACTCTCGGCGAGGCGCGGCTCTCCTCGCCCCTCCCACCAGGGACCAGGCGCAGTAGTGAGCACTGTCTGGGGTAACAGGTTGCCCGTTATATAGCATATCCTCTCCCACATCCCATACTTCTCTCCTCCCCCTCCCCCCCCCCCTCCCCCCCTCTCCCCCCTCTCCCCTTCTTGGCACTGCCGAGACTGATTATCAACCATGGGCAAACGACCACCACCAATACCAAAATCACCACCACCACCACCGTATGATGCAAACAATGCCGGAATCAAGGCCGGCAAGGCTCCGCCGCCGTCCCGGGCCCAGATGGAACTCGGGGCGATCCTGCAGGCCGCAGCCAAAAAGTATTCCGACAACTCGGGGGACAGTCTCACGGAATACATGGTGCCGCCGATGAAGTCGGTGGAGGAGCTCGTCAACCAGATAGAGCGACAAAACGACCGTTTCTCCTCCTTCCGGGCCAGGAAAGCTAAACTTTTCGGCGCTCTGCAGGCTACTCTCAGACCGGTGCAGCTTGTCGGAGATGTGGCATCGGGGACGGCCGGTGAAGCCTTTCCCGCCACCCAAGGCATCTTTGCCGCTGTGATGCATCTTGTCAACGCGGCCAACGATGTGTCGTCCACCTATGACTCCATAGTGGACCTCTTTGAGCAATTAACTGTACGTATTCCCTTAAAGAGACAGGAGAGACGAGAAAACAGGGGGAAAATGGAATAAGAGAAACGTCATGTGAGCTTAGATGCTAATCTAGGTAGGACTTTACTGGGCGTCTGAACGTATATGTGAGAGTTCGCATGTCTGAGCCTCTCAGACAAAAGCTCGTGGAAATCTTGGCATCCCTGTTCGAAGTCTTTGTGCTTGCCCGAAAGGAGGTGAAAAGAGGCCGCTTCAAGGCTTTCTTCCGGCGCATCGCCTTCATGGAAAGCCCCGTGGGGCCTGCTTTCGAGAGGTTCAAGACATTGACCTTGGCCGAGGAGAGGCAGGTCATTGCCGATACGTATGGCGGCGTCTCGCAGATTGATACAAAGACGGATCGAGTAGAGGCTCTTGTCAACCAGGTAAACGAGAATGTCGAGCACCTGCGGTTGGAGCAGCACGACAGGATCAGCACGACCCACCAAGACAAACTCCGCGAGATACTCGAACCGTCGCCCTTCCCAGAAGACTTCTTCAAGTCTTTCAACAGATCGAGGGTACAAGGCACGGGCAACTGGATCCTGGAGGACGAAGGCTTGCAGTATTGGCTGCAAGGAAATACACAGTATCTTTTCCTTTCTGGAGCTGCTGGTACGTTAACAACGCTCATTTTCAGCTGCCTCTTGATGGTGTGAATATGAAAGCTGACGTGACTCAGGCTCTGGCAAGTCTTTCCTCGCGACGCGACTAATATCCTGGGGAAACGAGAACCTTTCTCACCTCGGATACTTTTATTTCCGAGCAGACAACCCCGAGACCAGATCGGTGCTGCAAGCTCTGCGCGATGTCGCCTATCAGCTGAGCGAAAGTGATGCCTACTACGCAAAGCAAGTTACCAGGAGCTTGCGTAGCCCCGACGATATCAAGACCATTTCTAGTGCCTTTAGACGGTTGTTTGTCGAGCCATTTGTAAATGACGATCGGGGTCGTCTTCTCCATGTTTTCCTCGATGGCATCGATGAGGCCGAGGCCGAGGATGTTAGAGAACTCCTTGCCTTACTGGCCCCCGACGACGAAGACACGCAGCCTCCAGACCGGACACGGATTCAGATGGCACTGATTGGACGATCGTACGTGTCCGACAGCGTCACGGATGCACTCGAGCGCCTGGATCAAGTTGAGCTCCTCACCAAGATCGTCGTCACCTCTGATCGGAACCTCGAGGATGTCAGCGCATTCATTGTCGATGGCGTGATGCATTCGAGGCTGTTGAGTAAGAGCCCACAGGATTTCAAGCACGAAGTCATACATACAATGGAAAACAAGGCGGACGGGCTCTTCATCATGGCCAAGTTCATGATGGCCGACATGAGCCGGAAGCGTCACCCGAGCTCAGTGCTCAGATCCCTCGAATCTTACCCCAAGGAAATCACTGGCATGCTCAAGAAGACGCTGGCCAGTCTTTCAGCCGCCGTTTCCGAGGACGAGGCGGCTGACTTGAACGAGATGCTTCGCTGGGTAGCATGCGCGGAAGAGGCTCTGACCATGGAACAACTCGAGGCAGCTTCCATTCTTCGCTTCGGCGATCCTCCTTTCCGCTTTGAGGAGACGCTGCGCGGACAGTATGCTTGCTTCTTCGATCTTGAGAGGGAGGATGGGTTGTCGACGGATGACCTGATCAAGGACTTGGAGCGTGCTCGCCGTGATAAGAAGAGAGATTCGACGCCGAGCAGATCCAGACGGTCAAGTTCTGCTGGCAAGGAGAGCCCCAAGAGCATGCCCAAGCTCATACCTGGAGGAAGCTCTCTCAGCCCTGGTTTGCGCAGTCTGAGCCCGGCACAAAACTTTGCCAACTCTAGGCGGCGCAGTAGTCCTGTTCCCTTGGCTCGGAGTGTCGGACGTCGATCTAGCATGAGCATTAGTAGGAGCCCGATTAGAAGTCCGGACCTTGCAGACTCAGGAGACGAGCTGGAGTTCCGCTCCAAGAAGTCGAGCACCAAAGTCACATTTTCTCACAATTCCGTCAGAGAGTTCTTCTCGGATGATGATAATCCGACGTCGACGAGAGAAGGCAGCGGGCCGACCATTGGGTTCGATGCGATATCTGCGAAGCTTCACGTCCTCAGCACGTGTCTCAAGATATTCACCGACGAAGCCTGGTTTAAGAGACAGCGGCTGGGCCGAGGTCGACACGCAATCAGACAGTACGCCGCGTGGTACTGGCAGGAGCACGTGGCTGCTATAGATCCGGCACGGTTGAGCCCCTCTCAGAAGGCCAAGATTGGCAGCCAGGTATACCGCATGCTCACCGACGAGAAGCTGATCTACCAGTGGAGTATAATGTACCTGAAGAATGATGAGGGGCTGGAGGTGCTTACCGACCGCAACATCAAGGCGTTGCGGAAATGGATGAACGACGGCGACGTCCTGGCTAATCTCGATGCTAATGCCAAAGCCTGGGCCGCCAAAGCTGCTGCAAAACCGACCGGGCTCTTCCAGAACATTGGCGACTTTTACGCCAGGGCGTGGCTGGAAAAGGGGTTTGACAAGTACGTCCCGACCCGGTTCTGCTTTACCATTGTGCAGAGCCTCGCATTCATGGAAGCGGGCCACAATTGGTCATACTCGAGCTGCCACTGGGCAGACGTCCCCGTCCCCCAGCGCATCGCCAAGGCGGTGGAATGGGCGGGATGCGAGAAGAATGGACATTGGTACCGGCGCGTAGGTAGCACGTACCTCACCTCGGGCATGCACACCGAGGCTCTCGCGCACTATGATGAGGCCATCGAGCTCGAGGGCAACAGCGTCGAGACGAATGGTCGCAAAGCGTTTTGCCTGTTCCGGGATCAGAGGCATAAAGAGTCCCTCGATCTTGCCCTAGAGTGTGTCGATGTGGAAGAGAAGAATCTCGCCAGCGGGAAGCTGACTGAGGCCGAACTTTCTATTAGCAAGTGGCGGCTATACCGGGACCACTTCCTGATAGCCCAATGTGCGTACCGCCTCAAGCAGGTGGACAAGTCCATCGAATACTTCCACAAGGCTGTGCAGAGCGGTGCGGATGCGAACCTCGACGGATCCGAGAGGTTCGAGCCCATCGTTGGCCTGTTGGAGGTGCTGGCTATAGAGAACAAGCATGCCGAGATTATGAAGGTGGTACTTGGGCTCTCACTACATGCCACGGGGCCGCGGCAGGAGCAAAGCCGGCTGATCGATTTCCTCCTTTTCCAATTCTCTAAACCTTCGGTGATGAACTGGATACCCAAGGCGGCGGTCAGGGACGGCAAGGCAGAGTTTATCATTGAACGGCTGGAAATGGCCATTGGCACGGCGCACTCGAGCCGGGAACCGTTGAAGGAACTCTATCTCCGACTGACGCTGGGAGCCACGCTCATCTACAACCGCGACGTGGACGACGCAATCAACCTGTTTGAAATGATTTCCCTGCACGAGTATCGGCCACGCGGAAACGTGCCGACGCGGCAGGCCCACGCCATCTCGTTCCAAAGACTTGCATCGCTGTACCGCGAAAAGGCGTTGCATGCTGGCTTGAAAGGCGCCAACGCCGAGGGATGGATCAGAAAGCTCGAGGCGGTGCAGGAGAGGCAGAGCACGCATCAGAACCTCGACATGCCCGCCAACATGCTGGGGTCGGACGTCAATGTGGCGTCCATCTATCTTGCCTTGTTCTACCGTCTCGGCGGTAGGCCCAAGGATGCCGAGTCTTTGCTGGCCACGCTGATTGTCGACAGCTGCGAGATTCTCGAGGACGAGGATCTGCGAAACGACGAGTACGCCCTGGAGAACCTGGTGAAGCTTTTCATCGCCGCCGACGATGTAGCCAACGCCAAGGCGCTGGCCGTTTCCATGAGACGGCTGAACCCGGACGCGCAGATCCCTACGCCGGAGGACTCCCCCGTCCACCAGCGCAAGCGGAGGGTGCCCAAGCTGCCGGACATACAGTCGTCGAGCCGGAGCTGCGCGCAGTGCCTGGACAACATCTCGGCCAGGGAGAACTTTTACCTCTGCCGCTTCTGCATGGAGTGCTTCTGCGGCAAGTGCCACCGGACGATAATCAAGGTCAAGGACAACACCGTGGCGGTCAACAGGAGCGACAAGGTCATGTGCCGGTCGGACCACGAGTGGATCGTGGTGCCGCCGCTTAACAAGGTGCTTCACAGCGGCGAGATCCTGGTCCGGGACGGCGAGGTGGCGAGCTTCGAGGAGTGGAAGAACGAGGTCAAGGCTAGGTGGGTTAAGAAGAGGGCGCGCGCCCCAATGGCGTCACAAAGAGGTGATGGCCTGGTGCTTGGTGGTTGGTAGAGTCGAGGCGAAGTAACTTGTAATAAGCTATACACATATAGACTAAAAGAAAAATCCCTTGTATTACAGCATCTATCTTGCGAGCTATTTCCATGGAGTATTACACCTTTATTTGGACGTTTGATTGAGTGGCTGATTCGTATAGATATAAGCGGGAGTTGGGCAGTGAAACTCTCTTCTACGCCTCGACTGTGCAACCTCGGTGTACACTCCCTTCCTCCCCCGGACGTCCACAATTGGCGGCAAAACTGCCCACGGCCGGGACGCGCATGGGAAGAGCGTGGGGCAACAGGGTCTCGCAACGGGTTTCCCGGCGAGGTGGTGACCCGAATCGATCTGGGATCGCCCTTGGGCAACGGCCAATAAGTTGACGATGCTGACCTCCTCTTTCTGATTCTGCGCCTCACCCCCGTTGTTTGGTACGGACATGGGATTTTCCCTCTTGCTTAAGGTCTTCGGGGGTGTAGGATGTATACTATGTTTAATCCGAAAGAAAGATGAAAGGACGAAATGTGGGAGCTGTCCGGGGGGAGGTTATATGACGGACGGCATCGTGTACGTATAATGGGGTACAGTACTCATGGCATCAGGTGCACGGAGTAGTACCTCGGCAATCCGCACCATGCACTCCATATGGTATTCTTGGGCCAAAAAAAAAGGATTGTCGACTTGCCCGCACTGTATTATTGTTTCCTTGGGCGGTGGGCCAAAGATTGAAGAAACGCCCCCCCCCCCCCTTTGTTCCCCAGACTCTCCACCCACCCATTTGATGTGCCCCCCCCCGGCTGGGCACGCCTGCTAACGTCGGGAACTCGAGAGCTGCTACGCCGTGCCATACAGAATACTGGTAGTACGGAGTGAGGCAAAGTGGTAACGGACGTGCGCATTTTCTTGCGGGGTAACTCCGCAATGTGAGAGAGCATCGAAGAAGACGAACGGAGCCGGCGCAAAAAAAAACAAAAACAAAAAAAAAGAGAAGGGATTTTGGGTCACCCCTAATGGGGAGAAGAACCGAGGTAGTAGTATTCCGTAGTAGTACTAGCAGTACTCTGTAGTTTATTACAGGTCGTAGTAGCTCCTACATGATGCATGGATCCACGGATGCTTTTCTGCATAGATGTCCGGACGGCGGAGTGCCACTGCCACCACTGCTACTACTACTATTTACTGCTACTGCTACTGCTGCTACGATGATCATAGACGAATGCCGTGGCCCCCGGACCTCGTCTATTCAGCCTCGTCCACGGTCCTCGGTACATTGGATACAATATATTCCCTGACTCGCAGGGTCCTTCTCTTTGACTTCCTTTCCCTTTTCCTTGTCCGACATTCTGCTAGCTTGATTCCTTTTTTTTTTCCATCCCACGTTTTTAGATTATCCCATTTTCGGTGATTCGAAAACGCGTCGCAGCAGTTTTCGAGTTCACGTTACGTGCTTGCCCGCTCTTTAGCACAAAAAGCAGCAGCAGCAGCAGCAGCAGCTCCAACATGATTTACAACCAAGGAAATCAGGCGCCCGTCCCTAGCCTTGATATCCTCACCTGGTTATTCGGTCCGTCCGCCATCACCCCCCCCCCTCTTGCCCGCACATTTGATATTAACACCGGGTTTCCCGTTCTTCTCCGTGCAGAGTCCGAGCACTGCCTCGCCGACGAGGACGCCGTCGTCCACGCCGAGGCCGACCACCCGGAGCAGCCCATCACCAAAGCCCGGGCCCGCCAGCTAACCAAGCAAATCGCCCACTTCCTCCGGCACACCTACGGCATCGGCAGCACCATCGGCAGCACCACCACCACCACCAACAATGACGCTACCCCGGACGTGGTGGTGAGCATCTCGACCGGCCAGTCCGCCCTCGCGACGCTCTTCTTCGCCGTCGTCGCCGCGGGCGGGTGCTACTCCGCCTGCTCCCACACCAGCACCCCCTCCGACGTGGCGCGGCAGATCCGCGACGGGCCCTCGCGCCTCGTCGTCTGCAGCCGCGACGTCAGGGACCGGGCCGTCCGCGCCGCCGCCGACGCCGGCTTGCCCGCCCGCAACGTACTCGTTCTCGAGAGTTATCCCCGGGTCAGGCTTTACAGCGCCGATGGGGGGTCCGTAGAGTGCGCGTTTGACGGCTCGCTGGAGTGGGAGCGCGTCGTTGACCCGGAGAGGCTGAGGAGGAGCAAGGTCTGCATTTTGTACTCGTCCGGCACCACCGGTCTTCCCAAGGGTAAGTAAAACACATCAGGAGGAAAGAAAAAGAAGAAGAAAAAAAAGGGGGGGGGGGGGGGGGGAACTAGTACGTACTGACGACGATGGCGCTAGGCGTCCTCATTTCCCACACAAACATCGTGGCCGAAGCCACGCTCACCCAGATCCCCGCGCGAGCCGAGTACGCCCGCCTCCGCCAGCTCGGCCGCGGCTACACGCAGCGCACGCTAGCTCACCTACCAGCCTCGCACGTCGCCGGGCTCATGGGCTACTTCGTCCTGCCTCTCTACGACGGCGGCGCCGTCTACTGGCTGCCGACCTTCGACCTGTCGCGCTTCCTCGCGGGTTGCCGCGCCCTGCGCGTCAACAGCCTCTTCTCCGTGCCGCCCGTCTGGGGCGCCGTGGCCAAGCACCCCGCCGTCGGGGACAGCCTGCGCCACGTCCGGAAAGCTACCGCCGGGGCGGCCCCGCTCGGCGCCGAGATCCAGAGACAGGCGTCGGCGCGCGTGGGCGACGCCGGCTGCGCCGTGAGCCAGGTGTACGGGCTGAGCGAGACGACGGGTTGCGTGTCGACCACGCCCGACGGCGACGAGGTCGTCATGGGCAGCCTGGGATCCCTCCTGCCCAACGTGACCATGAGGTGAGTGCAGCACTGCAAAAGAAAAGAACAGCCAATATATATATATATATATATATATATACGTATATAGGGCGAAAAAGGGTGAAATCAGCTAACCATTTGGCCCTGTTATGAAAAGACTCGTCGACGATGAAGGCAGAGACGTCGAGCCCGGCGAGCCCGGCGAGGCCTACTTCAAGGGCCCCATCGTCACCCAGGGCTACCACAACAACGCCCAGGCGAACCGCGACGCCTTCACCCCCGACGGCTGGCTCAAGACGGGCGACGTCCTCCGCGTGCACGAGGGCCAGCTCTACGTCGTGGACCGCAAGAAGGTAAGCGAAAGAAACCCCCTACCATTTACTGTCCCCTCCCTGCCCCCCCCCCCCCCTTCCTGTCCCTCTCGTTCATCATCCGCTGACAGTTCCTGGTCAGGAACTCATAAAGTACAAGGGCCTGCAGGTCGCCCCCGCCGAGCTGGAAGCCCTCCTCCTCACCAACCCCTCCATCTCCGATGCCGCCGTCATCGGCGTCCCCTGGCAAGGCACGGAGGCCCCCCGCGCCTACGTCGTCCGCAGCCCCTCTTCCCCCTCTTCTTCCCCTTCCTCCTCCCTGACCGAGGCGTCGGTCCAGGAGTTCGTCGCCTCCCGCGTCGCCCCGCACAAGAAGCTCCGCGGCGGCGTCAGGTTCGTCGACAGCGTGCCCCGCAGCGCCGCGGGCAAGATCCTGAGGAAGGAGCTGAGGGAGATGAGGAGGAGGGAGGAGGACAAGGCCGCCAAGCTGTGAGCAGCCCTCGTCCTCTTCCCCTCGCCCGCCGCAGGGTTGCGTGTACATGAGCGTGGAGCGGGAAGGGGGTCGTATTAGTATATACTGGTTTTCTTGAGTGGTACCGGGGGCAGTACTTGGGAGTAGTAGTAATATTGCGCATGATAAGAGGTGGTTGGTAGCTATTCTGTGCCGAAGAACTGCAATTTTTACGTTCCTGTTTCCGAATTTTGGTAACAACTGATGTGTGCTCATGTACCACCTATGATGTGTGGCCTTTCCCCAAACTGCCGAATCACCACACACCCTCTAACAATATGACAAAGCATGGCAACAGGAAGACACCGGAATAAAGTCATCATATTAAATGGAAATAGTTGAAAGGATGTACATCCTATTATAACGAGTAACATGTATAAAATGCCCAAGTTATGCTATATGTTTATTCTACTAGGCTAGCAATTCTCTCGGCCGCGGCAATTCACAACGACCGAGTTCAACGAGACGGACAAGAAAAGGGCCATGAAAAAAATACTCATACATATTGATTCTGGGATTCAAGGTTTGCTGGTGCTCTCACCGTACGGTTACGTATAGATAAAAACAAACGACGCGATTTATCCCCCAGAGACGGTGCCGTATGATTCCCTGACACGTCGTTGCTTCAACTGGCCTGTCTCGTCGTGCTCGGCATCCCACACTTCCACATCACCGATAGGCACCTTGATAAGACGATGAGAATTGGCGCCGTTATCATCGATTTCGACCGTCTCAACGCGCATCTTGTAACCCCTCCATTTGGGGATGAGGATCATCCAGGTGACATAGTAGACACCGCAGAGGATTATGCTAAAGGCAAGTCAGCAAAAGCCATCATTTCGAAGGAGCACGGGGCAGTGCAGGCTAGAACTCACATGCCGATACCGACAGCGCAATACGTAGCGTACCAGAAGCTAACATCGCCGGCGTACGGACCACCCTCCGGCGGCCACCAGGGCATCGCAAGGATATAGACCTGAATAAGGATGAAGAAGACGAGAAACGGGTCCCAAAGACGGAACTGGGATGCTGGGATGTTGTTGCGAGAACGGCGGCGTCGGATGAGATAGACACCAATGGCCATGGCAAAGTGGAAGATGCCCTCCGGATATGTCTTGAGGCTGACTACAAAGGTAAAGGCGTCACCGGCAGGAGGGGCAACAATCATGATAAACGTCACCAGCCACTTGAGAAGGTAAGGGCCGATGGGTGTGCCAAATGGTTTTGTCGAAACCCAAAACGGCGTAAAGGGAAGGACACCCTGCCTGCCAATCTCGCGGATCATTCGTGAAGAGCCGATGAGGACGGCGAGAAGGTTACCAAATGCACTAAGGAGGATCAAGACGTTGAGGGCCGTCTCGGCAGCCCCTTTTCCGAAGACGGTGGTGAAGAAGACGCCGGCCGCGAGCTCGCTTGACTCGGCGAATACCTCCTTGGGGACAGCTGCAAAGTAAGCAATATTGCAAAACATGTATAGGACAGCTGTTATGAGGACCGAAATGAAGCCGTGGAGTTTGATGGACCTGACAGGATTGCTGATCTCGTTGGCAACGTTGAACGCGTTTGAGTATCCCGTATAAGAGAAGACGATGGATACGAGAGCGTTGGCAAGGTTGTTGCCGTTGTTGGTGGTACCTCGGAAAGAATCGCGGAAGTTGGCCCCCGGATCATCGATGCCCGAGACGTTGCCGCCGAGGACAACCCAACCCGTGACGGAAATAAAGACGAGAGTAAGAACCTTGAGGCCGCCGAAGAAGTTGGTGGCCCAGAGAGAGTACTTATTATGGGCGATGACGCAGACGACGGCTAGAGTATAGGCGGCAATGGCGACGCCGCGCATCTGCCACTCTGAGGGATCCTGGCCGGCTATGCGCCAGACGTAGCGGGATAAAACGACGGCGTTGCTGCTGCTGAAAGAGAGGAGGACTGACTGGACAGCAAAAGCGATGGGGAAGAAGTACTTGGGGCGGGGATAGGCCTGCTCGAGGTAGACGACCTCGGCGCCACTGCGGTTGGGAAAGTAACTGGCCAGCTCGAGATATGTGCCGAAGCCAGCGAGGGCCATGATGAAACCGATGGTCCAGTAAATGAGAGAAAGGCCTACGGACCCCGTGTTTCTCAAGATACTGCCGGCTGCGCATGGTTAGAATAGACAGAGGTCGGGACAGCAACAGGGAAGATACGTACGGGTCGAAAAGATGCCAGTGCCAATCATCTGGTTGACATTGAGAAAGATGATGGAGGCCCAACCAACATGGTATCCTAGGGGCGAGTTGGCTTCGACGGGCGCACCGACGGCCTCCTGGTATGTCGCACCGGAGCCATTGCCGCCCTTGACTCGAGCGAAGGCGAGGCTACCATCATGGATGAGAGCGGGCTCGGAATCGGACGAGGAATCATGCGCCGCGGGGTTGGGGTTTTCTGTCGAGGAGACGTATACCTCTGGTCGCCGCCCAATCTTGTTGAGTAGGCTCATGACTGCAGTCGAGGGAGGCTTGCAGGCTGAGATGACATGAGAGGAGGGAGAGAGGGAGGGAGCTCAAGGGAACAAGGGAGGGTCGCAAACCGTTTCTTTTATTTAAACATATTTTATGCTTAAGTCGCATCGTGCATTGCCGCACACATGCGAGATTCTTGACTGCCACATCTAGCAGCTATAATGCGTGTTGAAGAGTAAGGCCCGCTGCTATCCCCCACTCCCTCCCCCAGCCCAATGCGGCGTTCGCCATCACCTACAGCAATGTCGAAATCTTCCCTCTAAACCACGTTTAAAGAATTTGGAAAAACGACAGGACCATATTTCTTGGCAGCGGTCGAATTAAGATATTGTATTAGAGGGTGGATTGCCCACCTACCTCAAGGCGCTGTGATTTTCCACGCTATGGGCGGAGAAGTTGTGGTTACATGGGGAAAGCACGCAATGATGCATGCAGATGACGCTTCGGCGATGGTTGGGACTCTATTGGTCGGGTGGGCAAGCGACCAGCAGGGGTTCAACACAGGCGAAGAACTTGGCTGTGGCACGAAATACGATGCCCAGATCAGATTCTTTCCAGAATGTTGGATTCTTCTCTTGCTCCATTTCTGGACGCGGGCAACAGACCCCTTTGGTAAATGTCCCCGTTTAGGATGATGAGTCGCCTTGGGTTCTTTGTCGGCACGTTATCTCAGACGTGAATATGCCTACTTGTAGTCTGAAGTGTATTACGTATGCGTAGAATACCGTACTGAAGGATTTTATTCCGCCTTCGCTGTCGGTAGTCAAAACTTTCAATGGACCACGTATAGATGGTAGGGTAGGTACTAATTGAGGTGGTTGGAAAAAGAAAGACTTGAAGAACAATGAAAAGCGACCCCCAGTGTAATGCCACGCAAGGAAGGATAGGAAAGGCGCACTGGGAGGTATGATGGAACTGATTGCCGTTTATCGAGAAATTCGTATGCTTGTGAAAATCTGCCAATGCCGAATGCAAAAGAGAAGGAGCTCCTGCCAGACTCCCCTTTCACTGGATGGGGTAGTTGATGGTCTTGGGCTCTTTCCTCATCAAACGATCCTCTACCTTTAGTTTTACGGGAGTCTTCCTTCTTTACAGCTCCACCGCTTCTGAATATGTACATAATAGGCGAGAGAAATAAGCAAGCCCGGGGATGGATGGAAGGCACCACCCAAGAGCTGCTCATATCTAGCGGAAGGTGCGAATATGTCCCTTAGGTGGAGGAAACAAACTACCACTGAAAACATGGATCAAGCTGCATTTTGACATCATGGACCATCGTGACACCTTTGTAGGCGATATTGAGCCATACTCATATCCTGGCCCATATTGTGCCGCATAACAGCCTCGAGAGAACATACTGGGGATATACACGCGACACAAATAACTGCGGCGATCATCCAAATACAAGTAGTTTTGCGACATCTTGACGCTACACAGAGTAACAGCGAGCGGAAGTGCAGTTGACTTAAGTACTAGGACTCATTGACGAGGGTGCCGATGGGTAGACAATGGAATGGTCAGATTTGTCATGAAAAAAAGAAACATATATTCATAAAAAGCCTGGCTTGTAAGTGCATAAAAACCCTTATTCCGGTATCCCGTTGAACCCAAAACCCAAAACCCAAAAAAAAAACGCTTACGCAAAACTGCGCCCATAGATCATAGCAGCAACCCGGCTCCTTGCCTCGCCCTTGAGTGCCAGATACTCGTCCCTCGTCCGCGACGCCGCGTCTCTATTTTCCGTCGCCCGCCGGGCTAGATATGCCAAGCACTCGTCCATGGTACCCCATGTGGAGCACTTGTAGACACTGGGACGCTGCCCATCGGCGCCTCCCATGCGCAACAGCTCCAGGCTCACCCGGTCCGCCATGCCATGCAGCTGGGCAAAAGCCACGGGTACCGTGGGCAGGCCGTCGCGGGTCCGCTGGCGGTGGAGACGGTGTGCTGCCTCGATGCTACCCATGTTGTGGCCAGCCAGGAGGAGCTCCACTGACGGGAACGCCCGGCTGGTGCCGAACTCGCCGACTGAGCGCCGTAGCACGCTCGCCGCGATGTCGTCGTAGGCAGCGTCTGTATCCGCCTTGGTATCGTGGATCAGTGATCGCTTGTCTGTGCCCATGTAGGCACCTCGCACCAGCTTTAGGCCGAGTGTGAACCCTTCGTCCAGTGCCGCCGCCATGTGGAACCGAAGCGTCGCCGGCGTGCTCTTGAGGTAGGCCTGGTATGTTGTGAAGACAACGGCATGGTTTTCGGTGCCCCGGTTGTAACGCCGCATCAGGTCCACAGCTGTGCGGGCAATTCCGGCCTGATAGTGCTGCGACTCAGCATCGACAAGCACCTGCACGCCGCGGTCCCTGCACATGCTGCAGATCTCCTCGAGGGCATCCATGAGCTGCTGGGGCGCGAGTTCACCTGCTGTGAACGCTTCGTTGGCCACAGGACCCGCTCCTGTTAGTCTGTTACGCAATGTTAGTAATCTTGTATTGCTTTTAGGAGGCGAGCCGGTAGTAGGGCTACTTACTTCAGTGCCAGTTGATCGCCTTGCCCGAGCATGCGGACTGTGTTGAGCGTCCCTTGGCGCCATGCCTCAATGTTTGAGCAGACGCCACTCACTGCATTCTCTTCCTCAGATGAAACTCCGAATCCGTTCGCTGACTGGGTTGATTGATTAAACGTCGTCTCCTTGGCGTATGTGAGAATGGTCCCTTTGAACCCCAAGTCCCGGAGCTCGTCCATAGTCCTCTTGACCTCGACGCTGTTCTCCCCTGTGCAGAATTGACGGTATAACAGATTCTTGAGCAACCATCTCAGAGGCTTGTTACGGTTGACGTCGAAGAGGAACAAGTTCTTTGGCCGGCAAAGAAGGTTAAGGAAGGCTATGGATGGGCCCAGGAGGTATGGCTTGGAGCAGACGAAGCTGATAAGCATAGACCTCGCCAAGGATGTTGGGGAGAGTTTAGAGAGTGGTCCAAGTTGATGCTCCTTTGCATCGTGGACAGCCGGGATGTCTAATACTCTCGTTGTCGCTACTCCCCGCGCCGTCGTCTTCTTCGAAGCATATGATAGAGAGCGGTAGCCCACGAGTACCGGCGATTTGGCTGTGGCCCTCAGAGGGAAAGCTTGTGTCCGCAGCATAATAGAGCTCATTACTCAGGAAGACTGGTGCTTTTTGTATGCCTTCTTCTTTTTGAGTTGAGGATAAGAATTGAAAGTTTCGTGGTTTGTTCTTCTTTTGTTTTACGCAGATTTCCCATCTTTTTAGAACATACACTGACATTGCCCTTTTTTAGTACAAAAGTCCATCACGACCTATTACAAGTCCCGTGAAACCATGATCGGGAACCCGGCCGACGTGTAAGTTTGTATGCCATGTTGGGGGAATTGGCTTTCACGACGCGCGGGGGGAGGGGTGGCGCGAGAAACCACCTACCTGGGGAGCCGTGCACGGCCGGGCCTCCGACCTGGGGTCATGGTGAAAGCGGCTGTGCTGCAACCCTCTTTGTCCCTCCATCCCTCCTATCTCCCCTCATACCCTCTTGTCGAAGTTTAGCGCTCAGGGTCCAGCCCCGTTATCTCGCCTATGTCGGACCGTCCATGCAACTCTCGTGGCAAGGGGAGGGGTTAGGTATCAGGGTGGCTGCCGCCCGAGCCTTGCCACTCGTGGACTCTGGCAACCAGCTATGTTCATCTCGGGATGAGGTGGGAACGAGCAGGGCTCAACCACGCATGAATAGTGAAGCGGGAGACCCCTTGTGACATGAAAAATGGAAAAGTGGCATACGGGGTGTTGTGGATTGTGTACAACTTCTACGATTGTGGCCAAAGGATACTACGGAAACCCCACTGAGATTGGTTACTGACACTGGCTTACAGAATCATCACGCAGAGCATGAAGGTTCCGATTTTGTGCCTAAGCGTATACATGGAAATTTACGCTTCTGAATCAGGAGGATTAGATGCATGTCTGCTGTGGCATCGAGATGCCTCATGGCGGTAGATGGCGCTTTCATCTAGGACGGGAAACCGAAGAAGTACCCTAACACCTCTTGTCACGAGCAACCAGTCCAGCTAACCTATGAACTATCCGGTACCCTGACTGTCCGATGTCCGGAATCTCGATGCAACGATACTTCCCGCAAGTCAATGCGGGAGGGGGGACGGAAGAAAAGACAAAGTGTGCAACAGCCAGTGCCATTCTAAGAACGGATATACTGCCGTTGCTACACATAATATATGGACACCCAGACTTTACACATCACCCTGCACTGGCGGCCAACCAAACCCCAAGTTCGGACATCTTATTATATCAGGTGTGTGACCGGTTTGCCTTGACACCGGCACGGCGCCTTGCAGTGACGTTTGCCAAATCCGGCCAACTGCCAACATTCTTCTATTACATGTGTCGAGATGGCTGACGCGCAGAAGCGACACCGTCTCTGATAGTATACACTGACCACCCCCCCTCAAACCCTAGTCGTGTTGCGGGGCGTGTGTCTTATTCCTTCTTACGATAAGACTACCCCGGATCATCGGTGGTCTGTGTGGATCATCAAAACGACGATAGAACTAGTAGTTTTTACCCTGCTTGCGGAGAAGGGGTTCCTTGTGCTTGTCCTTTCCGGGAGGGGGTATGTGCTATGTATGAAGGGGTCCTGGTCAGTGACAGTCGGGAGGTCTCCCGTGTCGGGACACCTCCCGGTGCACACCACTTTTCCTCGCCCGCATAGTCCACACAACAACACCGGCCGTGTTCCAAACCTAAGCAGGAAAGTCTATACCATGCGGATCAGGCAAACGTATTATCCGATACTGCGTAATACACAGTCGAGAGAACAGAATATGTTATCATGAGACTCGCAACATGTCCCGTTTATATTAGAATGTCATTACCAAATACCGTGCTCTATAATGGTGTGTTGCATCCACTCGGTATCGCTCGAACCAATCGAGTCGGCCAAGTCCATCATCTGCTCCGCTGTGATGCCATTCTCCCAGTCCCCATCGTCAAACACGGTCGATAGAGGCGGAGGGAACCTCTGGCTCATCTCCAGAGGGGGAGCCACCATGGGCATCCCTCCAGTGACGCTGCCTCCGACACTGCCGCCACCATCGTGGGCTCCCTCGTGGACACCGTCCCGCGACGATGACTGTGGCCCCTGCCCCCCAGTACCAGTGCTTGACGGCGGCCGCGGCTGCGGCGCCTCGTCGTCCCACGGAAAGCCACCGAGCATATTGTCCAGCTGCTTGAGCTCGAATATGCGGAACTTGGCCACCATGTTCTTGCTCCGGACGAACTCGTCAAAGAGCTCATAGGCTTTATCCAGCCACGAGCGCGAGTTTTCTCCTAGTTTGCTATCGACAATGGGCGCGATGATTAGATTCGCGGTGGAGACGAATAGGGACTCCAGATCGTGCGGAAGGAACTTTTCTAAACCGATAAAGGAAAGATAAAAGGAAAAATAGTCAGTTCTAAAGTCATACAGGGCGGCCAAGCCCAGGGATCCCCCCATGTCGACGTACCTAGTAAGTCCTGTTGCTGCAAGCAGTCCAGTATACTAATCATCTTTTGGGACGACCCAACGCATAGCTTCATGAGATTATCCACGCTGGACGACGACCCAATCTCGCCCATGTCAACGCCCGGTGACTCGAACATTATTTTAAGAAAGCACAAGAACAAAGGTCTCGTCGACAGCACGATGCACTATACACCAGAGGTTAGTGGCACGCTTTCAGCCAACGATGACGACGACGACGACAACGATGAGTGTTGGGTAACGTATACCTGATGGTAGAGGAGGTGGAGATATGCCGATACCCGTGAAATCCCTCGCAGCCCCGACTTTTCTAGCGTCAGCGGGAAGATTTCGTCGAGCTCGTTTGCCAGCAAGGCCAGGCCGGCTAGGACATTCTTGGTGCTCTCCAAGAAGTTTTCGTTCAAACGGCCGTCGGATCCATAAACCTCTGTGACGAAAAAACAAAAACGATCAGCCTTGTGCTCCGTCATGGTCCCAAGTTAACTCGACTTTGCCCTCCACTTACCCCTGTTGATCCTCGCTATCGACCTGCAGAGCTTGACTTGCATGCGCAATGCAGTCAATCGCTGCGTTACGCCTTGGTATGTTGGCGTGTCTGCCTGCACGTCCTCGTCCTGAATGGCTTGAGGAAGGCCCATAAGTGAAGTCATCTCCCGGTCCATGACATATACTGTCCACCATATCTTCAAGCTTCGCTGTACGCGCTCCTTATCAAAGAGCCAGACTGGCATGCTGGTGTGCATACCATTCGCCATTGCAAGTCTCGTAGCTTGCCCGATCTGTGAAAAATATGGTTGTCAGTGTCGTTGACCGTCATGAAGGGGAGGGGGAAGAAAAAGACAAGAAACTCTTATTTGCAAGACTCACATAGTTGTAGGCGCAGGACCTGTGATCTAAGCACTGGTTATATAGTGCAACAGTACATAAGATCTCTATCGAGGTGAGAGGATCATCGGCCATGATGTGATATGCGGGCATGATTTTCATAGCCTTTACAAACAGCTCGCAGCCTGCCGGGCGGTTTTCGTGGCTGTTGCCTGATAATGCCCTCCCAAGTGCTAGTACCAGCAATAAGTGTACATAGAAGAGAGAAGGCTTGGCGACTTGAGGCTCTGGATTGGAGTAAAAGTCGTGTAGCTCATCCATGAACATTTTCTCTTCAAATAAATGAAACATCTGCGAGCAATGAAATTTGATCACATTTACCAGGTGGATGGCGTGGTCCAGGCTCGGCAGGACCGGGGCCGCGCTTGGGCATTCCGTGAGACGGGATCCATCCCAAGGAAGGTCATAGGCGGTGCCGTCAAAGATTAAAGAATCAGTAGCTACGGGAATATGGTGAACAAATTCGTGGGCGAGGTTTAGTACTCTTCGGGTATAGGACCAATTCGAAGAAGTTCCTAGATAGTCTGGGGTCGGTTATCAGCATGCGAGTTCGCCTTTGCATGAAGCCCCATCAGCGTTGGACATTAAGACTTACATGCTCTCCCATTTGTCGCCGTCATAAAAGACGAAGGCGCATTTGCTAACGGGTTCGTTAAAGACGACGGCATATGGTTGGAATTTGATAACAATGGAGCTTCACGGCACTCGTTTGTCGTACTGATGGATCCGATGACAGTCGTAGATGCAGCGGCATCGCTATACGAACCAATGTTTAGGCTGCTCGTGCTATCATTGTTGGTGAGGCTCGGAGATAGAACATGCGAGAAACGGTTGTCGGTGTCTTCAAGGTCCCGCGTCTCGTCGTCATATTGAAAGTCAGGCTGGTTCCCAGCTGAGGACCCTCGCCTTTGCGCCCGAATCTGTTGTTGAAGGTCGGCGATGTACCTATAAAACCAGAGCTGTCAGCGATTTCGAATGCAATTGTGTGTGAAGAGGGCCGAGGGTCATGGCGACGGAGGCAACGACGACAATGGCGGTGGTGGTGATGCGCTTACCCTTTGGTAACAAGAATCTTTTGGTCCCGATCATCAAACTGGCACTGAAGCCTTCGCTTCTTGCAAGCTTCGCATGGCTGAATGCCTGAGCACTTGATCTTTTGTTTGCGACAGCGGGTACAGCTAAATGAGAAAAGAAAGGAAAATGTTTCGTCAGAACCGTGTCGTCATAACTCCATGTCGGATCATGAGCAGAACATACGCATTCCCCGACCGCTTGACTACGCGGGACCGTGGTTTGGAGCCTTCCATGGTATAGACAGTCGCGTCGGAAATATTGGGTTACTTCGGTCTGGTGATGGACGGAGATTTGATGCGAAGGTTTGGATCAAAGGTTGTCCACTTCCCGACAAAGGGCAAGTGAGCTCATGAGACGAACACAAACAAGCACATAGCCTGGAGGATTCTGGCCCAATTCCGGTCCAATACTAAGGAAAGTACTAATTATTACATGCCTTGTCTTCAGCTACTGGACGGAAGATGCAGAGACCCCCCAGATCATTCCCGGTTACCCCATACCGGGGCTAACCATGAGATGCCGCCTATCGCGCTCCCCCCCTCCGCACAGGTGACCCTCCGCTTATCGGCTCAGGATGAATAGGTGCGGAGCTCATGATAAAAAAAAGATGATAAAAAGATAAAAGAACTCCGCACGTAGGCCAGGTTCGGGGTCCAGGTTCAGTTAGTTTGTGGCGGTTATGAATGGGGGATGGAGGATGGGAGGGAGGGGGGGGGGGGGGGGGGGGGGGGGTCCCTGGCAGCTTTTCTCATGCAAATGCGGGGTAACGCGACATGCACGACTCGCTGATTTGATTGCACACACAAAGCAAAACGGGTGCCAGTTTCGGAACGTAACCGGCGCACACACTTGTTGTCTACCGCTCAACAAGGTCACTTTCTCTTTCTTCCTTGATTCCTTCTGTTTCTACTGTTTTTCTCTTTTGGTGAAAATCGACATGTACCTGCATGTCTGCATATTTAGTACTTGGTAAGGTATTCGGGCTTTTTTTTTCTTGGTCTTTTTTTTTCAACTGTCTAATGATTGATATCCTAACGCTATTACTCGTCCGAAGGGGGAGTCAATCTGCATAAATGCGATAATGGGGCTGGACGTATTACACTGACTCTGTGTTGGGTAGGTACTGGAACATGGCCATATTTTTACGGGTATGAGTGCCTTTGAAAAAAAAAAAACCATTGATACTCCGTACAGTTTGGCCTTATCTTGGCAGCATAATACGTAGTTGTGCCCTGGTTATCCATCTTTTCCACATTGTGGATGGTGTTGCATATTTCTAGGCATGCTCAACACCATGTGGATTCCATACTCCCATACAACTTGAAGTTGCGTAAACCGTCATAACGGAGGCACATCTCAATAGGGTGACGCGAAAAAAAGGACAGAAAGGGAAACATGCAAACGACTCCCCATCGTTGAATATTCACGGACGGAAGGAGGCACACCAGGACTCCCCAACAAAATTCTAGCGACTTGCCAAACAAGTTGGTCTTATCGCTACCTTCCGTCATCGGCCATCCAACTCGTTCTTTCCGTTCTGGCTGTCTAAAACAAGAAAGATGTATTCCATAATCGAATGCAACCTAACCCATTCCCTGTACCTAGTACCCTCTCCCCCGTTTTGACGCGTCTCGAGCACAAGTTCACACTTTTACACAAAGAATGAGGCAGCATGCCTCATACCCACTTGTAAGACATTGGAACCAAGAACATCCCGATATCGTATGCCGTGCGCATCATCTTGACGACGTTGGCAACAATCGGCCATGAATGCAATCAAACTCGTGATCACGATGAGGCAAAGTTCCCTGCCTGCAAAAAGACACCCTTGTTGGTGGGTTATCGTCCATTTCGCGTACTACATGCTACGTAAACCATCACGATGACATTTTGTTATCTGCAGTCTCGGTCGCAGGCGTCGTTGTAGTTCCAAGATAAGTCGGGACCCCGCCCGCGCTACGGGAGCCTTCCCGATGATGCACCAACGCCATGTCCAAACTCCGGCACCCCCGTTTGGTGAGCTCAACCTAAAAATCCACGTCACGAGCTTCATTCTCCGACCACTCATAGTCGTCGTCGTCCTCCTTTTACGGAAAGTTTAAAAGTGCCAGAGCAGGGAGACCAGGTAGAGCAGGCAGAAAAGGCCTGAAATAGTGGAACCAGCTGCTTTACCCCGACTTTCGCATCCTTTATAAGCTAACTAGCATCGCTTCCGCGAGCCACGCACACACACCCCCGCTCTCTTTTTTTTCCCCTTCCCTCCCCAGATAGACCGGGGGCTGGCGCGCGGGGGCCCGGAGCAAACTTTTTGGTAAGAGTTTCACTTTCTTTCATCTTATCTATGATTTGCTTCTTAAACGGCCTGGTCTCCTCTCTCGTTTACCGGTTTAGGATAATTTCTTGCAACATTTGCATTCGGAGGGGCAAAGACTACCGACCGGCGCTCTTTGATTGTAGCTCATAGCACCTTGCGCCACCAAAATACCACATCCAGTCCCTCTCAGTTAAACACACGCTTGCTTGATGCCCAACAGTCACGATGTAATCGTCAGGTGGTCATGTGAGAGCTAACGTCAGTCCAGACTCTTTGCTACGATGGATTTCTGGTCCCTCCCCTTACCCCTCCTTCTCGTTGATATAAAGTCAACCGGTAAGCCCACCGACGCCTACTGCTATGCTCCGATCATGTGACCGGCCATTTGTAACGAGGAGGAATGGCAGTTTCGTCTTGTCATGATGACCATGGTCAAAGGGGGTGTGTCTTTTTGGCCGATAGAACGGGATGGCACGCGACGGGCGTATGTTGAAGGGGGGGGAAGAGGAGAGAAAGAAGGTTATCCCGCCACCCGTCATCAGCGGCGGCGTCAGGAAGCATAAAAGGAACAGACTTTGCCGCGAAGACAGATGAAAAAAAAAGTTGTTTTTCTGTAAGAACTCACAAAGCACCTGGAAACTCACACAGAGCTTCTGAACAAAGAACAAATTCAACGATTCTGATCTGCACTTCCCCTATATTCAAAAAAAAACGATAGGATTCTAAAGTTTCAACCAGTCTGAGAATCTTCATATCCCCACACATTTCACCATCATCATCATGACGGCTGAGACGCTTTCACTGCTCAAAAATGCCCTCAATGGCAAGGGCTGGAGCCCGCCCGCGGACTCCAGTGCCCCTGTGAGAGCGCTCCCAGGGCCCTTCTACACATCCCAGGCCATGTATGATCTGGAGCGTAGGGCCATCTTCTCGAGGAAGTGGCTCCTGACCACGCACAAGTCACGCTTGCTCGAGCCGGGACAATGGATCAAGTACGAGGTGGCCAACTACGAGTTCATCATCTGCAAAGACCGCACTGGCACAATCAATGCCTTCCACAATATCTGCCGTCATAGGGCGTTCCCCTTCGTCGCAGGCCAGTCTGGAAAATCCCACGTCTTCTCCTGCCAGTACCACGGCTGGTCTTACGGCCTCAACGGAAAGTTGGCCAAGGCACCGGGCTATCAAGATCTCCCGGACTTTGATAAGTCCCAGAATGGCCTTTTCCGCATCCACGTCCACATTGACAAGAACGGGTTCATCTGGGTGAACCTGGACGGGAAGGATAAGCCGGAGATCCCGTGGGAGCAGGACTTTGGCGGCATCGATGAGCAGCCGCGCTTCGCGCTGTACAACTTTGACGACTACGAGTTTGACCACGAGTGGGAGATGGAGGGGGACTACAACTGGAAGATCCTAGCCGACAACTACAACGAGTGTTACCACTGCAAGACCACGCATCCGGATATCCCTACCATCTCCAACGTCAACTCGTATGAGGTCGATTGCAAGGGCGGTGCCATTTGCCATTTCGGAAACCCCACGGAGGAGCAGGTAAAGGAAGGTTTCATGGTCTCCAGCACCTACCATTTCCCAAACTGCTCCTTCAACATCCTGTAAGCATTCTTCTTTCTTTTCTCTCTCTCTCTCTCTCTCTCTCTCTCTCTCTCTCTCTCTCTCTCTCTTGTTCCGTAATGTCCGCGCGCAGGCGACGTCGGTTCCTAACTATTGTGGCAGACGAGATTATCTATTCATGCAGCGCTTTATCCCGATTTCACCGACCAAGTCGGTGATGAAGTACGAGGTGTACCGCAATAAGAACGCCACCGAAGAGGCCTTCAAAGCGGTGGACGCCCTGTACAAGAGGATCATGTCCGAGGACAAGGCACTCTGCGCCAAGGCCCAACGGAACATCAACGCAGGCATCTTCCTCAACGGCGAGCTGCACCCCAAGATGGAGGCAGGACCACTGTACTTCCAAAACCTGGTTCGGGAGACGCTGACGGACTACCACCAGAAGGAGGTCGAGGCCGGCAAGGAGATGTGGCCCGCCAAGCAGAGCCTGCCCAAGACGGCGGAGGTTAGCAACAAGGACGTAAGTCTTTGTGACGCGGTGGACTGCTGCAAGGTGAATAAAGAGGCGCTCGCGTTCTGAGCCTGGCTCCGGCGGTGCGAGGGAGAAGCTATGCCGAGAAGGGGCTGCGGAAGAGATATTGGGAGGGAGGGGAGGGAGGGTGGCGGATGTTGCCTTTGTTGAATATCTTGAATGCATCATTGCAAACTGTTTGTCAAATTGTCTTACCATACGAGCAGCCTGAATTGAAGAATTATGAAATGTACTTTGATGCCAGCAGGCTTACTTGCCTTGCGACCATGAAGTTGGTGCTTTGAGTCTGAGGCAGACATGATTGCGTGTTTACACGATGCCTGCAGAGCCTGTACCTCTCTTCCTTGCTCTCTGCTCCTCCGTCTTGCCGTCGTCGCCCGCCAATGTGTCGCGTTTACTCGTCTCGCACGACGAGAATACTACTGTTATCCGAGCGGCTGTCAAACTGCTGATGCGATGCGGCAGCGACTTGGGGCGAGATGCAAGACTCGAACGCCCCTCGTAGCAGGAAGGCGCCTATCCCTCTCAGCGACTACTTGGAATAGCCTACTAACCCCAGCTCTGGCAAAGCTGACGAGCTATGTTTAACTTTTTTTTTCTTTCTTCTTTCTTTTTTCCTTTTTTTTTCTTTGGCTCGATATAACTCCGTACAACCGTCCGCCTTTTCAGCAGTTTGACGCTCAAAAAGGGATTGGTTGGTCCCAAAGACACGGTTTATAGTAGTGCCGAGGTGACCACTGATTGTTATATGCTATACTCTGTATAACCGTTTCCACTCAAGGGGTCAAAGGAACCTAATGCCTGACTTTGACATGTTACATATATGTACTCCGTATATATATATATGAACTACACCAAAAAAAAGAAAGAAGAAAGCAAGAAAGAAAGGGAAAAAAGCCTAGGTAAAACGATAATACTCGATCGGCATAGCTGGTAAGATGGTGTTGATTGATATGAAAAGAGAGGTCTTTTGATATACATTGCATAGGCACGGGAGCATAAAGGCCTACGTTGTATTATGAGTTCAACCTGCTATAGGCTGCCTACGTCCTTTCCGACGCGCGTCATTGTCCTCGCGGTCATTACTACCAAGTAGTTTGTACGCAGGACAAACGTGTTGAGCCCAGAAAAAAACGTCTTCCCCCCCCTCTTCTTCGGGATTGTGAAAATTGGCTACTCCGTATTGATGATGGCTGTACCAACAACCATTATCCTTGTGTCATTATAATATCACATACCTATATAGTTTCTTTTCCTTTCTTTTTTTTTTTTCTTCTTCTTCCTTCTTTCTTTACCTCGGCTCAAATATTCAAATATTTATTCCGCGTAAGCCCCCCCCCCTCCCCCGGATCCCCCACATGAATTTCCCCATTGCGTACATCCCGGGCATTCTCCTAGTCGTAAAAAAACCGATAACAAGTAATGCGGAATTCATTACCAAATCCCCATCGTTTCGCAGAATGCCCATCGACGTCCGCGCATCGAAAAGTCTTTTATTCGCCCCTTTGCCACCGCGCCCCCTTACCCCCCTTTTTTTTGATCCACCACTGCATGGCAAAAAAAAAACCAAAAAAAAAAGAGAAGGAAAAAAAACGTGCTGCGCCTACTATGTATACTACTGCACTCCGTACCATATCGTGCTTTTCCTACACGAATCTATAGTACCTACCCAGTACCCAGTCAACATCCATTCATCGTGTCGCCCCCTGTGCCCCTGGCTCGGCCCCCCCCCCCCCCCCCCCACCACACACACACCTTGGCCTGTTTATCGGGTAGATTGCCGAGTTTAGCGCCCCGTTTCGGAAAACCAACGATGTTAGCGTCCAAAACGCCTTTTACCACCCGCTCCGTCATGTGTGTGTCCCCCACCCGGAGGGGGGGAACCAATCAAAAGTGGCGGACGAAAAGGAGGGATAATCTTAGTGTTGCTTTTCACAGCCAAATTGGTTTATTTCTATTCTTCTTTATTCTTCTTCATTCTCCGATTTGTTTTTTTTCTTTATGTTTTTTTCTTTATGTTTTTTTTGCCACACTCTATTGATAATAATAAAAAGGAAGAGAAGAAAAGAAAAGAAATGAAAAGAAAGTTCGAGAAAATTTTAGTGTCGTAGGTCGTCTACTGCTATGGTGGCGAATTGAATTGATAACCGAGCTTCCCCTTGGTTTCGACGTATTCTTCTTGTTTCCCTTTCCTTTTTTTTCCCGGGTCGGGGGGGGGGCATCACCCGGAGCAGTGCCATAGGGCTAGTAGCTGGCAGTAGGTATAGCATACGTACGGAGTACGGAATAGTCAGATCGGGGTCTTATTGAGTCCCAAGCTGAAAGTGAGTTTTGCCGTAAAAGTAGTATGTAGTACGGAGTAACCGCACACTCCATCATCCCCCCCCCGCCCTGCCTCAGCAATTGGATCCGAATCCCAAATTCGTTGGAGGAAACATCACTTGCCGTTTTCACCTTTTGTTCCAGAGAGTAAGCAGCGATGAGCTTCGTTTTTTTTTCCTTTTCGGGACAAGAGGGAGGGTAGGGGAGGAGGGGGGGAGGAAACTCGTCACTCCCAATGACGTAGGCGTGACTTTTTTCAGTCTGCGGGTATGTACATATGGGGTCTGGGAGTCTATAAACGAGGAGAAATTCCGACTTCTGCATTTATAGCTTACCCCCCCCACCCCCCCCCCCCCTCTCCACCCGGTGTCGTAGTCGTTGTCTATCTATCCAACCGCGGTTCAGGGACGAAGAAGACGAAGAAGAAGAAGGAGGAGAAAGGGGAGGAAAGAAGAAAAGGGTTGGAGCCTAGTGTATCCGCCAACTCCGCAAAGACTTTCTTTTTTCCCTTCCCCGATAAGCTCCAACGCAACCCTTCCTTCTATAATAGAATCGTCTACCATACTTACTACTGCCCACCTACCTTGGTCCTCGTAGTAGCAGCATATACAATAGATGCTTGGTACTACTACTACTACTTGATACACGGTACAGATACCTTTGCCATGGTCCCACTAACCTCAGTATGCACGCAAAGACGGACCCCTAGGGAATAAAAAGAACTGCACATTGGGGGGGGGGAGCTCAATTCATACATACTCCGTGCTCCGTACACGTATTATGGTATCATATGCCCATGGCAATCCGGAACGGGTGGCCAATTTTCCCCCACTTCCCCCCCACTCCCCCCCCCCACCTCCTTTCCAAAGTTGAAAAGCCAAAAGAAAGAAAGAAAGGGAAAGAAAAAAAAAAGTCAACAAGCTTAGTATTATCACCGTCTTCTCCGCGATTCCGGGTTAATACTAAACCGGGAATAAACGGATCCATTACATCCGTGGATGAGATGGAGAGAAGAAAGGGAGGGGGGGGTTCTGCGCTAAGATATCATCTTATTACGTGCTTACCCACCCGCACGGCTAATTTAATCATTCCTGCTGTTATCGGAGGTCCAATTGAGACGGGTGTTTTTGCCTCATTTTTACCATTACCATAGCTAGTCACCTCGGGTGGACAAGACGAAAGCTGTCATGATAGCGTATCTTGATTGTGAATTTCAAGCAAGAAACACAAGAAAATTCAAAACCTGGTTTGGGTATAACAAATCAAGCGCTTCATCTCCTTTGGGCGCGCCTTTCCTCCAAACTCCAAGCTTCAAGTTGCCTTGTCCTTCTCTTTTTTTCCCCTTGTCGACCCATGAATCCCAAACATGATCTAACAAACATGCCAAGGCCAAACAGAACACACAAACACCGTTTTGTATAGTAGATAATTACGAATTAGGATCAAGAAGAAGAAAATTAAGAAACGAGACAAAAAAAAAATTTAATCCTCCACCAAATGGAAAAAAAGAAAAGAAAAAGAAAAAAAAGTCGTCATCGAGCGAGATAATACAAGTTTCGTCTCGCCAAGAGCTATGGCAGAGTCGTAAGAGAGTCAAACAAAATGGCGGAAGCTTGACGCCGCGCGTTCTCCTGCAGTTGGTCGCCCAACAGGCCAACAGCTGCAGCCGTATGCGGTAGAGGAACTCGTGGTGGGTCGACGTGGTGAGCTTGGGTGGTGTGGTTGCGGCCGTAGTCGAGCGGCTGCCCAGCCATAGGTGGCATATTCTGCCGCCACGAGGGGACGAAGTAGGGGGCCTGAGGAGGGCTACAGTCCGAGGGCACTGTAAAGGTGGGCGATGAAGCCGTCGAGTCGAACACGGATGAGCCCTTTTCCTCTGAGCCGCTGCAGCTGCCGCTGCTGCTGCCACTGCCACTGCCGCCCCCCCAGACCATACCCATGTCTCGCTGTATCTCAAATTCCAGAGAGTGGTCGGGACTGAAAGACGCCGTGCTCGATTCGTACGGGTGCTCGTCGCAGACCCCGCTGGCAGCCCAGTTCGCCTCCGCGGCCATGATATTGCTGTCCTGGCAGCATGGCATAAATGTATTCGTGCTCGCAGCGTCTTGGTGGTAGCGTAGGTGGCAGCTGGCGCTGTGCTCGCGCCGACTCATCTGGGTCATGGCATCCTCGCGGGTGAGGTGGCCTTGATAACCCTGATCGAGCATCAATTGAGGTGCGCAGAGGCCGGGATGGTGCATTTCCGCGGGCTGACACATGGGGTCCATGATGGCGCAATGCCTCTTGGTCGGGCTAGCCCCATATGTGTCGATATCTTCGAAATGGGCAGACGCGCGCTTCATTTTTTTTTGGTAGTAATGATAGACAGGTAGTACGTTGTAGGTTTGTGAAGAATAATTATGAATCGTACTCAGAGAGTCGAGGAATAACCATGTGCTGATGTTGCCTAGTAGTACAGTACAGAGTAGTACGGAGTATGGATGACGAACCTTCAAGGTTTGGAGGCAGGCGAGGTCGTCAAGATATATCCCATTGGCATGCTGTGGAGAAAGTCCTCCGTCGGCCGCACATCTTTGAAATCCACTTTCCGCATTTCTCGTGGTAGGAATTCCCATGTTGAACCCTGTTGAACCCAAGAATGACATATTTTTTTTCTTGAAGAGCTAGCCGGTTCCATCGTTTACTAGAGAACGGGTAGAGGTGGTTCCGTCAACCTGGCCGCCGGGGGGTGTGTGTGCGTGCGCACTGTGTATACGCACGGTGCCTGTGCACGATGCGTGTTGTGCTTGTAACCCGTCGTCTGCGGTCTACCTCGTAAAAGAGGCAAAGCCAAAAAAAATTAAAATATATATATATATAGGCGTGTAATTCGTGCGCTGATCAGAGGCTATGCTTACCGTGCTCATTTATTCATGTCAAGCCGGGTTCTAAGTAGTAGGGGCAACTTGTTCCTGCTCGCTATTGATACTTTCACACGCCCCTCTCTCTGGTTGCAACTAAGTACTCCGTACTCCGTACTAGCAGGTAGGTCCGTAGGTACTAACTGTGCCGTACGGAGTATGTACTGGCCAGGCTGCCAGGCATCATCCCCCCCGGTGGAGACTCTGAGAGGCGCGGTGGCGTCATAAGACGTACAAGCGCGGGGTTCTGAAGTCATCTGTTATCATGCATCCATCTACTTACCTACCACTGCCAACCAATACTTTTTTTTTTCAATGGCACATTGGCTCTTTTCCCCCCCTATAGCACCTTAGGCCTATCATCACTACTTGACCCTGGTTGTGATGTTCGCTCCCAAATCGTGGCTGTACACTGTATGAACCACCGGGTCCCACCCATTGACTTCCATCTAGCTAGCCAAGTGCGTCATCTAAGCCCCTGCAAAACACTTCTGTCGTGTTTGGCGTCCATTGCCTTATTATGTATGTTCTTGCATGCGAGTCCATGCAGCAATCCTCCGGCAAAGGAGTTATCCGCCAACCAAAAAGCTTAATATGGCTAAACTGGATTCCACCGTATCTATATCCCCCCCCCTCCCCACAAAAGAAAAAAAAAGAAACCGTCTTCCTTGTTAGCCTGACGTGTATGTATAGCGTTTTTTTTCTCCTCCTCCCCGAATTCCGACATTAAAAGCCAAAAAAACAAAACCAAAAAAAAAACAACCAAAAAACTCGATGCGAATCACAGCCCGAATGATGAAGCGCGACAGAGTCTAGTTTAACGGGAGCCTGAGTAATATTCAGTCACAGTTTTTTCCTAGCTCCATGCAAAAGCACATGAACCGAGACTTGTCTCGCAGCGGGGGGCGCGTATGAAAAAAAAAAATCAAGCGAGACAAAGACAGGGGGAAAAAAACATACAACAGCCAGTATTCGCTAGTCGTCACCGACCTAACTACTAATTGGCCGCTTCTCAGCTTATCTATGGGAGAGCGGACGGGATCCCGAGTTCTCTGAGAGCTGTGGTCGTATGTGACGGTTTCTCGCGCAAATTCACGTTATACATGGATAAGCGACGCGCCTTGGCTCGACGACGAACCTAACCCAAGACACCAAACAACCGTCATAGATAAAAGGCGAACCCACGAACCAACACAATTCACGAATACAGGCATAAGATCACTCCGTAGCACTCCCCATAACTAAGCCCAAAAAACACCCGACGGCCTCGAACATAAATAGTACTGCTAGTAGTGTCTTGCGCGGGTCTAGATGTGAACGAGGTCGGCGACTGGTAGGTATCCAGGGCCCAATAACGTCCACCTTTAATCCCGCCGCGATGCTGTCTCAGTGAGCTTGATCATCATGGGAAAGAATGAACCATCCAACTCATTATAAACACTCGTGCATATCTCCGCGCTACGAGGTCGGAGGGTTCATCCAGAAGTTGAAACCCCATCCTTCCGGTCAAGAACGTTTTCGCTGGAACTGGGTACAGAAACCCCATAAACGCCCTTCTCCCTCACAATGGGTACAACGGCGTATGTATGGTGCTCCGTATCTCATATTCCAGGATAGACAGCGGGCCAAGGCAGCTCAGTTGATACGTGGAGGGAGCTATCATGCTTATCTCGTACCCGGTCTGGTCACTGATGTGATACGGACGATGATGAATAGGCATAGATCAATGGACATGAATTTGTGAAAATAGCAAAACATTCGATGCAGTTCTCAGTGACTGTCTCTCGTGCATTCTTGGACAATCACTACCACTATACCCGCAACCGGACGGCCACATTAAGACCCAGAGTGAAGCATACATACCACCTATCAAATAATCCGTAATAGGGTACTAGTACTACTAGTAATACCTCGCCGCAAACATAAAAGCACTCCCCGTTATCATTGACATTTGAGTTACGGATGTTTGAGCTCCGGCCACTCGTCGCACAGAGTTTCCGTCTCGCCCACCATCATGCCGTAGGTTAAGGTGAGATAGTGCCTCGCGGGCGGGCAGAGCTCCGGCATGGCCTTCTTGTACAGCCTGTACAGGTGCATGAAAGAGTGGCATGTCCTAAAATCCACCCACCCCCAGCGCGTAACCTCCAGTTTTGGAGGCTGGCCCTCGCCGTCCACGTGAGGGTGCGCAATAATCTCGAAACCTTTGGCCTCGAGGCTCTGCACCACGGTGCGGATGCCCCGCAATGGCTTCCTCGAGTTGCTATCATACCCGCCCAGGCAGTAATAGCCCTCGGCCGTAGCGCGACGAGATCCCGCTGGCCAGGGCTTCGGGTACGTGTCCTCAAGTCGCTTGAGCTTCTTGCGTGCCCTGGTGTCGTTTCCGCAGCGCTCAGGTCCCTGGCTGTAAAGCACCCTGTCCAGCTCCTCGTAGAGGTTTCGGCGCTGCTCAAAGGTCGCCTCGGTCGTCGCCTTGGCGAGGCGACACTCATCGCAGTTGCAAAGGATGTCCCACCTTTGCAGTCGGCACGCGAGGGCGAACCACGGCTCCAGCTGGTGCCGCTCCGCGTAGGGGAAGAGGAGCTCCGTGTCCGCGTCGAGGTCCCGTGTCGCTCGGATGATGAGCATATCCCCGATGAAGGCGCGGCGGCAATTACCCCGGCAATCATGGTTGATGCGCGCGCCTAGAAGCCAGAGGCCGCAATGGGGGAAGCCGGACTCAAGCTCAATACCTACAGCCTGAGGGTCATGGAAAGACCTCCGGCTAGTCTTTGGAGCACCTATGGCGTTAAGACTCAATACTTTTTCGGCAAGAAAACTGCTTTTAGTATCAGCAAAAAAAGTTCCCGAAACCCAGTGATTAAGCACTGAGCTTGAACTAGTGGACAATGGGGGTGGGGGCTCACGCGTCAACAACGGGCTTTCCATCACATGTAGAAGGTGAACCCTTGGGGTAGTCCCCCGTATGAAGGTTGTAAAAGTCCTCCGAGGCCTTGGGCCTGTTATATAGCTTCTGTACGGTCTTGTTGAGCAGGCGCGGTAGGACCCCCAAGGTCGCCCTACCGGTGTCGAGGTTGACTAGAGGCGAATAGTAGAAGCCAGTCTGGTCCAAGTTGCTACAGTAGGCATAAGCTTTTTCGCAGAGGAGGAGTTGGCCTGCCTTGACAGCCGTCTTGATGAAGAGCCCATTACCACGGCCGGGTGAGGACGAAGGCCGCACCTCGACGAGTTCCCTCCACGTGGCACTGTTGACGGTCGAGTCCCCGCGGTCGGCCTCGTCGTACATGGCGGAGAAGTTGTACTTCCCGAGACCCTGCTCCTGAATCCTCGCCTTGACCGTCATCATCTGCATCTTGGCCTCCTTGTTGTTCGGGTACGCCGCTATCAGGGCACGCAGTTTGGTCAGGGCCGGCCAGTAGTGTTCCGCTTCGTAGTTCGCCCGCGCGATGCGGTAGAGCTGAATCTCGGTAGGAGAAGGCAGAGTACCTAGGTCCCAGAGGTCCTGCATAGCTGCCTCAGGTCGGCACAGCTTCAGGTGAGCGAGGGCGCGGTTGAGGGTTGCCCTTTCCTTTTCCTCGCTCGTAACGCCGGAGTTGATGGCCAAGGTGTAACTAAATACAAAAAGAAAAGACTATGTTGGTTCTTTTGTCGCTTTTCTTTTCTTTTAGAGAGCAAAGCGGGGGGTGGACTTTGCGCAACCGAGGAGTGTGTAATATTTGGGACAAACTTACAATCGCCATGCCTCAAAAAACTTCTTACTTCTTATGCTCGTGTTGCCCTTCTGTCGAAGATCTACGCTGCCCAAGCCGGCACCAAGCCCTAAATTCCTCCACTTCGCCGGCATCCGCGAGTCGTCATTCTCCAGAAAAACCATGTCGCTGATGTGGCAGATCTTCAAGAGACGCGCATCCGGTACTGTACCGTAGTAGGGCTCCTTGATGATGAATACGCGACCATGGGGTAAAAGCTCCTCGACCGGAACCTCTTTCTCAGTCGGCTGGTGGTTTATCTGGATGACTGTCGCGGACCTGTCCTCGTCCTCGACGACGGCCGACACGCTGATGCCGTTACGCGGCGACGAGGCCGTCCGGAGGGTCAGCATCTTACCTCTGTGGTGTGTCTCACTGGTGAGGTCGGCAAGCTTCATGGGCTCCAAGTCGCTAACAGGAAGGGTGCAGGGCGGGAAGGGCTTCAGGATGACGAGGCTGGTCCCTCTGGGATTTGACTTGCTCATGGCAAGCTTCTTCATGAAGGATTCGTACCAATCCTCCGGTGTGCCCTCGCGGATGAACGGCGCGCCTGCTTGGGCCTTTGCGCGTTCCTGTAAGTCCTGCAGCGACCTACGCACAGTGATGATTCTGGCTTGTAAGGTTAGGTCGGCGAGATCCATGATGAAGAGGAGCACTGTAGGAAACAAGTAAAAAAGGATAGACTTGGTATTGTGGCTGAGGATACTCTAGGTATCGACCCGAGCGCAGAGAGAGCTAGGAATAGAGAGAGAGAGAGAGAGAAGAGAGAGAGGAGAGAGAGAAGGTTACAAAGGAAGGGGCAAGAGAGGATAGATATCTGGCAAAGTGAACCTGTGGGGAATACGGATGTACAATCTGCGTCGCATCAATCGGGCTCATCAAGAGAACGGAAAGTTCAATTACACATCCGGTAGCTGGAGGTAGCTGGAGGTAGAGATGTGTTGTTTTAGGGCACGTGACGGAAGGAAACTCTCCTCGACGCTTGCTTCTTTCCTGTTTCTTGCTCTTCCGAGGCTCCAGGTTGTTCTTGCCCAATTGCCCCCAGGAGGGTAGGAAAGCGCGTCTGTCAGGCTTTTTTGGATACCACCTACCTTGATCTAATGTCGTGCTACAGTCGGCAAATAGATACACCACCAATACCACCACCATCACCACCCACCGACATTTCGATGGCACCTTTCCCCCCATGACCGACTCCCCTATTTGCTCCCGGGAATGTAAGTGACTTATCACCAGTAATAAAGCAGAGAAAAGAAAAGAGATAAGTCATCCAGGATCCCTTGTTGACAAGAAAACCCGAGGGCGGTAAACCGATACCCCGCGTCATCCAGCCGCAAAAGCCACCCAGCCCTTTTTTTATTGGCTTTTTTCTATTTGCGTTGGCTCTTGCTATTACCCGTACGCTAACCTGACGTGATGGTTGTTGGCTGTCTCCGCGGCGCCTTTTACGCGCTGCCTCGCGTGGGATGTTAACGGGGAGGAGGGACTGGAAAAGGATCGAGACAAAAAGCTTGTCGTGGGTGGATGGGTGAAGTGATGGAGTGATTGCATGAGTGTGCAACGGAGCATGTGTGTGAGACAGCAAGCCAATGAGACGCGCAGTTGGTGGCGCATCACCAACCCCCGACTCAACAGCCTTCGTTTTGCGTGGTGTTGTTCTTACTCCGAACTAGTATCAGTAGTACTTACTTTGGGAAATGGAAATAGAAAAGTAATTTTTCCTTTTGGAAAGTTTCGGGGTTTGGTGGCATATTGCTTCTTTGAGGTGGCGACTTTTATGTTGGGTGGCTTGCATATACGGCTTGCTGCCCAAAAGATGATACATCATTCGTCTCAATACGGTGGGAGAGTGTGCTCCGTGATGCAAGTAGGGAGTCTGTGTGGTTGAGCTGGCATATGATAGTATCACTCCAGGTAGTAGACAATCTGCCATTTCTTCAGTCTCTACAAATGTTCAACTGTACTGTGTATTTTTTTTTCATTGCTCTACTCCCTTCATGAGCTGTTGGATACAAATACCAAGCATAAGCGAACGAAGAATTTGATTACCAGTTTCAATTCGAGACAGTCACCTTGGGCATATTACTTTCTTCTTCTTCTTCTTCTTCTTCTTCTTCTTCTTCTTCCCCGTCTTCCTCGGTTTTCTTCCTTCTTGTAACCGCCTGTAACCCTCCAACTTTAGCGAAAACGGAATCACTGGCCCGCGGAGCCGACCCCTCCCCCCTCCCCATGCAATGAAACTCTATCGGTCCAATCAGTTCCAGCTTCACGCCGTCCTGTGCATGTGCAATTTACCTCCATCACCAGCCTTCGCGCCCCTTCTTCTTTTCAATTCAACATGCTTTGTGTCTAGAATGCTCTAATAACGGATGGACAATGGACAGCGGGTCTTTTACAACGCTATGTACGGAGTGCGCAAGGGTATGTTGGCGCTTGTTGGTGATGGCGTTGTGCTTTGTGGACTTGTGGTAGTAAACGAAAGTAATGGTGGCGCCACTTTCCGCTGGTTCTTGGTGTTACCCAATATTTAGATTCAAAGCCAAATTGCGTGGCGAGCCCGATTGAGCTCCCGCTGGTGGAAATAATTCACTGCCAAACTGTAACTCGTATACAGACTAATGGCGCAACAGACGCCTAGATAAAGCTGAGATAATGAATGGAAATGATCAAAAACAGATATGCTATTATTTAACCATAGAACGTTCTTCTTAGACACACGTGACATTTTAAGTTGGCTGGATGGTGAAATTCAAGACCAGCTGACAGGATGGGGTTTGGCGACAATGCACAGGGAAGAGGTAATGGCCCGCAAATACTAACTAACCTAATAAAACCGTGGGAACCGTGGTATTTTGTTACTTCATTTTTAGCTTTATGCGACACAGAGAATTGTAAGTACCTAAACGTTTGCTTCATTCTTTCCTAGATATAGGGTAGCTTGGTTTTGTTGGCGGGGCTAAACTCTTTCGCAGGGGAAGGAAAAGACAACCCGAGACTGTAGCTCTCTACGGAGTACAGTGTACGTATGCTGACCGGGCGACGTTAGCAAGGAAATTTGGTAATGACAGCATACCAATCAATCAGCAAGTAGCCATGGCCCTTGGTCCAGTACAGGTAGGCTACCACGCTGTCTCACATGCGCTGATCATCTCATTTCACATTTATATCAAACACTCATCAATTTTTTACAACAAGGTAGTACCATGTTATCTATTGGGGCAATATCACCACAATACAAAGCTCTCGTGCCATTTACATGCAGCACTCTGCTCAGCCAAGCTTACTTGTCACGGAGCACCCTGACTCTACGGCATGGCTCAACCAACACTAGGCCAAACCCTTTATTGTCGAACCAACAACAGCCATCTTCACTGATGAACCAGCACAAAAAGCAGCAAAGCCTAGAATCTGCTAGACTTCGGGGAAAGTCCATCTCACAGGCAGACGAGGAGCTTAGGGCAAGGCTGGAAGAAATGTCTGGCGAGGGCGGGGCGGCGGGCATCGAGTACGAGGGGGGGAAGTCGAAGGGACTGAAGAGGGAAGTCAAGCGCAACATGTTTAGAATAATATGAGATTGATAGCCGTATTTGGCAGTCAATCCTAGCTACGTCCATATCGACCAGGGTTTGAACTTGTCCCAGTGCACAACTATATAAAAACAGGTACGACCATGGGTCTCCCATCATCAGAAAACCAAGGCTGCTATCATCACCTTGATTGATACCATCACAAAAACGTCATCAGCAAGCACTCCGGAAGTTTGGGTACAAGCGACATCACGATCTGGCCTCTTGCCTCGACATCGTTGGCTCTTGCCTCGGGAATGCTGGCTCTTGCTTCGAGAAGGTAGGAAGGAGCAAACATAGGAAGGAATTTGCAACAACGCTCTTACCTGCCCTCGAAGTAGCCTTCCTAGCCGAAAGAGAAGTGCTACTACTAGTAGTCATAGTGGTAAGTGGTAAGTTTTAAGCAGAATGCATACCAAGGTAGGTACTCTGGCAGCAGGCCTCACAGCCGACGACAGCAACACCAAGAAATGGACATACCGACGCAAGCAGCTTCAGGAACCCTGTTGTGCGCAGCATGCTGGTACAGAAGCACCACGTCCCTTACTTGTACTCGAAAAAGGATCAGTGAATACGGGGCGATCTAGACCTCGGCTCTAGCACGTTGGCGTGCATATCAACCGCTTCTTGGCTCCGGATCCTGCAAATGATGGCCTCCGAAAAGAAAGTTCCCAAGGCAAAAAGCTACAGCTGAAAAAAGAAAAAGGATGCATACACAGAATTTGGCAGCGCACAGACAGAGAACTTACGGTTCAGCTGCATACTTTAAGGTAGGCCAAGCAAACGCCATGAATTTCTCCCAACTGCCTATTCTGGAAGGTGAGACAGCCTCTTATTCTTTTCAGCTGGAATTAAAATCTCAAAATTCAGTGGCCGCGGGGAATAAATAAGGGTATTTTGAGGTAAGCATTGACGAAGTCCTTCTCGCGCAAATTACTCTACATTTTCCTGCTACATAATAACATCTTTCGAAGTCGGAAAAAAAGAAGAAATACAAAATGCGCACCGCACTCCTGACGGCTCTTCTCCCCCTGGCCCTCGCCCGGGCACCCCTCTATGTGCCGGACCGTGAGGCACAAATCATCAAGGACAAATACATCATCAAGTTCAAAGACGCTTCCATCGCTACGGCCGCTGCCGCCGACACCGTTGACGGCGATGTCAGAGATGCCAGCGAGTCTCTGCGCAGCCTATCCCGTGGTGCGGACGAGGTCTTCACCGGCCCCTTCCATGGCTTCTCCTCTTCAAACCTCGATGACGAAGCCATAGAAGCTTTGCGTGATAACCCAGACGTAAGCTCGTCCATCACCAGTTTTCTTTATCCCTAGTCAGTAAAGGTTGTTTGAGCTAAGAGAAATGAACAAAAGGTCGAGTTCATAGAGCACGACGCGATATTCACCGCTCAAGCCTATACAACCCAGCTCTCGGCATCCTGGGGCCTCGTCCGCATATCCCACCGCCAGCGCTACGACGGTACGGAAACGTCCTATGTGTACGACTCCTCCGCGGGCGTGGGGACCTGCGCCTACGTGATTGACACCGGCATCGACGACTCCCACCCAGACTTTGGTGGCCGCGCCTCGCAGGTTGCTGATTTCTCCAACTCCGGTGGTTCTGGCACTGATGGTAACGGTCATGGTACGCATCTGGCCGGCATTATCGGCGGAAGCACTTACGGTGTGGCCAAGAAGACCAAGCTCCTGGGCGTGAAAGTCCTTTCCGACAACGGTAGCGGTACCACGAGCGCCGTGATTCAGGGCATGAACTTTGTCGCCACGGACAGGGCCGCACGGGGCTGCCCGGCCGGTGCTGCGGCCAATATCGCCATAGGCGGGTCCTTCAGCGCTTCCGTCAACGCCGCGGCCAAGGCTCTTGTTGACGCGGGCGTGTTTGTGGGCGTGGCGGCTGGAAACCAGGGTACGAGCGTGGGAAACTACAGCCCCGCGTCGGAGCCGCTCGTCTGCACGGTGGGTGCGATCGACAAGGCCGATAGCGTGGCTAATATCAGCAACTTTGGACCCGGGCTCGATATTTTTGCTCCGGGAAGGGATATCCCCTCTACTTGGATTGGGGGCGGTGTGGTAAGTACAAATCCTCTGTTTCTACCTATTATACCCGATGTCCCTTCGTGGTAGTAGGCACTTTTGAATATGGCGACTGACTTTTGTGGGTTGCAGCAAACTCTTTCGGGAACTTCTACAGCTTCGGCGCACGTTACGGGCCTGGGCGTTTACCTCGCCGCGCTCGAGGGCATCACCAACGGCGCCCTCATTTGCGGGCGGATCCAGCAGCTCGCCACTCAAGGCGTCCTGACTGGCGTACCGGCCGGGACGGTGAATCTGCTCGCCTTCAACGGCAACCCGTCTGGGTAAATATCGTGTACACATCCACCCTGTCGCCGCCGAGGCTGAGGATATTACAATCACAAACAAGCACATGGAAATCAAGGTATCAAGAAAAGCAAGAGAGGCGCGTGGAAAGTAAAAGCTTAAATAAACGTTTCGCATTAATATTCATAACTATTCCTTCAGTCTGCACATTCCTTCGTTAATAACTTTTTTTTGCAATGCCATGTGCATATGCATATCTAATGAGCGTAGGGGGTATCCGCAGAAGCGAGTAAAAAGACAAAACAAAACACAAGGGAAAAAGAAAAAGAAAAAAGAAAAACAAAGAGCAAGAAAGAACAATCATCATAACGAGTCCCCCGCATTCCCTTCCCAAGTAACTAACTATTCGCGAGGAGTAAAAGAGGAAAAGGCGCCAGTGACTCCAGTAAACAGCCAGAAAGTACAGGAAATCCCGAAAAAAGCAAAGTCAAAACAACACCGCTGCGCTGCCAAGGTAACAAACGAACGAGGGACGCTCAGCAAAAACTCCTAAAGACGATGCTTTCATAAAGGCGAGAGGGGGAAAGACGAAAAAAGAAAAGAGAAACATAAAATAGATTACTCGATTACCATGATTCCTCAAGAGTCAAAGATGGCGCCGTAGGCGGGGACGCCGCGGGTCTCGAGGCCGTAGACGACCTTCTTGGTGATCTTCTCGTTGGCGATGATGATGACGGCCTCGGCGCCGAAGCCCTTGGCCATGTTGTAGCCCATCTTGACGAGGTCGGGCCGTCCGGAGACGCGGGTGTCGTGGATGACGGAGCCGGGGACCTTGTCGCGGATGGTGCGGCAGAGCTCCTCGCCGAACGTCTGCTCGGGGTTCTTGGTGGACCAAATGAGTCGGGTGGGGCACGAGGCGTTCTGGATGTGGCCGAGGAGGGGCCCGATGCCGGAGCCGGTGCCGATGATGACGATGCGGTTGAAGAGGGTGGCGATGCGCATGACGCCGCAGGTGGGCACGCCGCGGGTCCAGATGTGCGTGGGCGGCTCGCGGATGGCGTTCTTGGTCCAGTCGCCGGCGTTGGAGACGATGAGGGAGTAACCCGGCTTGCGGCCCTTCTCGGCCGTGGGCGCGGGGATGGTGGCGAACGAGTGCCACTCGACGAGGGGCCTGCGCGAGAGCCGGGTGAAGGAGCCGTTGACGGGCACGGTGTAGTCGAAGTGCAGGCGGACGGCGTGGTCGGACAGCACCTCGGCTTCGACGGGCACCTTGCGCAGCCACAGCCACGAGGCGGCGATGCTCAGCGTGGCCGCGACGAGCAGCCAGATGGAAGGGGTGCGCAGGACGGCGTCGCCGAGCGAGGTGCCCTCGGCCTTGCTGTCGTTGGCCGTCAGGACGACCTGCACCCAGAACAGGCCGAGCATGCTCCACCCCACGAAGCGGTGGGTGCGCTCGAAGAAGTCGTGGTGCTTCTTGCGGATCTCGGGGTAGGCCATGACGAGCATGATGACGAAGCCGGCGGTGAGCACCCAGGAGACGACCTGGGCGGCGACGGACTCCTGGCCCCAGCCCGCCGAGGTGCACATGTCGGTCGAGTTGCAGACGATGTCGCTGAGGTTGTTGGCGAGGAGCCACAGGGCGGCAGACACGGCGGCACCCGAGTGGACGCCGCCGAGGTGGAAGATGCGCGCGCAGCGGGTGCGGAGCCACAGGGGCCACGACTTGGGCACGCTGCAGGTGACGGTGTAGAGCACGTTGATGACAAAGTCCTGGCGGATGAGGACGGCGAGCACGAGGTTGATGGCCGTCAGGGTGCCCATCCACTGCCGCTGGATGCCGGTGCAGAGCAGGGCGATGACGGCGATGATGTTGAAGATGCCGACGAAGGAGAAGAGGCGGCGGTAGACGATCAGCACGCGGTGGCGCAGGCCGCGCATGCGCTTAGGCTGGCGCTTGTCCGGGATGCCGGCCTCCAGGTCGAAGCCGGGCTTCTCGTTGATGCTCGACGCCGAGGTGGTGTCCTCCGAGATGGAATCGAGAGCGGTGCTGACGCTGGAGTCGACCGAGTGGGTGTGGACCACGGCGGCCTTGGGCCTCTTGAGGAGAGCATCGGCGCTGCCTGCCCTGCTGTGGGTGAAGATGCTGCTGAAGGAGGAGCAAGAGGATTGCAACGACTTCTTGTCAACCTTGCCGTTGTCCGTCAGGGGCAGGGAGCCGATGGGGTGGTAGTGGCTCGGGAGGGCGTAGTAAGGCTGGCACTTTTTCATGTGCTCCTCGACCACGTCGAGGTCGCAGGCGGCTGGGGAGATGAAGGCGTGGATCTCATCATCGACCAACAGGACGCTAGCGCGGTCGACGACGGGGCAGGCATTCAAGCTGGCGGTGATGCCATCAAGCTCGATCCTGAAACCCTTGAGCTTGATCTGGTCATCGACACGGCCCAGGATATGAACCGAACCATCCGCAGTCCACTGACCCAGGTCACCGGTATTGTACATCATCGTCCTATCGCCACCCGTTAGAAGCCGTCTCACATATTGGTTCCCTTCATAATCACGCTTGACTTACCCATCGTTGGCAAAAGGGTCACGGATGTACCTCTCAGCCGTCTTCTCAGGCAGACCGACGTATCCGCGAGTAACACCGACACCACCAGCCCACATCACACCAGCCTCCTTGTCACTGACGAGCTGCTGCTTGTCGGTGAGGATGTAGACATTGTTGTTTGGCGTAGGCTTGCCGATGGTGAGAGGCTGACCAGGCACATGCTTGTGCATGGTGTTGACGATGGTTGTCTCAGTCGGTCCACAGCAGTTGTAGTATGTGCCATGGCTAGCCCAGAGATCGGCCAGCTTCTGGGAGCTAGGCTCGCCGGCCGTGGCAACCATCTTGATGTTGGGAAAGGCATCAGGGCTGTACTTGGCAAGAATACTTGGCGTGGAGATGAGTACATCAATCTGTCAACTCGAGTCAGTAACCATATCAACACACAAGGCTGGTACATGACGGGGGAAAGGGGAAAAGGCTGACTGACCTGAGATAGGGCTTGCTCCCAATTGGAACCTCGCAGAATTAGCGTACCACCATTGCAGAGACATCCAAGCATCTCCCACGCGGCTACATTTCAGCATACGTTAGCACTCAGGCACGATACAACCTCACGTATCCACCATCGCCCGGCGAGCCGGGACATGGAGCCGACTTACCCATGTCGAAGCTGATGTTGAGAATCTGACCGACTCTTTTCCCTGGGCCAATATCAAGGTCACCAGGTGATGTGCAAACCAAGTTGACAACATTCTTGTGAGTAACATCAACGCCCTTGGGGGTACCGGTAGTTCCTGATTCGAACCGTGTTAGTCAACTAGAGCCAACAAAGGGGATGTTTTCAAAGGGGGAGAGAAAGTATAGAAAGTTCTCTACTTACCTGAGGTATAAATCACATAACACCCGTGGTCTGGCTCAGCCATGTTCTGACACACCCAGCTCTGGCTGTACATGTCATCCTCCTCATCTGTAACGGCATCAATGGCAATGACGTTGGGAATGTTCAGACCGCTAACGCGATGCTTGGTTGACTCAAGGACCAAGACTGTGGCGTTGTCTCCTCCGGTCTGTTCGACGACAAAGGCGAGTGTCGAGTCAGGCACCACACCGCCATCCAGAGGCACATACTGAGCACCGCAGGACAGGATGGCAACGATACCGACCAACATGTCAATGCCTCGTTTTACCACGAGGGGAATCTTCTGCCCAGGAGTGACACCAAGCTCACGTAGCTTGCGTGTCAACCTGGCACTCCTTACGGCCAGCTCCTGGTATGTGATGTCCCGAGCCGATGAGGAGGTCAACTCCCTGGCGGCCACAGCCCCAGGCTGTGTCTCTACCTGATGGAAGATGGCATCTGTGACGGTTGGAAAGCGAGGCGTGACTCGCGGTCCGCACATAGACGCCAGGTAGGTGGGATACTTCCACGCCGCGCCCTGGACGGCCGGCGCAAGTGCCAAACCCCTGTGCGGCATTGTGAACTGAGATGGCGCGAGGAAGAGGAGGGGGGGTATCAAAAGAAGAAGAGGAAGAGGAAGAGGAAGAGTAGGAAAAGGAGGAATGAATAGAGGCGAGAGGGGAAAAAAGGGCGAAGAAGGGGAAGAAAGGAGAAAGAAGATCTGGTAGAAGCGAGGATCTCCAACCAAGTCCGACTAGCAGACGAAAATGAGACAACCTTATTCCAGGATCAAGGGCTGAAGCTAGAGGAAAGTTGTGACTGGCCTCGCAGAGGTCTGAATAGTTGAAGCTAAACAATAAGATTCTCGGGAAGGCACAGTCCCGCAGCAAGTCTCTTATAGACTGCAACGGCGCTCAAGCGGGTTACCCGTTTCCACAACAAAGGCAGATAGATATCTCTCATACCCGCCGCATGTACGGAGCACTCGTGCTCCATCTTCTCACATGCGAGACGTCAAAACCCACCCAACCTTCTTCTTCCAGCTGAGGCCGTGGCCATACGGTCCATACTGCAGGAGGTCAAGACAAACCTACCTTCCGTGTTCCCACTTAAGGTCATGACCCCCCTCCCCCCCCCGGACAAGCAGCACAGTACTACTAGCACTCCGTACGTGGTAGATGAGTGAACAAGAGAAAATTCCCGGGCTTGCCATGGAACTAGCCAGTATATCCTTGACTCTAGCATGGAGGATGAGGGCGAGAGCGGTAGTCTGTACGTACACAAGTACAGTCAGTTTATCCGAGCTAAGCACGGCCAACCGCAGTAGACCTGGCAACATGTAGTTGGGCGAGAAGCGTAAGGCGGCCCCACGTGCCGGCTTTTTTCGGCCATGGCGCCGCCGCCCTCCTTCTCCGGCCTCTGCCAGGTCTTTGCCAGGTCTCTGCCAGGACCTTTTTGTTTCTTCCCTCATTTTTTCTTCCCATCTTCCATGCAAGTCTTGATATATCAGCGATGATAAATCTTGTTGTTTGCCTCATAATCATGCCATGTCGACCCCAACAGGAAGCTGTTTAGGTGGAATCAACGGCCATGACTACCCAAAGAAGCCTTGAGCATGACGTCGAAACTGCAAAAGGAGAATACGACCCAAAAAACCGGCCTCGCTCGAGACCAGCTCGATACAAGCTACTTGATGCGCGCGCCTGTGTACCTGCGCAGACACCAGTTACTAACAGGGGAGGGGGGCGATATAGCTTGCGAAAATCTGCAACGAGAAGTAGTGCTTCGTACTCCGTTCGTACTCCGTAGCAAAGCAAGTACGAAGCAGGTGGTAGGTGGGTTACGTTGCCTAGGCACGACCGTTGTAAAGGGGTATATTCTGCGGTCGCAACACAAAAGTGTGCATTCGGATTTGCGGGTTGCGACCTTTCAGGACACTTTGGGAAGTTAGTGTAGTCGAGGTCCCGCATCTTTCTATCTCTGACAAGGGTGGGCAAGCAACCAGGGTTGCCAGCTCGAGCTTGTCCTTTTGGAGGGAGGGGGAGAGGTAGCTTTTTCGATCCACCTACCCACCACCATGCTCAGACAGCAGAGCCATCAAGGCTTTTTTTTTTACCTCTTCCACTCAACATCCCTACCCGGACCAATACCCAGATTGACACTTGTGTACTGTCGGCCTAGACCGGACGGGGATCCGGGATGTTGATTTTCTCTTCAGTGTTCACCTGCATGCAAAACGCAAGACCCGCAACATATCGGTGGACCATTATTATAGTCCTCCGTAATAGCAGTAGTACTTCGTACCACTATAGTATCCAGCCCAGCCTCTTTTCCCCCTTCTCCTCCCCCCTCCCCCAGTCGTTCATCAATAAGAAACTCTTGTCGTTCTGTCCGTCATGAGAAACGAGCCTGACAGGGAATATGTGATGATACCCGGTCCTTATCAAATAAAGGTAAGTGATGACACCTGTCGCCATACCTAGTGCAGCTGAACAGCAGGTAAAGTAATCGGTACGGAGAGCTCCATATCCCCCCATCTCTTGCATCATGTGGTTGATGGGAAAATACCTTTCCGTTCATACTTGGTATTCCGGACGGAGTATACGGAGGACGACTTGCTTGCCTTTCTTTGCCTCACTTCAGATTCGGCAGATGACCGGTGCACCCGGATCAGATCGACTCTGATGAGCCCCGATGAGCCACTCACTTGTTATGTGCCGAACAGATTGGACCAAGATGTATCGCCCAAGGCTTGCCCGCAAATCGGAAGCCTTGCGCGGGCGCACGCCTATCGACCTCACCGCCGTATTGATTATTCTTGATTCTCTCCGCCCTAGCTTGCGTGCCGTTGTTGGTGCCCTGTTCCTGCAGCGCTGGTAGCCCTTAGGGCCCTTAGTTTGCAGTAGGCTCGCGCCTTGCTGGAGACGCGTGAAAGGCTCACCCTGTGGCAGACCCGACAGTCTGGCTGAGTTTTGTGAGCCCACCGCCATGCTGAGGGCCAATGTGAGTCAATACCTCTGTGTTGGTACTCCGTACCTACTGACTGATGATGGAAACTGTGCCGTACAACGAATCTGCATATGTTAGTGCTGAGGTACTCCGTAGAATGCACATTGTTACAAAGAATAATAACATCATTGGGTCACCACCCATGACTCGTAAAAAAAGAGAGCTCTGCGATCGGTCACCAGATGGGCATGGCGGACCCGGCATCCTCCCGCAACTTTTCGAGGCTACCATGGCCATTACCGATGTTAAGGGACCTGTCATCGCCGTCTAAAGGATGTGGGAAGGCCTCGCAAGCATCCTACCCGCACCCGCACCCGCAGCGCTCATCAGACGTATTCCGTATGTACTCCGTACTCTGTACATAGGTAGACGCAGGCGCAGGCGGGTATGGGCATATGCTGGGGGCCGAAGCCTAGCAGACGCCGTCTTTTTGCTGAAGAATTGGCCTGCAGGTTTGCGTCTCTAGTGCCAACTAAGCAGACGTGGTCTCCCATAGTGCACGGCGCTAGTTTTTGACGCGAGCCTCGGCTGGAGCAAGCGGCTCTTTGAGATCGCCGTTGTGGTCCTCTGTACGGATTACCTACACGGAGAGCATGCGGAGTGTTGTGTACTCCGTGTTCGGTACAGTATTAACCATGGTAAGGAGTAGAATGCCATGATTGTTGCCTTCGGGGTGTTCTCCGTCCGCCAGAGGCGAAAGACGACGATAGACTAACCCAGGAGGAAGAACCGGGGTTTTTATTCTTCTTACGGTCTCTCTCAGCTGAAGGATCGAGAGTGCTGAAAGTACTGCAGAAGATGCAGGTGGGAGCAGCAAACCCCCATGTAAGTTCCTCATGCTATTCTTCTTTCGTTTTTTTGTTGAAGATTGTGGGGGCGAAACCGACAACGCAGAGCCAGTGGTACCGAGTACGTACTCATGACAGAGGTGGTAACCTGCCAAAGGTCGTTCCGGTCAAGCTACTACTGTCGGTACATTTTCCCCTAGCCACGCCTCCTTGGGAACACAGACAGGTTATTGCTGCTGAAGCAACATGTGTTATATTCAGCTCTTGTTTTTTTTCTGTCCCTTCTGTTCAGATCACAAGACCTCGTCTTTTCCATCTTAACCCCGACTAGGTACGCCCTTGTCGATGATGCGATCGAATTATACTCCGTACATACGGAGTAATCTGGAGTAGGGTAAATCTGTGCAAAAGGGCGGTTCGTCCACACGTGAGAACAGGGATGTGACAACAGCCCTTGCTAGACTCACCCAACCACCGTACATGGTAGGCAAAAAACAAAGACAAGAGCTGAGAAACCTACGATAAATTCACCGATGGCAGGGTTGGAGGCCCTTGCTAGAGACGAAGCCCTTGATGACGATCATGTCATGGGGGTAAAATTCTCTTTGCTCTTTTTTTCTTCTTTCCTTGACCAGACCAGGATTGGGGAGGGGGGGGGGGAGGTTTGTTACTTAAGCTCCGGTGTTGACGGTGAGGGGGAACTCCAAGCCAAGTCGTGGTTTGCAGGGGCGTAGGCTCCGATTACGAACTCTTCAGCCATCGGCCACGAACCGTGTCTCAGTCTTAATTCAACAAGGGCGAGTGACAGTGTCACCTCCCTCCGCTCAAGCTTTTGAGGTTGCGCCAATCATCGCAAACGTAATAACATCCCTCGCCTCTATACCGTTTATCTGATTGAGAAAACAAAATTGATGTCTCTTTTCTCAGACGATCCGAGGAGAGGGGGATAAAGCGGGTAATATAGCGGAGCGCAGGTGTAGGCTAAACTCTGGTAGACATTAATCCAGAGCAAAAGTATTTGAGGCTCCCCAAATCCCGCTTCGTAGCTATTCCGCCCTTCTATCCTGAAAAGCGGTCGCCGATTAAAGAGTGTCAAAACTTCCCAACCTGACGGCTCGGCGGTACTACGTACCATTTTTTCTGCTCCACGATCAACAGAACCTATCCGTCAAGGCCTGAAGAGCTTGGCTTGATCCGGAAAGGTCAAAACTTCACCGTATTCTATTTCCCAGCTGATATCTCGGTGTCGGCACTCTGGAACCTTGAGATACCCCACGCCAGTAACGCCATGTCGGAACCATTAGTGATCGCGTCGCAACCAGCGGACGGGGTTAAGGTCCTCAGCTTAAACCGACCAACCAAGAGGAATGCCTTGTCCCAAGATCTGATTGGTCAGCTATTGAAAGAACTGGCTTCTGCATCTACCGATGATGGTGTCAAGGCCATCATCATCACGGGGTCCACGACCTTTTTTTGTGGTACGTCTAGCTGGAAAGAGAGAGGTGACGAAAAGAGGACAAAAGGGCAGAGAGACAACGAGAAAAAACACACATGCAGAGAGAGATGGAGAGAGAGAGAGAGAACACGACGCAGAGAAACAGAAATCTCTACAACCCATGTCTGACCCTGTTTTCTCCTCTCGCTGGGATCGGGGTGTTGATCATGTACGCGGATAGCGGATGCTAATCCTTACGTGGGGCAGCTGGTGCGGACATCAAAGAGATTTCCGAGCTGAATTCTGAAGGGGCACGTCGTCATCGTTACTTGGAGAATCTTGCGAACGGCCTCGACGCGGTACGCAAGCCTCTCTTGGCTGCCGTAGAGGGCATGGCGGTGAGTTGAGAGGCCTGCTCGCCACCGAGCAAAACCAGTGAGACATGAGCATGGGGTATTGACCAAGGTCCTTCACAGCTGGGTGGTGGCTTCGAGCTTGCCATGGCATGCGATATGATCTTCGCCTCCAACACGAGCAAGTTTGGCCTTCCTGAGGTCAGCATAGGACTCATCCCGGGAGTCGGAGGAACGCAGAGACTTACCAACGCTGTTGGTAAGTACAAGGTACGTGGTGATTAATGATTATTTGCCAGATTCAGCTTCGGGCGGGCTACCTGGCTAACAGGAAAAACTTCCCAGGCCATGCATATGATTCTTACGGGAACTCCGATTCCTGCTGTCGAGGCTCACGCGGCAAATCTGGTTTCGGGGCTCCACGAGCCCGGCACTGTGCTGGAGAAGACGATTGAGACGGCATCAAAATTGGCCTCACTAAGCCCAACAGCCCTATCGCTCGCCAAGGAGGCTGTGTGCCGCTGTAAGTCGTCACCTGTCCACGCACACATTTTCTTTCCAGGGACCCCACGATGCTGATACTGTTGCAGCCGACAACCTTGGCCGGGACGACGAGTTTGAGCGTAGCCTGTACTATTTTGCCTTTGGAACCGATGACAAGCGTGAGGGCGTGGGCGCCTTTCTCGAGAAGAGGGCACCGGTATGGGGCTCCAAGTCGAAGTAGAGAAAAGTAGAGAACAGGGCATCTCGTGGAGAACAAGAAGTGCCGTGCCGCGCCGCTATTGTCTAGGATCAAGAAGTCCCTCATGATGATTACTATTGTGATTCCCAAGTTTGCTGTCTGTTCTCATCGTGACATCACGAAGTGACCAAAGTATGGAAGGAAGGCGCGATACCCGCGATACCCAACCTCGATACGTAATCAGACCCTCAGAATTTTCACGCTTAGTAACCGCAGATATTTTGTTACACGACGTGACTTTTAATCGTGTCCGACTTGAAGCCCTGGGTCAAGCATTCTGCAAGTGTCACTGGTGAACTGTCAGCCTACTACTACTACTACTACTGCTACTGCTACTCGTATTCACATCACCACACCTCGCCGGGGTCGGAGACTAATGGTCGCGAGATATTTAGAATGGCAAAAAGTGGCCTTCCTTCTCCAATAGCTCTGTGATAGATGCCCATTTATTTTGTTTCAGCCCGACATGGTATTCTATTCTTGGTTTATGGTTTCGTGCAGCTGATGGGTGTCGGTTGATTGAGGGGGGGAGGGGGGTGTGTGATTGTGGTCACACCCACAGAATGCGAGTAGGATAGCATGACAAAGAGCAACAAGTAGTCCCAAGAATAGTAATCAGATATCGTGCCATGGCACAAGAGCTGTGTCTGGACTCATGCATTGCTGCACCCAGGATACCTAGCCACGCCTCAAAATTCAAGGCCCCTTTGCTCTTGTACCAACCCCATTACTTCGTCCAAGATGTCCAGCATGACAGGCTTGATGCGCTCGAATTGGAACTGCGAAATATTGAACTTTTCTGGTTCATCGTCGCCCCAGTCATCGCTGACACCATACACCATAATGCGGTCAATCACCCACAAAGTATACAAAGCACTTGCAAAGTCGTTTTTGGGAAACGTCGGATCGACAGGATTCTGAAGAAATATCAGGTCAGTCCATGAATAACACATGCGCATATCGGGGCTCACAATGTAGTCAATCTTAACATCGCCAAACTTGTAAAAGTAATCCCTATACTCTTCCTGAATCAAGTGTTCATGTTCCCAGGTCAACCAAGAACAGGAGTAATGCTTCATCCAAACGCGACGGTCCGAATCCTTTTTGACTATAACGAGCAACGTCCACCGGGGCCGCGGGGATGGTGATTTGTGATGTATCGGGATAAACACGGGCAAGGGGGAGCTTTGTGTAGCGTCCCAGAATTCCGAAGCAAGCACATCAATCAAGACGTTGTCTGGCTTGGCCAATGTCGCATATACTCTGTTCGAAACCAGAATCTTGGCCATGATCCAAAAGGCTTCCGGATCCGTCATCGTCTCGGTTTCAATGCTTCTGCGAGCCTCTAGCAGAGTGGCGATGGTATCGTCGCCGGTCCCAAGCATACGAGGGAGGGCGAGCTTTGCTCTCTGTGTCAGTCTGGACATGCTCATTGCGTAAATTGAGGCCAATCCTATGATGTTCAAAGTATATCGTCTCGTTGGGGCTTATAGATGAAGACGTAAAACGTTACAAGTTGGATATCAATTGCACATTTATACGTCTACATCACGTCTCTGATTCAGCAATAATTTTTTGAGCACTCAGCGTCACAGGTAAAATGTTACTGACATCGAGCATGAACCATGCATCAACATGGAAGACGTCTCATTGTTTATCCTTTGAATCTAGCCTGATATCAGCCTGCATGCTACTTTTCGGTAGGCGGCAGCCGAGAAAACAAGAACTCCTCTACGTCGTTGAGCTCATCCATACACGATGAATGTTCCATGCCCCTATTATACACATTAGCTTTGATATATTTGCACAAGCAAAGCTGACTGACCTATATGTGTTGAAAGTGACATCGTAGCCCAGCTCCTTCAATTTTTGCTGACTAGCATCTCCCGCTTCATAGCGTACCACGGGATCCCTATCACCATGGAACATGCGAACTGGAGTATCCTTATTGGGGTTACTCTCGGGGAGGCTGTCCCTGAATGTCTTGTTCAAAGGAAGCCATGATGACAAGCCAATAACACCTCCAAGCTTGACGGGGGCAGTGAGACCAGCAAAGAGGCTCAGGGCACCACCCTGGGAGAAGCCACCAACGATGATGCGCTCCGACGAGATACCTGCTGAAATCTCATCTTGAATGAGAGAGTGAACGTAGGCTTGCGAGGCCTGTATACCAGGAGCATCCTCGTCATCGATGGTGGTCTTGAAGCCGAGGGATTTCTAACATGGGGGTAGTCAGTGAGCATCTTTTCCCGCCATGATTCTCACAATTGCGGAAAAAACTCACGATATCCCACCAGCCAGGCATCTGCATACCCATGTTCAAGGTAATGGGTATGTTGGGCGCATTTGGTAGAATCCATTTCACCTCGTCAAGACGACCCTTGACACCTTGCATGATTTGCGCTGGTTGCGCCCATCCTGCGCCGCTGTCTCCAAGGCCATGGAGGAAAATCACCGTGGCGGTATGTTTGCCTTTGGCATTGAAGATGAGTGGCGCAGACCGACGAATAGATGCCATTTTTGTAGAGATGGTATTAAACCGAGCTTCGTAAGTGTCCGTGTCGAGGCCGAAAGCTATCACTACGAGCTGGAACGATTTGAGATTACATCCGTTAGTGGGGTTGGTGATGGTAGGCGGGGAAAAGGATAAATTACCAGAGCTGCAAGGATGAACTGCAGAATCGATTTGACAGTGATTGGAGATGCAGAATGCAATAGTAGGCTTCTAGAATTCATCCCTCGAATTCTTTTGGACAGATTTCAATAGTACGTACAATATTAATGTTCTTACCAATGCTTGTTCTCAATCAAGGTGGGGGGAAGCATTGTCGGTTAATACGCGGCAAGTTGTCTAGGCGATGACACAATAATTCCACGAATTTATACCTAGGGTAGGTTGGCAAGGAGGTACCTGGCTTTTTTTCCTCTTCGCGCTTCACAGCTAGATATTGGACTTTGACCACGCCCGTGTTTTTTTCTTTGAAGTGTTCGCCATTTTGATTGCATTCACTCATATTTACTTTTAATTATATACTATATAGGCAGCGAACGTGCGCCCTCGCATCGTTTACTGGTTAGGTCCGCACTTGTCGACCTTGAGACCACTCATGATCTGGGCATATCCCTCAGGCAGCAGCTCGTCCGGCTCACCGGCAGGAAGGGTGCCAACGAAGGGGTTGAAGTTGTAGATACCGCAGGGGCAGGAGTCGAGAATCTTCATGTCAGAGGTTCCCTCGAGAACAGCGTTGCCGCCGCGGGTAAGACGGAAGGAGACATCACCGACAGCCATGTCGACGGTGAACTTGGCGGCGCCGGCGGGGGCCTCGACGGTCTGGGAGTTACCACCCGCCGTCATCTCAAGAGTGGCGGCCTCGGTGAGGAGGGTGACGACAAAGACCTTGTCCTCAAGCGACTCCCAGCCATCGGGACGACCCTTGAAGTAGTTGCCAGTGGAGTTGTTGGCATCCTCCATGGTGGTGTCGGTGGCGTCGCAGTCGATATCGCGGAGGGTGGGGCGGTACCAGTAGACGACCTTGTCCTCCTTGATGTAGGAGGTGACGTCCTTGGAACCATCATGGTAAGCAGCAATGAAGGGCTCGGCCATGTCGAGCCAGCCGTTGTGGGGCATGCCATACACCCACTTGGAGTTGCCATCATCACCGTGAGGGCTGTCGAGGCGGCCAATGTAGTGGCTCTCGCCGTAGTCGTTCCAGGTGATGATCTCGAGGAAAGCGGGCTGCAGCTGGAGGATCTCTTGCCAGCGGTCGAACCAGAGGAAGTCACCGGGGAAAGCCCAGTTCTTGCTGTAGGAGACCTCGGGGCCAAAGTGGGTGAAGAACCAGGGAGAGACGGGGGCAAGGTAAGGCTTTCCACCCAGAGCGTTGACGTAGGTGTTGTCGCCGTCGCTGACGGTAACTTCCTGACCGGGCTTGGGGGCCTTGTTGTTGCCGTCGCTGTTCCAGCCGACCCAGTTGAAAGCGCTGTCGACGGTGCCGAGGTCGGTGCCCATCTCCGGGTGGAAGTTGGGAGCCCAGAAGATTTCGCGGCCAGCAGCGTTGCGAAGAGCAGCGACGTCCACACCGTCACCGGCAAAGGACGAGGCAAAGACCTTGTTGTCGTACATGAGCTGGGCAGGCTTGTCACCAAAGTCGGAAATCATGGAGCCGACACGGGCACCATCACCGGTGCCGAACCAGTTGAAGTCGAACGAGATGAAGACCTTCATGTCGTTACGAGCAGCAGACTCGTAGGCAAAGCCGAGCTGCTTCTCGGTGTAGTCATCAGTGCCGATGTTGAGGGCAAAGGCATCGATGCCAGCGGCCTTGGCGCGGACCATGTCATCGTCGTAGGCGTCAGCGCTGCTGCGTCCACCAACGACACCAATCTGCGAAGCACGTTAGTCAACGTATCCGGACGACGCAAGTTATCAACATACCATGAAGTGGCAAAAGACGAGGTTGCCGGCGCCCTCCTGGCGAGCAACGTTGGAGTGTGAGCGCTGCACAGGAGTGGCTGAGGCTAGCGAGGCCATGGCGGCCGCCGCCTGGAAGAGGCGCTTGAAGAGCATCTTGAGGTCGGTTTTTCAAACACAGATTCTTACTTGTGAAGAATAGCTGTGATGTTCAAGTCCAGCTTTCACCTCATACTTGGACGGAAAATGGCTGCATTATATAATCGACACTGCTCTGTGTACGGAGTATGCTCAAGCTATTGTTGGAAATACAGGTTGTTTCAACACTACACTAACTAATCTTAGCTAAGAATCAGTTCTGGAGGGCGTTGAGAATAGGCCATGGAATCGCGGATTCGTGGCCCACACTTTCACGTTTCCAGATGCCATACTCCGTTAGATCGCTGATTCTGTCACATCCGCCCCCCGGCCACCTCCCATTTTCGGCGCCCTCGCTGCATAGGTTCTGGACCCTGGATATGTAAGGTCGAGGGGCGGGTAAATTGTTCGGTACAGCTTCTTCCCCAGGGGCCCGAGAGCTGAAGACTGATCCGATCATCTTCGTTGCAAAGCTCGGCTTCGTGAAAGAGCAAAAAGACGCAATACCGGGCTGAAGTTTTGACAGCGGCGATCGAGGATATTTAACTTTTTCTCTCCATGCCGCGTAGCTCACGGCTCAGTATGGAGTACAGAGTCTACAGACTACGAAACCGTACCTGAATGTTTACCTATTATTATCCGTTCCTCCACAGCCAAGCCTCAGCTTCCGTCGTTGGATCCGCCCTCCCCTGGTGTAGCAGCAACCCCGCCGGATCAGGATCTGGCAGATCCGAGCCGGACGCTGATAGCCTCGTTTACGAGCCTCTGCCTGACTTGATGTTTGAAAAAGGCAAAACAAAAAAAGAAGCAAGATGGTTAAACCTGTTTGCAATGCCACTGTCATATGATTGTTTCTACAGTGTTCGGCCCGACGTTTGATTGCCGTGCACTTGGCATTTGATGGCCACAGCAATTCTTTGCGTTGATGGAGGGGGAATATGAAGGTTCTGCATGTATAATTGAACGACTTAAGATGGCTTACTATGTACTGCGTTTTGCCGCTTTGCCTTGTTCAGCGCTGCTGTCAGTCAGGCTTTGGTGGTGGGCCGATGGGATCAAGCCACTGCCGTTGGAATGTCACGACTTAGTGGTGTCGCGCGGGTGCAGGTTTGCTTGCTATAGTTTGCAGGCTCGGTAAACCTGTTAGCAGGCTTCCTTCGGCCCAGCCGCCCCAAAAGCAAGAAGGGCGGCATGCATGCTCAGCCAGCCAGGCACTCTCAAGTTTATGCTTCTCCTGGGCTTGGCAACCGCATATTTTATCCTGCCGAAGTATGCTGGCCGTTTTTCCATGTTGCAGTCACAGTCTTACATTGCCGAATATATTTGGATGCAACCCCAGATTCACACTGCAGCGTTCCATCGAGGTTCTCCGGTTGATGTTGCACTCGGCGGCATGCATGGCTTCACAGGATGTGCCGGCCTTGTTGGGTGGAGGATGGCACATGAACGATGGTGGTGGGATGGAATCAATTTTTTTTGTTCTTGGTGTTAGCCGTGATGGTGGTAGTGGTGGTGGTAGTAGTGTTGGTGGTCATGATGCAGGTTGTAAAATCCCAAGTTCACCTCAACTGCCTTTTTAGGCTCGGACTCGTTTAGAGGATAATATTTAAAGAATCGACGAGTGTGATGATGAGGAGGTCTTGCCCATCTTCTTCTCAGTTCCTCAATACCTAGCATCTAACTGTTTGTCGTCTACAAAATGGTCAAATCCATCACCACTCTCGGCGGGCTCCTGTCCTACGCCGTGGCCGCCTATGCCCAGGCCACCAAGCCAGTCTACGCCCATTTCATGGTATGAGATGAACCGAACCCTTCTCGCAAGCGTTGGCCATGGAAAAAACAAAAAGTAACCAATGCTCATCATCCGTGTGTATGCATATAGCTCGGCATCGTGGAAAACTTCACCATCGACGACTGGAAGCATGACATCCAGCAAGCCCAGGCCATCGGCATCGACGGCTTCGCCCTCAACTGCGCGCCCCCCCGCATCGATGACTACACGCCCAAGCAGTTGGAGCTCGCGTACGCGGCCGCCGAGGAGCTCGACTTCAAGATGTTCATCTCCTTCGACTTCGCCTACTGGTCCAACGGCGACACGGAGCTCATCACCGACATCGTGGGCAACTACTCGGCCAGCCCCGCCCAGGCCTACTACAACGACGGCGCCATCGTGAGCACCTTTGTCGGCGACAGCTTCGACTGGAACGCCGTCAAGAACGCGCTCCCGGACCAGAAGATCACCGCGCTGCCCAACATCCAGGATCCTTCCTACGTCGCCAACGCCAACACCGGCCTCGACGGCGCCTTTTCGTGGTACGGCTGGGCCACCGACGGCGGTAACAGCGTTATTCCGGGGCCCATGACTACAATCTGGGACGACCGCTTCATCGAGAACCTGGCCGGCAGGCCCTACATGGCTCGTAAGTGACCAAGCTAGAGTTACCCCCACCCCTTCCCCATCATAGCAAGAGAGGGCTTGACTAACTTGTCGGGGGGGGGGAAAGCTGTCTCGCCCTGGTTTTTTACCCACTTCAACACCAAGAACTGGGTCTTCATCGCCGAGGAGCAGCCCACTCTCCGCTGGGAGCAGATGCTCGCCATGAAGCCCGAGCTGGTCGAGATTGTCAGCTGGAACGACTTTGGCGAGAGCCACTACATCTCGTGAGTTCCCCTCCTCTCCCCCCAAAACCATGCCCGCGCCGTAGGCCAAATGACCTGACCCGCGACCGCAGGGACGACCAGCCCAACCACACCGACGACGGCTCGTCGGCCTGGGCCGAGGGCTTCCCCCACGGGGCCTGGCGCTCCCTCTGGAAGCCCTACATCGCGGCCTACAAGAACGGCGAGGACGCGCCGAGGGTCGAGACGGAGCAGCTCGTCTACTGGTACCGCACGCACCCCAAGGACGCCGCCTGCTCGGCCGACCCCATCGGCGTGCCCCGCGGCTACGAGATGCTGGCCGACGCCGTCTTCGTCTCCACCATGCTCACCGAGCCGGCGGAGCTCAGGGTGACGAGCGGCGGCCAGGAGCCCGTGACCGTCAGCGTCGAGGCGGGCATCCGCACGCACAACTTCACCATGGGCGTCGGCCCGCAGGAGTTTGTGGTGACGAGGAACGGGGCGACGGTCGTAGGCGGCACGAGCGACAAGGAGATTGAGGCGGACTGCACCGTCTTCAACTATAACCCTTATGTCGGCTCTTTCGAGTAGAAGCGTCCCCTTGGGGCTTGTACATGTACATATATACATATATACATACATACATACATACATACCTGCTAGTGAGCTAGGTATTGTATTCATCACGTGTAACGCCAGAATATGAAGATACACGAACCTTTTTTTCATGATAATATTTCCTGGGAGATCATTGTCCAGTTTTCACATCGTAGCGATCCTCACATCGAAGCGGGTGTACTATTTTTCTTTAAAATTGTGCTTAAAGCCTCCTTGTGTATCGATTACACGCGTCGAGTGATGAAGCGTGCAGGCTTCTAGTCTAAGTCATGGGACAAAGCACCGAGCGGATGTGTCAGCTAGTCCCCATATGAGCCGGGCAAACTATGAAGGCTAAGAGGGAAGGGGACCTATAGTGAGAAAAAAGGATGTAAGTTAGCACGGTTGAACTTGGTCTTCTGCCAGATTTCCTCGTGTACTAAGACTTGAGTACCTTTTATCTATACATCTTAACCCCACTAGCAGCGACTGATTCTCCTGATGTACCACTTATGTTGCCATATTTCTTGAGATCAAGCCCCATTTTCTCATGTCTTTTTTTTTTAATAAAAAAAGTAATAGCAGGTACTAGGGACGTGTCTGCAGATCGTCGTCGGTCTTTATGCTCGGAGTGTCCGCTTTCCAAGATGATCTCTACGTCAATGCCAATGAATGAAAGACTCGTCATTTCTGGCAACTCGGGTAGACCGTAGAACAGGCCGAAATAATGACATACAAATGCTCCAAGCTTCTTAGAATCTTGGTGAATAGCCTGTTCTTTTTCTAAATTAGATTATAACATGTGCAGGTTTACAGAGAGGCGGGCCGAATGCACCTGTATGAGCTGGCAAGTTGAGGTGCCACAGAATACGTAACCGTTCGTGCCATGCTTTCTCCTTTCACGAGGAGAGGATAATCATGAACCTCTATAGACACGACGAGGTCATGATTCACGGCAGTTGCATAGGTCAAGGAGCCTTCTGACTTCAAGAGAACAGGAGAGTCCGTCTCCCACCCATCACAAGCCGCATGCAACCTTCAACTCCGCCATCTCTTCGTACGTAGGTCCACACCGAGCGACACCAACCAAGATGACCGGGTCGCGGGCGGTGCATGATGCGTACGGCAAGCCAAGATATATCGGCGTCGTATGACATGCCTTCATTCCCTGGAGACAGCTGGGCCAAAGCATGGTTTAGGAGTGGACGAAGCTCGATCGGACCGAACCCACATGGTGAGAATTACCATAGCCTCCATACCTGCGTGCATGCTATTTGCGGGGTACCCTACAGTTCTTCCATCGTCAGTCTATTCGGAAACTTTGGGGTACGCTGGACAACCTTGCAAAGCGAGACTTGTTTCTGGGATCGGCGAATTGCTCATTGCAGGTAGGGCGGAAGTCGGCAAGCCGAGGGAAACTTGCCGATGGGCTATCATACGAAAAGTATGGGAAGAAATGGTTTGTTTCCACACGGAACACGTAAAGATACACACGTATGGTGCATGTCCATAGGCGAAAACATGGAAATTATACCCGGCATCTCAAACCCGTCGTACTCGGTATAGCAGCACATGAAAACTTTCAGCTGCAACTTGTTTTGGAAAGTCAGCTGGAACAGCATCGAGGCCTCTCACATACCGATGAGACAGAGCCAAGGAAAAGCACATGGTGCCATTAGCTCTGTGTAACAGGTTTGCACGTGCGATGACGCGCGTGCATGGAAAAAAGAACTGATCCTCTGTGCATGGCCAGACTGTACTCCGTACTTCGTAGACACTAATCCCCTCAGTCCCAAACGGTGAGCCCGAACAGCCAAAACAGCCAAGCATTGTTCCAAAACTGGACTTCATGCTGGGTTCCAGGTTCCAAGTCGGACAATCCCACAATAGGGCCCCCATGTACTCCGTAGTTGCCTATAAGTCGGTCACTAATACGGAGTATGGAGTCAGTGATAGGGGTAGCATGTGGTGGCAGCACTCCGTGATACGCGGTGAGAGATTCTAGAATAAGTGAGGGGGAAAAAAAGAGCAGAACGCAGAGCAGTGATGATGACGATGCAATAGGCCGAACTCTGCTGCGATGCGACAATTTACTGACCTGCAGCTCGGCCTCATTCACCCCGGATTTCTTTTCACCCCCCCAGACCAATTGCCATGAGGGGTTTTGAGAGATGGTAGTAGGAGCACGTTTTCTTTTCAAACCTGGGGAATCCGGGGACTGCTAGAGGCCGAGGGAATATGAAGGAAAAATGACCAACTACTACTACTACTACTACTACTACTACTACTACTATGTATGGATTACCGCGCGGAGACTCCGCGGGCGCATCGCATAGTACCGAAAGAAGCAAGTTGCTATATGGTAGTACTAGTATGAATGATGGGAAGCTATGAATGACCTGTATACCCCAACTGGCTGCAGCTCGGACCGAGAGACGAAATAATTGTAGTGGCATGTAGTACTCCATACTCCATACGTACGGAGCATATACGGATTACACCGTAGACATGAAACAATCACTACTAGTTTCCTCCTGTCCGTCTGATACCCGTTGATGTGCCCGAAGTGTCCGTGATACGGAGCATATGGTACGGAGTAGAAATACGTCTTTTCCCACATTTCTGTTGACGAAGGAATAGCCATGGCATTGTTAGGGCCTTGGGCCTGGACAAGCCTTGGAGATGGGATATGATTTACTCCATTATTGCGGGGTACAAACACAGGGGAAACCAACAGCGAGAGCGCTGCAGTCAGCCAGCCAGCCAGACCATCCAGACCATCCAGCACCCAGCGTCCCCTCTTGTTTCCAGCTCGGCAGTCGGTCCTTATCCAAGGCGCTAGACTAAATGAAGAAGTTGACAAGTTGGGGTAAAAGGGGTGGGGGAAGAGGAGCCCCTTCCCAAGTCCTTCAACCTCGCTAATTTTGGCAGTCCAGTCCAGCCTACAGAGTACCAGCCTGTGACAGCTGGGATTGGATCCAGATGGCCGCGCTGTTGCGTGACAAGCTGCCCAGGTAATGCCAATGGTTGTGTGCGCCGTAGAGATTCGGTCCTGTCCCCCCCCCCGATAATGCTGTGCCAACGTGGGGCGAGGTTCCTACCCAATTGTACCACGCACAACTCCGTCCTCGTTCCTGTTGGTACTTGGCCCGGCGGCATTGACGCCAATGACACCTGACGGGATGGCTTAGACGATCGGCAGATCTGGCGTTGGATATGGTGGATTGGAAAGGTCCCCTTGGTAATATTGAAGGAAGGCGATCGACTACAGCACGTCTTTTAGGAAAGAAGCCCGCCCTAATGGAAGCAATGGAAGATATATAAAGGGCAGCTCATGCCCGCCTTGGGAAAAAGTCTCTTGGTTGTTTCCCCCATCACCCTTGAGTCATCACCACCCCATCACCAGCACGAGCAGGTTGAAGCCGGCGCCTAACATCGACACGGGAAATCAACCTCAAAGAAAAAAGGCGCAGCCATGAAGCTCCTCGACGTCGCCCTCCTCGCGGCATCCCTGGCCCCGGCGGCTCTCGCTGCCGACGCCAACGCCTGGAAGTCTCGCAACATCTACTTCGTCCTGACGGACCGCGTCGCCCGCGACGCCAGCGACAGCGGCGGCGATGCCTGCGGCGACCTGGGCGGCTACTGCGGTGGCACGTTTAAGGGTCTGGAGGGCAAGCTGGACTACATCCAGGGCATGGGCTTCGACGCCATCTGGCTCACCCCTCCCGTCAAGAGTACGTGCCGACACTCGAAAGCGAAATTAGAGCCGTGAACTGACTGGTTGGTTTAGATACCGATGGCGGTTACCACGGGTACTGGGGCAAGGACCTCTACTCGGTCAACGAGAACTTTGGCACGGCTGACGACCTCAAGAGCCTCGTCAGCTCTGCTCACAGCAAGGTAAGGAAACCCCCCCCCCCCCCCCCCCCCGAATGTTAGTCTTTTAGGCATGTGTACTGATGATGAGGTTTAGGGCATGTACATCATGGTCGACGTGGTGGCCAACCACATGGGCAAGGGCGACGTGTCGACGTACCTCCCCGAGCCCCTGAACCAGCAGTCGTCGTACCACGCGGCCTGCGACATCAACTACGACGACCAGAACTCGGTGGAGCAGTGCCAGATCGCGGGGCTGCCCGACGTGGACACGGAGAACCCGGACGTCAAGTCGGCGCTCAACGAGTGGGTGGGCTGGCTGGTCAAGGAGTACGGCTTCGACGGGGTGCGCATCGACACGGTCAAGCACGTGGCCAAGGCGTTCTGGGGCGATTTCTCCTCGTCGGCGGGCGTGTACACGGTGGGCGAGGTGTTCGACGGCGACCCGGACTACCTGGCCGGCTACGACGGGCTCATGGGCGGCCTGCTCGACTACGGGACCTACTACCCCATGAACAACTTTTACCAGCAGAAGGGGTCCAGCCAGGACCTGGTGGACATGGTCAACACCATGGGTGAGAAGTTCCGGGATCCCGCGGCGCTGGCCTCGTTCCTGGACAACCATGACAACCCGCGCTGGCTGAGCGAGAAGAACGACGCGTCGCTGCTCAAGAACTGCCTCGCCTTCGTCATCCTCTCGCGCGGCATCCCCATCGTCTACTACGGCACCGAGCAGGCCTACGCCGGCGGCGCCGACCCCAACAACCGCGAGGACCTCTGGCGCAGCGGCTTCGACACCAAGAGCGACATGTACCAGGCCATCTCGCGCCTCTCGGGCGCCAGGTCGGGGGCCGGCGGCCTGGGCGGCAACGACCACACCCACCTGTACGTCGCCGACACCGCCTACGCCTGGAGCCGCGCCGGCGGCGACCTCGTCGTGCTCACCACCAACGGCGGCTCCGGCACCGGCGGCGAGCACTGCTTCAACACCCAGGTCCCCAACGGCTCCTGGGAGGACGTGTACAACGGCGGCCAGTACAGCGCCGACGGTGACGGCCAGGTCTGCATCACGGTCTCCAACGGCGAGCCTGCGGTCCTGCTCGCCGGCAACTAGGAGGCGAGTCAGGGGGGGGGGGGGGGGGGGGGGGGGGGGGGTCCAGGAGATGGATCAAAGTGCCAAATGTATATAGGGACGAGATTATGACAGTTCTTTTTCGTTTTCTTCAAATATGGAAACATTTCTATTTTACTATTTTGGGTTTATTTCTTCTTTGACCTCCGCCCATGCAAGATTGCAAACTCACTGTGATTTTTATGTTAGCATAAGGATGGGCTGAGTGAGACAAGTCAACACTTACGACGCTGATGAACCTCGCCATCCACTTTTCGACGGCCTCCTTGGCCTCGTCGACTAGACCGAGCTCTGTCACTTTCCTGTTAGCCTTGTTTTTTCCGACACCCGCGTCATCAGCGGGTTCTTCTGTATGTGCTCACCTAGCAGCAGCTGGACGGCACCGCGCACGCCGGACTCGAGAGCGGAGGAGATCCAGGCGTGGGTGTAAGCCGTGTGCTCTCCCACGAAAATAATCTATCACGTGTCAGTTTTCTTCTTCCTTCTTCTTTACATACACTCCGGATCCCTCTTCGTCTCCTCTCATTCTTGTACACTCACGTTGCTGTGCGTCTTAAAGTACTCGGGAATGTACAGCTCGTGGTTCCCGACGTTGGGCTCGGCCCAGCCGGCGCCGGCGGCGAACTCGTCCTGCGTCCAGCACTTGCGGGCGTACTTGCCCGTCCACTGCTCGAGCGCGACGTCACCGTGCAGCTCGGCCATGGCGTCGACGACGTAGCGGACGTGCTGGTCCTCGGGCACGCCGTCCCAGTTGACGCCCAGGGGCCGGTTTACCTCGTACGAGGCGAGGACGCTCGCCGGGCCCCCGGAGGTGGTGTCGTTGATGCCGTAGGACGGGTAGCACACGCTGCCGAGGCCGGGGATGTCGGTGGCCGTGTCGCAGGAGCCGTGGATGGGGCGGTCGAGGTGCTCCCAGAAGCGGGTGCGGTACTCGAGGGCCACCTTGCACGCCGTGTTGAAGTTCATGGTCGTGATGGCGTTGCGGAGGACGGGCGAGATTTCTGCGTTTCGCACCGTCGCGTTAGAGGAATGGGAGGGCTCAGAAGGTATTCAATCATAGATTTGTTGTGGGTTATCCGGGGGAGGGGAGTAAGGAGTAGGGGGAGGGGGAAGGGGGGGGGAGTCAAACATACCAGGTAGTCGCATGCGCTGGACGACGGAAAAGGGCGCCGACATGACGGCGTAGTCGTAGTCCCGCGTCTCGAGCGGCTCGGTGTAGTTCCTCCTCCACCCCACCGTCAGCCGCCCGGTGCCGGCGTCGAAGCTGATGCGGTCGACCTTGGCGTCGTAGGTGGTGTCGGGGTCGATCAGGGGCCGGAAGGCGGCGGGCAGCCTCTCCATGCCGCCGTCGATGGTGACCAGGTCCTCGTTGCTGTAAAGCATGGTGTGGTACATGCGGGTCAAGTAGGACTCGGTGTCGACGCCCGCGGTGAGCAGGTTGGCGTCGGCGAGACTGCCGTTGAGGTAGTCGACCAGGAAGGCGAACTCTGACCAGTGGTCGCCGGGGAGGCCGGCGGGTCCTCGGTTGGCTGTCGAGGCTCTCTACGTTAGTGACCAATTCAGGGGGAGTTTTCTAAATGATGAAATGATGAAAGGATACGGGGGAGAGTCGGGAAGAGGGCGACTGACTGAAAAACTCAGCGTGAGCCTTGTAGTAGTCCTCGGCTATTTGGCCGAGAAACTCCTGTCCCGGCAGCGCCTCGTCGACTTTTGCCTTGAGTGCCACGGCCGAAGCGGGCAACTCGGCCACGGGAGCGCCCAGGGAAGCGTTGCGCGCGACGTCCGCCTGCGTGGGGGGTAACCCGTCGGCCATCTTGACGCCGCCAAAGTACACAAACGAGTTGTTGCTCCTCTGCAGGAACGGAATAAAGGCCACCTCGAGATCCTCCTTATCCCCGTCCCCGCCGACGCGGCCGGCCTCGCGGTTGATGCGGTTGATCTCGTCGGCGACCTGGAGGACGATCTGCTGGTCCGAGATGTTGTACGTGCGGCCGCCGATGGACGCGGTGACGGGGATGCGCATGGGGCCCATCTCCTGGTACGAGCGGATGCCCGGCCCCGTGGAGAGGTGCTCGGTGCGGATGCGCCCGCCGGGTCGGTGGCTGCCCTCGAGGATGCTGACGTTGGTGAGGCCGGCCTGGGTGAGGACCAGGTAGGTCATGATGCCGGACATGCCGGCGCCCACGACAGCCACCTCCTTTCTCTTGGCTTTTGCGGCGTCGACGTGCGTGTTGCCGCCGTCCTTGCTTCCCTTGAGGAACTCTACGCCGTCGAACCAGGGACCCCACAGCTCGAAGCCGTTTTCGCGTGTCATCTCGATGGACCCATTGTTACTTTTGCTGCTGCTGGTGCTGATATTGCGCTTCCCCCGTTTGCTGACGGAGCTTCTTTTGCTGAGGTGCAGCTCTTCGTGGAATTTCTGTGGTTTACTACGGCCCAGGAGCGAGGAGGAGGAGGAGGAGGAACCGCCGGCGTCCGGATCTTGGCCCCACGCCGAGATGCAACCCCCGGACTCGGCGTCGCGGGGCAGGACCCATACCAGGCGGTCATGTTGCTGCTGCTGCACCCCGCCGGACTCGGGGGAGGGAGAAGACCGGGCGACCACGTGGTGGGCGTCGCGGCTGGTCTCGGCGTCGCAGGGCCCGTAGGTGAAGTCGACGGGGCCCCTCACGAACGCATCGTACGCGACATGGACGTTGGCGACGTGAGAGTTGAGGCTGGACCTCGTCTCCAGGCGTATCGCCGAGGCCGAGGCCTGGCTCAGGAGGAGCGAGGTCGTCGCGAGGGTGCTCGTGGAGAACTTCATCTTGACCGAAAGGGGAGTCCCTTCTCTTTTTTTTTCTTCCCCTTTCTAAAGCGAAACTATCAGGTTACTACTTGATTCTAAGGGCTGACTGCTACGTCCCTCGGAAGATGTGAGCTGCGCGGGCAGCAGCAGCCCTTTTAAATGTCACCATCATTAGCCCCGAGGCCTAGAACCAAAGTCTTCCCATGAGGGGGGGTAGTGAAAAGAAGAAGAAAAAAAATAGAATCTTGGCCAGTTGCAGCACTTTACGCGCAACAGTGCCGATTACAGACGCAATCCGTAACCCACAAACCATCAATGCATTTAGTTTTCGGGCCAGCCTGTGGCCTGAAAGGGGAGAGATGACGGCAGATGTCATTATCTGCACACATGGCACCATGGCCATGGGGCGATAACGCCTTTTGGGACTAGGATGCGGCCGTCCGGTACCATGGAGTTGGTTGGTCCTTGTTTTTTTGGTGAAGCTCACAGGTGTGCCAGGGTTCATCTTAAAGAATCCTTTGCATGATCCATGCCTGGTTACCTGTCAACCACGGCACGCTTATCAGGGCTGCAACTGTGTTGTGCACATAGAAGGAACAACAGTATAAAAGAAAGGATGAAGAAGAAGAAAGGAGAAAAAAAGGAAGAGAACTAGAGAGAGAGCAATGTATTATCGCCGTGTTGCTTTTTTTCTCCTTTCCCTGAGCCCAAGGATATCGCGTACTATCGTCTTCTAGCAGTTCTAGCTAATAATGCTTGACGATCCCCCCACGACAGGTACTAAGAACTTCCCCCGCACGGACTATGCTTGCCTCACCCGGGTCGCGACGATCTACAATCGACCAAGGGACACGCACCCCCGATACCATAACATAGCAGCCGCGTACTCCGTATTGTAGGGCCATCCAGTGGACCCGCCGGTCCAGGAAGTTTGCTGCCGAGAAAGGCACCTGATACGTGCACGGATTTATATCGAAGGAGATGTGTGGACAATGCCCTTTTACTAAATACTCCGTATGTAAAACATTCATGGCCCATATACTCTGAAAAGGGGAAGACTTGTAACCACGAGGATTGCCCCATGCACCATACCCCAACGACTAGAACATTATCATCGTAAAGAACCAAGAAAAGAATCATGTCGTGATTGATCCCGGATAGCAGCTTCGCTAGGTAGCCCAGTCGATGCGCAACAAGTTCCTTGGTACTCCATACCGTTGCGGAGAACAACGGAGGATTGACATGTGCCCTAGGGTTCAAAAGGGTGCCATCTCGACAACTTCGCAATGGTTACATGGGATGGGACAACACAACAAGACCTTGAGATGCATGAGAGAGAGAGAAAAGAGACATGAAAGCTATTGAGAAGAAAAAACGACCATAGCATTTGCCGAATTAGGTACGAGATGCCTCTTCATCAGTCCCTTTGGGATCGATGGGGAATGTCAGTCGCACAATACGAAATATCTGATTTAGATTACGTGCTACGCCGTAACCCCGGAGCTTGAGGCTATACCCAGTTGTATGCATGCACCACTCCCCGCCCGCTCCGGGCTGTTGCCTCAAATCTACAGGGCTTGGTTCGCTGGGCGCGGCATCGGATCTGGTCCCACGCGTACAGACGTGTCAGTGCGTACCGATTACAGAATATGGGTTTCATGTCTTCGTCTTGACACCACGTTGGGGATGCACGACATGAATGTAATGATTCTCAGCTCAGCCTGTGTCACGAGGTCGAGGCCCTTAGTTCATTAGTATGGCGATCTACGGAGTACCATTTACCCTAAATACGGTGTAATTTGAGTAGCTATTTCCATCCGATATGTATGGTAACCTACTACTAGTTTGTCAGTGTGTACATACTTGATTCTATGTAACGAAACAAGAGAAGCACACATCGTGGTTATAGGGGGTAGTCGTATATACAGATGCTACCGATGCACCCTTTCCTATATCTAATCTCCTTTTTGCACAGCGCCCCGTGCTGTATCAGCATTTATTTAGCCTCTCTCTCAACCTCTTCGTATGCGCGTTTTATAGAGTGCGAAGCTAGTTCTAATTAGGGTCGTTTGGGATATATATACGGAGTACGGAGTACGGAATACACGCAAGGTAAACTCGCCGAGTTGCTTTCTGAGTGCCGGCATTTCGACAACGTCTTCTTTTCTCCTCGATCCCGAGATGCTATGGGTTTGACACAAATGAGTTTGCCCGCCGGTACGTGTCCTATTCAACTATATGTTAATCGGTATTTGCTGCCTGGTAATACTTGGCAGCCGGATGAACGTGCTTTTCTTGTTTTCCGTAGTCCCGGCCCTCTCGAGCCAAGGAATAGAGCGCATCGGCCTCCAACTCCCTATCTCCGGAGTACCTATGGGAATGATAAAAAGTCGCAAAATTTCCAAGTGAGGTAAACCAACACAGTTCATCAAAATCATCGTCACGTTCGGCAAGAAGAAATACATCGCGCGCCAAAAAAAATGGCAGTCTTGGGGAAAATTATCATCAGCATTGGTGCTCTGGGCCTCCTCGTCGGAGCCCCCATCGCCGATTTCGATGTGACCCATCAGTACAACCCACGATGGCCTCCCCACGCAAAGTGAGACGCCCGCAAGCAAAGAATCATCCTGCGTACTTCCGTATGTAGGTACATATGCATGTACTCATGCTGACCTCTCACCACAGATTCCACAACGCGCAGACCATAAGCCTGTCCATCATGCTCGGCCTGCTGACCCTGTACTACACCTGGCGCCGGGGCGGCGGCGGCCCCGGCAACCGCAAGGACAATCTCTTCGCCGCGCTCGTCTGCGGCTCCATATACTGGGCCGCCGGCTTCTGCGCCTACTTTTTCCCCGGCACCAGCGGTCTCGACCCGGAGCACGGCGGGCCCGGGTTCCCTCAGGCTCCCATCTTTGGCGGCTTCTGGGCTTTGGCGGTGATGGGATGGGCGCTCCAGAGGTTTCTGGGACTATGAGGTTCCCGAAAATGCATTCATTGTGTTGTTGTAAGGTTACGGGGATAAGAGAGAAGCTTTGTTGATTATATTGTTAATTAAAAAAAAAGGAGTGTATTAATAATTATGCCAAGTATGTATATGCATTGCTGTTACCCATTATATCTTATCCGGACTCTTTTTCCTTTCCTCCCCCACACACGCGTTTCTGCTAGGAAGCAAGTTCCTCGCGAAAACAAGTTGTTGCTTGTCCAGCAGTTTACTGGGGAAAGTTCTGGACGGGGTAGCTCTGGTCAGGCTTGACGACCTTGCCGCCGGCGAGCTGCTTGTCGGTGTAGGCGGGCCAGGCGACGAGCTTCTTGGCGTTGTTGACGACGGCGAGGGTGGTGAATCCGGCGTCGGGGCCGAACTGGCCCGACCAGCCGGTGGTGACGGTGTACGGGCCGCAGTTGGCGCCGGTGCCGGAGCTGCGGCTGGCCGGGGTCTCGCCGGACTTCTTGACGGCGAAGTTGCAGGCCTGGCGGGAGCCGGCGGCGTTGACGGTCAGGGACCAGTTGCAGGTGGCGTCGGCCTTGTCGCAGACGCGCTTGACGCCCTCGATGGTCCAGGTCTGCTGGGCGGACATGGCCTTGACCTCGGCGGCGGGGGCCGGGGCAGCGAAGGCGGTGGCGGAGAGGAGGGCGACGAGGGCGGTGGCGGAGAACTTCATCTTGGTGGTTTGTTTGGGGGCTTGTTTTTTTCCTAAAAGGAGGAGTTGTGTGGAAGTGTGTTTGGTAAGGTGGTAGTTGTGAGTGTGAGTGTGTGAGTGTTGATTGTTGGATGATGAGAGAGGAGATGTATCGAAAAGAAGGGGATTCCTTCCACGTCTTTATACTTGAATCAATATTATGGACGGTTCAGGTATTCCGCAGCATTACCGTCCCATACGAGGGTAGAAAACAACAACAACAACAACAACAACAACATTCTAGATCGAGCACAGAAAACCGATACGAGGTCTCTCCTCCAGAACAACGCACCCGGTTCAGCCCAGTCGGCGGGGATGTACCCAGCAGGGATAACAAGAAGTATCGTTGCACTGACCGAGAGGCCGGTTCTGGTCCCGCCCCACAGCAAGGTACATATCCCGTATGCTACTATTACATAGTACGATCGAGAATCTCGCAAGGTTCGTACTAGCAATCTAACCGACGGTCCTTGTTTCTGTTCCTTTTTCTCCATCCGTTCTTCTCGTCTTTCTCTCCAAGCGGGCCAAACAGGATGCCCCAAAAGCCACGGGCCAGCACGTTTTTCCTTTCCCCAATTCTTTCTCGTATTCATGTTCCTCGGTGTTCTCGGCAAGAGAGATCAATCTGCAAAAGGTCCTCTCTCCTCTTTCTCCTCCCCCCATTGGCCCTTTTTTATGCCGGTTATCGTCGATGTAGGTACTCCCGTAGTGCTCCGCAATGTTCTTCTTCGGTACGCAGCTCCGTGTTTCCAGTCTCCAGCTTGGCTGTGCTGGGTTGGCTTTTAGCAACGAGGTACTATACCTTCTCCGTCCACGTATTGCATACTACTGCTTACTACTACTATGTGTCTACTATCATGTTATGCTACGTGGTAGTAGGCCTGTAAGTACGGAGTAGTACTGCTAGTATCATAACGGCGTCATGGGCTAGCCGCTGCCGAGCCCATGTCTCTCTCGCCACCATCAAGCCAGAGCATGTTTCCCAACAAATACGACGATACCAGGAAAAAAACTCCGTGCCGGAAAGTAGGCGGGGATGTCCTCATGGTACTTTTTCCCCCCATCATCACAAGGCGGAGTTACTGAAAATGACTGGGTGGTACTTTTTGTCCTCCTAGCTTTCTTGTTTTCCTTGTTTTTCTTTTTCGAGGCCTACATGTACGGAGGACTTTTGATATGCGTGTTAGCTGCAGCTGATGTCACTCGCCCGTCAACGGCGTTGGTCTGTCTCGCGGCTCGTTGATAGGCGATGGCCTGATGAGCCCTCTACGACACCGGCTCGGGTTGACGCTGTCTTCCTCTACCGTGCTTGTTTCCAGAGGACGGTCGGGGGGACTGCTTTGGCATGACGTCCCTAGGGTAACACTGCTACTAGGTACTAATACTAGCAGAGGTATCTGTAAGTAATGCGCAGCACGCAGACAGTTGCTTCTTTTTTCTTCTTTTTCGGGCTGGACATTTCTCGTGTTTCTTTTTTTGGGTCCTTTTTTTTGGGGTCCTTTTGCTTTGACAGCTACGGACGGTCGCTTAAAGCACCAAGTGGGTTCCTCTCTCGCCGGTTAGATCCGAGGCTGAGAGACAGACAGACAGACAGACCGACGGAGAGAGGAGAGCGTATATTAGCGCGGCATAATCGTGCTGGTCCATGATGGAAACTTCGTATCCGGGAGATTCTAGAGCCCAAAACCTCCGTAGAACCTTTTTTGGTGAGGGGGGGAGAGACACACGATTCTCGTTCCGTCGGTAATAAGCCAGACTAAACGGGGTCAATATTTGCTTTGCTGTTCCGTGTGGTTTCAAAGCCACTTCTTGACTCTCAGGCGCTTATTACGAGGAGCAAAACCTGGAGGATGGCAACTTGAGATTTGAGGCTGTTCCTTTGTCGCCGATTGTCTCGCCGTGCCGGCAGTGAGACGAGACAGTATGTCATGCTCTGCGAGTGCAGCTGTCAATGTCATTCGGGGGTTGTCTGTGCCGCATCTCACGTCGTGCAAGACCACGCCCATGTTTGCATGAGGTACTACCGAGTACTGCTCCATAGGTAGCAAGTAGAGTGTTGCCCCATCAGAGCGTCGTAGCCGCGAGCCGTTCCATTACTACGGGCTACCTGTTGTGCCAAGGAAGCATATACGAGGCTGACACCTCCCAAAATAAATCCGTCAGGCGACTGCGTATTCTACCCTGCTGCCTATTTTGTCCACGCTCCCCTGGTCCCTTGACGTTCTCGTATTCCGGCGTCGCGATGCAAGGGCGAGGGGGTAACAGTAGTACCCCGATGTAGTAGCAGCAGCAGCGGTGCTACCATACCTAGTATGATCGCAGCCTGGCACGAGTACGGAGCGCAGCTCGATGGTATTCGCGGAGTAGCACTGGTAGCAAGTACATCTTGCCATCTCCAGATATTGCCAGTGCCAAGTGGTAGTGGCAGTGACAGCCGGTTGATAGTAAGCTAGCCTAGCGTCAAAAGTCCCTCTCCCCCGTATTGACCTGCTAGCTCGGCATCTGGCATGCCGACCGACGAGCTGGGGAAAATGGGGGGGGAGGGGGGAGACAGTGACGGAGCCGGCCGAGTCGATAGTCGCGGCAATTCGAGAGAGAGAGTCTGCTGACAGTAATCATGTCACCCAAGCCCGACCAGAGGATGAGGTTTTCGAGCCATTGGAGCGCCAGAAAAGAAGGTCGTCGTGTACGAGTTTACTATCGAATGGCAATAGGCTCTATGATGCAGTAGGCTCTTGGTGCCGTTTCTTTTTCTTTTCCCTATCCATTCAAAAAAAAAAAAACCTCTTCGGTCGAGGGATTAATGCTTACTGGCCATTATAGTACATGTTGACTATAGCTTGACAGCACATCACTAGATACGAGCTTGGAATGAATTGATTTATGCGAGCCCTTTTTACTTCCCATATCAACAGTAGTACCCTTTGCATCATGCATAATAGCTGAATGTTGCATGAAAATAGTAACGTTCTAGGCTGGCTAGTCAATGGGCTATTGATTTTTTTGAGTTTATGCCAAGTATTTGGGCTCCGTCGACATAAGGTTTGCACGGTCAGGCACGCCAAGTCGACGGCTGTCTAAATCATCATGGCAATCTATGCTTCATCCGGTATTCCAGTCATGTTTGTCAAAGCTATGCTCCGGACCTTCAGCTACTCTATATCCGCCCCGCATCTGATCCCTCCCTCCATCGTCCGGCCACTCGCACTCTTCTTCCCTGTGAGCAACTCTAGCAACTCATGCCTCACTCGGCAGCCGTGATGTCCCTCTCCCTCTCCGCGAGCCCAAACTCGCTCAGCATGACGGACCTGCCCGCGTTGCGCTCCCTCACGGCGGCGTGCGTCTCGTGCGTGGACCTGATGTGCCAGAACCGAATCTCGCGGCTCTGCCCCGGCCGGTGCACGCGGCCGACGAGCTGCTCCCGCTCGCGGTTGGAGAAGAGCTCGCCGAACTGCACGACGTAGGAGCAGAAGACCATGTCGATGCCCACGCCCACGAGCCGCGGCGTCGTCGCCACCACGTAGCTGCGGTGCTCCCCCGGCGACGCCGCCTCCGCCGCCACCGCCCGCAGGAAGGTGTCGCGGCTCGCCGGCCTCGGCGTCACGTTCTGGAAGATGCGCGTCACCTTGGTTATGCGCCGGAGGGTCGGCTCGTTGCGGATCCAGTGCACCAGGTGGGCTACGAGGGACGGCGTCTGCGCGATGAGGAGGATGTGACGCGGGCGGGGTGGTGGTGGTGGTGGTCTCGCTGCTCCTCCTGTACCTCCTCCATGTGCAGCAGCATCCTCGGTACCGCCAGCAGTGCCAGAAGCAGTGCCACCGCCGTGGGCTTCATGAATGATCCTCGCCAGCTGTTTTGTCCACTCGTGACCCTCGTGCCTATGCCTAGCCTTGAACAGCACGCTCTCCTCGCCCAACCTAAAATCGTCATCAATCTGCTTCACCGACGCGGGCAGTATCGACGCGGAGCCCTCGTTATCGTCGTCGCCCCCGTCGGCCGCCGCCGCCGCGATGCCCGGCATGATGCCCGCGCTGAAGAACTGCGTAAACACCGTGGCCCCCGCCACGTCGTCGAAGCGCAGGTCGCGGTACATCTGCGACCGCATCTCCGACAGCCGTCGCCGGCAGCGCTCCCCCAGCCGGCCCACGGCGGCCTCCAGCTCTGGTGGCACCGACACCTCGACGCTGCGGTGCGTGATGCCCGGCCGCTCGTCCTGCAGGCGCGTGTCCAGGTAGGGGCTGCCCCAGTCGCGGGCCACGGTGAAGGGCCGCATGAAGTTGGCGAAGTCGCGGGCGAACTTGGCCGTCGTGTCGGTGTCCTCTGCCGCTTCTTCTTCCGTTTCCTCCGTCTTTACGACTACCTGGTTCTGGTTCTGCTGCTGCTGCTGCTGTTGTTGTTGCTGTTTCTGCCGGTTCTGCAGCTGGCGGAACCGCGCGGCAAACTCGGGCAGACGGCCGAGCACACTCTTCCGGGCGTCGGGGTCGGATATGAGTATCTCTAGGCACGACGCCACGTCGTAGGGGGAATGCGAGAACGGCGTGGCCGTCATGAAGAACCAGCGCGTCCGGCGCCGCTCGTCGACCCGCGACAGCTCCTGGATGCGGCGCAGGGACTTGAACAGCACCGAGTCCCTGTTGACGACCAGGTGGCTCTCGTCGTAGATGAACAGCGTCGCCGCGATGGTGAACGGGATCTTGACATGTATGCCCCCATTCCTGTTGCTGCCGCCGCCGCCGTTACCATTGCCCCTTGCCGCCGCCGTCGCCGCCTTTCTGAGCTTCTTCGGCCGGCGGATCCTCGTCTTGGTGGAGAAGAGCTTCTCGATGCCGCTGTTGTTGCTGCCGTTCTGGCTCAGCGCCTGGTAGGACATGAGCATGAGGAAGCGGAACTGCGTCGCCGACGCCGGGGGCGCCTCGAAGCGCAGGTCCACCTTGTCGCCGGCCTCCTGGCGCAGCTGGTCGTACGACATGCACGGCGGGGCGGCGTCGGCCCGGAACCTGTTCTTGGCCCTGTACTCGTGCGACGGGCTGACCACCTTGGCCATGAGGTTCCTGCTGCGGACGCGGCGGCGGCGCTCGAGGTCGGTGTCGTTGGCGGCGTCGTCGGCGTCGTCGTCGAGAGGGATGGACGTGAGCTGGCCCGTGTCGCGGTACGAAACCGGCTCGACCAGGACCTCCTCCGTCACCGTCCTGTCGGCTTCGTCGAGGCTGTCGCGGACGTGTATGCGACGGCGGAAGTAGGCCCTGATGCGCGCGGCCCAGGCGTCGAGGTTGCTCGCCGGCACGGCTATGACCGAGGGACCCCCCACGAGCTTTCTGAGGTAGTCCCTGCTTATGCCGTCGGGCACGCAGACGCACTGGATGCCGTAAGGGTTCCCCGCGGGACAGACAAGCCCGGGCCGCTTCTCCGCCGCCGCGCGGCGGTCGAGGTGCATCTCCGGGTGCCGCTTCACGTGCCGCGCGTTGTGCATGACGAGCGAGCTGACGGCGAACAGCCCCAGCGCGCAGATGGACTTGCCGAGCCCGACGTTGTCCGCCACGAGCAGGCCGTCCAGCTCCGGCTCCGACAGCTGCGACTTCATGGCCCGCACGATGAAGGCCATCTGGTGCACCAGCAGGCCCTGGCGCGTCCCCGCGAGAATTTTACCCCCCGACCGCTGCGAGCGCGGGTGGTCCAGCACGACGCAGACTTCCGCCCACTGCGCTTCGGTCAGGAACTTTTGGTGGTAGAGGATCTGCTGCGTGGGCGCGATGCAGCCCGTCAGCGGCTGGTCGTCGGGGAGCTCCCGGGCTAGGATGAGGTCATCCTCGTCGTTGTTGTCCTGGTCCTCCCGGTCGTCGCCTTCGCCGTCTGATCCATGTTCCGAAGCGTCCACATGCTGCTGCTGCTGCTGCTGCTGTGCTTCTTCCAGACCTGTTGTGCTCCTGGCAGCAGTAGCAGCAGCAGTGTCGGGCTCTCGACCTTGGGCGGCGGGTTCTTCTATCGCCTGTTGCTGGTTTTCCATACCGGAAATGGCTACGTCGGGGTGAGCGGCTTGTTGCATGGGAGGCATGCGTTCAGTTGTTGGCTTCTGCATTTCGGCACTGCTAGCAGCCACGTCATCTGCCTCCAGCATGGGCATGGCCTTGGATCCGGCTTTGTTGGCTTCTTTCTCTGGCAAACCCTCATGCGCGCTCTCAGGCAAGGGTTCCTTTCGATCTATCATGCTGTGATCACCATCCATCTCGCGTAATTCATTTCCCATCATCACGTCTGTGGTATCGCATATCGTGTCGTCGCCGCCGTCGGAATCCTCAGAGCCCGATGAAATCTCAAAAGGGGCCGCGCTCGTAGATCCGTCTTCAACATCCGCGGGGACTGGAATCGTAGCATTGTTGTAGGCGCGCTCTATGACACGTCCTTGTTGCGGCAATGGAGCGACCGCCGAGACCATCGGAGGCTTCTCGTCGCTCTCATGAACGGCGACTATATCATCAGTAGTCAACTGCTCAACGCCATCTGTCATGACTTCTCCACGTAACCCCGAACCCAGTACTAAAGGTGAGCGGTGTATGATCCTCATGTCACCACTGCCATTATTATCATCATCATCATCTACCGTCACAATCATTCCACCCGGCTGCTGGTTTTCTCTTCCTCCTGCTGCTGCTGCTCTATCCTGAACCCGCCGAGGCCCACAAGCCTCATCAAACGGCAAAAAGTCGACAAAAAGGTCGCCGTCGTCGTCGGAGCCAAGTCCCGCCGCACGCCTCCTCCGCAGCAGCAGCAACCTCTCGATGTCCCTCATGGCCTTGTGCCAGCTGGCCTCCTCCGAAAACGTCAGCTCGTAGCCGGCGGCGAGGACGACCCAGGCCTCGGCACCCCGGCAGGCGGGCACGTTGCCATCGACCCAGGCGCGGAACTTGGCAAAGGTGAAGTAGTGCCTCGGTATGGGCGGGCGGGCGTCGGGGTAGGCGAGGAAGGCGAGCAGGCTGCCCTCGAGGAGGGGCTCTCTGTCGGAGGCGCGGGCGCGGATGGTGAAGTAGACGTCACTGAGGTCGGGGGTGGTCGTGGTGACGATAGGAGGGGGAGTAGTATGAGCATGATGATGAGGATGAGAAGGGAGCAGTGGTTCGAGTAGTCTGCGTCGTTGTCGGGGTGGTCGGTCGTCGTCGGACGGGGAACCGCTTCGCTGGCGGCTGAGGAGCATGGTAAGGATCTCTCTTTTTCCCCATTTTCCTCTCACACAGTGTCAGAGGGTCAAACGAGCGCTTACCTTGATGTATGCCGTGATAACATTGTGTTGGGTGCTCCCGAGAGCGGCGATGGTGGGATATCGATGGTTGCGTGATGCAGAATTGCCGTCGAGACGTGCTCGTTAGAGCTTTCTTCCATTGCGACCCGTAATGTTACGAGGGGGGTTGCGTAAATTGTAGATCACTCGGAGAGAATGCAGAGAATGCGTCAGTGCTGTGTGTTTGCTAGAAGATGTGATGTTTGCTGGCTGGCTGGTGGCGAAGAAAGAATGTTCACTCACGCCGCGGCTCGTTGGGCAAGTTTATCCGTGAGTGAGTGATTGAGTGAGACGAGATCGATTCCTGCCGCAAGGGTGAGCTGAGTGACAGGTGAGAAATGGGTTACGCATTATTTGTGTGCCAAATATACAGATTTTGCTCATCAAGCCATAATCGGTACAGTTTGTTCGTCTAAAATGGGAGGGAAAACACAGCGTTGTAACGCAACAGTCACAATCTTGGTTGGCATTGTTGCAGAGAACATCTTTATTCATCACATCTCTTCATGGCATATACCACAGCATATAGCTCCACCCCCTCACCGCAATCTACTCCCGCTCACCAAGACCGATGCTTATCATGCGAGACAAGTAGGCAAACAGAAGGGCCATGACCAGAACCCTTATGAGAAGTATCCCGAACCAACACTGAGCCACTGTTATGATGGCCTCTAGCTCACGTAGTTCCTCGAAGAACTCTATGCTGCAGCTGTCCTCGTCATCTTCAGGCTGTTGAGTGATGCCGAGCCCTCGAGAGCTGGTCATCAGAAAGCCCTCTGAATCACCTAACGCCGCGTCATTGTCCTCCTCACTTTCCTCCTCACTCTCCCACTCGCTTTCCCCCTCGCTGTTCTATGGCGAGGTGGGACTCCACCGGAGGTCTTCCTCACTCAGTCCGATGGTGACATCGAGGTGATCGATGTACTCATCTTCGGAGGAGGTTTCTGTCTCGCTCGCGAGGTTGTGGCTTATCCTAGGCAACCTTAATGTCAATAGGAGTGGCGGACAACAGGCTGAATTGGCATGGCAGAGTGGGTGATCGCCAAGCAACGCCATATCGTAATGGGGGATGATTGGTAGGCGGTACCTTTGCGGCGCTGATGGCCGCGTGCGCAAGGTTCGAAGAGGACTAAAACAGTCAGTCAGAGCATCTTTTTATAGGTATGCGATCGAGAGCGTGGTAGACCAACATTTCATCTTCGGAGTCTGTGTCCCAAGGGGTAGGACTTGCGATTCTCGTCTCGTCACGGTCCATTTTCGCGAATGCTTTAGCAGGAGGAATTATGATGGTTTTTGGTGATAGTAGAGGAGAGAATTTGAACATACAGTATTTTTCAGAAACGATTGTTACTTGTGGTAAACCCTGAGATGCCGCGATCAGGTGATGAGGGCGTGAAGGGCTATGTCAGTTGCCCGCCAACTGTAGGCAGCTGTGAGAGAGACGGATGGATGGGAATAACAGAAGGGCCTCTATAGTCTCCAGGTCAACTATAGCAGTACGCATTCATATCCAGAATGTTCTATTGTGCGTCGAGTGCGAGTTCTGGGGCGTGAACAACTGCAACCTAGGAGACATGTTCACGTTGTTGACAAAGGAGGTCGCTAGTGTGCCCAGAGAAGAACCCCCCCCCTCAATGTATCCCCTAATATTTTACGTTGAAATTAGTTTATTGATTTTCGAATGTACCAATGAAATATGACATCCTCGTAGTGTCGCCGTGAATATTATTCACGTTATATATCACTTTTTCTTCCTTTCTAGGTAGATAATGGCCCATTGAACACATGTCGAGGCTGAAGCGTGGTTAGCAACCAATACATACCACGGAGTGCGCAGACTACCACGGTGCGAACCATCTCTAACATGAGCGTGCCTAGATGATACGCGATGTTGACTAAACCATTGGCATTCTGACAATGGTCCCCTTTACCGCCGTAGACCTGTCAAGGGCCATGCAACGCAGATGTTATAGTAGCCAAATCCACGCAGAAAGGACGAAAAGCACCAATATACCGAGCCTACACGTCCACACACGCAACAATGAACCTCAGAAACAGGCTACAGACGGCGGACAACTTCGAAACCAAATCTCTGGCCTGGATGACGCGGAGCAAGCCATATAGCTAGAAAGGAGCCGTAGCATCCCCTCGCGGTTATCCTCGTAGGCAGCGATACAGTTCAGCTTCTTGTCGCAAAACGCAAAGCCATACGCAAAGCCCAAGTTGAGGATCGGCAGCAAAGTTGCCACCGTGGCAGACATGGAAATTTTCAAGAAGTGACAGCGTCTGGTATTGCTGCCTATACAAGATATAGGGATAGCATAGGGATAACCAAATGTCCATGATTCATACAAAACGCATGTATACTTTATAAGACGTCTATCTATATATGTATATGTATATATATATATTTGTGTGTGCGTGTGTGCGCGTGTGCGTACTGCTTTAGAGATGAGCGACAATGCCATGCGTCTATCCACATGCCGCATCACCTTCCTGTAAACCTCTGCTCCAGCAACCGCAGGGGCACATAGAACATAGCGCTCAGCACAAACGCCAGCTCGAACCCGAGGTCGCCCGTCGTCTTCGCGATCGGTCCCGTCCACCATACCTGCTCCATGCACGGCACCACCATACCGAAGCACAGCACCCCGCTCGCCAGCGCAGCGACGCCCCAGGGCAGCTTCCCCGCGTCGGCCCAGACGGCGTGGTTGTACCCGCCGTCCGGGTCGCCGGGGACCCTGCGCCGCCTCCGGAATGCGAGGTGCTCGGCGCCGACGATGCCCACGAAGCTCGCCGACCAGTAGCCAATGAGGGCGACGAAGTTCTCGAGGCTGACGAAGAAGTCCTGGGCGACGGCGCGGACGGCGACGGGGATGACGACGGCCGTGATGACGAGGGCGAAGACGTACCGCGGCACCCGCACCAGCCACGGCACTAGCGTCTGGAAGTTGAGCGTGATGGCGTACATGGTGCCCGCCGTGTTGCCCAGCAGCGTCAGGCTGAGCACCACCACGACGAACTTGCCGAAACCTCCCGCCGGCTCCAGCATCGCCGCGAGGATGCCGCCGACTAGGTTCTTATCGTAACCAGCCTGCCAGGCGGGGACGTTAGGGATAGCGCCGGCGATGGCGGCCCCGAGCGTCATAAGCAGGATAGTAGGTATGGCGAGGCCTGCGTACGTGTACATAAAGACGTGCGACCTGAAATTGTCTCATATCGTTAGTATCGCGAGAAGTATATGGAACGAGGGGAAAGAGGAGGGGAGGGAGAGTCGACATACGAAGGCACATCAGGATCGAAGTAGGTGGTGAGATCGCTGGCAATAGCAGCCCAGGGAATCATGTAGCTAGCCACAATCATGCCAAAAGTTACAATGGGCGGCGCCGTCGCAGGCGTCTCGGGAACGGCCTGGTTGCGCAGCTCATGGCCACCACACCCGGCGGCAATGGCAATGGCGATGACGGCCGGGATGAAGGCGTACGTCTCGTAGTAGTGCAGGACCTTGAAGCCGGCAAACGAGACGATTAGACCCAGGAGCGCGATGATGACGATGCCGACGTCGGCATTCACGCCGTCGTCGGACACGGCCGCCAGGCACTGCCCTCCGATGACGCAGATGATGACGATGAACCCCGTGAGGGTGGCCAGGTTAAGTAGCACAGGGACGGTGACCAGGTACCGGCCGAAGCTGTATCTCGCCTGGATCATCTGCCTCATACCCGTCTTGGGCCCCAACGTTGCGAGGTAAGCCGGAAAGATAGTCGACAGGAGGCAGAAGAAGAGGATGACGAGGGATGAGTCTCTCAAACTGAGCCCGTATATCTGAGGTCCTAGTAAACCAAATAGCACACTTTTTCCATGACTGTCAGCGAGGTTCTCAAATCTTCTTCACAAAGCAAGGGTGCTTTTCCATGCCCACATAAAGAAAAATGAAATCCTTACCCCAGAATATTGGAATTGATCGAGCACCATACTGTGAAAATGTTCCAGTATCGCTTTGATGTCCTCTCATGCCTGGGTACCGGCTCAACGCCGTTGAGCTCAACCCTTCCCATACTCAAAAACTTCTGCAACTTCTCGTACGTTTTTTGCGCGCGTTTGTTGCCTCGCGACTCCTTCGAGTCCGTAAACACCCCAACATCTGTTTGCTCATGCCCGGGAGCCTTGAGAGCGGCATCGGAGGGGTTACCGGGAGCCCCGTGCTCCAAGTCCGTAGTCATGATTCTAATATGATTACCTCCGTTGACCACATGAAAGTATGCGCCTCGCAATTTCCTGATCGAAAAAAAAAGACAATAAAAATCAAAACAAAGGTTTCTCTCTTCTTTTTAGGATGTAAGAAGGTATATCAGAACAAAATACCGTCAGCAGCAGGATCTTAAGAAATAAAATTAGCTCCACAGCCTGGAAGAACCCGAAAGAGAAAAGAAGCAAAAAAAAAAAAGTCTGAAAAAAATTGCGGGTAATATTACGGAAGCTAAGACGACAAAAGGGAAGCATCGGGACACAAAGACAAAGCCGCGTGGTACTCGGTAAACAGGAAGCTTATCATCGGCTCCAGAAGCCCTCTTTTCTGTACCGAGTATCCTGCCCTGGACAGCAAAAAAAAATAAGAAGAAAAAGAGGGCAAAAACGAGGCTCCATTTCTCGGTCTTGGCCCGGTGGGTGTTTGTATGCATGGGTCTCTCAAGAAACTGATTAAGAATGAACGTAGTCGTTCCACGCAAAGGTATAAATGGCCACTCTTCTTCCGAATAACAGACCACATTTCCTTTGCCCTTCGTACGGAATAAGGTCTGCTTTGTAAGTCGGTTTATGATGCGATTATTCTGCAGGGCGCGTGGTCGACCGGGAGGGTGATTAACAGCTCTGGTTGGCTAAGACGATCGAACTATTACCACTTTAGTTGGTACAGCAGAGCTAGCTGAGCTCCTGTCTTCCTGGTCCAGTCTTTGATCCAGGGGTCCTCATGGAGGTACTCCGTACAATGGTGCATTGCATCGGGGTCCCGCATATGCAGGCTCGGAAACAAAGTCGGGTGCGCGGGAATCATCCCGTTCTTGCATGATAGTCAACGACGTGGCGACCGACGCAACAACAGACCAAGTCGAGTCATATTGTCTCAATTCACCGAGGGGCATCCAGCTTCTTCTCCCGAAAGAAACTCCCCAGTGCTCCCATCAGCCCTGCCAACCCTTTATCCTCACCCCCGGAGCCGGTCATGCCTCCCCGGATCCACCCCGGTAGTTTGGCCCGAATTCTCTCGGCCCCATATCGCCGGTCGACGAATACGATGGCCGCGTAGTCGCCGCGATGACGGATCGCGCGGCCGACACTCTGGTTCACGGCCCGCATGCAAGCGTTTTCGTAAAAGTCGCGGCTGGCCTGCTTGGCTCTCGTGCGCGCGGTATCGTGGCTAATAGTCGAGTCTGCAGAGGTCAGATGGGTGAAAGCAGTCGTTTCGATATACTCCATCTTGGCTTTCCAATCTGCCGAAGCGATGTTTGGGTACGGCAAGCCAATAATCATAACGCAGCGTCCTAAGCGGTCGGAGAAGTTGATGCCTTCGGACATTTTACCGCCGACGACACTAAGTAGGAGAGCTCCTTTCGAGTTGTCTCCCAAGATAGCTTCGCTATATGCGTTAAGAACTTCATCACTCGACCCCCCTTTGGACTCTTGAAACACCTTTTTACGCCCCTGGAGGCGGGTCCAAATAGACTGAGAACCAGGCTCTGATGTTTGGCCCCAAGCTTTGATAACTTCGTCAAGATAACCATAGCTGGGGAAGAAAACGACCACACCATCCGGAACTATCGCACATGTATTGAGGATAGCCATACCCAGCTGTTTAATCATCTCCTTGTCACCGCGTTTCTGAAAACTAAATTCGAAATCGGTGCCCCCGGCTCGCATCGAGTTCAACGTCCAGACACAAAGATTCTTTGGAGGTATGACATGTCCGCAGCTCAGAGTCGTGATTTGACTTGATGGCAGCGAAGGGAACAGGTGATCTTTATAGTCATCGAACGGAGACATTGTGCCGCCCGCTAGGATAATGGCCCTGGCGCTCGAGGCGATTGATGAAAAGGCGTGTGTCGGTGATAGCAAAAGATATGACAACAGTATATCTTGCGTCGCCGATGTTTTCGAGTAGAAAATTCGTCCCTCTGAGCCCACGTTCGTCAAGGCAATCAGAAACGAGACCAAAGAGTGTAGCACTGGTGAGCCTGCGCTCTTCGTCGACTTTGACTGCTCGTCTTGGCCCTCTACATGAGAAGCATAACTCTCAATCTTGAATGCTAGCTTCGACTCTTGGATGTACTGTATCAGTTCAAACATGTTGATTTGGTCAATTCCCTTGTGTCGGGTCAAATCATTAGGATCTACAATGCCATTTTCAGACTTCGGTTTTTAGTACGTCGTTCTTTCAAGGCATACTCAAACGTACCTTGGTCTTCAGCGTCGCATCCATCCATTCGAGGAGACCCTCTATGATACGTGCCACTCTTCCTATGTTGACTCGGTTTACTCCCTTTAGCTTCTTGCCGAATCGTTTGACGTATACGCCAAGCATTCCCTTTGCCCGTCTCAAGTCGCTGAACCGAATCTCCGCCGCATGTACACTAGCGATCGCATCCATGATGTTATGTGCCTCATCGATGATGACCACGTTGCCCTTCAATTTTATTCCCAGAGCGTCGCGGGCACTTTTCTGCAGGAGCAAAGGATAAGGTAACGTCACAATCTCAGCTCCAGGCAGAGCGCTTCGAGATGCATAATAGGGGCACACGGCTAGTGATTTTCCTAGCTGGTGCATATCTTCGATATCTGGTATAGAAGCCAGCGCTGTGTCTCGGAAGTCGTGGGTTTGTGAGAGCAGCTCATCTTTGGGAACATAAGGGCATTTCTTGCCAGATTTTGGTTGCTGCAGCTCAGTGCAGCGATCGTTGATGGCCTGAACAGAGTTTAAACGAGAAACCGATGGGTTGATGCACAGTTTCTGTCGAGATGATAGTGGCAGTAACTTTACAACTTCTTGCTGTGTCTTTTTCTTTTCAACGAACGATTGAGGCAGCGAAGACGGAAACTTTGGGCGCCGCAGTTCGGTGATGAATTGAGAGAGCTGTGAATGTGTCCTCGATGTATAGAAAATCTGGGCTTGTTAGCAACGTCACTTCCGGACGTAGGCTCGATTTCGTACCTTTACAGGCTCTTCGAGAATATCGTCCTTCTCTTCATCGGCAGTTCTTCGCGCTTTTCCCAGTCCTAATTCGTCGAGAAGCTCCTGTGTCTTCTTGCTCAGTCCAGATGACGAGCTATGCCCGCCAAACCCTTCCCCGTCGTCGTCTAATAAAAACTCAACCTCCTCATCGTCCACTTTATGGCTTTGTGAGTTCGGTTCTTCTACGCGCCGTCTTTTTCGGACACGCTCTTCCTGCGCTTTTTCTTTCGATCTCACAGCCTCGAGTCTAGTTTCTCTGTCTTCCCATTTTCGAATGAGCTCCTCCCGTTTCTGCCGGAGTAACTGCTCAACAATCCAAGAGGGTTCATCTTTGTACTCGCTACCCGCATCTTTCAGAGCACTCTCGTGTATCGAAGACTTGTGGTTCCTCAACCAAGTCAAGGATGCACATATCAATGATAATGATTTGCCCTACTTGTTGTCAGGATTCAGTCCAGTTTGGTACGTATACTTGAACTGTGGGGCTGACCGCCGAAGCACCAGACAGCGGCCAAAATATATACACTTTTCTCGGGCAAGAATGAATAAAGCACTTCACTTACCGTGCCAGTGGGACTCTCCAATATACCTATGTGGCCATTTCCAGTTTCAAGGACGTCGTAGACTGTTTTCATGAATTGCTCCTGAACATCGTAAGGGGTGAACGGATGATGAAAGTCGAGCTTGCCCAAATCATCAACAAGTTGATCGAATCCATCGCCGTCGGTCATTTTTCAAAGATAGTAGATATGAAAATCTCATTGTTGTATTAGCAACCATCATCGTTAAACAGCGCCAACTCTAGTAGATCATCACGAATGTCGGCGATAGGTGACCGAGGCTCCACTTTCTTCACATCCGCTCACCGAGCGCTTACCGAGTCTGGCAGTGTCACGTGTAAGCCCCACCGCACCTCTCGCAACGCACTTTCGCAAAAACTGTTAGGGCAAACCCTCTCGTCTCGGCGGATCCTGGCCTAGTTGACCCATTCTAGCAGGGCAGCAAAACTATCATCACCATCTCGACGTCTTCGCAGCACACCACTCCGAGTAGCGACAACACCAAAGGACGTCGCCATGCCTACCCGTACCTCGAAGACCCGCAAGCAGTATGTCTCAATTCCCTTCTACGACGGGGGAGCGGCGACCCTCAGCTTCACGTTAAACGAGATGAGAATTCCCCTATGTTGAAATTTCTCAATGGGCATTCTTTTTTTGATCGTTGATGAGGAAACTAGAGGATCGCGCTCGTGAAAATATGGATTGGAAAAAGGATAGAGGCTGACTCTTGGATATAGTCGCGGCCATGTCTCTCACGGCAAAGGTCGTGTAGGCAAGCACCGCAAGCATCCCGGTGGTCGTGGTCTTGCCGGTGGTCAGCACCACCACCGTACCAACATGGACAAGGTTCGCCAGCTCCAAAAATGATTGCGGCACGATTAATGGCCGCAATGGCAAGACGGACGCGAAACTGACAGTATCAAAATAGTACCACCCTGGTTACTTCGGTAAGGTTGGTATGCGGTACTTCCACAAGCAGCAGAACCAGTTCTGGAAGCCCATCATCAACCTTGAGAAGGTACATATCCTCCCCTCCGACCTCGAAGCGCGCAGTCGCCACAGCTCCAAGCCTTGCGCATCGCGGCTCCAAACATCACGAATATATAGCTAACAAGCATCCAGCTCTGGGCCCTCGTCCCCGCCGAGACCCGCGAGGCCTACATCTCCGGCTCCAAGAAGGATACCGTCCCCGTCATCGACCTCCTACCCCTTGGCTACTCCAAGGTTCTCGGCAAGGGCCGCATCCCCGAGATCCCCCTCGTCGTCCGCGCACGCTGGGTCAGCAAGCTCGCCGAGAAGAAGATCACGGACGCCGGTGGTGTCGTCGAGTTGGTGGCATAAATGTTAGAAGAAAAAAATTAAAACAAAGAAATTTCTTCCAACTTTTCCACTATCACACTCTCTGACTACGTCCCTTCGACTACGAACCAAATCTTTCGGAGTTTTCGGGTGAAAAAAAATCCACGCCAATGTGTGGACGGACAAATATGCCGGGGGGCTAAACACCCCTGGTGGGCTTTTTTATCATCGCTTTTTTTTACTCATGGCATGAAGGACATGTGATCTACGCCATGAACAGGGGAACAGCGTCCAGTAGAGAGGGTTGGGCGCTTGGGTCGGTCGGCTACGAGCATTGCATCAGTGACCTCGGTTGGAGTTTTAACGAATAAAATCGATTTTGACCACAACATCTTGTTCTGTCTTGGTGTCTAAGCTGTTGATGTCCAAGGGCCTGTTCTATTCTTCTGTCTATTATACCCCAGCGATGAAAAGTGGAAACATTACGCATTCATATCATCACATACCCATTCCTAACGCCGTAAAGCCCAACGATATCCCTCCAGAGCTGGACCCAGCCGACTAAGTGGCCAACAAATCCATAACATCGTCCTCCGATGCTTCCTCCGGTAGCGCCAGAAACTCATGTTCCAAGGCTTCGGCTGCGCTGATGCGTTTTGCAGGGTCCAAATCCAAACACCTCTCCAGAAACCTGACTGCCAAGCGCTCCTCGTCCGTCAGAGGCTTATCCTCGCCTCGGCACGTGCTCCAAAGAATGATTTTCTCCAAAGAGAAGCCTTGTTGCCCAATGGTAGGAATATTAGTTTCCAAAACGCAGCCGTGTAGGAGACCCGCTTGACGCATGCGCTTGACGCCGTGGATGGTGGCAATCTCGATCATGGCCTCCACGTCGTCGGCCGAATTGAAAAAGGGGAAGCGCTTGGACATGATTGTCAAAAGAATAACGCCCGCGCTCCATATATCGATAGCTGTCGTTTGCTCCGTACACTTGAAAAGCACCTCAGGGGCGCGGAACCCTCTGGTGCCAGCCCGATTCGCTCGCCTAGAAGGCCTTGTGTCCTGCTTTGGATACCCTGTTTGTGGCTGCGCGGGTGTGGCCTGTTGCTGCTGCGCCCAGACCGAGTTCTGCTGCCTCCACTTACGAGTCTCCCTACTCTCGTGGCAGAGGCAGGGTTTCGAGTCCGAACCTTCACGCTCTGCCAGGCCAAAGTCCACGAGCACGCCGCGCTGCGTTGAGGGGTCATAGAGGAAGTTTGTTGGTTTTATGTCGCGATGCAGGATCTTGTGCTTGTGAGTGCTTTTCAAGGCCACGAACAACGAGCGAAGGTAGATCTGGATATCCGGGATCGTCATCTCCCTGAAGTACGCCCTGAAGTCTCCGTGTCGGAAGTAAGGAAGGATGGCCACAACCTGATCAGCCTGACGGAAAGCGGTAATCAGGGGACAAACGGAAGGGCAGTTCCGCAAGTCGTGTAGCAACTCGAGCTCGTTCAAGATACGGGACGGTGATGAGGTCACGTAAATCTTCTTGATGGCTACGTAGCGAGACCGCCGTGGTTGGCGAAGAGAGCGGCCAGGGTGACGCTTGATCGGTGGCGGAGTCCACTTATATTCCTCGGCGTCCATGTCCCAGTCGTTCTGGTAATAGTCGTACATCTTATCCTCAGCCTTGTATACGGTGGAAAAAGTTCCTAGGACCGTCATGTCAATCCAAAAATTCTCAATCTCGAGGTTGGCAAAGGGCACAAACCTTCTCCTATACGCTTGATCAGACGGTACTTTTCGGCGAAGCTGGGGAAATCCCGAGTCAGCTTCTCCATATCTGCAGCAACACTCTTGTCGATGGCCTCGTTGTCGGAGCTATCACAATCATCTTCTTCGTTTTCGTCTTCTCCTTCTTCTGTTTCGTCTTCCTCTTCTCCTCCTCCTCCTCCTTCTTCTTCATCCTCTTCTTCGACTTCCGTGTCAGCCTCTAGGGCCAGTGCTGCCCGCTTCACGGGCGATCCTTTCGTCCAGTACTCATGTTCCGAGTCCGCCAACACCATGTTTAGGAATTCCGCCTCTGGGGACCTAGGCGGCTCTGGGGGAGGTAACGGCGCGCCAAATGTTCCAGTCCCAAAAGGATGGCTGCCTGTGCGTGTAGGTCCTTGTACTGGTCGGTTCCCATTTCTGTCCGAGTCCATACTTGCATCTTGGGGGCCTAGTGCCTCAGCTCTTGTCCTTACAAGATTGCGCCTATAATCTGTCGTAGCATCTTCATGGATTTCAAAAGATTCCCCGGTAATGCCATTGGCTGTGGTAGCAGCCATGGTCGGTCAGGGTCGAGGTTGGAAGTCGGAGTAGTAGTGGCGTTGCTAGGTAGAAGGCTTCGTAGAAGGCTGGGTAGGTTCAACACAACCTGGAGTCTCAAGTCTGCCAGTAACTTATAGAACTTGGAAGAGAAAAACAAAGTACCTTCCAAAAATCCACAATCGACATCAAACAGGAGTCAATGCGTCACACGTATAAAAAAAAAATAACCGATCAATCAAATTTGGGTTTACATGGATTGTTACCATTAAATATCCAGACGATAAGGGAACGCGATGCGTCTAAACATCCACTTTGGGGGTGTTTTTTTTTATAGCGGTGTGGTATGGAGCCCGCGTACGGAGTACCTGACCGTGCGTGTATGGGCGTGGGGAGCGGGCGGGACAGTGCCTACCACCTGTGACACCCACCTACGGAGTACCTACAGAGCATCAGGCTAACTTGCGAAATGGCGGGGTGAATTTACAACTACCCGAGTTATTTGGCAAAAACGCGTCAAAGAAAACAAAAACAGCCGTTGCTTGAGCAATGTCGCATCACCGCTAAACACCACGACGATTACCGATCCAACACCATCGTCATCGCCTTCTCGGTGATCACGACTAACCTCATAGTAGGACGACTTCCTGTCAAAGCTCCTATCCCCAAGACGTCGAGATCGGGTTCCGACAACTCCTCCGCCCACCATGGCGACCATCAATTTCGACATCAATGATGCCCTCAAGCATTACATGTCTGATCCAACCTCGATTCCGACTCCAGAGGCAGACAGTAACCTATTCGAATGCGAAAATGATCCCGAAACGCTCACAAACCCGCTCATCAACCCAATTCTCAACCCCATCGTCGATGCGGTAGCCGACAACCCAGATGCCATAATGCGCGCCTCCAATATGGACTCGTTACAGTTTCTCCTCAAGTTAGCTCCAGTTTCCCTTGATCCCCCCGATTAGGCATCGAAGGACTACCTGGACATAGGTTCTGATGGTTGCAGGTACACGTCTTTTCTACCGACACATGCCCTCAGCAAGGTCTTCGACCTGGTCATGAGTGGACTAAGCTCAGAGGCAGATGCAGTGCATAACGATATCGACTCCGCTGACGACGAAGGAGCTTTACCCCACCATAAGCAACTCCTGGAGATATTCGGTTTCTTATTACAATGGACTATTGCTGCCGTTGAGACCAAGGCTGCCGAGAAGTCATCAGCTGCACCGGTCGCGCGGGGGAGGGGTAAGGCTAAGAAAGGTGCCGCCGGCCAGGACGTCTGGGACTCCTCGACCCAGCTACAGTCTGCACTGGACATTATGTGCAAGGTGCTGAAGCTCAAACTTTCCAAGATCTTCTTGACCACGAGTGAGAGGGATACATTTATTGGGCTCCTAACGAGGCCAGTCTACATGATCCTTGAGAGTGAACAGCGTGTCAAAGCTACCCCTATACGTATGCACTGTTTCAAGGTTCTTTGTATCGCTGTGAAGCACCATGGGCATGGCTACGCTGCGCAGATCAACGTTATCCAAAACCTCACCTACTTTGAGCATCTCTCTGAGCCAATGGCGGAATTTCTTCACATCCTTGCCGAGACCTATGATTACCCGCAATTGGCAGATGAGGTATTGCGTGAGATTAGCAATAAAGAGTTCAACTCGAACGACACAAGAGGGCCAAAGTCTGTCTCATCATTCATTGCTAAACTCTCGGAGCTCACCCCTCGCTTGGTCATCAAGCAGATGACGATGCTCGCCAAGCAACTGGACAGCGAGTCTTACACTCTACGATGCGCTCTGATTGAGGTCTGTGGCAACATGATTGGGCATCTTAGCGTGCAGGATGAGCGCAGCGAAAACCACAAGTCCCAGTTAAATGCCTTCTTCGATGTGCTCGAGGAGCGGTTCCTCGATATCAACCCCTATTGCCGTTGCAGGACCTTGCAGGTCTACATGAAACTGTGCGAGCTCGATCAAAAATTCCCCAAGCGCCGTCAAAAGGCTGCAGAATTAGCATGCCGGAGTCTCGAAGATAAGAGCAGCAATGTTCGTCGCAACGCTATCAAGCTGCTCGGGACACTTATCAAGACACATCCATTTACCGTCATGCATGGCGCTCAGCTATCCAAGAAGGAGTGGCAAGCTCGCTATGACAAGGTTGAGGAAGAGCTCAATGCGCTGAAGCCCCCACCAGGTATGCCCGGGTTTGGAGATGACAAGGCCAACACGACGATCGACCAAGAGCTAGTCGACGAGCCAACACAGCTTGGTTCCCCCGAGAAGCCCAAGCCCATGACGGATGAGGAGAAAATCGCAGCGGTCAAGAAGGCACAGGAAGAGGCTGCCACTGGCGAGGCAATCGAAAAGCTCACCCTGACAAGGCGGTACTACAACGAAGCGCTCAAGTTTATCGACGTGCTCCACGATGCTACGGGTACCGTCTGCCAGCTTCTTGGCTCGAGGAACAAGAGCGAGGTCATTGAGGCCATCGACTATTTTGAGATTGGTGATGCTTACAATATCGAGCAAAACAAGGTTGGCATTCGCCGCATGCTACGTCTTATCTGGACCAAGGGCAACAGCGATGAGGGCAAGGGCGTTCAAACACACCTTATAGATTCGTATAGGAGGCTTTTCTTTGAAGCGCCCGAGTCTTTCAGCCCCAATGATGCGGCCAACTACATTGCTCGCAATATGATTAGTCTAACGTTTGGCGCCACCGCCGCTGAACTCACTTCATTGGAGCAACTACTTGCAACGATGATGAAAGGGGGTATGATTCCCGAAGTCGTCATCACCAAGCTGTGGCAAGTTTACGGCGTGCAAAAACGAGAAATTTCCAAGACGCAGCGCCGTGGTGCCATTGTCATCCTGGGTATGCTGGCCACTGCCAACCCTGAAATCGTTGTTGGTGAGATGGAGACTATGCTGCGAACTGGTCTAGGTGCCCACGGGCGAAATGACCTGCAGCTGGCCAAGTATACGTGCATCGCGCTTAGGAGAATCAACCCCCAGGGGCGGTCATCAAAGGACTCTACTATCAAGTTCTCACGGCTGCCGAATGATCATGCCGTTTCTGGCCGGTTAGCTGCCATTACGGAAGTCCAATCCGACAGCAAGGAATGGTATGGCGTAGCCGAGCAGGCCATCAACGCCATCTACGCCATCTCCAAGCACCCTGACACGCTATGCTCTGAGATTATTCGTAGAAAGACCAAGCACGTGTTCAGCCAGCAGCAATCCCGGCCTGTCTCTCGCGACGAGACTCAACACATGACACAACAAATTACACAACAGATGACTCAAAACATTGCTGCTGACGATCCTACCGTCATGGGCACCCAGATGACACAAACTGACAAGCCCAAGAAGCGCGACAATGCCATCGCTCTTTCTCAACTGCTCTTCATCGTCGGGCATGTTGCCATTAAGCAGATTGTTCACCTCGAACTCTGTGAGCTCGACTTCAAGCGTCGTAAGGCAGAGAAGGAGAAGCTTGCTAGCAGCAAAGAGAAGGATAAGGAAGAGCCTGGTGATGAGCTTGATCTCATTGGTGGTACCAGCGAAGATGATTTCACCGAAGCCATGGCTCACATCAGGGAGCGGGAACTGCTCTTTGGTCCAAGCTCACTGTTGGCAGTTTATGGCCCATTGGTCTCGGAATTATGTGCCAACAACACTACACACGCGGACAAGGGTCTACAGGCAGCGGCGACGCTTTGTCTGGCCAAACTGATGTGCGTTTCATCGGAATACTGTGAAGCCAATCTGCCTCTCCTCATCACCATCATGGAGCGTTCACCGGACGCCATCGTACGATCCAACGCGGTGATCGCGCTCGGCGACATGGCCGTTTCCTTCAACCACCTGATCGATGAAAACACCGACTTCTTGTATCGCCGTCTGGCCGATCCCGATCCCTCGGTCAAGCGCACATGCCTGATGACACTTACGTTTTTGATTCTTGCCGGACAAGTCAAGGTTAAAGGTCAGCTCGGCGAAATGGCCAAGTGTCTCGAAGACGAGGATAGGAGAATCGCGGACTTGTCTAGGATGTTCTTCACCGAGCTCAGTACCAAAGACAACGCGGTCTATAATCACTTTGTGGACATGTTCAGTCTTCTGAGCGCCGGACAGATGAATGAGGAGAGTTTCAAGAGGATCATACGCTTCCTTTTAGGCTTCGTCGAAAAGGTAAACTGGCTTTACGCGCTTGGTTATAAGAACCCCGCTAATATTCTACAGGATAAACATGCCAGGCAGCTGGCCGAAAAGCTGGCCGCCAGGCTCAGCAGGTGCGAGACAGAGAGGCAGTGGAACGACGTGGCGTTTGCTTTGGGCCTGCTACCACACAAAAACGAGGATATTACCAAAATGGTTTCCGAAGGCTTCAGGGTTGTTCAAGCCGCTGCTTAGATTATGTGAATGGGATAGAATGGGTGTGCATACTGGTACCTACTATGGATCTTACTATACTAACGGGGAGTTTGGAGAGGGGCCAGTGCTGTGCAATATGACTATATACAAGCACTTACTCGATAAGAAGCCGCTACTAGTAATGACTATTATGAAAATACGAATTACCATGCTGGTTTGATACTTTGAGTTGTTGTGGGTCTCTACCATAGGTGTCATTTAGATGTGACCATGTTGTTTCTTAGAATCGATTATCTAATGTAATGACATCTTTACAGCATGTTCGGTTGGTATGCTCACTGAACCACAATTTGGGATTGTCTACCTACTTGAAAATCATACGTCTACAAAAAAGAGAAATCATTCATAGATATTCCCTCGCAAATTTCATGATGTCCATTCTGAAATTGGTTGTTTCTGGAGAGTGTTAGTTTTAAGTAACTTGTATAGTGGTTACCGATTACGGAGTACAGGGTAATATTTTAAAGGTAAAAAATGACGATGCTCCCGCGATACTTTGAGCGTGACACTGCAGGGCGCTCGTACGACGTGCATCACCCCACAGCTAAAATAGACAGGCTATGCCGAATTGGCACTATTGACGGTCCAGTAATCGGTACACCACATGGCGATGGCCAGTGTAATAAAAGAACGTGGATGCACCTGTCCATTTTCCCAAGCCAGCGCTCTGCGTTTGAGTTGGCAAAGGGGCCGGTGCAGCTTCCCGTCAGGATGGGAGTGCGGCCAACACCTGGAACAAAGGAAACTGACATGGTGCTACGCATTGGGAGCTGGCGGGGGGGGGGGGAGGGAAAGCTGGAGGTTAATGGGCAGGGGAGCTTGGGGGTCGAACTCGGGAAGCTCGAAAAGTACAAAAAGGGCGGGGGGCGCCCACCTCTTGCAACTGGCAGCTTTGGTTAGAGAGAAGGACCCTAATGATTCAAGGACGATAAAGTTTGTTTCTAATCCCACGATTCACATAATATTTTTATTTTATTTTTCCGCTTCCTACATATTCGTCTTCTACTTCTACGGAAACTACCATATTCTTGGTCAACTCTGCTTCCTTTTCTCGTGTAAAAGACGACGCTGTCTTATTTAACACGGAGGATTCAATTCGTTCTGGTGTCTTATCCCGACTACGCCTTTCCCGGTTATCGCCACGTGACCTGGCGTTTTTGGCGTTCTGGGAGTGCCCACTTCCATTACCTCCACGAGTCCACTCTAAGTAGCCTTGGAGTTGCCCCCCCCGGTGCGCCCCCCCCCCAAAAAAAAAAGGTTGGCGCCTGGCTTTCAGTGGCTTCGGTGTTTGCGACACGGCGTGACGGCAGGCCGGTTCTCCAAGACCAGTCCGGTTAACCTACCCCCGTTTGCGGGTCAGTGACAGAAGCAGAAAGCTTCCATACATCCATTCCATCCCCCAGGTTCAACTTTGAGCTTTACCTTGGTACATTCGGGAAAGCTCCAACGATTTCTATTCATTGAATTTACTGCTCTATCCGGGACGCGCTATTGAACTATTCGCGTCTGCATTGCTTCGTCTCACAGTCAGCGAGGCAATGGGCTTGGCTGCAGCAGTCGCACCGAGAAGGACTGAGAACGGGGGAGCTCTACTTTAGGTGGGCAGCTCTCGCAACAACAAATCTGTCACGACGACGTTTTGACCGCAGTACCAGAAACGCTTGAGTTAGTCGTAGCTGTTACTGTACACACATCATCACATCACGCACAATGTACGACAAATCCGTCGCGCTAGGCTCCCGCCTACACTACCCCATAACCATCACCAAGCTGTTGAAAGCTCCCGGCGATAATATACGGCGACAAGAATCCATCATCGAGTACAAGTTTGCGTGGCGCCGCAAGATCACTGACCAAGACACGGGCGAGGACCGATGGACCGATGAGGTTACATATACCGAGTTCGACTCCCCGGCCGAGGGTACCCTCAAGGGTTGGCGCATCAAAGAAGGCCAGGAGATCCATGCTGATATGCACGCCATGACTATCGAGGAGGCATGCAGTCACGAAGTACAGATCCAGGGCCTGTGCTCGCTGTGTGGACAGGACATGACGGAGACCAACTGGGCCAGCGAGGGCAGGGAGACGGATCGCGCCATGATCAACATGACGCACGATCAGACGGGGCTCATGGTATCCGAGAATGTAGCTACAAAAGCTGAACACGATGCACAGAAGCGCTTACTCAGGCAACGGAAGCTTAGCCTTGTGGTGGATCTTGACCAGACTATTATTCACGCGTGCATCGAGCCTACGATTGGCGAGTGGCAGCGTGACCCCGAGAACCCTAACCATGGCGCCGTCAAGGACGTGCGCAGCTTTCAGTTGGATGATGGGCCTTCAAGAGGTCCGGCCAGCGGCTGCACGTACTATATCAAGCTACGTCCCGGGCTGAAGGAGTTTCTTGAGGAGGTTGCCGAGAAGTATGAGCTTCACGTATACACCATGGGTACACGTGCGTATGCTCTCAACATTGCCAAAATTGTCGACCCCGATAGTAGACTCTTTGGTAATCGTGTCATCAGCCGCGATGAGAATGGTAGCATCACTGCGAAGAGCCTGCAAAGATTATTCCCTGTCAGCACAAACATGGTGGTCATTATCGATGATCGTGCAGATGTGTGGCCCATGAACCGTCCCAACCTGATCAAGGTTGTGCCGTACGACTTCTTCAAGGGCATTGGCGATATCAATTCGAGTTTCCTCCCGAAACGGACAGATATTGTTCCTGCCAAGACAAATGGTACACCAAAGGTTACTCCAAAGCCAGCCGATCCATCAATAACCGAGGGCGCCAAACCTTCTCCCATGGATGAGCTTGCAAAGATGAGCGAGGCCGACGAGAAAGCTCTCAAGTCACAGACGGAGGAGCAGGAAAAGACGCTGGAGAAGCAGTTGACGGATCGCCCACTGCTACACATGCAGGAGAAGCTGGACAAGGAGGAGGAGGAGCAGAGCGCTGAGGAGGCATCCCCCGGGCATCACAGGCAGAATCTGCTCGTTGATGATGACGAGGAGCTGGTAGCGCTACAAGATCACCTCAACGATCTCCACACCTCATTCTACGACACATATGATCAAAAACGCAAGTCGAGGCCAGAATCGCACTCACAGCATCGCCGCAAGTCGGTCAGTGATGGCGTTGATTTGTCAATGGTTCCGGATGTTGGCGATATCCTCGATGAGCTGAAGCAAAACGTTCTCGAGGGTCTAGTCATTGCCTTGTCTGGATTGGTGCCGATTGGCATCAAAGTAGAAGAATCAGATATTGGCGTTCAGGCCCAGTCTTTTGGCGCGCAGGTTTTGGACGTGGTATCAAAGCGCGTGACACACTTGGTCGTCTCATCGGAGCGCCCGCGAACGAAGAAGGTTCAGCAAGCAGCCAAGCTCCCCAGCATCAAGATCGTCAACCAGAACTGGCTCACCGACTGTCTGAGCCAGTGGCGAAGACTCGACGAAGGCCCCTACTACATCGACATTATCGAATCCGACCGCGCACCCATGGAGGACGTCTCGGAACCTGTTTCGGAGTTTGAAGAAGATGACGTTAAGGATCTGAAGGATCTTGACTGGGAAGCCGCCGATAAGGAGATGGAAGAGTTTCTTGGGTCAGACGATGATCTGGACTCTGACGCCGACACTACCATGGTCTCGGAGGCGGAGTCGCAGATGGACGGCGGGAGCCTGACCAAGAAGCGCAAGAAGACAGAGGTCAACACGGACGGGGAGTCGGAGACGGAGAGCGTGCTCGCCAAGAAGCAGCGCGTGGCGCGCAACCGGCCCGGCTCAGCGCTGCGGTCTGCGCAGGCGGCCAACGGCGACGACGACGAGGAGAGCAGCTTGCCCACCCCCGGACCCACGACGGGCGACGAGGACCAGAGCCAGCAGGCTCAGGACGACTTTGAAGATGACCTGGAGAGGGAACTACTGGCCGAACTGGAGGCCGCGGAGGCGTAAAAAGAAAGAAGAAGAAGAAGAAGAAAGCCTCACGCAGCAGTAGTAGTAATCCAATTAGAATTTGGTATTACAGGCGTAATTTTTTGGGCGGCTCAACTCAAAGCTTTTATTTTTCATTTTATCTTTTTTTTTTTGATTTTCTCATCAGGGACGGGGCGGGTGGCGCTGGAAGCTTTTACAGAACGCTTATTCATTTTTCCAATTTGCATTTAATTGGTCCTTTATCTTGTCTTTTTTTATGAAGTACATCAGGGAGGGAGGGAGCTTACTACTTAGGTAGCCGGTACTATTTGTTTCCCGCTTGCTTTTTGCTGTTTATGTTTACGTTTATCCTTTAAAAAAACATGGTTCGAGGGTTTATATCCTCTGGGGTTTTCGCCGTGTGGGAGGTAGGGCTTTTTTTTTCTAGGCGTTAGTTTAATAAGCACAACATGACATGAACTTGAAACCGTCTCCTGCTCCGATGTGTCTTTGTAGTTCTGTGAATTCTTTACAAAAGGTCGAGAGAGTGAGAGAGTGAGAGGGGGGAGGGGTAGGATGCTCTCATGCATGTACATATCATTGTTCTACGCTTCACATGGGCCTTGCGGGAAAGAATCGCACGTCCGCGCCCCCTCCCCCCCTTCAACATGGGAAATGCTGACAGTGTCTTGAATATTGTTATATTCTGCTCAGCAAAAAGAGAGAAAAAAAAAGCGAACAAGAGGACTTCTCCTGGCCGTGCAAGGGAGTCCCTCCAGTTTATTTCATATGTACAGCAATACCGTTTTTGCTTTCCCTCCCTCTCCCAGGTTATTCTTCCCCCTCTATTTTTTTCTCTCTATTTATTCAATCCTTTGTCGGCTGGGGCGTGACGGCAAACGTCGGACGCACGAATCTATAACGAATCACACCCTCGTTAGCTCTTCCATTCCACCAATTTCTTTTCTAATTTTTCATTATAGGTGTCTTCCCCAGGATGGGGGACATGTTTGGCCCCCGAGGCGCCAAGAAAACCCCCAGCTCGAGCCCTCATCACAAAAAAAAAATGAAGAAGAACCAGAGAGAGGGGGGGGGGGGGGGAGGATTGACGTACCTGTCCGAGTGGTAGACCTGCTTGTTCTCGCCCAGGAGCTCCTTCTCCCGCGCCTGGTCGGCGTAGTACCTGCGCACCTGGTCGCGGTCCTCCTCGGCCTGGAGGAGGGGCGTGAGGTGGATGCGAGCCCACATCTTTTCGCGGGCGAGCTCACTACAATCGTCAATTCCTCATCAGCCTTTCTGTTCTCCTTCTCCCTCTTTGCATCGTCTTGCGTACGTATGTCCCCAACAGGTAGGGAAAGGAAAGGGGGAGGGGGGAAGGAAAAGGGTCTTACTTGGCCTCGCGGATGCCGCGGATGAGCTTGTACCAGCCGAATCCCATGACGGCGCCGAAGCCGAGCAGCATGATGCCGGGACGGAAACCCTTGGCGGGGAGGTTACGCTAAAAACATCCAATTGGTTCTCTTGTTAGCCCGGTTTTCTTTTTTCTCTCTCTCGTATTCCCTTCCTTCCTCTTCTTATGTTGCTTCTTCTTTCCCCTCTTCGTGATCTTCCTCTCCTTGAGTGCCTAGCTTCTTCTACCTCGTCCCCCCCCCCCCCCTCCGTTCTCTCTCGACGACACATGTTGGGTTCGGAGGCGGGGATGGAAGCGAAAGCAGGATATAGCGGCAGTATGGAATATCCGGGCTGATAAAAAACGCACTCTGTACTGGACGGGCTCGTACCCGCCCTTGGGGGGCATATCCTGGGCCATGGCTGCGGTCGAAGGGGAGGTGCGAGTTCGATCCCTCTTTATTTCGGCAAGGGTTCAATGTTTTCCCCCGTTTTCGCTGGACAGGATCGAAGACGCCGCGCAATCGAAGCTCTCGTCGGGGTAGTGGAGGAGCGGATGGCCGGGTCTGGCGCGGAATCAATGCTTCGGTTTTCAGGCTGCGGGTAGTACTAGATATGAGGTTGTCGTCGTAGCTCAGCTACTACTGGCAAGTACGGGGACCCAGGTGGGTGTTAGCCAATCACGTGATGGCCATTGCGATGATGGCCGTTTTTTCGACCGCGGAACCAAGACAAATAGAAAAAACATCAACTAGTGAACATCTTATTTAAATAAAAATAAAAAGAACATAAAAACTTCTTTGGCATATATGGTGGATCCTTGTTACTATCAGCACGTCGTTTAGGCTAGAGAGTTTGCTACGCCTCAGAGTTGAAATTCGGGTGGCATGCGCCGAATGCGAGCCTGTACTCAAAACCAAAAGGTGCGTTTACTCATCCTTTCTTTTTTTCTCATAGCATTCGTAAATTCTCAAGATATGTAGTGCTTCGTACGAGGACATTTCCCTGGAGGGACTTTGATCGCAAGTCTATTGGGTAGGTCTTCCATCTATGCCACCCATGTCGTCAATCTAGCAATATTAAGCACGATCCAAGCTCTCGCTACACCGTACCAAAAAGAAAAAACCAAAAGTTCCCCAAAACTCCAAACATTACTTTGTAGCAAGTGCCTGGCTCTCTCTAACAAAAACCATTCCCATGTGCATCGAAGGAAAAAAAACAATCATACTGTTAATCATTAAACTTCGTCCTTCTCGGGCATGCTCCCCAATGTCGCCTTCCCCTTGTTGACGTCTAGTGCCCTGAGAGGAAGCCCTTCGCTCAACCTCTTCGTCACCAGGTCTGGATCCGGCTCGTCGCCGCCAACAAACGTCCAGCTCTCCTCATCTTCTTCCTCTGCGTCTTGCCCATCGTTAGCCTTGCCGACCTTGCGGCTGATGAGCGACGCCGCATAATCGAGGTCGCGGTAAATGCACTGAATGGCAGCACCCACGCCGTTTTCCTATAATACGTTAGCTGAGTGCTGCATGATCAGTGGAGGAGTTGGAACTTACTGAACGGACCTGCTCGCCGAGAACGCGGGCTTTGGCAATGATTCGCTCGTTACGTGTAGCCTCCCACAGTGCTCTTCCGAACGCATTCGTTCCCCATTTCTTCACCCAAACACCGACGCCCAGATCCTCCACTCTTGTAGCAAAAAAGAATTGATCACCAAAGAATGGTCGGATAATGGTTGGAATACCTGCGCGCAAACTGGCTCCCGTGGTCCCGGACCCGCCGTGATGTGCAGCTGCATCGATCTGCTTAAATAGCCAGTCATGCGGCGCAGACTTGATGGTAAGAATCTCCGGCGGCATCTCGGGCTCCTCAGGCGCTGGCTGAGCGAGTTCTTCGCCTGGAGCAGAGGAAGCTCGATCCGACCAGCCTTTGGAAAGGATGCATCGAACATCGGATTTTAGAACCGCATCAATCACTTCCTGCGTCATCTTTGCCGGATCATTGACAATGATAGAGCCGAATCCAACATAGACAATCTTCTTGCCGTCGTCACGGGCTTTTTGGATAAAATCAGCAAGTTCTTTCGGTGGCTCGTACGTGTCTCCAGCGCCCTCGTCCAGGAACCAGTATCCGGTGACTCTTATCCAGTCGGAAAAGTCGAGAGGAGGAGCGACGACGCTGGGGCTGAAGTTGTACAAGAAGGGTACTTTGTTGGGTTGCATTTTCTCCAGAGATGTGCTGGGAAGGCCAAGCTGGTTATTTCTCCACTTGTTGATCTGGTGGGCGATGGCCTTCCAGAATATGTTGTCAAACATGATGTACGTCATGTAGTTGTATGCGCCGCCCATCTTGTGCTCCGGCATGATGAATGCGTGTGGGTACGCTCGAGTTCGCGTCCAGGGCATAGTGAAGGCGCGGAAGTAAGGGATGTTGAGTCGCTCAGCGATATGAATGCCGGCCATAGCAGAAGGCGATTCAATCAAGAGATCGCTTCCTTCGCAGGCGGCATAAGCTGAGTCCAGCAAATCATCCAACCACCCTCTAAACGTATTATTGGCCTCCCGCAGGAAAGCCCATGTGAAGGTACCGTTTTCGATGCACAAGCGCATGAGTTCTGCAGGATCGCCTCCCACCGGCTTAAATTCAATCCCATGAGACTCGACCCAAGACTTGAATTCACCGTGAGTCGCGATTCGCACTTTGTGGCCATCGGCCATGAGACCCTTACATAGGGCAATGTACGGCTGCACATCGCCTCGGGAACCGATCGTAAGACATGTGATCCTCATCGACTGCTGAGGTTTGAAGTTCAGGAACGAGGCATCCGATTCGTCAAGGAGGATCGTGGGTGCGTTGCTGACAGTAGAGTTGTGCCGCGGCATCTGCAGCTCATGGCTGGGGAATTCGCCCTCTCGAGCAGACTTGAGGGCATCTCTTTCAGCCATAGCATGATCATCATCATCTTCCTCTTCTTGATTCAGTAACCCGGCTTCTCTTAGTGCTCGAATGCTCTCCAGGCTCTTTAAGAGGGTAATGGTGCAGTCATCTCGCACTTCTGCCTGACCAAATTCGAAAAATATTTCCTCGTGGCCTCTAATGACCACCACGAGACCCGAATAGCCGAAACGGAAACCTTTTTCCTTGTCGACATTCTCAATATCTTGGAGGGGCAGTATTAGCTTGGTCCTGGTACCTGGCAACAAACTCCGGAAGCAGAAATGTCGGTCGCTGATGTAGATTTTGCCGTACAGCGGGAGCACACGCAGTATGTACCCGAAATACGTTGCCTGGAGCTTCTCCCCCTCGGGCAGGGCAAAATGCGCACGGAATCGGTCCATGGAAAGCTGTAGCTTCCCTTCTGCATCCTGCTCAAAATCGTCGTCGTCGTCCACACGCAGACCTGCGGGTTCGTCATAATGCTTGCCGCCGCCTTTCCACATGCCAGATACCTTCTCCATGTAGCCCATGGATTCGGTGGCGAGCAATGTTCCCATGCGCTGTCTTGTCTTATTGAGGTAATCCGCAAAGGCCCCAGCCCGCTGAAGGGGATAGGTGCCCATCTTTGTGATACTCTGAAGTGTCGGCGTCACCGGCTGCTGTGCTGACTTATTGGGGGACGCCTGACCTGTCGAATTTTCTGGGTCTGTGTTGAGCGGAGGTAGCTGATCGTGGGACGCCCTTAGTCGCGTAAAGTCGCTAGACTTTCTGCTCATGGGGCTTTGATGGAATACCTCGCTGTCCTGTAGTATCTGACTTGCTGAGGCGTCTTCTGTGGAAGCGGCTATATTCGAGTAGCTCGGGTCTTCGACTGACGAACGCACGTATGATGACTCCGGGGGCGAGGTATTGTTCTGGGGTGTCCGGTTTTCGTCATGGCGAAGGCGACTGAGCGACCGGCTGCCACTGAAGCTGCGCCTCCGATTATCCTCATGAAGCATGCCCGACATTTCCATGCCTCCGTGCCCCATTTGCTGAAGCCCATCTTTGCTACACCGTCTCGAAACATCGGCACTGGATCGTGGACTTAACCCTGGAGATTGGGGGGACATGGGTGATAGTGTTGCCTTGACTGGTTCCGTGGGTCTTGGGATCGGCGCAGTGTCGAGATGGAGTCTTCTACTCGGCGAGGCGTGCTTCGACTCGGGTGGTGCATCACGTTTGTCTTTGTCTCCTCGCTTGTTGTTTGAGTCTTCAGCAAGAAGCTTCAGTACAGAGATGGCTTCTCTACCAAAACTGAAGAAGGAGAAGAAGTACTCGTCTATGGCGTATGTCTCATCGTTATCAATAAACTTGATCTTGCATGTGTCGGCAAATTCCATCATATGCGTCTCCTCAATATCAATGACATTGGAAATGGGCAAAGAGATCTTGACGCTGTCTCCATCGTTGTGGCTGCGAAAAATGACACGCTGAATGCTCTTCACCCATTCCTTGGCACTGGGGCCGCTGTCGGCGCGGAAGTTGTATGTGCGATGCCTGGTAACCACGTCGAAGTGGGTGCCATCCTTGTCCTTGTCAGATATGCTAGCAGAGATACCATACGCTAAATCGATTTGACCGTGGGGAAAGTAGACGTTTGTGGAGTCACGATAGTAGGAGAAGACGTCGCCCTTGAGACGGAACCAATAGCGGTTGTACTTGGGATTGTGTTTCCCGCATTTTGAAAGAAACCCGGATTTCGTAACCGTGTTCTGCATGATTAGCCATGGGCTTACTGTTGGGATGCATGTATCTTACTGCTTTCTTTGGGAGGTAGGCATAGAAGCAAATGTGCTTGGCGGTGATGTAGAGGTAACCTTGGAGCAATACGCTCTGTAAAAGCCAACACGGGTATTCTGCACATCGTTAGTCCTGGCTTGCTCATGGCTAGGATAAACAAAGCAGAAAGAAAGAAAAAGAAAACACTCACCCTCCACAACCTGCTCCGGCTCATCGAACTCGAATATTTGCATCAGCCTATGCGCCAAAGCTGACACTTCATTATCCAAGCTCCCCTTGGCTAGCTCCGTCGTCCGGCTGTCGATATCAAAACTCGGCCGGCTTGACATCTCTGCCTGTGCCTCGAGCATCCTACTCATGACTGGGAGCCGGTCTGTCTTGGCTCTCGTCAGCTGAATAACCGGAGTGGCAGACTGCTCGGGAGAGTGTTCGCTAGATTGGCTATCCGACTCTTCGGTGTGGGCAGGCAACTTGTCAGGGGCGGATTTGGATTTTGCTTTAAGCTTTGGCAAAGTAGGCAGAGACTTCAAGAGTTTGTGACCGGATATTCGCCTGCGATGACTCTTGTCTTTTTCCCCTTTACTGCTCGACCGACTAAAGTATGTTGTCTTGGCGAGGTTTGGTTGTTCGTCCCTCGAATTACTTCCGTCCTTGGGTTCTTCGTCGCCACTACCAACCTCGCTGCTACTGCTCTCCTCATCAAACCGATCGTTAAAATCTATGCGGGATCCGGCTGCTGCTATCAGGCCAAAGATGCTCTGATTCATGTTGACAAACATGGGAGGTCCTTGTGCTTGAGGTTGATCATCAGACGATGGCTCGTCGTCGTCGCGCAGCCGCTCAGGCAGCTCAAGAGCGTCTGAATGGCTCCCCTTCCTCTGTCTATGCAACTTTCGTCCGATGCGCCGCTGCGCCCCAGGAGACAGCGCCCTGGAAGGCGGGAATGACGGGGGCGTCATGGCTGATTATTCAAAGGTGGTTATATGTTAAGTCTTGTCGCCGAGTTTAATTCGGACCGGTCGTTCGCGGGGTCCCAAATATTCGATGTATGAAGAATGCAGAAAGTATAGAATGTGGGCAAAGCATAAAACTAAAGGAACAGGCTGGCGGTTGTCGAGTCAACAAGGGAACGTAATCGGACATCGATCAAGGTACGTAGGAGTTGGCGCAGCATCAGCAAGCATCCATCCATACATACATACATTACATAGACATGTGCGGATGCATCATCGGGACAGGCAGGGTAAAAAGTCCAGCGCCGATGGGCACGAGGACGACAATGTGGCTCATCGACTGTCGTCGCAATTAGGAAGACGTTCAGTCAAGTCGGGATCACGGGTCGTTGGACGGACTGCGAGTAATCGTCGGGGTTGGTGGGCCAAGGCTCATTCACGATGATCATATGGGTTTGCGCTTCAGCTGTCCGTCCGGCTGCTTGTGCCATGTACTATGTAGGTACCGAGAGAGCACTTACAGGCTACGTGCGTGCCTATCGAGCACCTACCGCCAGGACGGTCTAGGCCTAGCGTCCCGCTCTCAGGCGTCTTCCATTCCGGGTGTTCCACTGTGGCCGTTGCCGACAGTGCTGATAAAGGGGTTCTAGCTCCACAGATAAGCCCTGTGGCACCAAAATGCTTGGCCATTTTCAGTCTAACGGTTGTGCGTCACCATAACCAGCGCAACGCGATTAATTCATTGAAAGCATATATCCATTCACGGCCACTAGCATTACTCTGTAGCACGTAGTTGTCGTTTGGTCTTACGAAATGCCTTGGGAGACCAAACACCTGTGCATCGCGAAAAATCAACTTCGTCAACCTCCGTATTCCGTATATGGGTTGACTTTCGAAGGACAGAGACTCTCAACTGCTAGACAAGAGCGGCGTGGTATTATTGGGCATGGCAATGTTCGAGTACATGATCGTCTTCTACAAGGACTGAACTTAATGCTACTACGTAGTAGTACTACTACTAGCATTTAACACAAAATCACACATACGCCTATAGCCATGCTCTAGTCACTAGAGTAGTGCCTACCCTATTGGGTCTTGATGCATCAAGTCGCACGCAAAAAGGCAAAGGGGGAAACCTGTACACGATGATGTATGTCCTACTAACCACTACGTGTAACTTTATTACTCAATAAGGGAAGCTGTGATCAGCTCCTTAATAGATACAGGCAGGAAGCAAGAATGTGCTGCCCACCTATTTGACATAGATAGCGTAACTATAAAAGAGACAAAAAGAGGGGTGTTGCCCAATAAAGAATAAGGATTTGAAAGGAAGATAAAGGACAAGCTCTTACTCCTGATAAAACCCGGAGACTGCATACGAAGAGGATATCTGTTGCACAGCATCGTTCCACTATCACTGTCACCGTTCTAGGTAGCCCAACGGTTTGTCCTACTTTGCTACAGCCACTAAAACCGCCACCCTCAAGCTGCAGTGCACAACGAAGCTTCTTGTGGCACATTTCATCATTCCTACCTATTAGAAAAAATCGAGTTGATCCATGAAACCGGACGATCAGTTTGTGATTAAATGTAAGAAAAAACCACATTGCTATTCTTGTAGGAGCACAGGCGTAAAAAAGAGAAGCGTTGGGGATAGATACGCAAGAGGGGTAGAATGGCAAAAATGGTGAGACTGGGACTCGAACCCAGGCGGATTGCTCCATCATGGAAATGAATATATATATAGAAACATATATTATCTTGTAGCGCTCTTCTCGAACGCAAGATGAATCCTTGAACATGACGCCATAACCACTCGGCCACCTCACCTGATGTCATACTGCGATGTATTTCAGCCCTAAGTTGCCTGCACCCACGCGGTTTGGCGGGGTGTGCTGGCGACGAACGTTTTCAACTCTCTCCTCTCCCTGCGAGGCTGCGCCTTGGTTCACGATGCGGAAACCTGCGACTTTATTATTAAATTTTAAGAATTTTTGGCAACTATTTCTCCCGATTTTGGCCTTATAGCATGGTCTATTGCTAGGAGCATTCCCTTTCGTATAATAATAGCTAGCAATATTTAATATCTTATATAGCGATAAGTTAATATTTAGGCGAAAAGAATTAAGAATAGCCGATATAATGGATCAAAATACCTGAAAAAGATGTATGGTTTGGAACTAGAGGTTATATTCTCATAATGATGCTTTATTTCGAAATATATATAAGTTTACTCTTTGGCAATGTCCGTCATCTCCCTCATAACATCACGCGCAGAACTGTCATCATGGGAATCAAATATTCGCTCAACTAGCCGATGGTTCTACAGCTTCTATGAAGTCAATACGCTGTATAGAAATACCCCGTTTCAGTATGCTTACAGCCACCACGACTAGATACGCAAACTCCCGTTACCATTCCATTGTCGTGGATTGGGCTTAGAGCTTCTCGTCCTTCTCGCTCTCTTTTCCGTTTTCTTCCTTTTTTTCCTCTCCCTTAGCCTCTTTCTTCTTTTGCTCTTCCTCTACCGTTGTTTGTTTCCAGTCCATCATGGCCTTATCCAGGGCGACCTTGGCCGCCAAAGCTACCCTTCCGCGCACCTCGTACTGAGCGAATTCATCCATCTCGTCATTCAACTCTTGTCTGCATTTTTCAATGATTTGCGCTTTGAGGGTGCTCATCGTCTCGGCCATGCGGTCCCGGAGGTCAGCCTCGGCCATATCGAGAAGAGTCTGCATGGGGTTACACAGGGCCGTCGCGAGCCTCTGCTTGATGACCTTATCCACCGCTGACGATACATCGCTCTGGGAAATTACACCCTGGGGAATTTTTTCCTATTGAATTCGTCGTTAGCGATCCGTGGCTAGTATATAGAAGCCACGTAGAAGCTGTAGAAATGAATTACCTTGTCCTTTTTGCCGGTTTTGACCGGTGTGTTCTTTTTGGTCAGTGTGCTCAAGCCACATTGCAACTCCTGACACTCTTTCTCCAAGCGCGCGACATCGTCATTGAGCACCACGAGTACGTCGCGGAAATCTTCAAGCTTGCTACCATCAACAGCCCCCTGTAGACAAGTTAACGGAAAATACCTTTGCTTGGCGGCGGCGGCGGCGGCGGGGAAGGGATTCGGTATAAGAAAAAGAAAGCCATCAAGACGTACCCACTGCCCGATACTATCAACTACGAACGTGATACGCTTCCTCAAGTCATTCATCAGGCTCATTTTTTGTACCCAGGCTCTGCTCATCTGCTGCTCTCGGTCATCGAGGCGTCTTTGAACAGCCTTTTCGATTATGCGGCAAATGTCGCCGACGGGGCTGGCTTCGGAAAGGAGCGGCGGGCCGGCATCTTCCTCGAGGGGCGTGTTCAGGAGCCATTGGAAGAACTCGCTGTCGAGTTCTAGAACGTCTTGTCGGCACTGCTCGCTCTCAGTTAGCTGGTGGGATTCGTCTGCTTTCCCGCCTCCGTCGCCGTTGGTGGCGGGCGGGTGGTTGTCATTCAATGCAGGCGGGTTTGCCGCGGCGGGAGCGCTGGAACGTGACGGCGCTGAGGTTTTCTTCTTCTTCGCCTTGGTGTGCTTTGGCGCCATGCTTGCTTCACTATTGATGCGTTCCCTAAGACGCGTAGAGTATGTTATGGGTGGAAGACTAGACATAGTAGTAGCGGGGGGAGGTGACGATGATGATAGCGATGGCGACGACGAGGAAGACGGCGAAGAGGAAGATGAGGGCGATGGCGGTTATAGGTGGTGGGGATAACACAATAACGCAGCATGGGCAACGGAGGGAAGGAAAACAAATTAGCATCTCAGAAAACATGGAATAGCTCGAAGGGTTACCATGGCGGGCACATGTATTGACTTTTGCCCGTGCGTACCTGAGTCTTGCTTGCAGTTGCTCGCAGCTGGCTCGAGGCAGCCGCAGCCAGGAAATGCAGATTGGTCTGTCACTTGCTACATGGCGAATGCCAACAAATCAATCCATACTTCTAGGAATGAATAATTTACATTAGAAAGACTCTAGTAGTCACCATTCAGTGACACGGTCTTGTTTATCTTGCACTCGCATATTCAACTACTGGGATATATTGTATCCATGTATATCAAGCTGGTGCGCCGTATTGATTACTTGCTCTGGTAAAAGCATTATGGGCAGCCGTGGTTTCACGAATAAACGGGAGGAAAGTGAGATGCTCCTGAGGTCCGAACTTCCCATCTTCATCCGATTCTCGCTCGGCGTGAGATATTGACGACACTCGGGTGCCGTCGCCGTTGCGTGGACTTCACGGACTCGGTGCATACTCCGTACATACGGACTCACTCACGGAGCACGGAGCGCCTATTTTTGTGTTTAGTGATCACCTCCGACTAGGTGGGCCAAGCGGGGCGTCGGGCCAGGGTTGCTCGGCGTGTCTCTGCTCCGGCCGGCCTCTGACTTACAAATACGGAGGCTGTCTGGAGCATCCGGCGACTATGCTGGCAGTCTGTCAGAAACGTTATTTGTTCTGTATTCACGGGCACACGATGGGTATAAAAGCCAGAAGATGTCACATCTTAGTTGCACATAAATCAAGCAAGGTACAAACCATCATCTTAAAGCACTATCCACTTGTCATCACCATTTTCATATAGCCCAGCATGTCATCTCGTCGTCCCTCGGCCCTCATTCTCGCAGCAAATGGCTACATTGGAGCCGCTGTTACCCGCGCCTTTGTGCGAGCCGGTTACCGTACGTACGGTCAAGTCCGCAGGGAGTCGGCCACCAAGGATCTCATCCTCGCCGAAGCCATACCCATCATCGGCACCCTCGAAGACCAGTCCTGGGTCGAAAAGGACCTGTTCCCCCAGACCACGAAGCTAGACGTCATCGTCAACTGCGTCGAGAGCTTCCCGGACTACGAGGGTAGATACACCCAGCTCATCGACCTCGTTCTGAAGATTGCTGGCAAGAGCAACGCGGAGGGCATCAAGCCTCTGGTGCTCTGGTCATCCGGGTGCAAGGACTATGGGCAGACGCTCCTCCACAGCGATCCGGATCTCGCCCCGCACACCGAGGACTCGCCTATCAACGCGCCCGCGAAGCCCATCCTTGACAGGACCAAGACGTCCATGCGCATATTCTCCCATGGCGACGCCTTTGATGGCGTGATTCTCCGCCCGACATCCGTCTACGGTTACTCCAACAGTTATTACGGCGGCCTAATGGACTACGCGGCCGATCAAGCCGCCAAGGGACACAAGACGCTGCGCGTCCCCGGCCAGGCCAATACGGTGATGCACGCGGCCCACGTAGACGACTGTGCCGAGGCTTACGTCGCTCTTGCGCAACACGCGGACCGCAAGGCCGTGGCCGGAGCGAAGTACTTCAACATTTCGGCTCACCGGTACGAGACGGCGGGTGAAGTCTGCGGGGCGCTGGCCGCCGAGTACGGCCTCGTCGACGGGGTCGAGTTCGTCGCCGCCGACCAGCTCGACGACAGTTTCCCCAGCGGATTACACTTTGCCTGCGCCTTTAGCCAGTGGGTCGGCAGCGAGAGCATCAGGCGGCTGACGGGTTGGCGTGACACGAGGCCGCTGTTCAGCGAGGATATGGGCGTGTACAGGAGGGCGTATGAGGCCGAGGCCGAGAAGGGACATGAGAATATTGCGTCGACGAGGCAGAGGCTCAGAGAACTAAAGGGTTGAAAGCGAGAGCAGAGAAAAAAGCCCGGTAGGAGGGACGAGATGCTAGGTTTTGGGGGCGCAAGGCACTGCTCGTTAGCCATGTAAGAGGGCGTCAGCATTGCTGAACGGTGGTCGCTGGCGAAGAAGTTGGGGATTTCGGTATAAGCCGGAAATAGTGTCAGTTAACCCAAGTAGGAAATATCTAGTCTGGACGTGGTATTACGAACATGATTTAGGGTGGGCTTGGCATGGGGTCACCAACGCGTGGCTCACTCTGTTTTGTGCCGTAAAAATAGCTGCTTTATTCACTTTATTTCTCCCCACCCCATGATCTGCTTACGCCGTTACCGAGTAGACGGATTCCGGATGCGCCTTGCGGAATCTGAAGGTTCCAACGGCACAGCCCTACCATGCGCCGCTCCATCTGACCAACGTGTTGGAATAGAGTTTCCCCGGCCTCACCACAGCTCTTGTTGTGATTTTCTTGTTACCTAAAAAAAATGATGCGATATTTTGCCTCCAGTGAACCAATGTCATGGTTAGACATGATGTTGGTAGGTAGAAGTGGTGATGGTTGGCCCGGTTCGAGTTTTGTGTCCGGACTTGGATGCTTCTTTCGCGGGGAGGCAGTGTAAGTGCTTATGAACTGGGAAGGACGAAATCCGGGAATGAATCTATCCGCGAGGCGAAGGGAAATACGATTTGGAACGTCATCACCTGTGGTCAATGATGGTGAAGTAGCTGGTGGTTAAGGGAATGTGAGGTTGCCATGTCGTGGATGAGAGCGAGAGGAAACAGATATAAAAGGGATGCATTGCCTGGCCTGGAGAAACAATCGAAGCATTCAGCATCAGCAAACAAAATAGCAATCATAACAACCAAACAAGCAAACTGAAAACCAAATACACTATATAAGAGTGATAACAACACCAACATCCGCAACACCCACAACAATATCAACAACAGCTTTCCCCAACTTTGAAACAACACCCTCAACACCTCAAAAATGTTCACTTCAATCATCTCCGCCGCTGCCCTCCTCGCCGCGGGAACCACCTCGGCCGCGCCCACCCTCACCACCCACCAAAACCCCTCGCGCACCGTCCCCCTCACGGGCGTCACGCACACCGTCGTGGCCGGCCTGGGCGGCCTCCGCTTCGACCCTGACAACGTCGTGGCCGAGGTCGGCGACGTGATCCAGTGGAACTTTAACCCCAAGAACCACACCGTCGCGCAGTCCAACTTCGCCGACCCCTGCCGGCCCCTGGCGGACGGCACCTCCTTCTTCCCCGGCTTCGCCTTCGCCACCCAGGAGGGCCCCTCGCCCGACGTCTTCCAGCTCGTCGTCGAGGATAAGGACACCATCTGGTACTACTGCCCCCAGACCACGGGCGACCACTGCCAGAACGGCATGGTCGGCGTCATCAACCAGAACTTCGACAACCCCGACGTCACCCTCGCCAAGCACAGGGAGCTGGCTGCCAAGACTGGCAAGTCCGTCATTCCTACCGTTATCCAGGGCGGTCAGGTCATCAAGAACCCCAACCCTTAGATAAGGGGGGGACTTGACTTGTCTTCTAGTATGGCAAGGGTTGGTAAGTTGATTTTTATTGTGGAAGATGTTGGTGCGCAACTTGTTATTCTTTACATGTATTTATTTGGGATCCGGCCCCCATCTTCGTCAACTTGTAATTCAAGAGCGGGAGATGGGTGTCACCCCCCTTAACTTAGTTGAATTCTATGAAATATGTCCAGTTGAACTCTTTCACAAGCTGCCACTCTCGTGTGTTTGAAGAATTGTCTATGGAGGCCGAGGACATGATCGCGCCCCTTTCCGTCTACAGCACCAAGATGCCAACCCACCCGGTCAAGAAAGAAAGGAATAAATAAACGTGTGTCCCCCCCTCCCTTCCCATCAAAGGGTATAAAAGGTCTCACTAGGGCGTGTGCGTACGGTAAAACTCACAAACCCCTATACTATCCGCAACATCGGGCCAAGTCTCCTGCACCAGAGCCAGCCCAGCTTTCAGCTCGTCGGAAATATACCAATTGTCAACGGGCCCGTTCAGAAACCCGGTATTGATGACATTCCTGCGGATGAACTCGGAATGGGAGGTCGGGAGCGCGACTGCCCCGCCTAGCTCCAGCAGCCTGTGGTCCATGGCCAGCCTGGCATGATGGACGGCGACGTGGGCGTTGAAGTAGTAGATGTACGCGGCGAAGGCGAGCTGGAGCTTCGTCTGAGCCATCCAGAGAAGCTGGGCGCCGCGTTCATGGCTGGACCTAGTTGTCTCTTGGGCGTGATTGACGTGTCTGGCGGACCCAAGATGGGTGCTGGGGCAGTCATCGCACCATAGTGTGACGTGGAGAGGATGCACGAGCGGAGATACGGCGTGGCCATACAACCACCTTTTCACGGACGGGTCATGCTCGTCCTCTGACAAGAACGATATATATATGATCAGTCGCTTTTCTTTTTTTTCTTTCTTTTTTTTCTTCAAAGCCACCTGAGAATTTCTAGCTTACCGAAGATGCCGATGCACGCCGTCATGTAAAACGTGCTGTCGTTGGGATCGAGCGTGTCCTCCAATCTGTCGTATATTCTGTTGTCGATGCTGAAACCGGGTACTCCGAAGTTGAAGACTCGCTTCACGAAGGCGTACAGCATATCGTTAGTGATGGGGACCACCGGGTCGCCCGGTCGGCGACAGCTTTCGTGGCACGCGTAGAGAATGCCCCGCAGAGTGTCTATCCTCTTCTGTGGAACCACGTTGTTACCGGGATGGGCGTGCCTTAGCCTCGCTTCGTAAACGTCATCTGTCTCCTCGTACAGAGCAGAAAAGATGTTCCATGCTGGTGTATCTTGATTTGAAGCCATGGCCTTTAGTTGGGGGTTCTTGATTCGTCAAGGAAATGAAAATCAGGGGCGATAATCGGCCTGGAATAATAGGTGTACGCTGTAAGATTTTGGATGATATGTGCTGCAGGGGATGTCTTGGGATATGTTTTAAGGGGAGATAGGATTCTCGGAATGGTCGACGGACTCTGGTATATATATATATATATATATATATATATTTACATGGGCGCGAACAAATGCTGTGGCTTGGGCCATATTTGTGATGTACTGCCATGTCCGGCATGGCTGAGTATGAATCACTGTATGGAAGATGGCCTGGGTATAATTTTGTGTGGATTAGAAAGAAGGTTGAAAACAAGATCAAAGCAAACTAGCACTGGTGATAGTTTCAAGTGCGCAGGAAGGAGATGTAGCCTATCATCGCGAACCCGAGAGTCGCATTCAGCAGCGTTTGGTAGCATATTCCGTTCTATGTAGTATAAAGGAAAAGAAACCACTCTCTTGCCGGATACATCCTCCAAATGTCTTCGAATTTGTAACTAAAAGTAGGTTTGCCGATCGATATTGCCTCAATGAAAACCTCTTCTAAATGGTGAAGCCTTGGAAAGTCATGTTGAAAAGCGACATCGTGGGTTCGAGCCCCTGGCCGTTGTGCGCGTACAGTGTTTCCATGTCCAACCCCGCCGGTGGCGCAATATCATCCATGTACTCCTTTACGTCGATGAACTGGGGGATGGAGCCGGCAGCCGGCGGTGCATCGAGCCACTGCGAATGCCTGCTACATCGGATGAAATGTCTGGCGCGCCAGATTGCCACCAACAAGTTGTGATGGACGGCGATTTCCCTCTGGCGTGACAGAGCTTGGGCGATGGCCTTTTCCATCCAGCATTGCTCGTCGGCAGTCCAGATGACGTTGCCTGGTTCGACGATGTCCATGGGTTTGGATCCCCATCGCAGCTCGAATTCGACCTCGGGATCTTTGATGCAGGGCCCCTCGAGGTTCTTCTGGATACACACGCAACCTACGACGGCTGTCATGACTGAGGACAAAGGACTGAAGTCAGCATACATGCGTAGTAGTGTAAACCCGTGAATTCTGTGCCTCGTGACTCACCTCCGTCGACGTATACATTACCGACGATGGAACGATAGGTATATGCATCAGCCTCGAGAGTGCCGCGGCTCTAGGACAGCTTCGGGTCGAGGTTCGGCTCGCATTCCACGTCGGAGCCCCAAGAATGAAAAACGCAGCTGATAAAGGCCTTGACGATGAGCAAGGGGGCGCTGTCGCTCCCTCCGTTGTACGCAAAGGCCGAATTCAGGATCTCGAAGAGGTTGGTGAGTTGCTCGAAGGAGAGGTCGGATGGGCAGGCAATGGTCGGCATGCCTCGGAGTCCTGACTCGTACTCCGCGATGGCGGCTTCGATGTCGTAGCATCCCATTGTGATTGCTTGATGCAGGTAATGTGTTGTGTTGCTTTGGGTGGTTGGCCGTGCAAGAGTGTGCGGGATGCATTGGTGTGTGTGTGTGTGTGGTTGTGTTGTGATGATGTTATATAGTTATCCTTGAGCAGAGGAAGGATGCTGAGCGAGGAATTCCTACGTGCCACGAAGACACATATATTTGGCTCCGTCATAGTGTAGCCAAGTAAGGGCTTACTGTGATGGTTAACTCTAGGCCCTGACCGTACGAAAACCTCCTGATGCCCAGGAAAACCTAAACTTATGTAGTAGCTCTCAGTGATGCAGTTATTCAGCTAAGTAACTGTTTGCAAGTTGCCGCACAAATACAAATGGCCAACACCAATATTGGTTGAGCAGTATGAATACACGCAGTGTTGACCTATTGACTTCTTTGTGTAATTATTGCGTAGACTAGGATATGCGCATCCATATGTAAATCACCGTGAGTGAAACCGCTTTGACATTTCCATGCCCCGGATTAATCCAAGACTTGAGTTGACCAATTGAACACAATCCAAGACGCCAGCACTTGAAATTCCGCTCCCTCCCTCGATCCAAGCCATGTTTTTTCTTATATAGCCTCGAGCTTGGCAATGTCAATCTTCTTCATCTGCAGCATCGCCTCGGCCACCTCCGCCGCCTTTTCCCCCTTGAGCAGCGGCGTCAGCTGCTTCGGCGTGACCTGCCAGCTGATGCCGTACTTGTCCACCAGCCAACCCGCGGCCTGCTTGCTCTCGTCGGCGCCGGCGCCGAGCTTGGCCCAGTACCCGTCCACCTCGGCCTGGTTCTCGGCCTCGACCTGGAAGGACACGGCGGCCGTGAAGCGCATGGCGTCGCCGCCGCCGTTGATGGCCACGAAGGGCGCGCCGCTGAGGGTGAAGGTCACGGCCGAGACCTCGGATCCCCCGTACCGGTGCACCTCGTCTACGGAGGAGTCGGGGAAGATGGAGACGTAGTGCTTGGCTGCCTCCTCGGCGTCGCCTGAGAACCAGAGGTTTGTGGTGATGAGATGGGGTTTCATTGCGGAGACGGTGGTTTTCTTCTTCTTCTTTATTCTTCTTCTGGTCCCTCAATCCTTTTTTTATCCCCCTTTTTTGACAGATAGGAATCTTGGTCCAGTTCTTGGTTGCTAGGTGTAGTATAGAAAGGGGATGCCTCCTGATTGGACAGCCTGGCCGGAGGTATGCAGTGAAGGTCTTGTCTCCTTTTCGGATTTTTGGTGATGGAATCCGTGTGAGCCTCGCCCCTCCTCCACTCCCCTACCCCTCGTCACCCCCCATTATTGTTCAGGCATCGTACAGGCTGCTAATGCAGGCAGTGGGTACTTCTCCGTATACCGCCCACTAAAACTTTGGCCAGAACATCACGGAAGGAAATGTGGAAGTAGACTACGGCGGACTTGGAGCGAAAACGGCCCATCGGCCAAGGCTTAAAAATAAATAGCGGCTTAAGTCGGGTCTCGGCGTGGCCTCGCCGACTCTCAAAAGGTTTTCATGTTACATACGTGCTATCTGTTGTACTGTATGTACTTTCTCACACATACTGTGACAGACGTCTCTATTTCCTTCATTGCGTACATCTCAGATACTCCCGAATTACTTCCAGGTAAAATTATGGGCAACGGCAGTGCATATATCGAACTCCCGAATGGTTCAAGTATTGACAGAGGTGTCCTGGCGGGCACTTGATATATACTCTATATATAGCCGTTTATGGTTGTGAGCGCATATGATTACATAAAAGCAAACCCACAGCTGCACTGAGATGATGCGGCAGATTTCTTTCATAAAGTGGTACCGGGCGAAAGCGTAGGATAGAATAGACTCGAAGATACAGCTCGGTGGTCGGCATGATAGAGAAGAAACGGCAAAAGGTGCCAAGAACGATTGAATACATGCATTGATTGCGCACCACGACTTCGACAACCGAGACCGATTGATCAAAGCTCATAACAGAAAATACAGAGCGTCATGCCTGAAACCTCTTCATCATTACTCATCGTCGTAGTCTTCAGTACCCCAATCTGTGTTGTCCGATTTCTCGGCAGATTCAGTAGACGATATCCGAGGAGTCGAAGGTCTTTGTATGGACAACATGACAGAGCTCTCTGACAAACCACGGGGAACCAAGAGCCGGGGAGACAAGGCCAGGTAGAGGCCACTATGTATAACCTGCTTAATCCGTGCAGAGGCTCTGAATGGAATCGTCACTAGAACCTTGGGCTTTGGCCTCAAGTTGTCGTCTCTGACGGTTGACTGAATACTTTGCAAGGCGAGCGAGCCTCAGCATAGGAAAGCTACCTCTCAAGTCAACGTCGTACTTTGATACACCATCAATGATACAATAGATAGTGGTTTCCGAGTCGAACTGTCGTATGAGTTTATGGAGCATGTCACACAGCGTTTGTATGTCATGGCTCTCAACCCCCCGGACATAGCTCCTCTTATCCAAGAACTCTAGATCCAAGGACTCCCTGTCGATGAGGGCCAGCAACAACTGTACCAGTAGTGAGCGGAGCATACCAGCCGGCCCGTACCAATCATCGCGTTGTGCATTAACATGCAACCCGCAGAAAAGTTCGCGAAGACGGCGGACGGCTCCAGATTGGTCAAGGTCAGACTTAGGTTGGCGCACAAGAGCGACATGGGCGAAGTACTGTGTCCCGCCGCGCTTTGGATGTTCCCATCAACTAATAGCATGTCCGGGTGATGCTGGTACATCCAGTCAAAAAACCGGTCCTGATTAAGTATGGAGTGGGGTTGAGCTTGGGATACAGCATCAAATTTCTGAGCTGTTGACAAAATGATGTTTAAATCGGCATTGCGAAGGTTCGCAATGTCAGCATACGTATTGGAGCCACCATGTGGCTCATGCCGGCTGGGACCAGAGCAAAGGATCTCGAAGAGATATTCAATCGAGACCACTGCCTTGGAAATCCGAGGCTGTCCAAGAACGGCAGTTGAAAGATTTTGCCCCGAAGATTGTAGTAAGAGGAGTTCTTCGACTCTAGTCGCCAAGGCATTAGACTCTGGTACACATAATTAGTGCCTGTCATAACTGAACAATAAACAAAGGCACAGACTGCTTACTTTGTTCCTGCTCGCGAAGTATCTTGTAAAGCTCTGAGTTCGCTACATTTCTCTCCTGTGCCTTGCCACACAAGTCTTGTTCCCTTCGCTGTGCTTCTTGGAACCAAGATTGGTGTGCTGACAGGTTGCTTTCCATAAGCGCCTTCATCTCTACGACATTCCATCTAATGAAACCAGCCTCCCCCATCATCTAATGTGTGTCTCTCCCGGTTCTCTTGATCATGGCATCTCTGTAGTTGTCCACGGCAATAAGAAGCTTATTGGCGTTCGTATGAACACTTTCGAATATTTCCTGAGGAATTCTTCTCTCTTTTTCCTTCTTGGACTTTGAACGCCCTGGGAAGCATCAGACCTGTCTTCACACCATTGCGAAAATAGTATATTCGACTTACATCGTGGCTTTTTGGTGGATTCGACTATTGCTAGGAGCTCTTCTATAGCAAGTACAATTGATTCGTAGAGGTCCCCTGCCCTCGTTCCCCGAGGTGTGCAACAATCGTATCACCTGTATTTTGTCTCGCCACTCGCTGGCGTCAGGTACGCTATAACGGTAAGGTATCTTATTACCAGCCGCTTTCCTACCGGAACTACTTCTTCACGTCTCTATAAGTGGTCAAGATTAAGTAGAGCAAATGCTCAGCATCCTAATATAGCGTTGCACTTTACATTGTGGCATGCTAAATAGGACAGCCTCGGCTTACCGTCGATCGACATCCCTATCGCATAAAACTCAAGAGTTTGCCGCCAGACAAAATCGTTTACGGGTACTTTGGCCAATTCCGGTTCAGAAAATTACTAAATAGATAGTCTTCCCTTCTTACAACGCAACACGTACTGTCCAAAAGAGCGGTATTATCAACCAGACCGGCCTTCCTGAGCAACACCTATCAAACAAGTATCGATATGGAGCACAACAATATGCTGGTAGGTTACCCTCGGCTCCCTTGACCTAATCGCCGCTGTGCTGATTTATTATTCACAGAACTCTCCTACTCCCGCTTCAATTAGGAGTAACTCTATGAAGATAACTGCACTTATGAGCTCTGGAAGCGATGGGGAGTCATCTCCCCAAATGCACAACAACTCTAAAGCTACATCAATCCCAACCAACATTGAGCCACCGTCGTGGAGCCGTGATTCCGAACCTTCCAGCTCTACGGCCGATTTACCTATTGCATCAACGCAAAAAGAGGTAAAGGCCCCCAGTGGTGCAGAAGGGGCTGCCACCGTGATCGCATCCAAAATAGCGGACATCAAGAGCGCTCCCGGGACCAACAAAGATGCGGAGTCCTTGAAAAAGGAAGCTCCCTCGCTGGAGCACTGAAAAGACGACATGGACGTCCTCTCCTCATATCCATCGGTGAGTTTAATTACGAAGACTTTAAAAATCGGTGGGGCTGGGGTGCCAGATACCACATCATCGAACTTCTGATGGCATCGGAGAGGACGATAGAACAAGAAGGGCGAGAAATACGACGACAAAACATGCGCAGCCCATGGAGGAGGCATAAATCCAAAGAGCAGAAGTCATTGAATGAAGTTTGGATCCAACGTATCCGCATTCACTCGCCTATCATCCTGCATTACATGGGCATTGTCATGCAAAACGCGACTTGGGTGGGTTCGAGGCCTCGTGTGTTTTTCAAGCCTTTCAAGGAGTTAATTTACTATCACTCTCACTTGAAAGATGCATTGAGGGTGCTTGAAGAAAAGGTCCTCGCGGAAAAGGGACACGTAAACAGGGCAGAAGAAGGTCAAGGTTTGATTAACAGTACTGGTCATGAAGGGTCAGTAAATGGATTGGAAACTTGAAAGCGTTCGAGAAGAATAGTAGTAGAACAAATGGATACTGATTAAAGCGACAGTATCACGGCTGTGGAGCACCTGCGTTCCTACATCGACTTTATGGAAACTAGGATTTTGCCGATGGAGAATATGTTCAATGAAACCTCGGAAAGAATGGTTCGTTTCGATGAGTTGTGGTTCTTGTTCAAAGTCGGCGACGTCCTCCACGTTCCAAAGGGACCAGCGAATACGAAGAAATCGAAAGGGAGATATCAAACAGCTTTCAGGCTTTGCGTCAAGACTATATCGACCATCGCGGACGACAAACCAGACGACTTAGGCAAAAACATCTCATTCAAATTAACTTGCTACTACCTCGACTACGACGGCGCTGGGTATATGCCAGTAATGACATCATTCGACATTAATACATACTCTGGCCGAAAAGATGTCAGAGAACTTGTTGCATACCCCGTGCGCTTTCATTCCAATGCCGAAAAGCTTCAGCATGATTGGGCCCTTCAAAGGGAAAGGTTCAGAAGCATTATCAGGGAGAAACACGTTGCCGCTGACGGCTGGACCATAACAGCACCTCCAGCCGGATCGGACGAATATGGCGACCAGGAGCTGCCGGAGCATATTGAAAGTGACGTGATCATCGACGCTGGGGAGGCGCTGAAGAAGCACCCCTCAACTTTGACGACGACTTAACCACCCAAGATGCGGGTACTTGGAGGACTGGTCATGATGATACGGCATTATGTCATTGGCCTAATCTGAATCAAGACGAAGAGTACTTGCGCCCTGCATTCGAAGTAGATGAAATTACACAGCGAGACGATGACGCTGAGGAACGCCTACTGGAAGACTTCACCGAGGCCGACCAATTTGCTAAGGCATGTGCTAACGGAACCGTTGAAAGCCTGAATGGACTAGATGAAGCTATAAATGGCCTTCTTCTACCATCTAGAGTCTTTGTTTACGTTTTGAGGCAAAGGAAATTTGTCATGTTGAACATATTCGCGATATCACGGAATCCGACGCAATCCACCATCTTCGACGACCTGAAGATTGACAACGACCATAAGCTCATAGTACAATCCCTCGTTCACAGGCACGTTGAGAACCAGAGGCTGCAAAAACAACGTTCAACTATAGCATCTACTGTAGAATGTCCTGGCGGGCAGCAACATTGGCTTTGGAGAAGAAGGGAGCGATAGCACCGCGATGGCGCTTGTGAGCATCATGATCTATTCGCTCCAAGTCAACGATAATCCTGCGATCCGAGACGACTGCAGAGAAATACAAAGGGACACTGCCTGAGCAGAAGACTGTGGAATTCTTGGCCCCAAAGGCATCGTACGCCCAAGAGTACTTGTGCCATCGCCCATTTGTGCGATATAGCTTTTCGAAGAAAGTAGGATCATTGACGTGTAGTTCAAAAGGGGCTGATGCGAATGATGGGGCCTGTGACGCGGGTTAGATGCATATACTCGGACTCACTCGACAGTGACAGAGAAAGAGGTACGAATGGGGCTCAGTTGGCTTACCATATTTCTTGTGCATTTCGGCAACCTTCAACGTGTACTTTCCACCTTTGACAACATCATAGTAGGCCTCGTGCCAACGTGAAGCGGCGGCCAGGCGCGGGCCCGGAAAATGAGCAAGAGGGTGGAAAAACAAGCGATAGAATGCCACTGTTCCATAGTAAGTGATGAGGGCGCCAACCAAGACAGACCAGGTAATGTTGAGTTCCATTTTTGCCCAACGCATCTCAAGAGATAATAACAAATATTTTTACACCCACTTCACGGTGTCTTGGGCGTGCATGAGGAATAGATAGAAAAGACGACCGCTCCGGTAGGCATAAACAAAAAAGAAGAAGAAGAGAACTATTGCGTTTCTGTTTGCTTTTGGGAATGAAAGGGCATGGCTATTGTTGACTCTGGGCGTTGGTAAGCAAAACATGAATATAAGCCCCGGTGATGATGCAACAGCGGGCTGAACTACGCCGCACGACAGCCAACATCTATCACCCGCGTGTCACCCTCCATGCGTACGAATAACAGCATATCCAATGGATACGTGACGTTGACACATGAAAATGCCAGCCGTTTAAACCCCTTTATAGACAGGCGGGACAAGTTACGTGTAGACATTAAAATCGGCAAAATTGAGAAGAGATGGTATTGCAATACAAACTCGCAGGATTAATCCCATAATTGGAACCTAAGCTATGTAGGCACATGTATGTTGCGCTTAATCTACAGGCTTGGTGCGTATTCCTTCAGGAATTCCTCCTCAGCCTCGGTATTCTTCCGACCCAGCACTGCGTTGCGCGTGGGATATCGTTCAAACTTTCTCTCTCAGCTGGTCCATGTGCCTGGCTGTAGCTGTGACGCCCATGTCAACCCACTTTCGCTCCTCTTCGGTGGTGCAGCGTGGCTTCAGCGCTTCGAAGAGGCAACGCGCTGCGATCATGGACATGAGGTTCTCCTTATGCATCAAAGCGATGTAGTAGGCCGACGCCTGGATGACGGTAACCTGTTTGTCGAAGTCTCGGGCTACGGCGTTTTGGGCCGCCTCCCAGGCTTGGTCGTCGGTGCCGAACGCCTCGGGGGTGCCGCGGTGTAGGTTGCGGGGGAACTGGTATAGCAGGGCGATGAGGGCAAGGCTGGCTTCTGGGTCCTCGGCCCAGCTTTGCAGTTCCCGGTTCTGGGCCTTGACGACGAGGTGGCCGAATTCGGATTTGATGGTGTGGCCCAGGCCGTCGGGTGCAACGATCCACTGGAGTGGAGGGCGATTGTACCAAAAGTCAATAATGCGTTTGGCGTCTATATTCATGGCGGGCGAGTTGTGATGACACCGGATATTCCGAGGTAGACGTTTTGATATACGAAAGAGCTACATTCAAGGATATGGGTACGTCAGTCAACTAGTTGATATACGCGTGGATGGGATAGAGATGGCTTCCTACCGTAACGACTCGGTGTTTGATGGGCATTTTGCGAATCCTTGTATGGACTCGTAGGTCTCAGACTGGGGTTGGCTTTGTATTTGTATACGATATGGGCTGTTGTTCTGTAATGGCCTGCTTCATGAGATAGTCACAGCCACCAACACGCATATTATCAGTACTCGACCAGTGCGCCATGTCCAGTCTTCTTCCATCCACCAACACGAGCCAAGCCAACACGCATATGCTGCGCCGCCATCAGTCACCCTAAACGGAGGTGATGCCAAATTATGCCTTCTAGGATTAGGCCGCCAACCGTTGTTCTTATCTCAGGGCGTTGGATAACTTGAGGTTCTTTCGAGGCTATAGGCCATATCCGCAACTGAAAAGATCTTGCTACACCCTTTTATCACCATAACGCTAAAAAGCCCTCCTAAAAACCCGCCATGATGTCTCATGATACTCCACGAAACCGCTTTCTGGACACGCTGTGTGCTTTTGGTAACAGGTCTACGCCAACGAATTAGAACTGCACACAATAGCCTTACACCGTTGTATGGGGACCAGATTGAGAGCTTGCTAATCCTCAATAATACTACTGTCGGCTCTACAAATACGTGTTTCCGCTTCTTCATCGATGTGCCAGATCAATGTCTCGACGAGAATCCGGATGGTATAGAAGCCGGACAACACCATGGTGAGAATCGAAGATCCTTCAATTTTTGGACGGGACGCCCAGGACGAGTTTGACAATCCGTTGCCGCAAAAAAAGCTCTGATGTACGCACCATCTATCTTTCCAGAAACAATTACGGACCGCTCTCCGTAGCCACAGGCATCATCCAGATTTCAGACTTCGACCTGTCCATTCGCTCGGAACCAGGTCAGGTACATATGGGTGCCATTCAAGCAGAAGTGTATCGAGCTCCAGAGGTGATACTCAACGCGGGCTATACATATTCCGCCGATATTTGGAGCCTCGGAGTCATTGTAGTGTTCCAACACTCTCTCAGGATACTCCGGACATGAACAGAGTGCTGACCAGTCAAACTTTTGCAGTTATGGGACTTGCTCGAGGGCAAAAGTTTTTTTTCAATTCTACATCCCCTGAAAGTGATGATGAATATGATGAACAATCACATCTCGGCCAGATCACAGCCTTGATCGGATCTCCACCTCCAGATCTTCTTTCTCGTGGTAAACGGACGTCCATGTTCTACAAACCGAACGGTACGACGCAGGGACCTTGGGAAAAACCTATAAACCGCTAATACATATATACAGACGAACTCAAGGATCCTAGCCACATCCCCGGTGATTTCAACTTCGAGAACACCATCAGTTGTATGTTTGGCGAGGAGAAGCTGAGATTCAGTAGATTCGCCAAGACAATGCTTAAATGGGACCCCGAAGAAAGGAATACTGCAAGGGAGCTACTTGAGGACCCATGGCTACATGAGGATTTCTCACAAGACTAGAGTCAGAGACTCTTCTACTCGAAAGAATTGACGATGGGAGTCTCTGAGAAACGCGGGCGGGATAAAGCTGTTTGCATGTACGACTGAAGGGCGAATTATCCCGTACGTTGGAGCCAGTTATCACATGAGCGTTGTGGGAGATTTTGATCCGGGACAAGATTTGCATACTTGATACCATTACGCTCCCTCCTGCCGACACGAAACTTCGTGCATTTTTTTTTGAGCAAAGGTCCAGTACGAGAATCTGATACCTGTTTTCTAGATTCGCTCTTCCCACAGCAGACTTCTCCGCCGCGTGAGGTGACGACGAAGGATATTGGATAGTACTAGCTGCTTAATAGTACTTGATACTCACTATTAGGCGGTAGCAGAACTTAGTCTTGCTTTCCAGCATTTTTACATGTCTCTATCTGCCTACATACAGTATGATGACATATCCTTTTACTCACGCGCTACCAATCCAGCGATATAGCAGACAACCCTTGATTATCGAAACAATCCCTTCTTGCGGCATATTTCAACGGCATCTCCCTCAATGATATCACGCGAATTAGTGCTTCTTGAGCATGCTTCGCATGGGGGCCTATGACGGACGTGGCGTGGTTATAGCAACAATGTCTCAAAATACCGGTACCGAAAACACGTGGACGCCGCCCTCGCATGCCTGTCAATGAGTAAACGACAGCGCTGCTTAATAGGGTCTAATTTTAATGACGTACGGCCCATCCACTACCTCGGTACGGTGTGTCAAAGGACGAAGTCTGTTCCAGATACAAGGTCTCTTCATGAAGCAGAGCGTATATCCCTACCAACGTTGTAAGCAGGCGGGGATGATATACAAGGGGTAAAGTGGCTAGTCAGTATATGAGCGAAGAGCCTTACCACGAGGCAATACACCATACAAACCGTTACGCGACGTACACCTCGGTCACTGCTCCCATAACCGCGACGGACAGAATCCGGCATCGCGGCCAAGAAGCCCACCGATCAAAACCACGCATCACGACAGCCCCATTCAATAGTGTCAAATTCCTTGTTTCAAAGTGACCTCCACGTCCCCAGTGTGCATTCGTTTTTCCGACGAGCCAAATGCCGTATTGCCCCCCCCCCCCATCACCAATGACCTGGGACAATGAGTTGGGATTCCCTCAAACACCCCCTCCACTTCCCCCCTTATCTAGGCCGAACATCCGGGTGTGTTACGGTATTGTCGATGGGGAAAGGGACTTATTGTTCTTCCCCGCTTCGCATTGTAGGCTTCAAGTTGTACCAGTATGCGAGGCAAAGGGTTTGAGTTTGCGCCATCGTAAAACGGTCCGCCCCCCCTTCCCCCCGTCCTGGGTGACATACCGGCGCCGATATAGGGCAAGAAGTCCACGTGCAAAATGCCAACAAAAGAACAATCGTACTCCGTTGCTCGGGATGCGGGGTTCGGCGATAAGTTTATTCTGTATAGAGTACCAAGTCGCTTGCGAATATGCGAATGGGTAGGTATGCGGTGCAGAGAAATAAGGATGCCATCTATGCTCGGTCATCTACAGAGCAGGTACTCCGTACAGACATCCATGTGTACAGAATAATGCACCAGTGGACGAAAGGGAGGCAAATGTTGGGCAACACACATGCATACATACTGCAACCCTCGGCCACAAGGTAGGTCTTGCAGCGCCCGCAGATGCACAGCGAAAAGACACGACATCCCTCTTTCAGCCCATCTTATACGGCGGTGGCAGTGGTGGTGGTGGTGGCTTGATTTACAGCTTCACTTCTAGCCTCGACCCGATATTGGCGCTGTCGCCATCCCACCTGGGCTGATTGATGGCTGCAATGGGCAAATGTCGGTGCGATATAATAATCCCTCGGTGTGAACCCCGCGTTACAGCGGACAATACTACTTTGCCAGCAAAGATGGATGAAACCCCGTTATCAGTCGGACATAGGGAGAGATGGGCAAACTACTATAGGGAAACCTAACGGTGCGCCGTAATGGAGGGGAGCGGTTGATACTGACAGGCGACACACCGGGGCCAAGAGGGCGATAGGATAAAATGGATAAATGTGGCTTGTAGGCTCGTGACGTGCTAATGCGTGAATGTGTGCTTCACACTACGATTGCGGGAGAAGAAGAAAAAAGAAAGGGGTGTGTGGGATGATGCGATGCCTCTCAGCGGTCAAGTTTCCTTGATTGCAGATTACTAGCATTAGTGGAAGCAATCTGCTATGTCACACACACACACACACACACACACACACACACACACACCATCCACCCTTATACTGCTGAAAGGGTGGGGCGTGGAAAGAAGGGTCTCAGTTGAATGGGGTGGTGGTTGATTATTCTGGCGTGCACGGCGTGCTTGGAGGGGATCGACTCCTCTGTGTGGTGCCGAGCGAGACTGACCCGGGGGTGACCACTCATGATTGAGTAGAGTACGTATGAGCAACGGAGTAGAGGGAAGCGGAGGGGGGAAGCGGAGGGTCCAGCATTGTGCTGGGGCAATCCTTGCCAAGCCGGTCCAGGTTTCGCCGGGGATCTTCATGACTTTGCTAGTAGCGCCGGTCTGTTCTTAAATTTAGCGTTACAAGTTAAGCATCCTTTGACCATCAACAGGCAGCCTTTCGATCGTTTGATGACGGGTGCTCTGTATAATTCGTGCGAATTACATGTAGAGTTGAATAAGATCGATTCACTTTATGAAGAGGCACGAAGAGTATATGGGTATATGTTGTATATATTTGGTATTTTATATGTTCGATTCAAGTATGTGCATTGAATTCGTCAGACAGAAGAAATTCGTAATAAAAAAAAAGGTGAAAATCAAATCCAATATTCCCGTGAAGTCCCATCCTCAGGGTCAGGAAGATGATTGTTTACTCATCCAAGATCAATCCATTTTTAATCCAAGATCCGATCCTGCTCTTTTTGCACCAGTTGGGCATGATAGTGCCCTCGCTGGTTAGCAACCCCGCGTCAGGAGGGAGACCCGACTCCAAGTGAATGGAACAGTTCTCTTTTTTCTGAGCGGCGCATCAATAGGTTGGACGCATTTAAGCGGAGAAACCGTTGTTGATGAGGAGGTTGACGGTGTCGGAGGGGACGCCGGAGATGGCACCCTCGACAGCGGAGGAGGCAATCTCGGCGCAGAGGCCCTCGACGGAGGCGCCAGTGCCCAGGAGGTAGGCACCGAGACCGGCAACGTGGGGAGAGGCTGTGAGATACAATGTTAGTTACCATGATGCTATGTAATTGGAATATCGTAGCGGATGTTTGAGAAATACATACCCATGGAGGTACCGGAGTAGACGTCGGTCTTGCCGCCGGGGATGGAGGACTCAATGTCGACACCGGGGGCGAGGACATCGACGAGGGAGCCGTAGTTGGAGAAGCTGGCAAGAGCATCGGTCTTGTCAGTGGCACCGACGGTGCAGGCAGTCTCGGCGGAGGCGGGAGAGTAGCCGGAGGAGTCGGAGCCGTCGTTACCGGCGGCGACGGCCAGGAAGACACCGGCGGAGACGATGGCGTCGGCGGCGTCGTTGACGGCCTGGGAGAAGCCACCGCCGAGGGACATGTTGGCGACGGCGCCCTTGGGGCAGCTCTGGCCGGGGGCGTCCTTGACGACGAACTCCATACCGGCGATGACGCCGGCGTTGGTGCCGGAGCCGTCGTCACCGAGGACCTTTACGGCGAAGATGCTGGTCTTCTTGGCGACACCGTAGGTGATGCCACCAATGGTACCGGCGACGTGGGTGCCGTGGCCCTGGCCATCAGCGTCGTTGTCGTCGACGAAGTTGGCGGCGAAGGTGGCGCGGCCCTCGAACTCAGGGTGGCTGATGTCGACACCAGTGTCGACGACGTAGGCGCAGGTGCCCTCACCGGCGGACTCGTCGTAGGAGTAGCTGCTGGTGCCGGGCTCCTGGCTGGAGATGCGGGCGAGGCCCCAGGGGGCGTCGTCCTGGGTGGCCGAGATGCGGACGATGGCGTCCTGCTCGATGTAGTCGACCTGGGGGTCGTTCTGGAGGCTCTTGAGCTCCTCCTTGGACAGGCTGGCGGCGAAGCCGGAGAAGCCGGAGGCGTAGGTGTAGTCGGCCGAGGCCGCGATCTTGGAGACGGCGGAGGAGACGGCGGTCTTGGGGGAGTCCTTCTTCATGCGGACAATGTACTTGCCCTCGACGAGCTCAGAGTTGCGGGGGACCATGACCGGGGCGGGAGAGTCGCGCTTGGCGGCGGTGGAGGGGGCGGCCAGCGCCAGGGGGAGGAGAGCGAGAAGAGCAGCGGAACGCATCTTGACGGTTTTGAAGAGGGGGTATAAGGATAATTGGTTTGGGAGGGAAGTTGAGAAATGGATTTGGATTGTTTGGATGAGGATGGGATGAAGAGAGAAGGGACAAAAAGTGAATCGGAAAGGAGGGATGTCGCAGTTCTATTTATCCATCTGCGAACCAGATAATGGAAGTAATACTTACTATGTGGTATAACGCGAGTGAGTGAGTGACGGGGTGACTTGCGGACGGACTCGCTTGGGTGATCGACAAGCACGCCCACCGGTAGTGGTGTTAGGCGAGCCTTTTCTCCTCGACATGCATATACATTACCCCCCCCCTCCCCCAGTACTATCTACATGGTAATCCGTACATGTTGTGCCATGTTTGCTGTGCAAGCTACAGATTTTTTGGAGGTTCGCCTCCACGATGGCACAACCACCCCCTAGCAAGTTTACTAGCATGGGGTGACAGGGGAAGGGGAGGCAAACCCCACTGTTACTATGGACAAGGACTCCGTACTCCGTCGCTCCGTTAAGGTAGCAGTAGTAATCGGTACTCCGTAGTAAGAAAGTAGACGAAAACCCGCAGCCTGCAGACAAGCAAGGCAGAGCAGCCTTGGAAAGTTGTCGGTGCATGAAATCCAGCCTCCGTTCAGTCGATTGTACTACCGCACGACCTGCCCACTTACTACCATTGCCACTAGTCACCTTTACGGTGACTGTGCATACATTTCCACTCACCCAGGGGAGTGCCAACAATGCACACACACACTGGTCGTTTACTCTGCGAAGGGAAGCTGTGCCGATCGCCGGCCATACTACCCTATCCTTGCACTCACACACCCCCCCCCCCCCCTCCCTCCCCTGAACCTCCCTCATCTGGACAGTCTGCGCAAAAGAGCCACCCCCCCTTTTCAAATGGCTACGTGACTGTCGATCGTTCAAGGCTTCCTTACCTACCAAGAGCAGTCAAGTGCACATTTTCATGTCAAAGGGACGTTGATATGGGCAACCAGTTCTTTCTTCCATCACGAGCGAGACATGAATGGGCACCCGTTACGGAACACGGAATACAGAATAGCTTGCTCACCGCGGGGGGAGGAGGGGGCGAATCATTCGAGCAGTCATAACACCCTTCCAACGACTGCTTCCCGTGAACATAATTATGGTATGGTATGGAGTAATCCGTACGTGCATTGATGAGGAGGAAGACTCCCGGGGAATCCATGCTGGTGAGAAACATTAGGTGAGCCGTAGGCCCATGGTGAACGGAGTGCTGCCGATAATACAGTTTCAAGTGGGCTCGTGTTTTACAGCCGTTTCGTTTCCGATGTAGAAAAGAAAAGCCCCCGGTTGTAGGACAGGACTCCGTACGGAGTACTCCGTACTCCGTACACACTACGGAGCAGATATGCGTTGGGTGCACGGAATAGATTGGTTTCTAAAAATGAGGTCCGGCCCCCTGTATTCGCACCGCCCGCCGTCTTCTTCTATCCTTGTAGAGGGCCCCGCCGATATCTAGGCAGTTGTACCTGTATCGAAAGGGTACAGTGCGTACTTTACCACAGGACAGTGCATTGAGCTGTCCAGCTTTGATGACCTTTCACGTCAGGTTCATTTACGGCAGACACAGCGACGGCGACGACTTGGTCAAGAGCACCGCCAGAGAGCATCCTACCATATACGTACTCCGTATGGCACTGAAAGACACATTTGACACCACGAAAACGCTGTGTGCGCTGGATGTTTCTGGATGTGCGAATTAACCCATCCTCTCCGAGCTCGGTAGGGACAGTACGCGTGTAGGCAGCGTTGGTTAATTACCGCACTGTATTTGCCCCGGAGGATACATGTAGATATCGGCGCACGAGCCATGATGCGAATAGATAACTAACTAGGTGGTACTAGAAGGCAAAGCCTAATGGTCCGAACCACAACGCCTCTTCCGAAGCAAGAAGAGCTCACCGTTCCTGTTCTCCCACCAACGGTCATCCGTTTTATGCGTAAAGGTTGTAGGACGCAAGGCGTCTAAAAAAAGGGAGGGAGGAGCCGTTTGTAAACTCAAACGCCTCAACAGGCTAGAAAGATATTCCCATGCCTCCGTTTGTTTTTGCCGAAACGAAAGACACAGGCTGATCGGCGAGCGGAAAAAGAAAAGAATAATAAAGATAAAGATAAGAATTCGACAAACGTAAAAAAGAAGCAAAGTTGGAAAGTTTAGGTTTCACGATTAGATTTTGTGAGGCCATGATAATGTCCCGGTCTACGCTGTGCCTTGAATACGGCTCGTTTTTTCTTCCTTTTGCCTTTTCCTGTACAACATTTCACCGCATGTTGCTATTCTCGAGGTCGTAACAGCCACAGGGTAACCGGGAGGTAAAGAAGCACCAAAATAAAAAGTCCCTTTGAAAAGATGCTGGGCGCACATCAGCCAAGAGGCCAGTGAATATGCCGGCGTGTGGTAGTTGACACCCTTGCCGGCAGCACACACGCCTTCACACCATCTCCAGCTCCCCAGGCCAAGTCGACATTTCAGGGGGCTGATCAGGTCGGTAACCCGGGCTAGCAGGCTAGTTGTCAGCGCAGGCAGACCCCATTTTTAGCTCGGGTGACCCGCCGTTGTCCGGTTTCCTCTGTTTACATACTTGTCTTTTGTAATCTGTACATACCATATTGTATTACTGTTAGTTGTAGGGGGTGCTATGGTAGAAAAACACCGTACGTATAACTGTGATCCGTAACACACAGCGAGGTGCAGCAGTACGTACATCTACAATGGACGGATTGGATGTCACTTCTATCAAGGTGTGCGCCGCATAATTTCCGTCAGTCCCTCAAGGTTCCCTTCCTCAATGATACCTTTCGTACTCCGTACTCCGTATCTGCAACCATATCCGCATTCCTTGACCTAATTCTGCGCACTCCGTACTCGGTACTCGGTACATTATGTTACGGAGGCTGTACGTGTATGCAACCCCTTGTTCTCAAGGTTGATTCGTCCTACTAAGAAAGAAAAATCGCGACGCAGGTAAGAGTAGTGGGCTCACCTTCGATTTGTGGACGCCCATGCTAACACTCAGAAAGGCATCTCAACATCTAGATAATCCTAGCAGCGCCCCTCTTGCCAAGGTCCGGGGGGTGAAGGGGGGGCTGTCGTTGGCCCTTCTAGGGAACTTTGCTTCAACCTGCCTCGCATGTACGGAGTACGGTGTACGGAGTGCGACTCAATAGACACACACGCTCTCATGCATATCCGAAAAGGCGTGCTTTTTATCGGGTACTGCTTTTTGAATCATATCGTCACATTTACAAAGATACCTCACCTGTGACCATGGGTTGTTGGTATCGTACTCCATACATCGCATCAAGAGGTCATGAATGTGACCATACTCCGTACATACATACATACATGCGGTAGCACTGCAGTGGGACGGAACCTTTTCCCCCCTCCCCTCCCTCTCCTCTCTCGCCCCCATGTTTACCCCTGCCCAGCCAGCGGCCGACAGCGCGTCAGCCTCGGTTGTGCAGCAAGCAGCAGGCGCAGCCTCGCCTTGGGTCACATTCCATAGCATGTAGCGCCGGCTCCTCAGCATTGGCAAAGCTTGACAGTGTCTCATTCCCCGTTTCCCCCCTCCCCCAAGGACCTTTTTAATTCTCTTGGCTTTTTTATTCTATTTTATTTCCAGGGACAATGACGTATTTGGTAGGAGCCAAGTGCGGCCTGTCGCGCTGTGCGGAGAGCACTTGGATATTTCCCATCAACAGGATTTCACAGACAGTTTTCAATGTTTTCGAGGTTCTAGCAAAGGCTACTGTTGATCTTTCTTTTTTCTAAAGCCAAAAAAATAAAGGCTTTCGGAATTAAGCGTACTGCGTATACATAAATCTTGAGCCTGTTTACTGGGGAATGCTCATCAGGGTCCTCCGCTTATCACCCGTCACTCGAAATCTCTCTGCTCATCCGGCACGTTCCCCCTCTTCCTGCTTGATGAAGGCGTGATGTTCAAAACAACCTTCTATTTTCAGCGCCCTCTCTAAATCTCAGACGGTGGAAATGGAGCGGTCCTCGGAGGTGGTTATTCCCTTTGGGGGTTCAGCCGTCGCCGCTGTAAACCGTACGTAGTAACTGCTACCAAGTTAATCGGGGGCTTTGAGGGCCCTAGGAGGGTGATCGGCGGTGGTTGCGAGCTCTCAGGCGCGGTCATCGATGCCCGCTTGGGAAGCTCGACCAGCAACAAACACCCCATTGAACCCACGGCGGTAATAGCGTGATGCGCCAGTGGCCACCAGAGTTAACGCAAAAAGTCCCCGAACTCCACGGGGTGGGAGGACCGTCGTCGTTTTTCTTCTTTCTTTTCACCGCAACCTGTGATATGGAGCACTGCTATTGCTACTACTCCATAGACGGTGTTAGCGGACACGCACGCAATCGTTCTGTCGATGGGCCGCATTGCCATACTCCGTGTTACTCCGTACAGCGCTTACGTCTAGAGTCTGGGCACGCAAACGAAGGAACACGTACAATTTCGTGATGATGATGATCCTGCTATCGTTTATTCGGTCCGCTGAGGCGAAGAGGAAGGGCACCGCTGATGAGCCTCGGGCCTTGACTCACCTCGATATCTTCTTGACATAATCGGGCTTCTAAAAACCCGTTGACACCCATATCTACGGAGTACAAGCCTACATGGCCAACTCCAGAGGATACTACTATGTAGAGAGAGGGGGGTGTGGGAAGAAAAATGTGATCGACACTGCGCGTCAGCCTACACACCACAAGGGTTAACTTCTTTTTTTTTTCTCCACGACCCAAAGTCTAGTATTTACGGAAACCTAGCATCTATGCTTGATAGCTAAACGTAGTCCGCACTATGCATGATTTCCTAGCAGCATTCTTGTTTCTGTTGTTTGTTTTCACTGCACCTCCTCTTCCTCCTTTCCTCTACCAGTCCCAAATACGAGGCTCTCCGTATCACTCCTCCAGCGTATCTGTACTCCGTACCTGGACCTATGTAGATACGGGTAGGAGGGAAAACGGACACGCCTTGCGCCGCCATTCGTCCGGCTCAGCTCTCGGCGTCAACCGGGGACTGTGGCCCTGTTTCAACACCTTGCTGCAACGGACCTTGGCTGTCTGGCGTTTAATCACGATTGTTTCACGGCCACCCGGTGCTCGCTCCGTCAACCTTACTACTACCACATAGTAGTATTTATCAGTTACCACCACTCGACCTTGTTCATGCATCACCCGAGTCGGGATGTTGCATCTTGATGAGTGTGTGTGTGTGTGTGTGTGTGTGTGTGTGGTGTCAGGGAAAAGTTCCCTACCGTTTCCCCGTTGCAATGGTCCCTTTGATCCCCCTCCCATCCCACCCTCCACCCTCCAACCCCGGGAGGCTTTTTGCAATGCTACGTCGCGATATCAGAATCCTAATACATGCTTGCACTTCCCCATTGCCTTTCTGCGACACCGACTTGCAACCACCTCTGTGGTCTAATAGGTAAACCAATAGCAATGCGGGCCCAGTCGACCTCGTTTGTTTATTTTCACGTCCGAAGCCGAGGAAAACGTACATTAGAAACGTCGAAGATGATGGACCATTCGCAGCTGACATTCGCCAACTGTACCTGCAACTCTATGGAGTCCCTGACTACCATACCACCACGTACCTTAGTCTGCCCTCCTCTACGTAAAGCTGGCCCTGCAGGTACATGCTTCCGAGCCACACTGATGCTACTCTGCTGCTACCCTATCCTTCTTTAGAATCTTCGGTGGAAAAACAAAAGGTTCCATAGCCTTCACACTGCGGTGCGTCTACACCCTGCACGGTGTACCCAACCTCGTTGAATTATGTATAGCCCAACGATGCGTCCTTCCCGAACGAGCCTCTCGTCGTGGTGACTGGCGAGGGTTACCCCAAAAACACGCGCCGCCGTATGTCATTGTGCGTGGCAACGCCTCCAGCTTTCCACGCCTAAAGGTCTTGGCTGCCCTTTGGCTCTCGCCGAACGTCTGTTTAAGTCGGATACGTTATGTAGTAATACATACGTACTGGAAGTTAATTTAGCAGGAAAAGAAGAAGAACAAAACAGGGAACCTTTGTAAACAAAGCTCCATCGTGATCAGACCTTTGGTCCGTTTTGCGTGTCCGCCCTGCCTCGTTGCGTGCTCGGACGATCATTCCCCGACCTGCTAGATTCTGATCATGGCCGCTTCTTTTCTGTTTAGTTCTATTTTCCCAACGTTAACAAAGACTTGCCTTTCTATCAGAAAACCTCGCACAAAAAAAAAGCCGAACGGTTGACTCTTTTCGTGCGTGGTTTCGGCAACGAATGCTGTCTGGGAAATCCGCATTTTCTACAAGCTTCCATCATCCGGAGGCGGCGCGCCTTGGCGAGCTGGGGTTCGTGCTGCCTTATCTGGGCCGAATCAGCGCTACACATCACCGTACGCCTTGCCATGAGTGCCGTCTTGGCTTTGCTTGCGACCCTGCGACTTTTCTCCAATTGTCCAATCAACCCCCCAAGCTCTCCGATACGTACGCGCAGCGAGGTATCCGTCGTGGGGAAACGGCTTCAATAGGGCAGGTACTTTTCTTTTCTTTTCTTTCCTTGTTCGTGCTTGCCGCCCCCGTGCAAAAGGTCCTGCGTTGAAGTCGAGTAACTCCATTCTCGCGATGACTGGGTGCGAGGGCTGGAGGGATGTGGCCACGAGTGCGTGCGGAGCAACAAGGTACAGGCAGCTGAGCATACCGAGGATGAAGTGACAATAGGGCGCGTTCGAAGGAGATAGAGTTCATACTTTCAGTGGCAACATGCAAGGAACTCTCTCTTCCTGTCCCTCTCGCTCTTGTTCACGCTCTCTCGTTACATGCACATCGCCTCCTCAGCCATGCCGTCCTGAGGCCGATACGAGGTTCGCCTGACAGCCCTCTCCCACTTTGATCGCTACCTCGGGCCTCTTGAATCATACTTCACCTTTCGGCACATGGAGAAAAGGCTTCCGGCACGGGGAGGGCCGACGGCCGTTGCGTGAACCAGTTGAGGTTGACACCATGGAGCTCTTCGTTTGTTTGTCTGTCTATTATTCTTTCGGGAACAGCATTGATGCGAGATGACCGTTGCTTGCCCTGAGAGTTGATGCGGGCCGCTTCGTGGTCATGCAGGCAGGTCACGAAGAGAGGTGCGGCAGAACGAAAAACTCGATGGAGCCTTCTACTAGTGTTGAGAGGGAACTATTTGCCCGATGGTGTACGGAGACTCGGGGCTGATGCCACACACCCCAATCTCGAAGCCGAGCGACCAACGACCTACATTCGATACTGTTACTCTATCGCTATATGATGCTTGGTATATCCCCCGGGGGACGAGAGATATGGCCACGTTCTTATGTGCTGCGTGAGCAGGAGCAATGAACCCATATCTCAAGAGATGCTCGTTTCCACCGAAATGTGTGTTTCGAGTTTCGAGGTCCTTGCTTTGCGGGCCGAGCTCATTCCAGGCTCCTAGTTGTGGGCAAACATCGATATCTAAGTTGATGATCTGTTCGATATAAACATATCACCAACGTCCAAGTGGCTGGAGAAATACGTGGGGCCAGCCCAAGCCGATCTATACGTGTATACATGCATGCTGCCAGCCCAGGTCCCTTTCCTTTGGAGCCCGTCCGGGCGTGCCAGACATACATCTATTCACTGTGCAAGCATCAGGGCAAGACAAGAAGGGAAAAGGCGGACACCGTAATCGAGACATGATGCTTGCCATTATTGAATTCATATTTACATGAAAAATCCTCTAGGCTAACGCCCCTCCATATCCAGAGCGCTCTCTATCCAAGATGCTGCCATCTACAGCACACCGGCAGCCTTGGCCTTCTCGACCTGCTCGTTGAGCTCATCGACGGCCTGGTGGTAGGCAGTGAAGCGCTGGCCCTCGGCGGGGACGTCCTCGTCGGGCTTCCTGCGGCCAAAGGCGCGGACGGCCTCGTAGTAGACGTTGGCGGTGGCCTCGCAGGCGGTCTGGGGGGACTCGGACTTGCAGATGAAGTAAAGGCTGCGGAAGAGTACCAGTAAGTAATTGAATCTAGACGGGCTAGGTGCTAATATATATATATATATATATTGTGAGAACTTACTCGTCCTTGAGGTTGTTGTCAATCTTGAGCTTGGCGGCGTCGGTGAAGCGGCCCTGGGCCTTGTAGTTCCTGTAGCCAAAGTCGTGGCGCTGGCAACCGGGCTGCAACGATTTCAGGTCAGCAACACTCTATTGTAAAAACGGTCTCTCCCTGACTGCAGGGGAAGGCCGGAGCAAAGGCTCGTCTTACCTCGAAGGCGAAGCCGAACGGGTTGTCGGGGCTCCAGGAGCAGTTGTCAGAGGACCAGTCGAGGGTGGAAGGGTCCTTGGCGGCGCGGCGGGAGCTAAAGGTGGCCAGGCTCACGGAGAAGAGAAGCTCATCGGTGACGCTGTTCTGGCGCTTGGCGATGGCATGGCCTTCAGTAGGGGCGGCCGAGGCCAGGGAGAGGAGGGCGGCGGCGGCGGCGAGGAACTTCATGATGGGCTATTCACGCAATGAATGTCCTTTTCCTTGATGTCTTGTTAAAAAAAAAAAAACCAGACCCTTTTTTCTTAGAGGAATCCGACGGGTGCTTAGCTTCTTATACCTACATTGCCTTTCCCTTTTACCGATACGCTATGCCTCCTTTTTGATCTACATACATACACATATACATACATGCACATGCATGCTATATAGCATGCGGCTTTCCCGCCAATGCGAGTGCTTCCTACGCTTGTCTGCTCTGCCTCTCTCGCGCTGATAACCTTTTTACAAAAAAAAAAGGGTTGGGGGAGGAGGGGGGGGGGAGCGGCTGAAACGACGATCTTTGCCTGGGAGGATTGGCCCACCCCCGGACAAGGGTACGGGGAGGACCACGAGACTGCGATTCCGATGTCAATTCGCCGGGTTGCCGCATTGCTATTGGAGCAGCTTTTCTTTTTTCTTACGCCAGTCGAAATCCACCTTCTCCAGACGGCAACGAGATCGAGGGCATGGTCGCCCCCAATTGGGGTAGAGAACGAAGGCGACCAAAAAAGGAACCAAGAACTAGGCGAGCTTTTTCTCCTTATCCTAAATGAGTCCCTCGTTGCAATCGAAGACACTTTTTCGAAGACGGCGAGATGTTATGGATCTAGACTTGCGTTGTATTGACAGATTCTCTCCATGTTTGCTGAATCGTATGGTACTTCTTCTACGCGCGAATTACATACGCTCCAAGGAATATTAGGCGTTTACGGAATATATCGACATGATCTATCGACTGCTGCCGAAGGATTTTTTGTCCGTGCACACGTTTGCTGGTGGTAGTGGGTTCGGGGCGCTCCGATCACAGCTTGTCAGGTCCGGCAACCAACTGGGGATGTAGCAATGGTATGAAGCATACTCCGTACGATGAGTAGGAACTTTCAAACTCATTCAAAAGTAAAGCAACGAAGGAGAGGTAAGAGGGGAGGATGGGGGCAAGATAGATCGGAGAAATATCCGACTTTCTGCAAGTAAAATCCCATTCTGAGCCCTTCGCAGTCGGGCCAACTTGCGAAGATCTGGTATCGCTTCCGGTAACCATTGCGGATGAATCTCGAACCCTTCTTGGCATGGCACGTTCTTTTTGGCCCCGAGTACAACGACTGAACGCGATTTCCGTAATATGTTATATATGATTTCCGAGGTAGGCTAAGTAGGCTTACTATGGGTGAATTCTTTTAAGCATATTCATTGACAGGCAAGTTACGCCCTTGATGAGGCGGGGGAGGCGTGGAAATCCCAGTTGAATTCTACATTGCACGACTCGGCAAGTCTACATACTACTCATGTTTATTATTAATTCGAGAGAAGTGTAGCAAGTGGAAATCGGTTGCTACCGCAGGTTAAGACCAGGCTGACTGCTTTGGTTGCTGAGGGTTGATAGGGAGACAAGGAGCCGCCTTTGAGATGTTTCCGACCTGGATATTTACGTATGATGAGCTGGGAAGAATCTTTGATAAAGCTCTCCTTAACAAGGTTGTATAAAGCAGATCTACTATTGAAAAAAAAAGAGGAGGAGAAAACTTTACTTGGTCCAGTGCTTCACAGGATACTTGGGGTTCTACTCGTGGTGTACATTTAGATGTGAATTAGCATCCCATTTCTAGATGACAAAGATGATAATTTGTATCTTACCTAAACATTTAAAGAATAGAAGTCATCGGTCTCGAGTATTTGCCAATCTTCATATATGTATTCTCCCTGTAGCCCAGCTGCAGCCGAATCCGTGACATGATTTGGTTGGTGGTTTAGGGTAGCATCGAGGACACGGCCACAACCATCGAGTTCCATGGTTTCCCCCTGAGGTCAACTGAAGACATGCTTTTACTGCATGTAATGACTGCAGAGTATCATGGTAGACAGTTCTTTTCATACTATGTATGTAGCCACGCGTGTCAATGCATGGACTTTTGATGGTACGTGTTGTCGTTGCCAGAGCCGCACATTGACGGATATTTCGACAGGGGGCTTTCCAGAAAACCGGAACATTACGTCAATACCCCTCCCTCTGCGAGACATTGCATACCTGAGAGCAATGTTTGGATGATGGTACTTTAAGCGGCCCATGTGTTTCGACAACCACGTTGTCGGGTACGCCTCCTGTCGAGGTCTCACTCCACAACCTCTCTCCCCAGCCTCCTCCCCCTTACCCAAGAGAAACCGAATACGTCACTAAGAAAATTGGATAAAGGGACATGCATATTTTATACACGTCGAGTTGAATTCCCACGACGGGTGACAAGACCATTGTTCATTGGGCGCAGGCTCAAAGCTATATACCAGAAAAACAGAAGCACACGCTTCAAAAAAATATATACGCCACGCTCTATCACACATACGGGGCGCCATCACATCATTTCATTTCCAATTTCGTATCCATTCCGTAGAACCCAGCCTTTCCTTTCTCTCTCTCTCTCTTTTTTTGTCCTCAGGGGTAGCGAGTGCAAAGAAAGAAGGGAGAACGGCTTAGTTGTACCTCTCACGCATGGAGCGCTTGAAGAGGGGGTTGTCGCCGGGGAGCTTGTCGAGGGGACCGTTGAAGCCAATCTCCTCGGTGGGGGCGGCGACCTCGAGGTCCTTGCGGCCGGACTCGCCGGGGGTGCCGTTGGGGCCGACGTTGAGCGAGCAGGAGGGGCTGTTGATGCCGCCGTCGCCGGTGCAGGTGGTGATGCTGTCCTCGAGGCGAGGCTGGTCGGTCCAGCCCTGGAGGTAGTCACCGTGGAGGCCGCTGAAGGGAAAACAAGGTTAGTCCACGCTCCGATTCACACCGCGCACCGGGGGATAACTTACTAGCCAACGGTGTCGCCCTGAGCCCAGACCCAGCGGTTGAAGTTGTCAGTGAACTTGCCGGTGTCGTAGAAGAACTCGTAGAAGACGGAGAAGATGGCGGTGGGGTGCGACTCGGGGCACACGCCGGTGTTGTAAGCACCATCCTCAGGGAAGGCCATCTACGGAATATCCTTGTCAGCATTTGCCCACATGCGCTTTTCTTCTTCTTCTTCTTTTTTTTGAACGGGAAATAGGGAGGGGGGGATAAAACTCACGTGGCTCTTGTGGTCCTCGCTGTCGAGGTCCTTGCCGTTCCAGCAGGCGGGGAAGTAGGTCTCGGCCCTCATCCTGCTGCAGGCCTTGGGGAGCTCAGGGGTGTCGCTGGCGGGCTCGAGGCAGACGTGGGAGATGGCCTGGTGCTCCTTGTTGTTGGAGTCGTAGTCCCTGAAGATCTCGCCGTTAGTCTACAGTCTACCCCGATACAAGAGCTGGGACAGTCGTTGGGCAGCGCTTACTTGCGGAAGGGGTTGCCGACGACCATGCGCAGGTTGGGGGGAGGGGCAATGGGCTTGGGAGCGCCATCGCAGTTCTGACGGCCAGCCTCGTAGTCGCAAGTGCGGTCAAGGTAGTAGGCAACCTAACGAAAACATCATGTCAACAAACTGACTCCTCTGTGATATATATGCTTGTTGGGGTATATGCTTACGGCACCCTGGAACTCGACCATTTCGAACTTGCCGTCCTTGTTCTGGTGGTACAGCTGGGGCTGCCAGTAGTTGCTCTGGTCGAGGATCTTGTCGCAGGTGGTCTCCTTGGCGTTGACGGCGGTGTCCTCGCCCATGGTGAACTGGAAGGCGGTGCCGCCGACGACGGCGTGGACGTGGCCGGACAGGCCGCCGGGCTGGACGATGGGGTCGGCGCGCTGGACGGTCAGGGGTGCGCAGTTGACGGTGAAGATCTGGGCCTGGGTGGCGGGCATGGCAGCCATGGCGGCCGCGGCGGCGACGACGGTCTTCTTGGAAGGCATAATTGGCGGTTTAGGTTGGTTTGGAGAGAGATGTTGACCGGTATTAAATGCTTGCTCGCTGAAGTCGACCTTTTGGGGGGAGGATCTTGTCAAGCTTGAGGCTGGATAAGGGAGTTAGGGAAAGGGAGGGGAGCAAGGGGTGAAGGGAGTGTTGTTACGACTCCTTTATATATTCAGAGAAAACCCTCCCATCTCCGTATACAAGCACATGTAGGTAGCGACTCCAAAGGGGATCCTTTATTCCCACGATATGCTAGCATTTACCGCTTACATGCGTCTAACCCTGGCTTGTGACCCATGGAAGGAAATCTACTTTTTACCACCCCCGTTCAGGATGCGCCTTTCTCCTGTTTCGTCTGAGACACACAAACAGACACGCACCAAAAAAAAAACCCATGTCCCAAGGAGACAGCCGACAAGCCGCGATCCTTCTTTCCCCTCCCATTTCAGATGCTGTTCCCCTCCCCGGTCATCGTATTCGGCAGCTTCCCTAGCTTAGGCCCGAGGGGGGGGGGGTTCGTTTCCTTCCCTAAAACCGCCCTTGATATCCATAGGAGGAGAGAGGGGGAAGGGATTTGCATAGCGAGTGTCATTTTCTGACTCCAGAGCTTCCTGTCTGCAGTATACGATATGCAAGACGTCTAGTTAGCGCGCCGATCAAATGCCCGGAGTTGGCCTATATTGCGCGCTACAACAACTGCCACTTGTAAAGGGAGGTTTTAGTCATGCTACTAAACTCGCGTGGACAGCTGCCATCTGCCACCCTTTTGATGGGCCACACGCTAGAAGGGGGAGAGTTTTAGGCCCTTAGCAGACATGCCTATTTGGGGGTTTGTTTGAGAGGCGGCCTCGTTTCGAACAAGGGGGCGGGGATGCTGTTGTTGTAGAGTGATTGCTAGTATTACTGCTATCATAGTAGATCGTCTTTCTGCTTCATGCCGATCGCTCCATGATTCCCGGGGGCCATGGTTCTTTGATCACATATCGAAGGATTTACTTCCAAGGGATTTGATAGACGGTTAATTTTTCTTTTTGCTTTTGCCTAAAATTTAGCTAATGAGAACTACCATTAGCAGCATCGCTTAATCCTGAATTCCATCTGACGCCATGTGTCTACCGTTGATCCAGATGGTACCTCAATAATGTCCGATTCACGATGAAAAGCTACACTCCCCGCCTTGGTAGGGTAGTGGTGATGGTGGTAGGGGAGAGAAAGGCCGACCAAGAGAATGTAACCTCAATTGCGCCGAGAAAAGTGAAAGCAGAGACTTGATTCAGCATCGAGTGCGTGTTGCTTATTATTAGCCTCGTGACGATGGGTCAAGGCCGAGAGGTGGCTGTGGCCCACCACCACCCAGGCACGCAGCACGCTTTTGTTCCTTGTTGGATTGGAAATGTTGTAGCGTCGATATCTGCTCCGTAGCCATCACTGCTCTAGTGAACCGAAAGGGTGATTGATGAGCGCCTCCAAGTTCCAACGGCAATTGGGACTTTCCCCCCAGGCTGCCACCAACTTCATTCCTTGCATACTAGCTTTCCTTCTCTCAAGGCCTTGGGACGGCACGTTTTTTTCTTTTCTCTTTCTTTTTTTGTTGGGAGCGCGCCGGTTGTTTCGATCTTGTTTCCGGCTCGAAGAGAGAAACCCCCCTAGCCCAGCCCTAGCCCATCCAAAGCCCGCGTAAAATGAACCCAGGGGGATAATCCAGGGGGGGGGGGTGCCCTTGCCGTTGCTTTTGCTTTTGCTTTGTCCCTGAAAATCCGCTGCAAAATTATATCGCGCCCCGCTAAAACCCGCCCATCCCTCGCTGTAAGATCAGCATTTTCCTGAACCGATATGTATTTGCATTATGGGCTTCGGGCGCGGGCGCGTGTGAAGATCACGGATGTTTCCTGCATGTCTGACAAGGTCAAGGATTTTCCCTCTTCATCAGCAGATTTCGCAAAACACGCGAGATTATGGCCCGTGTGTTGAAGAGCCCCTCCTCCCTATCTGGCAATGTATGTACTCCGTACTCCGTACCTGCTGCGCAACGCCCCCAGACAGAGAAGACTAGGAAAAGACCTATTCATCTTCATCACTACCATTCCCGAGTACTTCTTGGTCACTTTTGGGGCGCACTTGGCATGCATGGCACCAATCTCAATGCCGGTAGATGTGAAAAAAAAACACTATGGATTACCCCGTACCTAACTTAACATTTAGTAGCTATTCCGCGACCAAGGCTCTGGACTGGCTACAGACTACCCTACATTGTACTGGAGCGGAGGGCCACTATGCGACGTGGACCACGGCACGCACTCGCACAATAGCGTCCCTACCCCAGCTTGCCTAGGAGTAGAATTTGCGGGGGGTTTTGTTGGCGGGCGGGTGGGTGGTGGTTCCTCGCCTAGACCCCCCCCCCATCCTGGTTTTATCCCCTTTTAGGCTGGAGGTTTGACCAACTTCTGGACGAATCGAGCTAGTAGTCAAGCCATAATCACGCATCCTTTTCCCTATTTTCTTCTTTTTCCACATTCGATCGGAACCGTAGGCCCTACTTGGCACCCAGCCCTTTCTCTCTCTCTCTTCTCACCCGGATCTCTCGTCAGCAAAGGAATTTACCGTAACCCAGTCCTTGTGATGAGTGCGCCGAGAAGAAAGCACCTCGCTTAGGTATCTCGGATTTGCGAGCACCGTTCAAGTTCGTGAGTGAATTCATGAGTTGGTTCACGAGGAATAGAGAAGAGGCTTTTTGCCCACACAACTTCTCCTCGGAACAGCATAGTTTTCCTTTTTTCTTCTTCTTCTCTGGTGTAATTCCCCCAGGATGGAACAACCCGTTTTTGTTCTTTTTAGGTTGCTGTGCATCGGGCCTTCTCCATCCCCCAGCCAAAGAAACGAGGAGGAAATGTCACTGCGCGCTAAGAAGAAAGAAGAATCGCATAGCAAGAAACTTTCCGTGTTCCATGACCTTGCAGGTGGTCAGCCGCAGTTGCATACTGGTATGGAGTACGGAATATAGTGAACTTCATGCGTTGGGGAAGGCAAGGCTCCCCCTGGAGGTATACTCGTTGAACCACATCCCGTGCAACGACGACGAGCTGTGTGTGTTTAGTCATGTATCACACGCAGACGACAGTCCGAATACTCACATACCTATGAAACAGCGAAGCTATGACTGCCATCTGGTCATAGAGACTTAAGCCCGGGTATCTGGTTGTTTACAATTCTCAACCTTTCCCAATTTCGAAGATGGCTTGATGTCGTCGTTGCTCACCTGTTCATGTGCCGCCACGTCAATGCCTGCTTCTCTCTCCCCGAGAAGACTCTAACCTCCCCATCTCCTAAGATGGAGCTGTGGGAATACGATAGTTGCGGTTCTGATATGCAAGTTATCGGCCATTCTTCAGTTTGAGGTCGAGCCGTCCCCCTCCTTTTGTGAGGGTCACTTATCCTTAGTACTGCTACTCCATATGTAAATGCGAAATGAGAGGGAGCAAAACGCCGGCATATGCCCCCTCTGTATCAGCCGGAGCGTAGTCAAAACCCATAGCAGGCACAAAACTACCTACCACTTGTCATGTACTCCATATGGGGCTCCGGGCTACCGACTCATGGACCAAGACTGAGGGGGAGGGGCAGGCGGTTAGCTACTGGCTATGAATCACTGTCGGCGAAGGAATCGGCATTGTAGCAAATCCACGTGGAAAAGCGGATGGGGGGAGGGGAGCCCATCGATGCAGTATCGTGTTAGCCCCGGCTTGACTCCCAAGTATCGGGCCTACTATCAGGGAAAGGGAAAAAAGGCTTTGCAGGCAAGGGCTCTGTAGGCGAGAGTCCCCGGTACGAAGGCTGGCTTGGGGACAAGCAGTTTGCTGGGTGAAGCATCAGTCGCTGTTTGTGAACACACAGCCCCCATCTGACGATCTTACATGGACCTCATATCGCAGACCAACGGACAACATCATGAGAGGAGGAATACCTCGACTCGAGCTGTCATTTCTACGCCTCCATTCACATGTACCTCTCGTCTAGCTGGGATTAACTCTATGACTTCAAGCTCCTTGCCCTTCATAGGTCTCTCAAAAACAACTATCGAGTCTCGCCCATTTTCGGCATTGGCCTTTGGCGTGTAGCCCAAGCAAAAGAGTAGTGAATACATTGGAAAAAGTGCTAATGTCAAAGTCTAGAAATTCTAACCCATACGGAACCATCAACCAACCCTCATTCAAAGCCTGCGTATGTACCTAGCATCCACGTCCCTCTCTGCGGCAGCAATCCATCGAGGAGAGAGAGATCCTTCAGCATCATGCGACACCAAAGCCGGAGCCCATACTGTAACATCCGGTCACCACACGCAAGGCCATCGCGTCGCGGTCGTGCAAGGAGCCGAGAGGATTATAGCCCTTGTCCACGCCAGGCCTGGGCCTCGGGTTGATCAGGTCGTCGGCCAAGCTCTCGACGTATTCCGCCTCCCTCTCCCGAACATGCTCGTGTATTCCCGCCAGCGTGCCGTCGAGCGCGCGCACCTCGTCGGCGCCGCCGAGCCGGGACCGCACGAGGGAGAGCCTCGCCGCCCACGTGGAGGCCACCGCCGCCGGAGGACCGTATCCTGCCGTTCGCTTCGCCGTCGGCGAGTCGCCGGTTATCACGCTGAGCCAGTCCGCATCCAGCGCGTTCCTGCTCAGCACCGACCGCCCTACGATGTCGAAGAACTCCTTGTACTCGGCCTCGGTCTGCCCCCTGCTCCCGAGGCGTTCCACGAGCAGCGCCTCGAAGTCTGCCTGGGATTTCGTCGTCCACCCGATACGGAACATGTACGCCCCCTGCGTGGCGAAGCTGTCGCACGGTGAATAAGATGCCATCCGGCTAATTTCCTCGTCCACGCTCACAGGCGTAATGTGCAGGTCCCAGTGCTTCTCGTCATCCTCCATCTCGTACATCTGGCCAAACGCTAGAAAGGCGATAGAGTCCCGGACGTTGCGGGGACCGGGTCGGTACCGCACCCACACGGGCTCGCCGCCGTCTTGCTGGGAGGGGGCTTCTGCTTCATCCTCGGCCAGGCGGTCCTGGACTTTGCTCTGCGTATCCTTCTGCACTAGGGGAAGCGCTGCTTGCTTGAATTCGGGCGAGGAAGGGTCCACGTCGGCCGGTGGCGTCAGGCCTGATAGGGTCAGGCGCAGGACGGCATGTAGCGAAAAGGAAGAGTGAAGATCCCGCTGCTTGATTCGTAATAGAGTCCCTCGTAGCCCAGACAGCTTGACGTGAATAGTCCGACCGATGTATTTTGACCCCTCGTCGTCGGCGTACCTGAACGTCGTCTCATACTTTGACGGCGACATGTCTATGTATCTTGTGAGATTATTGTGTACGATATGTGTTTTCGGTGACGGTCTTTGGGCCTTTGATACCACTCGCAAGGCTGAAGGCGATGTGGCTTACGCATGCTTTATATCCCAGTTTCTTGGGTCATTCATTTCCTTGCTCCGTACATTCCTTCCTGACCCCCAAGTTGACGTTGGAGGCAAGGCGTTCGATGACCGCCAATCACGGTGCCGCCATGAGCGGCACAGCAAGTGTGCGCCCCGATTGTTGTCTCAGGCCGCTACAGTATATACTGTGCTTCGCGGCGCATTTTTGACCACGACGATCATCCGCCCGACTAGGCTCTGACGTCGGGCGTCTTTTTTTGACGTCAATGGAGCGTATGACCTTGCAGTTCGTGGTAAAGAACAGCAAGGCGCAGCACAGCGTCTTTGTACGTGTACACCATACATATTAGGTTCTGAACGTGTTAAGATTCTCATCTAAGGCACGGTTCAATCATGCGAGAAAGGGCTAGCATCGTATGCTCTGTAGTTATTCGACGTGTCTCTTCTCTCCAGTCAACCTTGGGCTGGTTGCACTGCCATTGACGCCGCCGTAGTTTGATGCATTGTGCACAGCCTCAATAAGTATATTCCGTATGTGTGGGCAGTATACACTTTCTGGCCTATTGTACGCGTATCTCATAAGACGGGGACAGCGCATTTATTTTTACAATTGTACCGCCTCGTATCCAACCTACATATATCAATAAGATCTCGGTCTCCTAGCGTGACATTCCTCAAGCACTGCTACAACCGGGTAGGCCAATCTCATCAGCATAAGCATTTCAAGCAAGACGCAGTTCGTAATTTATTGACAGATATTATCTCATGGTGATTCCAATAGAATATGAAGAAAACAAGGCGGAGGACGCATGTTCTGCCGCGCGATTGATTCTGCGACGACGGGACGCCTCGTCAATAGTTTCGTTGCTTGGGGGGTAAGATGGCCGTTCGCCTGATTGATAAATACACTATAAATACTATTCTTTGGGCAAGATTGCACGCAGAAAGGCCCGTAGTAAATTGAAGTACTAAATAGATTACGGCAACCATGATTGTATCCGTACGAGGCGTAATTTCCATCATTGCAGCGCCAGCATGTCGCTAGCCTGCCTCAAATGACCATTGTTCTGCCTCGCTTCTCCCAGGGCTTATACGGACTATACCATGAGATAGGTATAATCACATGTAAATACGAATACCGTTCAGTGTCACGCGGAAAGACATGAGATATGTAAGGGGCTTTGTCGAGGCAGACTTGCATGTCTGTCGTCCCTGGTCCCGACGACGGTTGCACATGTACGTTGTACGTATGATCGCAAGTAAGGGAAAGAAGCAAGATGCCACACTGAGCGCGAATGAAGAAAATAACAAATAAAAAGGAGGCGCAGTATAGCGGTGCTATGACTCTCGTTGTGCCAACGGCTCTCTAGAGAATGAACTTTTGCTCGTGAATGGCGTCTTTGATTTTCCATCACATCGCAAATCCCCTTTCCTATACGTATCGCTAGAAGAACACCGCTGCTCGAGTCGATGCACTTTATCGCGCATAAAACGAAAAACTGTTGAATAAAGCAAAACTTCAAATGATGGATATTCTGTTCTCCTACCTCATGTCTACCGTACGTACTGTGCGAAAAAGTAGCATGTCTACCGCAGCTTGATTTCTTTCTCATCATCTACCGACTGGGTAGACAATGATGCTATCGAACGCAGATGATTAGCAGACTTGAGATAGTCCAAGGGAGGGATCGATCCATACGAAATATGTCGTTTGGCATATATACTTAAACGTATGATGAGTCGCAAATCTAGCCGTCACCTCATTGGTCTTTGTACTCACGCGGGGGTTCCTTCCGCTCCGCCTCATCCGGACATGGGCCTGAACCTCATCAACATAGTATCGCCTAATAGCGCAGCCGGGGAACGGTAACCACAAGGAAAAACATACAGCAATAAACAGGCCCGAGCCATTACAATATGATTCACCAAATCAAGGAAGTAGACAGCATCCAGTTCTCGGTCCTGGTCAACAACGAAGTCGACCCCATCTCGCCTAGCCCGAACCCCGACGTCAAGTACCCGGCCTTCCTCACCGGCGTGCCCCTGAAGCCGATCCAAGATGGATCGCGGGGAGACGCCCAACTCGAGTTCCGCATGGACTCAATCTGCTGCGGCGCGCACGGCCTCTCCCTCGCCATTGTCAGTATCCCATCGCCGTTTGTCCCCGGAGAGCCAACGGTCAGCTAATTACGTGCGCCCGATATAAGACGACCGCGGTGGGCGAGAGCAGGCGCACCATGCTGTTCGACGCCGGTCCCGAGGAGCAGATCTGGGAGTCCAACGCCCGACGCATGAACCTCGACGCCGCGGCCATAGAGCACGTGCACCTGTCCCACTGGCACCGCGACCACTCGGGCGGCATGCTCCGCGCCATCAGGACCATATCCGAGGCCAGAAAGGCCGCCGGCAAACCCGACGGCGGCGTCGTGACCGTGGACCTCCACCCCGACCGGCCCGAGTATCGCGGGATCCAGGCGGGCGAGACGCTCATCTCCATGGAGGCGGATCCCACGTTTGAGGCCATGGAGGCCGCGGGGGCGACGCTGAGGTTGAGCAGCGTGCCGCATGCGGTGCTTGGGGATACGTTTCTCGTCTCGGGGGAGGTGCCCAGGACGACGAGCTACGAGACGGGTATCAGGGGAGGAATCAGGTACGAGACAGAGGCCGAGGGAGGGGGGAGGTGGGTTCCCGACACGCTCATCCTTGATGAGCGGTTTGTCGTGTGCAATCTCAAGAGTAAGTAGGGGGGAGCATGTTGGGCAACTCTCTATCTTTACCGATAGGATTATTCACGCCTAACCTATCGATAGACAAAGGCCTCGTCGTCTTCGCCGGCTGCTCCCACCCCGGCATAGTCAACATCGCCCGGCACGCGCTGGACCTCACCGGCGGCCAGATCCCCCTCCTCGCCGTCGTCGGGGGTTACCACTTGGCCGACGGCGACCCGGCCAAGATGCAGAGCACCATGGACGACCTGGTGGCCCTGCGGCCGCGAATCTTCATGCCCGGACATTGCACAGGGTGGCGTTTCTGCTTCAAAATTGAGAGGGAGCTGCCCGAGGGGTCGTACGTGCCTTGTTTCGGGGGGACGACGTATACTCTTGACGGTCTGGTCGAGGAGGAGGAGCAAGGGGCAAAGGCCTAGCCGTAAAGACTGGATAGATGAATGATCTGATGCCTTTTGGGAGTATATCCCCTCTGCACATATTGCACATTGATTACTGCATCTGGCTTCACGCCCCTGGGGGGATTTCGCACGGACTCTTCACAGCTCTTCTACCTCCCAAACTCAGTATGAAGCGTTAATTGCACTCCCATATGAGAGGAGGGCCGAATGAGGATTCCACTATAGAGTGCGAGTAGTGCAAGTATGGAGCGCGCATGTACTCAAGGCAGCAGGCGTACTCCGTATACTGAGGTCTATCAAAATGTCTGAGGGCTTGGGTCGCAAGTCTCGTATCCTACGTAGTGACGAGAACGGCGATGGCGGTGAGCATGCAAGAGCTGTTACACACAATACGAGGCAATATAGAGAAGCCGCAGACCTTGCCCATGCGCAGGATATTACCACGTACGCAGCACCGAGCCCAGCATTGCATGCATTCCCTCGATGCACTTCCAGCATCATCCCAAACCTGCTGGCTCATCAACGACGACCCGGCCCAACGATATGCACACTCCATGTCCAAACTTTGGAATATGCGTGTTTCGCTCTGTGGCCTTGGAAAACACTCAATGTACGGAGTGCCCCGTACTAGAAAATCAATCAATGTAGGGATACCGCGGGAGATGTAACGTATCCAGGGCCCAGGTGACTTTGCTTTGGTCTTTCTCCGCTCTCCTGTGGTCCCAGATGTGCTTCTCTCCCCTCCCCTCTGCCCCCCCCCCCCCCCCCCTCCACGCTATTTCTCCCTTGGGTAACTCCGTACTCCGTGCGAAAAGCACGAGCTACGGAGTAGTACGGATTACTGCTACTACTCGAGTCATACGATTCCCCGCATCTGGTCCTACCCTGATCTTCACGCAGCCTTCTCCGACGCACGTAGAGTGCCATTGTGAGGAGCCTCGCCCCGTGGGTGTGTAGTAGTAGTAATGGATGGCATGTGGTTATTCCCCCCCTCCTAGAGACGATGCGTTTCGCACGTGCCGGTAAAAAAGGATAAAAAAGGGGGGCAATCTATTACCGTAGATGGAAAAACAGCCCTGTTCAAGGCTTCCCCAACACGGAAGCACACATGAAAAATGACCACACGGCTGACAAAGTCGCCAAGCCAGCCATTGTCCGGCACATGTCAAAGGTATAGAGTCAAGGAGGGAGGAGGAAAAGCCCGGCAGTGAGGAGGTACTAGGCTCATGTAAATGGTTCTTGGCAGTTGCTGACATGGACGCCCATCACCTTGGGGACCACACGCCCCCCTAACAAACGAGAAGGGTTTGACAGAAGGAGGAGGATCAAAAGGACATGAGCGAAAAGATGGCTAGAGAAGCCTGATTGAGTCGAAGCGGCATACAATGACGCCATGAGATGCTGCACATCCGGGACCCGGCGACAATATCAGGTTTAGCCCCTCCTCCTCTAGCCTCTCTTCTTCCCCCCCCCCCCTCCTCTCCCAAAATTTCTCCAATAACACACAGCTGGCGGCCCCTAAAAGAGATCCTCTGGGTTGCTTTCCCCGCCTTTTTTTCTCACTTGGTATCTTGTTGCCCCACTATCGTTTTGTTTTTCCTGGGGTAGCACAACAACGTGCGGGGTCTATTCCTCCTCCTCTCTCTCTCTTAGTCTTTCTGGCTGCCTGTCTTTGGGTGGATTACGGAGTAGGGCGGGGATGGGATGGTGGCTGCACGGTTAATCCACCTCATACCCTCTTCCGCATCCATTGTATTATTCCGTGCGAAGCACATGTTTTCTTCTGATCATCGGGTATCGGAAAGATGCCAACTTACGGTATTGCCAAGATTGCGTGCCAAGGTAGCGTAAATCGTTGTGCGCTGGGCATTGAAAGTAGCTATACGAAGCTGGTACATTGCCAGACATTATTGACGTATGATTTTCCTCCCGAATAACACGTCACTTTGATGAACTGCAGCAAAGTGTCCCTGTATTACCAATAATAAGCAGCCTGTATGTCCCGAGCGTCGCGTCGCATCGCACGGCACATGCAGGGCTGTCGTGCAACGCCAGAGAGCGGCGGAAACACAAAAGAACATGCTTCGTCCGGTGTGTAGTGCGTGTGCGCATGTGTGTGCCATCCATGATTGCCGAAGCCGCATTTTCTAGCGTCTTGGGCACGAGATCAAAGCAAGAACAAGGACAACACGAAAAGCATGCAGTAGAACCCCATAGTAACGGGCCTTGGCGCCAAATAAAAAAACAGATAGTTTGGAGTCTGGTCAGCCGAAAGAGCGGTCGACGATTGTTCATTGCATGTACCGTGGTGGTCAGCAAGATTGACGGGACGTCAGGAAAAAAGTTGGAGAGAAAAAATATGATTTATGATAACTTACGCCTTGCCCACGCAGACCGCAGCCTCATGCACCAGTCCCGATTCCGTTGGGTCGTACCGTGGCTACCGTGGGGGTGTAGAGGGGGAGGGGAGGGGGGTTGGTGAGGGGCGGGTAGTATTGACCCGAAGTTTACTGTACCATCGCTTCATTACGCCAAGCATCGTCACAAGGTCAGCAAGGTAAACAAGGTCAAGGTTAGCGAGCAAGCATCCGAGGATATGGAGAGAGAGATAGAGAGAGAGGGAGAGAGAACAAGACGATGGGAGAATAGTGTCCAATTCATGCAAAGGTACCCAATAATCAGGCATTACTGTCGAAAGGGGGGGGAATCTATACTAAAAATGTATGTATGTATCCCTCAGACAGAAAAAAAGTATCCCCACCATCCCATGAATCATGCGCTCAATACAATTTTTTTGCAAGTTTTTTCTTGGCTATTTTACGAGTTTTTTGGTTTTGGCTCAGTCCTTCTTCTGCACGGGGCGACCGCCGCGGCCGGCGGCGGCCTTGTACAGGGCCTGGATGTCGGCCTTCCACTGGTCGGCGTCGGGGCGGAAGACGCGGCGGTCGTAGGTGAGGAGGCCGTTGACTTCGCCCTCGACGTCGGTGGTCTGGGTGTAGACGGCGCCGGAGCAGGCGTAGCGCTCCGTCTGCTCGCGCAGCTCGCGGAACAGGCTCATGGTGCGGTAGTTGTAGGCCTCGAGGTCCTCGTTGAGCTCGTAGGTCTCGTCGATGGCGTCGATGGCCTGCTTGACGTTCCAGAGGCTGTGCGTACAAATGTTAGCAACATGTTCATTTTCCATAGTAGACGTAATTACACCACGAAGATGGAGAATAGGGAGGTAAAGATTAAGGGGGGGTGGGGGAAAGGGAACTCACTTCTCAATAGACACATTGTGACCGACACCACCAAACTCGCCCTGGAAACCAATGCGCTTGGGGTCAAAGGGAGTGGTGGGCAGCGACCAGAAGGGGGCGCCGCACTTGGGGGAAGCGTAGTTGTGGGTGTCGTGGTAGTCGCCGAAGCCGTGATCGTCCCAGCCAGAGGCGGAGATGATGAGGCGCGAAGGGTCGAGGTCGTTGACAAAAGGAGTGAGAGCCTCCTCGGGGGCGCTGTCGTCAAGCTGACCCCAGCCCTCGTTGAAGATGACCCAGGTGACGATGGAGGGGTAGCTCTTGTGCTCGTTGATCATGATCTCGAGCTGGCGCTTGAACTCGGCCTGCTCCTCCTGGTTGGGCTGGGCAGGGGGGGTCAGGCTGGGCATGTCCTGGATGACGAGGAGGCCGAGGCGGTCGCAGGCCTCGTAGAACAGGTCGGGCTCGACCTTGATGTGCTTGCGGACCATGTTGAAGCCGAGGCTCTTGAGCATCTCGAGGTCGGAGACCATGGCCTCGCGGTTGGGAGGGGTGTGCAGGCCGTCGGGCCAGTAGCCCTGGTCGAGGGTGCCGAACTGGAAGACGAACTCGCCGTTGAGGAGGTGACGCTGCACGCCCTCGACCTCGCCCGAGGACACGGTGCGGAAGCCAGTGTAGGATTTGACCTCGTCGTCGCCCAGGGTCACGGTCAGGTTGTACAGGTTGGGAGTCTCGGGCCACCAGGCATCGGCGCCGTCGACCTTGAAGGTGAAAGCCGATCCGGACGAGCCCGAGCCCTTGCCCAGCTCGCTGCCGTCCTTGCCCTGCACGCTGATGGACACGTCCTTGCCGGCCTCGCCCGAGGAGAGCACGGTGACGGTCACCTCGCCGTCAGCCTTGGCCGAGACGTCGAGGCGCGTGATGTGGTCGTCCTTGGGCACCGACTCGAGCCAGACCTGCTGCCAGATGCCGGAGCAGGGACGGTAGAAGATGTGGCTGGGGTTGAGGGTCTGCTTGCCGACGGGGATGTTGGCCGAGTCGGTAGGGTCGCTGACGAAGACGAGCCTTTTTCACACACACACGTTAGAGTCAATTGAGTTACGTTAAGCCTCTTGCTATAGTACTTACATGTCGTTGGCGGCGCCGTAGGTGATGCTCTCCGTCACGTCGATGCTGAAGCGGTTGTAACCACCGACGTGGTGCGTGACCTCGTCGCCGTTGACAAACACGGTGGCCTCGTAGTCGACGGCCTCAAAGTTGAGGATGATCTTCTGACCCTCCCAGTCCTGGGGCACGTCAAAGGTGGTCTCGTACCACATGTCGCGGACGTCGAGAACCTGGAGGCCGGACAGGCCGCTCTCGATGCAGGACGGCACCATGACCTCGGAGTCGAGGGGGCCGGCCGAGGGGGGGCTGTCGACGTCGCCGGGGCCCTCGGCGCCGCGCCACGTCCAGAGGCCGTTGAGGCTCTTCCAGTTGTCGCGGCGGAGCTGGGGACGGGGGTACTCCTTCCAAGGGTCGGTGCCGACCTTGTAGGTCCAGTCCGTGTCCAGCGGAGGCGTCTGGACCTCGTACTTTGTCTGGGCCGCCGTCTGCAGCGCCAGAAGGGCGGCGACGCCCATTGAGGAGGCGAGGCACCTCATGGCGAAGGATGAGGTGGTGGTGGTGGTGGCGGTGGTGAGTGTGTGGCGGGAGATGCCAACGAGGAGGAGGAGGGAGATGGGCAATGCAAGACAGACGATGGCTGCTGCTCTCTTCATCCTCTTCTTCTTAAAGGAGGGGGGAATGCTTCCTATTATATATCTTTCTTAGCTTTCTTTTTCTCTCTCTTTGTATTTTTCTTTCTTTCTTTTTAGTTTCTTGTTTTTCTTCACTGTCTTGGTATACTACCGGGATGTCCCACTTGGTTCGTGAGGGGTTTGGAACATGATCTTCCAGTGTCCCGCACCCTGCCCTGCATGTTACCAAATGCTCCTCACACCCCCCGAGAGCTCGGCATAACGACTCGCAGTAGACAAAGGCCGAAACCCGCTTCTCTCTCTTTCTCTCATCCGGTCTCTCACTCACCTACTCTCGTACCTCTGTGATCCACCCCCGCCCCCATGATAATGTTGATGATGGGGTAAGAAGAGGGAAAAAAGGTAGCCTCTAGTCAGGGGTTCTCCTCTTAATGACGTCCACGCCTCATGTCGGCATCATGTCGGCGCACAAAAAGTCCAGAGAAGGGTGAGGGGGGGAGGAGGAGGAGGGAGGGGACTTGTAAAGGGTGTGCGCGTAAAGATGATTGGAATCGAAATACTCACTACACTAATAAACGGTGAGAAAGGGCCGTTCCAGTGGCGGCAAGACGAGGAGTAGGAAGTGGGAAGGAATAGGAAGGGGAGAGAGGCAAGTGAAGGGGGGGAGGGGGGAGGGGGAGCACCAACGACGGATGTATGGTATGGGCTTAGACAATAAGAGCTAGTAGCAATACATGCAATGTAGATGTAGAGCAACATCGCGTATTTCTCCAAACTCCGATTTTTTACCTTAATTCCCTTGGTCCCAATAGGTATTCCGTTGCCTTTGGTTCTGTTTTGCTGTCTGAGACCCCGGAACCCCACATGCGCATCGGAGAAGATGCAACAGAGACAAGAACAGGGAGTAGAAAACGAGTTAAGCCAAGCAACAGCCGGGGGTTCTTTTTTTCCCTTGCGTGGGGAATGAAGATTAAAAAAATTGGTCTAGTCATGTGTCAGGAAGACATGTATTTCGATGGCAGTTTCTCAGTCAGCTGATCATTTTTTCTTTCCTGCTGTCCCTCCCCCTTACTTTCTCATCTTTCATGCCGTACTGTGCGTAATACCTCTACCACCTCTTTTTCAGCAAGCAAGCAAGCAAGCATGTGGTGGTGGTGGGTGTCGGCATGTAGCATGCATGATGGATACATGGGGGGAGGGGGAGCAGGGGGGGTGTGGGCTGGCTACTGGTTCCCCAAAAAAAAGAGAAGAAATCGTCCTACGCGCACTCTGTCACCAAGCAAGCACGCACACATCGCCGTTCCCCACACGTTGCAACATCGCACAGTGTTGCATGGAAAGGCATTATGGTTAGTAGTTTAATGCTAGAGCCTAAAATGCGGGACACGTTGGGTTGTATTCTCTCACCCATCCATCGTCTTTTTTTCTCTGTCTCTGTCTCTCTTCTCTCTCTAAACGGGTTGTGATGAGCAAACCCCCGTTTTGGTTGGTATTTCTCCGCGGTGAATTAGCACATGGCGATGGGAGGACACAGAGTAAGATGAACAAAAAAAATCGCGAGCCTCGGTAGGATATCTCTTTCTTATTCTTGCTTTCTCTGCCGTCTTGGCTGACAGGACGGAATCGGCATTAGATCCCGCTAGGCCGGATGTCCGCAGCGTATATATTCCCACGTAAAAGCAAGCCCTCTCTCCCCCTCGGATAACCGACTGTTGGTCCCGAAATCCCCGGCTTTCGCGGAATAACTTGATTACGAGGTAAGGATGGAGGGGGAAGAGGAACGGCGGGTGGATTAATCGAGATGGAAACCTGGAGTCCGGAGTACCACTAGCAGCATATGGAGTACATGTACCCATTACCCATTACCTTGTAGGGCAGAGTGCATACAACGGGGTAATACCGGGCCTAAACCTAACCAACTTTTACCTACTGACCAACAAACGAGCTAGTGATAGTAGCAACGATTTACACGATTTACCGCTAACAGAAAAGTCTACCACAAGAAAACCGCACGTAATCAAGAATGCAAAGAATGACAAGAAACCATATCTTCACATGCCCGCGGGGGGAGGGGGGAGGGAGAGGACGAGTACGCCCAGCAAGAGGGAAACGGAAATCTCCCATTCTACGATTTACAATTAATTGGCTTTTTTTTCTTCTTTTCTGATCTAGACCGGCTACTATTTTACCTGCCTTTTTTGGGTAAGCACTACCCAAACTATGACGGTGACTTTCACAGGGATTTCGCTGCTAGTAGTACATGGTGTTGACTCCGTTGCCCTTTCTCCGCACAGAAGAGCCAGAGGAGGAGCGTGCTCGGCTCGGGGACCCTGCTTTGTTGGCCCCGTGGGGTGTTGTGGGCGTCGTTGGTCTGATGTCGTTGGTTGTCTGCTTCCGCCAACGACGACGGCATCATCATCGTCATCATCATCACTATCGTGAATTACGCCGCCAAGGAGGGTCCCATCCCTACGGGGATACTCCATATCACAATATTACCCCGTACTACCTTTCTCGCGCTGGGGAAAAAATAAAAAAGGAACCCTGAAAAAGCCCGAGTAGTAGTAGCATTAGTAGCATTGGTAGCAGAATCGTCGGCCGCTGATGGTCAACAAAAAGTCTTGGCCCATCAAGGCACCCCCGTAAATCTCGGCGTCTTTTTTTTCTCTTCTCCATCTTCCTCGCGTCTTCCCCTGGGGTCCCTTTGCCGCGCTTGGGGAAAAGAGGAAATCCCGGTGCTGGCTCGCTTGCTCGGCGTTTTTCCTGCCTGGCAATCTATTAGTGGGGTTATTTGAAATAAAGGTGCAGAAGCTGTAAAATAAAACAAGAGGTAAAAAGGCATAAGGTTAAAAAAAAGTGCTTTCGGGGGTGCCGAGGTGAGGCAAAAAACCTGGACCGGTCTAGCCTTCACGATACTTGGGAAAGCGCCAGAGGTTGGGTTAGATACGGTAGGAGTCGCTTCAATTCTTTGTTGGCGTGGGGCCGACATCCGAAAGGGTCCAGTGGCGATCTCGAAGCAGAGGATATGGGGATAAGGGGTCCATAGACAAGCAAAAGTCCGGGGAGAAGGGTTCTGCCTCCCATCTACGGCACCAGGGGGGGAGGCCTAAACACCTTGGGATTCTGGCGCGGAAGGGAGTCAACCGCATCGTCAAGAGGAACTGCCGGGACTCGACTACGAGTTCGGCATGTATGCTTCGGTACAATATTGCACGGGGAGGTTTAATGCCGCTCAAGTAGTACTGATGAGCGTGGCCAACGTCGAACCATGCCGTGGACTCCACAGCTCCATGGCATGAACGACAACAGAGAGAGCAAACAGACCACGCTGACCAACGATAGACAATCTTTAGGACCGAGCCTTCTACCCACCGTCCTGTTTGCTGCGCATGGTATATCGTGCGATATATGTGTCATGTCAAAAGTGTAAGGATGAGTATAACAAGGATTGACGCATCATATGGAGCTTCGAAATTCCCCATCATACCCGAGACAAACGTATCCCATTCTGCAGGAACACAAAGCTGTCGCTCACACACACATACTACATGACATGACAGGGCAGCCGGCGTAGATCTACTCTCCCATACTCCGTATTTTAAGCTTAAATCACCCCGTCCGCCCTCTGCTTGTCTCACCCTTTCCCCCCTTTTTTCTTTCTCCAACGGAAAGCCTGCAGGGAACGTGACCACGGGGGGGCCTCAAGTCAAAACTCCAAAACCCTCGGCCATCTTCAACCCGAGAGAACAAAGCAATCTGCAAGTGCGGGGAGACGAGTAACCGCTTCCCCTCTCCGGCAACCGCCTGCTTTGTCTCTGGTCAGGTGATGCTGTTCTGTCATTCTGTCAAAGGGGGAGGGGAAGGGGAGATGTGGGCAAGTGAGGAGGGGAGGCGGGGATCGTGTATGAAATTTGATAGGCACGTAGGAAGATTGTTGTTCCCGTAACACACGCATAGCAAGATTGTCGTATTCCTTATCCATCTACGGTTGGTATGCGAGTCTGCGATGCTGCTCACTCATGATTCAGATATGGGTCCTTTGTGAGTCTGGGTTTGCATTGCACCACCCGGTGATATGGCAACCCGGCCCCTGGAATGCAAATCTTCGACATTCCATAATAAATGGAACCTCACGTATACCGTATTTTCGCATGATCTACATATATTGTCAAGCTCATTTAGAGCTACTATAGCTGCTGTCCTTCTCCTTTATCATGTATCGGGTGCATGGACAAACTCGCGGCTGCCGTCGACAGTGACAGCGGTTGCCATCTGCGTCACACAACTCCTTCACAAAGAGGGAAAACAAACGTTTTGATTTTTGAACACCATTCTATTTGGCGAGTTTCTCAGTCTCGGTCATATATTTGATGAGCTTTGATGAATTTTGATGAGTTTTAGTGAGATTACGAGCACGAAGCGTTTTCAACCTCGGGGGCTCCCACGCCTCATACACGCAGCACAACAGCGATTGATACTTTGCCGTGCGAAACAATATTCTACACTCAACAACCACGGTCATTATGGTGCTCTAATTTTCATCGTCTTCTTTTGCTCTTCCATTTTCTCTTCTCCAAAAAAAATATCGACTACCTATACTCCGTACGAGAAAGGAAATTCGGATTTGACCTAATAATACCAAACACATATATGTAAATACAGCGACCACCCAAAAAAAGAAACAGAGTCGCAATAATGCAACGTACTCGTCCATCCCCGACCATCATCTCGCATCTGATCGCGTGCTTCCCAGACAGGCATTCTCGATGGACACGCATCATACACGTGCCTTTGCAGGTGATGCGCAAGGAGGGGTAAGCATTGAGTGCACCGAAAGGGGGGGAGGGGGAGGGGAAGTAGACGAGCATTAATAATGCGCACCACATATTAAAGACGAGTAGGGAAAGGCGATATTCGTTGGGCACCTGAATATCACATCGTACATTTTTAGGGAAAATACGAGCGAGTATGTGTGATTCGCTCTCGCAAAGCTATCCATCTCCCTTGCTCCAGCTCGTCTCCCCCCCCTCCCGCCTCCCGCCTCTCGCCTCCCGCCTCTTCCCCTCCCCAACTACCCTACGCTAGCCTAATGCATGCATCGAATCGAGCCCCGTCGACAACAACACCCATGGAGAGGTTAGAAATTCTCCATGATGGCCTTGACAGAAAGCGAGGAAAAGGGGCCAAGATGACATTCACCCAATCAACCTACAGAAAAATCATCCGGGCCGCTTATCGGCACGCTTTCTAACCCCTCCCCCCAAGCTCTTGTTGGCAAGCGATGGTACGCTATGGGAGGTCGTTGACCCAATGGGCATCATTGTGATCAAATCACGCCGTGTAAGCGTGTATAAGTTACGTAGGTACATGTACGTAGCGGTCATAGTTGGTAGTAGTAGTAGTAGTAGTAGTAGTAGTAGTAGTAGTAGTCGTCGTCGTCGTAATAGCAGTAGTAGTAGGGTACAGTAGCAGGGAAAACGTCAAGCAAGCATTTGTAGTGTGATTCCGTAAAGAGATGGATGTAAGCGGGCCAGCCGCCCCCTCCTTGCTCTGCCGCTTTTGCCCGAGCCCCTCCTCCTCCTCCCCCTCCGCGTCGTCGCCTGTCGTCCACGCCGCCCGCCGCAGCTGTGCCCCTCCCCCTCCCCCGACCCGTGCCCTCCGGTTACATCGGAATCGGCCTTGGGTGGCTTTTGTCGCAGCGCACAGACTTTCCACGGAGCAAATACCCTAGATGACTTACGGAGTACGGCTACTTATTGGGAAGAGAGTAGAAGAAAGAGAGAAAAAAAAAGCCTTGGTGTAACATGAGCTGTCCGGATGCACTTTTCGCCAACAAATTAGACATGACCCCCTTTCATTTCTCACGCTCTCCTTTCTCGTTTTCATTATTAATCTTTATTGATTTTACTTTTGTTTCTCTATATATCACCTACATGCAATGTGCCTTACAGAGCCGTCTTTCCCGGGGGGACCAACAGCGAGCTCAAAAGTACCTTCTTTTCAGCTGTTTCCCTTTTACTTTTTTTCTTGGGTAGTATCGACGAGGCTGTAATATTTTTCATGGAATAGTGCCAAGGCCGATGGCAGCATATTTCTCACATGAGCAAAAAAGAAAAAAGAAAATTTACACAAAAAAAGAGATAGAGAGGGAGAACAACGCACACATTCTGTCTCTCTCCGGCAATGTACTCCGTAGTGTGAATGTTATGCGCCCCCGACCGCGCGACGACAATGTCTCGCGCCGTCGGCGGACCTTGGTCAACTTGGTGGGAGGGGAGGGGTTCGGCCAAGCCAAGGGGGGGTCGTCGCTTTGGCACCTTTCACTTGAGAAGCGGTCTGGGCGTGCAGCCGGTGACCCGAATAAAAAAGAAAAAATAAAGAAAAATAAACCCAACAATCAATATCCCTCCCTTCCTGTCCACATTTATTCCAACCGATAGTTATGACTATGGTGATGGGAGATGTTTTGCACAATATCTCGTGACGTAGGTTGTGCTGTTTGTGAATTGTGACCGGTGGTGTTATTGTCAAAGTCGATGGCGCGATGCAGATCGCGGACCCCCAAAAACCAGCATGCTTAGCAAATGAGGCTGATGGGAGAGCACGCAACGATGCTTGTAAGTGGTATGCCACAACCATTTTCCTTGCCTCTACGGAGTACCTTGCAACTTCACCCTGTTTCCGGCAGCATGGGGGGAGAGGGGAAGATTTTCTTTTCCTTGACAAGGACCATGATCCGTGTACGGAGTATTGTACGACGTATACTACGTATACTGCAACGTACATACGCCGTGTAGTACATACTACTCCGTACATGCGGCCGCCTAGTATTCCCTACGGAGGATGCATGTCTCATATGCCCTCTTGTTCACATTGTTCCTACTACTCACAACAATGTATGTAATTGATAATACTACTCTGCGGGGGGAAAAAACCCCGTCATAAATTCAAACTAGGCACACCCTTTGTCTTCTTTCTTGGCCTTTGTATTCATTATTCCCTGCTTGTACGATTTTTATTTCCCTCCCCCCTTCCCCCCTTCTCCCCTCCTTTAATCAAGCTAGGTTATGTAGCAAGGTAAACTACTACTGCTGCTACTAGCATCACAAGACCCCAAAGACCCGATACTACCACATGGTTCATCATCCGCACCGGCTTTGCGTGCGCGCACGAACAAGAAAAAAAAAGAAGCAAAAAAAACCCACAATGCCCTGAGCTCTCGTTGGCCGAATATTGCATCAGAACGTCGGCAGAGCGGGAGACCCCCAGAAACATCACTGCATTGCATAATATAAAAAAGAAGAAAATCGTAGATGAACAGGGAATTAAAAAACGGTCTAGGCAATATTTTGTGGGTTCCTGTCGAGGAGGGGGCCAAGCGATGTTCCGTATGCATGTTGAGCGGATGATCTTGTAGTGCCATCTATGTACGCCGTTCGGGTTGTGTGTGAGTGTGTGTGGGATGGGAGGGGGTACCCCATGCCAGCGGCGCGCAAAGAGAGTTTTTGTGTGTGGACATGACATGTTGGGAGGAAAAACGACTACTACAGAGGTGAGAGAGACAGAGTAAAGGGAGGGGGGAAAGCAAGTAACACGAATCAGAGCTATAATTATGCAAAAAAAAACTAAAAAACTACCTACTACGCCCGGTAGCCGATGAGATGTGGGCTATGGCGTTTTTGCATGCGAAGAACGACCTCTCAAATATATAAGTCTTTGGTCCGCCTCCTCTCATCTTGTTGCTTTTTTTCTAACATTTTAGAGTTCATCTACAGTTTACCTACCCATTCCCTCGGCTCATCGGTACTGCTCACCTTTTTCTACATGATATTGAATTAGTAGTAGTAGTAGTATCTGAGCCGGTCCCCTTCACGACCATGTATCCGAGAGCAGCAGCCTCCCTCGGCTTGGCCTTCCTGGGCTCATTGTTTGGGCTCGAGGCCCAGGCACAGAGTGACAGGCCCAACTTTGTCTTCATCATTACCGATGATCAGGACTTTCACATGGGCACGCTGCCTCACATGACGGCGGTCACAGAGAAGCTCATCAACGAGGGCACGCTTTTCGAGAAGCACTTCTGCACAAGTGAGTCCCCAGCGAGAGACAGAGACAGAGAGACAGAGACAGACAGAGATGAGCGGAATGTGTCTCAGTGTTTCACCGACCCTTTCTCGGCATGCCGAAATGTTTCACAGAAAAAGAGGTACTTGGACTGACCGACTTTACAGTTTCAATCTGCTGCCCCAGTAGAGTAGATCTATGGACGGGGCAGATGGCGCACAACACCAATGTGACGAATGTGCAACCACCGTGGGGTAAGCTTTTTTTATAAATTTTTTTTTTATAATCTCTTCCCCATTCGTAAACGTTGAGGGCCCAAAGGAAAAGAAAGTACTAAGACGTGAAAACCTGATTAGGCGGCTACCCAAAGTTCATCCAGAATGGATACAACGACCACCACCTGGGCCTCTGGATGCAGGATTCCGGCTACAACACCTACTACGCGGGCAAGCTCTTCAACGGGCACACCATCGACAACTACAACAGCCCGTACATGAGCGGGTACACGCGGTCCGACTTCTTCCTGGAGCCCTACACGTACGAGTACTACAACGTGACGACGACGTGGACCGAGGGCGAGCCCAAGAACTTCAAGGGCAACTACTCGACCGACATCATCGCCGAGGACGCGCAAAAGTTCATCGACCACGCCACGGCGGAGCCGGACAAGCCCTTCTTCATGGCGCTGGCCCCCGTGGCGCCGCACGGCTTCCTGTCGGAGAACCCCCCGGCCAATGGGCCGCCCCAGCCGGCGGCGCGCCACCGCGACCTCTTCAAGGACTACAAGATCCCGCGCACGCAAAACTTCAACCCGGACAAGGCCAGCAGCGTCAACTGGATCGCCGACCTGCCCAAGCTCAACTCCACCATCCTCGAGTACAACGACGAGTACCAGCGCCTGCGCCTGCGGTCCCTCATGGCCGTCGACGAGCTCGTCGGCGAGGTGGTCCAGCGCCTCGAGGACGAGGGCCTGCTCGACAACACCTACGTCTTCTACACCTCGGACAACGGCTTCCACATCAGCCAGCACCGCCTGCACCCGGGCAAGATGTGCGGCCTCGAGACCGACATCAGCGTGCCCCTCGTCGTCCGCGGCCCCGGCGTCGCCAAGGGCGCCAAGCGCTCCGACCCTTCCTCCCACACCGACGTCGCCCCCACCATCATGAAGCTCGCCGGCAACCGCATCGACGACAAGAAGTTTGACGGCGCCCCCATCGACGTCGGCCCCATCAAAGACGGCGACGACGACGTCAAGTACCGCTCCGAGCACATCGCCGTCGAGTTCTGGGGCATCGGCCTCGCCGAGAGCCGCTACGGTAAGCCCGAGGGCGGCTCGAGGGAGTACGCCAACAACACCTACAAGGGCGTCCGCCTCGTCTCCGAGGACTACGGCTTCTACTACTCCGTCTGGTGCAACAACGCCAAGGAGCTTTACGACATGCATGTGAGTATACATACCCTCAATCGAATCACCTCCCCCCCCCCTTCTTCTTCTTCTGTTTTTCTTCCATTGGTTTCGTATGTGCTGACAACTTTTTCAGAACGACCCCGGGCAGTTGACCAACCTCCTGGCCGACGAAAACCTCACCCTCAACTTCACCCTCTTCGACCGCGACCTGGACCAGGTCACCCACCGCATCGACGCCTTGATGATGGTGCTCAAGTCGTGCAAGGAGGACACCTGCGTCGACCCCTGGGGCGCCCTGCACCCCGGCGGCGCCGTCGCCAGCCTCAAGGACGCCCTGTCGGACAAGTACGACGCCTTCTACGAGGACCAGGTCAAGGTCGCGTACGACGAGTGCCGCCGCGGCTACTTTCCCGAGATCGAGGGCCCGCAGGACTACAACGTCTTCGGCGAGAGCGGCGCCGAGATGAAGAAGAGGAGCTTCTTCATCCGCCCGGACTGGAGCGAGTGGATATGACTATCTTTTCTTTTTGTTTATTTTGGGGTTTTAATCTTGCTTTACTCATGACATGTAAAGAAAAACCCTCCATGTTGTTGTTGTTGTTGTTGTTGTTGTTGTTGTTGTTGTTTCTTCCTACACCTGGCATGGAATCCCTGGGGTCGGGTTTATTGGAATACCATGGTCCTTTTTGCATGGGCAAACGTATGAAACATGAAGCGAACCTAGCGACATTGACATACTACGACTTAATGATAAAACTATGTTGCCAACGTACCTTGCAGTAGCCAAACGGCTCGCAAAGCTGCTTTCATTGGTATATGTTCCTCGCGAGGCCACCTTCTTTATATACGGCTGCTATTGGCCGACAATCACCCTAATTGATAAATCAAAGCTTATATACTTATTTTCCGTATACATCTAATGGGTACATCTATCTGTTGATATAGGCTTGACCGTTGACTGTCTGCCCGACCCCTTGAACCTGGCTGCGTTTATCTGGGAACTTACCGGGAACAAAGCCTAGATACTTCAAAAGGTGTTCGGAATCACTAGTCTTCTATCCATCATGGATGGGCAGTTCATTTGCTACGTTCAGGAGTATCCGTCGGAATAAATATATATTTGCATGGCCCTAGAACCAGGCCATTTTATCGCCTCAAGTCATTTCGTTACCTTGCCTTCAGACCATACCCTGACTTGACCCTCTCCATCATTTCAGAAAAGCCTCGAAGGCGGGCCCCATCGTTTTTGTAATTACTATTGCTGATGCTGGTAGAGATGACCGTAGCAAGATCAAGCGTTGAAGGGAAAGGAAAAAGTTGCAACAAAGCAAAGAAATTATTTTCGCATCTAAATGTATGCCGCTACTTCCTTCTTGAGAAACCCCTACTATCTATCCCAGGGAAGGCGTTTGCTTTATTTTCTTCATACTGCCTGCTACTATTTACGCAGGAAGTCGTCCTCGGTCCCAAGCCCGAAAACTGACAACAAAAACTTCTTACATTGCTCTCTCTTCGTCGTTAACGGCGTTGCCCTTTGGACAGCGGGGGAGCCTGGGAGGTGCTGGATCTCCATCGGTCGTTGTCCACAGAGCATCCACTCCAGCTCTGGCAAGACCGCTGCATAACTCTCCGCTAACCCGAGCATGCGATTTCTATGTGCTCTTTCCCATATCTTTTCCGAGTCTTCTTGATTCGCGGCCACATTCTCAGCTCCATTTTCCGGCGTACTTGGCGTGTCGACTTGCAGAGCCTGCAGCTCGTCTCCCACGTCCAGCTCAGGCCGACTCTTTGCATCGACCAGCTCTTGGGCCCCCACAAGACGTTCGGAATAGTACTTTGACGCATCGTCGTCCGGCGACATGTGATATGTGTCGCGCGTCAATGCCAGCATTTTGAGCCGTTCAAGGCCGGCAATGGAAGCACGCAACTTGGTGTGATCTACCACCCACTGGTGTCGCCATCCCGTGCTGATACCGGCTCCAAGCCTCAGCTTCTCGAGGGACGTGATGGCTCCGACAACGGCCAGGGAATCATGAGGAATATGGGCCTCGTGCCGCCCCTCTTGGCGACCGCCGCCCCATTCCAAAGACAGGCAAGATAGATTGCTGAAGTTCGCGGTGGCGAGTGCCGGGATAATAAAACGGTCGAGACAGGTGTTGGGGCTTAGGTCAAGATCGGCGATATAGAGCTTCTTCACATGACGATGCTGAACTATGAATTCCGTAGTGCGCATGCAGGCCTTGTCATTGTGGGGCAAATGAGGAAGTACGAGATTCTCTAGATCCCGAAGAGGTTTGCTATCAGCGAGCATAGGGAGAAGAGCTGCATGGGATTCCAAAAGTGAGGAGGGGAATTCCAGAGAGCGCAGATTAGAAGTGTAGAGCAAGCTTAAAACACCAAGAGTGTCAAGGTTGTGGTGGGGTGACAGCAACCGGAGATGTCGTAGATTGGGGAAGGATTGTGGTTTGTCGCCCAGGGAGAGCACTCGCCAATTCTCTGCTGGCAGAGAGTCCCGGAAATCCCAAGTCAGCGCTTCGAGGCTTGAGCCGCAAAGCCGGAATAACGTAGTGAAAAAGGTAGTCATCGGATGGTCTATGCGCTCTTGACCTGCGCCTAGTTCCGCCGCCTCTGCACTGAAAGTGCTAGGTAAAGATACATCAAGGTACAAGGAGCGAAGCGGCCAGATAGGAGGGGTCAATGGTGGCGTGAGAGCCCAAGGCTCTTCGATGTAAACACCGTACAGCTTGAGATGCCGAACTGCGGATTGAGTGACCTCTTGGAAGAAGTTGGAGTCCAAAGGGTACCTATCGACCACCACAAAGGTCTCGAGATTAGGCATAATAGTAGAAACGGCTCGGAGCAAAAATGTGCGTATACTTACATATGTCCCATTGGCCTGGGTGCGTAGGTCCTCTCGGTTCTCTCCTTGGTATGAATCAAGCATCGGTTCCCGGAGGCATGCGGATAGGTCTGAGTGATGGCCTGCTATGAAAAACCCACGGGGCGCGTATGTAAACTTCCTGATGCAGGGACCAAAGGTGGACCGCTGGAGTTTCAAGATGTACTTCCTGAAAAGAGACAAAACGAGTTCAATGGTTGGAAAGCTGTAGGTGTAGGTAACTTCTGCGAACTGGCAGCTGCGGGCTAGCTCCTGGCAATCGCTATTGACAAGCGCGAGCGAGGCCAGAGTCTGTTTGTCATGGATCAAAAAATTGACGATGTTGGCCAGGACCTCGGCGGGCATCTGCAACAATCTGCTGCTCGATGCCCGTGGGCGACCTTGCATGACGGTGTCAAGATGAAGAGCGAGTCGCGTTTCAGAGGGCTGGCCAAATTGACCGGTTGGAAAGCCTTCGAACCGGTCTAGTATCATGCCTTGGACGTCTGTAGACATTTTGTTGTTGGTGATGTACAGAGGCAGCACAGTGTGTTGTTAATGTTGACACCGGATGGACTTTCACTACTGTATCAAAGAGTGCAGGTTCCCAAGTGGTTGTATGCCGGGGTAAGACTCAAATCACATCGCTGAGGTTGTACAGGAAACTGACGCAAGGCTCCATACAGACGGATGCATCAATATGACGGGGAAAAATGGCGTGGATTTAGCCCAGTAGCTGATAAAACAAAGTAGGGTAGGCGACGTGAGGTTGATAACGGGCTTAGGCTTCACACACGTGACTTGACACGGGGCCACCTACTACCATACGGAGTACCTCAATCGGTACCGATTACGGAGAACAGTACTCCGTACTACGGATTTCTACCCATCAATACTTGATGGTTGCCGAGAAAGTAGTCGAGGAAGTTATTCATCGGAATAAAATAGCATTCGGGTTCTTTCAAAATCAAATCTAGATTACTATTCCCTAACTATGGCATTTCTCCGCACTATATTGCAACATTGGTAGACATAAGGCACATACCGTGATTGAATGAATAGCAGAAAACATTCTTGTCTAGGTAGAGGGACTAGTATTCATTGGGTAAAGGATTAAGAGCTAGTGACCCGATGAGGTGTAGTGCCATCGGTATCGCACCTACCCAACCAGTCACCGGTGAGGAAAATAATCAGAGCCCGCCAATGAAGTGTAGTGGAAGATGACGAAAGATAATGGATGCAGCCATTTCCGGGCAATCATTATCGTCGACATCATCATCGTCAAGACATTCCTCAAACCCTACACATTGGAAGCATCCATGCTTGCCCAAAGTCGTCGTCACTCGTCGTCACCCGCTTGCTGCCAAGTGCATGGGCTAGGCCCTAAGCTCAAGATGTTCAAGCCCTGTCAAAGAATCCACCGCCTCCGCTTCCCCATTATTACACGGCGAGTCAGTCCCCTGCACCGCACGATTGATGACCTCGGATCAACGCAAGGCTCGCCATGAGCTGCTGAAGAAAATATACGAACCTGCTGCCGAGTACGCGAAAGATACGCCCGAGTACAACGAGCTTGCCAACTCGGGAAAGGTGTGGGAGAACTATTTCCGTCCGAGCGATGATGGGCCATATAGACTTGTGCAACAAGTGCGTATTTATGTTCCCCATCGCTACCCTATCGAGGATCTCACCAAGTAATATGCACGAATGCAGAAGTACAAGGCTTTGCTGACCGAGATTGATGATTTCAGGTCAGTCATCCGAGCTCAGGCGACTGACTTGGCCAAGGGTCTTGTGATAGAGTACGTACACCAGTCGGTAGCGATTGAGAATAATCCTTTGAAGCTAGGGGATTCAATTCAAGTCTTTGGTATCCTCAACAAGAGGTTTTCGAGTCTATAAACCTTCCGTCCATGTCCGCCCAGGACCTTTGCAAACTATCGCTTCCGAATTTTGGCGCTAATCCTGATAGTTCCGCTGTGAACGAGCTCAAAAATCAGCTCATCATATCTCAATGGGTCGCAGAGAATGCAGGCACAGCATCTGAAGAAGGCGCTCCTGGGTTGCGCGAGTACGAGGTGAAGCACCTTACTGCCAGGTCTGTGAAGGACACTGATGCCGAGGACGTATATAACATGTCTTGGGGAGGGCGCGTTCCGCTCGGGGGATACCGCCTCGCTCCCATAGGTGTTGCAAGCAACCCACTCCGAATCTTTTCATACCCTCAAGAGGTCCCAGCCTGCGTCGAGCGCTTCTTCCAGTGGCGGGACTCGCAGCATAAGGGGAAAGAAATCCATCCGCTTATCCACGCTTGCCACCTGACGGCCTACTTTGTACATATTCATCCTTTCCCGGACGGCGACGGTCGAATGTGCCGGACCTTGATGCACGATTACGTGGTCCGGCAAGGATACCTTCCCGTCGTATTCCAAAATCTTGATCGTCGAAATTATATTCGAATGATTGACAGTTGCCATTGCGGCAATCCAGAGGAGTTTGTCTTGGCGGTGTTGACGACCCAACTTGAGCAGTTGTCAACCTTTTATATGGACGGATGCTAATCAAAAACTTATAACCGACTCGCTCTATATAAGAGAGTTACTAGACGTCGGTGTATCTTGATTTTGGTATGCCGAGAGGTGCCTAGGAGGCCTGTTTAGGGTTCACCTCACCCCTTCCTCTTCAGCCCAATTTGAGTTGTATTGTAGCCATCTGGGCGGCTTCACCTTCGTCCTTATATCCAAAATTCTCTCTCATAATATCCAAGTTCAGCATATTGCCCGGACGAATGTCTTTCAATAGCTGCGACTTTTGGAAAGACGTTTCCTCGGGATCTTCTAGATGCCAACTATTGCTGTGAAGCGGTATATTCGGACTGCGGGGTTGTACATCGAATGCGTTTCTTGCTGGTTTGGATTGCTTCCAATGGATACGTCAAGATTCTCTAACCACGGATATCAAAAATTGTAGTATGCCGAGAGGTGGATGTTACAAAATTCGAGTTTTTGGTGTTGTATAATACTGACTTGAACAGACAGTCTCATTCACGTTCGTATTTTCACAATAAGAAGATGGGAAGCAGGCATATGTAACCTTCTGACCCCGCGGGCATAGGGTACAAATGATTGCACCTGATTCGGGACAATGTCGACCGAGACAGGGTTCCCAACGTCACACGCAGAACTTGAATACAGCAAGTTAGCAAAGCAGGCATTCACATACAAACTCTTTTTTCCCCTCCAATCTCAAGCAGCTCGAAAGAGCAGGCATATATCAAGGCAAGACTTCATCTGCGTCTAGCCATGGAACAAAAGGTACCGTATGCACTCATTTGAACGTCAGTGCCAGGAGTCGAAGAAGCACTGAAACGTGGGGAAACTGCAGCGCCTAAACGACCTCCAGGCCAACTGGATCTGGGTCCCGGGATGGATCGACTCATGTGAGGGTGACAACACGGCCGGTCGCGTCGTCGCATTCACCCACGAGTTCAACCTCGAGCAACCGCCAGACGAGGCGCTCATCCATTGCTCTGCCGATACGCGGTACAAGCTCATCGTCAACGGCAAAAGGGTGGCGGTTGGGCCCGCGAGGAGCAGCAGTCTGATTTGGTACTACGACACGCTTGATATCCGACCATGGCTTAAGACTGGAAGGAATGTGGTTAACTTTCTGGTCCTGCGATACTTTTCAACGGCGAGAGCGGCGTTTCCGTTTGAGAGGACGATTTACCCCGGGCTGACGGTGGTTGGAAACGTCAGGGCCGGCGAAGTAACGGTTGAACTGTGTTCTGCGGATGGGTGGCAGGCCCAGGTATATAATCATATTCAGTTTCCCATGGGTCTGCCAGACGACGTTTTCCTTCATGTGAGCCAATCCCCTCTGTTTACATCCTGACCACGCAAAGTCCTTTTACTTAATTGATGAATGCTTGGCGTAGATATATGAACGAGTGTTGGCCCCCGCGACGACGCCGGCCGTGGCTGCAAAGGCTTACCAAGTAAGGACGCTGAACGGAGACTTGTCGACATGGCGTTTGCGGCGTCGGGAGATTCCAATGTATGAAGAAACGCCCCTGACCTTTACGCATGTTCGAGGCCGCCAGGGTGGACTTGCTGCCAGTGATTGGCAGCGACACATATCGAACGGCCAGACCCTTACTCTCGACGGAGGATCGACACACGTGGTGGAATTACAAGCTGAATGCCATTCTACCGCGTTCCTGAGATTTAGGTTTCGTGCAGTCGGAGCACCGTCCAGCATCAGAGCAAAGATCACGTACTCAGAAGGGTATGAGCTTGAGCCTCGTTCGTATCCGTTTTTTCGATCCAAAGGAGATCGCCTAGACGCCGAGGTTGGCCACCTGATAGGCCCGTTTGATGAGGCCAGGTTGGATTTGGAAGATGGTCAGACGGTGGATTACGAGCCCTTCTGGTTTCGCACGTTTAGGATTATCCGCGTGGAGCTCGAAGTTGGATCGGGCTCGGTTGAGATATCGCCGTTGGAAGCGACCCAGGTGAATTATCCCATGGCGGTGAAAGCTAGCTGGAAAGAGCCGGGCAATCCTACTCACGAAGAGATGCTGGAGGTGTCCATCAGGACGATGCGGAATTGCATGTTTGACGGGTACTCCGACTGTCCGTTTTACGAACAACTGCAGTAAGTCACTCAACTCAGGGTTCCTTTTATGTAAAGCGACGAGTGGCACCATGTATTGACATGATGATGCCTCAGATATGCAGGCGACTCGCGCACAGTTGCCCTCTTCCATTACCTCCTCTCCGGCGACGACAGGCTCATGCGCCAAGCCATACAAAACTTTGCGGCCTCGGCTACACCCGAGGGACTGACGCAGTCCCGTTTCCCGTCGCACATGCACCAGATCATCGCCGGCTTCTCGCTCTACTGGGTCCTGCAGGTGTGCGACCACCACCTGTTCTTCGGCGACACAAAGTTCAGCCGTTCGTTTCTGCCTCGCATCGACGGCGTCTTGGAGTTCTTCGACGCCCATGTCGACTCCTTGGGTTTGGTGAGCGGCATGCCCGAGGATGTGTGGCACTTTGTCGACTGGGTGACCACCTGGGGCGCCACGGACGAGCATCCCGACAAAGGGGTTCCCACTTCGGGGAGGAAATCGAACAGGCACACGTACTTTAGCATGCTGTACGCCTACGTTCTCAAAGCGGCGTCCAAGCTGGTGCGCGACGTGGGTCGCCCGGGACACGCAGAGGAGTACGAGGCAAGGGTCAGGGCGATGGTGCAGGCCATCCGAACGCACTGCTACGACGGACAGTTCTTCACCGACTCCACCGCCGACGTTGCCGGCGACGACGCTCTGTCGCAGCACTGCCAGGTATTCGCCGTTCTCTGCGGCGCGGCCGAGGAGGGAGACCGCGAGAGAATCCTGTCCGCGGCCTTTTCCCCGGGCAGCAGCACCGCGTTCTCCAAGTGCTCGTACATGATGACCTTTTACGCCCTGCGCGCGCACGCCCTGGCCGGTGACGCCGCGTACGAGCGGTTCTGGACCGTCGTGTGGGATCCGTGGCGCCGGATGCTGGCCGACAACCTCTCGACGTGGGAGGAGGACGACGTGCGGCAGCGCTCCGACTGCCACGCCTGGGGCAGCGTGCCCGTCTTCGAGTTCCTGGCCGGGGTCGCGGGTGTGCACCCGACGGCGCCCGGCGCGAGCGAGATCTCGTTCAGGCCGCGGGTGCGGCTCAGCACGGAGATGGAGGCCAAGGTGGCCCTGGGCCACTCGAATGTCGCTGCCGTGTCGTGGAGGACTGGGGCGGACGGGGTGAAGAGGGTTGAGATGACGTTGCTGAGCGCTGTCGTGGTCGTAAGCCAGCTCCCGGGCCGTGAGAAGCGGCATCATGGGTTGACGGATCGTGTCAGCCTCGAATATTCAGAGTAGTTTTCAAAAATTGCGATATTGATTGTGAGGAATATTATCATTCAATACTATTCATGATCTCATCGAGAACAAAAGTCTATAGCCATCCGCCCCTTGATTATAAAAGCAACAAAAACGTCAAAAACCTGGACTACCTGCTTAAAGATTACGAGTCCAAGGGCGAGGTCGACGGTTCCACGTGTGCATATCAGGCTCGCCCTGCTTCTTCTCCTCCTCGTCGTCATCTCCCTTGTGACCGCCGCGATTCTGCGTGGTAAAAGGCTCGTGGGTGCCGAGGTTCTTGATGCGGCCCAGCAGCTGCTCGAGGACACGGTACCCGGCGCCGGCGGTGTAGCCCGGGAGCTCGTGGCCGGCGAGCTGGACCTCGTAGTAGGTGACGCCGCGCTCGTAGCCCCACTGGCCGACGACGCCGGCCTCGCTGAGGCGGCCGCCGTTGTGCTCCTTGTGGAAGGGGACGTAGAACTCTTGGTCCTGGGGGTACTTGCGGAAGCCCTTGTCGCCGTTCCAGGTGGTGTTCTGCAGGGCGAAGAGGGTGCCGTTGGGCGGGAGGATGTAGTCGAGGCGGCCGACGCCGATGATGGTGTTGTTGGTGTGCTCGATGACGCGGCGGAGGGTGTCGTCCTGGGCGGGCGGCAGCGACGTGTCGCCGTTGGAGCCGGGCTCGCCGCCGACGAAGACATTCTTGGGCGTGCACTGGTACCAGTCCACGTGGGGCGCGTTGATGGCGTCCTGGACGTCGGTGCGGTTGAAGTAGACCTCGGAGCCTTCAGGATCAAAGTCACCCTGAAATTTGCAAGCGTCAGTAAAACATGTTTTTTCACCGGATTTTTCCGTGACAATTTTTGGAGGAGGAGGCGGCGGGGGAATCAACGTACCTGGTTGACAATGCCCAGCTGGGAATACACATGAGGGCAGGTCTCGGTGATGTGGTAAATGTTAAAGCAGGGGTTCTGGTCGAGGGCGCCCTTGTAGACGAGGTCCCAGATGTCGCAGGTGGCATTACCATCGTACGGCGACGGGAGCACGGGGAAGTCGTCCTCAGGGGGCGGGAAGGTGAGGTAGTCCTCGAGGTATGTCGAGTAGTTGCAGTGCTCGTGGGTCCAGCGCAGGGCGTTGAGGTAGGTCTGGTTGAAGTTGAAAAGGTTCTGCCAGTACTCGACGTAAGGGTAGATGACGGCCTGGGTCTGGACGGCGTCGTCGCCGAGGATGGGGTCGTTGATGGCCACGCCGCCGAGCTTGAAGTACTTGTCGTCGTCGGCGGTGATGAAGGCGTCGGCGATGTAGGGCACGTACTTGCCGGCGTAGGACTCGCCGGTGATGTACGTGGTGGCGCCCTCGAGCTCGAAGGCCTCGATGAAGTTGCGCCAGAAGCCGGTGAACTGGAGGCCGAGCTCGACCTCATTGGTGATGTTGGGCTCGCCCTTGCTGTAGCCTACGCCGACGGGCTGCTCGACCCAGATGACGTTTGTGCTGGGAACCGATGTCAGCGGGTGGTTTTGAGCAAGACAAGAAAAACGTGCGGACTCACAGGTTCGTCCAGCTGTAGGAGTTTGGCGTGGGGGAGAGAGTTCCAGCCTGCCACAGGAACGGGCCATTCTCGGTCAAAAGGCCGCTCAGAGAACTGCATCCAGGGCCACCGTTAAGCCTGTGGAGAAAGAAGAATCAGAATCAGCATATTAATCTCCCATCAATAGGGGGGCTGGAAATATACTCACCAGATAACCACTTCGTCGCCGGCATCAGGGTTGGTGCTCGGGAAGAACCAAAAGTACAGCTCGCGCTCCTCGTCGGGCGACTTGGAGATGGGCAGCAGCCCCGCGTAGGACTCGCCGACGTCGAAGTTGACCTCGGGGATGCCCGTGCCGTTGACGACAAACTTTTCCGTCTTCTTGTTGAGGAACTTGGATTTGCTCTTGTCGCCGTCGCCGCTGCGAGGCTGGGGAGGCGCCGGAGAGCGAATCTCGTCGTACCGCCGGGGATGCACGCCATCGAAGGCGGCCTCGGAGAGTAGCCCAAAGGTGAAGAGGGCGTTGACGATGGAGAGCTTCATCGTGGGAGGGAAAAAAAGGAATGTATGTGTGATGAGGACTTCAACTCTTCCAACAAACAAACACAACTTTAAAAAAAGGAAAGATGATTGTCGAATGATTGTCGGTTGAGAGATGATCAGCCCTTTTTAAACACAAATCCCCTGCTTCTTATTTTCTGCCTCTTGACCATAATGTACTTATTCATCTTATTTTCTCATCTACTTCTCCTCATTTTGCTCTCCTCGGCATTTACAATGATTGGGACGTTGACTCGATCAAACATGATATCGGCTCCCCGCGCGTGTGGTGGCGTCACGGATCGCGGCACAGTCAAACGCGCAGGGACCTTTTTTCTTGAGCAAGGGAACTTTTGGGACGACTGCTCTCATTGGGCGGCGAGGTCGGCAAAATCGGCAACGTACATAAATAGTTGGGGGTTGCGTGGTTGTGCTACCACGCCCGCGGCGTAGCTTTGCTGGGTAGATTTTTAGGGAGGGGAGGGGGAGGGCTAACATTGGATGGGACAAGATGGGGGACGTAGTAGTGGTGGTTGTACTGTACTGGCTGCGGTTATAGCACGTCATTCTGGTAAATACCAGGGTAGGGGTTGATAACGAGCTCGAGGCCCAAACTGTTTGCGACTAACTATACGTTGGCTATACACGGAATTACTCGCTCTCTCTTTCTCTATCTCCCTCCCCGCAATTGGGAGGACGCCGTCATACGTTGCGGAAAACGGCATATGAGAACATGTCAGTTAGTCTGTAGCCTGTGTGCCTGCGTGTCAATAAGAAAAAGCACCGACAGTCTTGTATTTGAATCGCACTACGGAGTAGAAAACAGCCCTGTTCGCTTCTTTTCCACGAGATGGCGTTAAACTAGCGAGGGAAACCAGCCAGCCACCACGCCGTTGATCGCCTCCGAAGCGGCGGTATACTCGCAAGCCTCGCACCTCGCACCTTGTAGCCAAACGGCAGATGACTCGAAAGCTTAATCCAGACGCCACAGCGACAAGCAAGTTCTCCCCGAGTCGCCTAGCACGTTTTTTTTCTTTCTGGTAATACATCCATCCCATGGGACACGTGTTGTACGCCATGACAGCCCGGTGCCTAGTGGTACATGCATATAGGTAATAGAACGGAGTAAAGAGGACTTGGTTCTTCCACAATCGGAGAATTTCTCGTAGAGGCGAATTCGGAACAATGAGTCGTGCTATCAGTGACATGTTAAATAGTCCCTGACTCTGCGAAGCTGACGAGGCTTTGGAAACGACTAGAAGAATCGTGGCTTCACGTGTGACGTGACATATATTCTATTCCAGCTCTAGGGTGAGGCCTCAATGGCTTGGTGTAATTTGAGGTTAATGATTCGTACCTTATCAACGGAGTATCACTGATGGAAATACTCGGACATGTTAACTGGAGCCTTCGGCCCAGCACTTCTTTAAACAGTAGGTGCAATGATGTCCACGGATAAGACGGGATATTCTATCAGCCCTATCGAAGCGCACAGTGTACTTTTGCAATGGCTAAATGTGTCTTACCAATAAAGCGCGACTCTGGAATATCTTGTTTAACGTCTTGTACGGAGTAGAATATGGGCATTTCGATGCTATAGTCTGTACATACAATGATACACATTACCCTCGTCGCTAGCACGCCATCTTGATACTCACCAGGCATACATCGGGACCTTTCCCGGATGCGCGCTTGAGACGACGGATAGTGACGGCACGGGCCATCCACATTTACCAATAGGAACAGACCCGGTGATAGATCATAGGTTCTTTTGAGATTACTCTAAGTCCGCCAGTCGTTCCGGCGTACTATAGTTTTCTATTTCACAAGCACATGGCCATTGCTGGCCCAAGGGACTGTTACAAAGTAAGTCAATGCTATAGTGTGCTGTTTTAGCTGGTTGCCTTGTAAAGACGTGCATATAAGCAATTCGGGGACTAGAAGGTTTTGCAACGATAGCATTACGAAGGGGAACAAAGGAGACACTCGTTATGCTTCGACGCCCGCTTTGTTCGCGTCTTGAAGCTCGGTTGAATGTACCTGCGCCTCTGTCACGTACTTGTCAAACTTGCGGAGATTGACCTTTTTGACAAACCTGTAACCCACATCATTAGCCTCAATAAAGATGGTATTGGTTGAGTGAGTGAACGAGTTGAAAAAGAAATTGACGTACATCTCGTCGATTTCGGCGGGGGTTCTGCGCGTTACTTCTGGTAGGATGAACCAAGCGATAACGACCGCGACTGTGCCAGTCCCCGCAAAGCTTCAAGGTATATTTGGTGTCAGCACGAACATATATGAACGTGAAGAGGAAAAAAAAACCCTTGTAATGCTTACAAGAAACCCGTCTTGACACCCCACCGGCTGTTGGACCCGTTGATCATGAGCGGCGTGCAGAAACTAAACACTATGGCGACCAGGTTGGACAGGGCGAGCGACCAGCCGGCAGTCTGGGCCCGGAGACGCTGCTGCGGGATCTCGGCCGCGTAGGCGTAGCCGATGGCAGAAGCCCCGGTCGTAGAAAACGTGGCTAAGCAGGCGAAGAAAATCTGCCATGGTCCCCTGGTTAATCGAGACTCGATTGAGCAACGGTGGTGGAGAAGAGAGAGAGAAATACCAGGAGCGAGCTTAGAGCGTTGGTGGTGTAGTCGAAGCATCCTATGATGCCGAGACATAAAACTGATACGACCGTGACAGCGTATGGATACACGGTCAGAGGGCGGCGGCCAAACCGGTCGGTGAGCGTCGCCGTGGCAAGCATGGAGATTAACTGGACGGATGAAAGAACGAGGGTAACGAGAAAGGGATCCTTGTTGCCCGCGTACTGAACTATACTCTGAATCAGAAAACTATTGGCCTGCAGAGAAAGAAACGGGGGGAAAAAAAAGGGGGGAGACTTCTTGTTGTCAAGGACTTACAAAAGTATGTTGCATACGTGTTGAAGACGGCAAGTCCAACGAGCTGCTGCGTAATCTTGGGCCAGCCAGAAATGATGAAGCGTATGAGGTTCCGGCCGCGGAACACTGCCCATATGCCTAGCTCGGAGTCGTGCTCTGCCTGCCGACGCTCGATGGCGACGGTCGATGTCATGATTTCCTAAATACCGTGAGTTTTCCATCGAAGCTGACTGGAGGTAGGTGTCCTGAAAATGTGCGCGCGCGGGGGGGGGGGGGGGGGGGGGGGAGTATGAGGGACGTACAATCTGCTGGTCAACGTCGTAACCCTCGACGCCGGAGAAGCAAAGGTGAAGCATTTTTGCCGCCTTTTCTGTTTTACCCTTGCTCGCTAGCCACCAAGGGGATTCGGGAATGAGCAGAAAGATGATTAGAATCACGCCAATCATACCCCACTAGACGCGATATTAAAACGATGCTCGGGGACGTAATTCCTCGTATTGGCTGCTACAGCGGGGCGGCGTACCTGGGTGTAGATTGGAGTTTTGAAATCGTAGGGCTCGCTGGCGTTGAGCCTGTTGAGGGCTACAGAGGCGAACAACTGTCCCAGAACGAACCAGCTATATGGGATCAGTCGCGACCATTCCACGTAAATTGGGATCATGTACATTCTGTTAGACGAATCATGATTTTTCCTGGACTTACAAGGAGTAGGCGTTGATGAAGAATCCCCTGAGCTGAGTAGGCGATATCTCGGAAAGATATAGGGGCAGGGTGGACTGCAGCATCCCCACGCCCATCCCGGAGAAGAGCTTGGCCACGAGCCAGGACTGCCAGTCCATGGCGAACGATTCTGCAAATATGCTCTACAAGATTAAAAAAAGGGAAAAAAAAGAGATTTAGCCGGCCATTCCCAACAAGCAACCTTTGGCCATGATGGAGGACCCAACGTACCGCAGTGAGGGTAACCCAGATGATCATCATGGCAATCTTTCGACCGAAACGTTCGGTAGCAAACTGAAGTAGCTGAAAGAAGAAAGAAGAAGCAGTCAGCAAACAGTATAGTAGTAAAAAGGGAGGAGGAGGAGTAGGAGGAGGAGAAGGAGAAGGAGGCGAGACGCTTACGATTTGTCCGATGGTCTGGCCCGCTGACTGGATGCCGCCCCATGCTGAGATGTACTTGCCGTCGATGATTGTCGTATCGTCGGTGGAGAATTGCCTTATGAAGCCTTTGTTCGACACTATGCCTCCATTGAGGTTGATTTCTACAGTCGTGCGAAGCCTCCCTGGTTAGCACTTGTTCGAATTCTCGCCGTACCGGCTGCCAGGTGCATGTAACTCACGGTAACCGTCCAATGATGCTGAAAATGCGGCCAGCATGGAGATGCAGCCGACTCGTCTGTATCGCCATACGCTCTTCCACACGCTCAAGTCGTCCAATTTTGACCTCATTACAGGGCTGTCGCCCTTGGATACGTCGGGTTCTGCATGCTTAACATCGGGCTTGTCGTCTGTTTCGACATCGCCTCGCGGCTTTCGCTGCTTCATTTTGATGACAGTAATTACCGATACGCTTTGGTGTCGAGAGTAGACGAAGCCGACAGTCATTAAAACCACCGCGAAGTGTCGCTCTGCATGTTTATATGCACCCAAGCTTGCAATAAGCGCACTTACTCGTCCCCTTTCTTAATGTCATCTCATCTCTCTTCCCTGGCCAAACTGAAAATCGTGGGGTCAGTGGTCCAGGCCTGTCGCGTCGGTCAACGTATTCCCGAGGTGCTGGGATCACGCACAGCGTCGCATTCGCTAGAAGCGAGCGAATGGGATGTCGGCGAGACGAGGTACCTGCCAATAAGGCTAAATCCCAGATGCTGGGGATCAACAGGCCGTTATCCCCCGGCTTTGTCTTCCCCCGCACTCGCGGAGACTTGCAGCCGAGACAGGGTTCAAACAGACACGCGAGTCGTTATGTAACACTTCGTACAATCACAGGTGGCCAACGGGTAGTTTCTGAGTTGGGTGTGTTGATGGCTGTTTTGGACATGTTATATATGCAATCACCAACCAGTAGCGGACAGGCATATCTCATATAAAAATCTCATCATGTTCTTGCCAATTCCAGAGATGGCGGTATGTCTATTTATAAGTTCCCTCATTCGTGAGCAATGTGTCTATGATACAGATTGATTCTATGATCCCCCAAGGCCTGTAATCTTTTTATGAGCACATGTTCTCCGCGTGCATACAGAATATAAATGATTGGCGCACAGGTTTGATCGCGGAAAGACTCACGTAAGTTTTCTCCAGCCCTCAATATTTCCCATCACTGAAGGTACTGTGTCACGAAGGGCATGATGTAGTCAGCCTTGCCCAGGGGAACGCCCTCCTTCCTGAGGACGGCGTACGTCATGGAGAGATGGAAAAAGATGTTGGGCATCGCGACGCCGTTGACAAAGGCCTTCCCGGTAATGTCCTGGGGAGAGGCCGAAGGCAGCGGCGTCATGGCCGACTCCTCGCCGTACCTGATGACGGTGGCCTCGTCGGCGGCCTCGAGGTTGGCCGAGACCTTGTCGATGCGGGCGTAGAGGTCCGCGTAGGAGGTGAAGTCGTCCGTGTACTCGGGGAACTCCCTGCCCGAGAGGCGCGCGAGGGCGAGGTCGGTGAACCTGGTGACGGTGTGCACCTGGAAGGTGAAGGGCTTCATGTCCTCGTGCAGGCGGGCCTTGAGCAGCGCGTCCGCGTTGGGCTGCTTCTCCGCCTGCTGGACGAGGTGGGTGACGTCCTTGAGGATCGCCTTGAGGGTCAGGACGGGCCCTTGGTACAGGTTGTACGCCATGGTTTGTAATTTGAGGATGCTGTAATGCGTCTCAATGTGTAGATGGTATACGTTTGTATGAAGAGGTGGAAATCACTCACTCGCTCATGGTTAACCCCTCCTCGGCTTCGGCGTCATTGCTGCTTACATGTGGCTCTTAGCGTGGTGGAGCGCTCGTGGATAATTTGACGACGCGTCTCTTCACCATCACCAGTGATTGGCTGTCTATGAATCCCTTACTTTGGGAGCATATTTACAAAATGAGATTTTCAATCCTGACCTCCCTATTGTTTAGCATCAAGTAGGGTGGTCGCGAGCTAGTAAGAGGTGACATGCCATGTCGTTGCACGCCACGATAGATTCGCAACAAACATGCGAGACTCTTTGGTTTGTTCTGCGTAATAATCACGCAAAACAACGGGTATAAATGGTCAAAGATTTACCTTGCCAATATGGGTATGTGAAATGTACAGAGTAGTCGTCGAGTGGTCCGCGAAATCACCACCACTACCATATCTAGTCACTCGGTGTGCAAGGGGTAAACGTCATCAAGGCAACAGGTCTGGTTACGATTCGCTTATACCCAAAGGCCGACATTACTTGACGTAACGAAGGAATGAATTGGCAGGTGAAAGATGTCAAATCGAATAGCACACTTTCAATTCCTGCATTCACAAACCACCACATAGCTTTGCGCAAAAAATATCGGAGTTGTGATTCCCCTTTCATTGAATTGCATGGTCATGTAAAACGTTAAACTTTGCGCCGTCGCCGTCGTTGTCTCAATCCATCATTACTTGCTCAACACCAAGTCTGTACACCTCCCCGAGCTACCCCTCGGTCTATACCTTGCGTTCAAATCAAACATCGACCAAGAGCCAAGCTGTGTGTTGGCCTGCTTGCTTCGAAAAAAAATGTTCCTGCACCCTATCGGCCATGACCATTGCTTTGGGCACGATCAAGAGGCTGCCGGTGAGTATTCGCCTTCCTTATCGCGTGCCTTGTTGGCTGCGCAATGGCTCAGCCGTATCAGTTCCGCCACGAAGTCTTGTATGAGGTCAAAGTACGAGGTGTCGTTGTCCCTTTCTAGGGGCACTCGGAAGGAACGTAATAGTGCCGGCACCTCGCTTATCTGCTGCAGATCGCTTTCCACCATCGGGTCTAGAGGGTCTAACAGGATATTACAAAAGAGATTGAGCATCGCCGTCATTGGGTAGAAGACAAACATCCTGGTAGAGACATTAGTTGAAAAGGGTCACCCCTGTATGGCAAGAATTGGGGGAGGATTTTTTTTTATTGGGGGGGGGGGGGGTGAACATCTTAAGTACTCACCAAAACGCCTCGGCACTGAGGTTATTCTGTGACTCCTTAAGGAGAATCATGGTGGACCGGCTCGCCCGGACGGAAATGTCGATGCTGGAGCTTATGCCCTGGATTTCCGACTTGGCCGCGGTCGACCAGGTGGAGCACCGGTTGCTGGCGCGGTGGATGGCGGAGAGGAGGTGCAGGTACTCGAACTGGATCATGTACCTGTGCATCGTATGCGTCATGTCCCTGTGGGGGGCCACGGCGCCAGGGACGACCTTCATGAGCGGCCGGAACGCGGGGGTCAGCGTCTCCCGCCAGCGCTCGAGCTCGTCGTCCAGCTCGCGCACAACGATGAGCAGGTCCGTGTCGGACTTGGACTGCGAGGAGAAGGAGTAGAGCGACCGGCAGATGCGGGACTTTAGCCGCACCAGGATGGGGTCCGCGACGATGGGGAGGCCCAGGGCCTTGGCCCTCTCGATGAGAAAGTTGACGTCGTTGATGCTGCTGCTGCTCCCCCCCGGGCTGATGTCGACGTCGGGCACGTACAGGTCGCAGTAGTCGTCGTCCATGGCCGGCGGCTGCCCCGTGCGGAGACAAAACTCTTTGTCTAGGCTGTACAGCAGCCAGAATATGCGCCGGAGGTGAATCTTGGTCCGCAGGCCTCTATCCATGTTCTCGTCGCCGGCGGAATCCAGAGGGACAGTCGTCTTGGGGTGATAGTTGCCGCCGAGGATCAAGGTCATCCTGCACACCAGGGAGTGAAAGAGTAGGACCTGATCTGTACGGCCATGGAGCGCATAGTACATGTACTACAAGAGTACATCGCGTCAACTTTTAAAATTTCTTTGCATACTTTGCATAATTTCGCAGTGGGGGTTTACTCACCAAGAGAAGAAGGATCTGGAGGTTCTCGACATTGGTCTCGTACAGAGCTTCGGGCACCAACCGTCGTGCATGCGCCTCGAAGAAGGCACCATCTATCGGGGGCGAACCGTCGAACTCCTTGATCCAGACAGAAGCCATGGCTATGAAGGCGAACACGCAGCCTTGCGCGCTGAGGATCGAGGAAGCGGTAGCAGAGCCAGAAGCCGTCTCGTACGCCGTGTCTACCGTGTCGTGGAAGAGCACCACGTCGATGACGGGGAAAACGTGATAGATCTCCGCCTCGGAGAAGCTGACGACGAGCTGGGTCACGATTCGTTTAGGGGGCAGGTGCGCGGCGAGCGTTTCGCCGCCGTGGTTGGTCGCGGAGTCGGCGCGCTGTCTACTGGGGATATGAGCCGGTTCCGTCGGGTGATGAGCCGCATTCAGGTTGTCGAACTGAGGCCTCTCCCCCGTACAGGCCATGATCCATTGCTGACCCTCCCGAGAGAAGAAGGGTATCCCGTTGTAAGAATTGATGCCTCCCAGCAGATGCCCGGCGAAATGCAGTTTGCCAAGGCCCAAGCTTCGCAAGCTGTCAGGGAAAGCGGGCGACCAAGAGTCTGGCGTCGCGGCTAACGAAAGATCTGGATTCAAGGGGAGACTCCCAGAGCCCTCGCCATTATTGTTCTGTATGGAGAGGCTCGCGGCCTTTCCCGACAGGCTAGGGGACCCGGTACCGTCCTTGTTGGCGGCCATCTTCTTTTGAGCGGCCTGGAGGGCGCGCTCGATTTGCTCGATGCGCTGGAGGAGGTCGTCAGAGGAGGCCTCACTACTACACCGTTCAAAACGTCAGGAAGCCAACACACAACGACGACGACAACGCGGTTTCTCTTTGGGCGGATTGCGGTGTTGGGTCTTTACCGGATGGCCATCTTCTTCTCCTTCTTGTTGCTCTGCCTGCCATATTTGCGGTTATGCGTGCAGTCCAGGGACTGGTGCCGACAATGACTGCACACGGGGATAGCTCCATCGCATTGGATCTAGTATACGCATGTCGCATCAGTACACCTGTCAAATATGCATGCGTCCGAGATCGTGATGCGAACAAGTTACCTTTTTCCTATGACATGTGTCGCAGGCCCTTTTTCTCAGCATGATGAATGAGCCCTTTACGATATCACTTGGAAAAAAACGAAAACGATGATGAGCGTCAGATTTGTGATGAAAAGCTTCGTGAAAGCCTCGCGCGCGTCCGTCGCCGATCTCTACCCTACGATCGGCAGTCGGCAGTCGAGAGCGCGCACCAATGACTACTATTGCAGTGCTGAAATGCCCATGTCAAAGTTTTCTCAGGGGACGGAGGGTGGGGGGAGCAAGGACCGGACCGGTGCTCATGGCGGACTATAGGGAAGACTCGTGCTTGGGCTTGGGCTTCGGTCTCCGGGGTTGAGGCGATAATAGGCTATAGCAGTGGACAAAAACCCGAGTCTCGGAATCTGTCGTGGTCGATGACTGTCACTGAAAAGGCCAGCACGGAGTTTGGCGGTCAGCGTCCTAGATTCCGTGTCTGACTACTCGGAGTACGGTACGGAGTACGGAGTACCGACTACGGGTTATAGTACATTTATTATATTGAATACCTCAGCTTTAGTAGGTTAGGGATAGAATAATCCAATCGCTTACCCATGAAAACGCACACCAAGTTGGGTTGGCTGTTTCTGTCCCCTCACTCTCCCCTCTTCCCCCCCTTCGCCCCGGCTATTTGGTTGTGCCGAGTGACGATACGAAAGCAATTCTTGGTTATCAATCAACAGCCAGGGGTCCTTGGCTAATTACTCAGCCATCTGATAGTACGGATTTCCCTGTCATGTAACGGCGCTATGCCCTGGCCGGAAAGGCCGAATATGTCGACTACCAAGTATGGTACGAACTCGCGTAAGAATAATGTTTACGATTCAGCTTGGGCACGCCATACACTTGGTCGTGAAAAACCAACTGGTCTTTCATGAAAGGTGCGCGTAACGAGTGGGTGGGCTTTCACAGTTATGTCACCTGCAACGGCAAAGCGCGTTAATAGCAGTGTGTCTAACGCTCGCTTCTGACCGGAAAAAAAAAGTTCACAAAGATGCCGCCTTGCAATACTCCGTGCACTATTCATTATTTGTGACTAACATTAGGCATCATGATAGAGATGGAACGGGATATAGAAAACGAAGAACGGCGAGAAAGGGACTTGAAAGGAGAGGAAAAGAGGAGAAAGGGAATATATATGCAGCCATCCGGACATGGTACAAGAAGGGCCACAGAGTGGACCTAGTATATCTACAGAGTACAAAGGCAAAAAAACAACAAGGCTAATAGCCGCGAAGAAGGGGAGACCAATGAGAGAAGGTTACAAAACGACATGATGCTCCATTATAGCCTCGGCTGCCTTTGGGGATATACACCATGGGGCTCCCTCAATGTCCATACATCTCCTCTGCTTCTATATAAACGGGCCGCCCCTGCTTGAAACCTTTGAGTAGTACTCCAAAAGCCCAACAGCTCCCTAGAAGGATGATTGTATTTTCGGTGACTGTTAATCGTAATTGCTTTATAGTGGAGCGTACTAATATATTTCATAAATTACGTTTGGTTAGTATTTTTTGCCTGTATTACCGTTTGGAGGAAATGAATACTTCTCATAAAGGATATTGTAGCCCATTCTTATGTCTTGTGTAGCAACTTTTCGTTGTAAGGTAGCTTTTTTTTATATAAAAAAAAGACGCTCGACTTTGTGACTATTATATATTGAATATATGTAAAGCTAACATCAAATATATAGTAACAGCTTAGTAAGTAAAACATGCATCAGTCGTAATTTCATTTCAACTTTGCCATATTGATCATACGCTGCCGGCAATGGACAGAAAATTATAGTTCAACAAAACAGTGGCAATACTGAATTCGCAAGGCCCCCTATTTTCCAAACACCACCTCCTGCGTCCTAGCTCAGCAGCGTCGTCTCTTAGGAGAAAAGGGAAGGCCATTTACTCAAAGAATATAGGGTTGTCGCCCGGGAGCTTGTCGAGCTTGCCATTGTTGCCCACCTCCTCGTCGGGCGCCGCCGTCTCGGGCGGCTGCGTCGTGACCTCGCCCGGGGTGCCGTTGGGCCCGACGTTGAGGCTGCAGCCGGGGTCGTCGGCGCCGTTGGGTCCCGTGCAGGTCTCCATGGCCTTTTCCAGGCGGGCCTGGTCGCTCCAGCCTTGAAGGTAATCGCCGTCTGGGGGAAGCAGCGGTTAGTTGACCCTGAGGGTTTAGGTTTGGGGGAAAGAAGATGTTGTGAAGAGAGAGAAAGGGTGAGTACTCACGTAAGCCGTAGCCGATGCCGTCGCCCTCGGAGTACACCCAGCGGTTGAAGTCCTGGACCTGGCGGGTGTTGTAGAAAAACTCGGTAAAGACGGACACGGTGGCAACGGGATGCGACTCGGGGCAGACGCCCCCGTTGTAGTCGCCGAGCGCGGGGAAAGCCATCTACAACGAACCATCAATGTTAGCTGAGTCGGGGAGGAGGTGGCCGAGGTAACAACGTACATGGCTTTTGTGGTCGGCCGAGTCTAGGTCCTTGCCGTTCCAGCAGGAAGGGAAGTAGGTCTGCGCGCGCATCTCGGCGCATGGGGCTTGGTTGATGCCCGTGCTGTCACCGCCAGGGTCGAGGCAGACGTGGGAGATGGCCCGATGCTCCGGGTTGGACTCATCGTAGGTACTAATAATGGTTAGTCGAAAAGCCCAATTCCATGAAGCACGAGAATAACAGGAGCCATTACCGTCTCTTGGGGTCGCCAACCACGATGCGTAGGCCTGCTGGCGGAGCGATGGCTCCAGGGGCACCATCACAGTTCTCTCGTCCCTCTTCATAATCGCATGTCCTATCAATATAGTACGCGTTCTATTCAAACATGATTAGCAAACAGAAAAGTCTCAACCTAGCGGTATCAACAGCAAGTAATGGCACATACGATGCCGAGTAGCTTGATGAGCTCAAGTTTGCCGTCACGGTCCATGTGGTACAGCTGAGGCTGCCAGTAGTTGCTGCTATCGAGCATCTTGTTGCACGTCGTCGACTTGGAGCCTCTGGCTGCCTCGTTAGACGTCTCCAGGGCGAACGCTGTCCCTCCGACCACGGCGTGGACGTGCGGGCTGATTTCGCCGGGGAATATGATGGGGTCGGCTCTCTGGGTGGTCAGGTGGCCGCACTGCACGATGAACAGGCCGCCTTGGGCTTGGATTACCGGCACCAGCTTGGCCAGCGCCAGCAGGGCGAGGTTGGAAGGTTTGACGAGCATCCTGGTCGGGCTATGTTGTTGGTACCGTTTGGGGGTTTCCTGTGGCTATCCTTTGATAGATGTTCGGATCGGATCGACACGCCATGATAGGGAAAACGTGCTTCTTTGAGAGTATTTATACATGCTTTTTGTTCTCATACTCTCATCATATACTTGATTAACATCTTTGCCATGAATTTCCCCATCTTCTTGGGGTTGTCGTTAGTTCGAACTACAAGCAGGCGAAACATCTTTACCACCTACCCCGAATGGATGCAAGTGCATCGAGAAAAAGGATCGGACCGATTCGCTAGACAACCTCTATATTGCTAGCTTGCAGATGGACAAGTATCTAGGCATTCGTCGCAATGCCTTCTTGATTCGTCAATGAGCGAGAATGCGAATACTTGCCATCCATCTCTTCCCCAAGATACGATCCTCTCACATGTATGCTTCTACCATGGCGTGCGCATGTACGGTGTAGTATGCAAGCCATGCATGGCACTCGCTCTAACCTTTTTCTGCCTTTTCCCTCATTAGATTTTCTGCTTCATTGTCTCACGGTTGAGGCTTCCCGAACTTTTTACCCAGTGTCTGGAGATTCGGTCTTGGCCTATCGTGATGTTCACGTGGCAGATCATGCATCGATGTTTTTTACCCTTCGTTTCGTGTTTCTTTCTCCCTGCTACACAGTAATAGAGATCTGTGTGTCAAGTCATCCGTGCGCGCACTATTACGTCCGAAGTTCCCCGTGCCGAAGGCGCTTGCGGTTTACCATGTCGCATGCATAAACCCTAACCTAGTTAGCTATTGGCGCGGAGGCCATCCGGGGCAATATATACCGAGCAGGCTTTCTTTTATAGCATGAAGCGGGATCTCGCTCCTATGTATATATGCTTCGCAAAGTAGTTGTAGCGACAGCCGAGTTCAGTACAGGAATGGCAGCCTACGTATGGTGCCTAACATTATCCCAATTACTACGCTAGAATCCAAACGGGCCTCCGGTGATCCTACTCTCCCGATCTCTCCTCGCCGTTATGTTCGCGAATATACCTATATTTAGGAATCCAGGCCTTGTTCTTTCATAGCGGTTTTCCGCGTGAGAAGACGTAGCATCAACGGGGAAAGATCCGCATCGAGACTATCACCGGAATCCATGGCATGAAATAGCAGTATCTCCACTACTCTAAATAAGCATACGGGTCGTTGGGAGACTACTAGTTTACCCACCTCGCTATTTGCTACAGGAATAGACCGAGTGAGAGGAGCTGCCAAAGGAAGCTGCATATTAGGGCCATACGGCCATCCAAGATGTATACATCTGATGTACGTACCACGTTCCCATTTGCTACCAACAGTGGTGTTACCAAAGACGGAGATGATACAAAACCTTGGTAGGCTGTAAATAACCCAGGTCGAAGAACGCTGTTGCAAGGTTTCCAGATATAGTATACATGCTCACTTATTTCAATGCTTCAACGATATAAGCTCAGAGATTATTATCATAATTTCTTTCTTAGGCTAAGGAAGCGCAGCCTCCATAAACTCTCATGCAGCAGCCTTGTAGTGCCCCTCGGGGAAGCACGCCAAAGCCTCCTTGCTCGCCGGCCTGTCATCCATCCGCCCCCACCAAGCGGCCAGGTTCTTCCTCCCCGCGTCCCGGAGAAAAGGGACGGGCCCGCACATCAGCCTCATGAGCCCGTAAAGGTGAACGTCCGCGGCCGTGAACCGGTCCCCGCAGAGCCACTGCTTCCCCTCCAGCTCGTCGTCGAGCCGGTTGAGCGCCCTGCAGATGCCGACTTTCTGCCAGAGCCTCGCCTCGGGGAGGGGCGTCCGGTTGCCGCGGTAAAAGTCGACGGTGTCGGGGTCGTTCCTGTAGTAGCTCACGACGGGCTCGCAGATCTCGAGGTCCATGCGGCGCAGCCACATGCGCGTCTCGGCGCGCTCGAGGGCCGTCGAGCCGAATAACGAGACGCCGGTGCTGCCGGTGCCGGCCGTCTCGTCGAGATACTCGGCGATGGCGACGATCTCGGTGAGGACGAAGTCGTCGGAGATGCGCAGGGTGGGCAGCTCGCCGCGGGGGTTGACGGTGTTTAGGTATGCGGGTTTGCGGTTCTCCATGGTTTGGATGTCTACTTGCTTGACGTCGAGCGAGATGCCGCCGCGTTCGAGGATGAAGAGGCGCACGGCATAGGTGTTGACTGCGACGGCGTCGTATAGAAGCATGGCGTTAGCTGTAAAGTAGTCTGAAGAGGAATCGTTGTGTCAGGTAAGATCAATGATATTACGATGCGGTGTGATGATGGAAACATCGTAATGCCTTTCGAGCGCGCACCACCCTTTATAGTCATGACGACCAAAACGTCAAGGGCCGGCTGTAGCTCGAAAGCAAACAGGAAGACTATCATCATTAGCATTGCTACGTCCCCATTGCTCAAGCTCTCCAACTATTCCTCCTCACGGCGTCGTCTAGTGTTATCCCCCCTCATCTAGTCAAACGGCTTTGACTAGAGAAAAGTTTATCCATTGACGGACGAAATGGACCGAGATATTCGGTCGAATCATTTTGGTGCCCCCGGCGCCCGCTTGGCCCGTATCTCCGTGGTGGTCCGTCCCACTACCGTCCCCGGGTTGATCGACGCCAGGACCAGGCACGAGCAGTTGTCGCTACTCCTTGCATGTAGTCTCCATACTAGCTACTAGCCCCAAAGCAAGCGAACAAGTGAACCACTGGTGGATTCACGATAACTCCTCTGTGTATGTATTTTAAGTCCGAAATATTTCTGGCTGTTGCGTAAGCATGAATGAATGACACAACATAGTCGTGGAATTCTCAACAGGCGATGTAGTGTTATTTCGTAATTCATCAGATTTCTCCATGTTCACGTTGTCGTGAAAATACCTTGTAAGGCACTATGCATGAGAAATGGACAAACATATGCTAAGTGTATGGCTTTGAGGGTATATACAGAGTACAGGATAAATGGGTAGTAAATACACACTGCACATAGTCCGTTTACCACATTACAGTAATTTAACCTGGGGTGTATTTTCCAACACTTAAAAAGCCCAGCATCTAATATTTACTTTGATTAGGCTCGAAAACACGTATATATGTATGAAATGAGCATCATAGATGTAAAGGATTTGTAACATGCGCCTAGGCATCATCATCACAGACCCTCAGTCCCGAGCTTTTGATCAACGCTTTTCATATTCTTATTTCCCTCATGCGATATATGTGAGAAGATTCTAAACGACCCTATCATATCATCACTAGCATTATTTAAATAGTTTCGCTGCGAGTCTCGTATATTAACGACCTATTGCGCAGTATCCCTCTCCGCTTTGCCCCGGTTCTCTCCGGTGACGTACCCTGCAGACCTCCTTTATAGGTGAGCTTGTCTGACTTGTCTGCGCCAAACTTAGGTCAAAAGGACCGAATATGTTGCGGTATAGGTAGGAATAGAAGTTCAACGTTTTAATGTCCAGTTAATATACATGTAGTAGATACATATATTCAACTGTGTCATATTTGACGCCTAGGCTCTTTACATACGCAAAACCAATACCTCGGGCTCTCAGGCACCCGGTCTACAGGAACAGCATTTCCATAGCTATACGACAAATAGATCATTTGAGGATATAGGATTCGAGTTATGATTAATTCAATCAATATCGGCTGTAAACCCGAAACTCGCCCTTTTTGGCTATGGCGGGTTGGCTGGAAGGCTTCGTAAGTTGTAGTATATAATAGGGGGCATGTAATTAATTTTACAAACTTGTTAATGCATATATAGTTGGAATGCCGTATCTGTAACTTTTACACGCCCGTAAATTATGCAACCTTGGACCTCACAGAGCTCAGGAACAAAGTAAGGACATTGATACATTACGCGCTGAAACAGATATTGCATACAAGGATGGAGGATTGTCGAAGCATGATTGATCAATGGCTCCAGCTTGTGGCCAAGGCGTGATTGGTGCAATTAACGGCTGCGGTGACGCATCAAACATGACACGCTTGTAGTTGTATACTTGGACCTGAGTCGCACACACGTCACAATGTAAAATGGACATTATGCATGCAAGGAACATATATGTGCATGCATTTCGTAATCATGGGCCCTGCTGGATCTACTTGCAACTGCAGCCACCGCACCCACACACAACGGTATAATTGCTCGAACCGGAGAAAGATGTACGAATTATAAATCGTTGAACCTATATCCCATGATGATTTGCATAGTCACGGAGAAAATCCCCCACGAATAAAAGCGCTCCACCACAACTTAGAGTTTGATACTGGCAACTCTGACACTTCTACTCCTCATAAAGCGGGTAATCAGTGTAAGAAATTGTCGGGTCCTCGAACGGGCCGTAGAACCGGGACCGGTCGTACCCTGCCAGGGGCCACCCGTTGCGCAGCCTGTCGACGAGGTCGGGGTTGCTGGTGAAGTACCGGCCGTACACCAGGCCGTCGTACTTGCCGTCCTCGACCACGCCCCAGGAGTTCTCGCCGTCCCAGCCGCCGGCGGAGAAGAAGGGCGTGGAGCCGAAGATGTCGCGGAACAGGGAGAGGTCGACGTCGAGCAGGCCCCAGGAGGCGAGGAAGGCGTCCTTCTCCTCGGGGGAGTGTATCTGCTCGTAGCGCGGCTCGACGAAGCTGACGTACGAGAGCTGGGGTAGGCGGCGCTTCAGCTCGCGGCAGAGGTGGCCCCACGTCTCGACTCTCTGCTGGCCGCGAGCCTGGTTGTACAGGCCGAAGGGGGTGAGGCGGATGGAGAGGTTGCTCTGGCCCACCGTCTCGGCCAGGGCCTCCATGAGCTCGAGGGTAAAAGTGCAGCGGCGCTCGTGGTCGCCGCCGTACTCGTCCGCCCGCTTGTTGCTGTTGGAGCTGAGGAACTGCTCGGGGAGGTAGCCGTTGCCGCCGTGCAGCTCGACGCCGTCGAACCCGGCGTCCATGGCCCGCCTGGCCGCGGCGCAGTAGTCCGCGACGGTCCTCTTGATGTGGTCCTTTGTCAGTTCAACCGGCGGGTGCTCCGCGATCTTGACGGGCTCCGACGTGTGAGGCGCCGGGTAGGGGAACGTCTCGTTGGGGTCGTCCCACGGCACGGCCGAGGCGCTGAGGGTGGGCGTGCCCGTCAGGTGAGGGATGTTGGCGCGGCCCGAGTGCCACAGCTGCGCGTACATGTAGCCCCCCTTTGCGTGCACGGCGTCGACGACCTTTTTCCATCCTTGGGCCTGCTCGTCTGTGAAGATGCCAGGCACACCGGGCATGGCATTTCCCTAAGTAAACATTCACCATCAGTCAGCACGGGGCACTCGCTCATTTTTGTTTCAGGTTTATCGTTGAGTAGGGGAGTGAGTAGTAGTAGCGTTGGTCTACAAGTTTTCTTACCTCTAGATTCGGGGGTAACCCCTCGGAGATGATCAAGCCACCGTCGGTGGCCCTCTGACTATAGTACTGAACTATGTGATCGTTGGGGAGCCAGACTCTGTTTGGATTCTCGCGGGTTGACTCTGCATTCACAGGGGTGCCGCGGTTCCGGGTCAGGGGGGCATGGACGACGCGATGCTTCAGCGTGATCTTCCCGTTGGCAATGGCCAAGGGCTCGAACAACTTTGAGCCGAGGGAGTCATCGAAATAGTCACCCATGTTTTGCGGTTGGTAGTAGTGGTGGTAGTGGTAGTGGAGGGGTGGTGATTTGTTGCTGTTGTTGTCGGAATGATAGGCACGTAGTAATAATAGTCAAACTATGGGAAAGTTATTAATTTCCTGAAAAGACAAGAAAAAGACCTTGCTGCAGATATAACGTGCATATGCGGGCGCGTTGCAGGTACCTTGGATAACAACAACACAAGGTTTGTTATGTTATTTGCCGTTACTCCGAATGCTGCGCCCTTTTTAACTTTTGCTTCCCAACATGGGGGGGAGGGGGGCATGGCCGCATGGGAGAATATCCGGGCAGGATCCCAACTGCCGATCATACTCGCTACAAAACCCTCGCCAGGGCGCAATCCTGGGGGGAGGGGGAAAGGGGAGGGAAGGGGAGGGAAGGGGAGGGAGGAATTGGTGCCGGTTGGCTTTGAGCCTTTAATTCGTAATAGTTGATAGTAGTAATAGTACGGATAAGTGCTCCGTCTAAGGGCCCCTTCACCCCCCGGGCGGCGATGTACACCAGGGCCCCCGGAGATTGTCCAGACAGGCTCTGCGGATTACTAGGTATGGAGTGCTAGTGATAACCGTCACGCAATGCCGAAAAAATATTGACAGGCCCATGACCCCCTGGTTATGTCGTTACGCGGCGTACGGCTACGTGTGTGTGCGGAGTACAGAGTACATGCATATTTATGGTTGGTCGGTATGGAGTCAGGAGCTTCGAGGCTTCGAGGCTTCACCAGGACAATTGACTAATTGGAAGCCCCAAGAACTATCAAACCTATACGTATGAAATTTGATGGGACACTGATTGATATATATCTATGTAGTACGGAGTACCGGTCACAGAGAACGAACAAATGAGTGCCGTACAGAGTAAAATGCGAGTGTCATCCCAAACTCCACGTACATCCGATCCAGAGAACGTACATAGTACTCCGTACATCATCTTAGGACCGTCCTAGACCGAACTAACCGGAGCAAGCCAGCGAAAATACTAGGAACCAACAGAGAGAAGTAGAGAAACCTAGGACCAACACTAGCCATGCACGGTGCCCGTTGCGATGATTGTCATGGTTGCCCACTCCCCCCCTTATTGGGTAATAGGGCCTTTCTACTCACTACTGCTACTCCGTGTTAGCTCCCGGATAAAAAGAATCAAGGGGAATGTCACCACCATCTCGTCGGGACCACCTTTCTCTCTCTCGCTCTTCTCTTTGCGCTTGGCCTGTTTTTTTTTCTGGGGCCCGGCTGGGGAAGATCTCGGACGTTTACCTTGAGAGACCGTTTTTGCGTTTGTCAGAGATCCGCTCTTGGCACGTCTGTCAACCAACAGAATGCAACCCTACTTACAGATCCCCACAGATGCCCTTGTCCGGAAATTCTGCACCTATGCATGTGGGCGGCAGTGTTGTGTGCGGGAGCATGACCAACAATGATGGGATGAGCTTGGCAAAAGTCAATTCCCAGTCACGGTGATTCCATCCCGTCGCTCATTCCAGGTCCAGTCACATACACACAAACACGCACACGCACAAACGATGGATGGCTGCAACAGCTCTCGAAAAGGGGAGAGTGACATCGAATTAGTTCTTTTTTTTTTCATTTCTGAACGGGGCGAGATCCGGTAGTAGGCCCTAGTGTGTGTATGGTGGGTGGGCTAATAATGGCTTTAGTGTCCGTAGAGCCGTCTTGACGTTGGCGTGCTCCTATTCTTCACCAACATGAACCGGCGCTGCTTTTAGTGCCGAGCAGTTTGATTGTTGAACCAACCATTTCCACTCTTTTTACACGCTTTCCCGAGTAGGTAGAGGGAGATCAACGTGTTGTTGATCCTACAATGCTTTTTTTTGTTCATGCCGCAGTTCGGAGTCAACCGCTAAAGCGGATCAATGCAACGCTGGGCGGGAGAAAGGAGGGAATATAGGAGAGAGAGAGCCAGCGAGAGAGGGAGAGGGAGAAGGGGTGGGTGTGGGTGTGATGTGTAAAAAATCACAACTGTGTCCGTGAAGAATTCTGGACGAATACTACGGAGTACCATACCTTGCAAAACAAGAGTCTCTCTCTCTCTCTCTCTCTCTCTCTCTCTCTCTCTCGCTGGCTTTCTCCCACTCTCGGGCGATCAACTTGTGTAACCATGTATGTGGCAAGATGCAGTCACATCATTATAACAACTGATATGATGGGGGTTAAGCTCCAGATTTCGGTCACGGCTAGATGAGATGGTGCATTCACGGAGTTGTCCTCCGTAGTAGTCGTCAATACTATGCATGTGCATAGTAGATCAGACGGTACTGTACTCCGTACTCCATAGAGTACATAGTACCTACATCCAGGGGAGATCTTTCCCCCGCGGACTTCATCCTCGGTGAGGCTAGAAGCTCCTGAGTGATTGCCCACTGACTACGGAGTACCAATAAGAGTAGGAGTAGTCGGTACTACGTACATAGTAAATGACTAGGCCATTACTACTGGAAGGATGAGCAACGGCACATTAGCGTATACAAACTTGGGCTGGTGAAACCCCCTAGAGCATGGTTCCCGAATGTAACTCTGTAAGAACAAAGGAAGCATTCTTTCTCTTTGCGATACAAAACCATCTTCAGACCCAGAAATCGGCGGCGCTGTCATTTAGCAACCTTTTGTCTTTGCCCCCCCCCCCCCCCCTCTCCGCCTCTATTCCGGGTTCCCTTCCCGTCTTGATGCCATTTCGACTCTTCAACCCTTCGCGGCGTCGTCAGGAGCAAGAGACGTGTTGTTATTATGAGCTATCCCGGAGCCATACCTCCCCCTGAGGGGTTCGTGCCGGACCTGGCCAACCCGCAAGATGTCTTGCGGACCTGCAACGTCGTCACGCAGGTCCTGACAATGGTCATTGTGACGGTGTGCATTAGCTTCCGCGTCTACGCCAAGCACACGCTGCCTATAGGAAGCTTCTTCTGGGAAGACGGTAAGTTTTTGCATGCCCATTCCGTCCCGCCCACCCTCGCTATTTCTTGTTGTCTCAGTTGGCGAAAAATAAGGCTAACATACTGTTTTTCAAGTCACCACATATGCGTCATACGTAAGCCGATGCAGATACTCCTAATACTCGGCCACAAAAAGCCTGACATGCATAGATTTTGTTAATGGGATACTGCGTTACTGCGTTATTTGGTAAGTCTTCATGTTACAACCGCCTCCTTTTGCCACTAACAATGATTCTTATCAGCTAGCAAATATGGCGGTGGACTCGATCAATGGGAGGTGTCTCCTGCACACGCCATGAGATTCGCGCAGGTAAGGGATATCAGGAAACTCGAAGAAAGAAAAGAAAAGAAAGAAAGAAAAAGGCCCTCGGTTCTAACATGGGGAAAAAAATCAGTCATGTTATGCCGCCACCATTATCTACGCCCCCATGACCCTCATGGTCAAAATCTCGCTCCTCCTCATCATCGCCCGCGTCTTTGGCGGCGTCCACAAGCAGGTCAAGTACGGCATCTGGGCTCTGCTCGCCATCAACGGCCTGTACTACACCTCGGGCCTCTTTATCAAGATTTTCATCTGCCACCCCATCAGCGCCTACTGGATGGGCCAGCTGGACAAGTGCCTCGACCAGAGCGCCATCGTCACGGCCGACGCCATCGTCAGCGTCATCAGCGACCTCGCGCTTCTCCTGCTCCCCGTCCCGCTCACCTGCTCCCTGCAGATGCCGTTGAGGAAAAAGCTGCATGTTCTGGGCATGCTGTGCGCCGGCGGCGTCGCCACCGCCTTTAGCGTCTACCGACTGGCCATGATTGTCACGGATGGAAAGTCGCCCAACCAAACTATCATCTTTATTCAAGTCATTCTCTCTGGGTAAGCTGGGAGTACTCTCTGGAAAGAAGGTGGAAGTGTCATTAACACAGTTGATATAGAAATGCAGAGGTTGGTCTCGGCGTCATCACCACCTGCTTGCCCGCCATCAAGCGCATCTACGACAAACAGGTCAAGGGGACCTCGTACTTTATGCGCTCCCACACGCACACCTCCAGGAGCCGGCCCGAGAACTACGACTTGTCCAACAACATCCACGTCACCACGCACATGTCGGTCAGGCCATCTTCGACCGCCTACGGAGACTACCAGACCGACCACGACGAGGCAGGCCTGGTGTCCTCCACAAAAGCCGACTGCTACACCGTCACCAGCAGACCGTCCAAGTCACTCTAGGCCACCAAGGGCGTGTTTTGTTCTCTGAGCGGCTGTAAATGATTTAGTCTGGAGTACTAGGTAGAGCATGTTCACGAGCGAGCGTTTGTATATATATATATAATTTTCTCATGTCCTTCTGATGACAAAATACCTCGTTCCGGGGGTGCTGATAGTTTACTTTTTTTTTTGAGTGTGTACTCACTTCATTGGGCCTTTGCGCACAATTTCTATTCAGCAAAGCAGGGCCGACTGGGCAGCTTTTTCCTTTTTTTCTGTTTTAAAATACCAAATACCGGCGTCTTAACTCTTGGTTATGAAATAGAAGCGGCGATCTCCGGGTTCTATAAGTGAAAGGATTCCCCTCGGGGTTATTATATAAACTATCACGTCTCATTAGCCTACAGACTTTCATCGAATATCCTAATTGGAATACAATTTCTTTTTAGAGAGATCACTGGTTTGCATGGTTTGTATAGCGCTGGGTCATATTATTCAACTTATTCGCCTTTACTTGCTACTTGTAATGGTAGGTTGTCGTCTTGAAATGCCTAATCGATCCCTACGGGTAGTAGGTGGATAGAACTCTCCCGGTGCGTTCAACAACTTGCACGTTTAATCTCGCCACAGAGTACGTGTATAATATGCATCTCGAGGTTCTCCTGAATAATATGTACCTCTCGTGCCTTTTTCAACGGGGCTGTAGTAATAGCCCGTATCCTCTTCAGCTTTCCTTTCTCTTCCCAGAATGGTACGTGCGTTCTCTATCTTTGTCCTTGTGGTCAAGATATCACCCTCCTGCCATCATCATATGCTCTTAGAATGCTACAGCCGGACCTTCTCCGCAAAGAGAGTATATGTGATTACAAGACTGTAGATGCACTGGTACTTAGCTTTTTACCACTGGTTAAGTAGGTTGACGAAGGGTTCTTCGACAGGTTCATGCTTCCCACTCATCGAACGAGTAGCAGGTATTTGGTGGGTTTCTACGCAGCATGTAGTACCAAATATAGGAGATGGTATACAAAAGCTATCGTATCAGTACCCTCTCATATCGGCTAGCCTTATTGAAGCTACATAAGTATGAATATATTAATGTAATTGTTTATCATCATGTATAGTATGTATCTGCTAACTGAGCCAACGGACTTGTTGCCACGAGGAATTACTGTAGGCGAAGCTGCTTCTTATTAAAGCCAGGGAGAAGTGAATAAATAAAGGTTGAGGGTGTGATGGTGCGAGGGCCGCCCATGTTCTCGAGACTCATCACTGAAAGGCAGTGCTATGCCTGGAATGCCAGTCTTTGCTCCCGGACGTCGGCAGGTACATGTAGAAGATTATCAAACATCATTCAGGCAAGTATTGTCATTTAGACATGTTCACGGCAGTAATTTTAGAGATTGGATGCGAGAAAGGATACCAATTGGACTGCGTCTACCATATTGATCCCGCCCCTCGCCGATACTCCAGTTCTAGTATACAGATGGAATTCACCATTCTTCGTCCAGCCCCATGTTTCTGTTTGCCTTTGCAGCCTCTGGTCGGATGTGACGCGTTCATCCCCTTTTTCTCCACGCCACATCTGTCAGGTCGCAAGGCCTCACATGGTGTAAACCAGCTTCGTCCCACTGACCTTGCCGTCCCTGAGCTGCTCAATCCCATGCAGCACACCCTCCAGCCCGCTCCCGCCCCTGTTGACCTCGGGCTTGATGGGCTTGACCTTGCCCTCGCGCAGGAGCCTCTCGAAAACGGGGACGAGCTCCTTGGCGTGCTGCATCTCATCTGGCTTGGCCGGCCACTCCCTGCCGCCGGCGACGAAGGTCTCCCCCGCGATCTCGTAGGCCAGGGTGAAGACGGGCCCCGTGACGTTGTCCCCGGCGGCGGCGGGCCTCTCGACCGGGTGGTTGATGGCGCCGAGGTAGGCCTTCTCGGTGGTGCTCAGGGCCGCGACGCACAGCTCCTCGCCGCCGGCCGTGTCCCAGGCGTAGACGAGCTTGTTCTGCGTGTACTCGTTGATCTTCTTGCCGCAGTCCGGGTCGCGGTAGTCGAAGACGGCGTCGGCGCCGAGGGACCTGAGCAGCTCGTGGTTGTGGGGGGAGGACGTGGCGATGACGTGCAGGCCGGACGCTTTGGCGAACTGGATGCCGTAGAGGCCGGTGGACGTGCTGCCGCCCTGGATCAGGAGCGTGGTCGGCGGGTTCGAAGGTGAAGCCGGGGGACGGGGGAGGCCCATGGCTTTGTACATTCCTTGGCCCTGGACGTTCGTGTTAGGAATTCGGGCACGGCAATGCAAAGGAAAGGAAAGGGAGGAAGCAGGAGATGTATACTCACAATCGTGTGCATCGAGACACCAAATGTTGCTGCTTCCTCGAAGCTAACATCATCCGGGATGTGAATCTGAACAGCGGCCTTGGTGAGGATGTATTCCGCAAAAGCACCAGTCTCATGGTTCATGGCATTGCTGTTTTTCAATGGGTGTCAGTCACCAATACCTTTTCAATACTTTTTCAATATGAGGTTTTGTGGAGGACACACACACTCTCTCTCTCTCACATTATATATGTACTTACCTCCCATGGGTCATGCCCGCGATGCGGTCGCCCTTTTTGAAATTCGTCACGTTGGCGCCGACCTCTTCCACCACGCCGGCAAAGTCGCACCCGACCCTAGAGCCGGGCTGGGTGCCGCCGCCGTAGATGTGCTTCCAGTCGGTGGGGTTGACGGCGACGGCCTTGGTCTTGACGATGACGCTGTCGGGGGCGAGCTGGGGCCGGGGCAGGTCGGCGATGATGGGGATCTTGCCCTCGGGCACGACGGTGATGGCTTTGACGGTGGACATTGTTCAAATGCAGTAATTCTGGGGGTTTTCTTCTTCCCTTTTTTTTCTCTCTAAGTTGGTTCAAGTTGTTGTAGAGATTTATTTCGGATGCTGCGGAGTAAATGGACGCGCAGCGAGGCTCCAAGAGTCGAGGATGTTAATAATGGATGTATGTATGATTTCATGCATGAGGTCACAGTCGACTTGGGTCCAATGTATATGTATATATATGTATATGTATACACACATTCCTCGCCTTCATTCATGCACTTTCCACGGACGCTCCACGGCACAAGAATCAATATAATAATTAATAATATCTTCTTCTACTCCCCATCATGCTCGTCTCGCATCGAGAGCGGACAAGGCGGCTACACTTTGCGACCGTGTCCGAGAGCGATAAACCTTGCGTCTAGCGACTGTTTCCTTTTTCGAGCCTTTGCGGATGGAGAGAGAGAGAAGAATGAGGGGAAATGTGCTGTGCTCCATCCAGTCTGGGGGTTGTGGTCCCGCGGCCTCCTCCGTGGAAGGGGGGAGCTATGGGTGTCAGAATAAGTTGCACTCGTCTCACCAAATATAAGCCGATAGGGTGCTCCCTACTTTTTGGACCGTGTACCCCTCTTCCTCGAGGACTCGGCGTGTTGTTGCACCGGCTCGCATAGTAGGCCCAATAGGATGCCCACAATCCGTCCCTGGGCGAGGCGGGCTTGTTGGTAATGCTTCTAATGATTGCACCGCTGGTGGGCTTTTTTTTCTTGCTATTTCCTGTCTATCTACCGCTCTTGATGCTGACGCCATATTCAATCTACTACTAGTGTTATGGAGTTGGTATCGATTGTTGGAGAACGTCTTTCGTGCGTGTGTAAATACGTACCAATCGCCAATTAATAATGGCCACCATAACGTTAACGGGGCAATATTTTGATTCCCAGCCACCGAGGAGAGTGCAGAAAAAAGTTTACGTCTAGTTCTTATGTTGTTTTCCATTTGCATCGGCTGAGCACGTGTTGAAGCGGCCGGTCTTTGTCGCCGTCACGTACTGATAATCATACTCCGCGGTCCGTAGGGTACAATACGGAGCACAGCTTTGAAGGTATTTGAAGATGGTGGGACAACAACGTTTCAACGGTACAGATATGTTCACATCACAGTTTTAGTCGACATCAAAGTCCGTCCACTCATGTAGCCATACAGATTCCGCAAACTTTACGCAAAATACCAATTTTTCTTGATTCATAACATCGTGCGCACTGGTTACCTGAACCCTCACCACCAATCGTAACAACATGGCATACCGGGCCTACATCATCTTGACATGCTGAGCCAGACAGAACTCATGGCTTCTCGACGTTGACGCGGACAGCGGCGTTGGTCTTTCCCTGGCCGGGCGCGTGCCAGGTGAGCTGGCCGGTGATGTCCCACTGGTAGATGCCCTCGACGCCGGGCTTGACGAGGTAGACGGCGCCGTCCGACTCGACCTGCTCAATGGGACCGGGGGTGAAGGGCTCGCCGAGGTTAGGGTCGCCCAGGAGGACGAGACCGCCCTCGGAGAGCTCGCTGTTGGGCGCAGAGGGCTTTGACACGGGGAAGATGTGCTGGTTCTCGCTGCAAGCCGGGGTTTCTTGTCATCAGCAGCAGATTCTCGCGAAAGGAAAACAAAGATGGAGGTGAGAGGTTAGGCTAGATGTGGAAAGAGGAAAACTTACACGTCGTAGCTGAACTGGGAAACGTAGCCTTCGACCTTGTCCAGCAACTCGACGCCGCGCGAGGCGACGGCGACGCCCAGGGACCAGGTCTCGGTGGTGTTGGCAGAGACCGCCGTGAGGTAGAAGGGGCCCTCGATGGGGGCCGCGGCGAAGGCGGCGCCGATGCTGGCGCTGAGGCCGAGGATGGAAGCGAGGACGCGCATTTTCTTTTCGTTCTTCCTTTCTAGTAGAATTTGGGCAAGAGTATAGGGTTTTTGCTAACCCTCGTTGTCGGTCGTCAAATCGCGGTCTTATCGCCAATTATTTTAGGGTATTTTCTTAACAGACGGTTTTTTTTCCTTCGTCGCAGTCTCTTCTTTTCTGACGGGCTGAAAAGAGTTCGCAAATGAAGAACAACGGTGAGAGCTGATATTTATATAAAATACTACAGTACGTAAGTTGTGCATCCTCCCCCCTTTCCCCTAATACCATATGTGCGTGCCGCGCCGTCTGATCCGATCTGCGTTGCATTTCACTGCGCCGCAGCCATTGAAAAAAAAAAAAACCAAATGTCCCTTTTTCTTCTTCTTTTCAACCGAGCAAAGCACCGTGCAGCCAGAAAACAAACGTCGATTCTTACCCAGATGCAGTAAAGAGCAACTTCTTCTTTTTCGAAATGGCTGACAGCACGCCGTTTTCCCGGGGGTGGTAGGGCCCGGAAGAAGAGGGAGGGGTGGTAAGAAGGATGAGCTTCCTGTTCTAGTGCTTTGTTTTTGTAGGTGATTGGGATTTTGACAGGCGGACGAAATAATGCGCTCATGGCGGGATGCTACTCTGGCAATGCCGCATCCGATGCCATTTTGGCATTGCCGGTGCCTATCTACACTATTCGCCTTGCCAAGGAGGGTTTAGTCGCGATGGCGTCAAACAGAAATCGGCGCCCCACATTCTATATTCAACGGGCTCATCAGGGACGGGGGAGGGACAAGAAGAGGAGGAGGAGGAGGAGGGGGAAGAGCAGGGCTGAAAGGGGCGGTCTGTTTATGTGAGATGCTCACCCACTCTCTCCCTCTCTGTGTCGGTCGTGTTGGATATCGTCACAAGAGGTTAAGAGGTCAGATTTTAGAGAAAAAACCCGGCAGCCCTTTTTCTTTCTCATCCTTTTGTCGTTGGCAATTACATTATTCCCAGAGTATACCTCACTTAGGTACTCCTTATTACTAGTCCATTGATCCGTGATCCGTACTACTCCGTAGTCTTATAGATCATGTTGCTTTTGACGGGCTAAGTTGGTTTATATGTCATATGGCACATACCATCAGTCTGATCCCACCATCGTAGCGCTACCCTCATCCTTTATCCAGACCCAAGTCACTCGCTCTTAAATCTGTCCAAGATTTGTAGCTAGTGGCGATAACATAAAAGGCGTTGAAGAAAGCTATGATTAGAATCGTTCTGTCACCAAGGTTACAACATACACATCATATGGGCTTATTGAAGTTGTTGCTTCTATAGACCCGTTTAGCGGAGATGTGTTAGCAGAGAAAGCATGCAGCGAAAAGTACCAAGAATTATCAAAACCGAATATTGATATCAAGCGGTAGCCAGGTATCATTGTTGGTAGGAGCATCCTGCGGCTTTCTCTCTCCTTCTCAAAATAACCGTAGGGTATGGTACTCCGTAATGTCGATATTTCGGCCACAGTGCCAATCCTGGCAGAAGCCTCCTGGCAAGAGGGGCGTGCCGCACCGAGTCAAAACGAGCTGGACAAACCTTGAAGAAGAAGAAGAAAAAAAACTGCACGGACCGTCCAGCTCCGCCCGCCACACCGTTGGGCTTCGCATCTGCTCGCATCTGGAACAGGCGGGTTGAACTTTCGCTGCTGAGTACTCCGTAGGCCACGGAAGATGCCGGTCCCTATACTCCGTACGGAGTGCTATGCTGCTATTGTAATAACGGCCTGGGATGAGTCTAGGTTTCCTTTCCGTGGTCTGGGGCGGATCTACGTACCCCCCATCAATGCATTGCATCCATCAGCGAAACAACCTGCTGGATCGGCCTTCTGATTACGGAGGAAGTGCTGCGGAGCACTGCTCCGTGACTATCCATACGGAGCATTGCGAATTATACAACAAACAAGCGACCTCGAATACGAGAATGCCTGTCGAATCCTGCTTCTGCCCTGGCTGTGTCCCAGTTGCTTGGTTCGGGGCATAAGCTCTCCGCTCCCTCGAAGCAATGGCCCACGAGTTTCATGTTTAATAAACAAAGAAAGAAAAGAAAAGAAAAGGAAAAGAAAAAAAAAAAAAACCCCCGGGGTTTCTTGGACCTCTACCCTAGGTGGTGTTATTGCTCCGCAACTGCGGAGTACTGCTGTAATACTCCCGTACTTCGAATTGCGCCTGATGGTCCTCCGTATTATAGCCTACATAGGCTATGGTACCAGCACGGAGCAGTAAGGGGGTACACAGTACGTACGTGCCAACGGTGCCAACTGCCTATGCTTTTACTCAGCACGTTTGCACGCCGTTTCATCCATGAAACTTGGCCCTGCACCATCAGGTCCTCGGCGCCGTCATGTCTCTACTCCGTATATCCGCTACAATCAGGAGCCAGGACAGAGAAAAAGACCGGGCATCGCTCTACCGGACGCAAGTTACGCGCATTCTTTTCCCCGACACACATACACACATACACAGAGAGGACCATGTTTTCGCCGCCCACTTCCATTGGTGGTTAATTATTCTGCTGCCCGCGGCTCGTCTGCTCGGCCTGATTGAGCTTTGATTCCGTATTTTCTGCGATGCGATTACCAATTTGAGCCTTGTAAACGACGTGGTCGAAGTCGAGATGGATAGCATCTGCGAGTTGGAGATAGAGCTTTGGACTTTATGCCCCCCGGTGACGGCAATTAAGGGGTGGGAAGCACTGATGAGTATATAAAGCACAGGTAAAGCCCAAACCAATGACGATGGGGAGGGAATGTAGAAGAAAGAAGTCAGAGCATCCAATTTCAAACCTCTCTGATCCAATCTCGACTGGTCGGCGCATTTCTCGTTTGAGATAGCAAATCTCGTATAGGTATACGGAGTATACTAGGAGTACTCCGTACACACCGTATATACATACCTAGTATATACATCATATCCGATTACCCACCATGAAGTTTGCGCCATCCACCGCCACCCTCGCGGCCCTGGCCGTCGCCCTACCGCACGCCGCCTCGCAGACCGTCTCCGGCGAGGCCGAGGGATTCGCCAGCGGCGTGACCGGCGGCGGCGACGCGACGCCGGACTACCCCCAGACCATCGAGGAGCTGGCCGAGCTGCTCACGGACGACGTGGCCCGGGTCATCGTGCTGGACAGGGAGTTCGACTTCACCGAGTCCGAGGGCCAGGAGAGCGGCAACGTGTGCGCCTCCTGGGGCACCGACTCGTCGTGCCAGAAGATCATCCAGGACGACTGCGGGGACTCGCCGGCGCTCACGGGCACCTGGTGGGTGGCGCCGCGGAGCCCCATCGACGTCGGGTCCAACAAGTCCATCCTCGGCGTGGGTGCCGCCGGCGCCATCAAGGGTAAAGGCCTGCGCTTCCGCGACGGCGCCTCCAACGTCATTGTCCAGAACATTGCCGTCACCGACCTCAACCCCGAGTACGTCTGGGGAGGCGACGCCATTTCCTTTGACGGCTCCGACCAGATCTGGATTGACCATGTCACGGTACGTTACCCCCTTTTCCCCTTTTGCCTTGGCGCACCTCATCACTCTACACTCTATTGTAGTATGCTCTTGTTTCCGGGGGGAACTGACACGCCACGGACGTGTAGACGGCTCGAACTGGTAGACAGCACTACGTGTTCGGGTTCAACCCTAGCTCGCGCGTGACCCTGTCCAACAACTTCATCGACGGCGAGTCCCCCTACTCGACGGGCTGCAGCGGCGGCATGCACTACTGGACCTTTGAGCTCGTGGGCGAGGACGACCAGATCACCATGAAGGGCAACTACATCTCGCGCACCAGCGGACGCAGCCCCGCCCTCAGCGGCAACACCCTCCTGCACGCCGTCAACAACGTGTGGCAGGACAACGACGGCCACGCCATCGAGGGCGGCGAGGCCACGGCCCGCGGCATCTTCGAGGGCAACGCCTTCGTCGCCGTCAACCAGCTCGTCAGCGACTACCAAGGCAGGCTCTTCACCGCGCCCGACGGCGCCGCCGCCCAGTGCGAGCAGGCCCTGGGCCGCGCCTGCGAGGCCAACGCCCTGGAGGACTCGGGCGGCGACTTCGACTACTCGGACACGTCCTTCTTCGGCGACTTCTCCGGCTTGACCATTGCCTCCGCCGTCGGGGCCGACGAGGCGCGGAGCCAGGTTCCTCAGAATGCCGGGGTTGGCAAGATCTAAAGATGTTCCTTTTCCCCTTTTTTCCTTTATTCGTTTCGGGGGTTGGAAAGACGCGTTTTGCTCTGATCTACCTTGGCATAGCTTACGGGAAAACAAACAGGATGAGCCCTCTTGTCGATTTATCGACTTGTCGAGGCCTAACGTGAAATCCCTGGACCACACACACACACTACAGACAGAGGCTAGCTAGCCTTGCTGTCCGGCCTGTAAGCTATATAGCAAACTGTAATATGACGAAACTTGCTTAGGCCCAAAGAGGAACCAAGCTCGAGAAATTAGTGATGGTTCAAAACTCACCTACCCCCCCCGGCTAGTTGAGAAGTGGCATCAACGAGTCAGCCCCCTTGGCAGATCTTGTCCTCCAATACCGTTGCTTATGGGTACTCCGTGCGCAGAAATAAAGGAATTAGAAGAAGAAAAAGAAGAAGAAGAAGAAGAGGTGCTCCGTAGAAGAGAAGACCAAACCCGCTCGCTCGGTTCGTCCGTGTCGGCTGGAGACGCCCTTAATTTAGCGCCCGAACCAAAGGCCCAGCTCGAAACCCGACACCATGGGTGAGTGGGTGATGGGGAGGGTCCAATCCAAATGTGCCAATACGGGAGAGATGAACCGAAAGTCTAGAGTTTCTAGTATTCAACCACTATCACTACTACTGATTACTTTGACTGCTGGTACAAGTTCCTATACGGAGGAGCATCAACCCTCTTCTGATTTGTCAGTACCGTTGTCAGAAAGCCAACGGTGGGTTTGACCGCTAAAATCCGCAACGCATCAACAGTAGCTGAAGCAAGCAAAAGAATTAAAGAGAAAAAAAAACGGCTTTTTAAGCAGTATTTTCCTCTTTTGCAACACCTCCCCCCTTCGCAACTCGATCCGTTTCATGCAACCGCTAACTACTTGCTACTGTACGGAGTACGACGTAATAATCCCCTCGCTTTCCCCGTACTACGTTCACACATGCACACCTCGGCACTCCGCAGACTGATATTTGATTTGTTATACGGAGTCTGGGTATCAAGATGATGCTGATGGTCTGCTCCTCCCCTCCTCTCCCCCCTACCCTTCCACCTTCTCCCCCTCACACACACATACACACACATACCCAGTGGAGAAGATTAGACAAGGAACAGGCGGATGAATGCCCAATGCCTGCCCGTCACAGCACCCCGTACCATACACACCCTACCACCTTCGTGCCTGTAAGGCTCTCTCCCTCCCTCCTCGCTTTCGCTCCCTTTCCTTCCCGGGCGTGCGTCGAGCGAGAGCCCATCATGATTGATGCCACTGAAATTAATTCACACCGACGTAACAGTCAGCCGACTTGTCCGTTATGCCTACTACCTACGGACTATACGGACCATGTACTACGGAGTTATCATTATGACAATAGTAATAGTAAGATGGAAGGGGAAGGGGAGGTTTTAATAGGTGATGTGCTCCGTAACCCAAGGAATTGGATTGGATTTGCCTCCCCTCCCTCTCCTCTCCTCTCCTCTCCCACAACAACTCACTCACCCCCATCCATCCCGAGAGAAAGTTCTTAGCCTCCGTCATTATCAGCCACACACTTTTTTGTTTTTGTTTCCAGAACTTATTGGGTCCTATCCACATTCCCATTTTTAGTCTAGAAAGAAAAACCGTCACTTTCTCTCTTTCTCCCCAGGTACCTAACTGTTCCGCAAAAGCTGAAGCAAGGAATGGGTCATTTGTGGAAACACTTATAATCTGGCTTGGCCTTTGGTTTTTTCCTCTCCAACTCTTATTCGAGGCCGTTTTCTCGAGCTAAAAAAAAGAGTCTAAATCCTCTCTTCCTCGTTTTTTACCCGAAAATCGTACGAGTTAAAGAAAACAGTGAGAGAGAGAGAGCGAGAGAGAGAGAGAGAGAGAGAGAGAGAGAGGGTGTGTGTGTGTGTGCGTGTGGTTGTGTTGTTTGAGAGTTTTGCCGTTACACCGATACAACTGTTGTGTACTATTGTGGCACCGAGCACAGGTATTTAGAGTGCGTTCAAAAAATAGGCAGGGCCGTTTTTTGTGTTCACTACATATTACTACCTTTGACGCATGGGGTATTGGCAAATCAGTTCATCGCCTTGTGCCTCTTTTCTTCTTCTTTTTTACTGATTACCCTTTTCTATATTGCTGGATTCATTTATCTATTTTACCAGGGTGCCATGCGATCAGAGCAAGGAAAAGAAACAAAGCAAGACCAACAGCAGCGATATCCTCCACCAAGACTCTAAAAAATTACCTATTTCGAGCAAGCAGCCCTGCTGCTGCTGCTGCTGTCGCCCGCCGCCAACATCCCACTTTGCCGCAGAGAATAAATAAGGAAGACAAAAAAAAAGGAACACCTCCCACATAACAAAAAGGCAACAACCAACATGGTACTCTCCGCCCAGGAAGCCGCCCTCGTCAAGGGATCGATCCCTGCACTCCGCCAGCACGGCGAACGCATCACCTACGCCTTCTACTCGGACCTCCTCGGCTCCAACCCGGAGCTTAACGACACCTTCAACGATGTCAACCAGGCGACGGGCAAGCTGTCGCGGGCGCTGACGAACATCATCCTCGCCTACGCCTACAACATCGGCCACCTCAGCGACATCATCCCCCGGCTGGAGCGCGTGGCCAACAAGCACTGCTCGCTGGGGATCAAGCCGGACCAGTACCAGATCGTGGGGAAGCACCTGCTCGAGGCCTTCAGCCAGGTGCTCGGCCCGGCGTGGACGCCGCAGCTCGAGGCGGCGTGGGAGAAGGCCTACTCGGCCCTGGCCAGGATGCTGATAGCCCGCGAGAGCCAGATGTACCGCCAGTTCGGCACCTGGAAGGGCTGGAGGCAGTTCCGCATCCACCACAAGGTGGCCGAGACGGATGGCATGTACTCGTACTACCTGACGCCCTGCGACGGCGGCCCCATCCCCTCCTACCTGCCGGGCCAGTACATATCTATCCGCACCATGGTTCCCTCGCTGGGCTCCCACCAGCAGAGGCAGTACTCCCTCTCCGACACGTACAACCCCAAGCACTACCGCATATCCGTGCGGCAGTCCGGCGGCCGCTACGGGCACAGGGAGGGCGTCGTGTCCAACTTCCTGGCGCGCAGCAAAAAGGTCGGCGACATCATCGAGGTGACACACCCGGTGGGGGAGTTCTTCCTGACGCCGGGCACGAGCAACGCGCCCCTCGTCCTCATCTCCGCCGGGTCGGGTGCCACGCCGCTGGCCTCCATGTTCAACACCATCACGCAGCGCCGCGACCGCCGGCCCATAAGCTGGATACACTGCTCCCCGGGGCGGAAGGCGCCTTTCGAGGACTACGTGCGGCGCATGGCCCGCGAGCGGGACAACATCGCCGTCAAGTTCTTCCGGAGCAGGGTCAAGCGGCTGGACGAGCAGGCGCAGAAGGACGGCGACGAGCTGGGGAGGCTGGACCTGGCCAGCATAGGCCTCGAGAAGCTGCACCTCGACAAGCCCAGCGCCGAGTACTTCATCTGCGGGCCGCAGGACCTCATGCGGGACATTACCTGCTTCCTGACCATCCAGGGCGTGGCCGAGGATAATATCAAATGCGAGCTCTTTGAGACGGGAGAGTTGAAGAGATGACGCGGGGGGGGATAAAGGATGATGATCCTTTCCCAACAGCGTTTTTGTAAATGTATATATATATATATGTGTGTGTGTGTGTATGTGTGTGTGTACGGCTGGCAGCACTACCGCCGAGGTCTATTGTGTATATAATAGTAATTTAGATAGAAACACACACCTGGCTTGCACGGTGGGAATGAACGCTCATGATGAACACTGATACCTGAACTTGAAACCACTTCTTGGTCATGCTGATTGGTGTCAAACGCGCATATATGCCTGTCGTAGTATTTTGGAGATTCCGAGTGGCAACCCTGGGCGCCGTGGCAAAATGACGGGATCCCGGTAGGATATGGCGAAATCGTCCTTCACACCTCCTCTGTACCGACTATACGTGAGCAAAAGCAGCAGTCAGTCCAACATGAATATAACCCAACATCATACGGCAAAGAAGAAGAAGAAAAATAGAAGAAAAAAAATACCGACTATGGAAATCAACAAACGGATCGAGTCCGTAGCGGTTATTGGAGCGGGTGCTTCGGGTGAGTTTGTTGGTGGCCTTGCCTCTCTCCTCTGGACTGCATAGCTGAAATCTATACTGTAGGGGCAGTCACGTCGGCGGCGCTTGATGCCGAGAAGTATTTCAAGCGCATCCGGGTCTTTGAGCGGAGGGAAGCTGCGGGAGGAACATGGTGCGTACCATTTACATGCACACATACATGTACTGGTGTCGGAATCGAGTGCTCTCACTCACACACACAGTAACTCACGAACTAACTCACTCGCCTCTACAGGATATATGATGCTGCCGTCTCCCCCGGCATTCTCATCACACCAGGCTTGCTCCCGCCGGAGCTCGACCCTGGCTTGAAGATTCCCGGCCATCTCCCCCAGACGACGCCGCCAGTCACGCAGGAGCGTTTCTCAGAGACGCCGATATACGAAAACTTGACGTAAGAGACGCCCCTCTTGTGCAAACATATCTGCCGAATCCCCAAGTAAAGCCTATCATGTGTTTTTTTATAAAAAATTTCTTTCTAGGACCAACGTGCCGGACATTGCCATGTCCTACTCTGATATCCCCTTTCCCTACGGGCCCTTTGTGCCGCACCACATACCGAAGCAGTACATTGAAAACTACTTTTCCGCCCACGGAACCGACTCATTCCTTGAGCTCAACACCACCGTCGAAGACTTGTCGAGGGTGCCGTCATCGTCGTCGTCGTCGTCGTCAGACCATTCGGATCGTCGAGAGGGGTGGAAACTAACTCTGCGCAGACGTGATGTTTTGCAAAAGGTTGACCACTGGTGGGAGGAGTACTTTGATGCCGTGATACTGGCCAACGGCCATTACACCATTCCAAGCGTACGTTTCAACTCTACAATCTAGGACGCCTTTCACATGGATATGTAGGCAAGGCGAATGCGTGCGTGTACCGTACTGAACAGCCGTCCCCGACAGGTCCCCCGCGTCAAAGGATTGGACGAGTACATGCGCGCCTACCCGGGCCGCGTCATACACTCCAAGACTTACCGCAACCCTTCGGTGTGGGCGGGCAAGAAAGTGCTTGTGGTGGGGAACTCGGCGTCGGGCATCGACATCACCCGCGGCCTGCGCGAGGTGGCCCGGCTCCCCGTGTACCAGTCCCGCCGGTCCAGGTCCCGCTGGGACGGCGACGAGCCGCCTCCCGGTGTCGAATGGAAGCCCGTCGTGACCGAGTACCTGAGCGACGGCGCCGACCCCGGCCGCATCCTGTTTTCCGACGGCTCGCACCTCGACGGCGTCGACGTCGTCGTCTACTGCACGGGCTACAGGCCCTCGTTCCCCTTCTGGAACACCGCGGCCAACGGGCGTCCCATGTACGACTACGCCGCCGGCAAGCTCGTCAACAGCTTCCAGCACACCTTCTTCCGCGACTTTGCCACCCTGGGCATCGTCGGCATGCCCCGCGTCCTCACCTTCCGGAGCATGGAGTACCAGGCCGTCGCCCTGGCGCGCCTCTTCGCTGGACGGCTGCCGGCGCCGCTGCCCAGCGTCGCAGAGCAGGAGAAGTGGGAGAGGGAGCGTGCCGAGAGGCAGCGCGCCGAGGGCAATAAGTTTCACGACATCGCGTGGGAGACCGGGGAGACGGTCGAGTGGCTGACCGGGTTGTTCCGGATGGCCGGCCTGGGGACGCTTTCGGGACGCGGGAGGCTGCCGCCGGTGCTGGACGATGCCACGGTCAAGGCCATCAACGACATCAAGAAGTACCCCGAACCGGGGCACGAGAGGGAGCTGAACCGGTCGCTGGGCAGGCGCGTGCCTGCGGAAGGTGACTGGGTCGTCGTGGACAGGCCTCGCAAAGATCTGCTGAGCTTTTTGTAGATCATGCAATGTTGTTGCTCCGGAGCCTACTCCCATCTGCCGAATCCATGTTCTAGACGAAGAGTCAGTCGTGACATCGCACATGGCTCCTTTATGCCTTAAGAATTCCGGACTGTCGGCATCTTGGGGCATATCGCGACTCTAATCAACGAGCCTCCCTTGTGGCCTTTTCGTTTAATACGTGCTGTTTACATGTCCAAGTCGTAATAGTAGACGGTGACTTTCTCGTTATATACATACACGCTGGAGCTACACACCTGGACACATAGTGCCAAGCAGTCAAATATCAGCCTGCCTGGCCGCTTCGACAATGGCATCCCTCTCTTCCCCGCTATACACCCCGTCATCCACAAACTCCCCTGCCACCTCCTCCACCGCGCCCACGAACCCTTCCCGTGACGCAAACGGCGCCCTGTCCCACACGAGATCAAGAAAGGTCGGCCCGTCGTGGCCGGGGGAAGGGATCCCCTCCACCGGCACGTCGTAGTCCGGCAGGCCCAGGTCGCGCTTCCGGTTCGGGACACCCGCGTCGTCGCCGGAGCGCCCAAAGACTACAGCAGGCTCGACGCGGCGAAAGTACGACGATACGGGCTGTGTGTCGCTCACGTAGTACGGCCGCGCGGTGAGGTTGTACTTGCCAATAGCGAAGACGGGGTCCCCGGCCGGCGTCGTCTCCGTCTGCACGATGGCCTTTTCGGAATAGTTGCCCCTTAGACCGAGCTGGTCGTACAGGGACAGCTCCCAGAAGCCGCCATCATCGTCGCCATCCGGGCTGCCGAGGATCTGGAGTAGCGTGGGACCCCACATGATGGCCTGCGTGTCCGGACGGTCCAGGGCGCGCTCGATGCGAATGCTAAAGGGCATGCGTATCTCGACCTCGTCCCCCGCCTGCCAGTCCCGGCTCAAGGTCAGGTACGACCCCGGACGAGCCTCCTCCCCCGGCTCAAACGCGTCCCCGTTCACCAGAACCTCGAAACCCGCGACAGCCCAGTGCGGCACGCGCAGATTGAGGTCAAGCTGCCCGCCGTCGCCATCGACCGTCAGCTTGGTACTGTCGCTGCGGGGGAACCCCGTCTCCTGCGTGACCTTGAACCCCCTCTCCGCCCAGTCGAGGACGGAGGGCACGTACAGGTTGACCCACAGCGCGGAATCGTCAGCGGAGCGCATGTAGACGGTCTCCTGGTACTTGGTATGGCTCTCCAGCCCGGTACCCCCGCAGCACGTCCCCGTGTTGCCGTACTCGCGCCTCGAACCGGGGGTGAGCGGCTGAAAGTACGTCAGCAGCGGGTCGTCCCCCGAAGCCGCCCGGCCGTCCCCGCGCGAGCCGGCAATCATGTTGAACAGCCCGCGCTCGTAGTTGTCCATGTACGCGGCGTCCTGCTCGTGCATGAAGAGGTTCCTCCCTAGCTTGAGTAGGTTGTACGTGGTGCACGTCTCGGCGCCCGCGTCGGCCACGGCGTTGGCCACGTTGCCCCGGTTCTGGAAGAGCTCCGTGTTGCGGTCGGAGCCGGGGTAGTTGCCGCCCGTGCCGCCGCTGGCGAAGCGCCGGTGCGGCATGATCCAGCCGTAAAAGTTCCTGGCCGCCTCGAGGTACGGCTGCTCGCCCGTCTGTTCGTGGATCCGCAGGTACCCCGTGAACTGCGGCACGTGCACGTTGGCGTGCAGCCTGTCCGGTCGCCGGGGGCCCGGGTTGTCCTCGGGCGTCACCACCAATATGTCCCGGTCCTCGACGGCCGCATCGAACAGCGACGCGCGGTTATCAAAGGCCTTGGCCGTCTGCAGGTGCCGAGGGTCTCCCGTCAGGTCGTATATCTCGGGGAAGACCTCGTTGGCGCCGCCAAACTCTCCGGCAATATACAGATCCCACATGTAGTCGAGGTCCTGCCTCGTCAGGTTGCCCGCGTATTCCGGGTGGTTGGCGTCGCCGATGGTCAGGGCGAGGTGGGCCCAGTCGGCCATCTTGACCACGACATCCAGAGCTTGCGAGTTGTTGGTGTGGTAGTAGGCATCCAGGAGGCCGCGCATGATCTTATGCTGGGTGTACCACGGCGCCCAGGTATTCGAGTTGAGGTCGCCCCCGTAGACGGCCCATCGCGGCGGTCCGAGCCGCAGTACCGTATCCTCAGGGAGGGCGCCCAGATAGCCGGCGTGCGTCGGGATCCAGTCGCCGTCGCCAGGGTCCTCCGCGCCTACGATACCGGCATCCCTCTTGTTGGGCGAGGAATCCTTGACGACTGTGCCTCCATCCTCGTCGAAGCGATACCACGCAATGTTTCCGCCCGTGGTATCTCCAACCGCCGAGTCCTGCATCGACGCGATGGCCTCCTCCGTCAACGCGCGATCAAAGACGTGCAGCTCGTCGATGGTGGCATCGAGAAGAGGGCCATCGTGGTGCTGCGAACGCCCGAGCCAGCGCTTCCCGGGGCTGTTCAGATCCCCCGGATTCAGCGTCATGGCGTCGTTGGTACCGGCCGCCTTGCCATTGACATACAGCGTGCCCAGCCCCTCCGAAAGGGTGACGGCAACATGCGCCCATTCGTCGATGGGAAGCTCGACGTCGCTGTCGATTCGCTCCTCCTCCTCCGCGCCGCCCTTGGTGATGGCGAAACGCAGAGACGTGCCGTTCCCTGTGGCGCGCGGGGTGAGGAACATGTACGTGGTGGTATCGTGCCCAAAGTCAAACAGGTGAGCAGAGGTCTGCTCCGAGGCCAGCTTGACCCACGCGGCAATGGTAAAGTCGCCGAGCTGATTGACGGCTTCCTGCGGCAGCGTCACGTACTGGGCCGGACCGCCCTCGCCGAGCCTCAGCGCGCTTCCGAACCTGCCCTCTACGCGATCGACGGGTTGCTCTTTGAGCAGGCTGCTTGCTCGCACAGCAGCCGCTGCCGTGTCGTTTCCCATCCTCGCGGTGATGGCACCCTGACAGGCGGCCAGCTCGGTGACCATCCAGTCGAGCTTGGTCCTGAACGTCTCCTCGCCCTGGTCGGCGTAGGCCTGGGCGAGCGCCGTCATGAAGTGGCCGGCCCAGTGCCCGCTGAGCAGGCCGCCGTCCTCCCAGCCGCCGGGCACGGGGAGGTCTTCGGGGTTGGGCCTGCTGGCCTGGTCGTTGAAGAGGATCAGGAACCGGCGCTCGTCGTACTCCTCCAGCCAGGATTTGATCCGGTCGCGCTTCTCCTGGAACAAGCCGTCGCCCAGCCGGACCTGGCTGAGGGAGAAGGGTTGCACGGGGGCGTTGGTTCCGGCCCCGGGCGCGGCAGCGGAATGGCCAGACTCGTGGGCGAGGCAGAGGCCACTTGCGGCAGCTACGATGGCCAGTGAGGTCAAGGCTCGCGTGTGCCACGGTTTCGAGTTGAGTATCATCGTGCTCGTTATTCGTTATGCGAAGCCGTGAGAACTCCAAGTATGGTCACTCTGGATCAAACCGTCGTATACATGACAAAACACACACATGTATATACACTTGCCATTTGCTAACTGTAGACTTTCTGTATTCATACTGACTCTATAAGGATGCCCCTGCACCGTCGTTATATACGTCGATTTCGCCGTTGAGCGTCGATGTGTAGCAGACATCATCTGGAGCGCGAGTGGTGGGGTTATTATCTACGGCGGATGATGGCCAGCTTTTCTTCAGGCTGATTGTTGGTGTCCTCTTCGATTGGTGCGCAAGAGCAGGAGTCGAGTCCGAAAAGGAAGCTGGTTGAATGATCGTCTTGTTGAAATGCTACCATACACCTGTGTGCGGGGTAGTAATGGAATTGAATTACTGCATGTCCACAGTCAACCGTCCACGCACACCAGTTTGGTGTCATTCCTCCGTAGTGTTCGATGCCAAGGACGGATGCGTGTATGGATGCGTGTATGGATGGAGTTTACGGGCCAAGTTCTCCAGTCTGCATTTAATAATCACTAGCAGAATAAAACGTCCGGAGTCCGGAATCCGGAGTAATCAATCAACGCCCAAGGCTATTGACAGGCAGAGCAGCGGCGTCAGCAACAGAATCCATGCAAGATGAGCTCTGCGGACACGGTCCTACTCCGTACATACACTGATATTGATATATGGTACATATGTAGAGTTTTATTCAATATCGGTGGAATCGGCGCTTATGAACCCCGATGCGCCGACTTCGTCCACCGCAAGCGGTCCGGAACGCCGACTCTCATCCCCCAGAGATGGAGATTGTTACTACACGCAAAGGCTAAAGCCGATTATCCCAGGGCAAAGACATGAAGACGGGCCAATTAGTAAAACTCTATGAAACTTTATACAGCGGGCTGGAGTTAAGCCGTCTCGGGCCTCCCTAAAGTCCGCTGGCTGGCCCTTCGTCTAGGCAAGAGATATAAAAGTCCAAGATGGTGTGGCGAGTGGACATATTCATGATTCAATGATTTGATATCGCACACGAATAGTATTCACAGGATTCACAAGATTCACAAGATAACAGCATGTCGTCCGTACTCGTTTTCGGCCCCACGGGCAACGTGGGCTCCTTTGTCGCCCGCACGGCCGCGTCCCACGGCGCCAAAGTCTGGCTCGCCATGCGCGACACCGCAAAGGCCATCCCGGGCCTGAGCGCCGAGGACGAAGAGGCCGGCCCGTACCAGCGCGTGCAGGCCGACCTGACCCGGCCCGACAGCGTCGGCGAGGCGGCCAAGAAGTCCGGCGCCAAGCGGGCCTTCCTGTACGCCGCCCACGGCTCGCCCGACCACATGAAGGCGACGCTGCAGGCGCTGCGCTCCGCCGGCGTCGACTTCATCGTCTTCCTCAGCAGCTACTCCGTGCGCGGCGAGGACCTGGGCGCCATCACGCCCGACCAGGTGATCCCCTACATCCACGCCCAGATCGAGCTCAGCCTGGCCGACGTCTTCGGCGCGCAGGGCTTCGTCGCCGTGCGGCCCGGCGGCTTCGCGACCAACATCCTGCGCCACAAGCAGGGCATCCAGGCCGGCAAGACGACCTTCTTCGGCATCGACTTCGAGCTCGACGGCGTCACCCCCGACGACATGGGCGAGGTCAGCGGCACCATCCTGGCCCAGGGCCCCCGCGACGGGCAGCACGTCGTCTACCTCTACGGCCCACAGGTCATGACCCAGGGCGAGGGCTGCAAGAAGGTCGGCAAAGTCCTCGGCAAGGACGTCGAGACCGTCGAGATTGACGCCGCCGACGCGCCCGAGCACTTCGCCAAGCTCGGGATGCCCAAGCCGTTTGCCGACTACATGATTCGCATGACGCTACAGTTCCGCGAAGGTAAGGGATGGCCCCGGACGAAGTACGAGGAGGGTGTGAAGAACGTTGAGCTGTACACCGGACGACCGGCTCTCAAGTTTGAGGACTGGGTGGCCAAGAACAAGGATCTCTTTGCTTGAGCCTTTTGCTGCGGGAGACGCGGATAGTGTTGTACATGCCTGCCGTGACGGATAGCTATAAATGCTTGAATATTAGAAACCATTACCACGTACAGCATTCAGAAGAGAGCGCCTTTGCGATAAATCTAATGATGATTTCAATATATGATGAGTTTGCGTCAAGTTTCTATTGGCGTCATTTGCGCTGGTGTGCTGTAATGTGAATCAGAGCTAGCTTTTTGGCGTATTCTGTTATTCTAGTAGTACATTACATAGTAGACAACTATATGCCCCAAAACTCGGCTTCCGTGTATTTGGCCCAATCTCGTATATCAGAAATATACTTATTCCCAAATAGTTCATTAGCTGAATGCAAGACGTTCTAAAAAAGAGGAGAGTAGAAGCCAAGAAAAGAAATGTAGATTATGCGTACAGAATAGGGTAGCTTTTGGGTTACAGCTTTTCTTTCCCGTCTTATTTCCATTTTGACCCTCCTACGTTTACTAATAAACAGGGAAGAGGAAGAAGACGATATTGGTATTAGTATTATTATTATCATCATCGCCAGCATTTGGTTCATGGCCCTTCATCGCATTCACTGCTCAGGTAGTGTAAAGGCAGCCCTCCACCTCCCCTTCGCGGACTCTCCCGCATCCGTAGTTCGCATCTAGAACCAACAAGAAGAACAAAAAGCCCCGGCTAATTTGTACCAATTCGACACGAGACCTTGTACTGATTACTCCGTACCAACGACCCTCGTGATCACGAAAACCCCACCGAGGAAGCCTTGGTTCCTTGGAGAAACCAACACTCTTTCCCCTCTCCCCTTTCTCCCCTTTCTCCCTTTTCTCCCCCGCTAACCCCGTCATATTCATGCAGCCGGAGCGAAAAAAAAGCCGACGCTCATGAAATAAGCCCCCGTTCCCGATATTGTTTTTGTATACGTATGATTGGATTGGTGGCGCCGCACGCAGAATAGTTATCGTCGTTAAGAAAGTAATACTGCCCGACTTATCAAGCACACGCACGTCAAGCTATCGACTCGAACCATGGAGCCCCGCAACGCCGGGGTTTTTCTATAGCGTTGGCCTTCCGTGGGGATGCGTCCGTCACCACAAGTAGCGTCTTTATGAGCACCGTTACTGCGGTCATGGCAGTTTCTTTCAAGACAACAACAGCCCCACCGCATTCATCATGGACAAAGAAAAAAAAAAGGCCGATCCCCCACTCCCAAGCTCCATAGACAAGCTCCGTAGACAGGACAAAGGTACCCCCTCCTGGGAGCCCCGTTGAGATCTCCTCATAAGACCGGGCCCTCCCCCCTCACTCCAAATCTGTCAAAATTCCATCCTCCAAAACCTTAATTCGTAAAGACGCATTGTCCAATTGACAGTCCCGCCCTCCTCTTGCCCCTTGGGTCACTTCCGAGACGCAGAGAGATATATTAGTTGCAAGACAGAAGAGCGCAAGGCAATCATGTCGCTCATCACCGAGATTGGGCACGTTGCCCTCAAGCCCGGCTTCGGCGGGGACGCCTACAAGATAGACACCCAAGTCGGCAAAGCCCTCCAGCTAGTCATTGACAGCGTCCTCAATTTTGGCGCCGTCGCCGCGCACTGGGCCATGAGCGACGAGCACCCGGACCGTTTCAACGTTTTTGTCGACTGGCACAGTGTTGACGAGCACAACGAGTACATCAAGGCTCCGTGAGTTTGGTCCCGAATTTGATTTTCTCTGCTGGCTCCTTATCATTTTTCCTTTTTCCCTTTTTTTCTTCGTTTTCTTGGTTGTAGCAAGAGAAAAGAGTTGCAATTTGTTGATATATGGACAATTTTTTGGTTTAAAAAATAGGACCTTTGCCGCGGTTCAGGATGCGCTCATCCCCATCATTGCCGGCAACTCCTTCATCTATCACACAGAGACGGCCGTCACCTCCGTCTTCGACGACAAAGCATACCCGACCGTAGAGGTAATTTCCCTGCCTTTCCCGGCGGACATTACCGAGGATCGTAGGAAGGAGGTTGAGAAGAGATTCGATGAGTGCATGGACAAGGCCCTTCTCAAAGTAGGGCTCTGCGGCAAGATCTCCCGGGCTTGGAGTTTGGAAAAGGATGTCGCCGTGCCTGGGGAGGATGACAAGACCTGCATAATGCTCACCGGACTTATCAGCTGGCCCAGCAAACAGGTGCATCTGGAGAACCGGGAGAAGCAGGAATTCAAAGACAACATTCACCTGTTGAGGGAGATGCCGCAACTCATCAAGCTCGACGTGCACCACGTCGACGCACGTTCGCAGTACAAGAAATAAACGGAATATTTTGGGGACAAAGGGGCATGATATTCAATCTTAGCGTGTACTAAGCATCATCGTATATAAAACTTATAACTCGTTCCCATCATCGTCGTCGAGCCTCGTCGCATCGTCGAGACCGTCAAACAGGGGCACGCCCCAGGCTCGACCAGGATCATTCATTCTGTGTTTCTTGTCCTGTCCAGAGACGGCCTGCATCTCGTCTTCGGTGAGCTCAACGTCTAGTGACCCTAAATTCTCCTCGATGTGGTGCTTATGCACGCTCTTGGGAATGACGATTGTGTCCCTCTGACGCCCCCAAGCGAGTATTGTCTGCGCTACCGTGGCATTCTTGGCCTTGGCGAGATCAATCCAAAACGGGTCGTCCAAGATGGGAGAATGGACGGAGTGGTAGTGAGGGTTCGTGTTTGCCAGTGGCGAATAAGCAATTACCTTGACATCTCTCTCGTGGTGCCAGTTGACAAACTCCTGCTGCTGAAGGTACGGATGCGCCTCAAACTCGTGAGCAAAGGGGCAAACCTCGCATTCCGCAAAAATGGTATCCAAGTCCTTCGGGGAAAAGTTGGAAACTCCAATGTAGCGAGTCAAGTTTGCGTGGACGAGCTCCTCCATGGCCCTCCACGTTTCGAGGATGCTAACACTGTTATCAACGCGAGAGCTACGGTGGTGGAACGCCACGGGCCAGTGCATCAGGTACAAATCAAGTTTCTTGACTTGAAGGTCCTTGAGCGTCTTCTTGATGGCTTTGTGCACGTTCGACGGGCGGTGGTCTGCGTTCCAGAGTTTGCTGGTGATCCAGACATCATCACGTGCGACTCCAGACTCGTGAAGCGCTTTGCCTACCTCATGTTCGTTTCCTGGGGATGCATTAGTTGAGACACTGCCTCGGGCTCGGCGAGGAACGTACCGTAGACATGAGCGGCGTCAATGTGACGGTATCCGTCTTTCAGAGCCATGTGTACGGCTGGGCCAACCTGGTACGCTGTCAATGGTGGTACTGTATGTAATCTGCCACGCATTTATCCATACCTTGTGGCGTTTGGATAGCCAGGTACCGAGGCCAATCGATGGAATATCAAGACCATCCGTCACCACGTTGAGCCCATGATTGGAAGTCGGTGTAGGATGCGGCAGAGCACCCCACATATAGAGGGTAAATCCAACGATGGATAGCATGATGACAGTTTGTACAATCATCTCTAAAGGTTGGAAATGGGGTTGTCTATACCAATGACGGAGCATACATAAAGTTGCGTCTCGGCGGGAAAGATGGTGTCGGGTTGTTGGAGAGAGAGAGAGGAGGTGCAGGAATAAAAAGGTAAAAGAGGGAGAAAGGAAAAACAGTTTGAAGGTGGTTGTTGGCGCAATCGATTGCATCAATTGAGCAGGTCGTGTCACCATGAATTATTATCCCTACGACTCCCTATGACGATGACACCGTGATGCAGTTATTTTGACGTCACTCTGCTATGCAACACAGGTGAAAGCTGTGGAACAAAAAAAACAAACCATTGAGTGGAAGGGGGAGGGGGGGTACTACAAAGTCAATTCGCTACAAATCGTTGGGAACCACTCAAGTTGTAATCGGCATTGTTGCTTATATATGTATTCTGAAATTTAGATCATTCTGATGTTTTCAACTACCAGTACCGTTCTTTAATGCCCATTATTGAGTATTCGAACAATAGTTTCGTTTATACAAGCTCCTGCACACACATTTCGAATTTCATCTAGCTACGGACAATGTATTGTATTACACATGAAGATCTTTACTAGCCGGGCAAGGCCATGGAACTGTGATACCCAAGGGCAAGAATACAGGACAGTCAATGAGGAGATTGTTCAAGCCAAATACGACGGCTGATTGAATATACACAATACTACTTTGTAGGACGGCGGCATTAAGAATTGCATGTGTTTCAAAGGACCTACGAAAAAGTTATCAAAGAATTAAGAATACTAGAGGAAAAAACGACAACAAAAGAGAGCAACAAATTCAACTCAACTCTTGCGACGAAAAGAAAAGATCCCTGACCTTGAGCCAACGCGTCAGCATGCATTCACCCTCTTTCCCCCTTCATACAGCGCCCGGATAGCCCCGCGTTTGTGTTTTATGTCGTACTTGGGATTGTGCTCAAAGGGGTTCTCTGTCATGAAGTGAGCCATCCACTGCCGGTTGCCAGGGGGGCCCTCAGTCCCGAGGTCGTACCAGGCGGTTATGTTGCCTTCGCGCTCGAAGATGTGAACGGAGAAGTCGGTAGGGCAGTGCGGGCAGTGACTAGCCACCTCGTCAATCAGCGGGTACCGAGTAAGCACCAACCTGACGGCCGCCAGCAGCTCTTCGGTGCACGGCTCCTGCTGGTGGGCAGATACGCGGGTAATCGTCCTCCTGCGGCGGTCCATCCTCCTCGCGGCCTTGGGCCCGCTGACGAGCCTCTGGTGCGGGCACATGTCCAAGCCACCATAGGAGCCCTGGCAAAGGGTCCCGGTCGTCAGGTTGACGCCGTTGTAGGTCCAGGTACACCTCAGCAGGTACCTCCCGTTCCTCACTCTCGGCTCCATGGTGTACAGCCCCTTGATCCCGTACGACTTTTCCGGCGCCGGGTAAAAGGTCTCGCAGTGGGGGCTGAGAAGTTTGGCTAGGTATGACGTGTGGTAGGCGTCGTCGAGAGCCAGTCGGCTCAGCTTCAGCGTCTGCTGGATGTGCCGGTGCCGCGGCCAGCAGACGACGCGCATATCCACCTGTCTCTTTAGACAGCCGCAAACGGTGTGCTTTACCTGCGAGGGTACATCCCAGCTCCGCATCTGGTGCAGAGACAAGCACCACTCGCACACCCATTTGTCGGGCTTCTCTCGGGCGAGCACTGTGAGGTAGTTGACGTAGTCTTTCATGGCGAGAGTCGTCGGGGAGCTGGGCGGCGCAGACGGGGATTTGAAAACCTCCCGCAAACTGCGGCAAACCTGGGCGAGAATGGCTCGGTCCTGGATGGAGAGGAGGTTGGCAACGTCGATTAAAAGTTCCGTAGGCAGCTTAAGCATGTAAGATTGTAGCCCCTGCTCGGGCCGGACGTATTGGCTGCCTAAAAAATTGCTGATGGTTGCTCTCCATAGCTCCCGTGCTGATCGGAGGACAGCCATAACCCTGAATGCATTTTTGTGTTGGTGGATGGTGTTTACCATGGTGGCGCTTAGCAAAGTAATGCTCTGCTTTCCAAACATGATGTTTACTGTCTTGACATTGCTAGTTTATAGAACAAAACTAGATGTTAATTACATGTACTTTGTTGGCATGTCCTTATCTAAACTTGGCTCTTGGGCCACGGGCACAACCCACATCTGCACTTATGTCTAAGAACCGTTCCCCAACACAATTACACAACGACTGCGTGTAGCTCTGTTGGAAAAGATTCGTCGCCGCTGAGCAAAGACGTCCATTAGAATATGGACCGTTGGGAACCCGTCTCTTATCAATTCTGGTGGAAACACTGGGCAAAAAGGCTATAAGGTTTGCAGAGTACTTCCGGTAAGGTGGGGCCCCTTGGATACTTTTATCTACTGCTAACAGTGGACAGGTGATGAATCAGCGCATGTACGTCCCGCATGTATAGTGGAATCAGCCTTGGGCACGGTGTGGTACGGAAATCCAACAATCTATTTACGTTTGGAAATTTACGCACATGTTCCGGGTATCTAACAATATGTTCTTTGTTGCGTGTAGCCGTACCGGCCCTCTCCCCCCTTTATGCACACGCCCTCGATCCCCAATGCCTCTCACGGGGTACCGGGCGACCCATCATCTTTACCCGTGTCAAAGGTAACCTCGTCCGGCTTGGCCTTGCCAATCGAATTGGGGAACGAGGAGTCCTTGAGCGCAAAGTTGGCCTTGCCGAAATCGTGAGCGGACAGGAGGTCGCGGGTGTTACCAGGGAAGCCGTTCCAGCTGACGAGGTCGCCACGGAACCAGACGCCCTTGTGGTTCTCGATGCTGTCGTCCTTGGCGGTGCCGAAGCGGAAGCAGTGCGTCGAGCCGCCGTCCTTGTGGTAGACCATCTTGGGCCGCTCGCCCTCCCAGCGGACGTCGGAGGCGGCCTTGATCTCGAAATTGCCGTGCTGGCTAGCGCCCACGTACTGGGCCTTGTCGTCCTTGACCCATACGGCGATGTGCTCCCAGTCGTGGCGGTGGCCGACGTCCCAAAAGTTGGGCACGGCGACGTCCTATATCGTGGTGAGTTTGGCAGGGCCTCGCGGGCTGGGGCGAGCACCTGAGATGGACGGGGCTGCTAATATACTATACCTTTTCAAAATAATAGGTGTAGAGGTATACACACCAGCCGCTGTTACATCGCTGACGGGAATAGACGTTGCTGAAAGGGGTCAGCTAAGGGCTATCTGTATACGAGTCTGACCGGACGGCTTACTTGTTATCCAAGTCACTCTCGTCGCGACAGTCGGTCGAAGGGCCAGTCCAGTTGTTCTCTAATCCCTCGGCAATGTTACCCTCTGCGTCGATAGCAGGCACGTTGTAGCAACCATCGGTGTCGACTTTTCCGCGTTAGCAAGTGAAGAAAAGAATAGAGAAACCCCTTGAAGAAAAAAAGAGCAGAGCACAACGAACAATCTAGTACAGGCTGCCATCGGAGGTCGTTGGCCGTCGCTTTCTGCGGCAAAGCCTTGGGAGGATCGGCGGCCATAATGTTGGCATATTCAGGCGGCATCGTCATGTTGTTGGCGGCGATTCTGGGACCGATAGCGCTCACCGCGGCCGGGGCAGCGAGCCCGGCGATGAGGGCGGCCAAATTAATCATTTTTACTGCAACAACGAGGATAAAATATTCACTACTAAACTGACTAGCTATTATCCAACGTCCTATTTCGATGAAGACAATGGCGGCGTAGCCATCCCTTATATGGCTCCCATCCCCCCTCCCCCCTCCCCTTCATTCCATCCATCACGTTACAACGGCCTCAACGAGGGTTGGCACAAGTATGCAAGCATCATATGGCGGCCCCCACGTGTGCCTGAAAATCGCCATCTTTGTCTGATATATTCCCACTCCATTGCTACCTTCTCTTCCGGTATGGCCAAGAAAAAGGTCCGCATAGGTGGTTCTGAGGGAGGGGAGGGGGAGGGGAAGCGCCATCACGAAATGGAACTGTTCACTGTCGCCACTGCACACAGCACGTGTAGAAGACCCCGGGCTGTTCCAATTCTTCTTCAGCACGATTCCACCTCCCAGCCAGAATTCAAGAATTGGATGTAGCGTGGTCTAGAGAGCAGGTTTTTGAACGCCATCCAAGTGCCCAGCGCGTGACAGGAAACGAGCCGTGATTCGTTATCTGTCTCGACAGGAATCAAAGAAAAGAAAAGCAAAGGGAAGATGGGTTACCATCCGGCGGGGGGGGCTTGATTCAGCACGTGGACCGTACCCGTCGCCTCCTGCAAATCATGATCGCGTGCTTTGGTTGGATGGAGGGGTGGACGAAGGGACTAGGCTGTAGGAGGAAGCTGGGCTTGCAGATCCCCTGTCTGCCGATACGTGTACCCGGTGGTGGGCGGCCATCACAAGATGCGTGCTTCGTGGGAAGAACATGTGCAGTGCCTATGGCATGGCGTCTCCAAGACATTATTCTGCATCGTGATTTATTGGCGAGTACGGTGATGTATTCTTGACCTGGTCATGTATATATCGGTGCTCAACGTCCGGCTGAGACAGGCTCTTAGACCAGTAAGTGACGAAACCATTGGAAACTCCGAGCTCATGTTGAAAATGACCAGCAGGAAATAAAAGGCGTTCCGCGCGTCGGGCTACTTTCTATTGTTGTTTCTTTCTTCTTATTCTTGGTTATAAGGTATATAGTCCTATTTTCTCTACCTTATATTTCACATACGACTATACCTCATCGAAGATACGGGATGCCCTTGCTTTATATCTAGAGATGGATACTTAAACTTCTAAATATTATGAGTTGGGGGGGAACGAACCCACCCCCTAGTACCTGTCAAAGAGGGATGTACGGGCCGGGTCGCGAGCCTGATCCGTACAGATGGCAACCCTCATAGGAAGGACTAGTCAGGCAAGTCAGATCCGTCACTTGACAAAGGGCCGTCAGATAGGTAGCTAGGTCAGGAGCCTGGGAAGAATCTAAAGGAAAGGCTCAAGAGCCCGAGGAAGAGAGAGAGGAAGGAAGGGATGTGGATCTGGAAGGCCACTAGCCCTGATGAAGAGGATCGAAGTGGAAGGTTTCCGAAGAAGCCTTCGACGGCGGGAAGGGCAGCACGGAGGCCAGGAAATGGGTGGCACACAGGCTGGGGTTAAAAAACAGTCAAGTTTTTTTTGGTGTGGTAGTCTTGGCTATCGGAAATTCACATATAAAGAAGAAAGACCTCTCGAACCCTCTAGGCTCGGCAAATTCGGCTCTTATTCTATCCGTCTGATCACGTGGCTCCCGTCTAGCTACGTGTGTGTGAGTGAATGGCCCTCATCAAAGTACCAGCTACGGTATGCTCTTGAGGATCCCCGGCACTGCTGTGAGTTCTTGTCAAAGCCTCTTCTGTGCTTTGGCTCATTTTTAGTCAAGTTGATAAAATACTTAAAGGACACGAATGGCTTATTTGATGATTTGGCAAAGTGATCTAAACGGCCCGTACCGCGTTATATCGCATAAAGCGGGTAAAAAGGAATAATGCTCTATATACTGGTTGGTAAGAATTAAGGTTGAAGTCCAACGAAAGGCACAGGACGACTGCACTATAAATACACATGAGCCCCTACGTGAGGGAGAAGCATCCATAGGTTCCCAGAGGCCGAGATGCACGGGTCGGGTTCCAGTTGCAATCATATCATTCGTCCACAGGTTACTTTGGCCATCCCTGCACAAAGGCAAGGCAGAGCTGTCGTGCTGGCCCAGCTATTACTACTGCGGTTACCCCGCCGCATTCAGCTCGGAAATCGCTGCACTAATGCGCTGATCCACGCCACGAGCAGAGATTGATCTGCATTCATGCGTCTAATATTCATCTCTCACACTTAATTTTGAATACTTACCTATTTACTTTATCTGTGTGCGCCTCGAACATCAAGTTCTGCATCGCATTTACAGAGCTTGATTTATATGGACTTGAGCATATGAACGAGTATATAGATAGTAAACTTATTAACAATTCGCCCGCGATAATTAAGCTCGTTAAAAAGCCCGCCTGGGTGAGCCACACGTATGCCGAAGCCCGGGATATCTTTAGATATAGCGTCATATGTCCCGCACACCCTTGAGAAAGATATTAGTCAAGCCTCTGAGCTTTTCCAATGGGATATTAAACTACGAAAGTTTCAAACTCATAGGTCAGAAGCACGGAACCAGGGTACCCAACCATAGAGCACATTGATAGGAGGTCATATCGAAGCTTGAGTAAATAGTGCTCCGTATACCCCTTGCTGCTACCTTGATGAGGCTCGATAGCCGGATCTAGCGGGTGTCAGCTAGCATCACGTCGGTGGCATTTCCCTCTCAGTGCTGCACTAAGAAAGTGTGTCTAGCTGCATACTTAGTACGACGAATTAAAAACCGTATGCGGCACTTGCGCTGGCAAAGAACAATTGTTGCCACCCTTTTCTGCAAGCCGACGTGTTAAACTTGACACGTAACACCAGTTGAATTCGCAATACGTCACTCTTAACATATTACATACTTGGCCCCGAGGATCACATTGATTATCTGGGTTGACGTTCCTTACTAACATACACATAACGCAGGTGCCTAGGTATTAAAGTGCTGGCGTGAGCATGAAGTCCACCGAACGCTGTTATCTAAGTACTACCTAAGCATTAAGTAGTATGTATATCTTTTGGCACACGGTAATCCGAGTAGAAAAGGTACCTGACACACACTACTGACCCTGCCTATTAATATATCCTATTTCTTATTGTTATAGTATATCTCGATAGTACTTAAAGTAGCAAAGGTGATCTGATGGATCAAAAGAGCGGAGCCGGTATGCTTTCAGGGCCTGGGGAGTTCGAGGGGATAGTAGTACGAGAATGAAAATGTTATATTGTAAATAACGAGGAGGATAGATAAACACGCAAGGTATGCAGCTAAGGACATACATCAACTTATTACTGCATGTAGCACTAACCACGGATAAAAATATAAACGAGAATAATATCACAGTAGTATTTAAGGCACTCATTATTTCAAGAAGAGTAGAGCATGAAATTTATCAAACCAGATTTATCAACCAACAGGGAGGCTGGATAGAAGGTACGGTGCATATTACGTCGTTAGCCAAAGCTGCCTAAGCTCGGCTGAGGTATTCCGGTGCGGCTGTGGGTTTGCCAAAGTGCGATGACCAAAGACGGGAATACCCCATTCATGTAGTTAAATAAGACAATCTGGTTGATGTCGTAGAACTATTGGCTACTTCATAGTTCTACAGCTGGTCACTCTCGTCACTCTTGTCCTTAACCCCCTCCCCTTCGCCACACTCACACGGTGATAATTGTACTAAAGTCTGGGTTAACATGTAATGGAGCCATGTAAAGTATGTGATTGGGAACAATCAATGGATCATGTCCACAGCAGCTTTTGCTCTTGCATGTTTTTGGAGCCACTCCCGTACCATTGACCAGATTGACGTTGTTCACATACGCAAGACGCAATGTGGGCCAAGCTTGGGATGGCTAACGATTCAGCTTCCAGGAAACTATATACCAGCTCTCCCTAGCAACTACCATGCTGCATTGGTGGGGAGGGGCAACTCGTCGGTTTGTGGTGTTGGACGTGATAGTAGGGTCTCCACCCACAGAAGCTGTGAGGACTTGCATTAGCTTCGAAGGGCTGGAACGACGTAATTCTGAAGATGCGGGGCGTTTGACGGAGAACACTTTGTATCAAACCGAGCAAAAGAGAGCAAAGACTTTTGATGCTTGAAGTATAAATCCCAGCACAATCCCACTTCGAGTTTGAGAATTATTCTAAGCAACCCACCACTTCCTTCTCATTCTGATAGCAAAACACATATCATCTTTGAACACCATCGTGTGGTCTAATACTCACCATGTCTGATGAGATTTCCGAACTCTTTCGACTTCAGTACGCTGAAGCGATCAAGCAGCAGGTTCTCGGAGACGACCTCGGCAGCAAGATCTTCTTTCTAGCCAATGAGGTCCAGAAAGGCCCCCTGGCCGGCCGCAACATACCTGAGGCGTACACCAACTTAGGCTTGTTTCACCTCGGCAACAACCTCTTGACTACCGACAATATCTACTACAACCCGTCCAGTATCCATGGGTTTGATCGGGCTGTTAGAACGTAAGTGAGCCCTTCCCCGCTGAATAGATATAGTATAAGTACTGACACGATACTTCAGCTATTTGAACTGGGTCGACTCGGTATGTAATCTATTGAATTAAGCTAACAGTATCACTTACCTTACATAGGGAGGCAACGATGATGATGCCCTCCACGATAAGTTCCTTTCTTTGCTCAAGGATCAAAACCGTGCCGAGAAAGCTTTGGGTAGGGAAATAAAAAATGGCCTTGAAAGTTATAAGACCGAGAAGGAGATGGGAATGGTTGAACAGCCTTTCAACGAGTGGATCACCTTCAACTTCCCGTCTTTTAAAGAGATCAAAAATAACGCGGACGGCATTGCGAATAAAATCAGAGGTATGCAGGCGCAGAAGGGTGGTGCCATGGCTCCCTCACTTGACAAAGACATGGGTTCACTCAACGCGGCACGGGAAGTACTCACACACATCTACGGGTAAGCTTCTAACAACACCGCTCCCGCTCTACCATCGCTCTAGGCTTATGCAGAACAGGTTTAACATGCCCGTGGCAGCTGGAAGCCCTCTCTCCAGCTCAGAGATACTCCACAAGCTCCAGTCTGGTGAAACGATCCCACCGCCCGATTCTTATCACCTTCCCTTGTACCATTCCCCAACTTACAAGGGGTTTGTTCAAGAGGCCATGAACAAGGGTGGCAGCAGCGACTACAACCCTTCCAATTCCATTGACGTTGAAATTGACACTAGCAAGAATACGTCCGACTACAATTTTGGACAGACAGAAGGTGAACCCAGTGGGGGTATCGGCTGGTTAGCATTCAACCTCAGCGGGGATGCGTCTACGGAATCCTCTACTCTACAGACTGGCTCGGAGTCTTCCGAGGTCTCTGTCAAGATCACATACGACAATCTTCAGGCCGTGGACATTATCCCTGGTAACTGGTATGTAATGATTTTTCCAGTGGTTAGGAGGGCTTTATTGGGCTATCACTGACTTTTCTCTCAAAGGGCCGCCGACCTTTCCAAGTATACGCTCCGCTCTGATGCTCCGGAGGGGGTTAAAACCCTTGCCAAAGTCACTCAGATTGTCGTCGTCAGCGGCCTGGGCTATGAAATCGAAGTGGGCGCTGAAACCGCCGAGACTCTTGATCAAATGTTGCAGGAGACCGAAAACGCTGGCGGCACAGTCACTGTCTTTGGTATCCCGATCCAACTAGGAGCGGAGGATACACATTACACCGCATGGGACAAGGACAGCAGGACATTCAGAGTCATTCCCAACTACAACAACAACGTTGCGACAGTTGTTGGCGTTATTGGCGAGGCCGTTGGCGCTTAAGTTTGGGGTTCTTCTCTGTCACTATGAATGATGTTTTGCGAAGAATTCGTCGACTTTTGCCTCTCGAACATGGGGATTTTGTTTCGCCCAACGACTTCCCCCCTAGCGGGTCTAGGGCCTATTTATCAGTCACTCTATGCCAATGAAAATATCAAATATCCAAAAAGCCTTGTTCACTCTCATCCCTACTGGTATTCTTCTTTACCATCCAAGGCTCTTCGTGCGACCTGATCTTTTCACTGCTTCTGATACCATCGTCTTCCATTAATCACAAAGAAGATATATGTAGTTAGTCATGCTTTAGACTCCTCAGCGCACTATAAGATGAGATCATTCTATTTAACGCTCTAAAATTCTCATTAATGCTCCCCTTGACATTTTAATAATAACTGCTCAGATCCCTTATACGACGCATGCTGTTCTTATTATTACTTCTCTGTGACTTGCCAGTTTTGAAGTACGAAAGTCGATAGCAATAGCCAAGATTATATATTATGTTCATATTTAGTTGGGAATACTCTAGCATGGAAAAAATGAGATTGATATAAACGTGAGGAGATTTAATCAGGGAGAACCAGGGGGAAATTCTCCAGTATATGCTGTTTTAGACCTTTCTCGCTAAATCACGTATTATAGGAGGATATAATTTATTTCTCGATCCACGTACGTGTAGCTCACTCTTCCCGTCCCCTGTCTGGCAGTGAACATTAGTAGACGTAAATGTCCGGAAAAGCTCGCTCAGCAGCTGGTCTACCAGCTCGTGAAGAGCTGACCCATTGGGCTTTGTCTTATGCCTATCCTCGCTACCGACAACTTTGACATTTCTACCTTGTGGAGCCAGCTTTTCGAGGAGCAAGGGAGGCCGCGGTAGCACCAGGTTTGGCTTATAGATTATGGTAGTAGAATGCGCGACGTTTGCAAGACATTCTTGAGATTGTCTCTCACTGTTCTTGTCATGTTGGGTAGAATGGTTTGGAAGCCTGGAATGCATATAAAAGTCATTATCAGACAAATGGATGTAATAGGAGTAATATGGTGATAAGGACTTGCCATTATATTTTAATACTTATTCCATACTATGTACCCTACGTTATAATAACATAAAAAACTTAAAGTTTATCGTCATGTTTTCTTATGGACGACGTATCCGGCTAAGAGAGGACGGCTGAGGATAAAAGTAAGGAGTTGTCTAAACACAAATGTAGAATGTATATTACGTGTGATAATGTTAGGATATAAAAGACTGGTATGACTCTTGGTTGAAAAGAGGCATGGTGCAACCAACCAAAGTGCTCCGTCATCCATATCTCATCACTACCAGAAGACTCCATTACCCCTCCGCAACAGTTTCTAAAAGCTCTTTGTGGTGAGCTTTCGAGCTCAGCATGGCAAGGTCCTGCCTGAGTGACGAGAGCGTGCCGCCGACGGCGGGAACGCGGGGGGCCTCGATCATGGAGAGGATGCGCTCGGTGGCGTAGAAGACGGTATCAATCTTGCCCGACATGATGGAGAAGACGCGACCGCGCCGGTAGACCTGGCAGCTGCGGTCGGCGTGGGCGCCGACGGCCTTGGTCTTAACGGCGAGCTGGGGGCCGACATAGCGGAAGAGGCGGCGGAAGGCGGGGAGGTAGTGGGAGATCTGGTTCTCCATGAGCTTGCGCTTGGCGCGGATGGCGCCGCCGTCGATGCCATCGCGCACGGCGCGGGCCTCCTCGGCCGTCTTGAACTGGCCCAGGGGTGTGTAAGGCACGCTGGAGAGGGTGAAGAGGCCCGGGGCCTCGGTCGGGTAGATGGAGCATAGCGGGCCGTCCACCAGCGTTACGGCCGGGAAGTCGTGCGGCCCCTCGTAGTACAGGAGGAGCGTCGGCTCGTAGACCACCTCCACGTCCGGCGGCCTGCCATAGTGGCCCCACGTCGCGTCGATGACGAAGTCGAACGGCTCCCCGTCTACCGACACGGCTTCGTCGCCGTGCTCTTCCACCCGCGACACCTTGTGACTCAGGCTCAGGACGCCCTCCAGCTCGGCTTCGAAGTAGTGCCTAGCTTTGGTCAGGAGCAGCACGCGCTCGGCCGTGCGCACGACGCCTGAGACGTTGGACATGACGACGCTACCGCCACTGCCGCTACTGCTGTTGATGCTACCGGGCATCATGCCCCCCGCTCCCTCGGTAAAGTGCAGCCCGCTCGAGGCCATGATGGTATTCCACGTCCCATAGTCGACAAGCGAGTCCCGGCTGGCCACGGCGTACAAGTTGCACGGCACCGCGCGGCTGAGCCCCGGGTACCGCTCGATGAAGCGCAGGAAGCCGTCGCGCGACTGGACCCTCGTGCCCCGGTGCCGCGCGTAGTGGAAGCCCGTGTGCAGGCGGAACTGGTTGTTGCCCGAGGCCTCGTGCATCAGCCGGCCGTGCTGCTCGAACACCCTGACCCGGAAGCCCAGCGCCCGGAGTGAGGACGCGACATGGCAGCCGTACCATCCGCCGCCGATGATGCCGAAGCTCAGGTTTCCTAGGCCTGTGTGCGGTGGTGGTGGTGGTGGTGAGCGTGGTGGATTCATGTCTTGACACTTCTCCTCGACTAACTACTGTGTTGGCTGGCCTACGGGGACTGTATGCAGGCCATATGATGACATGGACGTCTGTAAGAGAGATTTGGGCTGCTAGTATGCGGGGACTGGGAAGTACCCAAGATGGCTGGCGGCTTTCAACTCTCAATGGTATTCTGTTGTCGTTCTGCGGCAAGCTGGCGGCAAGCTGGTGATTGGTTCATGATACACAACCCATCATCTCGTTTAAAACATCTGTGTTGTCTAGACCAAGGCTGTCTCCCCCCCCCCCCCCCCCCCCCGCTATCGTCTCACGTATACATCGAGAAGCGAACAACACAAAAAAACAATTATCTTATGAAAGGGGTAATCATGTCAGCCACCGACTGATCAGCCACACCTCTCTCTCCGTACCCCTCTCTCTCGATATCGGTCTTATGGTACATAGCACCTATACTACACCATATGTACAAAACATCTGCCCCTCTAAGATACATAGGTCTCCCCAATGTGGGGAAAGCTTATTAACTTTGCCTTGATTCCCTGTCGACGAACCGTCGCATGTACCTGTACCTTTATCCTGCAGTATGCTTCAAAGCGAATCTGACATAGGTAAGGTGGGGGGTGGGGGGAGTATACACATCATTGCAAACCACCAACATACACGCCCCCTTATCAAATGCTTCTAACGAAGGCCTCGTCGCTGACATCTTTTATTAGCCGAGTGCTGCCTTGACCTGACATGTTACATATTGTTCACCGGAGACGTCGGTTAATTCGGCGATACGGGGAGATAAAAGACATCGCCCTGGTCTGTAACCGAGGAGGGGCTCGCTACGCCTCCGGGCTTACGACATCCCCCGCAGGGGAAAGGAGAAGGCAGAGAGGGGGGGGGAGCGTATTAAGGGATATCCTGTCTAGATTGGGCGTTTACAAATCTGTCCGAAAACAAAACGTGGTGGAAGATACAAGGCGTCTAGGCGTTATCCTAATGAAGTCTACCGACTATATCCCGGTCACATACCTATCTCTGGGAGCTCATAGGTTGTCTCTGTCAGCGAGCGGGGGTACACGACGCCCCCTTGCCTGAGTATCGAGTCCATAATCTCCATCGAGGCGAGAGTCTCGGTCAGAGGAAGCACATCGCTTTCGAGCTTTCCGTCCCTGAGACACCTGGCGCACTCGTCAGCCTCCCAGTACATGCCATGCCCCCATCCTCCGCGCTGAGGATCCTTGGGAAACGGGAACTCTGCCTCCTCGACCCTCCCCCCTCCGCTACCTTTGCCGCCACCGCCGTCGCCGCCGCCACCTTCTTTCAGGATTAAGCGAAGGGAATTTGGCCTAAACGCCGGGCCGCAGACCTGGATCTCGCCCTTGGACCCCTGAATCTTGACCGGCGGCCCCCCTGTGAAGTCGTAGTCCACGCCCGAGCCTACCCGCAGCGAGGACATGCCAATGCCCATGGTGTTGTCCCTCGGGAACCGTACGAGGAAGCTCGTAGTCTCGTCCGTGCCCGTGTAGTAGGTGTTGCTGGCAGACACGGTGGTGGTGGCGGCGGGCTCTTCCCTCTCGCCCTCGCCCTCGCCCTTCTGGAGGCGGTATAGGATCTGCATGATCCAGGTGAGCGAATAGATGCCCAGGTCGAACATGACGCTGCCGCCAAGATTCGGATTCACCAGCCTGTGAGAATCGTCAAAGTCGAGCCTGCCGCTGCCGTCCGTCGAATCACGATCAATGGACGTATCAGCTGTGATGACAGTCAGTATGCACATGTTTTACCCGAACCCCCCTCTCGTATCTTTTCAGTTTTGTCTGGTGAAGGGCCATGAGTTCTTACCAATGACGCGATGGACCTTTCCAATGACACCAGTCGCTACCATCTCCCTCGCCCTGGTGCTGAGTGGAAAGAAGCGAGTCCATACTCCCTCCAGCAGAAACAGCCTCTTGTCACTCGCCGTTTCCACCATGACCCTCGCCTGCTCGGCCGTGAGGGCCAGGGCCTTTTCGCACAGTACCGCCTTCCCGGCGTGCAGCGCCAGCATGACGTTCCGGAAGTGGCAGCTGATGGGGGTGGCGACGTACACGATGTCGACGTCCGGGTCCTGGACCAGATCGGCGTAGCTGCCGCACGTCTTGACCTCGGCGGGCGCTTCCACTTTTTCGCAGAAATTTTGGGCGTGTGCCTTTGATCTGGAGGAGGCTACGGCGATTAGACGGTGCGAAACGTCGTGGACGTTGCGCGTGGCCGGGTTTGTTAGTAGATCTTTTACGAAGCCTGCACGGTTGTAGTTAGAATTGTGAACAGTAACAGTAATGTAGGATGTCTGGGAGAAGGAAAAATAAAAGGAGAGAGAGTAAAAATGTGCACTTGCGCTCTGCAATATGGCCGGTGGCCATGATGCCCCAACGAAGGACAAACGGGTGCGAAGCCATGGCGATGTTGGTAGGCGTTTTGAAGTTACGAGATGTAGCCCTGTCGGATACTAAACGGGGTGTAATGTTTGAGGGGGAGGTGAAAGAAATGGTGTCAAGTACAGGTATGCAAGAGCAAAAGATTACAGGCAGTCCTTATGTTGGATTGTATTTGAGAGACCACCTCTACACTACATGGGTCTAATCCAAGGTCCACTCACACTCGTGCTTGATTGTTCGTATGCAGAGTCGACGCAGCTCAGCACAGCTCAACGCAGCCAAAATCGCCGTAGCTGGTCGAGGCGAAATCCAGATGTAACGTTCACTAAGCTAGAATCCAGACATGCTGCGTACAGTCCGCGGTGGAATCTCAGAGGGCGGTCAGACGCACATACGCCTGCTTCGGGCTTCGCAGCGCCTTTTGCCGACCAAGGGGGCTGTTGAGATTCTCCGGGATGGGCTCGAAGCGGAAGTTGAGCACCAGCATGGCGAGCATCACGCGCAGCTCCTGCACAGCCAACTTCTTGCCTATGAGACAAACACCCATATGGTCAGCGAGAAGTAAAAGGTCAATACTAACAGGTATGTAGAGAGGAGAGAGCACTCACCAAAGCAGGCTCTCGGCCCGGCGCTAAACGACAGCCTCGGAAACGCCCTGGGGTTGAACCTGCCCTCGCCGTCGATCCACCTCTCGGGCACGAACCGGTCCATGTCGCGCGGGTCCCAGACGGAGGCGACGTTGCTCTTTGACGACTGGGACTTGGCGCTGCGGAGGGCCTCGGGCACGGGCAGCGGCTCCTCGGCCACGTACGAACTGCACATGACGTGCGCGCCCTTGGGGATGCGGTAGCCCAGGACCTGCGTGTCCGCCGTGGCCACGCGCACGAGGCGGGGTACGATGTTGGCGAGGCGCGTGCACTCCTCCACGGTGGCGTCCATGTAGGGGATGTCCGCGTCGAGGATCTCCTCGACGGTGGGCTTGCCCTTGGGGAAGGCGGCGCGCAGGGCGTCTCGGAGCTTGGTCTGCTTGTCGGGGTTGTTGGTGAGGAATTTGGACGACCAGGACAGTGTGGTGGCCGTGGTTTCGTGGCCCTAGTAGGGAGTCAGAAGTGTACCCTACGAAGGTGTCATGGAAGAGAAAGGGTAAAGGAGGGAAGAAACAAGAAGCTTACGGCAATGAGAAACATAAACAGCTCGTCGTGGGTCTCCTCCTCGAGGGGCGGGATAAACGTAGTAGAGAGATGCGACTTCTGCAGAGCGGTGGCCTCCCGGCGAAGCACCATGTCCATGGCGCACGTGTCCCGGCTCTCGTGTAGGTCCGCTGCCGGGAGGGAGGTGAACCGCTGGCGCGCGGCGTAGATAAGGTCGTCCATGACGCGCGTCTTGACGGCCCAGTGCTTCTTGTACCGGGGCATCTGGCGGAGGAGCCAGTGGTGCCACTGCGGCAGCGGCGAGGTGAGCGTCTTCTCGATGCTGAGGTTGAAGTACTCGGCGGCGCGGTACATGTCGCTCCTCGGCACCGCGGGCATGACGGCCACGTCGTCGACGGACGGGGGCTGGCGGACGGTGGCGGCCGCCTTACGCAGGCCGTCCAGCTCGTCGGGCACGGAGCCCAGGTCGGAGCCCAGGACGGCGGCCCAGATGACGTCAAGCGTCGCGAGCTCAAAGTCCTCGGACACGGGGAACGGCCGTCCGCCGGCGATGTCGGCCTTGGTCCTGAACAGCTCCACGAGCTCGGCGGCGGACTTGCCCATCCTGGGCGCGGCCACGCGGCGCAAGAAGTCGGAGCCCATGGTGTCCGTCCAGAGGCGCCGCTGGGCGCGCCACTCGGGAGTCGTCTGCTTGATGATGCTCGAGTGGGGGACAAACGGCTTGAAGATGCCCACGGTGGTCGGGGCGCGGTCGAACTCGCGCGTGCGCGTGGCCATGATGTCCTCGACCTCGCGTACGTCATCGACGAAGATGAAGGGTCGTGTGAACGGGCGGAAGAAGAGCTGGACCACGGGCGAGCCCAGCTTCCGGCACTGCAGGAACGCGAACTTGGCCGGGTCCTGAGCTGTGTTGACCATCTGGAATATGTCGGGGAGGTCGCCCAGGAAGCGCCTCGCCGCGTGTTCATTGTAGGGGATGCCCGGATAGGGGCGGGGGTAGGCGAAGTGGCGCACCACGAAGAAGAGGGAGAGCGCCAGGGCGGCGCCGAGGAACAGCTGCACAGAGTCCATATTCGATGTTCTTTTTGTGTCGCAGAAAATCTAAGCACGGTGAAATGAAGTTTGTCGTGATACCAAGTTTAAGCAACAAAAGTGAAAAGGGTTAGTCAACCAAAGCTTGTTACTTGGTAGATGAACTGTGTTTCTAGCCACCGGACGCAAGACTAAACCCAGCCCGCCATCAGGTTTTGAAACAACACAACATTGTGGTCATCTCAAGTCTCGAATTACCCAGGGGCCTTGTAAACAGCTGATTATCCATGATTTTGCTTAGCGAAGGGGTGGTTGTTGTTACGCGACCATTTGCACCCATAGACATCTCATCCCATAATTCATCACTTCCCATTGTACCACATGTACGTATCTTTGCGATTGTGTACCCCATCCGAGACACCCTTGCAAGTAACCATTACATCGACCTTCTTTCCCCATGTAGCTTATAAATCTGGAGCAGGCCCTGCAAAACATTATGCAGCGAACTTGCTGAGCCGCAGCGGTGGTCTCATCTGAAATAAGCACACACACAGACACGCACACCGAGACACATGGAAAAAGGGAAACCCCACCAAGGCTACATATACCACACCACCATCGCAAAACAGGACCTTATCAAAAGAAAAGGTGTGGAGGGGGAATATGGGGGGAGGGGTCCGGCCTTGTTCTCCGCAACACAAAGACAGGGCCCGAATTCCGAAGATTGATGACAGCATGCACGTCGCGCTGTGTCAGAAAATGATACATGTCACTTATGAAGTTAAGCGGGAGGTTTGTCCTGGGGGTACGATGCTCGTGATGACACACGGCTGGGATGGAGATGGGGGGAGTGACAATGGCTTCGCATCTTTTGGCGAGTTTCGCCCCTAGGGGAGATGATGACATGGTTGGTTGCACTGCATATGGTGTTCACAATCGTATCATCAGGTCATGTCGGCTGAACCATCGGACTGCAAGATGCGATCAACTTACTCGGCTGAGTGTGAGACCATCGTCCACATATGGTGGAAATGGCAGTGAGGAGTGTATGTGTGTCCCGTAGAATGAGCTTGGTCTCAGCCATCAAGCAAGAGACCACCAAACCATTGGACCAAGTAGTTTTAACAGGGCATGTACCTAGGTCCGAGAAACGTTTGGAAACAGAACCTAGAGCGCAATTGTCTGAAGCAATTTTGCTTTTCAGAGCCGGAATACCACCAATACGAATCACCTTTCTCATATTACGCGTTCCTTGCGGATTATTCACCACCAGAAGTCAACATGAGGATCCTAAGTCTTCACGGCATGGGCACGACAAGCGAGGTAAGAAAGTCCAAAGAAAGACAACGATGAAGCAGTAGGCCTGACATCTATCCGTCTCGTCCCAGATCTTCAAGATACAAACGGGTTAGTTTCTCGCAACCATGCACCTGTAGTTTAGCAATTCACTGAATGTAAACCCTATCACAGCCGGCATACGTCAGGAATTAGGGGGCGACAAATTCCACGAGTTTGACTTTGTCGAAGGAAACGTCGACTGGGCACCGGCAAAAGGTATTCTTCGCATTGCATTCCAACCACGGATAGGGGGTTTTAGCTAATTAGTCTCTCTACACAGGCATCCAACTGCTATGCCCCAAGGCCACAGAGTTCTTCTCCTTCTTCGATCCCTCCGATGCTCATAGCGCACTAGACGCGCTGGACAGCCTGCAGGACTACGTCGACGCCGAGGGACCCTTTGACGGTGTCATGGGCTTCTCCCAGGGCGCCACCCTGGCGGCCATGCTGCTCCTGCGCGCCAACAACAGGCCAATAAGGCCGGCCTTCTCCTTTGCCGTATTCTTCTGCGGCGGCGCGCCCATGTGCGAGTCTTCCCTGAGGAAAGGCATCGTCCGCTACCTGGATCCCTCGGTCGATTCCGCGCGCGTCACCGTGCCCACGGCCAACATCGTGGGGAAGCACGACGAGAACCTCGCCTACTCGATGCGGCTGGTGGACGTGTGCTCGGAGAAGACGCGGACGCTGTTCGACCATGGCGCGAGCCACGAGATCCCCTTTCAGCCAAAGACTATCAGCGGGGACATGGCGAGGTGCATAGAGGCTGTAATGGCCAAGGCTGTGTTTGCGCAGTGATTTCAAGCTTTATGTACATGATTCTTATGTCGAACTATATGGCTGGTAGACTAGAAATGAACAACATGGAAAGAAAAGAGCCCAAATATCTCCTCACCTATTGTATGCTATAGTAATAGTAGTAGGGATAAAAGTTACCCAGCCGTAAGTAAACGCTTATACCGCCGTCCTCGGCTTCCTTTCCCACAGAAACAGTGAACTGACGAGACCCAGCCCCGTTATGACCGTCATGAAAATATTCTGGCTGTGGTAGCCCTCCGCAAACGTCTTCTTGACCTCGTACTGCTCAGAAAGCGTCAGCGACCGGACCGCCTCCAGCGAGTCCAGAAGGAGCGTCGTCTGCTCCGGGCTGAGTATATTCTTCAGGTTGGTCTTGAGGTGGTTGTTCAGTATGGCTGCGCAGATGGCCAGGGAAATAGTGCCGCCCAGGACGCGGATCTGCGTGATGGCGCCCATCATGACGGCTTGTAAAGGTTGTTAGCTTCACGGCTCTCTCTCTCTCTCTCAAGTCTCAAATACCAGTCAGGAGTAATATCTTACCGAGATGCTTCTCTGGTACGGCCACCCTCGCAAAGGTCAACAGAGTGGTGAGCCCCATGCCAAAGCCCACCCCCATGATGGCCTCGTACCCGTACTGCGCCGCCGGCACGTGGCCGTCGACCACCTCGACGGGCAGCGAACACATCAGGCCGACGCCGACTAGCTGCAACGCGGAGCTCAGCACGACGAGGTAGAACGGCGGCACCTTTACGTTGCCCGTGAGGAAGCCGGAGAGCGCCGTCGCCAGCGGCGAGGTCAGCAGCAGCGGGAGGAGGGCGAGCCCCGCGTCGGTCGGGCTCAGGCCGTTGACCGCCTGCGCCCTCTGCGGGATGTTGACCATGATGGAGACGAACGGGAAGCCGACGAAGAAGGCCGTCAGCAGCATCACGCCCAGCAGCCGGTCCCTGCAAATCTCCGGCGGGAAGACGGGCTCGCGCGCGCTGCCGGAGGACTTCTCGGTGTACACCTCCCAGGCCGCGAAGACGACGGCGAGGAGGATGGCCAGGACGAGGGTGACGATGATGACGGGGCTCTTCCAGGGGTACTTGGTGCCACCTTCCTCGAGGGAGAACACCAGCAGGGCCGACCAGGCCAGCAGGAGGAGCATGCCCAGGCCGTCGACGCGGGCGAGGTTCGACCTCGCAAACTTGGCGCGCAGGGCCTCCTTGAGCGTGAGGCTAGTCTTTTCGTGGGACGACGGCAGGAAAACCATGATGAGCACGAAGGAAACGACGCCGCCGGGGATACTATTGTGATCAGAAGTCAGCTAAGAATTACATCCCCCCTCCCTCTCCCCCTTCCCAACACTTCAAGGGGGGGAGAGGGTTTAGGCTAGACATGGACGCACTTTAGCAGAAACACCCAGCGCCACTGCGAGTGCTGGCTGATGACGCCGCCCACGATGGGCCCCAGGACACTGGCGATGATGAAAACGGTGGCAACCACGGCCATGTACTTCCCGTACTTTGCCACGGGCACCATGGTGGGCGCGATGACCATGATCATGGAGTAGAGTCCAGAGGCCCCGATGCCCTGGAAGACGCGGAAGAGGATGCTAGAGGTAGTTACGTGTTAGCTGCCCAAAATGCAATCAGGACAAGTGAGGGTATGTTGGCGATGTTTAGCGTACAGCTCGAGAATCTCCGTGGCAGCACCACAGAGGGCGGAAAATATTGTGAAAAAGGCAATGGCGATGAGCAGCATCGTCTTTCGGCCGTACACGTCGCTGAACTTGGCGTATATAACGAGAAACCCTTGCGAGATGCTTTAGTATAGCACCAAAACGACGACGACGACGACAATGTAAGTCATTGTAACATACCCGTATATGTCAACAGATAGGCTGTTACGATCCAGTCTCGCAGGAGAAAGCCGTCGAGGGCATTGGTTATGGACACGAGCGACGTGCTCACAATCGTAGTCTCGAGAGTGGAAAGGAAGAGCCCGATCCATAGCCTACAAAGTCATTCCAATCAGCTGAATCGTCAAGTCACCATTCTAGTCAATGTCGACTTACCCAGCAGTGACTATCCATAACCTCCAGCCCCTCATGTACTCTGGCGCCGCAGTGTCTTCCGAGTCGTTGCCATCGTTGGACCCTGAGTTGACGCCTTCGGCAACGGATAGAGGACTACTTGGCGTAGCTGCCTCATCAGTGGGCATATGCTCTTTGTCTCGTAAATCATCGTGCGTAGACCGATCTACACTTTTCTCTATATTATCGACGCTTGTCATGGTGTATACCTTATCGTATAACTAATTTTCACACAATGTGTATCGATCAACTAGGGGTTGCAAATTCGACCTCAGACTTGACCACGCAACCTCTCTTTTTCTGTTGGTTTCAATAAGGAAAGGGAATCATGCCCAATGCTCTCTGTACAGGGTCTGGAACGGAAATGGCCAACCTCGCTTGACGTAAGCCACCCCAATGTCGCAAAACCAATGGGATCTCGCGGATTGTGCCTTTTTTTCGGTTTCTCCTGTTGGCTTGATGTGTGTGTGGCGCTAGCCTCCAAGAGAGGAACGGGATGTATGTTGGGCAGGCTGGAAAGTACAGGGTTTCGGTTCTTTTAACCTTGCTTCCTTTTGTCTGGGCCAGGTTCTTCGATACATCAATACGTACGTACATCTGTACACACCAGACCCTGAGTGTAGTAAATTAGATACGCATGCGGTGATACAACTTTCCCCGCTCCTCTTTTACGTAGGCACATGCTCGAAGCAAGGCTGCACTATTCAGGGACGTAATCGCTCATCCCCTACCACATGCAAGCGAGTACATATTCCGCCGCATATTCTTTCCTTGCCGTCAGCAACACGATCATTATGCCCAGGCAGCTCCGCCATCCCATCAAAGATTTCTCTCAGGGCACATGCATGTAGCCTTCTCGCATACTTTCCTTCCAGTTTAATGATTCCCGTTTTGCCCCTACGTTCTCACTTCACCGTGCACCCCGTCCGCAATGTCTCGTTCTGAAACGCTTCCCCCGAGAAAGATCCTCGCCGTCACCACGGTGGGAGGGTCTACAAATTCTGGTAAACAAGATTCCAAGCTCCATCACATAGAAACACACGCGAATAGAGATGTAGAATTGGAGAAACATCTAACCATGACGACTTCGTTTCCTCCCCCCTAGCTCCCATCCTAGAAATATGCCGCATCCTCGCCGACCGCGGCCACACCATCGAGTTCGCCACCCTCAGCGGCCGTCAATCCCTCGTCGACGCCCACCCCTTCGTCAAAAAGATGCACTTCGTCGGCCGCGCCATCACTCCCGCCGAGGACGAGCGCCTCTACCTGCGCTTCAGCCGGTGGGACAACCGCTCCTTCGCCGGCCGCCGCGACTACATCCAGTGCAAGAAGTTCTACGACTCCTTCTGGACCGAGACCTTCCGCGGGCTCGAGCGCGTCATCCGAGAAACCCGCCCGGACCTCGTCTTCTCCGATTTCCAGGCCGAGGCGTCGCGCGACGCCGCCGTGGCCTGCTGCGTCCCCCTCGCCGTCATGTGGCCGCAGATGCCCTGGCTCCTGGCCCCGCAGCCCTGGGTCCCCGGCGTGCCCGGCACCCAGACGCGGTGCCTCACCAGCGAGCAGCCCGCCACCATGTACGACCGCCTCTTCGAGCAGTCATACTTCCTCCGGTACGCCCCTCACCTCATCGACCTCTACCTCTGGACCAGGAAGATGCGCCGCCGCGAGGGCGTCAGGACCATGCCGCCCATGAAGCCCAAGCCCGACCACATCGTCCTCGTCAACTCCTTCTTCGGCATGGAGACACCCAAGGACCTGCCGCCGCTCATGATGGCCGCCGGCCCCGTCCTCTCCCCCGAGTGGCAGCCGCTCGACCAGAGCCACCTCGACTTCCTCCAGGGCAAGAAGTCGGTCCTGTTCTTCGCCCTGGGCACGCACGTCATCCTGCGCTACGAGGTGCTCAAGAAGCTGCTCACGGGCCTGGCCGACGCCATGAGCGAGGGCCTAGTAGACGGCATCGTCTGGGCCATGCGGGCCACGGCCAGGAAACAGCTCGCGGGCGCCTCCGCCGAAGCCGACGACGCCTCGGCCACCTTCCTCGGCCTGCCCCTCCCCAAGCTCCTCGCCGGCGCGCACCCGGCCTGGGTCTTCCTCGACCACGCGCCGCAGCGAGCCTTCCTGCAGCACGAGTCGGTCAAGCTTTTCTTCACCCACTCGGGTCCTTCTTCCGCCAACGAGGGCCTGTACCACGGCGTCCCCATGCTCGCCATGCCCATCTTCGGCGACCAGATCAACAACGCCATGCGCCTCGAGCGCGCCGGCGTCGGCCTCCGCGTCGAGAAGCACGACTTCGCCGCCGCCGAGGTCACAGCCAAGCTCCGCGCCATCCTCGCCGACGCCAACGGCTCCTTCGCCCGCAGCGTCCTCCGCCTGCAGCGCATAGCGACCGTGGCCTCGCGAAGAAAGTTTGCCGCCGCGGACTTGTTGGAGGAGCACATGTACGACTGGGGCCTGCGCTTCGAACGCGAGGTGCCCCTTTTGGAAGGGGGACCGTCGGCGACCGAGGGCGGCGGCGGCGGCGGCGGCGGCGGCAACGGGGGCAGGGGCAGGCAGCTGTCCCCCATGCACCTCGAGACGGCGGACATGCGCATGTCCTGGCTCCGGGCCAACAACGTGGACCAGCTGCTCATTCTACTCGCCGCCGCGTCTGGTCTGATCTTTGCATATCACTTTGCGTGGTGGTGGTAAACCCCAACCCGCAAACCCGCAAACCCCCCACCTCCCAGACCTTCAGAAATTCTTGTGGTTTTTACGGGTGTGCTATTCATGGATCTCATTGTTTCTCGGCTATACTCCGTCTTGCCTTGCTATAGTATGTAGTTGGTTTCTTATCAGGTAGCAACGGACTTTACGGATTTCAAATGCTCAACACGATTTACTCCTTGAAGCTGTACATGTGCATATGCATATGCATGCATGCATCAATCATATCATCCAAAAACCCCTGCATGCCTAAAATGCGGGCGTCTAAGCGTGTACTCCAACTCGCTTCTTCTCCGCACCAAGAGCTCCAGTCTTCTCCATTCCTGGGGTTACATTCCCACCCCTCCCTCACCCCCTCCACATTGCACCGATTACATACACGATGAACTAAGACGAAACATTTGTCTCCAAAACAATGTTCAGATATCACAAGATAACAATAAAGTAATCAGCTATGAAACTATCATGTATCTATTCTGCCCCCGTCAATTCCATCTTGTACCATGTAGCACCAGTTGGTGGTCAGACGTCGTGTACACGGCTGGGACAGCCGTCAACCCGGAGCTCGCATGTGGGTTACCTTCTATCCTTCGACATTATTCGCCCATGGATAAAACGAATCAGGCTGTCGATATGATACACCTCGTCAAGGCTCTACTTCCTATCCAGCCGTCACTGCCTCGTGGTTAACATTTCGCCAACAAAAAGAAAACATTTGTCATGACGAGGATGGTGGTCAGACGCCCTTTGGAACCAACAGGAACCTGTCCGGGGCCCCGTTTTCAAACAACCTCTGAACCCCAGCCGTTGCGTGCTCGGGCATCGGATTGACATGTCAACATATGATGCACCTGGCTGTCTTGCAAACACACTTTCATCCCCTTATCATCACGATTCTATTGGCCTCCCCCCACCCCTATCCCCAAGGTTCTCAACTTTTTTATACTTTCGATTTTAGCCTAAGCATGAAATGAATCACTCTTTGCCAACAAGGCTATCATCTCTTGTTTCTTTCTTTCCTTCTCGACAAAAGGGCCTGGGGGGCTTGTGAAGGGGGATAAGACGACTTACCTCAACCAGCTGTCCGATGACCCTTTTCGGCTTCGTCTGGTTGACCAACTACATGTACATACCCTGGAACGTAAGCCGTCAACGATGCAATAGCAGGAGTGAAGTCGTACGTTACCAGCCAGGGATCCCTACAGATACGGATTACTGTCAATGTGGTTCCGGTCCCGCAAAAGGTCTTCTTTTTCTTGCTCTCCACCCTTGTTACATAAACATAAAGTGGAACAGAATTGATGTCGCGCTTGCTGACCTCCATCGCCAAATCACACCCGTGTCCCCACGGGGGAAAAAAGACATCAGCATTGCGGAAGCCGTGCCACAATCTATATATCGACGGGCCTGTTTTATGGCGTAAAACCTGCGATGGGGGGCTATGCATTCTAGATTCCCAGTCAGACCAGCCATGGCATATCAAGGCAATGCAGAGGCGTAGAAATGTCCGCGGCTACGGGCAAGCCTGGAACTGCTTGTTCGGTGAATGGAGCATTGGTGTTTGCCCTACCGGGCGTATTCAGTTCTTTAACGAGAGAGGCGTGTCCGTAGAAACATTCGATAGTTGCATATATTGTGCGTATACACCGTCTTACCCCTGAAAGCTGAATTCTTTCTTGTGTGATGGTGGCAAAACTGGGAACTGCAGCTTACCATCTCAGGAGGACAGAGCGCAGAGCAAGGCTCATATTAATCCATTCAGGAAGACGAGATGGAGGACCAGGAGGAGGAGAAGGAGGCAAAGAGGGAGGAGGAGGAAAGGCGAGAGGGGAAGGTAGTGGTGGCATCGCTTAGAACAGGGAGCAAAGATGATGTACTTGAGAATAGAGGAAGTGGCAATGTATCATCAGGCGAGAATCAAGAAATTATTGGTATTTAATGGGAGCAAGGTAAGCCGTGATCGTACTGAAAATCCAACTTCTCCAAGCCCGCCCACCCCCTTTTTCTTCACTCTACTCAAAGAGCCACGTACCACACACACTCTCTCCTTTTCTATCTCTCTCTCTCTGACAAACCAAGAAAGCCTCCTTTCCCTCCCCCCCCCCCCCTTAAACAAAATGACAAAGTATCATGATGATGACATCGCCGTGGTCGGCATCGGGCTGCGGTTCCCGGGCGATGCCACCTCGCCCGAGGCATTTCAGGAGTTCCTCCTCAGGGGCAGGTCGGCCTTGTCTGAGACTCCGGCCGACCGGTACAACGTCGATGCCTTTTACCACCCGGACCAAGACCGTCTTGGCGCAGTAAGTTGATCAATATCTCCCACATTTAATGTTTCTCGTTGAACAAAGGGAGATCATGATTGTTTATTTGCCTTGGTGAAATAGGTTAACGTGCGGTATGCGCACTATCTAAGGGATGACATCTCGGCCTTTGATGCCCCCTTTTTCTCCATCACCCCGAACGAGGCCATCTTTATGGACCCCCAGCAGAGGGGCCTCCTGGAGACGGTCTACCACGCCTTTGAAAATGGTTAGTTTAAATAATATCATCGAATGCGTCTGAAAAAAAAGGCATCTATGCAGCGCTAACACTTTTGTAGCCGGCATACCAATTACCAAGGCTACGGGCACCGCCACGTCCGTCTACATCGGGTGCTTCACGCGCGAATATGACGGTGTCATGTGCCGCGATCCAGAGGTCGACCTCAAGTACATTGCCACCGGCACAGGCACGGCCTTGCTATCGAACAGGTTGAGCTGGTTTTACGACCTTCGGGGCCCCAGCCTGACGCTCGACTCTGCTTGCTCCAGCAGCCTCAATGCCGTGCACCTGGCGTGTCAGGGGTTAAAGACCGGCGAGACAAACATGGTACGCCACCTTCCCTTAAATATCAACAATGGAAAAGAGAAGAAGAAGAAAATAAAGAAAAGACATTTGAGGAATTTGAAAACGTACTGACTCTTTCTTTTCTAGGCTGTCGTCGGAGGGTGCAACCTCTTCTATAACCCCGACACCATGATCCCCCTCACCAGCCTGGGATTCCTCTCCCCTGAAGGTAAATGCTACACCTTTGACAGTCGAGCCAACGGCTACTCCCGCGGCGAAGGCTTCGGTGTAGTCGTCCTTAAGCGGCTGTCCGACGCCGTCCGCGATGGCGACACCATCCGCTCCGTTATTCGCAGCACGTCGTCCAACCAGGACGGCAAGTCCCCAGGAATTACCCAACCCACGCGCCCCGGCCAGGAGGCCCTCATCCGCGCGGCCTACCGCGATGCCGACCTTGATGTAGGTCAGACGCGGTACTTTGAGGCGCACGGGACTGGCACACCCATGGGTGACCCCATCGAGGCGGGTGCCATAAGCGACGTCTTCACGGCAGCGAGGTCAGGCGAGGATCCCATGTACGTGGGCGCGCTCAAAACCAATATCGGGCACCTTGAAGGCGCGGCTGGCATCGCCGGTTTGATCAAGACAGTCGCCGTGCTCGAGGGTGGCGTTATCCCGCCCAACCTGTGGTTCGAGAAGCCGAATCCCAAGATTCCGGCCGACGAGTGGCATCTCAAGTTCCCAACTGTGCCTACGGTGTGGCCGTCTCAGGGGCTCCGCAGGGCGTCTGTCAACTCGTTTGGCTACGGTGGTAGCAATGCGCATGTCATTCTTGATGACGCGTACAACTATCTGAAGGAGAGGGGTATCCGCGGGCATCACCGGACGGTAGTCCATCCCAAGGTACCGACTCTTGTTGCCGCCAGTCACACCGATGCAGACGTTGCTCCCGAGCAGATCAACGGGCACAGCCATACAAACGGCGACAGCAAGCCGCCATCAAACGTGAACAAGGTTGAGCTTGAGTCCAAAGCACATACCAATGGTGCCACCAACGGTACCTCCAACGGCAATACCAACCACACAGACCCAAACTCCGTCAAGCGCGTTTTTCTGCTTTCCTCCAACGATGAGGCCGGTATCAAACGCGTCACAGAGTCCTACTTAGAATTCCTCGACACTAAAGCCTTGTCATCTCCGAACGGTGATGATAACGATGAGGAGAAGCTCCTAGCAGATCTGAGCTTCACCCTATCATCCAAAAGAACAGTCTTCCCCTGGAGAGCCTCCGTAGTCGCTGATACCGTTGAGACCCTCCGCGCCTCGCTGAAAAGGTCCCCCGTCCCCATCCGTTCATCGGCTGACGGGAACCTGGCGCTCGTCTTCACCGGTCAAGGCGCCCAGTGGGCCACCATGGGCCGCGAGCTGCTCCCCGAGTTCCCCGTCTTTCGGGACGGGCTCGAGGCCGCGGACGCGTACTACCGGACGACGCTCGGGTGCCCCTGGTCGCTAGTCGAGGAGCTGTCCAAGCCTGACGACCAGTCCACCATCAACGACGCCGCGTACAGCCAGCCAATATGCACGGCGCTGCAGATAGCCATTGTAGACTTGCTGCGGAGCTGGGACGTGCAAGTCGGTTCCGTTGTCGGCCACTCGTCCGGCGAGATTGCGGCTGCTTACGCAGCGGGTTCTCTTTCGCGTGAGAGCGCCTGGAAGATTGCCTACTACCGCGGTCTCCTCTCGTCTCGTCTAGCGTCCTCCCCCGGCGTCGGCATCAAGAGCGACGGGGCCATGCTGTCCGTCGCTCTTGATGCCGACGCCGCCAACGTTCTTATAGATGAGGTAAACGCTGCCAGTAGCGAGGGACACTTGAGCATCGCGTGCTTCAACAGCCCCAAGAATGTGACCGTCAGTGGAAACCTGGAAAAAATCAAGGCGTTGCAGGGCCTGCTCGAGAAAGAGGGCGTCTTCAACAGGCAGCTCAAGGTCAACCTGGCATACCACTCGGCCTACATGCGGGACATTGCCGACGAGTACGGCAGGTTAATCGGGGACGTCGCCAAGCCGCAAACATCATCGTCCAGTCACTCTCGACAAAAGACAAAGACGATATCATTCTTCTCTAGCTTGACCGGCGATCGTCTGGCCCCGGCTGAACTCACTGACGCGACATATTGGGTCAACAATCTGGTCTCTCCCGTGAGGTTTGCCGAAGCCGTCTCCAAGATGCTCACTCAGCGGCCCTCTAAGGCTAAGAAGCTGGGCGGTGCTCAGGAGAATAGCAAGATCAACCCTGTGACGGAGCTCCTCGAGGTCGGTCCTCACTCCGCGCTGCAGGGCCCTCTGCGCGAGATCATGGAGAAGATCCCTGCGGCCAAGGATGTTGCGTACCAGTCCACTATGCGACGCACACACGATGCCTGCGAGACGGCCCTGGGAGCAGCCGGGTGGCTCTTGAGCCGAGGCCAGCGCGTCAACCTCGATGCCATAAATTCTAGGGGCAGTAGCAGCACCGCCAAAGACCAGCCAGCCATGCTGACAGACCTACCCCCTTACCCCTTCAACCACACAAAATCCTACTGGAAAGAGAGTCGCCTCAGCAAAGGGTACCGGTTCAGGAAACACCCCCGGCTAGAGCTCCTCGGCGCCCCCGCCCCGGACTGGAATAAATCCAACGCTATCTGGCGCAACTGGATACGCCTCAGCGAGAACCCGTGGGTTAAAGACCACCGCATCACGGGCAGCATTCTCTACCCGGGCGCGGGCATGCTCGTAATGGCCATCGAGGCGAGCCGGCAGCTCACCAACCCGCAGAAACCGCTGCGCGGGTTCCGCCTCCGCGAAGTCAACTTCCAGGCCGCCCTTCGCGTACCATCAAGCACCGACGGCCTCGAGACGCACTTCTATCTCCGGCCTTACTTTGACAGCACGTCCAGCACGTCATCTAACTGGAACGAGTTCCAGCTGTGCAGCTATGACAACGGCGAGTGGAGGGATCACTGCCGCGGCATGATCCAGCCCGATTATGAAGCCGCTATCAACCCCATTGACGGTGGCCTGGAGAAGAAGCTGTTCGAGGAGCGCGCAGCGCAGGAAGTTCAGGAGGCTGAAACCTCCTGCGCACGGGGTCCCGTCTCGTCTAAGCAGCTGTACGAGCTCCTTCACACCACGGGCTTCGACTTTGGCGAGACTTTCCAGACGCTGCACGACGTGGCTATCGATCGGGACCGCGGGGCCGTGGCCACCGTCAGGGCGCCCAACATCCAGGCTAAGATGGCAGGGGGCTACGTCCAGCCGCACCTCATCCACCCCGCAACCCTGGACGGTGTGCTCCAAGCGGTCATTGTCGCCCTCACCCGTGGTGGGCGAGAGATACGTGAGGCTATGATTCCGACCTCAATCAGAGACCTCTGGATCTCTGCGTCCGCGGGCGAGACGTACGAGGAGCTGAGGTTATGCACTAGGGCAGAGCTTCTGGGTCTGCGGCAGGCCACCGCAGGCGTCACGGCCATCAACCCCACGACCAGGGAGCCGCTTATCACCATCGACGGCTTCGTCTCCACAGCCATATCCGGTGGTCAGGAGCAGAGTAGCAGCAGCACAACTCGCGGTGCCCATCACCACTTGTGCTTCAATATTGACTGGAAGCCCGACGCGGCTTTCATTACACAGGACTCGGTTCAGGACTTGTTCCACGTACCTGAAGAGCTCGCAAGCTTCGACCCGACCGAGGTTATCGCCGACGTTGAAGCCATCTGTTACATGTATCTACGCCGGTACATGAACAAGCACGACCCAAGCAAGGTGGCCACAGACGCGAAGCCATGGTACCAGAAGTATATCCAATGGGCGCAGCACCAGCTCGGTCGGTACGAGCGAGGCGAGCTAATCCACGCCGCATCCCGTGACTGGGACGCCATCGCCGCCGACGAGGACGCCTTTGCGCGCCTCGAAGCCAAGCTGGAAAATGCCACGCCCGAAGCTAAGATGAGCGTCGCCGTGGGCCGCAAGCTCGCCGACATCCTCGAGGGCACCGTGGACCCGCTCGAGATCTTCTTCAACGACGCCCTCATGGAGAACGTCTACCGGCACGGCACGGGCGCCGAGATGGGTTACTCGTACCTAACAAGCTATCTCGATGCCCTGGCGCACAAGGACCCAGACATGGTGCTCCTTGAGGTCGGCGCGGGTACAGGCGGTGCCACCGTGCCCATCCTCGAAACCCTGACCCGCCATGGCGAGTCAGAAGTCGGTGCCGGCCGCTTCGAGCGGTATGACTTCACCGATATCTCACCATCCTTCTTCGAGCTAGCCAAGAAGACGTTCAGTAGCACCGTCGATCGGATGCACTTCCAAGTCCTCAACATCGAAAAGGACCCCTTATCACAGGACTTCCAACCGGGTACGTACGACGTCATCATCGCCGGCAACGTCCTGCATGCGACCAAGAACGTCGACGAGACGCTGCGCAACGTCCGCGCCCTGCTGAAGCCCGGCGGCAAGCTCATCCTCAACGAGCTGACGAACCCGTCCCTGGTTAGGACCGGGTTCGGCTTCGGCCTGCTTCCCGGATGGTGGTTGTCTGAAGAGCCGCACCGGCAGTGGGGACCGCTCATGGCCGTGCCGGACTGGGCGGCTCATCTGAAGCGCACGGGGTTCAGCGGCGTGGACCTGTGTTTCAATGATTACGCCGACGCGGCAAACCAGATCAATAGCATCATCATTTCCACCGCCGACGGGCTGCCCGAGTCCGAAACCCGCTCCCTGCCTAGCACCATCGTCGTCCTCGACGGCAAGTCCGAGCTTCAGAAGGCAATTGCCTCCGAAGTGCAAACCGCCCTCGAGTCACAGGGCGTGGAGTGCGCCTTGGTAGGCGTGGATCAACTCACCGATGACTTTGACTTTGACCAGAAGCTCTGCATCTTCCTGCCCGAAGTCGAAGGCAAGTCTTTCCTCGGTGCCATTGATGAGGCCCCATTTAAGCACCTCCAACGCATGTCTGTAGGCCTGAGTTCCTGGATATGGTTGACACTCGGTGGCGGGCCGGCCTCGCAGAACCCGGACTCGGAGATGGTGACGGGTTTCGCCAGGGTCATCAGGCAGGAGAACCCGACCTTGCGCTTCATCACCCTGGCCCTCGAGTCCGTCGGCCACAACACCAGCAAGTCGGTAGCAGCAAATGCTATACTACAAATCATCAACGGCAACCTCGCCAGGAAGGAAAAGGGTGTCGCCGAAAACAGCTACTACGAAGAGGACGGCGTCTTACACATCAGCCGCCTGGTCGAGGCGTCGTACATGAACGAGGCCATAACCTCCAAGACGGAGACGCCAGTCGCTCACCCGCAGCGGTGGGACAAAGAATCCTCCTCTCGCGCCCTAAAGCTCGTCATCGGCGCACCAGGCCTGCTCGACACTCTGCAGTTCGTCGACGATCCGAGCTACGACCAGCCCTTGCTCGAGGGCGACGTCGAATTCAAGACGGAGGCCGTGGGCCTCAACTTCCTCGACATCATGATCGCGCTAGGGCAAGTCATTGGCAACGATCTGGGCGTCGAAGGGTCCGGCGTGGTCACGCGGACGGGGCCCAACTCCAACTTCAAGGTCGGCGACCGCGTGTTGGGCATTGCCGCAGGGACGCTAGCGACATACTCGCGCGCCAGGGAAGTAGCCATCACCAAGATGCCCGACAACCTGTCCTTCCGGTCAGCGGCGGGTTTCACCGTCGTCTTCGTCACAGCATATTGCGCGCTGTATGACATTGCCGACATCCAGCCCGGCGAGTCGGTCCTCATCCACGCGGCGGCCGGTGGTGTGGGTCAGGCCTGTATCCAGCTGGCCAAGCTGCGCGGTGCCGAGATCTACGCAACTGTCGGCTCCATCGAGAAGCGTAAGCTGCTTATCGATACTTACGGCATCGCCGAGGACCACATCTTCTCCAGCCGCGACCTCACCTTCGCCCAGGGTGTCAAGCGTATGACAGGCAGTCGGGGCGTCGACGTCGCCGTCAACTCGCTGTCCGGCGACGCCCTGCGCGCCACGTGGGACTCCATCGCCCCTTTTGGCCGCTTCGTCGAGGTCGGCAAGGTGGACATCTACAGCTCTGCACGCCTCAACATGGCCAACTTCAAGAACAACGTCAGCTTCGCCTTTGTAGACATCAGCTACGTGGCCAAGAACAAGGGTCGCAAGTTCAAGGCCATCCTTGAGGATCTCATGAGGCTGGTCGAGGCAGACAAGATCGGCGAGCTGCAGCCGACGCAGTGCTTCAGTTTTGCGCAGATCCAAGAGTCGTTTAGGTACATGCAGAGCGGTGTCCACTCTGGCAAGATTGTCCTGGAGCCTCGCGATGAGGACATAATACCTGTAAGTTTCCCGCCCCTACAACGTATTTCCCCTAAAAAGAAAGTGGAAGAAGAAAAGAAGAAGAAGCAAGCGCGGGGATAAAATCAAGCCCAGTCACAATACTAACCGTAAATACAGGTCGTGCCCACGACAAAGAAGCGCTACGACCTTGACCCCAATGCCTCCTTCGTCGTCTCTGGCGGCCTCGGCGGTCTGGGACGAAGCATCGCCAAATGGATGGCCGAGAGGGGAGCAAGAAATCTCATCCTCCTGTCCCGCTCTGGAAATACCAAGAAGTCGTCGGCAGCGCTGGTCGAGGAGCTCGAGGCAATGGGCGTCAAGGTCGCCACGCCCAAGTGCGACGTGTCGGACGCCGACTCCCTCAAAAAGGCTCTCGACGACTGTCACATCAACAAGGGCATGCCACCAGTCAAGGGGTGCGTCCAGGGATCCATGGTTCTCAAGGTAAGCTAATAAACACCAAGCATGTTAACAGCATTTCCGCACCCACATAAACACGTCATGCGATTTATAACCACATACTAATATGATGCACTCACAGGACTCGACCTTTGCAAACATGTCTCTGGACGACTACTACGCTGCCCTGAACCCCAAGGTTCGAGCTTCGTGGAACCTACACAACCTCCTCCCCCGGGACCTCGACTTCTTCATCCTCCTATCCTCCATCTCCAACGTCGTCGGTAACCGCGGTCAATCCAACTACAATACCGGCAACGCCTTCCAGGACGGGTTGGCTCGGTACCGCGTCCTCAACGGCCTTAAAGGCACGGCCCTGGATCTGGGTATGATCCTGTCCGTCGGGTATGTGGCCGAGAACGATTCAGATCTCATCAAGCACCTCCGCGATGTCGGCGTCGAGCCCATGCGCGAAGAGGAATTCCACGCCATCCTCGATGAGCTCTGCGATCCGGCCTTGACTCCTCAGCCAGCCATCAAGGCACAGATCGCCCTGGGACTACAGATGCCCGAGACACGCGTAGCCACGGGGGCCGAGGAGCCGGGCTGGATGCGCGATCCCCTATTCAAGCACCTCCACCAAATCCGCACCCTCGAAGGCGGCGCTGAGTCGGACGGCGGCAAGCGAATCAACCTCGGCCTTGTCCTAGGCGCCGCCGAGTCCTTCGATGCCGCCGTGGACATCATCTACGACGCCATGCTACAGAAGCTAGAAAAGGCGCTCAACATCTCGGCCGAGGAGGTCGACCCGACCAAGCCGTTGCACGCGCTCGGTGTCGACTCGCTCGTAGCGGTGGAGCTGAGGACGTGGATGCTCAAGCAGCTGGATGCCGACGTCGCCGTGTTTGATCTCATGGAGGCTTCGACGGTGCGTGCTCTAGCTGAGCTGATTGCATCGAGGAGCAGCTTGGTCAAGAGTAAGGAGGAGGAAGAGTAGCCAGGTACATTAAGGAAACGATCATACAGAAATGAGGTAGTCGCGTGTGTTTAGTTGAGCAAAAGTTATGTAGCGGTTTTGCAAATGCAGTATATTGAAGATTCATCGCAAGTAGTAGATAATCTCCTTTGATGAAGAAGTTGGTCAACACATGAAGCTACGAGTAATTGGGCAGTCAATCGCTTAGAATTGTTTGCAGTACACAAATTCGATGTGCAATTACTAGCTGCCTTTTTTTTTTTTTTTGGGTTAAACGACTTTGATCGTAAGCGAGCCTCTTACCTCGCTTGCCGTAGCTCTTGCCTCGAGAAAACAGGTAGGGACAACAAAGCAGAGGCAAGGGCTGTGGGTGCCCTCGCACCTGCTCAACAGCATTTGCAGCTCACACGACAGCTCCTACCTGGTAATATAAATTTATATTCTCGCGTAACAGCTCTTATACGGGCCTAAGCGGTTTTCACACTATTATTAAACCCCCATAAACCAATGAAGGCATTATCGTGAGAAATCCACTCTATCTCATATGGCTCTACTACTCGTATCTTTAGTTCCGATAAATTACGACCGTAACGGAATTTCACAAAGAGTAAGCAAAATAGCCAAAGACAAACTTCAAAAACCGACAGATTGACAGTTTTCACCATCATCTATTATCTATAAATCAACGCCTTCCGCCGCCATCATTTATCACATACAGATCAAATTCCGATCTCGAGTTGTGTCTAGGGTTGCCTTGAATTTACTGGGAGAAATCAAGACTGCCATCAGCCACAGCGTTTGTGGCTCGCACCATCTGCCTGTGGCGTAACAGCTTCCCACACTCACCAAATGGGTTCGTATTCGTATCCATCTGCCTGAAAATGAGTCACTCCGACTCACCATCACTCACAGTGAGCCTTGGTGACACCCACCCCACAGCCCTCGCGCAAATCCACATTACGGCTCCACAAAGGGTACTTGAAGATACTTTGCTAGCCGGCCGCAGCTGTAATCCCCCCCCCAAGCGTTGGCGGGAGCTAGCGACTGTCGGACAATACCCACGGTCCCATCGCGGGGAGCTTCAAGCTAGAGAAATGATAAACGCGATACTCCGTACTTTGTCCCTCGATAGTGGAGGAGATCTTGGAAGCAAGGGGGGGAAATCTGCTAGCTCGCAAGAAATGGGAGGTTACGGAACTAAATAGTAGTGCGAGCGCTGTACTATGTAGCTTTTCGCCGTCGTAGAAGAGTGGCTCACAATCAATCATCATAACTCACTTCACTATCCGCCGAAAACGCGCAAACTGAAGCCTTATCTCTAACTTTGTAGAACAAAAACCTCCTCTGCACCGTAGTATCTGATATGCAAAAAGGAAGAAAAAATGCAAGTGTTTGCCCAAATCTACGGACCGGAAAAATGATCATGCCGGTGCCTGCCTGCCAATCAACACCCCACGCACAACAAGCAGAAAGCATTTTCTGATTGTGAAGTTTTCACAAAGAGTATCTTGCAACACCAACATTCCCTACCATTAACCATGAGATACAGGACAATGCCAGCGCTTGCGATACATGTCGCCTGAAAGCAGCTGCAACCATCGGTCTCAGTGACATGATTCAATTGTAAGTACAATTTTCTCAACTACGCGCGTACACACTAGCCGAGGAGACCATCTCCTACTACCGGCTCATCATGATGACACCAAAAAAAACCACGAGCATTTATGTGCAATGAGAATATCACAATCATAAAAGGAAGAAACGACATCGTCTGATAAAAACCTAACAAAATTCATTCCCCGTGTATATAATGGTATTTTTTCAAAAGAGACTCCTCGCTAACGTGGCAACACCATTAGGAAAAAAGAAATTCTTCCCTTGCCACCGGTTTCTCCTCAGCATGTGGTGAAATAGCACACACACACACACACCTCACCTCCTCGCGTTAATAACCTCACGCAAAGCTCCCACTTCGGCCTCCCTCCTCGCCAGCTTGACCTTGAGGTCGTCCCTCTCCGACGTCATCTCCGCCAACTGCTTTTCCAGCTCGGCCACGCGATCCAGCTTCCGCTGGCGGTAGCGCCGTGCGGCCATGGTGTTCCTCTTACGCTTTGTCTCCGCGTCCTCTTCCAGTGCGCGTGAACGCACGGAGGATGAGGAGCGGGACGAGCCGGCGTGCGAGGAGCGCTGGGAGAGCGGTGGCGAGTGAGATGATGAGGGCGTCGTCTCCTGGGCGCTTGGCATGGGGATGTCGTAGGATGGGAAGGGGTTGTTGGAGGCTTCAGTCGATCCGTTGGTGAGTAGTAAATTAGATAGGTTGGCGTCTATGGCTGTGTGTGAGTAGATGATATCGAGACGACGTAGCGACACGGATGCATGCATACCTTGGTTGTTTTCCATCGTCACAGGCGGCTGAGCGTTCAATGGGACCGATGTGTTCTCAAACAGGTTAAAGTCCGAGTACTGCAGGTCAAGAATCAAGCTAGCCTCCTCCTCGGGGGACAAGGACGGTTGCTGGAAAACATCAAACTGCCGTCCGTTGTCGTCGGCCAAGAGCAGGTCGATGTCAATATCCGCGTCGACGTCCCTGCCGACGGCGAAATCTAATCCCACCGAGGCCCAGTCCTGCTCGAAATGCGCTGCGCTCTCGGAGGCAGCAGGTGTAGTAGTAGTAGTAGTAGTGATATCAGCGGTGTTATTCCCACCGCCGAGGCCGTTGTTCCAATAGATTTGATCAGGTAGATACTCTTGTGGGAGTGGCTTCTGTTGCTGCTGCTGCTGGTGATGCTGCGAGCGTGCTCCGCCCCCACTGCCGTTTTCCAATACAGAGGTGCTACTGCTGCTGCTGCTGCTGCTTTTGTAGTGCTGCTGCGGCGGTTGCTGCTTCTGATGGGTTTTACGCCCAGGCGATACCCGTGGGCGCTTCCCGTATACCGCTCCTGGCGACGATGAACTTGGAGCTTTCCATTGCAAAGTGGGGAGCCTCTCTGTCTGAGAGAGGCCGGGGGTTTCTTTAATAGACGATAAGAGGGTGGGTTGCAGTGTTCCTCGCGGGGGCGCGGATGAGGCTGCAAAGACTCATCCGGCGAAGGATGGGTATTTGGTTAAAAGAAGGTCCCGGGGGGAAGAGGAGAGGAGGAAGGTAGAGATGGTAATTCAAGCAGACGGCATGATGAGAAAAGGACTATTATGAGGAGGAAGGGGGGGAGCCCGGTGGTTTATTTGTAGCCTTAGGATTCATCGATCGCACACGCACTACGGAGTAAGGTTCTGGCACGGTCGCACGTCAGGTAACCGTAGGGGAGGGAACTCTGAACGAGTCCGCTCACAGCCACCCACTACTACAGGTAGTTAGTACCACGTACCTACGCCGTACTAGCCGTTTGACGACTTGCCTGTCCGGCCATTCGCCCGGCAGAGGACTTTTCCAGACCGACACGCTGATTGGTCACATTATCCGTGTTGGGAAAGAAGGACAAAAGGTACATCGAGGTACTTGGGAAGAAAAGCAAGAAAGGCCAGGGGGTAAAGAGGGGGGGGGGGGCCTGTGGGGTTTCGCTGAGATCCGAAATCACCATTTCTTTCCGCACACTAGTCTGACTCACCCTGCGATCCTCTCTCGTCCTTGGCTCTCAATTACTATCATTCCCGTCTGCCTAGATATTAATGTTTACTCAAAAGAAAAGTCAACCTTGGGGTTATGACAAAGTGAGTCCACCAATGGCTCCAACGATGGCTCTATTTCTTGCTCTCTCTCTACACGTGATATCAAAGTCCTCCGTGCATAACCGTGTAATGGCCCGGTGCGTGTACGGCCATTGGACAGGACAACTTTTGGAGGTCATATACGGAGTATAAATGCACAAATTGTCGTCACATATGGGGGTACGTCCTATTCACATGACTAACGGCGGCTCAGTTCTACTGCTAGAGCGACCAATCGGCGTCACAATGTTTTGGTGCTTTGGTCATTGACTATCAAGGATGCGGCGGATATCCTACGAACTTGGTGCATAGACGAAGTGCGTGTTTGATTTGTAGACAAGACGTTCGTAGCCGAGGGCCGCCATGTTAGAATATGGGCTTGGCTCTAGTATACAGACCATACAGTACTTATGCCGAGGCGGAGGAGGCGAGAGGCTCCACTGCGCTGCTTAGTCCGGAACGATACATGTATTTAGCAACGACACGCGGAAGAGTCTAGTAAACTTCAAAAAGCTAAAATAGTAGTTTGCTATTCAAATGTCTCGTAACCTCTAGATAGTAGTAGCAGTAACCATAGTAATAGAAGTAGCAGTGGCAGTAGCAGCAGTAATACCAAGTTGTACCTCTGCAAACAAAAAAAGGAGGAACCGTCATCACATATGAAAAGGGGGAAAAGAAGCTGCTGTTTCCAATTGGCGGTCACCCTCTTATTTCTCCTTGTAGAGGGAGAACTTGTTGACGCTGGTGAGCGACACGCCCTCGATGGTGTGGATGCGCACCCAGGCCTTGTACTTGGGGGTCACGGGGCGCTCGGGGCCGTTCTTGCCGCACAGCTGGGTGACGTCGGTGTGGAAGAGCTTCCTGTAAAGCTTGTTCGTCTTTGCGTTCCAGGGTCCCTGATCCGATGGCATCATGCCCGTGTTAGCCAACGTTTCCCTTGATCATTGCCATGCACCTGTTTCAACAGGCCATACATATATGCATGTGTGTATGTGTAGGTGTATGTGTATGTAAGTGATGAAAAGGGGCTCTGTCTTACCTTTGCGCCAGCCAACTTCTCAAAATCAGATACAAACTGGTCCGCCTCGGCCCAGCCCCGCACCTCGGAACCCCCGCCGTCCAGGTACCCGTCCAGCCGGTACCCATACGGTCCCCTCGCCTGCCAGACCGCGAAGCCCTCCGGCCCGACGCCGACGACGAACGCGTGCGAGAAGCTGAAGTACTTGTCCGCATTGGTCGGCAGCGACGGCGGCGGCGGCATCTCCGGCTTCCCGACTATCCCCGCCGCCGTCGGGATCCCCTTCATGTTTCGGCGGAGGGCCTGGTAGTACTCCTTCTCCAGCAGGTCCAGCGGGTCCATGCCGGCCTCGGCCCTCACCCTCGCGGGGGCGGGAGTCCTGATGGTGTCGAAGCTGTGGACGTCGACGAGCGTGACGCCGATGACGGTCGTCTTCCCCTCGGGTCCCAGTGCCGCCTTCTTAGCCTTCCCAAAGGCGAGCGCGAGCGACGCCGACGGCTCCCTCCGCGCCTCCTCCGCGGACGAGGGCGGGCGCTTCTGCGCCTTGCTCTGCCACCTCAGCGCGCGGTACATGCGCGACGGGTGGCTGTCGGCCGCGAGGAGCATGACCAGTGTCGCCGCGAGCCGGCATGAGTCCCACACGTGCACGGCGTCCACCCGCACCAGCGCGGCCTCGACCGGCACGAGCATCTTCACCTCGCCCCCGCACTTGCAGTCCCCGCCGTGCCGGCCGCCGACGATCTTGTACGTGCCCTGCTGCACCCCCTGGTGCACCATGCTGAAGACGTAGAAGGCGTGCTCCGGCCTGTTGGCGAAGAAGTCCCTGATCTTGCCGTCCAGCCCCCGCAGCACGGACCGGCCGGGCGGCACCGGCTCGTTGACGGTGGACATGACCGTCAGGACTTGGGCGCAGGACTCGCTGAGGGGACCTCCGCCGGTGGCTTCTGTTTCAGTGGCGGGGTCGCGGTCGTGGTAGTACTCGCGCTCCTCGTTGTCGTGCTCATCAAAGTCCTCGCTACCGCTGTAGTCTTCGCATACGCTTTCGTCGTCATTATCATCGTCATCGTCAACATGCTGATCGTCATAGTATCTTGCATAATCGTCGTAGTCAGGGTCGTGTACATAGCCGTCATCGCCATCGCCCCTCGTTTCGTCCTCGTCGCCATTGACATTGGGGCTCGGGTCAGGGGCAGAGCCCTTTTTGCAGCCCTCAAAGCCCAGCTTTAGGAGCGAAGCTGCAAGATCAGAGCGACCCGTCGGGTCCCGACGAAGGATGTCGGAAATAGCAGGATGAGCACTGCCTGTCCCTTCCATGGCTTTTACAGAAGGATGAGTGACAGTGGTTTTTTCTCTGCCCTTTTCCTTGAAGGATGTCGTCGTGGACTGGGAACTTGCGTTATACGTATCGCCTGCACTGCGTGACAACGATTATGATGATGATAATGAAGGTTGAGATGAAGATGAAGATGAAGATGGAAAGAGGATGAAAAGAGAAGAAGGAGGGGAAGAAGGGGATATATATGGCAAGAGCGAGTGTGTGTGCGTGCGGGGGGATCGAACGATTGATGCACCCAAGGGCTGCTGGCCGAGGGCATCGTGTAACCACACCAGCCAATGACCGGCCTTGGCCGATGCAACGCCGCGCTGCAGCCATATATTTGATACATAGAAAAAAGCAAGGCCTCTATAAAAGCGACCTGATAATCGGCTTATAGGTCCTGCAATCTTCGTGGAATTGGCCACCCGACCCGAATGTCGCCCCCTATGATACGTTGGGTTTCCAGACAGATGATATCAATCCTTTCAAGAGGCCGCTAGATCCAAAAATATCCTTACACATCATTATACTCACCTAGTCGCGATGGGGATAAAATAATGGGTGCGCGAGGCCTTCTTGCAGCCTGTCGTTCTATTTGTCTGGGACTGCCACATCATCCACCACCCTCAACGCCACCACCCCGGGCCTTTCAAATGCCGCGCGTACCCAGCTACTTACAATCGATGCAGCCAGGTTCTGGAGTTGGGCCGGCCGTTGAGATTCCATATGTAAGCGTAGTAGTATGCTGCCAACATCACCGCAAACGTGACGGGCAAGGCAGTGTTCCAGTACACTCGTTGGTCCGAAGCCATATCGCGAACATCTACCGTATTCATACCAAAGACGCTACTAATGAAGGATTTGCAAACGCAAAGTCAGGTTAGTCTTCTATGAAGAGGAGGGCCCAGGCATGGCGAAGCTGAACGCTAGAGGACCTAGAACCTGCCAACAGTGCCGTGAAGAGGGAACAAGCTTGACTCACAAAGAAAGGAAAAACAAGGTAACCATGGTAAAAACACGAATCGCCTTGCTGTAGTCTTCGTCCAGAACTGCTATCATTTGTCTGATGACAACCCGCAAGGCAGCCACCTCGCTCCGCATATTCTCGGGGGCGCTTAGCTGGGCGTTTCGCCTTTCCTTGTGCATGTCCAACAGGTCTCTTTCTAGTGGGTATAACGCGACCCTTTTTTTGGTAGTCACGCCAAACGAGCTCGGCTTCAGTACACGTGCTGTATCTTCAAGAGCATCGCGTTGATAGCCACATAGTTGATAAAGGCACAATAATTCGTGATCCAAGGCTTCTAGGGCGAGAAATGTTTGGCGTCGGGGATCCATTTTGGCGCTGAAGTCGAGAGCCAAGAGATGAGGGAGTAAAGAGCTAGCAGGTTCAGGGACATGATGGTTGGAGACCGTCTCGGAGCCTCCTTTCCTCTCTTAGTGGTGGGAGGAATGGCGTGACCTTCTTCCGCGATACCGGCATCACCCCCCTCTATCCACTTAATCGTGCTTCTTCTCGTGGAGCTTCTGATTGTCGTCGTCATTTCGGAAGCATATGCTGAGTGACTTTTGGTAAAGTGAAAAGTGCCGTTTTGCACGTTGGCAAGTATCATGGCTCCAATGTACTCGAGTCCTACAGTTCCCATCCTGATAGCTGCCACCCTATCTGCGGCCGTGATACCTAGGATAAGGTCTTCCCTGGCCCCGTCGAGACACAATGATGCCACATTGAATATGAAACGTCCGCTCCCGGGATCTTAGATATGCTGGGCGTGCTTTCTCACTTTCCCCCGATGCTTATTTGGCTCTCCTTGTCATACGGGCAATAACCCTAGCTGTGGTACAAACGGATTTTAATATCTCTTCGAAGGCTCGCAATAGGTTACTGGGCAACGCAGGCGTTGTAGGAACCTCTAAATCCTCATCTGGTTGCTTTTTTTGCTCTTGCCGCTGTTGCTGAGTAGCTGATCGGTCTGCCGTCCCCCGGTGCGTCTTGGGAAGACCTTTATTTCCATCATCGGCTACCTGTAGAGATTCGTCATTTACTTCCGAAGCCGGGTTATTCTGTGCTAGGAATAGATGCAGCTCCTGGGTCTTCTCCAACATGCCCCAAAGATTGGCTAAGTATCTTTCGACTTCGGTCATTACTTCCGACCACAACGCACTTCGATGAACAGGCTTAGTACCTTGGAGCCATACGACACAGGGGTCTTCGTAGGGCCTGGATGTTGTTGTATGTGCCGGGCATGATGGCCGACTAAGCAGTTGGCTCGAATGGAAGGAATGCAAATGCTCCAATGCCCCATCGATGGTATGCTTTTCTCCTTTCTGGCAGGAGACACACCCGCCCAACGGCATCAATGTCGAGATATCGCGTATAGCCCATACCTGATCGCCCGTGACTGCATTTTCGTTGGCCAAATGTACAACATACTATTGGTTTTTCTCGTTAGCTGCCTCTCCTCTATCGGTGCGCTTTTTCATGTTTTTCTTTTCGCAAGGGGCAAGAAGGGGCAAGGCTGGACAAAAACTCATGTCTGCTTACTCGAAGTATGGTGTCTAAGGCGCCCCAATAAAGGTTCATTACTGGATGCTCATTGCTTGAGGATACTTCTTCGGGGACAAAGTATCTCATGATATATCTTGACACCTTGAAAAGCACAATAATGGCTTTGTCGCATTGTTGGATAAAAGCTGCGGAAGTAGTGTGGTCCCCCGAAGACTTCTCCTTTGACTCTCGGGAAGGTTCTAACGAACTATTTCTGGACATTGCTGATATTGGACTCGAGGATCGATTAAGAGTGGCTGCTCCATGTTCATGCTTTCCGGCAGGCTCTTTGGTGCTGCCGAGGATTTCGTGACTTGAGATACTGCCACAGATATCTGCGTTCAAGGGTTCATAACGACGGCTAAGTTCCTCGAAAGAACACTCGTATTTTTCATCATACCCATCGTGAGCATGATCCCCACAATCGAGTGACTTCTCCACCTTGGTCAGTAGGCGCCTGGGTGTGGTCATGTTCCCCTCCTGCCTTGAAACATTTTCATTGTCTTGCGTAACCTTCCAAAGGAGAAAGGGTGTAAAACCGCATTTGAATCTGGGAGAGATCGTGAAAAACTTGGCATTATCTGCGTCATATTAGCCTGTGGCGTTCGTTCCGGGTTGGGGGGATTCCGAACCTTTGCGCTCACCATGGCCCCTTTGGGCATCAGACCGGCTCCTTTTCGTATCTCTGGAAATGGCTCCTGACTGGTAAGGAGGGGCAACATGTTCCCGATCCTCTGCGCTGAAAGACAAAGGCTCTTCACCATCTGTTATCTGGTTGAAGCCAAGGTGCCGTCCGTTTAGCATTTCTCGATTAGGTGTCCGACGTCCATCTAACCTCGCCCAGCGTCGCGTGAATTAATCGTAATTCGGGTCATCATATGGACGGCGCACTCCCTGCAACCTGTGGCTATCCTCTACTACCAGCCTTAGATGTAAATCACTCAGCGTTGCAGAAGATTCTTCCAACAACTGCGTCCAAATACTAGAGGTAATGGGCCTCCTTCCAAAGAAGCCTGGTGTATCTTGGCAAATGTGGACCGGATGGATTACCAGTGTCAGTTTCTTGATACGAGCAACGACCTCCTTGAGGCAGCATTAGGATTTGAGTTCTAGCAAAGGGGTAGTAAAATAACATAGCGTAGGACACTTCTAGCCAAACTGATGTTGTTCTTAATGTAAAAGCAATGATTCTCTCCCACGCGATGCTTGACACGAACCATTATGAGCGGTCGGGAGTTGCCTTCTTCAACTATAATACTATCTTTGCGCAACGCTTATAGTGGTAAATCCGCCCAACTGATGAGAATATCTGGGTTATAAGGTAAGCCAAGATCCCGTTGACAGTTTTTAACGTAGTAGGTACGTCGAACTTACTAGTTCCGATCAATAGGTAGGACATCTCTCCTACATTTACAATTTCTTTCCCGAGCCATTTGTGAGTCTCAGGCAAGACTTGCTTCTGCTCACGACTTACGGCCACATGATGTCCGTAGTAGCTACCGCAGAGGGACTTTGACGTATTCTTCACATCATTCTTTCTTTCTCCAATGAACACATATGGCGTTGAAGCAAGGATAACGGACTTAGAATACAGGCGGTTAAACGCACGGCGTCCGTCCATACGACTCACGTCAGCATACTCCTTCATGGTTTTGGCGCCTACATCATTGCACAGACTGTCCCCTTGTGTGAGCTTCTTTTTCAGAAGCCCAAGAGCTAAGGACTTTTCATCGTTGCTTGTGCATTATTAACTAACTTGGAAAAGGAGGAAAGCAATCATCTATTCATACTTATCGACATGAGCTGAACAGACTTGGGAGAACAGCCCCAGGGGTTTGAAGTTGCCGCTTGCGCTTTATGCCCCACCCCACCCCTTTCCACTGAATGTGCCCAAACGTCCAGCATTCCCAAAACTGCCTCCTATATAATTCTTTGGGTGGTATTGCATTGCGGCAACACCAAAGTGCATCTTTTCAATGCTACACACCTAGCGAAGAATTCCGGTGCGAACAATGCAAGATGGAATCATGGTTGCAGCCAGTGCCGCCGTGTCTTGCAAGAAAACCAGGTTGTCTGTGGCGTAGCACATAGTAAATGTGAGCCAATGCAAGGCATAATTTGTATGCCGTGCGGAGTAACATTGAGGAGATCATGGCAGCTCTCTCTTGGTTAGTACGGAGTATGTAGTTTTCCCAAGGTTTTACATAAGTACTACCCTACTCCATGGGGACGTCGATGGCCTATCATGGGCATCTTGGTGTGCGGCGCAGTGCGGCGCAGATCATCACCCTAATCCCCAGTCCCCAGGTACAGAGGCCGAAACCCAAGGGGGCCAATCCGGTCGAGTGCCTTCGTCCTCTGCGCCGCATGCTACTGCAGACGGCAAGGCGAGCCCATCAAGGTTATATCATTTCAGTATTAGGGCCATCCGCGCCTTTCTGCTGCATCGAAACTAAAGCCTTTTTTTATTTCACGGATTAGGGCCTAGTACTAAGGAGAATCCCCGCCGGAAGCCCATATGTGACGTAGGGAAACTGTGATGAAGTGTATTTGAAATATCGTCATATGTCTGGAATGATGCATAATATGTCTGTCAAGTCCTTCCTTTTGACTTCCAGAGATAATTATACTTCTTCTGTCTGAGGCGAGGCCCCCCCCTCCCCCTCCCCCTCTCCTTCCCCTTCTACCAGTGACTTGGACATTTCTTCCATGCAAGAAAACCGCTTACGATGAACAAAGTCACTTCCATCAAGTTTCGGCAGTGGGCTTTCGAAATATGGTCGCTTGTCGGCGTCCTGGCCACGTTCGCTGCCCTTTGCGCCATGCTGGCAGCCTTTGACGGGCGGGCCGTCTTTGAGTGGAAGAGCATCACGCTCAACACCATCGTGTCGACGCTGGCAGTAGTGATGAAGGCGCTGCTGCTCTTCACGACGGCGGAGTGCATCGGGCAGTGGAAATGGATCCTCTTCTGCGGCGGGCAGAGGACCCTCATGGACTTTGAGCGCATCGACCTTGCCAGCCGAGGCCCACTGGGGAGCTTCTACCTGGCGTGGCGGAAGAATACTCCGTGAGTTTCCCAACTTTCGACATGAGCCTTTTTCTTTTTCGCTTTGTGGCTGACGGCGCCGAGATTCATCCTCCGTCTTGGTACCATCGTCACCGTGCTCACCATTGCCGTGGACCCTTTCTCACAGCAACTGGTGCAACTCAGCCAGACCGTGAGATATGTCAGCTCGGCCCACGGCAAGGAGGCCACAACGCTACGTGCGCAGAATTATACCCGTGGCTACGTTGAAAATACCAGTAATGCGCCATCCAAAGTCCCTGGGTCAGGACCCGACCAGGTGACCATGGCCGCGTTTGTAGACCCGTCCATGCATGGCGCGATATTAAGCGGACTGTCTCAATCCTCGAGCCTTGTTGAGCAGCAAATGACCGTGACATGCCCTACTGGCAACTGTACATTTGATGCCTTCAGCACCCTTGGGGTATGTAACCGATGCACCGATGTTACATCGCGTCTCGAACAGGTTGGCAAATTCGGAGAGGCATTGTCCTACCAGTTGGGATTCCTAGAGAAGTACAATGATTATGTCAAGTACAAAGACAACGCGACGGGTTATGTCCTGCCAAACGGCCACTTCCTTGGCAATATGAATGGTTGTCCTACCTCGGCCCTTAAAGGAGATACCGGACAGGCATTCCCGGAAGTCTGCAGTTATGTTGACTTTGGGGTTGACACCCAGCTCACAGCGGGTTCCGCCATGGAAATCTCCGAAATGACAGCCTACGGTACTGGCAACCCAAACAAAACCGTCACCATGCAGGATCTAGACACCATGATATGGTCGACCAGCGTTATCTACATGGACGAAATCCAACGGGATCAGATGACTTCAGAGTGGGCGGATTCCCATCCCGACCAAGACCCCAGGGCTCAGGAATGGAATTACTGGCCTGGCAGCCCCGTCGTTGCAAAAGAGTGCGCCCTCTACTATTGCGTAAAGTCAATCAAGGCAACCTTGGAAGGAAACTCTCTGTACGAGACATCTGAAGAGGTCCTCGGCGCAGTGCGGAAGCCTGGATCGTGGGAGCCCACCCGTGAAATAACGACAGATTCATACGCAGTGGAGAATATCCCCGACGACAAAATTGTTGGCCTCGAATTCGACCCCAAGTACTCCCATATCGAGATGGATAACCTGGTCCTCCATGATCCGCAGGCTCCTGGTGAAGCAGACTTTGCTCTGTCACCTGGCGCGGTATGGTCCATCAGTTCCACTTTCCAAAATGAGCTTTTGGGGCGGTGGACGAACGAAACCGGTGCCATGGAGATGGTTAGGAAGGTCAAGCCCAACGCAAAGGCGCTTTACAACGGCTCAAAGACGGGTTGGAACATATCTCCGCCTTCTCTGGCCGGCATCTGGTACAACTCACACACAGACATGAAAGACAGATTCGACGCGATAGCAACCAGCATGACCAACGACATGCGCCGTACCGTCACTCTTGGTGGCGACAAGAACACTCTGGGCAGAATCACCGTGCAGAATTACACGGAGTCCGACGACCAGAACCCTCCCGTAAAGGGCAAGGTGGGCGTCACGGAAATACATTACAGGATGGAATGGTACTGGATAGCCCTCCACGCGGTCATCATGCTCGCCGGCATCACGTTTTGTGGCTTGACAATGGTCAAGTCCGACGTGGGCTCGAACGTGCCGGCGTGGAAGAGCAGCTCCCTCGCAGCCCTGAGCCAAGGATCCGCGGTGGAGAAGACGCTGAGCCGGGCGAGAACGATGCGCGATCTTGAAGAGATGGCGTCCAAGGAGTCTATACGAATGAATCTGGACCAAAAGATGTCGTTCAATCCTATGGCCGAAACTGCGGCAGTAGCCCTGGACAGTACTAGCTTTGCGTCTGACGATGTCAGTAGCAGGACGGGCAGGGCCAGCCTTGTGTCGGAAGATGATAGGGGCAGGACGGATAGGACTAGGGTTGAGGAAGTATAGATTTCAATAGTCATTGAATGCCCAAATAAATTCTTGTGCTCCTTTAAAATTCATCCAAGACCTCTGCCAGAGTAGCCTATATTGGAGTAGTTGGGAGGCTTTGTATGGTAATACGTATAAATGAGAAAATGATCCTCAATGAGAAAACCATGGCTTCAGCCTAGACTTGACTCAATAGCGAGCTATTACCTACGGGCAGCAGTCATATTTCTTTTCTGCATGCTTAGTGATATTTTCTAACCCTCGACTCTCCCACATTAACACAACAGTATTCTGATTGTCGAGATTTTTACTTTGAACGTGACGCTCAAAAATGGGAGCCCATCTACACTTGGCTTGACAGGCCCGTCATGCCCGTCCAAATGATAAAGGGCTCACAGAGCCAAGGATTACTTCTGGCACTTCCTACCACACAGTACAACAATACATGGTTTCTACACGCGCAGTCTCCGTAATTAATAGCGAATTAAACATTGGCTGTCGAAATGGCAACGTTGGATGAAAAGAGAAAGAAATGACCAAAACAAGAAACAAAAAGAGGATAAGGAGGAGAATTCTTTGATCAAACTAATGCCGGTCGTTGTCCACGTCTTTTGTAAAAAGAAAAGAATACGCAGAAAAGGTCGCGGAAATGTTGGAAGATATGTCCCTTGGATATCACGTCAGGAGCACGAAATGGACAATAGATAACTTCAAACTACAGAGAATATGCCGGTGCCGATTCTTATCTTGCTTATGCAGCAGCGGCACTACCCTCTTCGACCTCTACACGAATGTGTTATATGCGTGCCAAACTACGAACCAAGAACGGCAAAGGTGACAGGTTTGCGACACTACTGTCTCCTATCTAGGTACTACACACCTTCATCCTTGCTGTCTTAATTAGTCAACATTTATCAGATGAATATTATCCGTATTTACCCACGCCCACACGCATATATATACGTATATAAAGGAATTAGATAAAGCTCAGAAAAGCCAAAATGACAAAAAGGAGGAATTCGCTGCATAGTCCTACCGCCACAAAACCACCACTCCAAGTCCTACCAGACACAACATGTCACAGAACAACACCAAATATAAAATATAAAATAAAAAAAGGACGATCAGTTTCCCTAACAAACACGCGCATCGCACACAGAGATGCCCGAGTCTTGTCAACAAATGGGTGCAAGTGACTTTGCCACAACCACCCGCGCAGCCCATTAGCCCGCCCACGCAACCCACACGAACTTGTGACTCCCCAGCTGAGACACACATGAACATCGGTTCCCCCCTCCAAACCCCAAACCCCACACACACATGTAAACATGTATACACATATGCCGTATACATATACACGAACAACCTTTATCCCAACCCCCCCCCAAGGACCCAAAGAAACAGTGAAATCCCGTATTAATCATATTGAATTCATCACAAAAGAAGGCAATATATTTCTTTAACTCCCAGACCATACTTCGTGCACCAGAGAAGTACATCGATCCCCCGAAACCAGAAAGACCCGCAGGTGCCGGACTCCCCCCCGTGATCATCCATACCCTACCCCCGGCCCCCCCTTTCGGCTCGGCCAACCGCAGCGTAACATCGCATCCTGTTCCAGCACTCCAATCTTTCTCTTCCACCAACTTTCCCATTGTCCTTGCTCTCATCTTCTTCCTCCTACTCCCTCCCACTGCCGAGACAATGCAGCTAGAATGATATTCGCCCGTGCTCCACTGCGAGAGGCCCAAATTTTGACAGCTTTGTTTTTTTTGCGCACGCATGTAGTAAGAGGGTGGCGTATGCTAACTTGTCGGGGTGGGGGGTATGGATATGTGTGCGTGTGTGTGGGCGAAGGGAAAGAGGGTGTCGAAGAGTACAGTAGGCCCAGATGAAGCTACTACATCTCATACCAATGGAACAAACAATAGTTTTTATCAGGTTGTCCAGGGCCAAGTGCCGCTACAGATCCTCAGAAATGGACCGCGCGGCTTGAGAGCAACCGCCATATCAGCTGAGATATCGGAGTGACACGGATTGGTAAGTAAGTAAAGGCGAGTAATGCTCCTACACATCCCGGATCACCGGAGCCTTAAACCTTCTGCCTGGATGGGTTGGATTGAGAGCAAACTCGTAAAGCTTGGGGTATACGTTGCGCTTGGATCTCTCTTCTTCTATAGCTTGCGCTGCCCACGTCACTATCCTGCCGCTCCCCCTACGCGCATGCACCTTGGTCGGTCATATGTGCCACAAGGAGGAAGCACGAAAAATGCACATACTATCACAACAGACGACCACGGGCTCACGATGCATTCTTATATAAGTCGCACAAACGGGTTCTCGACTGTAGTGCAACGCGAGTACAGCGCAGCGTAACCATTTTAAAGCACAGACCTGCTTCATTCGGTGGTGCATGTAGTACAAAGCAAAAGGCTGCGGCTGCGGGTCATTTATTTCCTGGGTTAGGCGTTTCAAGGATGCCCACGAACGCTTCGTGGGGAGTACCAGATGAAGAGATCGTGCATATCGAACACCTCCCTGCTCAGGAGCCATATCTATATTCGGTAGAAAGGTAAATCACACGCCTGTACGAGTAGTAATATCAGTTGTTGCATGTACAGCATGCAACATGTACCAAATCAAGAACACCACGGACTGTATGTGATCCAAAAAGAGGCAGCGGCATAGCACAGGAGTGTACAAAACATTAGCACAACGGTGACCCGCCAGAGACCGCGATAGGGTAACAAACCGTGACACATACCCACATACCCATACCGTAACAGACGTACATTAAGAGGAAAGATCTACAGGTATAATGGAAAAGTTAAAAACCCATGATCAGGTGTGAGGGCGTACCAGAACGCTGCACGTCGCGGGAGCTTGGGGGTAGAGTAGACAGAGGGCAGGCTAGCGAAAAGAGTCATGGGGATGTAACGGCAAGGAAGACGTGGGGAAGTGACGAAAAGGAAGAGATGCTCCGACGACACTGCTCACCACTATCAAAACCACCCTGAGCACATCCCCCAGCAGCCATGTTCCAATGACGTTATCCCAGTAAGACTTCTTTCAGCCACGCTATGGTAAAGCCCTGGCATGTGGCAGCGCCCAAGTACCCAGGCGCCATTATCATCATGGGTACCATAAGGCGCAAACGCGATGCACGAAGTCACCCGCAGCGCAAGGCGCGGGCCGCAAAAGCTCTTATAAATCCATCACCCAGCCTGTTGGTGACCATATCCTTGGGAACAAGTGAGAGCTAGCGGTTAGCTAGTCAGCACTTGGCTGCTGGATGATGAAGTTCCGGAGGTCCTGTTTGTGAGAAAGAACAATAGACCGGAGCCGAGGGAGAGACCTTCTGTGTGTGTGTTGGCGTGGTACACCCATGCGCAACGTTCTCAAACAGGCATTGCCCATCAGATCAGTCCGGGGTGCATGCTGTGTCGTTTTGACGGGGCTCGGGGTTAGGATGCATCGAATACGTAAGCATTCCGACGATTGCGTCTTGGATGGAGTGTAACGAGCTGAAGATGAGTTGAAACAATAAAGTGGTTATCGTCTGTACACAAGCGGCGATGAGAATATGCCATATGAATGTTGAATGTTTATGCAAGCATCGTTAAAGCTGGAAGTAGAGGACTGGAATGCAATGTAGCGTGTCAACATGGCCCCAAGTTCCAGATCACCAAGCTTGATAATCCGCGGGGCGATTTGCGGATTACACACACCCACGATCTCCTAGGTTAGCTCCGCATCACACCATCCCGCGAACGGGAGGCTAGAATCAAGGCTGCGGGCACCAAGACTGTCTAGGACTGAATTTGTTCTTTGGTGTCGACATCTAGTTCGTCAGGCGCCTTGCCTACCTTGGCATCGACTGGGGTGAGTTCCGTGTGCGATAGGCCTTAGCCAACAAGACTTCCTTGTGCGTCCGGTGAATCCGCTTAAACAACAGTAGAGACATGAAGAAGCATATTGAGCTGTTTCTTACTAGGATAGCATTATGCCGGTGAAGATGTCGATCTTTTGAGCGCACACCGCGGATATCAACGGGCGGTGACGTGACGAGTCAAGTTGCACGACAGTTTGCGCTCTCTACTCCGTATGTGACTCTGGGTCCTTCGAGGCGACGCATCCTCCGCCCTGCAACTTGACGGTATGAAATGGTGGATACGAGGTGACTTTGTGGCGATGACGACTTTCCCAGGAGACCATTGCGTAGCCGGTATAGACCCTCGGCCAGGGCCAGGGTAGCAAAGAGCATTACTACACATTTCGCCTTAGTGACGGCAAGAGCGGTGCGTAGTAGTATTGGTGAGGTGACGGATGGTTCAAAGGCGAGTCAGGAGGAGCTTTAGGCGTAGACTGAACGTTAGCAGTACTACTACTTGGTAGGCAAAGTGCAGATGACCTCGAGTAGAATGAGCCATCAAGCCCACACGACCGTCACGGTCAACCCCCCACCACCGCCCACCAGAGACGTGCCTCCAGCCTCCTTCTGGGACGTGGCAGTGTATGGATGAGGTGTGTGACCAGATGAAGTGTGAAGGCGTCTCTCTGTCTCTGCATGTACTTTGCAGAATGCGACTGCACGGATAAGACATACATGAGTTCCATCAGAAAACATCGAGAAATCCGACATGCGATCGACATTGTTGCAGGAGCCAGCCCGGCGCTCGTGGCCAACCCATTATAATTAGAGCATGGGCCCGGTTCATCGAATGGACCTGTCCAAGCTGCATCAGCGTTTGCGTCAAGGTTGCCTTATTACTACTGAATTACTACTGCTCGCTCACCTGTTGCCGTCGTTGTTGTCGTCGTTGTTGTTTTTGAGTTGGTTTTTGATGACGACAAAATTATTAATCTCGTGGCATCCAACATCAACTTGCTTTTACTTGTTCTCTTCTTCCTTCCTTCCATCCCTTTCGGTACTAAGTAGACCTACTACGCCAAGTTACAGGTACACCCAACTGCTGAGAGGTACTGCTCCGTACGGAATAATTGGGTGCTGAATGCTTCGCTGTTGCCTGTTCCCCTCCAGCAACACGGCACGTCTAAGCCCCGAACGCCGAAAAGACACGCCGGGCGGGTATCAACACACGCTGCAACACTGCGACGCTGCCACAGTCCTCAACTGACGAGCGTCCCCTGCAAGTCCACCTGCACCTGGAACCCCCGCCGGTCCGCCAGCCCACCAAACCACCTCTCACCGGGGGCTCCTTCAGCGGGTGATTAATAGGCGGTAGTAGTACAGAGTAGTACGGAGTAGTAAGTAGGGTAGTGTCCGTAAACGGGCTACAAACTCCCAGTGGACCTGACAGACAGCACCAGACGGCAGCCGGCAGCATCAGCATCTACATCAGCATCAGCCGCAGCGGGCGCTGGAGGTGTTCACGGGTGCGGTCCAATACGTCGCATTCGTCCATCCATCCAGTCCGTCCAGTCCATCCAGTCCACCCATACAACAGGCATCTGCATCATCTACAGGCCCATACTTTTTTTATACCATACATCCATCCATACCAGAACCTCTTGACCTCGATACCATCAGCTGGACACATCATCGTCACCTTCAACATTTTTTTTTTCAATTTGGTAATCAATCAAGTACTACCTACACCACCAAACCAAAACGTGACTGCAGCTGCAAACCCTGCGCCAAGTAACCATACATACGTCAACTGCACTTTAGTAGCAAGGCGGGATTGGACAGGAATCAGGTAGGATAGGTTGGACCGGCCTCCATTCCGTTCACCCATCCAATCCCCGTTTCCCCCTCTGTTAGTCCTCCACTCCATCCCACTCCCTCAACTCGGGGCTTGTGGGTTGGACTCGGGACTGCACTCTGTGTCTAGTGGACGTTCTATTCCAGGGACCGACTCCTCCTCCAACATTCTTTTTTTTTTACTTGTTGAGGCCGATTTATCTCTCAGGTTCTGTGGTATCTTCAGATCCGTCTTTTTTTATCAACTGGTCTCTACCCCAAACCAGTCGTATTTTCCAACATTCATCTTACTCTTTCTTCCCCTCCATCCCTCCTCCCCACCTCAACCTTCCCCTCTCCCGCTCCCACTCCCTCTTCCGCCCCCTCATAAGTAAGGCGTTCCTCCGGAGGGTCGTAACACAACCGCAGTCAGCATGCCCGAATATCGCCATATGCGGAGCGGGAGCCTCAATATTCCCAATGGCTCATCACGCAACGTTGCTACTCCCCGCTTCGAAGGACCTCGCAGTCCACCAAGTATGTACAGCTTCGATCGCGTTTAGCTATGTTGACAGTTCTGACATTGGCGTAGACACTGCTCATGTTCCGTGCAAGTTCTTTCGTCAGGGCGCATGCCAGGCCGGCAATGCATGCCCGTTTAGCCACGATCTCAGCGCTGCGGTTGAGACGGTGTGCAAGTATTTTGCCAAGGTAAGAAACGAGGCACTTTTGTTGGCCGCGACTCTCACACATTTGCTAACTCTAAATTACAGGGCAACTGCAAGTTTGGTCCTAAGTGCGCCAATATCCACGTACTCCCCGACGGCCGGCGCATCAACTACGGAAAAAACGGCGTCACGATAGGCCATGGTGGCATGAATCTGCCAGGCACCTCGCAAAATCCGACTTCGCCAAACTCCAACGATGGCACAAAGAGCAGCCGTCACGCGCATGCGCAGTCTTCGACTAGTGCATTGACCAACTCGCTCTACCAGGCCGATCACGACCCCGCCGTTTTCCCCTTCGACGACCGCGCGCCGATGAGCCACTTGGGCCGACAGCCGAGCTTGGATAACGGCATTCCTATAATCGACGCTCCGAATTCTCACTACAACTCGGTGTACGGGTCACCTCGCGACGACGAGGGCTCAAATCGCCTTGGGCTTGGGCTTTCGCCTGTAGGCAAGGGTCTATCCGTCCTCGACGCCCCGCTCCCCGCCTCGTTCGACTCCAACGGCCTATCTAACGCGGCCATGTTCCCCGGTGCACCCTGGCCTTCTTCAGTCCCTTCCAAGTTTGGCCTTGAGTCGCCCTCTCCGTCTTGGAGCAATGCCAAGGATGCCCGTACTTCGGAGACGTTGAAGATGCTGCACTCGTCTGCCTTTGGTCCTTCAGATCACGTCGCGACACCCATTGCCGGCAGTCCACCAGTGGGGTCTCAGCCAGGCGCAGGAGAAGAATACTTCGGCAAGAGGGCGATGCATTCTTCTCGCAGCTTCGCCAAACCGAGAATGCTCAGTGCCAGTGTGCCCAAGACGTCTGTAGATAGGGACTGGGAGGCTGAGTTTGCATTCGGAGATGAGGGAGATGGACCCGAAAACTACGTACCCGAGAACTTGCAGGATCTTCTTACCCCGGCTGAAAAGGCTCGACGAGGCTCTTTCCGTGGTGAGAATGACGTGAATCTCGATGGTATGAAATATGGCAGTCCCATTGGCACGAGCCCCGGACGATGGGGACCAGTGTTTCCCCGACAGAAAGATGATGATGATCTGTCGCGGTCAGCGCGTGGCGCTTCAGCCTTCGGACACGTTGGCAGCCCCTTGCGAAACTCTACTTTGGCTCAAGAGATGGGCGGTAGCTCCCGTACATCTACTGCACGGGCGGGCAGCGAGCCAATGTCAATGCTCTCTCAGCAGCTTCAACATAGCCACATTGACGATGGAACCAACACCAGCTCCGGCGGCCACTTACACCCAGCCTCCGCTCGCAACAATGCTATTCCGATAGGCATCAAGGATCGGCACATGGAGCGACATGTGTCATCTGGAAGCATCAGCTCAGCTGGCCGCTTCGCCACTCCTATTGACGAGGACTCTGCATTCGTCTTCAGCATGGAGGAAGAAGACGATACGGCTATCGCCAAGGCCCGAAAGCGAGGCTCTTCTGGTATGGCCATGGGCGTTTGGCCCAGCTACGCCAGTGCTGCCGCGGGCAAGCAGAATGGCCAAAAGGATGGAGGCCCTGTGCCCGTCAATGGCCAGTAACTCTTGCACATGATATGAGCAACGAGATTATGACACGAGCTCACGCTCTTTCAACGATGACCAAATCCGACGTCTCCAAAGATATATTTTTGCTTTCTTTTACAATTTTGCATTTCCGGGAAGAGAAAAGTCTGGGCCAGCCGTGGTGCACATACAATGCCCTCAGCTCTGTTATTTTTATTTCTTTTTTTTTGTGCCATTTTTCTTCGATAGGTTGACTTTTGTATCCTCCATCCACTTTCGTACACCAAGACCTCGGGTCAGAAGCACTGCACTTTTTAACCCATACTTTTCAGGGTATATCTCCGTTCTGTTGGAATTTTAGTATTGTTTCTTTGGGAGTTTGCGATGGCTTTTTGTTTTCCTTTTTAGTTTTTAGTTTTTAGTTTTTTTTCAGCGCTGAAAGCTAGGTTGGATGCACTTCGATGAGAGGCTATGCTCGGTCTCGAGGAGGTAATCTATCGGGGACTTGGTTATCTAAAATGTTCAAGGTCCACGAGGCATGCCGGTGGCATGTTCTTTTGCTAAATGCGGGTATGATACATATTGGTTCTTGGAGTGTCTAGCGATATAGATGGGCGGGGGCTGATGGTGCCGAAATGCTGAGGGCGCATCGAACGAAGAGAGATACGGGTGGCAGCTGGTGATTACTTGACAATGAGTTTTGAATATAAATCGCGTCGACGCATGTTATCAAACATTATTTTCCGCAGGTGCTTTCACGCGATGGGACTAAATGCCATCTTGTCACAGACCCATCCACCCTCGCAGAGGCATGGGTATTTCCATGATGAATCAAAAATAGAGGTTGGTTCTATACATTGTTACAAAGCACACGATCATCTAAACCGCATGCCACCCCTCTGCGCACCCATCTACGACAACAGTCCTTTTTTTTTCTGTTTTTTCCCGTCTCCCGATGTTGGTCAAACGAAGTGACTGACACCCATCCTCCCATGGCCTTTTAATCCTTCTTTTGAAGCCCGGTTCAGGAGACCTACGTTGTTTTTTTCTCTTTCTCCAAATGCCAAAGTATTATACATCCTTTGAAGGGGGTGAGGCTTTGGTTTGGAGCCACTGGGGGGGAGGGAGAATAAGGTGAGGGAGTTTAGTGGGCATCGGGCTGGTTAAGGATGTACTGGACAGCGTTGTCGACTACAGAAAAGGTGTTAGTTTGTATATACAAGTGATGAGGTGGTTTTTGGAGTGGACACTTCTTTTGTCCACATCGTTCTGAGGGTAAAAAGGGAGAGGAGTAACGTACTCGAGTGGATGTTGTCGGCATCCTTGTCGGGGATCTCGATGCTGAACTCCTCCTCGATGGCCATGACGACCTCGACGGTGTCGAGGCTGTCAAGGCCGAGGTCGTTGGCGAAGTGGGCGGCGGGCTTGATGTTCTGGACGTCGTTGACCTGTATGCACCAATTCGCCATTAGCGTCTCGTCTTTGTTTTCTCCTCTTTTCTCTCATCTTTTCCCTCCATCTTTTCTCTCTATCCCTCATTTTCCCCCTCCTTGCCCTCCAACCGTTTCCCTTTCCAAGATATCCCTCGAAGTAGCTTGCTTCCAGCTAGCGCTGTGCTATTTTTTGCCGTACCTTGTCAAAGCCCTGCAGGAGGTTCATGATCCTCCCCTCGACCTCCTCCTTGTTCAGCGGGCCGCCGGCAGAGTACCACCGGACGGCCATGCCCATCTTGGGCGCAGCACGAGCGACGGCAGCGGCGGGACGAGCGGCGGCGGGCGCGATGATCGTGCGGCGAGCGACGAGGGGTGCGACGGCGGCGGCGGCGCGGGGTGCCGAGCGGAGGATGGTAGCTGCGCGGAACATTTTTGCTGGCGGGGTGTTCTTTTTTTTTTCCTCTTTTCTTTTTCCCTTTTCCTTTCTATGCGAACCTCAAAAATCCAAGCACAACGTAAAAAAGTTGTTATCCCGGGAAGAAAACGGATTGACCTATCACGGAGGGGCGGGGAAAAAGAGAAGAGGGTGGCGGGTGGAGGGAGAATTAGATTTGCGGCTTTCGTTTGAAAATGTCGTGACGTTTGAGAGTCGTCGTTGTTCGGACTTTCTCTGGGATGACTTGACGGGGAAAAATCTCGCCCTCGGGAAGAGGGTCCTTCGGATTGGCCGCTTGTTGGTGGTTGACTTGGAGCTTCCCGGTTGCTAAAAGGTACGTACCTAGGTACACAGATAGTGCGGGGCCTTCCTTTCTTCGCGCGAGTGCTCGGGGACAAGTAAAGTCACGTGAATATCGTCAAAAAAATTAGTCAGCCGCATGGTAGGCGATGCGATTGGTGCGAGGCGTCTGCTTTTTTGGCTTTTAGAATTCCGGGTTGAGAAGGAACACACCCTGGAGTTGCTGTCGGACTGACATTTATAACAGCAAACAGAGATTGATGACAGGCTTCATCGTATTCATGACGTAGTTGAATATTCAACTTCTTTTTTCTTTGTTAATAAAATCAAAAATCAAGTAAAATCATGCTGTGATTTCATACTAGACTCTCCGTTTCTCAAAACGTTCATCTTACAATCGCATTTATGGAGATAAACATCCGCATCCTCACGACACTATATCTTACCACGGTATTTCAGGATGCTTCCCTAAGCTTTCCTTATTTATGCGTGTAAATAACATCGCAAACGACCTAACTATTCTTTTCGCTTTTATTGGCTGCCTGGCCAGAAAGCATCTCCTCTCTAACCAACCACCCGACGACAATCATGGTCCCCAAGCCACCGAGTAAGCCAACAACGGCAGCCCCTACGAACAGACTAACCCAGGATGCTTTGTAGGCACCCATGGTCTTCAACGAAGCAAACGAGTAGACTAGCCACATGAGCGCCGCTCCCGTGTAACACGCATAGTCCCACTGAAGTAGGGTCCTCAGGTAGAACCGGTCATCCAGAGCTCCCTCTGCGGCATCCCAAGCCGGGACAAACACCTCGGCCCAGGAGAACGGCGCACGCAGCCGGAGGTACCAAAAATTCGCCGTCGTCGCGGCTGCGATGAGACACATGGTAACTCGAACGGTGGTCTTCGTGTTCTTTGGCGCGGTGATCACCTTGGAGAAGACGAGGTGGGCGAGGGACCCCCAGATAGGGTACAGCTGCCAGATCCAGTTCCACCAGTGCCGAGTCTCATACGAGGGATGGAGGTAGCTCACGACGCTGGGGACAAGGTACGCCAGTAGAATCGTCGGGAGGACGGCGCCGACCCGAGCCTTGTCGAGTGCGGGTGCTGCACCCCCCTTTCTGCACGACGGACCACTGCCCTTGGTGAGGTAAAAGGCATAGAACCATATGGGCGAAAGGCTACCAATAGCGATAAACTGACCAAAGAATGCCAGGAGAAAAGGACTTTACCACAATAAGTATTGGCTCCTTAGGGAATATTGATTTTGGGGTTGTTCTTTGACCAGATAATACTTACTATTGGAACACGCTACCTTTGTTACCTCTCCTGGACCCCTCGAGCATCAAGATGGTGTACACGCCTGCCCATTCCACCACGAGGGTGAAGCTCTGCCACCAGGCTCTCTGGTCGGCGGGCCACATCTGCAGCTGCGCGAACGCGACCGTGATGCGGGCCAGGGCGTTATCGAGGCCCGGGACCAAAGGGCCGTAGAAAGAGGACAGCAGTTTGACGGAGACATTACCGCTGGTGTAAAAGCCCGCCTCCTGCATGGGCTGAAAGATGATTGGGAGGGGAGGACCGAGAGAGGCGCCCGCGCGAATCATGAAGAAGGTCGGGAGCAGGATTGGCAGGGCCATTAGAGCACGGAAAGAAGCCATCTTGTCCAGGTAAGTCTGCTGCTCTCCTGGTTCTTGGGACAATGGAGGCTACGTTATTGAAGATGATTTCGGGTGAGTACGGCCCTTTCCTTTATAGTGTACGGAGCATGGCGACATGACTTGTTTGTTTTTCCAAAGGGGTATCGGCCGGCTCTGCATCCTCTAGCTGCATCTCTCGTGTAGCGGATCCCCGGATACCACCCGGTCCAGCGCCAAGCCTAACATCTTGACAGAGCACGTCCACAAACCTTTCCGTCCAAATGATTTATGAAAGGTTCTTACGTTTCACCTGGGCGTCGTACACAGATTTGGGCGCGTGGAATAAGCAACAAGCACAGCTATAAATCCATGGTTGAGTGTTGTCTGTGACATTTTGGCTGTCCGGGGTACAAGTATTGGGGGTCGGAGCTCCCTCGGCCAATCGGAGGCGGAGTTAGCCTTGCCTCGACTTCCTTTTTGGAACTCGCCACCTTGTCCAAGCGTGGATGCACATGAGTGCATAGGGAACAGGGAATATTCAACTGGTGGTGGTAAGTATATGGATATCACGTAGCGGCCATGTCCCGAACCAAATACCAAAGGTGTCATGAGTGCGGGAGGCAAAGGATGACAGCGGGGATTGGTATCGGTTACACGAGTTTGGGGTCAGGGGAGCGATGCGGACCACTAGTGATGATGGTCCTGCCCCCCTTTCGATGGACGTACATCACGAGATGGCACAATGGTATGCCTTGACCGGGCCGGCCAATCTCGAAAGCAACTGTACGGCACCGGAGGGTGAGCCCGCCCGCATACCAGACCAGCATAGCCGATTCCATACTATACACTTTCATGCAAATAACAGCTGGCGTAATAATCGAACATGGCCTTGAATGCTACAGGTTATTTTTGTTTGTTTTCTTTATGTACAGACCCGCGGAAGCTTTCTCAAGACTGACGACGTCCCTGACTGACTGAACCGTCCGAACTCCTCCGCGCAATAAACACACGCCTTCTTCGCAACACTTTCCCATTGGAGGTAGGTCAAGGTAATACAAAACGAACAAGGCCTCCCCCCGAAAAAGAAAAGCCTCAACATTGTGATACATTTTTGATGGATTCCCCCCCAAGGGTAATCCGAGGAGGAAGTTGATTTTGGTGATTTATGGTGTCGTAAGGGGGAGGTTGGGGAGTTTGGGGGTGAGGAGAAAGGAGAAAGTAGTCGCCGTTATTTATCTGTAGGGAGAATCGGCGCGGATGACGGCGGCCAGCTCCGGCTCCCACTTGTCACCGTTGCTCAACAGCTTCTCTGCAAAACAAAGTCAGTATTTTTGGTCTTTTGTACTCAGGCGAAAGCCAGGGATTCGGCAGTCGAGCTTTATGTATTTACCCTTGTTGTACAGCAGCTCCTCGCGCGTCTCGGTGGCGTACTCGGCGTTGGGGCTCTCGACGATGGCGTCGACGGGGCACGACTCCTGGCAGAAGCCGCAGTAGATGCACTTGGTCATGTCGATGTCGTAGCGGGTGGTGCGGCGGGAGCCGTCGGCGCGCTCCTCGGCCTCGATGGTGATGGCCTGGGCCGGGCAGATCTGGAAAAAAAAATATCAGACAGTGTCCGCCTGTGATTTTCGGTTCATCATGTCGAGCTTACAGCTTCGCAGAGCTTGCAGGCGATGCAGCGCTCTTCGCCAGAGGGGTATCGTCGGAGGGCGTGCTCGCCGCGGAATCGAGGACCGATAGGACCCTAGGTAATACCCTTGTCAACATCCTTTTCCTTCTCCCCCTTCCCACCAGAACAACCAATTGACATCCCCCAATGCGCATACCTTTTCGAACGGGTAGAAAATCGTGTACCTATTTTCCAGACCGTCAACCCCCCAACATTCCTTCGTAGAGCCATTTTTTTTTGTGCATCGGGTCAAAAGACTTACGGCGGCCGGAAGAACTGCTCCAGCAAGACGTACATGCCCCTCGCCATCTCGCTGAGCAGGAAGAACTTGCCCATCTTGTCCAGCGTGCTGTCCCGGTCCCAGTGCCACTCGACGCGCTTGCTCAGCCGGAAGTCCCGCGGCGGGGGGCCCCTGGGCGTGGCGTAGCCTCTCGTCTGCTGCTGTCTCTGGACCATTGCTCTGACGATGGCGGCCCGGGCGGCGCTACCCGGGGCGGATGCCGCGGTGCGCGCGAGCTGCTGGCTTACGAGCGACGTTGGTGCCATCTTGATTTTATTTTTTTCGCAAGGCCGGCGGATCGGTCTCGGTTTGACGGGGGGGGGGGGGAGAGGGGAGGGGGGCAGGTGCCGGAGGGAGGAGAGACTTGTCGGGGGCTCGGGAGCTTTTGGATATGTGGTGGGTGGCGTCTTTGACGTGATGGAGTTTCTCAAACCTGGCTGCGGGATTACAATTCTCGAGCCGTGATTGGCTGAAGCGCCCACCCGTGACTAATCACGTGTCCCCTTTACCTTTTACACCAGATTTACTACTTCATAGATCATCATCTCATGTTATCGCCACTTGACAGAAACAGATATGCACATCATCGGAATTATTGGTAAAATGAATTTCTCTTGTGCGGACTTGGCCTGGTGCATGTTGCGCTGAGACGAATGAGTTTCTCGGAGGCATCTCCGCTCGTCGCTGATTCGCACTCATCTTAGGTACCGAAGGGTCTTTGGAAGTTTAGTTTTACAACGTAGATAGGACAATTGGTATCGGTTCTCGATTTAGTAGAATTTGTTTGAATATTGAATGATATTCATGTACTCTAACGCCTCATTGCTGCATCTCTTTCGTTTCCATCATCCTAGCGCCGTGCTCCTGATATCTTCCCGAACAGAAATGGCAAATGGAAAATGGAAAATGCTCCGTCTATAACGCCGTGGCTTGCTGAAAATCAAGTAAAACAGTACCACCTTCTGAGATTTACACTGTTATCCTCTCAGAAGCTCTTCTCCCAAGCTCCCCACCAGACCCCAACGTTGGCAGCCACCACGAGGTCCAGCATTTTCAGCCCATCATGGCCAATGATGAGCTTGCCCATCTTGGCCCTCTTTCCTCGGTTGCCGCCTCCAGCTTTTTCCTTGCCTAGGTTGACGTCGAATGGTGAGATATCATCATCGTCGTATTCGGATGAGTCGCTGCTTCTCCTCCAAAACTTGCCTAAATTGCCAATCTTGGGGATATCCAGTGTGCGGTCCAGATCGTCAGGTGCTGAGGGAGAGGAAGAGATGATTTCCGAGGACGGCAAGTTAAAACGTAACTCGCTCACGACGCTGGATGGTGAGGTATTGGTCGACTGAGATCCCTGTTGATCAGCCACCAGAGGGTTAAAGGCCGAAGTATCCGTGTTGTGTAGGAAATGGTGCAAGCGAACACTGCGGCCAGCGTTGCCGGTACGGAACTCGCAACGACCACCCCAGGGACTCGAGAAGACGTAGCCTCGGGGTTTCAGTCCGGGGCCCGGTTGAGTAGTGGGTGCATCGGACGTCATCAAGTCTTGCAGGGCTGTGTCGAGACTCTGACCGCGCGAATGAGAATTATTGAGGTTGGTCCTGTTCTTGTCAAGCTTGTGAAACTTTTCCTTGAGATTCGACGCGAAAGACTTGGTGTACATCATGACGATCTGGCGAGAGAACATGCCTCCGTGTGCCTGGGTGCTCATTTGAGCGCCATCGTGCAGCTGAGTCGGAAAGTCGTCTCCTCCCCTTTGGGCCGGCATGCCACGGAACTTTGCGTAGCCTGACGTCTCGATGCAGACGTCAATGGGTGGCCTATTTGACGAAGGTATGATGGCTCCCTGAGGACTGCTATTTTCAATTTGGTGAGATTCGATGGTACCGATGTTCCATTGATTGCCCGAGCTTGGATCCCGCCTGATGAGGCTCAGATTGAATGAGCCGGGCTGTTTTTTGGGGCTCGGCGAGCGGCTTTGTGGTGATACCACGGTGGCAGGTTGAGAGATGTACGAGGGTGGCGGGTTAATGGACGGATCACGCACGGAAAAGCTCTGTTCCTCGGATGCTTCTAACGAATACTCGGGAGGAGGACCTCGGGTCATGTCTGTTCCGGAAGTAGGAGGACGGACGTCTGCTGGCACATCGACTGTGGCCTGAGGCCTAACGGGCTTGCGACTGGGGAACCGAGTCGGGGGAGCAGCGGAAGGTTGCGAAGGCCCAGCTGCCATATCGGGTAAACCTATTCCTGAGTCTTCGAGAGGGACGGAGCCGGGCGAGAAATGCGGATTGGGCATGCCCCGGGGTGATGTGTAGTTCGGCTCGCTTGGAGGGCTTTCGGGAGTGACTGGTCTGCCAGCGCCAGCGATGGGTTTCCGCGGAATCGTGTAGATGGAGCGGGCATCATCCTCGCTCACCCTTGACCTCAGCCTATCATCTTCCCCTTCATTATTCCTCCAAATAGTCGGCTCCTGTCCTCTGGTAGTGTCGAGATGCACGTAGTAGAGGCAGCTCGCAACATCTTCGGAGGTGACATTTTTGATCTGGGGCTTGAATGGGGAGAGGATTATGTCTAGTAAAGCCGGTTAGCAGAGCCTGTGTGACTTGAAGGGCCAGGGTACGTACCTCGAGTGCCGGGGACACGAGAAATGTACAGTGTCAAAGGCTCCTGGCGCTCCTCGTTTGGCTTGGTGGGGTACTGCGGCGGGTTGGCGGCAAGAAAGTTGAGCGAAGCTAAAGATCTGGCCTCCATGTCTAATTACGAATAACGAGAGAATAGTCGGCAATACGATGTGAGGAAGAGGTTTCCCAGTGCACGAGTCTGGGGCCGAGGGTCTGATATAAAACTGATGGATCAGATCGGCAGGTTGGGTGAGACTGCGACGCCGTCACCGATATGAGCCAAGTCTAAGACCCGGGATGAGACGGTAAGGCAAAGACTTGATAAGACGGAGAGAGAAGAAAAAAGAAGGGCGACCTAGCACAAAGCTGGGGGAGAAGAGCCGGAACCCGAGGATTCTCGCCTACCCACTCGGCTCAATAAATAGCGGGAGGAAAAGAGAGAACAAAAAGAAAGATGCCGAGGAAGGAGAAGGCATGGAGAAAAAAAAAGCAGCGGGAAACTTTATCGGGTTGCAAAGCATGAATGAAGTGCGTTGGCCTAAATGAGCTGTCAAACTGACGCGGCCAACGCTGGACCAGCCTCGAATTCTTTGACCCCGTGCCCTTGCAGACCTGGCGCTAAGAAGGGAAAAAAAGAGAGGGAGGGGCTTGTTAGCGGTAATGCACAGGTTGATGAATGGTGATAGCGGTTGGGGGGTGTTTTGAGACAGAGCGGTACTTGGTGAGTGGTTGCCCAATTATTGGATAGCAAGGTTTATTGAAAAAGCCACCTTGAAGCTTCCGGTGCCAATGAGTTCCATCATTGTTGAGCCTGAAAGAGGGACCTGATGGACCCTGCAGATTTCGGCTACCTGACCAGTGACAGTGGGGAGAGGAGGCTTTTTTTTCTCTTTTTTTCCCCCTTGACTTGGGCAAGGTAGCTGCCCGGCGCTACGGTGTACTTAGGCTAGGGTCGAGTTGTCTTAGGGGGTCTTGTTGGGGAGACGTCACCGTGTGGCTGTGCAGCTCCAGCAGCTTTTGTTCCTGTGTCCTTCCAGCGATTATCAGCGTGCTGTCAACTGAGCACTACTATTATTGGGTCCCTTCAGGGCATATCGCCAGCCAACATCGGGGAGCAAGCTGTCGTAATTTCAGTACTTACGGACTGGCCACGGACCGCCGGACAACGGAACCCAGGGCTCGCATCATGTCCCCGACCAGCCTCCTCCCCCGCGGAGCCGCAAAAGGTAAAAGCTCTCCAACCTTCCGCGCATTTCTACTCCGTATCCAGGGACAAAAAAAAAGATGAGAAGAATACTCAATGATTTGGTCTCTGCGTCTATTCCCGATTTTCTTCATCATATGACTCATCTCAGCCTTGTCAGGCATCTCGAGACCCTGATCAATTACGTTGGTCTGCTGAAGATCCCTCGCTGTTGTGGACGACGAGTCCTCGTCATCGAGTAAGAATATGACCGTTTGTCTTCCTTCCTCCTCCTCCTCCTCCAAAATAGCAACCGCCGTATTTGTCACCAACGGCCGAGTGAAGAATCATTACCCGCCACTCTGGATACACGCCCAAGGACAAGGTCGATTGATGGTAAAGTTGCAAGTATCAATATCAAACTACCAACTACCACTACCAGTAGGTAGCAATTCACCAAGGACCACGCACGAGGTAGGGTAGTAGTCCGGGAAAACAAGGGCGGCCTATCATGGTTTCGCTGGCTAAATATATCCATGCACCGGAGACAGCCAATAGGATGGACCTATGATGCCTATTTTGGAGAACTGGGCATCATAATAACACTTCCACGCCATTCTACTTGGGCACACAAAAAAAACGACATCATCTTGGAAAGATACTCTAATAATCCGGAATTTGCCATTGAGTTTTTCTAATATCGAAAGTTTGGAGCCGCCAAACAACACAAACTTTGCTCTTAAAACAAACAGAAGGTGAAGAAAACCCACCGGCAACCACATTAGACTTCGTTCCCTTTTCCTTTTCCCTCGACAAGAGGGGGAAAAGACTCTTCCCTTTGACGGCTCCAGAATCGATCATGTTTCCCGCAATTAATACTTGGCTCCCCCCTTCATATCGTATTTCTTTAGCATCCTCCTCGGGCTTTCTTGCCTAGGTAGGTAGTAACATACTCCGTACAGGTGTTCAGTTCCCCGCGCAGCCCCCGGTCGGCTCGCATCGCGTGTTGGTGGCCGTCACGTACTCGGTCCCGGCGCAGCCTCCAGGGCACCCCTGGTCGCATGACCAGCCCGTGTAGGCCGCCGCCACGTCCCGGGGGCACCCGCAGCCCGGGGTCACGGTCTTGATGGCCATGCACATGGGCCGCACGCAGGTGCTGCAGACCGAGGTGGTGTGCGTGATGGTAGGACAGGGTGGTGTGTTTTCGGCTCTGTACAGATGGTTTTTTTTTTCGACGGTCAGTGCTCGCTCAGCAGGGGAGAGTGGGGGTGGGGGAGAGGGTGGCGTACCCGACGAGGGAGACAAAGAAAAGGGCCAGGGTGGTGAGAGGCTGCATCTTTCGAGTTGTGGGTTAACAATGTTGTTTGTTGATGCTATCAACAAGCCGAGGTAGGTAAGTAGATAGATAGATAGGTATGTAGGTATTATTAGAAAAAAAAGAGTACGAAGAATAGTATGATATTATATGGTAGCTTGGCAGATAAGTTTGTTGGCGAAAGCTTGCTTGCACAAGAGATGCAAAGAAAACATCATCGAGCAGGGGCAAACATCACGCTTATATGTATACAGGTATGCTGCACAAAACAAACAATACCTTTCCTAGGTAAGCTCACTTTTTCAGCCGCTCTGAAGACGGTCACGTTTCTTCTTCTTCCTCTTCTTGCTCTTCTTCTGCGTAGGCATGTTTTCTTGTCCCTTTGCTACCCGAGAAATGGAAGATCAGGTAGAGCTGCCTGCATAACTTTCTCGTATTTTCCTGACCAAGGGAAAAGAAAACACATGCCATGTTGGACTAAAACAAACGTTCCGTCGTCAGTGGCTGAGTTGCAAAATCCCAACGCGGGGGACCTTTTTCCTCTCTCTCCCTCTCTATCTCTCATGTTACCCCCCTCAACAGAAAATTACTCCCCGGTGACGATGCAAGGAGAAAGAGAAACTCTATCGCCCCTCCTAACCTAACCTTGTGGCGTCGTCCGTACGGAATACATCTCTCACTATTGTTGCCAAGAATAGAGAATTTTGCGGGGGAAGAAAAAAAAAAGAGGCGGGCTGTTTTTTTTTTTTGAGTTTTGACGGGGTACGGCGTATTTTTATTATTACTCAATGGCGTTTTGCCTTTTTCACCAACGAAGGCGTTGCTACAACTACCGCTCGTAGTGTGTGTGGCACGGGAGAGGAGGCCCTTTGTGCCAAACGTCCTTGGTGGGATGGTGCGGAAAGAGGGCCGAAGAGGGGGGAGGGGAGGGTAAACGGCTGAGCCGTTCGGAATGACGGCCGGGGAGACAAAGCCGGCGTTGCGATGAGCCGGTGAATACTAACATGTACGTACTGTACTCCGATTATATTCTCGTATTTCAGCTTCCCGGGGCTATGCGAAGGGCCGAGACTCGAGGTCGTCGCGAATGTCACACATGTGGTCATAGACTTGTCTCGTGGGGGTTGGAGGAGTTTGATTGTGAATTTTACGGTGGAAGACTAAAAAGATTCAGCAAGGGGCTCGTCTCTTCCCCAGGTTTGCCCAGGGAGAAATAGAGTTGGAGATGTAGAGAGAGGAAGACGGGAAGAGAATGGAGAGAGGTCTGACATGTGACTGATATTTTGGTAGAAATGCTAGGTCTACAAATGCCGTCTTTCAAGCCTGTGCCTTCTTCTCATCCACGATGCGCTGCACAACCTCGTCGAGGTCCTCGTCCTCGAGCCCCAGCAGCTCCATGGCGTAGCCGTCCTTCTTGGTCCAGTCGGCGTTGAGCGCGCCGAGTGCGAAGACGATGCCCTCGATGTAGTGCCAGTCGCCGGTGCCCTCGGGGCTGAGGTTGGACGACATGCGGTCCAGGTACGCCATGGCCTCGTCCCTCTTGACCGTCCACTTGGCCCCCGTGGCCTTCTCGACGCTGGCGAGCAGCCGGTTCTGGCTGGCGAGGAAGGACTGGACGAAGACGGTCTTGTTGGCCGTGACCTCGGGCCTCTCGAGGATCCTGACCGTGGCCTCGCCCACGCGCTTCAACGTGGAAGCCGAGGCGGGGGCCTCGCCGTCGTCCAGGATCAGCGCCTCCCTCTTGTCCAGGTCAAACTGCAGCAGCCCGTCGCGCAGCCCCCAGTCGAAGAAGTGCCCGCACACCAGCGCCGTCCAGCTGAACGAGTCCGGGAACTCGCGCGCCAGCTCCTCGCACCGCTCCCGCACGCGCGTCTTGTCCCGGTAGATCTTGAGCCGCTTGAGGGCCTCGGGGCTCGCGGCGTCGCAGCTGCCGAAGTCGGCGGGGATGAAGCGCCTGACCCCGGCGGCCGCGGCGGCGTAGGCCAGCCGGAGGTGGTGGTCGAGCCGGTTCGGCAGCGGGAACGCGGCGATGACGGCGTCCTGGCCCGCCAGGACTTCTTGCAGCGCCGGCAGGGCGAAGTCGGCGTCGACAAAGCGCGTCGTCAGGTTCGGATGCTCTTCGAGCTTCGAGGTGGACCCCTCGCGTAGGAGCGCCGTCACCGACAGGTTAGCCCCGAGGAGCGCGGGGAGGAGCTTCGAGCCCAGGTTGCCGTTGGCTCCGACGAGCGTGACTTTTGTGAGAGGCGCCATTTTTTCTCCTTTTTCTTTCTTCCTATCTTTTGGCAAAAAAAAAAAAGGTTCAGGTTATCGTGTTGGGGACGGTATTTGCTGAGGGCCGGTCGATGTCGAATGGCGGGGGAGGGGTCGAACGGAAAAAAAGGTTGGAGGGGTACCCGTGTTTTTCGTGCAAAAAAAAGTTGAATCCTTCCCCAATGCACGGAATACGTACTGTTGATAATAACAGCCCGGCAGGTGAGTAGAATACCTGAGCTCCAATTCCGTCGAGTATTACTATCAGCAATCAAGCACTGAGTAAGATCTCCTGGATGGATGGAATATTTCGGCCAACCACGCCTAGCTTCGGTGCTGGTAGTGGAGTGAGCCATTAACCTGCTCGAAAAGTCCCGGGCGAGTAGACAAAGGGTCCAGAATCCAACAAGCTTATATTAATCTTACTAATTAACTTAAATATATATATTAAGAAGAATTTAATATATTTCTTAGTACAGCACCGCTATTACTATTCATTCTAACAGCCTCATTTTGCTTCCGAGGATCCTATATACAAAACAAAAAGCTGACCTCTTATATTGTGTACATCCCAAATCGGCACAATCGATTGCCGCATATTGTCACACAAGTCCGAGAAGAATAACAGAACTCACCAAACCAATAGATGCTATATTTATCCGCTATTGCTCTTCTATTTTCTGTCTTATATCCCGGCTGTGTATAGCGTTTCGTCTATGGCCATTTACTATATGTCCTAGAAATCATAGTAGGACCTAGCTGGTAGAAAGTCCACGAACCACGCGGTTATAAAAGTGAACAACTTCCCGGGCTGAGAGCAACCAGCCCTTCATGTTAAATTAAAAAAAAAATTAACAAGCAATTATAGTCAGGATTAAACGAGGGCAACTTGTTGGGTTCATTCTCCTATAGACGATATACACGAATTCTATGGGGGAAAAATTGCACGTGTCAAGGGAACGGTCTCCCACGGGCTTCAACAGGTTTCAAGAAGAATAAACAGATGCAACTATCCAAAGAGCTCATTATAAAAAAAAAAGGGGGGGGGGGGGGGGGGGGGGAAACAACACCAAATACGAACAGAGACTAGCTGAGAGAAACAGTAGCATCATTCATACCCTCGTGATAATAGTAAGAGCAGTATATACAGTCCGGTGCGCTGAATCAAGGTCTACAACCAAACATCTACGACAGAGAGCAGCCACTCCGCGTGCATATGGATACAGTCTTCCAGTCCTCATTAATGCCCTCCTTCCCATGACGCATGTGGCTCAAAAGAGATGATAACACCATACAGAGCATGCCGAGGCAAGATGACCCTATTCATGTCGTCTACCAGGAACACGAGCAACCGCAGCCCTCATCACCCAATTCCCCCATCTCTTCCTCACCTCTCTTACGCTCCGTGATATTTAATCAGCCGCAACTTTCATCTCTACCATTTGCTCCACGCTCGTCACCGATGCATAGCAGGTACCACAAAGCCTGCTAGGCAGGGGTTTTCTTCCGGTCAGAATAGACACCCGCACTTAGCCAGCTTCCACGCCGTAGAAACCCCAACCGCGAATGCATGCAGGGTCTCTTCCACTACCCAGGATCAACCTTGGCCATTGGTTCTCTGCCATGTATCTACCCCAGACCTAAAAGTAAATCACCGGTCCGCAATTGTGGGGATCCGGTCCGGAGCGAAGATGAAGCCGCAAAGGTGAACGGATGCATGGCTGAAGGTCCTTTGGTCTAGCGTTGCCCTTCCCCTCTCCCCTGGCGTAGGCGGCGCTTAGCGCTGGGATATCACGGTTGGTACGGGGTACATACAGTATTGATCAATCATCCACAGCAACTACGTTTTCCTACTCTATGCATGTCGCTGCTTTCACACATACCTTTCAGGAAGAGTGTACTTCTGGGCGAATGTCCAGTCTGTGGCAGCCAAGGCAGCATCGCTAAAATACTCTGCTATTTGGAGAGTTATATTGACAGGAAAGGAGAGCGCTTCACGTTGCGCAGCTATGTGTACGTGTGTTGTGGATGATGCAGAAAGACGCAGAAAGAAACTTAATCCCAATAGTCCAAGCAGAAACTCTGATCCCAATCGGATCGTCCAAAGAAAAACGCCAGTGCCATTTGTCGTGACTCGTCCAAGGAGCCCAAGGTGATATGCAGTGCGAGATTATGCTCTATACGACACGCTCGCTAGGCTCGTTAGATGCAATGATAGGAACGCCCAGACCGCGGTCTGGACTCTGTAGCACGAGTTGCTCGTGCCTCCGAGCCCTGAGGAACTCGGCAACACTCTTGATGAGAAGGAACCAGCCACCGATCATTAAAGCATACGAGAACCAACCTCCACCAGCCATATCACCGCTACCACCGCCTTCGGTTACATCCGACTCATCAAAGTTGTGAGAGTTCGGGTCCGGTGGAGCGGCGTAGCCATCTGGCCCGTCCATGGTCGGAGGGCCATCTTCAATCGCCGATTTCATGTCGAAGCCGTATCGAATAAGAGTAATTCCAAGACCGGCGCGAGAGCCGTTCTTTGCCGCGTGTGTTGAGTGAAGGAGATACGTGAGAAGGAACCCGACGAGTGGAAACATTATTGAAATGGTCGCGTTCCAGATGAAGGAAAAAGCAGACCCCACCGGTAGGCCATCGACGTAAACCTCATCAAAGCCACTCATGCCCGGAGCAAGAATTGTTGTCTCCCAGTAGGGAGGCGCCGCATCGGCAGCAGCCTGCTCGTACGTCTATAAACTTGTTAGTATTAATTTAGCCTGATTGAGAATGGCAGTACTCACGGGTGGTTGTTCCTCTTTTTCAGTCTCCGCCGTGCGCTCAGGTCGCGCGGACATATTAGCAAACACACCATCGGTTGCGTTACCCCCACCCATAACTCGTCGCCCAGCTGCGGATTCTGCGGGCTGCACAACTGGTGGCGACACCGAACTTGTGGGAGTATGCGAGCTATCGGCAGGCGTGGAGTTCTGCCTCACGAGGCGCTGTCGGTCATCGGGCTCGTCATCGCTGGCGTCGTCATCATCGTCGTCGAAGGCATCGGCCAGAGTAGGGTCGACATTGTTGCGCCGTTGAGGCGAAGACGCTCGTGAATGAAATGATGGTGGTGGCGAACCGGGAACGGGCTGGCGCTGGGTCTGAAGGCGTTGTTGTCCAGGGTACTCAGCGTCATCTTCATCCTGAGCGTGTATCTATTTCTGGTTAATATATGTTTCTTCCAACTTTGAAGTCGTATCATTTTACCCTTTCATAACCTCCAGCCATGTTGGCGATTTCGACGGTGATTTAGTCTTTGTCGATGGTCAGAATGGTGTCAGAATGGTGTCTGAATAGACCACCTCCTCAGCCGCCCGGGAGATAAATGGAATGATGAGTCGCTGGTCGTGATCGCAAAACGGAAAAGGAGTGTAAAAGGAAAAAGGGGATTCGTGAATGGAGGAGATAATTCAATCGAGGCAAAGGAAGTCGGTCGTCAAGGAGCGAAAGGTGGAGGAGAAAGGGTGAAACTCGTTGGTGATTGATTTATGACAAGTTAGTCGTGTGGGCTTGGGTTGCCATCAAGAGAGACAAGTCAGGAGGACCGGGAGGCGGGCGCGGGAGGAGACGTGCAAGAAAAGTGGCCAATGTCGCAGCGAATTACCCTGATGTCGCTACTTGTGGCATGGGCGACATTAGTGACTCTCAGTGCCAGATACCACTGTGGGCTTAGCGGATAATTGGCGTTTACTCCGTACTGCAAGGCAGATGGTGCGCTGCAGGGGTTGGTCTCGCCGGTGGCGCAGCGCAGAACACGCTGGAACCGCTGGAGGTGGTTTCGCTTTCACGCCAAGTCCTGCTCAAACACCATCCATTTGCATTACCAATGCCCCGCATGTTAGGCAGGACACTGCGTAGGCGTCCCGGCTGCTCACCAATCGGGTATTGACGGACTAAAGCCTGGCCGAACTGCGGGTAGTGTCGCCGTTGACGCTGTTTACACTTCACACTGTCCCCGCGGCTCATTCCGACAAAAAAAAAAGTTTTGGTTGACGTCTTTGACATGAGCTCGAGGTAGATCAGGGTCCAAGGCATTGACCTTCATCCCCCCAAACATCAACCCTGACATTCATTTCCAAGTGTTTTTTTGGCACTATCAAAATGTCGCGATCATTAGCAGTAAGGGACTCCTTTTTCATATGCCCTCGAGCAGTCGTCTAACGTACGCATCTTTTCAGCATCGAATCTACAGCGAAGCTTTTGCGAAATGGCCCAAGCAAGACTTGAGGCCAGATTATCAGCTACAGGATGTCCTTAAAGCAACAGTGGAGGACCGGTTCAAGAATCATAACCAGTCAATAGAAGCAGAGGAACTCATGAAGGCCAGAGCGCTCCAATTCCTCCAGCAGAACCGATTCAACGACAGGGTATGCCACCTTGCGACGAATCCATGGATATTGCGTTAACCATTGTGGACAGTTCAAGTTGAAAGGCCCTATGCTCGAGCCCAAGAGTCAACCGACATACTTCACGGATCTCGTCCGAGAAATTGAAGAGGCTCCCAACCGGTCATGGCTCGAGCGCCTGGGTAAGAGATTGTCAGGCATGATCAGATTAAAATAAGGGGCGGCGACGTCATTGGCACTGGTTGGTAACGACGTGACGATTCATCTCGAAGCGAAGCATGTAATTGCGACACGCGAGTGCATAACAATGTACAACACTTTGAACAAGATAACAGAAACCCCCCGGGATCCATAATAATACCCATGGTGTACGGAGTACGCTCTGGTTCTACCATACCCTACGGGATCCATCGAGCACATCCCGTCATACAATTGGAGTTTGTTTCTCCTCTACGGAGTACATGTTAAATACGACATCGGTTCCGTTTTTCTTTTGCCTTAAACTGACGACCATCAGTCAGTCAGTTGCTACGGCATATAGGCATTTGGCCTTCCGCCTATGGGAGTGACAAGAGGTTGGGCTTGTTCACCTATCGACAGTATTTACGCCGATTAATGAACCTCCTAACGAATTATTGATGTCGTTAGGACAAACATTTTCCAGGCTCCTATGATGACAAGCACGCATGACCCGTCAGCAGGTTGGCCTCTGACATTCCTTGATCCGAGGCGACATGGAATTAAAATAAAATAAAAACTATGAATGCTACTAAATCTCTTAGATTTATCGACGGATTCAGCGATAAAAGAACTTCGAAGTGGAGTACAAAGCAGCTTTTGACCTCGGCTGGCATGTTAGCTAGCTGTCTATCATTATCATATTCGACCGGAGTTTGCGACATTTAACATTAATGCCCATATCTCTCACCCTGTCTTAATGATGCTTTATTTCAGATAATACCTGCCAAGCCATATATGTCTCGGGTATCAGACACATTCTGGGTGACCCAGGTCTCGACGGATATGGATTGAGCAGAGCCTCACATGTTACTAACGAACTCATCTTTCCTGAATGTCAGACCAACCGTTGCCAAAGAGGAATTCCTCTAGAAAATCGTCTTGAGTACGGAGTAATAGTGTTGAAGTATTTGACATGATGAAGACGAGTGTGTGCCTACTGACATGAAGAAAGCCTTGCAACATGGCACTTGGCTTTCGGCTGCCACCAAGGCAAGGAGTGGACACTAGACGGCGGTACTCGTTTATTTGACTAAATCAGCTACTAAATTCGAGTAGTATGTTTCGGGCATTATCTGCTCACAAACTCCGGTCCGAGTGCCGAGCACTATCACGGAGCAGTGTTGGATCGATAATGCTAGCATGGTGCATTGCCGGCAGCCGCTTCCTCATCCTCACCGGTGAGAAGCTCACGGCTAACCGGACTGGACGTCAATATTACTTCGGATCTCCGGCCCCAACATGTTGTGCTGACCACTTGCCGGGTGGATGTCGTGACGCTATGCTCCCAGCCACCAGGGTTTCTCCTCGACTCGTCCCCACAATCATGCATGCAAGACTGGGATTCTCCAGAGCAGTCCACGGTCATGGTTGCTGACTTCATGGGGTTCGTTGGCGGTGGGGGACTGATAGGGCCCGACGATTGACTACGACGTGCTCTATGCATGCTAGCTCAAGCATGGAAAAACGAGCGGAAAAAATGACCGCATCTGACGGATACCGCCTGCTTGTTAAATAGAGACATCCGCCCCTCCCCGCCGCTGATTCTCTTCATTCATGTCTCTGCTTTGCATCTGAACATTCTACAGTGGGTCTTCTGTACCCAAAGACGACGTAATGGTCAAGCTACGGCGCATCTTGCCAGCCGCTCTCCTCATCTCGAGGGCGGTTGCCGTTTCCGAGACAGTGGATCTGACGTACACCAAGTACGTTGGAAAGTCTCTTTCGAATGGTGTCAGCGAATGGCTTGGGATGCGGTTCGCGGCGGCCCCTGTTGGGGAACTCCGCTTCATGCCTCCTCAAGACCCTCCGGAGCATGATGATCCTGTGCTAGCGGACACGGTATATATACAAGCTGCGCGAGGCTACATGGGAGGAAGTTGAGCTGATGATGTATTCCAGGTTGGCCTTGGCTGTCTCGGGACAGGCAAGAAGCCCGATGATGATACACGCTCCGAGGACTGCTTGTTCCTAAACGTCCAAGCACCAACGAACGCGACGTCCGACTCCAAGCTTCCTGTCATGGTATACATCCAGGGCGGCGGTTTCAACACAAATGGCAATCCCAACGTCAACGGGACTGGCTTGATCAAGGCCGCGGGCGGCAACCTTGTATTCGTGGCCTTGAATTACAGAGTGGGACCCTATGGCTTTCTCACCAACGGCGACGAGATTACGCCTAACAACGGATTGAGGGACCAGCGCAAGGCCTTCGAATGGGTGCAGCAGCACATCAGCAAGTTCGGCGGCGACCCTGACCACGTGGTGCTCGTGGGTACCAGCGCCGGAGCCGCGAGCGTGGTGTTCCATCTCACGGCCGGCAATGGCAAGGATCGGGGGCTGTTCGTCGGCGCAGCGGCCAACGAGCCCTCGTTTGCTACCGAATTGACGGTTAAGGAATCGCAGTTCTACTACAACAACCTCGCTGTCCGTGCCGGTTGCGCAGTCAAGGACAGCTTGTCCTGCTTGAGGAACAAGACTGCCGCAGAGCTCCAAGCCGTCAACTTCAACATACCCCTGCCGGGAGGCTCCAATCCCCCGTCGTACCAATGGCTCCCCGTCATCGATGGCGACTTTCTCACGGACTACACGTACAAGCTCATCAGGGAGGGGAAATTCATCAAGGTCCCCACCATCCTCGGGGATGATAGGAACGGCGGCACCAAGTTCGCACCCGACGACGCCTCCTCCCTAGCCGACAGCAATCAGTACATGCTAGACCAGTATCCCACTATCACGCCGGGCCAGTTCGCCGACATCAACACCATGTATCCGAACCCCAACGACACGGCTTGCCCCGAAACGGGCTGCTACTGGCGCCAGACGAGCAACACGTACCAGGAAGTCCGGTACACATGCCCGGCACTGCGCATCAACGAAGCCATGACCGAGGCCGGCGCCACGTCGTACGCCTACCTTTGGGATGTCGAGGACCCCGAAGAAATGGCGGCCGGCCTCGGCGTGCCGCATACCGCCGAACTGGAGGCGCTCATCGGACCGGCGTACACGGACGAGGAGCCGGAGAGCTACAAGCCCGGCGGCATCAACGAGCTCGCCTCGCCCCTGATCCAGGCCTACTACACGTCGTTTGTGAGGACCCTGGATCCGAACAAGTTCAGGCTCGAGGGGGCGGCGGAGTGGAAGACTTGGGAGCAGGGGCCGAATCGGCGGTTGAGGTACGGAACGAATGGGACGACGGACATGGAGGATATCGGCGACGAGTTGCGGAAGAGGTGTGATTATTGGATCGCCCACGGCGAGAGTATGCTATTATAGAACAACTATGGAATGGAGTATATACTTTTTATCATAGAAATATACGAACAATATTTACATACGTAGCTTATTATGAGGTCTTGCAGATGCAAATGTAGAGAAAGGAGTTGTGATTGCAGGGTTAGGGTCACGTAGTCTCTCTTAGCAGCCCGGGAGACGGAGCGGGGCGCGGACCCGAGTCTTCGGGATGAACTGTGGCTGAAGCCGTGACGTAGCGGACCGGGACAAGCCAAAAAATGCTGAAATTTTACCAACTAGCCACAGTAGCCGGACTTGCTTCTTTTGATCCCATCTCACTGCTTTTTTTCATTTCTTCTTCTTCTTCTTCTTCCCCATCATCAACTTCATTGATTCACTTTTTTTTCCCTTGTCAATTGGATCCTTACTCCCTCCTAGCCTCGAGCTTCTCATTTCTTTTGTTTCGCTCTTCAATGTTTTGGCCTTTGTGAGTTTTGGCCTCTTTTTTTTTTGGGCAAGTCCACCGCCTACGCCCGTGTGCCTTTGCCTCCGAAGATCGGACCAAATCTTCCCATCCCATTCCCCTTTACCAATTGCAAAAGAGGTGCCTTTTAGAGGAAGTGGTTTCTCGATTCACCAATAGGCGGCCTCCATGACGTTCTCACTATGACCAGCAATGTTTTCGTAGGAGGAGGAGGAGGAGGAGGAGGGCTCCTCCGCGACCCCCTATCCCACGGTGTGGGCATCATGCGAGACGTCTGCGTCCGCTGGTCCCGCCTCGACGCCGCGCAGATCGGCTCCATCATCGCCGTCGCCGGGGCCATCCCCACCGCGGGCCGGTGCCTACAGCGGCTGTGGCAGGAGTTCTTCGCCTGCGTCCGGACGTGCCTGCTCTCGTCCGTGACCATACCCGGCGGCGACCCCCTGAACAGGAGCGTGGTCAAATGGATCCTGGCCAACAGGGAGCAGCACCACCGCTCCTTCACGGGGAAGACGCAGGTCGGAAGCGGCGACGGCGTCGGCGACAGGGGCGCGGCTCTCAAGAAGACGAGGCATCCCGTGCTGTACGCGCCGCAGTGGCACTCGCGGTGGTTCCTCTTCTCGGGCCACGCCTTCGTCGTGACGCGGGCGGACGGCGCGGGCGCCTCCTCGCTCTCGCTCTCGGACCCGGCGTACGACGGCGTCGGCGGGGAGGACCTGACGGTGAGCTGCCTCGGGTGGTCGGCGGAGCCGGTGAAGCGGCTCATCGACGACTGCCGGGCGCTGGCGGAGCGGCAGACGCAGTTCTTCGTCGTCATCTACGCGCGCGACCGCTACGGCCTCTCGTGGAAGCCCAAGACGCGCGCGCCTATCCGGCGCCTCGAGACGGTGCACCTCGACGCCGGGGTCAAGACCCGCCTGCTCGACGACGTGAGGACGTACCTCGACCCCCGCACCGCCGCGCGGTACCGCGCCCGCAGCATGCCGTACCGCAGGGGTTACCTGTTCCACGGACCGCCCGGGACGGGCAAGTCGTCGCTCTCCGTGGCGCTGGCGGGCGAGTTCGGGCTCGACCTGTACGAGGTCAAGGTGCCGTCCGTGGCGACGGACGCGGACCTGGAGCAGATGTTTCAGGAGATCCCGCCTCGGTGCGTCGTCCTGCTGGAGGACATTGACGCGGTGTGGGTCGAGAGGTCGAACAAGAAGACCAACAGCAACAGCAGCAACGGCAAAAGCGATGGCAGCAGACACAGGAACGAGGGGCGGGATGCTGACAGTAACGACGGTGCGGCGGCTTCCGGCAGCTGCTCGCTGTCGGGCCTGCTAAACGTCCTCGACGGCGTGGGATCCCAGGAGGGCCGCATCGTCATCATGACGACGAACCACCCGGACCAGCTGGACGCGGCGCTCGTCCGCCCCGGCCGCGTCGACATGCGCGTGCTCCTCGGCAACATAAGCCGGGCCTGCGCCGAGGAGATGTTTGTCCGCATGTTCTCTCCCGACCTAGCTTGCGCCGCATCGTCGTCGTCCCCGTCGCCGTCGTCGTTGTCGTCGTCGTCGTTGTTGTCGTCGTCGAGCGAGGATGTCTGTGCCCCTTTTCTCGACGGCGGCATGGGCGAGATTGAGCGGTTGGCGGCCGAGTTCGCGAGCCAGGTGCCCGACGACACCTTCACGCCGTCGGTGCTCCAGGGCTTCTTCCAGTCGCACCTGGAGAGCCCGCGCGAGGCGGTGGCGAGCATCGCGGCGTGGGTGGAGGGGGAGCTCGGCGGCGGCGGCGGCGGATTTGGGACTCCATCAGAAAAGGAGTTTGAGGTTGTTAATGGGAAGAGGGCGGCTGTATGATTATCTCTGCTCGAAATGGCATTATAGACGGTATTTTTGTTTTGTTTTACCTTTTTTTTTCTGCTTTTTTTTTCAACATATATATGGCATGGTTTGTTGCTTATTGCGACGTATAGGATAGATGGAATATTAATAGACGACAGACTGCTATCTTACATGAAAGAACGTTCTCCTCCTCACCCAACCCCCCCTAACAGCTGATTCCAATGTATTGGATATTACTTTCCCACCTCCTGTGCATTTGGTGGATTGGGCGCCACCGCCTCGCGCCTATGACGATGAAAACAAGTCACAAAAGCAGGTTTTTTGTTCTACGCCAAAATGTTCTACAGTGGTGTGGCAAGGCCCATGACTTAATGTGAGGTGAGGGGTCCACACCATGTTCGGGTGGAGGTGTGAGTGCTCACTCCCAGGCCGCGTCCAGATAGATGTAAGTCCCAATGCCCATCTTCTGCTAAGAATTTCACCACAAAACAAACCATTCAATATAGTAGAGACAATATTAACCACCGGTCTCCAAGGGGCATTTATTCAACTTACAGTTTCCAAAAACAAGGGAATCACCGCCGTGTCCAACATAAGTTGAGTGAGACTTAGACGTATCCGCCACGATGGTCCTACCTCACGACATCAAGCTGCAAGTCGGCGCCGACTGGATAGACTGGATCATGGCACTCGAGACGCACGCCAGGAAAATCGGAATCTGGGACCAGATCGACCCCTACAAGTCTCAGGGCGATGACGCTTCTGCAGCGGCGGCGGTGGCGCCCAGCGAGCCTACGCGCATCAGGCTCAAGCACGTCAAGGGGTACATCAGGACGGAGTTCGGGGTGGTAGAACCGGATCTCCAACTGCAGGTGCAGGTTCACAAAGCGTTGCTGGACGAGTACCGGGACGACAAGAAGGAGTACGATGCTTTCGTTGGGCGCGAAGAGGAGATCCGGGACTGGATCGTGAGCACCGTGGATGCCGGGATCTACCAGGCGGCGATGCTCCCCACGGCTGCCAGAACTCAAGATACCCACAAGTGGCAACACGGAAAGGAGCAGACTCCCATCAGGGAGATATTGCAGAGGTTGATCAAGACGCTCGACTGTTTTCAGGGGTACCTGAAGAGGCAGGCGCGGATGGACTACGTCGCCATCATGCGGGAGATTGAGTCGCCGTCCCTCGACTTCGATGTCTGGTATGCGCGGTGGTGCAGGGCCTACGTGCGGACGATAAAGTACGGCGGACCGCCGGAGGGGTCGGAGAAGAAGGGCATGAATGCGTTCGTGCAGGCAGTAGACGAAGCAGGGATCAGCCCTCGGTGGTCTAGCATGATGTCGACGCTCGTCCAAGACAACCAGCAGGATGGTGATGAGAAAGAAGCGCCGAAGACGCTGCCGGACATGGTAGCCGACCTGTTGGGCTATCGACACTATACCGCGGCGGTGAAAGCACTGTCTGAGATGGACCAGATGGATCCCCCATCCCCCCAAAAGGATGATGAAGGCGGCGGCGGCGATGAAGGTCCGCAGGAAGATCAAAGAGTTTCATACTCTTGCCCGTGTGAACCAGGCTCCGGCGAGCACGCTTGGGCCCCGGAGACTTGCGCCAAACTGGAGTACGCCGTGCGAGGCATCTGTGAGCGTGACCTAGCACAAAAGCCGTCTGAAAAAGAGGCCAGGGAAATCCGGGAGCGGCTGGAGGGGGACAGGTGGGAGTCACTGCGACGGACGCTCAAGGAAAGGGGCTGGATGGCGGTGGCGGGGGAGGAGGACGGATCGGCACAGCCCTCTACGCAACTATGCTTTGACGAAAATGCCGGCGATGTAGAATTCGGAGCGTCGCCGTGATTTGCTGGGGATTTGGTCGTTGTCTTGTACTCTGGCATTCGGGAGCATACTACAACCCGGCAGGAGGTCGTGTCGTTGAGAATTGTTCTGGCCGATGTCACATGCTTTGTCTGAATGCTGTCGACATACAGAGAGTCTGCCACCACAAGGGTAAAATTAAATCATCAGTTTGCAGTTTCGCCATATGATTAATGGTAGCATGAATGGTCCCTGGGCCGTAATTGTATTCCCCTCTCATCTACCCTCTCATAGCAAACGCATATGATGTATGTATTTATACTCTCTCTGACGTGCAGCGCAACGGTTCCTGGACAGGGACGGGAACCCTGGGGTAGCGATTTAGTGTGAATAATAATCCCTGAAAAGGCCATGTAGGTAGCCACCATAGCCAGCTAGTTGGTAGCTCTTTCGTCAGAAATCTTCTTCCCACCAAGTTCACGAATCAACATCGACCCTCAAAGCTAGCACATTTTTTACCTACCAGCTTCCAAGAAAGACAGCAAGGCGAGTTCTGTTCAATTCTTGAGCAATGCTTTGGCCAAAGATCAGGCTTGACGGACCGGGCGATTGGTCAAACTGATAGCTCGTCTTAAGGGCCTGCGCCAAGAGCTGCGGCGTGTGGCAGTTTATCAATCCGGATGGCATACTAGAGCTGCCTGAAGAGCCCGCCGCTCAGAACCGGCTAGTCAAGCTGAGCGAGGTCAAGAAGTGGATGAAAGACGAACTAGACATCCTGCAGCCGAGCCTCCAGGAACAGCTGCAAGTGCACACTGCTCTGCGTCTGGAGTATCAGGCTGAGCTGGCGGCAGAGAAGAAGCGGACACCGTCCCACAAAGAGCATATACGACAAATCTTGGAATGGATTGAGGTGACAGTTGCGCCGGATATCTACCAAGAAGCCTTGGTGGAGATGCTAAGCAGCAAGGGTGATGAGGACTTTTGGATGGCTCCTCTATCCACGCGTGACATCCTCCGCGGGCTTTAGAAAACGATTGGTTGCTCCGAAGAGCAAGATGAATCCGGGGTTCACGACCGCGGAGCGGTACCATCTAGCCAAGGTGGCGTCGAGAAAGTCCAACTCAAACCCGGCTGACAATGCTTGCGCCGCAAAGGATGACATAAGAAAACGAGATGACGACGATACTGGGTATGAGTCTGAACATGATGCGACGGAGGTGCCAACCGTGCCAACTATGGTCCCCGGGTTGAGGCAGGCGATAGTATCCGGTTGTGCATTAGACGATGCCTTCCACCTTGATTACTTCGCTGAATACGAAAGATACGTAGAGGAGTATGAGGCGACCCCCTTCGTCGACCCAAATGGCCGAGATATGTGGGGGTGCCCTTGCAAGAGACCCGAGGACGGCCACACCTGGATGGCCAGGGATTGTGCCCTCGTGGAGTTTGCCGTCCTCGGGCAAAGTAAACGTTATCTCCCGAAGCCTCCAGGAATAGAGAAATGCAACGACATTCGCGGGTGGTTGGAAATGGACGCTTTCCCGGAATTATGCAGGCTGCTCGTACAGAGAGGGTGGTGCGAAACCGTCAATGGGCGCCTAAGTTTTCCTCTGTTAAAAGAACGAGAATGAGAAAAAAAATGAAGAATAGGTGAAGCTGTCTATAGTCAAATCGCATTCCACTGATTCATGACACAAAACATTGTTGATTAGTGGCAAGAGATTTAGTATCCCTTTAACGATTGTCTGTTTGGACCATGTCTGTGTTTTCACATAAGAGTCGACTGTTTTACCTCGCGATGCTGATGTAACCCTTGATCCGTGTACGACCATCGGGTAACCAAAAACCCAAAAATGCAACTTCATAATGACGCCAGTTCAGTTCACCCCCTCACACCTCACCACTTTCCCTAAATCACAGAGATTCTGGCACCATCGTAGAGTAAATAACCCATTACGTCAAAGAATCAATTACTTTTCTTCCTTATATATCATCCGTTAATACTTATATGCCCATTTTATGAAACCTGTCAGCTTAAAGTCTAATATTTCGCATTCTACGGGAAGGGTCTATGAAGTTCTCTCGCCCATCTTCCCTGCGCAGCATCACACAACGCCTCGCCGCCGTCTGCCGCAATAACAACCATAAACCCAGAACACTCCGGACGAGAGCCGAAAAATCACTCGCCATGTCGTGGATGTGCTCTTCAGACACCAACGCAGGGCTCATCGAGAACATGTACAAGAATGGGCTTATCGAGGACATCCGCATCAAGGACGCCTTTCTCAAGGTACGGGCCGACATATTGTATTCACCGCTGTGGGATCGAGATTTTGTTCATGCTAAGTATGCTGAATGATAGGTCGATAGAGCATACTACGCGCCTTCGTTCCCCTACGAAGACTCCCCCCAGGGCATAGGCCACAGCGCCACCATCTCCGCCCCGCACATGCACGCCTATGCCTGCAAGCACCTCCTACCGTATCTACACCCAGCCGTCAAGCCTTCTTCGCCGATACGGGTGCTCGATATCGGCTCCGGGTCTGGCTATCTGACCCACGTCCTCGCGGAGCTGGTCGAGGAGCACAACGATGCTATCGTCGTCGGTCTGGAGCACATCCGGGCTCTCAAGGAGCTGGGCGAGGCCAACATGGCCAAGGGCGAAAACGGGAAGCGTTTGCTGGAGCGGGGAAAAGTTCGATTCCGGGTTGGCGATGGAAGGAAGGGGTGGACCGGCGATGGCGACGAGGGCTGGGACGTGATACACGTCGGGGCTGCCGCAGTCAGCATGCACCAGGAGCTGGTGGATCAGCTGCGGTCTCCGGGCTGGTATGTCTCTGTGTGGAAGCACATTATTCTAGCGGCTAATTTGATGTGAACAGTATGTTTATTCCCGTGGACGACTCCCCTGGAAGCATGAACCAATCGGTGTGGAAGGTGGAAAAAGACAAGGATGGGAAGCTGACGAAAGAATCACTGTTTGGTGTAAGATATGTCCCATTGACTGATGCTCCTGCAAGTGAGAGGCGGTAAAAGCTCAAGATACATTAGATCACCACAAAAAAACATACAAGAGGCAAGCAGGATATATACCCAGAGCTTATGCGCAATTCACCCTCTTTTGCCACGCTAGATAGCAAACTTATGCAAAGCACACCTGGACGCTTCTTACTACAGCATATCCAAGTCTTGCTACAAAAGCATGATGAGTCCCGCGTACATTTTGCTAACAAAACTTCCATCTTCTTTGCCTTTCGCGTTATGTAATTCTCCATCTAGGCAACGACAAACTGCGCTGAAATAATTCGGGCTCTCGTTCCTGATGTCGGGAAGTACATGTTGGACCGCGGAGTAGTAGGCATGAAGGTTTGAGGTGGATAGTCTGCCCGTTTGAGATAATATGCTGTGTCCCAACATGAGCTCGACGAGGATGAAGCCAAGGGAAAGCAAGGCAAGGTCCCGTGGCCGAGGTATTTCGTTACCAGCTAGCCCCTGTGGAGTGACAGCGGTAAATGGTTTTAGGATGAAGATTTCGTCAAACACGGATGAAGATGGCTTTTGCATGAATACAATGTCGTCGGTTGAGAGCAGCTTTGGAATCCACGGCGTGCTGTGAAGTTGCAACTCGCTCGTGGCAATCACCACGGCAAGATTAATCTTGTCCATGTACGCGGGTTGAGGTACCATGTCCGACTCCTGTAGTACTTGCCTTAAAGTGAGCATCGGCCACGACTTGTTGTCGTCACCACCTGCCGCGTTGATGGGATGAACCTCGTTGACCTTAGCCAGTATCGAATCGGATTCTGTGATGATGCCGTAGCATTTACCCTCCTTCAAATTATCAAGCGATCGTACCTCACGACAAAGATTGCCTATCGTCTCGTACGGAGGCAGGTTAGGCTTTGCGACGGCATACGGCGGCCCATCCGCTATTAATCATCTGTTGGGCGTCTGAACAAGTGTCGTTGTGGACGAGAGCGCCGACAAGCTGGAAAACCTGACACTCAGCCGACTGGGTCTTTTCTTGTCCTCCTCCACCTCTCGCTCGGTGACGCGGGGGATCTTTTCTGAAGTGATGCATGGCTTCGGTGCCTTCTTTACGGAGATGACATGCCCTCAGATGTGCGATGGCCTTTTCCGACCAGACGTGGCACCCCTCCCCCCCCCGCGCGGGTCAGCCGTGAGGTAGCAAAGGGTAAGATCCATCTCCAGGCCTCTGAGCGTCTCGGCCTCGGTTTCGGCGCGCATGATGTGCGGGGAACGAGTCGTGAGCTTGAGTCTGACGCCGTGGTTGCAGGCGCAGGAGAGGCTCTTCTTCAGCGCGTAGTACACTCCGACGGAGAGATCCCGAAGCAGGGATATGAGCTTCACCTGCGATCTGTCCTACCGCAAAGGTTCGAGCTCGATGCCTTGGCTAGTCAGCGTCTCCAGGTGGGCGACCCCGTCACGGATGTTGGAGAGAAGCTCCATGTAGATGGACTGTCTCAAGGAGAATCTCGGACGCTTGATCTCTCTTTCGATAGATGGCAGGCAACCGTCGGGCTGAGAACTTTGGTAAGCATTTGCTCCCATCGATAGTAGCTTCTGAAACAGGGAGTATCGTGTGTGTTTGTGCGAGGTCTGACTCACTTGACTGGTAGCGCCTACGCCCAACTTCTCTTGCAACCTCGTCATAGTACGCTCAATCCTCTCACGGTTTCCTCAAACATGTCCGCACAGTCGTTGAGACGGTCGAGGATTTTTCGTTTGATGTCTTTCCCTTTCCAGAGAGGACCGGTCGGGTCTTGGATCATGGCTTCCACGTCAGAGGGCGGAGCTAGCCCGTGGAGGAGCTTCTCGCAGACGTTTCTCAGTTTCATCTCTCCCATGACCAGGCCTCGTATCATGACCCTCCTCTCCTCGTCGTACTTCTTCCATCGCTTAATGGTGGTCAGGCCGCCGTTGTAGCGTTCGAGCGCGGATATCAGGAGCGGTATGCTCCCGAGCACGACGCCTACCACTTTGAAGCTAGACATTGTGATTGCAGCGTGCGTGTGCGTTGCGTTTTGAGGTGTATTATGGTTTATGAGATACCATGTGATCACTTTGGAGAGAACCACGGCACCATATTTGTCTCGCGGGACATCTTATGGAGAGCCAAGGCGTGGCCTCCGCGACCTCTACCCCTCTGCAGATTGGCTGAACTTTGGTAATTATGAAACGATTCGCTAACCATGACGGCAATGGGTGGGACAGGCCGCTGCCTGGTTCGCTTAGGTTGTGAATAACGACGTGGAATTGGACAGGTTCGAGCGGCGTTACTGATGCGCAGCAGTATGCAAGCAATGAAGTGCTGTAACGTAAAGAGAGTCCAATGGCGGAGCAGGACGACGGATGTACAGAGTTTCAAGACACCAGGAATAGTTCGTGATTTGGAGAGGGGAAGTATTCGATGATCTTCTATCCTTTTAATACGAGATACCACATGTGGTGTGTGTCATACCTGTGTCTTCCCCCTACAACATATGCCGGCCCCCTTCTCAGCACATAAATCTTCGTCGGCGTTGGCCTTTGGGATATCGGGCGGCATCTCTCAATATCGAATACACTGTGACTTGGTATGTGTGCAAGTGATAGCCTCCGACTCTAGTCGTTATTATCAGGGTTGCCAGAACGGGTAGGTACAAATAAACCCCTTGACACAATCGCTGTATCATGCCCTGCATGACCAGCATAGCACAGAGACTTGCGTGTTATGAAGAGTAGAAAACCTCAGCTGTCTCCCGCTTCTAACTACTACTACTACTAACTACCTACTACAACCGCTTGCTCACCATGAACAATAATCCACTCCTCAGCATCCTTACGAGAGACTGCCTCGCACTAACAAAGGACTTTGCTACCAAACTTAAAACAAGCGACGCAGAACTACCAAAAGGTCTTGACGTAAACGTCTCAGATCAAGCATGCCGCCTCGCGGTCTGGGTCGGTAATATCGGCGCTCACAAAACAGGGAACAGCTCTCTGGAATTCCGCCTGCGAGATGCGCCGCGCATTAAGGGCGCCGTGGTCGGCCTCTTGAGTGACCTGAAGCGGACTCTGGAGGACGGGCTGGCCGTGTTGGGGGGAAAGGTGACGCCCTGAGACGAACTGTCCGAAGACGAGGAGGAAGGGGACATATCCAGCGACCAAGGCGAGCCGAAGATGGAACTGGAACAGATCTCCATTCACGTGGAGGACCTGGTCGATTACCTGCTCCGCACGAGCATCACCATCAGGAGCCCGGCGCCGCACGCCCGCCTCTTCGCCTCGTCCGCCGCCGCCAACCTGGCGCACTACGAAAAGTACGACGTCGAGCACGTGCGGTCAAAGTTTCCCGGCGTCGACGGCTGGCTCGCCGAGCGCCTCAGCCAGGCCAACACCAGGAGGCGGGAGTACTTCAAGTACCGCAAGGCTCACCGCAAGCGGCTGGCCCAGGGCCTCGCGGGCGAGGAAGAGGCTGGCGGCGCGCCCAGCACCAAGGCGTCCTCCCTGCCCGACACGTGCAAGGCGACTCCGAGGCGGACGAGGATTGCCTTTCGTGGACGTCTTACGCTACGACCAGACCTGATTCGGGGCAGATGAGGTTGCTTCTACGGCCACTGGAGGCGGATAAGGGGCCGTTTGAGTGCCCTCTCTGTTTTATGATTGTGACCATATCGGATACCAGAAGCTGGAAGTAAGTCCCCGTCCCGCGTCCCCAGCGTACTTCACATTACGAATATGCCCTACACTTGTCCCCCTTTTAAAGGCCACGGGGGGCTTTGCCCACATTCCCAAAATACCCCATCATATAATTTTACCACGAAAAATGAAGGTCGCCGTTGCATGTCGACGTACGCTGACACAGAGTTAGGAAGCATGTGTTTGGTGACCTTAGACCCTACATGTGCCTCGAGGAGACGTGCTCCTGTGCAGGCCAGGAATTCGAGCGTCGACGCGAGTGGCTATTCCACATGAAAGAGGCCCATTGGAGAACCTACCACTGCCCCTCAGGGTGCGGCAAATGGTTCGCGTCGCGCGCAAAGTGCAGACAGCACGTGGAGGCGACACATGCCATGCAAATCCCGCCGGGTTGCCTGGACGCGCAGATCAAACTGCACTCGGAAGATATTAACGACGAGTCGTCTCTGGCCTGCCCCCTGTGCGGAGAAGAGCAGAGGAGTGTCAAGCTGTACCAGCGCCACGTCGGCCGGCATCAAGAGCAGCTGTCCTTGTTCGCCCTTCCGAGCCTGGAGTCTGAAGAGAGCGACGCAGACTCGTCCACCTCGTCATCATCTTCCTCTTCCTCCAAATCCTCCCGCAAGAGTAACACAGGTCGGGTACATGACCTGCCCGGCAAGGACGAGGACAAGGACAAGTCGGTTGCCACCCCGCCACACACAGCAGAGGCTCTGTTCAACACGCATGATGCCGCGTTAGACTCTGCGCGGCCCATGATGTGCGGTTTTTGCACGGACAAGATGTGCCAGTCTTACACGGCCTCCGGCATCCGGGCGCACGTGGAGGAAGAACACGCGGAGCTGTACAAGCTGACCTTTGCGAGATGCTACCTGGGCAAAGACCGGCACTCGCTGAGCCCCTCCACAGAGTGCGGCATCTGCAAGGGGCTCTTCTACAATCCTAAATGCCCGGGTAGGAATTTCGGGTTTTGCATCATCTCGGATCAAAAGGGGGGCGAATCCTCCTCTTGAGCTGCCGATTCGCTCTCGAGGGCCCATGGCAGGACCTGTGGGAGTTAGTTGGTCCCATTGTGTGGGCTTGATTGGACCGATTCGGAAAGTTTTATGAAGAGCTTTTTTTCTTTGTCTTTTGTCTTTTCTTTACCGGAAATTCGCAGGTCACATTGGCGAGTAGTTAGTGTATACATGGACTTCTGCATGCGTGCCTACCACTAAACGGTTGCACGGCGAGGTGAGCTTGTATGAGAGCGCGTGTTTTGCGTAACGCTGTGCGCTTGGTGGTGCCTTGCAAGGGCCCCTCTTTATGCACACGGAAAGCTGGCTGCAAGCCTATTGAATGTTACTTTTGTTATTTTTCGAGAAACGATACATGCCGCAATAGAGTGGTGATATACGGCGTAGTACGGATTACGGATCACGGGTCGTGTACAGGGAGCACACGATACGTGCTGCCCTTCACGGTAGTACCGCGTATAAGCCAAGGTTTGGGAGGAAAGAGAACTCTGAGGAGTCAGGGTACGAGCCGGACTTGGTGTGTGTATCTTCTTTTTATCTAAATGGTCCTACGTGGAAGCGACAGCTGTTCTTGTCTATTTACGCACATGTGAAACGATACATGTTAGACTCTGAGAATGCGTGAGAAGACGTGGGATATGCCCCCTTACCTGGGCTGACGTTGGGAAAAAGAGAAAGAAAATTGAGTGGGTTGACATATCTAATCACGGGGATTTACATGCAATGAGCTTAATAAAGACATCTCCGAGAAGGACAGCTTGAAGGGAGTTACCGTGCCTTGGTCGTACAAAGAGAAGAAGAAAAGTCCGAGGGCGGGTGACAGACTTGGGTGCATAGTACATTGTGCTCCGTGTGCTGGATATTGGCGTATTTGGAATGATAAATGATGGACGGGGAAGGGGTGTGCCGAAAAGCCAATTGCTTTCCTGCATTTGCTCCTTTAGTGCCATGCCATATCTTATGTTCTTAAGCCAATGCTTTTGATTTATTATTAGCGGCGCATTTCACTTGCATGGTGCACATTGTTATGGGGGGGGAAATATCTATAAAAAAAATTGCATTCCGGACAGCAAGTATTCTTCATAATTCTTCTAGTAAATCTAAAAAAACGGAAGAGAAAATAGAGAGAAAAACGAAGAAATGGAGAAGCGGAAGCACAATTGAACCATAGGCAATCCCCCCAATACAAGACCACCACAATCCCAACAATTTAGTGTTTCAACCTTAGATACACGAGCCGCTACCAGAAGCCGCGAGCTCTAGAAGCTCTTTCGGGAGAACTCCCCTCTTTCCAAAAGATAGGAAACCGGTCTCGATTTCATGTTGTCGCTAGCTTTACAGCAGGGCAGCCGCGACGAGAACGGCCAGGCCGGCAGCAACGCCGCCAGCAATCCTGCCAGCGCCGGAGATGGGGGGAGGGGGAGGCAGCGAGGGCGTCTCGGCGGCGCGGCACCCCTCGGCCGGGCAGGGCGTGGGCGTGGAGCGGGGAGGGGCGGGCAGCGTGGGGCAGTGGTCGGGGCAGAAGGGGATGGGGCACCCTTCGGGCGGGCAGCCGGGGCATCCCTCGGCGGGGCAGGGGGCGCAGACGTCGGGATGGCACTCGCGGGGGCAGTTCTCGCCGGGGCAGGTGGCGTCTGCGGGGGGCGTCTTGTCCTCCTCGCATCCTTCGCCGGGGCATTTCTCCCCGACGGTCTCGGTGGGAGGGGGGCAGCTTTCGCCGCTGCATTCCTTCTCGGGGCAGCTGTCGCCGTCACACTTTTCAGGAGCGCAGTCCTCGCCGTCGCAAGGAGGCGCGGGGCAGTTCTCGCCCTCGCACTTCTCGGGACAGCCCTCGCCGGGGCATGCGGCCTCGCCGTTGTCCTTGCCGCAGTCACCGTTGGAGCAGTCGCCCTCTCCCTCTTCCTGGCGGCTAGGGCAGTCGGGGACCTCGGGGCCGCAGTCCAAGATGGTCTGGATGACGACCTCCTCCTTGACAACCGTGGATGGCGCCGGCATGATCACGGGCGTGGCCATGCTATCGTCGTAGGCGACGGGGGCGGTCTCGTCGCAAGGCTCGTCCGGGCCATTGTCGTTGGCGGTGGCGATGGAGGCGACGGCCAGGAGGGTAAGGATGTTCTTGAGCGACATTGTGTGCAGGGGTGATGATGCTCCTTTTAAAATATTATAAATGCTTAGATGGAAAGAATCAAAGACTCAGGTCTGGAAAAAAAGAGTAGGAAACTGTAATGAAGGACTACAAGTTGGTCTCTATACTGCGTGCTGCCGGATTAATGACTTTGAAGATGGTGGCGATGATGATTATGATGATGAGAAAGGTCAGGTATCTTCCGGGCAAAGGTTGACGGGCTTTATAGATGTGAGAAATGCAGACTCTCAAGCCTTTTTTCCGAATGTTTCCCGTCAAAACACACACACACACACACATACGCGCACACACCTTTGCCTCTCTCATCTCAACTGAGTCTCTCTCCGACGCTGAATCAGGGCGCGGTATGGAATTACACCTACACATGCACATCCCGTATCAAGAAGAGACTCTCTCCAAGAAATTGGAGGGTCAGAGGGGGCAGATGTCCGCCCGACGATCCGAACAAAAGGGGGGCCCTTCATTCCGGGACGAGGCTCTGACTAAAAGGGCGGCTCATTGGGGCCCTGCAGCGGGAGGACGAGGCGGCACACGGAGAGGCTGACGGTTTGTCTGAGACATGATGGGCGCGAGGCTGGCTCTACCTAGTTCGAGGGCTGAGCGTGCGCGGGCTTGGCGGGGACATTCCTCGGGGAGAATGCTAGAGTGTGAGGTAAAGGGGGTTGCTTGTTGAAGGGAAGTTAGGGGCGCAGAGATTAAGATAGGGGTCTGTCTTGTTCTGTTGCTCTGTTGGCGAAGATGATCGGACCGTAAATGGTAGCTGCTGAAATGCCAGCAACTTGGAGTTGTGCACACAACTTGGCTACTTGGGTGGATTATTCCCAACACGCAGTATCACATGGTGGGGCGGAGAAAGACAAGACGAGCACACCGTAAGGCATACGGAATACGGAATACCCCTTACTACCTATGTATGATGTCATAGAGGGTAACGAGAGAACGGAGCGTGTTGATTCAGGCCAATTTTCCAATTCCAACTGTGCAGATTACGGGGGACTGGATGCCTCTTTTTGTTTTACCCCGTCAATGGGGGAAGTGACGCATCTTTTGCTGAGCCATCCCTGCAACCCCGGATCACGATCGATCCCGTCTGGTCTTTTGAGCTTGTCAGGCGTGAACGAGGTCGATGCTGAGAGAAATACAACAAGGCGTGGCAGCGAGTATATAAAGATGGCGAGGCTGTAAGTGTCTGCGGTCTTGGCGATGAATATGGTACCACCTTCCCTATGCGATCAGCTCTTTTTTATGGATAGTTTAATAGCATGCATATACGGTGTACCGAGTAATATTATATGTAGACTGGTGGACTGCATCTTTCTTTGCAGCAGATCCTCGAGGCTCTTCCCTCTTTGCCTAACAGTAGTATTGACTCTGTACCTACCTAATTTTTCTTCTTCTTTGTTCCTTCTTCCTGGACGCGGTGGTGCCTTCCTCTTTGTTTACTTTGTTTACTTTGTTTACTTTGTCCCAGCATGATGTCACACTAAGGTAACGTCCCGAGAATCAGGGGAAGTCGCGTCCCGCAGTCCCCCGCAGCAGCCAATGAGAAGCAAGAAAAAGCTCCCATTGGCAGGTCCCTGCAGCTATGACGCACCCCCAGTTGGTTCCTTAAAAGCACCTGGCCAGACAATGGAAGAGCTTGAGCAAATCTTAGAAATTGCTTTTGGTTGATCTTAAAGTGCGTCGCTTCTGTATCCCGTAGACGGAAATCAAACCCATCCATCCATATCATCTTGATTCCACCAATCTTGTTGTTTTCCCCAACCGTGTTCAAACTTCGTCTTTCCTTCTACCGTTTTGGGTTCAAGACATTACAATTTGCCTTCTCAGCCAATCTCGCTGGTTACAACTACACAACACACAAGCACACACACATAATGAGTCTGATTAGCGTAGTGGCCGCTGACGGCGACCCGCTGGCAAACTTCATGGGCTTTGCCAGTGCAGAGGCCGACATGGACAAGGAGAACACAAACCGCTCTGCCGGGAGCAAGGGCTCCAAAAGCACCAGTCTCAAGAAGCTGCCCAACACGACACGAGCGCCGCCGCAAACGCGCCACTGGCCCCGGTAGCAGCCAACGTACCCAAGTCCTCGGCCAAGCCCCCCGCCGCGAGCCGGAAGCGCAAGTCGGACGCCGCCAGCGAAGAGTAGCAAAATATTAAGAGCATCATGTTCCCCCCGGACATGGAGGATATTGACGACTAAGACCCGCGTCTGCTAGACATGCAGCCGGAGACGTGCAATGCCGTCCGCCGCAAGGTGCGCAACTGGATCGAATCGGGCGCCATGAAGGTCGGCGAGTTCCAAAAGGAAATCGGTGTGAGCTTCAAGACGTACGGCAGCTTCATGAACCGCACCAAGACGTGGTACGGCGACAACACGGTCACCTATTGGAACGCCATGCTCTTATTCAGGAAACGTGAGCTTCAAGGCCTCCCTCTGCAGGTGCCCAAGGCCAAGACTGCCGGTGCCGGCGCCGGCGCCGGTGCAAGTACTACCAAGGCCGGCGCGGCCAAGAAGCAAGACCAGCTTCTCGACACGGGAGACGTGGAGCTCCCCGGCGAGGACACGGGTAGCGTCGTGGTCTTTGAGCTCCCGAGGAACATCCGCACCAAGCTCAACGCGCTGCTGAAGAAGGGCGTCACCCAGGCCGCCCTTGCCCGCGCCCTCTCCCAGATGATGCCCGAGGGCGCCACGGTGTCGACGCACGTCCTGCGCACGTTCCTGGGCCACAGGCACATCATGGACGGCAGCGACAGTGCCGCCTTTTACGCCGGCTACGTCCTGTGCGAGAAGCTGCGTCTCAAGGAGGGCAAGCCCAAGAGTAAGTTCCGCGAGGAGGTGGAGGCGGCCCACGGTCCCAGGGGCGTGCCGACGCACATTGGCAAGGGGACCAGCTTCATCTGCTTCAAGGACGAGCGTCCTCACTATGACAAGTGGGGTGTTTTGCACTTCAACTAACAGGCAGGGAAAACGGGATATCAGATGTCGTATTAGACGAAAGGTTTTTTTTTTTATGAGCGGCGACGCTTTTGTATATTGGGTATATCGGACACATCGGGTAGGCTTTCTGTTTTTTTTTTGGTGTGTGGGCATACTACATATGCAAAAGGTATGGGCGAAATTGATTCCAAGCTTTATTCTCTATTTCACGATTGCTTTTGCGTGTTCGTCTTCTATAGTTCTACTGCGTCTTCGTTGTTGTTTTTTTCTTTCATCATCATGTGTGCTTGCCTGCTTTGAGTAAATCTTGCTTGACCCACTGCACCCATGAGTCGTCTGCGAGGATGAACCTCACCCTGGCCTCGAGCCACTCGGTGTTGCCCCAGAAGCCCCAGCTGGCCTGGAACCGGCACCAGTCGACGAGGGCGGTCTCCCAGTGCCTGACGAAGTCGTCCCAGGGGTAAGCGTCCTCGGCCGCGCCGCCCTGCGGCGAGAGCAGCTTCCCGCGGTACCGCCGCAGCAGCGCCTTTTCCCCCTCGCCCATGGGCACACTATCACCGTCTAACCCGTCTGATTCGGTGAGTAGAAGCTGCATGGGGACGGAGCACGTGAAGAGCTTGGCCAGGTCGCAGACGCCCAGGCCCAAGCCGACGTACTGGAAGTCGTAGAAGGCGACGCGGTCGCCCGCGGCGTTGGAGAAGAGGTTCTCGGACTTGACGTCGCCGTGGATGAGGGATTCCGCGGGCCGCGCGTGGTGGCCCCGCGGGGCGAGGACCCTGGCCGCGGCCTCGGCGGGGCTGAGGTCGTCGGGGAGGGAAGGGGAGGGGTCGGTCAGGGCGGGGGACCACTCGGAGGAGCGGTCACGGCGGAGGGAGGCGTACTCGGTGAGGCGGGTGGAGAGGTAGGTGTACCCGCCGTTGAGCCAGACTCTGCTTCCGACCGCGTCTTTGCCTTTTTCATCATTGGTGGTAGCAGTAGTGGTAGTAGTGGTGGTGAGATGCTGCCGGCGGCGCTTGGCTTCCTGCAACGGCGGGAGGAGGAACTCCGGGAGGTCCTGCTGCGGGTCGTAGAGGGCCCGGGAGGAGGCGTGGAAGGTGGCCAGCCAGTCCAGGGCGGCGTGGACCTGGGTCGGGGTGAGGACGTCGCGCTTGCCGCCCGCCACGGGGAAGTGAACGCGGAGGTCCTCCATGACGGTGGCAATCACCGCGCCGCCGTCCAGGATATCCTTGGCCCCTTCCCCCGCGGCAGAGAAGGAGGAGGAGGCGTCGTTGCCGTAGGTGGAGGCCAGGCACCGGGCCACGGGGGTGGTTTCGGGGTGCAGGTGGGGCGCGAGACGGGCGTAGAAGTACTGCTCGACCTGGTAGCTGAGCATCTTTCTCAGGTGGCCTTCGTCCTGCGTCTCATCCTGGCCTTCTCTGCCTGCAACCGACTTTGGCGGGGAAATAAGCTTTAGGATGAGGGGAATGGACGGGCCGGACCCGAAGCCGGGGTTGGAGCCGGAGACGGGATCCTGCTCGGAGGGGGTGGGGGAGGAGGGGACGGCTTCGAGGGCGCAGATGTGGCCGTAGCCGGCCCAAAGGGTCTGGAGGACGGTGGCGGAGCGGACGGTTAGGTTTAGGGGGGCCAGGAGGCGGGATGCTACCTCGATCGGGGTGGGGGGAGACATGCCGCCGGTGCCGGTGCCGGTGGTGCCGGTTGATGGGGAGAAGGGGGACGAGGTGGATTGGCGGGTGAGGGGGAGGAGGTGGGAGAGGAAGAGAGCCGTGGCTAAGATTATGGCTGCGGTGGCTAACGGGCGGTGGTACATTGCTACTTAGTGCCCTAGTATTTGGCTACTAGCTGGGACATGTTTTTTTTTTTTTCGTTTATCGAGATGATAGTACAGAGCTTGCGGTGTGTGAATGTGGATCTTATCGTGAGTGGAGGTGTGCTTTTACGCCGAGTTCATGCCATGCTATGAACCACTGTTACCTGAGTGTGTAAGTTTATGAGATGGGCGCATACGGAGTCGCCTCTGGCAAACATGACACAGGACACAAAAGATGTTTTTCATGACGCCAATTCTTCATCATTCAAATATCATCATCCCATCTTACTCGATTGATATACAATCTAGATGCCAGAAATAATATTTTACATGTGTTTGGCCTGCCGGCATCGCCGAGTACAGGGTAGGAGCCCTCGACGCCGATCATGCCCAGACGAGGAGAAGAGTGAATCACTCAACTCACTCACTGGCCAGTACCAACAGAGACGAACCACCGCGGAGCTTAACATATCCTGCTCCGTTACTAGGCACTTGCTGACCGACAGTTTGCTGGGGTTGATGTCGCGTGACCCCCTCCATTCCCGTCGATCGTAATGGCCCCCTCATCCACTGGAGGGAGACTGGTGCACCATATGTACTCCGTAAACCGGTCAAGAAGGGCGCTCCGATTACTGTTCATGCTCCCGAGGGCAACGGTCACCCCCCATCCCAGAGGGACGTGGCACGTCAGGGACAGAGCGCTAAGTCTGGCTGGGAAATGCCGGTTGGCTTTTGGAGCTTGTGGGGTGCAGAAACAGATAGACAGATGGGGGGGGGGGGGGGGGGGGGGGGTCCATCAAGATCTCGAATCGGATAAGATCTTACATGTGGTATGAATCTGAAGGATCGGACTTTTTGGAAACATGGTTTTTTTCTTCTTCCTCGGTGCTTGGTAGTGTTGGACGCATCTGATGGCTCTTCATCCTAGACACGTGGATATGAGTAAAGGTGAAAGGATAGCTACGTACTCCGTAATGTGCGTTATAGTCAAATAAATGTAGATTATAGAGGAGTGTGGTTCATGACTACGAGAGAGTCTGTTTCATGGTACAATTGAGAAAGATGGCGCTCTCGTCCCTGCCTCCCCGGAGTCTGCAGTTTGTTGGTTTAATGTTGTCTCTGTTGTGCCTCCCCCCTACTTCACATGCATGCACGGTCAACATAACGTAACTGCTGCAGACCCGATGCGGCAGGAGGGTTTTCACTTGTCCCCATTACGTGGGTTTCGACAGATCTACGGAGCATACGCCGTACATTTCGTCATTAGGTGTACAAGAGGAATAATTAAACAGTAAAAAGAAAACGGGTTGCTGGTCCAATCTCCCGGATTTGGCCTTCTTTTACACTCCCCTCTAACCCCCTCCCCCCTCGACTTCTTATTCCGAATTCTGTGCAAAACCTCTCGTACTGTGATAAGCAGAAGAAGAAGAAAACAAAATGGCCACGTCCTTCACCTCCCTCCCCATCATCGACCTCTCACCGCTCCGCCACGACGATGTGTCCTCGCCGCCGTCGCCCGAGGCCCGGAGGCTCGCCGCGCGGTTCCACGACGTCTTCGCCACGAGCGGCTTCGCCTACCTGACGAACCTGCCCCTGTCCTTCTCGCACGAGGACGTGTTCGCGCTGAGCAAGCAGTTCTTCTCGCTGCCCGCCGAGGAGAAGATGAAGCTGGCCAAGCGCACGTTTGTCAAGGGGAACGAGAATACGTATCGGGGGTATGTTTGCATCCCATTTACTTCCTGGAGCACACCCTTTGATACGACGGAGGATCACTGCTCTTTTGTTCCCCTTTCTTTCTTTTTTTCTTTTTCTTTTTTTCTTCTTTTTTAATGTCTCTGAGCCAGGAGCTTACCGCAAATAGGTACTTCCCCATTCAACCGCTCAAGGCGCACGACAACCTCAAGGAGGGCTTCGAGCTCGGCTCCGGAAAAGTAAAGACGAAAGCCGGGGGAGGGAACACAGCGCCGAGCGCGTTCAACATGTACGAGGGCAACGTGTGGCCGTCGGGGTCGGCGGGGTTCCCGGCCGCGTCGCGCCGGCGGCTGACGCAGTTCTACGCGGAGCTGCAGTCCCTCTCGGCCAGGCTGCTGCGGCTGCTGGCGCTGTCGCTGGGGGAGGAGGCGGAGCGGTTCGACGGCTGGCTCGAGGACTCGCTCAGCACGCTGCGGCTGCTGCACTACCCGCCCAACGCCACGTCCTCGTCGGCGGCGTACGACGACGACAGCTCGTCCATTTCGTCGGGCGAGACTTTTTCTACCCTCGGGGACGTGTCCGCTTCCTCTGCTGGTGACGCACAAGGGGGGAATGGTGATGCGGCTGGCGGGGAAGGGGTGAGCGACGACGTCGACGTCAAGCTGAGCTGCACGCCGCACACCGACTCGGGCATCCTGACGCTCCTCCACCAGGACCCGACCGGCGGCCTCGAGGTGCGCAACTCGGACGGCCTCTGGGTGCCGGCGCCGTACGTGCCCGGGTCCGTGGTGGCCAACATCGGGGACCTCATGGCCCGCGTGTCGGGCGGCAGGTTCGTAGCCACGATGCACCGCGTGCGGGCCCCCGGCGCGAGCGCGGTGCACGGCCCTTCGTACGGCCGCTTCAGCGTGCCCTTCTTCTTCGAGCCCGGGGAGGAGTGCGTGGTGAGGACGCTGGACGGGAGGGAGGCGGTCAGGTACGGGGATCACGTCAGGGGGAAGATGGCCACCTGGGTCGAGTTTCAGGACGTTTGAGGAACACACGTTGGAAAAAGAAAACGCATGTCCCGGGTGAAGAGCCCACAATATCACCGTTTCTAGATATATAGCGGCATGGTGATTTTATTTTTGCATAAATAAGGTTTTTCTTTTCCCCTTGTATCTTGCAGATCTCTAGCAAAGGTTTCGGTTCGGTCCTTGCCCCTGAAACCCTTCTCCGGTGTTGGGTTGTAGATGCGACCCCCCCCCCTCTCCCATTCCCAAATCCCCGGATAATGGGCAGACAGCGTTTAAAGTTGCTTTATTTCCCGTCTCCAGGGGTTGGGATATTTGGAGTATCCCATCCCGCATTATATCCTTGCGGGGAGGGGGAAAGGGGGACTACGGTTTAAATAGGCTGAAGCCGAAAGAGGGGGATCATCCAAGGTATCCCTGCTGTTCCCTGGCGGCTACGTAGTATTGCATGAACAGTGGTGATCTGTGTTGTATGCATGCTGGATGAGGAGTACTTGGGGTCGTGAGGGTAAAGGGTACGTATCTCTATCCAGGCAGATATTTCATCCGACGTCAGTATCGGTCATGGAAAGATGATGCATGTATGTATGTATGTAGATGGTAAATCTAGGCCAGCTACGGAGGGGAAGGACGCATGTACTTGGATCATCTCTATCAAGGCTTCGATGTCGTCCCAAAGAAACACTTCCAGGGTATCAAAGGAGCGCGGAGTCTCGGCCGCCGCCAACACCTCGCGCGCTTTCCGACAGAACCTCCCCCCCCCCCCAGAGAGACGCTAAGCTAGGTACGCTTTGCCGTCGAGGAAAACATGTCATTGTGCATGTAGCGCATGCAACGACGGCAACAAATGCAGAAGGAAAAGAAGGGAAGAAGGAAAGGCCGGTAAGGTTTGTTCCAAGGAAAATAACCCCGAGAAGCGGAAATTCCTACTCTCTCTAACTTTTTCTCCTTTTTTCAACTATCCTTTTGTCGTCATCGACTTGTTCACGTGGAAAAAGCCTCTCTCACTCCCTCTCTCCCTCTTTCCCTCTCTAATTGGAGATTGTGAGGAGCAAGTTTGAAAAGTCCTACCGAGATGGACGACGTGACTTGCCGACTACGACATGGATGTTACCCCGCAAACTTGGAATCGCTCCGAATGATCGCCGTCCCCGCCGATGCCCACCCCTGTCTCCCCTCTCCTCCCAGACTCCTCTTCTTCTCCTCCTCCTCTCCCCCCGCACGAGGCCACACCACACACGCACCCCGGGTTTGGAGCGAAGATGGGCCACCAACCCCCTCTTCATTGGACCGACGAGTCACGCACCCATCCATTTCCTTCTCCCAAAAAGATGGCCCCGTTCGCATGCAAAAGGGGAACCATTGCTCACTGCTACCTTCCTTCAATGGCTCTGGTCTTCTTTTTCCTCTCTTCCTACTTGATTCTCACGCCTTCTCTCTCTTACTCCGCAATGCTACTCTGCCGTTTTCCTTGGGAATTGAAGCCCCGAACTCGGTCGTACTTTTTTTTCGGGGAGAGAAACCAAGAGAGAAACCAACGGTAGATCGTCATAGCTCCCCCGGGGGCCCGGTATGCTGTCTGTGTATGTACATGTAGTTAGCTCGTAAAAAAAAAAAAAACAAGCAGATTACGGTATGGCCTCGTTAGTACGCGTTCCTGATCCTCGGGAGCGGTGTATAAAAGACGAGGCCGTGTGTGTCTTTGCAAAACCCTCCCTCCTCCTTGGCCCTTTTCACCTCGACACAGCAGAAGATTTCAGTTGGTTTTGTCGCCGTCGTCGTCCCCCCACCCCTTTTTCCGACCTCCGCCTCTTCGGGGTTTTCCCTCGGTTCATTTAGGTTAGGTCACGCTCGTAGTTCTACGCTGCCGCCGCTCTCGGGACCATCGCTCCCCTCCACTCCCACCCATCCCAGCGTAGTAGCGTTTTTGTGCGTGTGAGCGCGTGCGTGCATCATGAGGTCGGCTGGCACACCAGTCTTGGCCCTGAGCTTGGCGCTCACGGCGGCGCAAGCCCACCCGGGCCATGCTATGCCCAGGCGCGCCGCCGCCAAGTTCGCCCCCGACGCCGACAAGGCCGCGGCCGTGGCGGACGTCTTCAACACCGCGTGGGCGGGCTACCACGACCACGCCTTCCCCAACGACACCCTGCACCCCGTCTCCAACACGGGGGAGAATGACAGGTGAGTGAGACTGCGTGTATTCTATTGCTTGGCCGGGTTCACCTGTAGTCACATGTGTATCGGATTGGGGTCTTGGGTTGCATAGATGGACGGGGCATGCTGATTTGGAGGTTGCTTTTTGCAGGAATGCCTGGGGCGTGACGCCGGTTGATGCGCTCAGCACGGCCATCATCATGGGGAACAAGGACGTGGTGAATCAGATCCTCGACTTTGTCCCCACCATCGACTTCACCACCACCCAGGAGGCCGAGAGCGAGATTTCCGTCTTTGAGACCAACATCCGCTACATTGGCGGTCTCATCTCCGGTACGTCCACACACACACACACACACACACACACACGCACTCACTCACTCACTCACTCACTCACTCACACAAAACGACACACCCTACGAATTGCCACACTCTACAAACATGCTCCTTTGCTAACAGGGAACAACAGCATATGACCTGCTCAAGGGTCCGTTCAAGGACCTGGTGACGGACGAGGACAAGGTGGAGAGCCTCCTGAAGCAGGTGACGACGCTGGCGGACACGCTCAGCTTCGCCTTCGACACGCCGAGCGGCATCCCCGACCCTACCGTCATCCTCAACCCGTCGCCTCGCCTCAAGGGCTCGGGCAACAACGGCATCGCCGGCTGCGGCACCCTCGTCCTGGAGTGGACCCGCCTCACCGACATCACCGGCAACCAGACCTACACGGAGCTCACCCAGAAGGCCGAGGACCACCTCCTCCGGCCCCAGGGCAGCCCCGAGGCCTTCCCCGGCCTGGTGGGCGAGGGCGTCAGCCTCGAGACGGGCGAGTTCCTCGACAGCCAGGGCGGCTGGAACGCCGGCACCGACAGCTTCTACGAGTACCTCATCAAGATGTACCTGTACGACCCCGAGGCGTTCGACTTTTACCGCGAGAGGTGGGTGCTGGCGGCGGACTCGACCATGGAGCACCTCGCGTCGCACCCCACCACCAGGGACGACCTGACCTTCCTGCTGCAGTTTGACGGGCCCGACAAGCTGACGCCCACGTCGGGACACTGTAAGTTGCACCATACCCCTGACAAAACTTGCTACTTTCCTCCTTTTTTTTCTTCTTTTCTCTCCTGTTGTTGTAAAAGAAAGGTACTGATTACGTACATGCAGTGGCCAGCTTCGCCGGCGGCAACTTCATCCTCGGCGGCGTCCTCCTCGGCGAGCAAAAGTACATCGACTTCGGCGTGCACCTGGCCGAGTCCTACTACGCGACCTACTCCACCGCGGCGGGCATCGGCCCCGAGGGTTTCGACTGGGTCGACGCCAACATCTCCTCCTCGGGAAACCCTCCCGACGACCAGGCCGACTTCTACGAGAAGCAGGGGTTCTGGGCCACCTCGCCCAACTACATCCTGCGCCCGGAGACCATGGAGAGCCTGTACTACGCGTACCGGGCCACGGGCGACGCCGGCTTCCAGGACAAGGGGTGGGAGGCCTTCCAGCACATCCGCGACGCGTGCCGCGCGGGCAGCGGGTACTCGGGGCTCAAGGACGTTACCAAGGCCGACGGCGGCGGCTTCGACGACTTCATGGAGAGCTTCTTCCTCGCCGAGACGCTCAAGTACGCATACCTGCTCTTCGCCGAGGAGTCCGAGGTGCAGTTCAAGGTCGACGCGCCCAACGGGTGGGTGTTTAACACCGAGGCTCACCCCGTGCGCGTTCGCGCGTAGGGAGAGAAAACATTCAATTGCCCAAATAAGCCGGACACAAAACAACCCCGAGGGGAGGGAAATGTATGTTTCATACTTGCGTGTGTATGTAGAAAAGGGGGGGGGAATAAAAAAAAATAACATTATCTGGCAAATCAAAACCTCTTGACAAAGAGCGCATATTTGGAGACAGTTTGAAAAAAAAAACTCATATTTCTCTTGATTTTAATTTCCTTTGTTCTCTTCCCCTTCTCTCCCCCCCCCCGAAACTTGCACTTGGCGTTTGTCTCGTCGCCGTCCGGCGCATACATGACACACCGACCGGGCACGCGAGTAACTCCACAAGCCTCCGTATAACCAGGGGTTTTTTTTCTCGGCATTGTTTACTACCCTAGGCATTATAGCCTTGTCATTGGCTCCCCTCTACCCCTTCACCTGCCTGACACCGAAATGTTTCAACCTGTTTACTGCTAAATGTACGGAGTAATACATGGCACGAATGCAAGGGGGAATGTGGCCTATCCAGGGGTTGTTTTTTTTTCTTTCTGTTTTATCTACGGCAGAGGGAGGGATGTGGTCTCAAAGCTTAAATGAACTCTTAGACACTCCCGTACCTCGGTGAACACCAGCGCACATACGTCTTGGTCGTGCGTGCAATGTGGGAAAATACGTGAGTGCGTGCTCCGTACAGAGCAATACAATAAATGCCCATGCAGCAAGTGTAGCGACCAGTCTAGAACGACGTCGGAGGAGAAAACAAGGGCAAAAAAGAGAGAAGAGGGAGACGAAGGAAGAAAAAGTCGGTCAGCTGGGGGGGGGGGGGGGGTAACACAAGAACCAACAAGGCCGGAGACTACCTGCGAGCCGGCGCCTTTGTTCGTGCAACGTCCAATGTCATCCATCCATCCACCCATGCTTGCTTCTACGACTATTACGCCGTGATACTACAACGCACAGCATACACGGAGCAAAGCCACCTATTTCTCAGCTAGAAAGATGAATCAATTCCAGCCCGATCCATGACTCGGGGGAGGGGGGACATGATGACCCAATGCGCACGCTCACATCCAACGTCACGATGGGCCATACATGCATACATGCACACACATACAGAGTGTTATGTACGGCCAAGCGCACACTAAACCACCTTGACTAGCATCACCATTCCCCTCCCACCCCGATGAAGCGACGCATGCATGATTACTCACCCTCAGCTCCTCCCCTTGCCCGCCTTTTTGCCATGCGCCGCGAGCAGCCGGGAAGGGGAAAAAGGTGTGTGTGTGTGTGTGTGTGTGGGTTGCATCGCATCGGCAACCCTACCTAGCAGTAAGTAACCCCTCACTCCAGCTCAACTTCTTCTTTCCCCATCGTCATCGAACGGGTTCCCAAGTCACAGGTTAACCTACTATGCAGGCCCTACCTAGCCTAGGGTATAGTAGCTACATAGTACGCCACCTTGATAAATAAATAAAAAAGACACCCCCCCCCCAAAAAAACGTGCCGGCACATGATTTGATCGAGGCACCATCTCGGGTATGGGGCGAGGTCGTGTGACTTTTTACTGTTTAAGATTCATTCCTGTTTTTATTTATTTTTTACCCCTCAAAGTGCACGCATCTATGCATGCATGCCGCATCCATGTATGCGTTGCGCGCTTGGAGTCGTTTCCCGAGACGATCCCGGGTCCGTAGATGAGGGGGAGATGGAAGAGGAACCAGTAGCGTTGCAGCAATTGCAACCGCAGTATTGGATGGAGGGGTTATTCACCTAACAAGTCGTACAGCCGTACTCTGTACTCTGTACTCCGTACAACCCGTCGTGTTGGTATTGGATACATACAATAGCCTTTGTACAGAGTACACCCCGGGTCTATACCACCGTACCTCCGTACCTCTGTGCCTGGAAAAGAAAAGGAGAAAAAAGCAAAAAAAGGGCAAAGAAAAAAGGGCACTTGCATCTTTCACATGGGATTGGCTGCTCTCTTCCCGCCTCCGTCATTGTCAGCGGCAGTCAAAGTGCCGACCCCTAGTGTCCTTTTTCGTCCAATCCTTGCGGAGTACCTAGTTAGTTGGTTCCCTTTGGCGCCGAAAGACAGAAGGAAAGAAAGCAAGGTGAAATAATAAAGCAAGGAAGCGAACAAAAAAAAAAAGAGAGAGAGAGAGAGAAAAAAGAGGCGTCCAACCAAAAGCTACAACCGCTGTGCGTTATCGGAGGAGGGAGATGGAGATGCCTCGCTTATTATGTTTACATATGTGCCTGTTCCCCATATTTTCTTCTTTTGGAGAAAAAAAAGGACCACCACTCACAACGCCAAGCAAAAAGCGCCTCTCTTGCCTTTTTGCCTTTTTTTTTGCCCCTGATATTTCATAAGCAAGGAAAACAAACATCGACCGTTATCCACACAACGGTTTAGCCCACCACCCCAAAACACGCGGATGAATGACCACAAGAAGAACGGTGTTTAGACGCGCGCGCGCGCGGGGGGGGGCAAAAAGAAATAATGCGGAGGGGAGGGGGAAGGGATGAAGGGGGGAGGTAGTCCGTAGTAAAGAACAAATAATGATGATGGATAAAAGCAATAAAAGCAAATACCTGCGCGGCCGGGCAACATCCCCCAACGCTGCGTACTGCGCATACCACGATAAGATACATAATGTCCCTAGCCCAAAGGGATTAATTAGACAGGATCAAAAGAAGCCGAGATGGCAATGACAGGTGCCTACTCCGTACTCTCCGTACTTCCGTACATGACGACGACAGAACAGAAGGAGAGGAGTCGCGAAGAAATGCCTGGCAAAGAAAAAGCTGCCAGTCATGCATGGTCCGGCAGATAAGGGGACCATGTTTTTTCTTTCCTGCCTATTCGGGTCTGACCACGGGGTCCCCTCCCAGCTTCGGCGGAGAGAAATGGGGAGGGGGGGGGGCGTGTAGCCTTGGCCATTTTGGGGGAAGGGAAGCAAAAAAAACACCCATCCACCCAACGCAATTGGTGATTCACATCTCTTTTTTTTTCTCACCCCTTGGTGGATCGTATGACGCCCACCCGGGGCGTAAACGCCGACAAGGGGAACATAGATGGAAAAACCTCCCTATGGCGTGCTCTGGATTTTCCCCGGGGGGTGTAGCGGTAGGGAGTGTGGTCCGTATCATGTCTATGGAGTCTATGGAGTCTACGGAGCTCTCTTCGAAGAAGGGAGGTAGAGCTCCAGTACTCCGTACAGCTCCAATGAAGAAAATACCAAGGGTACTTTGGAGAGAAGAGGAGCAAAAAAGGGAAAAGTTGAAATAGGTAGTTGTGTCCGCCCTCGTCTGAATGTCTGATCCCTCTATTCTTCTTCCTTACCTGTTGATTGTTTCTGTAGATCCCCTCAACACATCATTCACATATACGTACATATATATACGTACATATATATACGTACATATATATACGTACATATATATACATACATACACACACGCGCGCGTACGCGTATATACACTTCGCGGGAGACGACAGAAACCTGGGCGGGCAACTGAGCCATGCTTTCGAGAACCTACGTGGCCGGCCTGCTGGGCCTGGCCAGCACCGCTGCTGCCGTCGAGCTCAACACGGGCGCGCGGGGCATGCTGGAGCAGTCCATGACCTGGATGGATTCGTACTACGACGAGGCCATCGGCTACCTCTTCGACTACGAGGCCAACGACGGCACCCACGAGACGCGCCACTCCGTATGGTATGCCTGCGGCCTGCTGGCGCGCAACAACGACGGCGATGTCGACCGCGCCGAGACCATCTTCCAAAACGTCATCAAGGCACAGTACAAGGATCCCACCAAGGAGTGGTAAGTTTTCAAGTTTAGGAAGCCGATGAGGAGACGTAGGGGTAGAGTTGACGTGTGTATATGCAGGTACGGCGGCTACCAGCAGAGCCCAGAGGAGCCGGCAGAGCCCCAACCACCCGTCATCATCTACCAGTCCTGGGACCCCAATTGGCGAGGCTTCATCGGGTCGGCCCTCATCGTAGCCCTTGAGGAGTTCTCGGACCTGCTGAGCCAAGGGACAAAGGACCTCGTAGTCGAGTCCATCTACAACGCTACCGTCGGCGACTCGTATCGCACTGGCAACCTTGAGCCAGGCAAGGACAACTTGTACCCCGCCTACAGCAATCCGGTACGTCAAATCAGAGTGAATCATACATGTCAGTAACTGCGTGTTAACAAGTGCGCGCGCGTGTGTGTGTGACAAAAAGGCCATTATGCGCGCATTCACCGCCGGGTGGGTCGGCCGCCGACTCAACGACGACAACGTGACGAGCGAAGGTGAACAGTACGGTCAGGACATCGTCGATCTCTTCGACGAGCACGACACCCTTTCCGAATTCAACTCACCAACATACACCGGCGTATCCCTCTATGGCCTCGTCCTCTGGAGCGCATACCTCTCTCCGGACTCCGTCATGGCTCAGGCCGGTCCGCGCATGGTCCTCAAGACGTGGCAGAGCGTGTCACAGGTCTGGAACCCGCATCTGCGTAACATGGCCGGGCCGTGGGACCGATCCTACGGGTACGACATGAATGAGTATGTCTCGCTCATGGCGCTGTGGCTCTGGCCGCTCATCGGCCGGGAGGCGGCGGGACTGAAGGACCAACCCGAGACGATGCTGCATGTTGGGGACTATGCCTACGCGCCCATGATGGCCATCCTGACGGGCGCCAACAACGGATTGGCGCCGGATCGCCTGGGGGAGGGGTTGAAGAGTTTCGGGGGGGAGCGCACGTATGAGGCGCAGGCGTACTCACCGCCCTACGACAATGCGCCGCGGCAGTACACCACCTGGGTGGACAAGAAGCTGACCGTTGGCGCCGTCACCTTTGATCAGATCCAGGCTGGAGGTGCCAGTCGGTCCACCGAGGCGTTTATGCCCGGCATCGTGCAGTGGGATACCGGCAGCGAAGTCGGTTGGATCAAGGTAAGTTTCCTGCCCCCCACCACCATCTTCTTCCCTTCATTCTGGACGGGATACGGAGTACGGAGTAGGGCAGTATAGAGAAAGCTTCGACTGACATCTCTGGCAGTTCTGGACCCAGCAGCACGCCGTGGACGCGACCGTCGACTCGGGCAAAATGACTCTCCACTACCCTCAGGGTGCGGCCGATGCCCAGTTCCGCTTCCTGGTCAGCACCTTTGCCGACGTGACGACGGTGACGGGATGGGAAGACCTCCCCGGGTTGAGCGTCGAGGTTTCGGGCGACGTGGACACGGCCTACTCGGTCGAGCGCGCGGCCCAGCCGTCGATGGGCTTCGACTACTGGAACTTTGTGTACAACGTGACGGGAGCGACGCCGTCGATAGAGCTGAAATTCAGCTTGCAATGAGCCGGGCGTCGGAACGTACGCACGCCGTCGTGACGGACGGAGAGGATGAAGAGAATGAATGTCATGAGTTTTGTGACGGCCTACTAGGGATTTGATGGTGTTGTTGCATAATATTTTAGTATGCATATCTTTTTTATGAATATACCCCCATCTTTTTTTTTTCTCTCTGCCCTTATTGTTTGCACCTGCTGCTTTTCTACGGATTACCCTACGTGCCTACTCCGTACTTTGCCGAGTGTGGAGTACCTATTCCCGAATGCCCATGTACCTGCCCTTACTCCGCAATTCCCACCAACGTCATGGTGAGAGCATACTCGTCCGATATTTTGTTCCTCTTGACTTCAGACTGTTACCTCCCAATGATTAATTATGTGTTCTATCCGCGGGACTTTATTCTTCTCCTGCTTATACCATTAGGCCTCTCCTGTTTCTTGAGTCGGAATCACTAGCTTGGAGTCAATACGAGAAAAAGATGCGGAGTACGGAATAGCGTCTACCGAAAGTTCTCAGCGACAGGAACCTCGCGCCCAAGACCGACTCGGCATCGCCTGTGCGGCGTGATTGGGGTAAAATCACGAGATTCTTTCTTCGCCTGCATGTCCCATAGCATCCGTCCACGGATGCAATGTCCGCAATATTAAACTATCCATTCCGCGGCCAGCTGCGTAGGTACAGACTCACAGTGTATGCGGGTACTATTTTTACGCCTCAAGATTTTGCGCCGGGCCTGGACCTTACCCTAAGACTAGAAACTGGAACTCTGAGCCACGAGCTACCGGCCTGGGTATTCGGGGGTAAAGTACATACTATGCTTGGCTTGTCGGAAGTAGACGAGCTTTTTCTCCAACTATTGATTTTTGGCTTCTTTGATGTGATCTATTTCTGTGCTATACGCACTCGGAGCTCGGAATGTTCTTCTTTCTTGGCTGACGATAGATTGGCTAACAGCCCCCACAGATCCATTGCCCCGTTGGAGACGTTCTCAGCTCGGTGTGCTTTCCCGGACAGCGCGAGATAGCCTTCGTATCGACACGAGATTTCTCTCATAGTAGTAGTGTCGTTGCCGAGAACTCTGGGCGGTTAATCGGTACAATGTATCTCGCTGGCTGCATCCTGGGCATCACTTGACCTGTTGCATGACTTGTGAGCTGGTTGGTCTGGGCATGATGTCAAAGAAGAAGGGAAAGGAAGCGAGGGCATGGATAAGTTATTTCGTTTCCTCGGTAAGAGAAGACGGGCCCCGACGATCTGGGTCGGCCTGGACACTTTTCTGACGAAAATAAACAGACACTCTCCCAGGTTCTGAACCTTATTCTGTGCCGTTTATTTTAGTTCGACTGACAGTGTTTGCTAGCTCCTTGACAGCTGGGGGCTGTGCCTGAGCCTGCCCGACCATGCCCAAGCCTGCCCAGCACGACAGTCTAGACGAGGTTCGACGATCTCTTCGTATTCCCTACAGCAGCACCAATCAGGAGAACTGCCATCTCTGGGCGGCCCGCGGAGCCTCCAAGGTTGTGCCAATCCCCATGATAGTGACCCCTGCAGAGGTAGCTCGCGAGGAGACCTCGTTTTCTCAATCACCCACGGAGCACGGATTACTCGTGCATTTGTCTGGGCCCAGCTATTCTGACAACACGTCGGCTTGGCATTCTTTTCACTAGTAGCATGTACGCCGGCAAAGTAATTTATTTTTTGATCGGTCAATATTCTTCGGAGAAGGTAGCAGCCCCGCCATCCCGCATACCCAAGAGATTCTTGGCCCTTGTCGTGATGCGTGACGCACATTACTGATCCCTGTAGCCCAGAAAGCCGATCGATATATAACCATCAAGACATTACTTCGGATTTTTCTCCTTCTTCATCCTCATCAACAAGCACTCAACACTCACATCGACTACCTCGTCTCAACAACACACAACATCCATCTTCTTCAACACGACCACCTGATTCACCACTCCCAACTCAAAGTAAACATGAAGGTCTCTGCTCTCGTCTCCGCCCTCCTGGCCGTCGCCGCCCCCGCCATGGCCGCTCCCGTCGCCGAGCCCGCCGCTTCGGCCCCGGCTGCCCCCAAGCCGTTCGGCATCATGTCCCTCCGCTCCGCCAGCCCCATCCACTTCGGCCAGGTCAGCGCCGCCAAGGGCAACTACTTCCTCGGCCTGCCCAAGCAGAACGCCGTCTGCGAGGGCAAGAACCCCGAGGCTGCCGTCTTCTACATCCAGGACTCGCAGCTGTACCTGTACACCCCCAAGACCAAGGCTGTGCAGAAGGCCTACGTCGACCGCTCCGGCATGGGTAAGCAACCTCCACGTCCCCCTCATCAAATCATCCTCGAACAGGTATGCTGACAATATTATAGGTCAGGGCAAACTCGGCTACATCTCGGGCAACCAGTCCCCTCCCCGCAACGGCGAGCTCAAGGGCTGGAAGGTTGACAAGAACAACTACCTCACCTTCAACGGCTCCAGCCTCATCGCCTGCCCCAAGAGCATCGACAACGCCTGGAGCATCTGGGTCTCGGCTGGCGTCTCCCAGCCCGGCGGCAACTCTGGCTGCCTGGGCTTCAGCTCGCTCACTGTGCCCCTCGATAAGCCCGTCAAGTGCAGCTACACTAAATAAGTTATTGGTCCCTGGACGACGAGGTAGACACTAGTCGAGTGTGTTTGGATATGGATAATTTGCTTGGTTGCCGTACGCATATGATTTAGCGGAGCTTTTGGGAAATAATAGAACCTTAATGCTATTAATTATTTTACATGCACTGCGCGAACGTCCCTCTCTCTTTCTTTTTCTTCTTCTTTTTTTTGCCCCTGCCGGGTGCAAGGATGATGGTAGGGATAACTGCTTAGCGACGTACGAAGTTGCAGCTGCTCGGTGCAAGGCAATACTGAGCGGTTCGCGTCCTGTTGGACGTTTGAAGCTGGTAGTGGCACAATCAAAGCGCGCGCATTGCCACGCCCGTAGTGTACACATATACCGGGTGCATGGCGAATCGTTGGCGAGTACACACCTACATGTGGCGTGCTAAGTAGAGGGCAGCCCTGAAAAAAAAACTTCAATGTCAGTCACAATGTCAGTTAGACTTCGGATGTTAGTCACCGCAGCTCTCTCGCCTCGTCTCGTTTTGCCCTGCGGTTTAACAACGGGCAACGTGGCATGGAGAATGGCTCGAACCATGTATCAAGTATTTTGATATATTTGCGTTTTGCTTGCCTGCCCGCCTTTCAACTCTTCTTTCCTCTTTTTTTGTCTATTCTTGTTTCTCCTGTCTTATTTCTTCACGTCATAACCTTGCAAGCTTTGTGTTATCTCGCAACACAATAACAACTTCTCTCGCCTTTTTCTTTTCCCGTGCTGCCTTGGGAGAGGGTAAAAAATCATTGTGCGAACAGCAAAAATAGAGAGCTAGAACAAAGGTCACATCACCGGGGGAGACATGTGCGACCACCTCCACGTGGTCCCCCCGGCCATGGTCATCAACGTCCGGTACGGCGAGCCGACCAAGTATGTGAGGTGGGGCAGTGGTGCATGCGAGTGGATCAGGCAGAGTATGACGTGCGCCGGGTGCGGAAAGATTGTGGGATACTTATATACTGAGAAGGGGAAGTGTGTTATTCAGGCTGGGCGGACTATAGTGATGCCGTGTATGTGGTTGAGGTTGAAGCCGAAGCTCTGAAGACGGGAAGGGAAGGGGAGGAGGGTTGGCGAGGGATGATATGATGGTTACGAGTACCCAACGTTTGAGGTATGGTAGTAAAGTTGACTATTTGGCTTTCACTGACCGGGAAAGGAAGAAAAGAAACAGCATCGTTTAAAGATGACGGCGAGAGAGGCGTCGTCAAAAAGGGGCTAGCCAAATCCTAGACCTCCTTGGACGTTTGCCTGGATATAACCTTCCCCCCCCTTTCTTTTTCTTTTTGGTAGAATATAGATCCTAGCTGACTATATTGAGTAACGGCGGGGATGAGGGGAGGGCTTGGACTGTTCAGCATCTTTACAAAAAGTGCTGGGATGCGTTTATTTCGTTATTTCGGTGACGATTATTGATTTGAGATGTCGCCTCACGACCCGAGTCCAAATATGCAAAGACAAGCATACACATACACAAACACACAAACACACGCTCTTCCCCTCTCTCTATTGGTCAATATCATCATCACCAATCCTTCGTGTTCAGGTCCCCCTTCCCCTCCCCTCCCAAAGCAGCGAAGAGAAATTCCTGCAAAGTTACACTCCCACAGGTTCACCGGCAATGATTTATGCTCCCCCCCCGCCTAAAGCATCAACATCTTCTTCTTAGACTACTTGCCTTATTTTCCCTTTTACCCATAATCCATGCCTTTTTTCTTCTTCTTTTTGCTTTTTACTTTCCAAGAGGTAGCAAGGTCTTCTTATACAATTTTCACCTTGTCTCTATCCCCAAGTAATTCCACACATGCCGGCCTTCTTCCCGCACCATTTTCCCAATCGTTATTCCCAGCATTATCATCATCATCATCATCATCACTATTGGTACCACCATCACTATTACCATTATCATCAAGTAGCCCCCCGGGCTGTGCTGCTGCCTTCAAAGATGACACTGCCGCCGGGTCGCGGACCCAGCCCGATCCAGGAAGACATCGCGCGCTCCGCAGCCGCGGAATCGACAACGAGTCCTGGTGAGGGAGCCGGGGGCGGCGCGCGGAGACGCCACGACGCGGGGACGAGATCGGAGCAAAGGGCAGAGACGTCCCCCTCTCACGAAGGGCTGGAGACGACAGTAAGTATTGGCGGCAGCAGCAGCAGCAGCAGCACTACCACCACCATGCCCGCTGCCTCCCCTCCGAATACAGCGACAGCAGCAGTGCCAAGGAGAATAACCATCCAACCCGTCATCAACATCCCCGACGACGCGCCCACACCTCCTCTCCGCGCACCGCCGACCACCACGAGCACAACAGCAACCAGCAGACGCCTCAAGCGCTCCCGATCCCCGCACCCAACCTCCAGCGCCGCACCGCCTTCGCGACCGCCGCCGTCGAAGCGAACCAGGGACCTCCTCTTCGACGCCTACGCCTCCGTCGCCTTCCCCTCCTCCCCCTCCTCCTCTTCTTCCCCCGCCTCGCTCTTCGCCCCGGGCTTCTGCTGCAGGCCCATATCCTCGGCCGACGACCTCGAGCGCGCCGAGCTCCTGCACCTCTTCGAGATCCTGCACGCCTGCGGGAGGGCGGCGCAGCCGGGGAACACGCGGGCCTCGACGCGGGGAAGCATAGAGGGGTTCCTGGACGCCGCGTTTAACGGGTGGGCGGCGGACGGTGGCGGCGGGAGCGGCGGGGAGGGGGGTACTGCGGCTGCTGAGTTGCCGGCGAGGCCGGTGTATGATATTGTTGTTGAGGGGGAGGTTGTTGCCGGTGTGATATGCGGTATGTATCCATTATTTTCCCCCTTGCTTTCCCCCCTTTTTCCATACTCCATACCTTGCACCTTGCTTTTGAAGACTTTTTTCTTTTCCTTTTCTCTTTGTTGCTATATAACCATCTGTATCTTGACACGACTACGTACATGCATGTGGTTTCCGAGTTGACCCAGAAATGGTTGAGCATTTTCTCTTCTTCATCCTTTTTCTTGTCTTTTTCTGATTAATGGGGTCTTTGGTTTAGCACGACGGCACAAGGAACACGCAGACTTCGCGGCGTGCAAGGCGTCCGACACCTGCGCCGTCGACGTCCTCGCGTCCGCGACATTCACCACCGCGGGCGCCGGGTCATCAGCAGCGGCAACCAACGCCATCGGATTCAGCGCCGTTCACCCCGCAAACTCCACGACGACGGCGACGACGACGACGCCGGCCGACGGCGGGGGAAGGAGGAGGGAGACCATCTGCCCGCTGGCCCGGCGAGACGTGCGCTGGCGCGAGACGCCGGCGTGGGCGGGCGAGCTGCGCCGGGTGATGGAGGAGAGGCTCGCGGCGCGGGTGCACCGGTACAACAAGCACCTCGCCGTGTGGCACGCGCGCAAGCTGATCAAGTCGTGGTCCGAGGGCGGCGTGGTCGGCGCGGGTGGCGATGGGGACGGCGAAGGAGGAGGGGGAGGGTTGGAGGATTGGGGGTTTTTTACGGCTTTGGAGGCTAGGAGGACGTTTGCTTGGTTGGGTGCTGGGGCTGGATGAGAGATAGAGACAAGATTTCGTCGGCTGGGAATGGGATGGGAGTTGTGTGTTGCTTCATCTGACTTTCCTTTGGGCATTTCCTTTCTGCATTTTGCATTTACCTTGCAGGGCTGCTGCCGAGTGTCATCCTGGGAAGACGCCGTGGCGGTGGCACTGTATGACGTCGGACGAGGTTGGGCGCAGCGCGCATGTGAGAAGGCGTTTATTGGAGTCGTACATGTTTTCGCTTTTCTTTCTTTTTTCAAAAAAAATCTCATGGATATGGGCATATGTCTCCGACGCAACGCTTCTTCCTGTTCCTTTCCCCCATGCCCATCGTCCCATTCTTGCCCCTCGTCAACTGGGGAAGAAGCGAGTCGGACATACTGGGCGATAGTGAACGCGTTTCCCATGAACCTAGTTTGCCTGTTTGCTCCAAACATGGCTGAGCTGCTCGATGGTAGGTATTTCTCCTTTCTAGACAAAATGTGGTGGAAGCGGCGATGAGCAGAAAGAACTGCGCCGTACGCCCACCCGTCAGCCGCACCCTTTCTTTATTCTGACCATGACGTGTATCTTGCTTTTTTATCTTTCAGGCCAAGGATTGAATTCATCGTATTCTCGCTTGCATATGAATTTGCTAGTGTTTGCACTCCGCTTGTAAGTTATTGTTTATCCCTACAGGGCTATATATCTAGCCACTCAATTTCCCTCGGCGTAGATTTCCCCCCTCAGGCAGATTATTATTGATATTTCACGTTTCCCACCCCTCTCTTCTTAAACACCGCTCAAATATCCCACAAGACGCACATCGGATTAGCAAGGCTCGAGTGACACAAAATCTCACACACCTTGGCCATCTTACCCGAGACAAGCCTCAATTCCGACGCAACTGCACGTAACCCTAGCTAAAGGTTTCTCATCGCATTAGCTACCAGAGTTGAGAATCTTGGCTGATTTATCACATTTATAATCTAATTTCCTCTATTTACAAAATAACCATTTATGCGTTCTCATTATAACCTCGTCTAGACCCTACCTGTGTGCGGCGTTTTCAACGTAGGCAACGCTTTGGCCAACGACAGCCACCACCACGTCTTAGTATTGTTCTTTCACGAAGAATATCAACACCAACACCGAGTTCATGCAACAGTCCAATACTTCAATACCACCATTCTAGAAGCATTGACCAGAAAATAGTAAGCATGCAATTCCACACTTCACAAGATGTGCACGTTCTGGCGAGCCGAAATATAGAACGGTCGAGAGTGAGGGGATGGGGGGCTTTATAAGCCCGCCACTAGATCCTAAAGCAAACAAACATAAGCAAACATTACCCCCGCGAGAATAGTTTGGATTTGTTATTTTACTCCTACTCTCTTCCTTGTTTACCCAAGTGCCTGTTTCTCACAATCACTCGCTTCTTCCATTTTTCCTGAGCGACCACACTCTTTTCTTTTCTTTTTCCCCCCTTCTCTCCCCAAGCGCAATGGCACCTCCAAGCGTCTGGCTACTCGCCCTTCTCCATTCCGGCTCCGTGGTTGCTGCTTCCGCCGTGGCAGGGGGCATGTCCATATCCCGCCAGGTCCGGCTGGGCAACGTGGAGTACTTCGTCCCCCCTACGGCGTCATGGCACGTCGAGGACTGGGATCCGGCGGTGCTGGGCGCCGAGGCAGAGGGGGACCTCGTGCCCCTGACGGTGGTGGCCCTGACGGTGGTGACCCTGACCGACCAGGACGACGACGAGAAGCTCGAGGACATCCTGCGAGACTACGCGGAAAGGGACGATGTGTGGAACAGCATGTTTGAGCAAGGTGAGTCGCCTCCCCCCCTCGGCCGATGAACAGAATTCGAGTCGATCAGCAGCAGTAGTAGCGAGAGAGAGAGAGAGAGATACGGAAAGCGCTAACGCATCTTTCCGTATGGAAGCCATCTTGGTCGACACCGAGAACAAGGGAAATAGCAGCAACGCGACTACACCAGATGGTTTCGGCAGCGGAAGCGGCAGCCTGTTGAGGCACGGCATGCTGAAAGTCGGAGAATGGAAGGGAGTAACCACCAACGGCACCCTGACCAACGGACCGTACTTCCTCCACCGGTACACCGGCAAAGCGTACCAGGCATACCGTCTATACGCAGACACGAGCCAAGCCTTTCTCCAGGTCAGTTGCCATCTCCCCCCCCCCTCTTTTGAACCTGCCCATATGCGAGGTAGATCAACCCACACGATACGTACCGTACTTACGTGAAAAAACCCCCTCCAGTCGTCGTACCAAGACCCCGACGGGAACCACCACCCCCTCCCGGCAGCCATAGCATCCGACGCCGGCCTCACCATCGCCGTGCCCTCCCGCCTCTACCACGCCACCCCTCCCCCGGCCAACAAACCCCTCGCCGGCATCCGCATCAGCGTAAAAGACCTCTTCCACCTCCGCGGCCTGCGCACCAGCTTCGGCAACAAAGCCCTCTACTCCCTCTCCCCACGACAAAACGCCACCGCCGCCGCCGTCCAGCGCCTTGTCGACGCGGGCGCCGTCGTCGTCGGCAAGAACAAGCTGTCAGAATTCGGCTACGGCGGGCCCTTTGCCACCGAGCACGTCGACTACCTCCTGCCCGTCAACCCGCGCGGCGACGGGTACAACAGCCCCGGCGACAGCTCCGGCGGCGGCGGCTCCGCGGTCGCGAGCTACGACTGGCTGGACGCCAGCCTGGGCACCGACACGGGCGGGAGCGTCCGCGCGCCCGCGCACGTCAACGGCGTGCTGGGCAACAGGCCTACCCAGGACGGCGTGTCTGCCCGCGGTGCTTTGCCCCTCTCGCCGACCCTCGACACCGTCGGCGTGCTGGCCCGCGACCCAGCCATCTGGTCCCGCATCAACGCAGCCCTCCTCGAAGACGACGACGACGCATGGGAAAAGCAGTACGCGCGGTACCCGTCGCAAATCATCGTCGACCCCGTCGCGCTGAGGGACATGCAAGACTACAACGTCACCCACCCGGAGCTCAGTGCCGCAATACACGCCTTCACCTCCGCCCTCGCCAACGTCACCTCCGCGGCCGTCAACCGCACCAACTTCGAGATGCGCTGGGACGAGACGCGGCCCCGCCCGGACGACGGGCTGGACGGCCTCCCGCTCGGGCAAGTCGTGCACGAGGGGTACCGCAACATCACCGCGTACGAGCAGTGGGACCGCCTCGGCCGCGTCTTCGTCGGCGCTCACAAAGCCTTGCACGACGGCGAGTTCCCGCATGTTACACCCCGGGTCCGGGACCGCTGGCTGTGGGCCAACGGGTCCGACGCCGGGGGCGTGTACCACCGGGACATGGCCTACCTGGACGTCTACCGGCGCTGGGCGGCGCGTAACTTCCTCGTCCCCGACGAGGAGTCCTGCTCCAACGCGCTCTTCGTGTACTTTTCCCCGCCCAGCTACGCTTACCTCTACAAGCCCGACGTTTCCACCGAGTAAGCACATACCCGAACCCTCCCCCCCCCCCCCCCCAATCTATCTATCTATCCATATTCCTTTTCACAATTTGCTAGGAGTAGTTTCTTTTTTTGGACCTTTTCATACTGACAACCAAAATCTCCAGCTCAGCAAACCCCTTCATAAACAACCTCCTTACACAAACCTACAGCGCCCAAGCCGACCTCCTATCCCTCAACATCACCCTCTCCTGCTCCACCGACCTCGGCACCGAAGCATCCTGCGCCTCCGCCCGCCGCGCGCTCGACGACTTCTCCGCCTACGAGAACAGGCTCTCCCCTTTACTCGCCGTCTCCCTCGCCGGTTTCCCGGACGTCTGCGTGCCGCTTGGGAGCTTCTCCATGGGCGACGAGACCTGGTCTAACTCGACGACGAAAGAGCAGCGTCTGCCGCTCGGGGTGGATATCGTGGCCGCGAGGGGCTGCGACGCCATGCTGCACCGGCTGGTGGGGGAGCTGCACCAGAGGGGGGTGGTCAAGAAGCCCAGGACGGGCAGCATCGTTTAGACGCAGCCTCCTTTTTTTCCTTTGCTTTTTCTTTCCCCCCTTTTTTTCGAAATTATCCCTTCATTGGCTTCTTTCTATAGCAGGAACGTAATACAGCCATTGGTATCTTCGTGCTATAATATGCTGCCCCAACCAAGGTTTACCCCTTTAAATCACCCCACCAATCCTACTTTCAATGAAAGTGGTTGCGGTATTCCAAGTTCCCTCAGAATCTCCCTTTTTGCCTTGCTCGGTGTCTCAACGTGGTCGTGGACTCTTGCAACCCCCCCCCCCCCCCCCCCCCCAGCACAATTGCTGGTTCTTGATAATGGACCATACTCGGGTGGAATTACAGGATTACGTGGCGACTCCAAATGTCACGCGTAGATCGTCCATGGCCTCCTTGATCAAAAGTCCCATGGAAATGCGATTGAAGGGAGGCGCTCCTCCGAGGCGCTTTTTACCGCTGTATATTGAATTCACTGGTCGTCCATCGTATACCAACGCATAATAGTAGTAGTACCCCGATTTCCTCCATCTTCGTCTTTGTCCCGCTTGTAATCATATTCGGTCATATATGGCGCCGGGCATCTCCTTACCACCCCCCCTGCTGCCATTCATCCTCCCCTAGAAAGAACCTCGAGTAACGCCCGTCGTACACCCACTTTGTCTGCCTCTCCATTATCCTGTCCATCGGCACCGCGTTCCGCTCAGGCAACAGCTTCGTCGCGTCCTCCAGCTTGGAGAAGTCGTACGCCTCTCCCGCGAGGCGCTGCCCGCTGAGGTACAGCCAGGCATACCCCAGGGCGCGGGTCGAGTTGTAGGCGTGGACGGCTTCCATGAACTGGTGGCCGAGCTCCTCCATCACCTCTTCGCCCGTGTCCACCTTCCAGCACTCCTTGCCTACCCACTCGTTTGGGTCGTCGTCCGACTGAACCGTGATTATAACTTTTATAGGCTGGGACTGGGTGGCGACCCTGAAGATCAGGTTCCTCTTCGGTATAACTAGGCCGAAAGTCGTATCAGTTGATGAGAAGCGTCCCTTGTGTCATTACTAAAGGAAGGGGCAATAATAAAATAAAATAAAAAGACAAGAAAAAAAGGAGGGGCATTCTCACACGCTTCCACCCGGAAAAGGGTGTGCGCCAGTGGAGTTCCGCACGGCGATCTGACATTGGGCAGCTCCTCGTTGATGGGCCAGTTCCGAAAGACGCTGATTAAAAAGTCATCCATGACTTCCGGGGTCGGGTAGGTCGAGGGATGCAGAGCCTTGCAGGCACAGTCGGCGATTCTGTAGCACTCCCTGAGCTGGTTCGTACTGAGGACATCAGCCTGCATGCGGCTGCTATAAGCAGATTCGACGTATGCGGGTGAGAGCGTATCCTTCTTCCACGACAGTTGCGCAAAGAGCGCTGAGCGCTCTTCCAAGTTGGGCATGATGGCGTATCTAGCAGTAACAAGTAATGAGTTAATTCCGGGCTGGCTCCATGTATCGAAACGTGGTAGCAGGGTGACGAGGTCAAGAGGGGAGAGCCTTATTAACTGAACTTGATGGTAGCCAGATAAGGATAAATAAACATGAACAAGGTGCCCCGGTGGGGAGGAAAGAACTGGAGGCAGCGCATGCCGTATGCACGTATATCACGAGGCGTAAGAGAACGAGCAAGTGAGATCAAGACATAACGTCTGAGTGAGGACAGTACGTATGTAGAATTTATTACGACCACAAAAGGAAGCAGGAATGCTCACGATGTTGGGGGAAGACTTTGAGCGCGGCCTGATACATCTCGCCAAGGGTAGTTACTGGTGGGATTTCATGAAAGGGCGGTGGTTAAGAACTCTATTATGGGATGCGCTAACTTAAACTTAAACTGCTTTTCGTCCTCCTGGTCCATGTTCCCCGCTATGCAAGAGTATAATGAATATTCACCTTTTCGTGGTACGTGTCTGCTTCATCAACGACGCCTGCCTGCACCTTTAACCCACCAGCAATCGTATGACGACCAGTTCGTACATGTGATGCTATTGCCATGACGTTTAACTAATCCTCCTCTGTGTCTTGAGCCACCTCTGTGTCTTGAGCCTTCTTTGTGTCTTGAGGCTCCAAGCCGGCTTCTCGAATATACCAAGCCCATTCATCTGACAATTCCTCCCTGCTTCGTACCACACTCAACCCGGGAAGTAGATCAATGGCGTCCTGAAATTTGGCGTATTCACACTTCTCTCCCTGAGGACGATCTTGGTTGAGGTACGAGCGCGCGTACATGATGGCGCGAGTCGAGTTGTAGCCATGGGTACGAAGCGCAAAGTGATAGCTCAAGTCTTTCACGACGCGGTCCATTGTCCAATGCTCGCCGGGCTTATCGCTTGAATCACCAGGGGTATCATTTGGAGAAACGGTGATGCAAATCATGAGAGGGTTCGACTTGATCAAGACTTGGTAGTCGAGGCATTTATCTGATAGGGCTGATGAATGTCAAATTAGCCCAAGGCAACAAAAGAGAAGAACGAAAAAAAGAGGGCCTTATCCCTACATGGCCTAAAAGGAAGTAGAGGGAGGAGGGAGGAGGGGGTCCTTACTCGCTTTTCGGGCGAAGTTGATATCCTGCAATGGAGTTCGATTGAACGGTTTGAGCTTGCGCACCTCGTCGCCGGTGGACCAGTCTTTGAAGACGGCGCTTAGGAAATAGTCCATGGCACGCGGGTTGGCATTGTTATCAGGGTGCAGAGCCTTGCACGCAAGGTTGACGATCCTATGACACTCGTGGAGTTGTACTGGACTGAGCTGGGCAGCCTTTCTGCGGGCGTCGTTGAACTCCGCGTGTTCCCGGGGGAAGTAACTGAGCTGGTTGAGCGACGCGAATAGTATCGAGCGCTTCTCGAGCGAGCTCATGTTGACGGTTGGGATGTAGCTGGCGGGATATATAGGGTGTAAGAAGAAAAAGAAGAGGTACGGGATGACCTATGATCTTGAATGATGCAACGACGTGGATTGATAAGTTTGCTTGAAGAGAGAGACAACCCAAAAAGAAAAAAAGACAAGCAACTGACGGAAGAGGTGGGATGCGGAAGAGGAGGCGTATTTGTAGCTTCACACGTGCGCGTAGTCATGCGAGAAAGAGTAGGAAGAAGGTGACACCCAGGAAATATATTACCCCTATTTTATGAGTAGGCAAGAGGGCGAGTCACTAGGTGGCGGTGTGGTAAGAAGCCGAGGAAAGCAGGCTCTGGAAGAATACACAGTCTCCGAGAGTCGCCTTCCCGACCAAGCCTCGTAGCCCTCGTCGCGACAGCACGCGTGACCGGTCAAAGGTGGTAAGTTAGTAGCAGTCTCCAGTAATAGCAGTACATATGCCTCGCTTCCCCCGTAAAACACAAAATAACTCGCCACCCAACATCGTCAACCCATCAACTATCAACTCCCCCCCCGTTGACAAAATGATGATGTCGTATAAGACTGAGAGAGAAAGATAGAGAGAGAGACAGAGAGAGAGAGGTGAAAATAAATAAATAAAAGAAAAGGTTGACTGACTCGAGGGGAGGGGGTTTATCAGATCACCGAGACCCAGACCTGAGGTCAGGAATCCCCAAGATAGTCGCCTGTCGACGTGGCAAAATCATTAAACGGTACCTGAGACGTTGAAGGCCTAGGGGGTAGTGGGAATTGTTCGGCAAAGGGTTAGCCTGAAACTGGTTGGTAGGATATCAAGTATGGTGTGGTGTTTAAAAGGATGCGAGACGGACCACATTATGAATAAGAACCAGCGTTTATATCACATTCGAATTGGAAAATAGCATCTTCCATCACAACGAGGGCTTGATGTGTAGTAAAGGATGCCGATAATTCGCGAGATGCCTCTGACTGGAAATGTCTATGTTGTGCACTTGTAGTAGGTTTTGGACCCTCGATTTTTGTAGTAGGCTTTGGATCCTTGGCGTGTTTTCTTTTGTCTTCCTGTGGCTAGCCCTGAAAGATATTCACGTTGATAAAAGACCGTGGATATAGAAAACAATACACAAAGTACTCGTATTCTGTTTCTCCATTCTGTTTTGAGTATATATGCTTTTTTCCCCTTTCTTTCTTCTCTTCTTCCTTTGCTTTTTTTTTTTGGTTTTGCTTCCTTCTTTTGATGGTTTTCGAATGTCGACACTCTGTTGCTGATGTGAGAAAACTCTTGTTTCTTGAATTGGAATGCGTCACTTAGCTCGAAACAAACTGATACCTAGCACAGTCTCCATGCACAACCAGCGCAGCGTGCGTAAGAGGGTGGAGGGTGTGGGTAGCATAGATGCCTAGACGTGCACGAGACTTCTGTCCCGACACACGTACCACATGCAGTCAACGAGCAAAGTCCCAAAGTTAATCAACCACCATCAGGCCACGACTTGGGCGAGGTGCAATGCCGGGACTCAGGGGGACTTCAGTCCGATGCCAATTGCCCCCCTCCTACTTTACCAGTCTCCGGCCCGACACATCCTCCCGCTCTCGTCGACGGTCCAGGCCTCGCTCCCAACACCCTTGAAGACGTAAAACACGCCATCGGGATCCCACTTGTCCTTGATCCGCCGCAGCTCGTCATAATTCTCCCCAAACGACTCGGCCCTCCAGTCCGAAGACAGCCCGACGTCCCCCTCGTTGAGGTACGAGGCTCCTCCGGGCGTGGCGTCCCTGAGCGCGGCGAGGTACGACTCGCTCATGAGCTTCTGGTCGCGTAGCATGGCGGCCCACGACGAGGGGTCGTTGTCCCAGGGCGTCGAGAGCTGCAGCTGCATCATGGCCTGCCGCCAGGCTGGGTTCACAGAGTTTTTGACGGCTGCTCCTTCGTCGGGGGGCGTTGGTGTAAAGGGGCCGGTTGTGGCAACGAGGGTGACGTTGGTTCTTGAGATGAGATCCATGATGACTTGCTGGAGCTGGGTCGCTCCGCCGTCGGCGTTTTCAACGATGGCCGATCTGGGCACAAGTCGGGACCCGTATTGATATTCGCTGCTGCGCAGCGTGCCCCAAGGCAAGGGACCCAGGTACGCATCGTAGTGATCTCTGTACGAGTCGTAAGTGGTATACTTCTCCGTAAAGGGAATCCCCAGCTCGCGCAGCCGCGCCGTGAGCGGCCGTAGCACCTCATCGCGGAGATTTTCCCCCGTGGAGCCGAGGTGCGTGAAGGGGCCGATGCTAAAGAAGGCCCGCGTGAGGATGTAATTCGACGCTATGCGGCGGTCAGCTAGGGAAGGCATCAGCTCGTGCGCGGCGGCCACGGCAGCGGCGAAGGATTCTGGCGTGGTAGAATTGGCGGCGAGCTGGATCCTGGCCCCGCCGACCGTTGGGCTCGCGGGGTACGCGCGTAGGGCGACTTCCAGGACCACGCCGTAAGTTCCTCCGCCGGCGCCGCCGCTAAGGGCCCAGTACAGGTCGGGGTTCTCGTCGGGCGTGGCGTTGACGACGGTGTCGCTGCCGTCCGCGAGGGCGACGCGGTAGGCCAGGGCTTGGTCGGCTGCGAGGCCGAAGGAGGCGCTTAGGGGGGAGTGGCCGCCGCCGAGGAGGAAGCCGCCTGCTACGCCGACTGTCGGGCAAGAGCCGGTTACGACGAGGTGGGAGTGAGACTGGGCGGCTTCGATGGCTTGGTAGCCGAGGACGCCGGCGGAGGCGATGAGGGCTGGGCCGGTGTAGGGGGAAGAGGAAGAGGAAGATGAGGATGAGGGTGAAGAGTAAGAGTAAGAGGGGACGAAGTGCGTGGTGTTTAGGGCGTGGGTCCAGATTGACAGGGCGCCTGCGCCGGTTGATCGGCCGAGGAAGCTTTGTTCATCTTGTCGTCAGCTTTGAGCGAGGGGTGAAGGGCAGACATGAAACGAGAAGAAAGAGTATAATATGATGCTTACGGGTAAGGAAACGGATGTGTAGTGTGTGAGAGGAGGGAGGGGACGGATGTGGACTCACTCGTGACCAGTGTTGCGCACCACCAGCCTGACATTGTTCTCCCTAGCAAATCGTATCCCCGCGACGACGTCGTCATCCTGCGTCACACGTATGGCGTAGGCGACGTAGTTTCCCAGCTCGCACGGCCGAGAGCGCGGCGTGAAGGGGTCGCAGCTACGGTTGGCGAAGAAGTGCTGCATAATGGAGGAAGACGAGGGCAGGCTTCATTTATTTGACACGTCGATTAGCCCAGTACTTAACTCGTTTTTGCCTAGCACGCGAAAATTGTATGTTTAGGGAGAGAAAGAGGGGCAAAAGAGGGTTAGGGGCGTGAAGACATTCGCAAAAAGTCTTTATACGTGTAGATGTGTGTAAGTGTGCAAGTGTACATCTCCAAGGGAAGTAGCAATTGTGTCGATAAACAAGAGAAAGAGGCTCACTGCAGTCGAGGATCATTCCAGCTCTCCCGCACAGCAAGACAAGCATCCTCATCATAATCCGGATCGTGACAGGCAGACCCCAGCGGAACCGTCTTGACCAGCCTTCCGCCGACTGTATCGTTGAGCGCCGCCCACACCGAGGGAGCGGGCCAGCAGTCGTCCGAGGGCAGACAGCGGCACCGCGGGGACCACTGGGTAGGTGTATCGGCTAAGGTGAGGGCGACGCATACAGCAAAGAGTGACCAGATCGACTTCATCTTTCCGAGAAGGTATCTTTACTTCTTCTCTTCCTTTTCTTGTGTCCGCGAAACCTCAGTCGTCGTCAGCGGAAAAGATATATGTGTTTCGTAAGTTAGCACGAAAAGGGTCGGGAATAAACCAATTACAGCTCTAGTAAGCTAGTTTTGGTGGATTCTGCCTTGCTTGCCTCATAGAAAGCGGCCCCCGAGAGGCGGGGGAGAGGAGCAGGCGGGCGATCATCACGAGGGGCCCGTTTATAGACCTTTTTCTCTTCTCCTCATTCCCAAAAGGAGTGAAGGAGAGAGAGAGAGAGAGACGGACAGACGGAAAGTTTCATGCTGGAATGCTGCTTTACCTCCATCCGGCCCCCACGTCATCACTGGTAAGCTGTTATGTTGGACTGGACAACCCCTCCTCCTCCTCCTCCTTCTCCTCCTTCTTCCCCTTGGATAAAAATAGGAACTTTACCCTGACTCCGGATCTGCTACCCGATTCTTTCGATTTTAATTTAGACGGCGTATATTGACTGGCCGGCCATTCGTTCCCCGATAGCTTCTGCTCATCTCAGCAACATCGTATTACGCTAACAAGCGGTGTGAAAAGACTCCATCGTCCGGTCAGGGAATTCTCGTCTCCATGATGAAGCGCCACCAGTTTCTCCATCTCATTTCGTGTTATTTTTCTAGACTTGGTCACCTATCTTGCTGACGATTGTTGTCGAGTTTCTGTTTTTACCCTGGCTCCGGGGAGGGGGAGGCTACCCAAGGTGTGAGTGGCTCCGAGCGTTTGGTCGAATCAACGATCTGCGATCCCCGGAGGATTTGCGTCGCCGCACATTCAACCACGCGAATCTCAGAATCTCAGAGCCAACAAGGAGGGCAATAGATGCGTCCAACAGACAGCAGAAAACAGGGTTTCCCCTGTGATACGACGACTGGGCCATAGCAGAAAGAAGGAAGGGCCGTTGCGAATGGATGACCAGGTAAATTATGTCTACGAGAACAGTAATTGCGAAGACGCAGGGCATGCGTGGACGAGTCATGGAGACCCCCTGGGCGTGCGTCATGAAAATGAAGCACACCCTTTGTTCTTTCTCTTCCAGGGCACATTCCAAGGTTCTCCGTATAATCAGTCCAAGAATCTCGTCTTTTCTCACGTACGTAGTGCTTGCTGTCTGTCAACCTGTCAAAATGACATACATGCGTTAATCGTGGCAAACTTTGGGCCGCGTCGGAAAAAAAGGCGTTTTGTGTCCAGGCCGCCGCCCCTACATAATCAGTAGTAGGTAGGGCCAGTTGGTCAGCGGCCATCCGTGGGGCCGGGAATAGTAGATGTACCATACGCCATGAAAGGGGGGGGGGGGGGGGTTGTGAATGACAATGTTTCACCCCGCGATGGCTTGCATATTCCTTTACCTTGAAGGGGGGGCCGGGGCGGGCATGAAAGGTGTAAAACGGTCGCCAGACAGAGAAAAGCCCGTCGTCGATGCAGAATAAAAAGCCACTTTATGCCAATCTGGACCCTTTTTTTATTCTTCTTCTTATTGTGAGGTGGGGTAACAGGGCGTATGCAAGGCATGGCGTTGGTTTGCCTGACGTTTTGTAACTGCTGTGCGAGCCGAGGAGAAGAGAAGACGAAATCTAGAGCTGAGACAAGGTGGGGTTTCCGCTCTTCTAGTCGAGAGCCAACATGACGCTATGTTCAAGAAGCTTCTTTTTAAGCTAAAAAGCCCAGAGGCTTATGGTACCATCTCCCGAGGAGGGGAGTAAGGATCATGTTGGTTGAGGCTTGACGTGTCATTGAACTCATGTCATCTTGAACACTGCGATGTCCAATGTCTGTGAAATGGCTCCAGATCGTCACCATCCGCGCCGCTCTCGACATCAAGTTTTCCAGAAGCCCATGCGAAAATGTCTCTTCTCCGCTTCTTCCAAAGCATGAAAATGTATGTGCACTTCATCAACCTAAGTAAACACTAGTCTGTCGGTCAAATCACCACTCTGGGAATTACTATCCAGACCAGTCCACATCCGCTGTAATCCGTATACGGAGTACCTTTATTAGGGAATAATGGAAGAGACCAAAGGACATCACCGTCGATCACAACCTGTGCGATAAGGGACTTACGATCCATTTCCACGTCTCTGCGGGGTTGACCGGCGTAGATAATGCCACTTACCGAGCCCCCGACCTTCCTAATCCTGCCAAGCTCTTCACCACCGCCAAGCATAACCTGTACTTGTTTACCAGCATCCCGGACAGTGACGACAACATCCGACTGCTCCCTTCGTGGTGGTTCGTCAATATCCGAAGTGTTGAGCTGTCGGAATCGGAATCCGTGCTCGTCGGCATAGTCCCCGGCGATGGAGTGCGGCGACCGCATGGTCCAACGAGTAGTATTTAATACCACCTCCTCATCAACATCCGCTGTGACCTGCGCGCTTTTTCTCTGCTTCTCCCTTCCCCCTCCTCCTCTCCAGCAGACGTAGCTTCCGCCGCGGTTATACTCAATATGCGTATTTCCCAAATCCTAACCACGGCCCTCCTCCAGGCCGTCGCCGTCTCCTCTCAGCTCATCTACGCCGACAACCAAGAGCCCACAAACAAGGACTCTCTGCAGGTGGCCAAGAACTTTCCCCATGTAGACTCAATCGAGCTGCTATCTCCCTCGTTCCTCGACCCGGACACGGTACCGGCGGGATTCTCCAACGGCACCTCGGGGCCTACGGACCAGCGGACCATGGATCACTGGCTCCAGACGCTGGCCGCGCGAAACGAGTGGATGACGTACAACGTTCCCGACTTCAGGTCTGAGGAAGGCAGAACTATTCCCTACGTCTACCTTTCTGGTGACAATATCCCCAGAAGCGGCGGCCTCCCGTCTGCGTCTGCCAACTCGACCAGCGAAAAAGTCAAGATCTGGCTACAGGGCGGCGTCCACGGCAACGAGCCGGCCGGCGACCAGGCCCTCCTCGCCCTCCTCGCTAAGCTCGACGCCAACGCCACATGGGCCGCCTCTGTCCTGTCCAAGGCGGATATCCTTGTATTGCCGCGCTACAACCCTGATGGCGTGGCTTACTTCCAACGCTATCTTGCCTCCTCTTTTGATCCTAACCGCGATCACACCAAGATGGCGCGGCAGCAAACCCGTGATATCAAGAGACTAGTCATGGACTTTGCACCGCACGTCGGTGTCGACATGCACGAGTATACGGCGTCGCGTGCTTACGGCGCAGACAAACAATGGCTGCCCTCACAGGACGGACAGTTCTCGGCGATGAAGAATCTCAACATTCACAAAAACATTAGAGACCTCTCACACGGCCTCTTTACCCAAAGGATTGCTGAAGCAATGGACGCGCGGAGCTTTAGGCATTCTCCCTACGTCACGGGAACGCTGGAAACCGATGATATCGTCTTGGACGAAGCGACGGGCGACGCCAAGATGGGCGACACGTCCGTCGCGCTCAGCCAGGCCGTCATGTTCCTCACCGAGACCAGGGGTATCCAACTCGCGGATCAGCACTGGCATCGTCGTGTGGCGAGCGGCCTCACTATGGTTGAGGCAGTCGTGCAGACAGCTGTTGACAACGCCGACCTCGTTCGCCGAACCGTCGAGGATGCACGCACAGACTTCATCACAAATGATGAGGATATTGTAGTCACTGACATTACAACGGCAACAAACATTACCTGGCCTTACATCCAGGCAAAGGACGGTAAGATCGTTGACGTCGACATTGTCTTCATGAACTCGACAACCGCCAGGGCAAACCTCACCCGGGCCCGGCCCGAGGCTTACATCTTCAGCTCCGCATGGTCCGACGTAGCAGATCGCTTGCGCGCCGCGGGTGTAACCGTCGATGAGCTGCGCTCCGGTTTCAGTGGGACCGTTCAAGCAACCAGGATAACTGCTGCTCGCGTAGACAACGCCAAGTACGAGGGTGTGGCCCGCACCACCAACGTGGTGACGGAGACGTACGAGAAAGAGGTCCGTATCCCGGCGGGCGGGTATTGGGTCAGCACGAGACAAAAGAACGCGGCACACGTCTTCAACGTACTCGAGCCGGAGAATATTGACTCGTACGTTGTGTTTAATATTCTACCCGTGGACGCGGGGGATGAATACCAGGTGTATCGGGTGTACAAGTAGACCCTGTACTCTCCATATCGCTTTTATTGAACAAGTAGAGCTTAGAATGTCCGTGTAATGAAGACAAAACACTGCATCTCAATGCCTAATAAGGGGCACATGGCCAAAAATCTGCATTGCCGCATTCGAACCTGCCCGACTTTGTGATTATTATGGTGCAAAAAGGTGCCCTGGTCGGCTCCCATCCTGTCACATCCGAAAAGAGTAAGATGTTTGCTTGTGTAACGGTACGGAGTACAAGCACATGGTAATTCTTGGGGTCAACGGTTAGCTTCCCATCATATCCCCCTTGCACGAGAGGACCATGTGATGAACCATTGCTCCAATGATCGGTAAGTAAACCGGCAGGCTACCCATTTCAATGTCGATGACCACTTATTCCATGTACATCCAGGTCCGCACGGAATAGTCCGCAAGTGTCGGGATAGTAACCCCCTGGGCGGTGCAGATAACAGGGGGATGATCGTACGGGTTTTCTGACGGGAATAGAAGTGATGGGGGAATAGAAAGGGGATTTATCGCCCCGGGCTGCCACATGCGTCCTGCGTAGTGAAGGCTGAAGTGTGAGTTTACATCCCTTTGCCACCCCCTTCCCTAATTTTTGTCCATGTGTGGTACCGATCACATATCTTCTACGATTGGCCACTTTTCACGGCTCTTCCCGGAACGTTGGACAGCTGTCAAATCGGCCCTGCGGCGTTGCCCATCCCGTCATCAACAATCGTCTTCCTTCACGCCGTTAGCCCAACTAATAAACCAACTCGAGCCACGATGCACTGTAATTATCACACACCACCAAGTTCTGAGAAGAGATGTGACGATGATTAAAGGGACATTCTCGTAAGCCTTTCCGTATTGGGTAGTAGGAGCCCGTTTTGTGCTTCAAACGCTCCATGCTCTGGGTGTTTTGGACTTGGTCAAGGGTAACCGGGGTTTTTCTTGGCGGATAGTCTGAATTCTCAGTGCGTACTCCGTACGGAGTATTGTGAGCGTAGAGAGTATCATCCGAGTCATTACCACCGCCGTGGCAATTCTACTCCTGTCATGTCCGTACCCCTCAAGCTGCTCATTGTTGGAATTCGTTCTGTCGATCGATCCATTCAAAAATCGAGTCAATATTCCCCATCCGTTTTTTCAAGTTAACTTTACTCGCCCGTCTTCGCAGGCCCTTGGATTTTTTTCTGTTGGCTGGTATTGTACTCGCCAGGTACGGGGTGCCCCAGAGGAAGTTCATTGAGGTGCATTGGTACGGATTACGCCGTACAGTAGTTGCGACGCGTGCGTGCGTGCGCTCAGGGGAAGAGGGCGGCCTCAATTCGTACGGCAGGGCTGAAGATCAATCTAGTAAAAATTGAGCCCACCTAGAGGGCAGAGGAGAAGGTAGCATCACCTACTGCAACCCAGGACCATGAAGTGAAAATATCGGCCGTTGCAGACATGATTGCTTGGCCACATCATAATATAGCGTTGCATCGAATCGCAACTCCTCCGGCCCGCAGCACCTTGAATCCTTCCTGCAAAGTCACGACAGCCAGCGAGAGCCGGGACTCGGACAAAGAACCAGAAAACAGTTTAGCTCCGAGACAAAAGGCGAGCACTCCGTGCTGTGAGCGGGTACTATGTAGCAACATGGATGGAGGTTCAGAGATGTTGACTCCAATGGATAATAGGTACCATATATGGCATATACCGTACCATATTCGTATTCCGTGGTTTGTAGACAGAGCTGCGCAGCCAGTCGCACCACTAGCACCACCGCCACCGATCGCCCCCTCCAAGCCCATCGTTGCAGGGGGGTCGCGCTAACGCCTCCGGAGCTCGGGGCACGTTGACAGTGGTGATACTTGGGCTTCCCCAGTCGTGCTTCCCATTCCGGCACGCAAATCGTCGCTGAATAAGCACGCTTTCCTTGCTCTCACCTCCTAAGCTCTCTTATTTTGGAAAAGTAATAGATGCCCAGAAGGATCAAGCCATCAAACCCGACCCTGATTTGTTTCTTGACACCATAGAAATCCCCCACCCCCTCCATCTCCATTTCCAATCCAAGTGTCATTCGTTTGTTGTTTCCGTCTTTTCTTGTTCAATCGGTATTCTCTTCTGTATTCCACACACGTTCGCCAGGGGCAAAAAGACCATAAAATGGAGGCGCCTGTCAGTCACATCATTTCGCTCTTTGCCTGCTCCGAGTGCAAATCCCGTAAACTGCGATGCGATCGCCAGAAGCCGGCATGCGGGCGTTGCTCCAAGAATGGCGAGACATGCCGCTACCCGACATCGCGCAAGAGGCCTGTCTATAACTTGCAGCCGAAGCCGAAGCTGAGTGAACTTGAGGAGAGATTGAGTAGGTCCTCTTTCCTTCTTGTTGCTGCTGTTCCTGTTCCTCGATATATTTGCGCTTCGCAATGCCATACGTGAAAATGGTTCATAGCGCTGACAGTTTGTGGAATCGCAGTGGAGCTCGAGGAGAAGCTCAGAGCCAAGGAAGCTGCTGAACAGAGGGGAGCTCCTCACACTCCCGAGTCTCTGCCGGAGTCGTCCATGTCTACCACGGGTCGCTATGAGCAGCTGCCCCCCCAGTCTCAGATCGAAGAGCTGTTGGTCTTCCCCTTTGTTCCCCGGAAGGGGGCCATTTGCCGGTGCCGGTGACAAAAGCTGACATAGGGATTTTCTCATATTTTAGGACCAACATATACTTCTCCAAGCTGCAGGTTGACATGCCCATGATCCACCCTCAGCGGTACCTCGCCTCGTTATACCGGCCCCCGCATATGCAGCCGCCCATGTGCCTGCAGTACGCCATCATGGCCGTGGCGGCTACCACGACGTCCCACTACGCTGCTACGGCTGAAGCCTACTACCGGCGAGCACGGCACTACCTCGAGGCTGATGAGATGCGAGAAGACGGCCGCCACCTCATCACTGTAGCCCACGCCCAGACTTGGGTTCTTCTGAGCCAATTTGAGGCTCAGAATGTCTGGTTTGCCCGCGCGTCAATGAGCACGTCGCGCGCCGTGCGCTTGTGCCAGATCCTGGGTTTGCACGTGCTCGATGCCCAACACCCCGGTGTAAACCCGTCACTACCGCCGCCAGTGGATTGGGTTGAGGCCGAGGAAAGGAGGAGAACTTTTTGGGCTGCGTTTGCCCTAGACAGAACAACGAGTACCACGGGCAGCTGGCCTGCTCTTATGGACGTCAACCGTGTAAGCTTAACCACAAAAGAATAGGACGTGAACATTGAATACTGATTTGATAGATTCAAACCCGCTTGCCTTCATCGACGGAGGAATTTGAGCGAGGTATCCCGACAAAGGGGCCAACTCTCAACCAGGCCCTCACTTACACGCACACAACAACAAAGTCGTCGTTTGCGCACCGCATTGTCGCCTCGCACCTCTTCCACGAGTGTTATAGCTCATCGTATGCAGACGCCGAGTTCGGCGGCATCGATAACGACAAGTACTGGAGCGACTTCCACCGACTCAATGACGGCATCCAGGTGGCCTGCATGAGACTACCCGAACACCTACAGTGCCCGCCTAACGTGAACGATCCGACGGCCGTGCTGGTGAATCTCCAGCTGAACACAGCCACCATCTGCCTGTACCGCAGCGCATCTTCTCACATCCGCCGTTCCGGCATGCCCCCTCTGATTCCGATTCACACCGAGCACCGCGTTCTCCCGGCGGCTCAGGCCATTGTTACCATTGTCGCTCTGGTGGAAGACGTGACCAGCCGGTTCCGCAACCCGACGACGGCCTTTGCCGCTTTCATGGCCGGCATGGCATTTTTGCGTGATTGGTCAACAGGAAGCGCTGGGGATCCAGGTAGCATGGATAAAACCCTCGCTCTCATGGATGTTATGGTCGATATAGGCGAGGAGAACCTCGTTACGGCCAGTCTCGCTGTGCATATGGCCCATGAGCTATACAAGACGGGTATCGATCCGGGCGCCATGGCCAAAGTAAGCAAGTTGATTGAGAAAATGGACCTCGGCTCTCCACTGCTAGGCAAAGAAGACGGCGAGTCAGGAGCTGTGGTGTTGTGCCCGCTCGAAGCCCGATTCGGTCCAAAAGGGCCCCACGATGGAGTCTTCTAGATTTCCGATCAGCCTGGGATACCTGCGGCATTCCTTTATGATCTGTACTTTTTCTGTCGGAGCTTTTATGGCGGTAACTATACCTGAGGCGTTATCGTGGCATGGTGCGCGCTGCTTTCCTGGCTTACATGGGGCCCCTACAATTCTTCGGGCCTCTTTTTCTTTTTCCTTTATATGTATGATATTGACGATGGGTTCCTGTACACAGCTTTTGTGCACTGCATAGCACGATTTTCGGGTGTGTGTATATTTGTTCAACACGTGTTTATAGGTTTGTGAAAGATGATTGAGCATATGACCGAGGAATAACGTAGCATGCTTCCGAATACAAAGCAACACGCAAAGAGTGCCTTTGGGATTTGGTGTCATGAGACTTTGATGACGTGACGACGACTAATCGGATTCCTCTATTCGCTACCTAGTGCCTTTTTGCTTCTTTCCTTCCTGCGTGGATGTTGGGCACCTTCCGAATGTCCATATGTGAACGTAAAAGGTAGTAATACGCGAGAGGCAAGAGGATGTCTGAGGGTGGAAGGAGCGGCTGACATTAATGTTGACTACTCGTTATTATTACCCCGCCATCGCCTCGTCTGCTCCATATAATTTTGAGTACACTCTGAATTCTATTCTCATGACATTAAATATTGACGAGGGGAGTATGAGAATGATTCCGCCATCACCATGCAATTGACTTTTACTCTAGGTACGCGCGACGCAGACAATATCGCGTGCGTCATTCTTTATCCGTAGTATTCTGTCGGACAAACACCGGCATCTGCTCCAACTGAATGTCGACCTTGATATCCTGACCGCCCGTCCAGCTTTCTTCCGCCCCATACTTTTGCCATTTCGCCCCTCGGGGAAGATAAATATCCATGGATTTCATCCCGGGCTCGAAGACGGGACAGCAGAGGTACTTGTCTCCGTACATGTAAGTCTCCTCCAATTCCCAGGCGCGGGGGTCATCAGGGAACTCATAAAATACAGGTCTCATGACGGGTGTGCCCTTCTCATGAGCCTGACGCATAAGGTCCCGAGTGTAGCTCCTCAGTTCCTCGCGTATGGTCATGTGTTTGGTGCAAATGGCCAGAACTTCCTCGCCGTAGGACCAAACCTCATTGGGAGCACCACTCCGACACTCGGCGCCACCCGTCGTGCCGTGCTGAGGTTGCCGCGGCTCTCTGTCGCCGTGCAGCCTCATGACGGGGCAGAAGGTACCCCATTGGAACCAGCGCACGAAGAGTTCGCGGAAAGCCGGGTCATCTGGGTTTCCGCCGTGGAAGCCTCCAATATCGGTCGTCCACCAGGGGATCCCCGCGATACCCATGTTGAGTCCCGCCGAGAGCTGGCTGCGCAGCGATGACCACGACGATGCAATGTCACCCGACCAGACCAGCGCGCCATACTTTTGGCTACCCGCCCAGGCGCAGCGCAGCAGATTAACGGGATTTTCCTGGCCCTCGGACCGCATACCCTCGTAAAATGTTCGGGCATATTCGAGCGGATAGAGGTTCCCGATTGTCGAGTTGGCGCCGAGGTGGTAACGGTAATTTTCAAAGTCATACACGCTGTACTCGGGCTCGGCCTCGTCAAGCCAAAAGGTGCGGATACCCTTATCGTAGTAATTACGCTTGGCTTTGGCCCATAGGTACTTCCGAGCCTCGGGGTTGGTCGGGTCAACGTGGATGGTGTTGCCCTGGAAGGTCATGGCAATACGAAGGCCCCTCTCGGTGCGGATGAGGTAGCCTTTTTCGAGCATCTCCTGGTAGTTTTCCGAGCGGCTGTCGACAGTGGGCCAGATGGATACCATTAGTTCAATATTCATGTCCTTGAGCTCCTTGACCATGGCATCTGGAAAATGTTAGATTGGAACATTTCGGCTGTTGAATCAGATAAGAGAAGTGACTTACCAGGATCGGGCCAGTAGGTCTCATCAAATCTCCAGTCCCCCTGTGTGGGCCAGTGGAAGAAGTCGACGACGATTAGATCAATTGGTAGCTTCCGCTTTTTATACTCCCTGGCCACGCTAAGAAGTTCGTCCTGCGTCTGGTACCTGAGCTTGCACTGCCAAAACCCAAGGCCGTACTCGGGCATCATGGGCACCTTACCAGTGGCGTCGGCGTAGGCTTCGACAATCTCAGCGGGAGTGTCGCCAGCGACGATCCAATAGTCCAAAGCCCTGGTGGACGTGGCTTCGAAGGTCATGACGTTGCTGCCTAGTACCGCGTTGCCGACCGAAGGGTTGTTCCAGAGGAATCCGTAACCACGGGAGGACAGCAGAAATGGCACACTGGCCTGCGAATTACGATGCGCAAGCTCCAACTGCGAACCCTTGATGTCTAGTAGCGGCTGCTGGTACTGGCCCATGCCGAAAAGCTTCTCTCGCCGGTCCAAGCTCTCGAATCGCGCCGTGAGTCGGTACGAGTCGGCGGCGCCTACCAGCGGCTTGAACTCTCTGGCCTCAATCTCCAGAGCGCTGCACCGAGGGTCCTCGACATCGCGCCGGTTACGGGCAAACTCCTCTAGTATAACTTTACCATGGCTGTTGGACACGGTGAGGAGACCTCCCTGGGTAATTTTTGCCTGTATCTTGCCGTTGGACACGGTAGCGGGAGCCTTGCTGTCGGCTGCAGGGAGCGATATCTGTAGCTTGGTGGGTTTCGGTGGCAAGAGGGCCCAGTCCTCGGGCGGCATCGAGGAATTCTTGGTTGCGCGGACGCGGAGGGCGTTGGGACCCCATGCCTCTATCCACAGCTCCTCAGCGTCGTACTTGTAGACGAACCTGTTGTCTTTGTCAGCAAACATGATTACTACCTCTGTTTGATCCTCGGTCTTTTCAGCCCTTTAAAATTGGCAACACGTATTCAATATGTTTAATATACTTGCAACTCTTACACTTCCTACGGTTCGAGCCTGGGCGGCCAGGTTTGCATATATATACATACATCTATGTATGTGTGACCCTCTCCCCCGCATGAGGTCACGTTGAGGGGTAACGAGATGTTCCCCTTCGTCGTCTATGACGAGGCTTCTGGTCCTTTACTTCCGGGAATGCAGGGCGATAACCACCCGTTACACGGGCGGGTAGCGGATGAAGTGACTTGCGGGTCCCCGGCTAAAGTCGACGAAACCCACCTGGCGCTTGTCAGAGCTCCGCCTAGGGCCCGCCCCTCTCGCGGGAGGAGAGTCCGGGATGCGGCGGAGGAGCCTCGACGGTCGAGAGTAAGCCCGCCTATCAGAGCTGCAGCTCCGTAGGACGGGGGGCGCGTCGCCGGCTTCGAGAGAGAGAGAGAGAGGGGGGGGGGGGCCGAGCCTACCCAAATTTTCTTTTTCCTTCTCCTGCGGTCTATGCGTCACTAAACTTTTCACATCTGCACGAGTATTACCTGCTGACTGAACAAAGACGGAGAGAGGATGAGACAGGTTATGTTATGTTGTCATCTATCGTCCTACGGATAAGACCCGCCAATCCCTCCAAGGGCAAAAGGACGTGAGGATGAGGCAAGTTTTCCCCGTGTACCGTGGGTTACCCTACAGCTCGTGCCCTATCATATTTTCCATGTTTGTCCGGAAGCAATTCAACGTGCTGCAAAACTTTAATTTCTCTGGTATTCTCTTGTTCTCTTTTTCTTTCTTTTTTCTTTTCTTTCCTTTTTTTCTTCTTTCTCTTGGTGAGTGAAGGGAATAAGCGTGGGCCTCATAAAATTGTGTTAGTGACGGGATGAAAAATTAAATAAACCTCGTCCGTGCCTAGAAAGTAAATGTTAGGCGTTGGGCTTGGTCAAGGGCTTATCCCTAAGCAAGGAGTGCTTTAACAAGAGCAGACGTTGCACATAGTTCTTGGATGAATATATAAATAAGCAGAGGGTAGATATATGATATGGTGTACATGTTGGCATAGAAGTTCATATACAAGTCGACAAGTACGTGGGAATATAACGAAACGCGCTCCATGCGCAAGTAGAGACGTCCATTGACATGTCCGTTTACACATCTATTTATATCTACTTCACCACCGAATCTAATCACAGACAAAGGGACCATGGTTTCACCGCAGACCAGCACTGGAGCACAAACCGACGTCTCACACATTTTCATTCAGGAAACGAGAGGGTTACATAAATATGACACACATTGCATCGATAATCGCCTTTTCCCATGTGCTCTCCGCAGCTTGCCCTGATCCTCCCGGGGGTAAACATGCCCTGATGCCACCTTTTCGTGCGTCGCCGCGACTTTTAAGCAATGGCAATATCGGCGCAGGTGAGGTAGATCTGGGGGGTCTGGAAGCTGTTCCACTTGAAGGACAGGAGCGTGTGCTCGCTGACGTAGTCGGGCAGCTTGATCTTCTTGGAGACGGTGTACCCGCCGGCGATGCTCGTGTAGCATGAGCCGTTCTCGGCCCCGTCAACGGCGATGCAGCCGCCCTCGCCGAATTTCTCGCACGTGAACCAGTCGTTTCGCCAGCAGGCCTGCCCCTCCTGGCAGTCGGGGCTGTAGGCGCACTCCTGGCCCTCGACGTCGGTGCAAGGCAGCTCGCCTGCCTGGAAGCAGTCCTCGGCCGCCTGCTTCTCGCCCTCGGTGGGGATGCGCTCCGGGTCGAGGAACAGGTCAACGAGGGCCTGGTCCTGGCAGATGCGGTAGGTGAACATGCCGCCGTGGTCGCCGTTGTTGTCGATGCACCACTGAACGTCGATGACCTCGCCAGGGGAGTACGTGGCTACGGGCTGCTTGCCCCAGTTGGCGCCGGGCGCGTTGTAGTCCTGGGAGATGCGCGCATTGTAACCGCAGGGACCCATGCGACCGACAGCGGCGGCATCAAGGTCGGGGAAGGCATCGACGGGCTCGAGGATGGTGCATTCGGGGCACGTGTCAGGTCCGGCCTGGATACTGTTAGTCGGTGGCTGTTTTCTCGGCTCCCGTCAAGCCAAGCTGTTTGCCTCTTCTCACCTCTGCATTGAGACCGGTGCGGCTCATGGGGGTGGTGAGGTAGCCATGGCCGTACACGGCAGTGGCGAAAGACAGGATAACAGCAGAAATCATGATGAATGAATGCCGGCGCGTTGGATGAGTTGAGTGGACGTATTTCGTGGTGTAGGTATGGTGTTGTAGCTTGCTTCAGCGCTGTCTGTTGGAGAGCCGTTTGGTGTACAATATCGATATCGACCTGGCGGAAGCTGTTGATATTTATCCTTTTTTTTTCGATCTCCAATTTCGCCTTCATTACCTCTTTGTTTCGCTGTCGGAAACTCCTGTCAAACTCCTGTGCCAGTCGGCGAATACCCCACGATGCCATTCGACTCGGCCAGTTTAGAATAATTGTCCTTCCCCATGGGGACTCGCCCCAAAGCTAGCTGGTCCATTGACAATGAAGCATTCCAACCAGGCGCACATTTGCACGTCTTGTTATGGGCATGGCAAGGCAGGGTTGCACTCGGACCGAAATAGGTAGAGGTTTATGGTCTGCAAAAGCTGCAAAAGCTGCAAAAGCTATAAAATTAATCGCTGGTGATGCAGGCATGATGCACTTGACCATTAATGCGGAGGGGGAAGGGGGGGGGGAAACCAATATGTGTTATCGTTATATGGTGGCCATGTTGCAGCTCGGCAGATGGTAAAGTACCTAGTCGTAAAGTGTGTTGTTTACGTGCGGAGGATGTAACGCCGCTGCGGGGCTCCGCGATCGACTCCTCAACTCCTCAGGGTCCCCCGGAAAACTTGTGGGCTTGTCAGTTCATGTGGGCTGCGGATGCAACCGAAGGGGCGGAGATTCCTGACCAAGGTTGCCCACGAAGATGTAGCGCGAACAAGTCTGAGAGGCGTGAGGGTGAGGGTGAGGGGAAAAAAAGGGAGGCTCGCTTACGAGGTAGATCTAGAAAAACATTCAACGCCCACCGGTAGGCCGACCCCGACGTATGAATCCAATCCTAATCGGCCCGTGGCTCACGACATCCTGATTATTCCTTTTTCTTCACATTTTCCATACATCTCCCACCATACATGCTGATTGTGTGCGACGTCAAACACGTTGTTTCATGCCGTCGGCGAATTCTTATTCAGAATATGACCTGTCATTAGTATACATCTCAGCACCGTATTGGCTCGCTAAGCGGTGAGAAGACCACGGAAGTCGGGCCTATATCGATATCCGGGGGGTCTGATTGAAGCGACCTGACTTCAAAATCAGGTCAGTATGGGAATACCACGCATCGTGCATCGGTAGTTAGGATTGGTATATCGTCGAAATGCGCCGAAGTGGCTTGTCATGGGTAGGAGTCTCCGCATCGGAGTAGACTATGGGTCGTCATCGCAGGTGTCAATCCTAAGAGGGCAAGGTGGAGACTTGACCAAGTACTGGAAGTAGCATGGTCATATGGTATTGGGAGGGATTCGAAGACTATCCATTGACAGTCGAGGCCAGCGTTGTCCAAGGTGGAGTTGTGGCGCTGGAAGGACATTCTGTAAGGTAGAAACGTAGTCAAAGGTCAATAAGGTTGTATATGGTAGTAGTGGGAAGGAAAGGCTCAACGCAATAGAATTATTAAATGCAATTTGTTGCAGGTAATGGTCAAGCACCTGAAGAAAATCAGAGAAGGAAACCCATCAGTGTGAGATGCTGCCTTCCCCTATCACTATTTTCATTTTCTGTACTCACACGGACAGGAAGAGGTTTGATAGAGCAAATCTACGCAGCGGCTTTACGAATGCAGCATGTAAGAGCACAAGCGTAGCACCCGGACTTGCCCTTTTTATGGGATATTGAGTTATCGCGTAAAGTAACGATGAGGAGTAATTATGTAGCTACTGCAAGTAGTAGTAACGCTCTCATGCTGCAAGTCACAAAGTCACAAAGTCACTGGCCCGCGAGCAGTCAGGAGGGCCAGTGACTTCCTTTTGGCTACTACAAGTTGGCAATGGAACTTTATACTGCAAAGCAAGTGGCACCCACGAAACAATTTGCAACCTTGACATGTCATGGAGGACACAAGTACTACACTACTACTACTACTACTACTACTACTACTACTACTACTACTACTACTACTACTACTACTACTACTACTACTATCAACTACCAGTAGCATTCATCGAGTGGCGTCACGGAATCACATCTGTCGACTGTAACCGGCGCCCTATATCCATTCACACATTCATTTAATAGTAGCCATTGGCTGCCAATCCAACCAAGAATGGCCAACACAAAAAACAAAGGCAAAGGCAAGGCCAAGGCCAAGGTCAAGGGCAAGGATAAGGACAAGGATAAAAACAATAAAGAGGCAGAAGACAAAGCCCACCAAGCAGAGCCGACACAGCAAAGCGCCGAAGAAGAATTCGCCGACAAAGGATTTGACATCCGGATCGACACGGCCGAGCTTCTGAGCAAGTCTTTCGTCGAACCGAGGTTCAACTCGAATGGCAGCGTCTACTTGGTGGCAAGGCAAGACTTTAGGCTCGGGGACGTCATAATCAGGGAGCGGCCAATGACACGGCTCGACCGACCACCAAAGCCGTCTGCCGAGGACATAGCCTTGCTACGTCGCGAGTTGTCCGTTTGGGAGCCGATGTCTCGGATCATGTTCTTCATGCTTCCCAATGCCTGGCCCTTGCTCGACAGGGTCTATTCAATATTTTACACGTACAGCGCGCACATCACACTGAGCCATACAGCTGAGACGCAGAAAGGAAAAGGCAAGCCTCTGTATTTCTTCCTCATTACGAGCTTTCTCGAGCACTCGTGCCATCCAAACACTACCGAGATCTGGGACATTGAGCACAACATGGTGAAAGTGATTGCCAACACGTACATCCCAAAGGGCGAAAAGCTCACCCGTTATTTCCTCAGCGAACAGCATGATCCTCTGGCCATCCAAACTGAACATCTACGACTTTTCGGTACACTCTGCGAGTGTCAAATGTGCAAGCCCCGCGCCGAATCACTGGTGCCATTCTAGAAGACTTTATCCGACGGCGGCTCGGGCGACGATGAGAATGAAACTGTCGGGAGCAAAGAGAACCGTGGCATTTTGGATCGTCCACCTGACAACCCCTGGACGCCAGTATTTTCGCCGCTATTCGCCACCCTCACGGACACTTGGTATTTTCCTTCTCTTGATGATTTACCCTTCGAGGCCGAAGAACCTCCAGACTCGGATTGGGTCATGTTGCAGGGCACAGAGACGAAACCAGTTCTGACACCTCGAAAAAGGTGGTTCTTTCTTGGTGAGATTATCAACATACGTATTGTGCGCCCTTTGAAGGTTGACGTGGCTGACCGATGGGGCACTCCCGCCACCGTCACCTTCTTTACACCCCTGGACGGCTATGAGTTCATGAGCCGCCTCAGGGGCAGTAAAAATCATACAATTACGATTCAATATGCTTTCAGAAGACACCAAGGTGATAATCCCGATTGCATAGCGGTATACGACAAGCGCCAGGTTGATGTGAGTGATATTGGCAATACCTGATGACAGATTTGGAAGTTTACAGGAGTGTAGCGATACGCTGACTTTATACAGTTCATGCAGATGGATATTTAGTATGCTTTCAGGTTGAGTGAAACGATTGAATTGTTTGGAGTCCCAGGATTCGGCAGTGGAACCTGCCACGGTTGCAACGAGCCTTTCCCTTAGGAGAGTTTAGAAAGGTGTCCTGGTTGTGGCATAACGGCCTACTGTTCCCCCGTAAGTTTACATTTCTGGTTCGGCTTGATTTGGTGAGGCGCAACCGTTTGCTCATTGTCCCATCTTCTTCCTGTCTTCCCTGTATCTTTCACCCTTTTCCTTCTTTCTTTCCGTGCCTGCCTCAACCTTTGTTTGAACTTATTCATAACGCGTGCTTGCTTACTGACCTTTCTTTTCTATCTTTCCTGTGCGCGTTTAGACCTGTCGTGATTATCGTTGGGAAGACGACCATGCATGGCAATGTTCCGCCTTGAAAGATCCCATGTTCCGGCGCCTATTAATTCTTCCGCTGAGCCGTTTGCATAACTGTCTCCTGGATGTCCTTGGTGCGAGGTGGGAACATGCTGGGGCTGGGCCGAAGGCTTTGACTTCCGGATAGTGGAGGTTGAGCGTATATTCTATTTCTTTGTGAGTTTTTCTTTTCTCTTTTTCTTTTGTAGTCGTACTGTCTTAGTGCTTCCTGGCTGTCTTTACGAGCATCACAATATGGGGTTCAGCATGCATCTTATACGTGTGTATGATTATATTGAAGCGAGGGTTGGTCTGATGGATGTTGTAGCGAAAAGATCGGAGGGGATGGGGAGCCTTTAGAGACAGAGCGTATTGATCACGTTGAATGATGAATAACATTGCTCTTTGTCCTCTGCTTGTGAGAGTGCTTTCACGCTGATATTTGCTTGTGATTTGCCCCAACTGGTAATACGTTGTATTGGCTTTAGAGGGAACGTAGCCCGCGTTGTAAACCTACGCAGAAACCATCAGAATACCGGCTCACAGAACATTGACATGGCGCCACCTTTTGGGGGCCGCTCATCGTTGTATATATATAGGGCACGGGGCTGGGAACTGTACTTGGAATGGTTGGCCTCTTTCTTGAGGTATTGTCTGTCCGACAACCTCTAGCGCGTGTTGGTTGGCGTTGTGTTTGGCCGCGAATACTTGTGTGCTCTGTTCTTTCTTGCCGTGCGTGTAACCATCTGCTCAAGTGGAAGACACTCTGTTTCTCCAGGTCATCTTCTTTTTCCACAAAGGACGTGCAGATGAAACGAAAGCATATGCATGGGAGGTGAGAGCTGTATGCTACGTTGCTGTGCTACCCGATCCAACACGCCTCCCATTGCAATGTGGACCGGGGCGGCTATTGGCATAATGACGCGATATAAGAGAATGGAAGAGAAGGTCGAAAAACAAAAACAAAAATGGGGATTTGGCGTAAGCAGGCAGGCAAACAAACAAACAAGCAAATAAATAAACAGGGTCTTGATTTCTTTTTCTTATAGAAAAGTCCAAGATGGCCGCCTTGCAACGACACAATCTTCTTTCGTCTTGAGAGGTTGGAATCCTCAACATATATGTACGAAAGAATCAACGGGCCTCACTGACCAACAGCAACTTCGAGACAATATAATCCCCGCCCCCCAACATAGGTGCACACGAACAGGCGACAGTATGTCGAGACTCACGCCGGCTTCCAACGACCTTAAGCTCACCGAGGTGATGTACTCGGGCAAATACTCCGACCTCACGTTTGCCTGCGCCGGGAAGGAGTTCAAGGTGCACAAGGTGATTGTGTGCCCGCAGTCAGACGTCCTCTCCGCCGCCGTGGACGGATCGTTCAAGGTAAACTTGGGATTTTTTCTTCTCCGTCTCGGCCTTTTAGTTGCGTTGTGAAGGGATGATTAGTTGATATTGGGCAGAACTTGTACGGTGTGCAAGGGTTGTTTTTCTTTTCTAGGAGTGCCCTGTGAACGAGAAGTTTGGTGATTGACGCAGGGAATGGCCATGGGGGTACTTCGCATGCAAAGTAGGAAATGGGGATGTGTCAAAGTAGCGGTGCTGTTTGGCCACGGCAGTCAATGTCGCACCCTGCCATGGAAACCCCTCCCCCCTTTCGACGTTGTGCTATAGCGGATCCCATGTGATGCTCACCATCCATAAATTCGTGGCTCATTTTCGGCGTCCGTTACCTCTTCTTTGATACCGGGTCCGGACGTGCAACCGTCGCCGCCTCTTGAAGCATTGCTGCCCTACATTTCTCAGTAAAATAATCAGCCAAGGAGCCCATCGCCTCTTTAACCCGGAGGCTTTTTGGCAGCGCGCCCAGGTTGACGACTAGCGCGCGTGACAACGTATACACAAATTCATAGTCACCCTCGAAGGCCAACGCCGTCTCGGTCGCACTTGCCCACGCGTCGGGGTTCCATTCGTATTCGTAAGCCGTCTTCAGCTTGAGGCAGGCTAGCTCCGCGAGCTTATCAATTTTGTAGTGTCGAGCGATGATGGTGACCAACATGTGATGAATGTCGCCTTCGTGAACTGATGTCCTGTCACAGGTGGGGGGGTCACTTTCGCCTGTGTGCGTGTCATTGTGGTCTGTGTGGTTAACTGAGAAGTCGTCAGCCTTTGTTGGGCGCCAACTTGCGAGTACAGGTCAACGGAACCTTTACAGAAGCATTTGGTGCCGTAATCTCCTGTGTATAGGAATTCTACCATATGGGAAACTATTTCGCTATTGAATAAATCCATCTGGATCACACTTGCGTCCGACTCCTGCGTCAAATTTTCGGTCAGCGTGAAAGAAAAAACGAGGATATGGGGGCTTATCGGGTACCTGCGACTGTCCATCGGCTGCAGCGGAGAGAACGGAGGATTGCAAGCAGACGATGATCTTGTGAACGTGAAAGTCCTTGCCGTGACAGGAGAAGGTGAGATCTAAATACTTCTCCGAGTGCATGGCCCGGGAGAGGAGGTCAGCGGCGTCGGCGATTGGGGTGTCTTCGGCCATGGTTGCTATCTTGTGCGTTAGGTGGGGGATGCGATAAACTAATGCGTGGGTGATGTTTACAGTTTCTTGACGTGATCGACAAACCGCGTAGGCACAATGAAGTTGTGATTGAAAGGTGTGATCAAGTCGCAGGTGAAGGTTCAAACATTCGTGGATATTTATGCATATAGCCTGCTGATGAAACTTGCTTTGCGTTGCCTGCCGTGATAAGCTGGGTCTGTTTGCCTACATATTTGCCCAAATGTTTGCCCACTGATGTCATTACGCGCCTGTTTATTTATTTCCTGCTCTTTTCTGCTGTTCTTTGTTTTTAGTTCACTTCTCTGTCTCTCCATACCCTCATGCTGTTATACTCTACCACCTTGACTTTCAGCATACGACTGACCTTCTACCGAAGAAATTCGACATGCTACGTTCAGCTCCAAGGTATCCAACTTCTGTTTCATGCTCAACTTTACCTCGCAAGACAGACAGCCATGGGAGTTTTGTCCGAGGTTTTTCATCAACCGGGCAATACTTGCAAGGCCACCCGGTATTTCTAGGTGTTACCGCGGTGGGTGAAGACGATGTGATAAAAGGCTCATAGCCTGGTTAATAGTGGTGGCCAGGTGACCGAGATGAGATACCCCAGAGGGGAGGGCAAGGCGGCTCTCCGCATCGGCGTTTATTAAATTTCTGGCGCATTCCAAATGACAATAATATTCTTGCGTTTTATAGCCAGCAGTATCTAGTTGTAGATAATGTGACGAATAATCGGACGAGTATACGACAGGGCCTGGGTAGTCGAAACCGTACCTGCCAGATTTTCTCTGCGGATAGTAGCAATGGGTCACTTACCCTCTTGCCTGCCGGTGGGTTGGCTCCTTCCTTGACACCGGGGAAAGAATATCAAGGAAGGAGCCAGCCCACCGGCAGGCAAGAGGGTAAGTGACTTCATGGCTTACGGCAGCAGCCGACGACAGACGTACCTGCCTCAAGCAGAACACACACTATTGCACTATTGAAGCTCCCGTCACAGCTGCTAGCGGCAGCCTGTCAGAGAGTTCTTGCACTTGCAGTCGCCCTAGTAATAGAAAACTATGTATCCCCTCCCCCAGTAGCCCTCGTGGCGGCCCTCGTAGGCGACCAAGGTAGCCTGGAAGGTAATGCATATTACTACTAGAAGCGGCTTTGCGAATCTTTTAGCTACTACAAGGTGCATTGGCGACAGACTAATAAATGTCTACGAGATGTTGCTGATTCCTTCGTGATTGAGCAGAGCTGCGCAGTGGTTTTGCGAATGCAGTATGCAGGAGCACAAGCGTAGCTGCCGGATTTGCTCTTCCTATGGGATATATAGGCATCACGTGGAGCACAACGACCACGAGGGGATCGGGGCCGAGGCGCGCCGGGCATACATCTACAGCCGCGCCGACACGCCGATTGACTACAAGTCTGTCGAGGATCACGCCGCCGACGCCAGGGCCAAGGACTTCGACGTCTCTCTGGAGGAGTATGACGGCTCGGCGCAAGTCTCGCGCCTGAGGAAGAACGAGGCGCGGTACTGGGAGATTATCCGCAGGTGGTGGTTGGCCCAGGGCTGGAAAGTTAGAAAGTTCATGCTGAGGGAAAGTGGAAAGGTAAAGTCGGGTACGGCTAAATTTGTTATATCCTCACTTTTTTCCGTTTGCTTTTTTTTTCTGGTTGCTTTCAAAGACGAGGCCGGGGGGACTTAATAAGAAAGTATAGGCAGATGGTTAGGGCAAGTTCTTGGGTCCGCAGCTACTGCTCATTATTGAACATGATTGACAAAGGAAAATCCTTCTTCACAGCTGCTTCCATTCCCTAACTGGCTGGCAATGCGAGAGTACGGTCTTTTTTCCTTTTCTTTTGTTTTCTTTTTCAGGATAAAACCCGTGATAGTTTAATTTTGTTCATGTGAAATCCGCTATGGACCTAATGCATCCATTCCATCGCATAGTCAAATAGTCAGTTGCGCACGTTCCGTTCCCCGCAGATACAACTCGAATAGGCAAGTTCCAACTTCGGAACGTGATCCGAAAGGTGAACCAGTCTCGCCGGAATCTACCTTTTCCCCCCCTCCCTTCTCCTCTATATAGAGCTAAAAGTTCGTACTGGTATGCGATCCTTACAATAATCCCTATCCTATAATTAGGAAGTTGATTCTAAATCTAGCGGCACGTCCACGTTACGGATAGAGCCAAGGGCGACCAGGTCTTGTTAAGCTCACATTAAGCGGGGAGGATTACTTGTAAACTTCACAGGTGGCTTCTTTTTTACATCTCACCGATATGTTGCACACAAAATTAAGACTCATTACCGGCGTTAACTACTAGTAGCATGCTCTAGACGCATAGCCTCTTCGTCCCATTGATTCCACTTTTTCGCATATTGCTTCACCTGTTCACGTGTTCACCGGAACCCCCACTCTGTGAAATGGCCCCTCCATATGTCTGGCGCGCCCCGTATGCCAAGCACCAACAGACACAATGTCTCTGGACATATGGAAACAAGAAAAAAAACGGAAAAGATAAGGCAAGGCCTAGTGTTCCCATCCAACGTTTCCCAAATATAGACCTCCGCCCATAAGTCTATCTACTAACACTTCAATTAGGGACATGAGCAAATCCAATATCTGTTAGTCCTGTCCACCGATTCTGGATCCGTAAATGTCAGCAGCTTTGTTTTAGGGTGACTTTTTTTCTTTTTCTTTCCTCCCGGAGACACGAGCATCTTACTTACCACTCTGGAACAGAAACCGACAAGCCTACCGTTCCGAGGGGAAAAGCTTCTCGTCTGCGTCGGGGTGCCGCGGTAATTCCCCCAGATACCGGGGGTGAAGTCCTCTAACCGACCAAGATTCGTGTAAAGCTGTTTTTTTTTCCAAAGAAAAGAGAACAGTTCAGCTCGCGGGTCTTGGGTGATTTCGAATGCTCTTTGTGACGACGGGTGGGGGGGTGGGGGGTTAATCCATACCTTGGATCCTACAAAAGTGCCTCTGTACTCATAGAATGCGTCGGCGCTGACAATCTGCTCATCGTCTGAATCCATGTCAAGGATAATCGTTTGATGCGGGAAAGCATTCTCGAGCTCGAGCCGAACCGCCCGGTCTTGGTTCGAGTAGTGAACATCAAGACAGACAATATATCCCTTATCATTAATATCAGCTCGCGCCTGACGAATACGGGGCCAGCCCTCAGCAGCTGGCGGTGCAGGAGGCAGTGCCAGGCACAAGGGGGATCTCACGGCGTGCGCTGTTGCAGCTCTTTCCTTTATACCGGCAAAGGAGACGCGCACATCTGGAATATCTGGGAACCATGAGGTGCTGTCACGAATTGTCATGGAGTCGCCGGGGTCGAGTTGCGGCGGTGTTTGATGTGAAATCGACAAAGATACAAATTTGAGAGCCTGATACGTGGGTTTAGAAGGGCAATGCGAGTGGTGTGTGCTATAATACTTACGTCGAATCCGCCCTTGAGGTGTCCAACCTTGCTCTCAGCAGCGGAGCTGAGGACCAACATTCTTTTGGAAAGGCCATGGCGCTCACCGACCCATTCCGACGTGATGCCTCCGACCGACAAGACCGAAATACCGCGAAGCCCCCTTTCGTCTTCGGCGAGGCAGAAGCCGGTGATGACGACTTTTCCTGGGCAAAGTGGAGTTTTGCTCGCCGCGTGTCGATATCCAAGGCAAAGATGCGTTCCGTCATCCGTCTCCAGCTCAATCGCGGAAATGTAAAATCGGCCAAACATCTCACACCCCGAGACGAAAGGAATCGCAGGTCCGGTCGGGAGAGTGATGGCGCGTTCCCAAAGCGAACGCCGGCCGTTGGTGAAGTGTGACGATGGCATGTTGAAGGACCTTGACGCGGTGGCCCAGCGCCTATCGTCCCAAAGCACGCCGAGCTCGAAGAAAAACTGTACAACATCGCCGGCACATTCGCTTTCCCTCATCTCGTCCAGAATGTCCCGCATAGACAGTGCCAGTTTCCAAACCCATTTTCGGTTAACTACGGCAGCATCGTTGAGCAAACCTTTGACAAAGGTAAAAAGCGATTTCCATCTACCACGGAGGGATGGGCCATGGTGAGCAGCCTCGAAGATGAAATCGTACTCCTGGCCTGGGAGAAAACGGCTTTCCCAGAAGGAATTCGTCAAAGGTATGTTCGCGACCGTCCGCGATGACTTCTACAAGTGGGCCACATCTCTCGATGAAATGTGTTCAAGAATATGGTGAAGAATCTCCATAGGAATCTTAGAAAATACATCTTCTGAAGCGCCCGCTCCCCTAGTTTGAAACCTGGCGACCCCCATGCCGACATTGTTTTCAGCATCATGCTCTCGCTTGAAAAAGGATTTCAAGACTGGTATTTCATACGGGTCATGTTCCCCGCAGTAGCTGTATGCCCCGTATTGAATATTGGTTTCGTACTGGCCGTCCTCTTCTTCATCTTCGTATTCTTCGTCTTCGTAGTCATCAAGTCCCGGTCCTATACAGCGACATAAGCTGGGTTCCGCGCCGGCAGTAAGTTTTCCGACAGTTGGCTCGTATAAAAGCAGCCCACAGTAGTCGTGACCGAAGTTCAAGATACCATCGTCAATGGGGTCTGATCGAAGGAGACCATGCAAGGCTTGAATGTTAATCGGGTCCTGCAGCCTAACCATGGCCAGCATATTCCAGCAGGAGACGTGGAAAGGAAAGCCCCTGGGGTCGTCCGCGTCATCTGTCGTGAACGGCAAGCCGGAAGGCCCAAAGGAAGAGGGCATCAACCAGATGCCTTGCGGTCCCTCGACGCCTGGCGAGTCGTTTGAGGGGTAGATAAAATCGCCGAGTGGTTCGCGTCCGCTAGTGCCAGAGAGATAAGCCTTATTCGGCTCATCGGGTGTCGCACAAACTGGCAACATTTAGCTTGTTATTTCAGATGTGACTATTATGAAAAAAAACACCTGCTTTGTACTTGCGCGTCCACGCCGGCCCGGTAGTGATGCCGTCTATAGGGATTGTGACGCCACAAAGGGCACAGGAAATCAGGTATGGACTCATGAAGATGGAGGTGTAGTGATGGAGCCTTGGTTTGGGGTTGGAAGGGGGAAATATAACTTGTTCTTTCCGGAATGTGCGCGTATGCCGATGAGTCAGATAGCCACCTCAGATCCAGCCATAAATCATTATGTAATAATTATATCGTGTATAATTCAGTCTTTGGATATAAAAATAAATTTTAAATTTAGTCTTTAGAAATTAAAAGAAATTCTTAAATTTAGAAATACATATTAACTAGATTAGATATATCTAGTAATAGGATATGAATAGCGTTATAATCTGCGGCAAGTATGTTTACTTTACCAAAACCAAGGGTATGAGCGCTGGCTGTGGGAAACGTCCACATTTGCATTTATTCTCCGAGCACAGTCATTAAAAGGCTCGGCCATCGTAAGTATCCAACTTTCTGCTAGTCGCGGCAGTTTTTTGCCGTGCGAACCGAGCACATCAATTGGTCATTCACTAATAATCGCGATACATACATTTTTACAATTAGAAACCATTTGTTCAAAACAGACAATGTGCGAGAATGACTGCAGAGAAACGCCATTGTTTCCATCATCTGGCGCGCCCCATGCCTTCCAAAAGCATAGGAAAGTCTTGAGACGCCGCACCCTGTAGTCCCATCCGGAGAAACCCTTGGTCAGCCTCGATCTGGGGCGCCATGGCCATCAGCTCTTCGACGTCCCAATTGGCCCACACGAAGCGGCCATGCAAAAATGCAGCTTTCCTAGTCGAGGCCCAGACGTAGAAGTTGGCCGTCAGGCTAACGTCATCGAACTGGACGGGCGCGAAACTGTCGGCCTCGTATCCGTGCTGCATGTTTTCTTCCGTCAAGACGAAGCCGGGGTGCTGCAAGGACGACAGTTGTATATTAATTTCTGTTTATCCAAGACACGTAGCTTATTTTGAAGCATGGAGGGGAATGTTCACTTACGATGCTTATAGCCTGTAGCTGTTCCACGGGAGTGTTCATGGCTAGATCAGACATGATGCGTGTCATGGCGATGCGGGGAGAGCTTCCTGCGGTGTAGTGAAGGGGTAACTGATGTATGTGAGTCGAGTTAGACGACACATATAGCAGGACCTATGTATCAGGGCCAGTTAGCTGCGGTTCACATGAACGGGCTCCAGGTGTGCACACCTTGCCTTCCTTGGGTCCCTGATGGCGGAAGCTGTCAATCTGGATCAGCTGGTTCCTGACCGCAGATTCAAAGTGCTTCCACACGCTCAACAAGTTATCATCTGCAGCAAAGAAAAATGCATGAGTTGGTGGCGGCAGAAGGGAAATAAAACCAGCATTGATAAAACCCACCCTCTGGTACAGCAGCCACCAGATCGGTGGTGTTAAGGATCAGGACATCGAGCTCGATACCGTCGCGGGCGAGGTTATCCCACAAGCGCTTGACCGAGTCCATGTCACGAAGCTCCATCTCGTAACCCCGCACCTTGGTACGACCCTGGCCCCGGGCCTCGATTTCCTTTGCCGTATCGGCGGCCCTGGCGGCATCTCGCGAAGTGATGACGACCGTGTCGGCCCCCGCGGTGACGAATGCCTGAGCTGCGGCACGACCGATAATTCCCGTTCCTCCGGTGACTAGGACCTTGCGTCCCGCTTGGGACTGTTCTGGCGATGCCGCGTCAATGGCGGCATAGTTTTGGCGGCGGAGTGTCTTTGTGACCAGCGACATGATGAATGTGGTTGAGTTATCAGAATCTCACACAGCAGGTGGTCAACGTCGAATTTAAGTACCTAGCGTGTACTCGCCCCTTGCAAAAATAAACTGACAGGTCGAACGTTGTCTACGTGTAGCTAGTCTTGACAAGGCTGAGTACAATTCTCCAACGGCCAACTGCCAAGTAAATAGGTGCTACCCTGCATTATCCCTGCGAGGCGCAGGGCTGGGTAATCAGGCAATGATCCGGCGATGTGACGTGACAAGGGTCTGGGTGCTACAAGTTGTTGGCCTTATACGCTGTGCAATGTGAATTCTACCATCTCAAATGAACTAAAGGGTGGTTTGTTGGGCGGGTGATTGTTGTGTTGGTTGTTGAATAGAAAGTAGGGGGGAAGATGATTTTGACATGTCAAGTTAGAGGGGCTTCGTGAATTATAGCAGAATACCATCAGCCAATTACTCCTCGTTGTCACTTCACGTGATGCATAAATCTCCTATAAGAAGAGCAAATCTGCCAGCTACTCTTGTGCTCCCACATACTACATTCTCAGCGCCGCTGTGCAGCCTTGCTCAATTAAGTGCTATGCTGACTTTACATCCTAAGAACATTTAATCTGGCGGTACTGTTCATTAAATATGGTTTATTAATTACGAGCGCAAGAAGAAAAAAGCCAGACTGTCAGTTTCCTGCCCCTCCTTTTATCCTAATACTGTCTACGCCCCCGGCCGTCAACAAAGAGCCTCCTTGGGGCTGCTGCCCTTACCAAGCAAGTCAGGAGCCGAGCTAATGATGTGTACTAGCATATGGCCAAACCACATATAGCCCATGCGATTTCGGTCTTAGCCAGACCAAAGAGTGAGGGCTATATGTCCGAAATTTGGAATACCCTGCTCGAAGAGGTATTCACAAACGACAAGGCATATATGACGGCGCCACAATTGAAGATATCGAAGGGCAAGGTGCCCGATTTCGTCACGACGCCCCACGTATTCGATTCTCGCTTGGTGCCGAAATACATTCCTCATTACTGAGTGCAAAGCTCCTGGCTTGTTCACCCGAGACAAGGTTTGGGAAGATGGGGTGAAGTAGTTAGCGAGATACGTCGAACAAATCGCGGCAGGGAAGGGAAACTCTGGTCGAAAGTTTAGAATACTTACTGTGGGCAAGATGGTCAGATTCTTTGGGTGGATGGACGACAGCCTACTCAATTTGGATGAAGATGGTGCCAAGTTCCACATAGGCCGACAATGCAAGATTGTCACAGCAAAGCTAGAGTATATACGGGATAACCATAGGTTATGAAGTCCGATGGATAAATAAAATGTGGTTTAAAAATTATTATTAGACTTGATGTTTGTGTCTGGGTTTACGATTTACTTTAATATTCATTCTTTATATCTAAAATTTACTTTAATATCGATGTATACATGAGATATATTTTCATCATATGTGAAACAACGTAGGATCTTCGTGAAAGCGTGTCTTACTTTATCACCAAAAAAGGGACGTACAGCACCTCTTTTGTTACCCGCAGAGATGAGTCATTGGTGATACTCTAGTTCCTGTTCGCCAAATCTATGCTGGTCGTGATCTTGCTCGATTCGGAGGTTCTGCTTGGCATGGTCCCGGGGTTCTTCCCCCGTTTGATAGGCATCTGTACACAAAGATTCAGCACATACCAACGTTTGGGATCATGCGACGGAAGTAGTTACCAGACACGACGGGCAAGATCTTGCGCTCAGATTGGATCCTGTTGGGGGAAATGGTACCGAGCAGATCCTTCGCGAAGACGGCAGCCGTCATCGCCGCATAGCCCAGCCACTCCTGGGTCGCGTGGGAATCGGCGTAGTCGGATATGCCGCAGATGACCAAGCAGGGAAACCTGTTGACGAGGCCGGCGGCACCCCTCTCGAAGCACAGCACATTCTTTTCCGCGGCGAGCTGATCCCGAGCCAAGGCGTCCCTCATCACCCTGTTGGCCGAAGCGATCAGTCCGTAGTGGATCGTCACGTCATCCTCGAATTTATCTGGGTCGCGCTCGGGTCGCTGTATCATGGTGGACGGATCATTGCTGCAGACCGTCGTGCAAGCTGCGTCGTGAGAGATGTCCGACCTATACAGCCTGTCGGCATGTGGTTGCGGCCGCTGAAATCTCTGGCGCAACGTGGGATTCTTGTCGAGAATGCTGCTGATGTTCTCCTCGATCCGGTGGCCGTCAATCTCGTAGTCCACTTCCAGGCTTATGAGTGCCGAACGCAGGAGCTCCGGGGGTTGATTCAAGAACTTTGTATGCTCAAAGTCTCGACCCTGTATAGTCTTGCCGAAGTCGTACTGGAACACCCCGCCGTACCCGCCCCTCGGGGAACTGACCACGACGTCGCCCAGGCGGATATCGTGGGCGCCCGGTGCGCCGCCGGCGGTGCCGACCATCAGCCCGATCCTGATGTTGTGGAAGCTATTCGACATGTGCGCTGCGACGCTGGCCGCGGCTTCTAATCCCTCGTCCTCGTCGGGAAGAACAGCGATGACAACATTGTGCCTCCCGATTTTGCCCAGGGTATATACGTTTTTGTCTCCCCAGGCCACCAGATCTGGCACCTCGTGCCTCTCGTCGAGGACCAGCCGTGCCGCTACGGCCTCTGTGCTTGTACTGCATATCCACCCGACAGTGTATTTTTCAGGATTGGCCATGTCAGACTAGATAACTCGAATGCCCCCTCTGCTATAAAAGCCGATTCTACTCGATCAGGTACGGTTCTGTGGAGACTATCTCGGCATGGAAACGGCTATGAAGGCGTACAAACTACCGAATGCTTTATGATGCCTTGGGTGTCTAATGGCATCTCAGACTCAGTTATGAGTCGATACTAATGAAGTAGGAAGAAACTTTAACAAGCCAGAAGAGTGAAGCCAGATAGGTATATACGGCGTAGATCCAGCACGTTTAGGTATGAGAGAAAATGCAGAACCCACCCCCGCTTGGATGCAGGCGACTCCTCGGAGGTGGTAATGCCCTCATGCCATATTGCGGGGCGACCGGGGGAGGGGGGCGCATATGGCGTTGAGATTCTGGATCTATCTTCACGTATGCCCACAGTGACAAGCCAATCGAAGAAAAGGGGAGACTTTTGTTCCGGTTCTATTCCGACCCACCAGGATATGTTGATCAAGATGCAGCAGCACAACGGGTTACTCTGCATCATCAGTATGTTCATACAGATCACCACGCTCAGGAGTGCACGAAGCTATGACAAAAAGGCTATCCAATAGAGTAATTCACATCATTCTTCGCTACTAGAACGATGGTAGTCGTACCAGGAGTTACAATCTGGAGTTCAAGACTACTAATTTCGATATAAGTACGGAGTATTGAATGGGAGTTTGCATGGACTCCCAGGCACAATTTTGTATATAAACTACACGCTCCTGTCTTTTTCGTTTTTGATTTGAATGGGTATATAATCTTCAAGAGTTAGTTTTGTCAGTGCTCAACCTCTTGTCCTTGTGAGTCTGCCTACTATCTGGGATCTTGATGAGAGAGCCCTTGTGACACCACGGACGGGTGAATGAGCGCCACTGGCGGATGCTACCTACAGTGGATAATTAAAAGGCCATGACCTACCAACGAGTTCTTCGTTGTCAAGTGCAAATCGGCCAGACTGGAAATCTAGTGGCGCGTTTGGGGGACGGCCGAGGATCAGCTAAATGGCACATGGAGATTGTCGCCGATGATAAATTCTAGTCAAAAGTTTAGGGTTATTTCTGTAGGGAAGGCAACCCGATTTTACGAGCGGGATGGGATGAATAATGCTATGGTAAACATGGAAGACAATGATACCGTGTACTACATAAATCGACAGTGCCAAACTGTCATAGCGAAGCTGGCATACATCCGCCAGAATTTCAAGGAAAATCGCTCCAAGGCCGACAAAGAAGACACTGTCTAATGAGAGCCACTTGAATCTGCGAGGGAAGCATCTTGCATCATTAAAAGACCTTGCCGCCCAACGCGGATTGAGGACCCCGCAGAGATCATATAAAGATTGAATATCACAGCCCCGTTCTAATGGCCATTCCATCCACACGTATACACTCCGAAGCTAGCACACAATGACAAGTCTCCAAGGGCTAGATGTCAATTCGTAATATCCTCGTATCTGATGCCTGCTTTAATGGCATTTGGAACCTTGTCCTGAAAAAAACTGATATATGAATAATGTGCATAGATAAACTTTGTCCTGGCGTTCTACGATGCCTGTCTACTTCTCATGCATTTAGAGACGAGCATACATTTTCCTTCACGCAATGGCACATTCAAATCATGAGGGTAAATGGCTTTCGATAGTGGTATGTCTTTTTCTTTATTCATGGGTACTTTCGCTGCATACATTTGCTACAAACTCACTTACCTTTCATCGAGCCGACGTGTTATAGTCAGCCCTCTGTTTATCGTTATCTGATTCTTCACCAGGAGCGGGTCTTTTCTCCTTGTTCAGCTGAATTTTGTACTTTTTGCTGATGCCCTGATCATCAATTGCGTATTTCTTCGGTAGCTTGACAGGAGAGCGCTTAGAGGTTGTGGGTCAGGTTGCGCGCCTTGACGGCGCCGTTCTGCTGCTCATTGTCATCCTCGGGAACCGCCGCCTGGTGATACTCGCCAGCATGATCATCGCCATCAACAGTAGTTGGCGAATCGATAGCAAACAGCTCCATGTCATCTTCATCACCCAAAACCGGCAACAAGGTCGTGCGCGGCGCAGCCGCGGGACGAGAACCGGGGCCGGCCTGGGTGGCAGGCATGTGGACGTTGGCCGGGATCGCGAGGTTCATGACGAGAGGCCTAAGATGATGGTTAGGGTGCAGGGGAGAGCTGGGCATCACGTAGGACGCTGGGCTGGGGCCAGAATAGCTATCGCGGGTGCCGGTGCTGCTGCGGTTGTCGCCGGCGATTTGGTTGACCCGCTGGCCCGCCATCGCCGTAACTGGGGGCGGGAACTTGCCGCGGAGGTATAGGATGACCAGCGCTAAGACGACGCCGATCAGGGTCAGGATGGTGGCGATGATCAGGGCGCCCTTGATGGGTTCTCCCTCGCCCGAGTCGCCCTCGGAGCCGCGCTTGGACGCCTCCGGCGCAAACGGGAACGGGTAGGGGAGGATGCCGATGGTGCCGTTGTACAGGACGCGCTTGATAATAGGGGTCGAGTACAGGACGTTGGCTGGGGCCGGTGGCTGGGCGGGGAAGGGCGGGGCGCGGCTGAGGGTGGGAGCCATGACTGCGAACCTACGCAGTCGGTGTTAGCTATTATTTAGGCTATAACTTGTCTGTTACGTAACGGGATGTTGTGAGTGCTGAGAGTCCCAAGGAACGATGTGGCTTGGGGAGCTCTGAGTAGTGTGTGAGTGTGGTCGAGTTTGGGCTGAGATGATGAGAGTGGGAAAGTATGGTTGTCCAAGTGGGAGCAAGGCATCGCATTTATAGACTACGCTGCGAGTCTTGGGTTTTCGTGATTAATGGTTCCGGCATGTTCTTGGGGATGAACAGGATCGTAAAGGAGGTGAACAGCGGCGAGGACCTGAGTAGATGCAGAACGTTTTGGATATGACGGATGTGTTCGGTACGCGAGTATCGAGTTCGCTATGTAGGTACTGAACAAAGTTTTCCCCGGCAAAATATCTATACATGCTACATGTATTACTAGCTCCGTCACTGCACCGAGTGACATAGTAAAGGGTACTCGAATAACAAGGGAAAAAGGTGCAATATCCACGAGCGATATATCTCAAAATGCAATGTAGCTACTGCGATTACTCCAGAGAGCGAAACCAGTAGCAGTCAGTTTTATTGGCAAAATAGTAAAGTCTAAACGATGACTGTACATGAACCTCGGTGTATTTCGAGGGGCTGGGCATAACAAAGGAAACCACATCACAGGAGAGACAACAACAATGAACAAAGGATAAGGGTTATGGTTGCAAATAAGTACCATTCTTCTGTTTCTACTTTTGTTTTCTATCACGCTCGATATTCCGGGAGACCAATGAACAGCATCAACACGTCTCCAATAGAGCACGAATTCGATCATCTACTAACTTACATCATGGCTACTAGTAAGGATTTCAAATAGCATCGACCAGAGGGCATATGCAAATGTATGTATTACTCAAATCCTGCTGTCAAAAGTACTTTGTAAGAGGTAGCCACCTGATCCACAAAGTTCTTTACATCGGTATGCCCATGTGGCCTTCTCGATGCTGCTATATGAGTGTTAGTTTTACATAATGATGACACCAAAACTGCTGCGGCGCCTGCCTCGTTCTCGATCATCCCTTTCCTCGACCCCAGTAACTACCATTCCATTCAACAAGCTCAAAGCACGATCAATGCCCAACGAGGTCATCGCGCTGCTTACAAAGACACTTGTCCTAAAAAGCCCGTTGGCCAGCTGTTTCTTGTGTCCACGAGTAAACCATCAATTGGTTCTCGTACTTGCTCTACATGATGAGCAGACATACCTTCAAGAGGGAAAATACATCCATTCCACCTAGAAGTAGCTACGCCTTTTTCACCCACACACTGCCTCATCAAAATCCACCACGCAGCATTGTTCTAAAGATATGTGTGGTTATAACGACACCTTACACCACCCTCAGATGCGATGGCAACGGGTTTCAAAACCACGACGTAGCCTGCCATGGCGCTCGTACATACTTAACAACGCTTATATGCAGACCACAGCTTCCACCTCAAACGGCATGCTCCCTATGGTCCGCGACCCGCCCGTCACCCCCAACCTCCTTTCCCACCACCTTTCCCGAACCCCCGTTCCCCGCGCCGTCACCGCCGCCGTAACCCGAATCCCCGGCATCCAGCTCGGTGCCAGCCAGCCTCCTGATCCTCGCCATCTCCTCTGGCGTCGGCGGCACCCACCGGCTGCTCTTCCGCGGTTCCACGCGCTCCAGGTACATGGTGTCAATCTCCTCAAGCGTGCGGCCCTGGCCCTCGACCACGAAGAAGTACACCACCAGGGCCGCGAGGAAGTTGCACCCGGCGAAGACATAGCCGTAGCGGAAGTCGATGGCCTTTGTCACGAACGGGGTGAAGAAGCCGATGTTGAAGTTCCAGATCCAATTAGACGCGGTGCTGAGGGCCATGGCCTTGGCCCGGTACCGGCCGGGGAACATCTCGGCCTGGATGGCCCAGATCATGGGCCCCCACGTCGTGGCGAAGCCGAGGATGAAGAGGCACGCGAAGACGATGAGGGCCACCCCGGCGCCCCGCGTGCTGGTCGGGTTCTCCCGGTCCAGGGAGAAGTGGCCGACGGAGGCGAAGACGAGGAAGCAGCAGAACATCCAGGCGGCCCCGCCGATGAGCGAGCGCCGGCGGCCGTAGTGCTCGACGAGGTAGAGCCCGGCGAAGGTGACGAGGAAGTTTATCGTGTTGAGGATGATCTGCGTCTTGAAGCTGTCGATGGAGACGGACCGGAAGACGGTGGTGCCGTAGTAGAAGAAGTAGTTGGCGCCCGTCAGCTGCTGCAGGGCCTGCAGGGACATGCCGAGCAGGATGCGGTACGCCATCCGGGGCGCCCTCCACATGCCCACAAACTCCTGCATCGCCGTCGTATCCAGCCCTTCCTCGGCGCGGATCTTGCTCTCGATCTCCTCCATCTGCGTGTGTATGGCCCAGTGGTTGGGCGCGGCGCCGTACACCCTGCAGAGCGTCTCCCTCGCCCTGTCGGCCCTGCCGCAGCGGTAGTCGAACCTCGGCGTCTCCGGGAAGAGCAAGATGCCGAGCCCGAGGATGATCACCCACAGCCACCCGAGCCCAATGACGACCCGCCAGCACGCCGAGTCATCCGGGTGGTGCGTCACGGTGCCGTAGTTTATCGTCGCGGCCAGGAAGATGCCCATGGTGATGAAGAGCTGGTAGGCGCACACCAATGCCCCGCGGATCCAGTACGGCGCCGTCTCGGCCTGGTACATGGGCACCATGAGGCTCAGCCCGCCGACGCCCAGGCCGGAGACGAACCGGCCGATCATGACCTGGTACCACGCTTTCTCCGCGGCCATCTGGATCACGAAGCCGACGCCGACGACGAGCGACCAGACTGATATGGACTTGCGCCTGCCCATCCTGTCGGCCAGCGGCGCGCCGGCCAGGGCGCCAAAGAGCGTTCCGATCGACAGCAGCGCCACTATGAGCCCGGACCGGACGGTGCTGAAGTGGTATTCGCCCCTGGCATCGGGACCCTGGCCGAACCGGCGCAGGAAATCCGGCATCTCGAGAAACCCGGAAATCTGACCAGTGTCATACCCAAATCTAGAGACCCACGTCAGCAACCAGGTATGTACATATACACATTTGCACTCACATCAGTCCTCCCATGGAGACCAAAACGCCCATGTTAAAGGACCGCCACGTCACCCGCGGCAGGGGAGAATAGTCCAAGCCGGCGAGGGACCGTCTCTGCCCGTCGGCGGCCTTTTCCGAGTTCGGATCGAACTCGTCGAAGTGAACCTTGAGGAAATCAAACGGCATGATCAAAGGTTCAGCCGGTATTACCGACCTTTTTTCGACTATCCACGAGATCAGGTCCTGTTAGGGAAAAGAGCAAAGATGTGGCAGTGGCTAAGGTTCTCCAGGGTTAAAAAGGTAGTTATACCAGGTTGAGAGGAAGGGGCGTTTTGCAGCATTCCAGAGAGCAGCCCGCCTGATGATATATACGCAGACACTCTTCCCATCGTCCCCCGCAAAGAAGCCAGAAAGGTCCTGTGATGTCGGCCTGTTACCACACACGACCCAGCACACTATTCCCGCGTCCGACCTAAATAAACTTAGTGACGATGACACTCGTCGCCACCTCTTCTCATTCGTTGTCCCCCATACTCTCTCCCCACTTATTTCTTCTTGTTCTTGTTCTTCTTCCATCCCATGATATAGTTTCTACCTTTTTGGATTTTCTTCTTTTTCTTCTATCGCCCCTCCTGTATCGGTCTGGCTACGAAGCGCCACTTCTCCAGACCGAGCAGCACTCACCACCAAGCACGAGCCGTCTCAGAAGAACCAACGAACACTACCACGGCGAAATAGTATGACGTTGGAGTGATATCGTCCCGCCGGCGCCTACCCACCTTGACCATTGTAGAGCGGCAGACGAAGACCACAACTCGCCGGAACGCCCGGGAAGAAACCCAAACCCCTCTGAACAAAAAGGTTCATCATCCCTGACCGTTGGGGAATCCCGCCGTTTGGTTACTAAGTTCGCTAGTAAATCGACCCGAGTACGAGTCCATCATCAACCCATAAAAGGCTATTTAATCAAAGTGAAGCGTCTGCTTTCGCCAGCCGTAAATGGCGTCGGTTTTCTTCCGTTCTTCTTCTTCTTCTCTAATCTTCAATCTATTACTTCGTACTGTGGTACGGTTATGTGCTCTTAGTCGTTTCTTTTTTTCCCCTTCTTACCTACTTATATATATTGATATGTTCAGCAGGACTGGGCGACGTTACCGAACCCGCACGGCCGCCGTCACTGCTTATCCACTACATATGTACATAATCGGTGACATGGAGCACCCAGTACCCGGTGCCTATCATGCGGCTCGATAGATCTCGGTACATGACAGGTTCCAAGCCGGCAACCCCCGCGCGCGCGCACACACACACCCAATCTCCAACCAAAAACAAAAATCCCGTTTACACACGACACACACCTTGGGCAGTGGGTCTATAAGTAACGGCATTTTGGAAACTAAAAAGGAACAGGGCCGGATTACCACCGTTACGCTACCACCGTCACCACGGGACCGAGGGGGTCAAGCGGCCACCACCGCCTATATGTGTGGGAAAGAGAAGTAATCCCACACACCGTTGCCATCATGTTAGATTCACTATTCATCGAATACCTGACGTAGGCTGCAGTGTACCGAGTATGTGCGTGTGTGATCTGAGGCCCAGCGGTCTACCTCCGCTGTGTACCTAAGCGTCTTTGAATCACGGCACCTGGCACCCAACATTCTACTCCTTCTTTCCTACACCACCCACCACTACACCTCAAAGCCCACCATTTCCCAAGATAACCATTCCTTCTACCTTTGACGAACCAATCACCGCAAAAAGAAAGTTAACAACCATACCAAAAAGGGGGAAAGGAACACCTAAAGAGAATAATGTTTAAAGCTAAACTGTGCAAATGCTTTCATTAAGAGAATGATTGAACAAAGGTACAGAAAAGAAGAAAGAATCAAGAACAATTCTAAACCCAAAAGAGGCTCTCTCTCCCACACACACACACGCAGCTCCCTTTTCACCTCCCATCGCCTGAACCTCCCCCATCCATGCCACATGCCGTACAATAACCCTTTTCCGAAAACTTTCTGTGCGTTTTCTGTGCTCTTGATTGCGCCCCCGTCTATTCCCATCCGAAAATTGATTTGTCCAGAAATAAACATCGTCCCAATCGTCAAAAAGCAATAGCACCCTGAAAGAAAAAAAAAACAGGAAACAAAACAAGCTTCAACCCACCATCTAATAACAAAGCAAAAACGCCTGCTCGTGCAGCTTTATCCCAACCCAACATTTGTACTGCGGTAGTCATATTTCATATTCGCCTGCTATAAAAAGCTCCGTTATACCTTCTCCTCCGGAATATGGCCCTCTACCGCGCTGAGGGCGGCCAGGTTGACCTCGCTCACGCGCCCGGGGCCTTCGTCGTCGATGCCAGCCAAAAGTGCCACTGATTCCACCACGTCGACTGGTTCCAGCAGGTGCCATCTGGCCAGCGTAACCTTGGTGCTCGCGCCCACCGTGCATGTGAACACGTGGTTCGGATCCAGCACGGGGCCGGAGACGGCGTTAAGACTCCGGAACATGTCCTCGTCCGTAAAGTCGTCGCCCATGCACAGCGCGAACTCCACCTTTCCGCTGCCATCGCCGCTCGCCGGCCCGGATTCGACAGGCGTGTGATATGTCGATACCAGCCGCTTCGTGATCTCGCCTTTGTTGATAAAGGTTGGCCGTACCTCCACATTGGCTTTACCGGGCATAACGTCCACATCCCACTTCCGGGCAAACTCGGACTCGAGTTCATTGTGGCATTCCCTCGCCATGTGTTCGCCAAGTTCGGGGTCAGCAAGACGGTAGTGCCAGGTCAAAGCGCAGCGCTTGCGCTCAATAAACGATCCTACACAAGTCAATATTCGTCATCATTCTTGCAACGACAAATAATCTTCTTACCTGGAACCTTGTTGGTGTACTTGTTGAAGACCTCCATTACCTCCTCCTGCCAGCCCATGTCAAGCTTCTCCGCCAGGTTTTCCCACTCCTCTGAGCCAGGTTGTCTCATAAAGCTCCCGTGCTCGGCTGAGAAGCCCAATTCGGATATGTGCCCAAGGTGCTGTTTGAGAAACTCCTGATCGCGGCCCGATATTATCCAGACAGCGTTCTTGGGGTCTCGAGACAGCTGCTTCAGAGCCTGAATAACGCGCCCAGACGGAATGGCCGCGCTGGGCTCGCGCACGATAGGCGTAAGCGTTCCATCATAGTCAAACATGAATAGACGCTTTCCTGCAGCTTTGTATGCAGCCAACATGAGGGTTCGGTCCAGCAAAGGCGTAGCAACAGCAGCATTGGTGTCACCCAAGACAGTGTATACCTTCTGGATAAAATTGTTAATCCAAGTGTGGACATTGTTGTTGATTACGTGGTTGTAGAGGTTGGCCTGCATCGCCATGCGATGTTCATCTGACATGATGAGGGCGTTGTTGATCTTAGCTGCGACGCCGCTGAGGTCCCAAGGGTTGATGTGGATAGCATCGCTGAGACTACCAGCGGTGCCACTGAACTCGGAAAGAATAAGCGGACCGTGGCCCTCTTTTTGGCACACGATATACTCCAGGCTCGTAGTATTCATTCCATCGCGAACCGAGGTGATGAGGCCAATGTCGCCGGCACGGAGCAGAGCAAAGTACTCGTCCTGGTCCAGGTATTGCGGGTAGTGTTGGACAGGCGAGAACCCTAAACTTCCGTACTGGCCATTGATCTTCATCACCATTTCGTTTACTCGACTGTAGATCTGCTTCTCGGCATCCTCCTTCTCGGCCTCGACGCTGGTGGGTGTCGTGACCTGTATCATCACAACCTTTTCGCGCCACTCGGGATACAACTCCAGGAACCGCTCAAAGGCTTGTAGCTTTTGGGAGACACCGCGAACACTATCCAGCCGGTCTCGCCCCACAATGATCTTCTTGTCCTGGTACAAATTCCTGAGAGAATTATACTTTTCCGTGACCGCATCAGTCCAGGCATAGCTTTCGACCTTAGCAACGTCGATGCCAATGGGGAAGACACCAACTTCTACCCTTGTCCCATAAGCGCCTATACCCAGCGCGTCTGAAGGGAAGCCCAGGATTCTTGTGCAGCAAGACAAGAAGTGGCGCGAGTAACTGTACGACTGGAAGCCGATGAGGTTCGAACCCAGAATGCCCTCAAGAATCTCTTTGCGGCGAGAAAGGCAGCGGAGATATTCGCTACTTGGAAAAGGCTGGTGAAGGAAGAATGATATGTACATATTGGGGACGCGCTGGCGCAACATGCTGGGGAGAAGCATGAGGTAGTAGTCATGGACCACCACGATATCGCCGGGCTTGTACTCCTCGATAATCTTGTTGGCAAACTTTTGGTTCATGCGGTAGTAATCGGCCCACTGAATTCGCTCCTTGCGCCCATCCGAGGGCTCATTTTGCTTGTAGTGGAATAACGTGTAGAGATAGTGTTCAGCGAACCGCCTCCAACGCATCTGATCTTTAAGATTGACGCCGTCGTCAGTTGCCTCGTTTTCGTCGCACAGCCAAACGGGGATGGTGCGGATGTTCTTGTCGTTCGAGAGTAGGTTTTCCAACCTCTCCTGGTCGGCCTTGGGCACCCATAGACCATCCACCGGTGGTGTGGGCAGTCTTGTTTGCGCATCGATAGGGATGGGGGCGGAGAGCGGGTTGAACGACGAAGCACCAACAGTAGTAGCCTTTGCATCACCGGCGGGCGAAAGGGGGCCCTCGGCAGGAAAGTCGATTTCGCCGGTCCACGATACCACGGTATGATTCCACGGGGTGGCATCGGACGAAAGGTGCGCAAAAGCGTCAAACAGCGCGGATTGCCCACGGCGAGGTTTCAACTCCTATAGGTCGCACAGAGAAGGCATTGTCAGCGAGGTGCTATGTTTCAGCGGGCATGCCGACCCGTATATCGGCATAGGCGTAGATCAGTGCGGGATAACATAGCAGTGGTACTCACCCAGTGACCGCCTTTGCAGTAGGTAAAAGCGTGCGGGATGTTAAAAGTGGCCGAAATAACATTGCCGCTGAGAGAGAGGTCCGGGTTGGCGGCACGAATCTCGGAGAGTGACTCGCGACGAGCCATGGTCGATCTGTGGCCTATGATTCGGTCCCAGATGCTATCCTGACGTTGTAGTATCTTGCGATCGCCGTACGAAAAGTAACTCCGCCGAGCCTCTGGAGAGTTTGTATTGTTATTTCTCAGGTCGTCTTGTTGAGGAAAGTAACTGTCAGGGCCGATTCCAGGAGTAACAGCGTCGAAGTCTATGTTTGCAGGCGGTCGCGGAGTAATCTCGCCGTCGTCGTCGATGGAGCTCTTGGAGTAGTCGGCAAAGGCTTGATCTTTAAAGTGGTGGGAGGGGAGAGCAGCTGGAGGCAAGCGGCTGGTGCTGGTGCTGGTGCTGGTGCTGGTGCTGCCACTGCTTCTGCCACTACTGCTGCTGTTGCCGCCACTACTTTTGGCATTGGAGTGGTGCTGGCGCTCCTTTGGGTTGGTGTTGTCCGCCATTTTCGCACCAAAACTTGCCCGAAAAAAGACAGAGGCAGGGGTATTGAAAGCGATGAAAGCCCAGAAAAGCTTGTGAAATCGTCTGCAGAAGGAACGCCTAAAATAACCAAGGTTACAGAGTACATGCGCCAAAGAAAGAAGGCTACTCAAAACATGGTAATTGAAAAATTGAAAGTTGTGGAAGATGGGTGAAGTGTACGGATTTGAGGTCGGAAAGGAACTGATGTCAAGGAAAATGATCAGTCAGGTGATATCACTACCTATCAACGAAAAAAGAAAAAAAAACACCCCAGGACAACAGATCCCATAATAGCGAGGCTGCGCGGGCAGCCATGGGTTAAAATCATGCTCTTTTTGCGTGACACCGGTGATCTGGTGGGGCAACCAGGACTCTTTGCTCCTGCGTCGGTGCGCACCTGCTTGCAAACTCAAGTTTGTCAGTAGCTGTCGAGTTGCTAGCATCAGAGTGGATGGAATAAAAAGTGATTGGTCTAATTTACTCGTACTACCATTGGTCATTGTTAGACAAAGTCTTTGTTTGCCATTCTAATCCGTACAGGCACGGATCCACGAATGATGGGTGTACATACGGCGTACGGAGTACGGAATATTAGCCGGGCCAGAGGGGTCTTTGCGCCTGTACTTACGGAGTACACTATTCCGTATGGTATGGTACCATACTCCGTACAGCCCCTATTCATCATTTGGCGCGCCAACTTGTGTGCTTTTTACACCACGGACCTGGGCGGTCACTAAGGTGAAGACAGAACCATCTCCAGGCCAGTAACCTCACCGACTTTTACACCCATGCTGAAAACAGGTTCTAGATTTCCCCCCTTTTCCCATCTTCAAGACCATGAAGAGAGACATTCAGGGTGAGTTAATACGTGGCCCGGCGGTCAGCGACAGACGCCAAGAGTGAATACAAATAGGGGTAAAATATAGGAGTCCCATACGTACCATACTCCGTACGGAGTACAGAGTATGGTAGTGTTCTACGGCGTCCGGAACACAGTCCACGCAGCTAAGCACCTACGGGAAGCAGCCGAGCAGTAGGTACTCCGTAATCCGTGATCGGTACATTAGCAGTTGGGTATGGAGTAAAATGGAGCTATGCAAACCACTCACGGCCTGCCTCAGCCAAGCAACCCTCTTCGTCTTGGTCGGATGTGGCCGACATCGTGGATCCTTGGCCAGCGATGGGTTCAATGGCCCACGCACGGTTCTACTGCTATTAGTAGTGCTCGGTACTGCACGAGCCAAGGGCCCTTTGAAGACGGGGAAAACTACTACTACCCTGGTAGTAGCGACTGTACGGAGTACAAGTCGTTGTGTCTTTTTTTTTTTTCTTTTCCTTTCTTCAAACTAGAAACAACGAGGTTCACGGGAAAGCAGGCTGATGCGGCTATTCATAGACATGCACCATATATTCACGCAATTAATTATGCCGCAGCGTGCCTTAGATTGCATCATGGGGGGGGAAAATCAAGCTGGTGTCAACCAACCCCTCCGCGGGGCAATTCAAGTCGAGTTTCGCACAGCCCTCCGATAAGGATAGATCCACCTTGTAATCCGCAGGCAGTTGGTCCATATTACTCCGTGCAAGCTCGTTATCGCAGTGACACATGCACGAAAACACTTCTGTGAGCTGTGAGCTCCAGTATTCTTTTTTTTTTTCACCTGCGTAGATTGATTGCATCATCGCACAAACTTCTCGGGTTGGGCCCGTCCCACAAGGATCGGGAACTGGCATTCTTTACATGAAACCAATCAATGCTGTGTTCCTGGTGAAAGTTAATTCGTTGAACCACTCACGACGCCCACTAAGCAGCATTCTCTATAAAAACTTAAGTGGACGTTATCTGTTGGATGAGATACGATTATTTCACTACAACTACTCCGTGCTCCGTAGTCCAAAGACATTTGCACGCCATGAGGTCTCCAGCTATTGTTTTTTTTTTTACCAACTCAATTGGCCACCTGAGTTACACACCGAGAGGTACCTTCGTATGGACACTACTAATGTTAACCTATGATGGGGTACGGAGTAGATGATGGTAATTTAACGTTATGTTATTATGATGTTTCCTTCCCTACTCACAATGTACTTGATTGTACGTTTCTATTATAGTGTTGGTTTCGTTTTCGTGCTTCACTAAGCTCTAGGTTATGGTAGCACGTCCAGGACTGGAACCTTGATGGTCAGGATTACGCGGGTCTTGAATTGGACGTCGTCTGATTGGACACTTGGCAATTTTCGACAAAAGTAGGGACCCTGCCTTTGCTGAACGAAGAAATGTCGAGCATTGTATCTAGTTCTTCTCTAAATTTTCCTCTTGGTAGAAATTTTCTTGGCCTTTATCGTTATTCTCAAGCTTGTATTTTCTCGTGATATGGCGCAGAGGAGAGATTCCACTTCTAAAGGTAAGCTTCACATATTAGAGAGAGAACCGTTCGGAGTGAGAGTGTTAGTAATGGAGAAATATTAACCGAAAATGATGATAGCGGCGGATTGGTTGTGGGGAGACACCAGTACGGAAGAAAGACGATTAATCAGGAAACTTGGTAGGATATAAATGGCCGCATCAAAGAACCAAGACATATCGTATCTGACGTGGGCATATAGATTTCTTCATCCTCGTGCGTTCTATCAGAACAGGAGCAATCACGATTTGGTATGGCGCTGACTTTTGTCTAGACATTTTGTTGTTTCAGCTTCTTCTTTAATCAGCTTGGTAAGTGGCACCCTGTTCTAGTCTTGGTATAATACTGACCCCCGAGGTAGATAGATCCGCTTTTGCCAACGCATATGTAAGTTAATAACCCACTACATATCAAGTATGATGAGAAACTCGCTGACAATATCCAAAAAAAAAAAAAGGTAGCCGGGCTGAAGGAAACTCTTGACCTCGAGGGCAATCAGTACAATATTATTCTTTCCATGGCATCGGCAGGGTATGATGGCTCGTATCATCATCCGGGAAAAAAACTTACTGACACCCGGTGAAGGATGCTGGTAGGCCAAATCCCGAGCAGCCTCATTATTCAGAAAGTGCGGCCGCGCATATGGCTCTCGGCCATGATCACCGCATGGGCCGGTCTGACAATGGCTAGTGCCGGATGTAAGACGTACGCGCAGCTGTGTGTCGTGCGGTTCATGATGGGTTTCGCCGAGGCCAGTACTTATGCCGGCTCTATATACGTCATGGGCTCCTGGTAGTGAGTTGTGTCCAGTCCAAAGGCGATAAAGACGAATACTAAGAAGAATATGTGCAAAGCAAGTCAAATGAGCTGGCCAAGAGAATTGCTACCTTTACCGTGGCCGGGCAGGTCGGGAAAATGTTCTCCGGCGCCATGATGGCGGCCATACACGAATCTATGGACGGTCACGCTGGGCTGTCGGGGTGGCAGTGGGTGTTTCTCATTGACGGCATCATCACGCTTCCTGCCGCTGTATTTGGATTCTTCTTCTTCCCCGATATCCCCGAGTGCACACAGGCCCCCTATCTAGACGAGAAGGAGCGCCAGCTTGCGCTCGATCGTCTTCCGCCCAAGAGCGAGGATGGCCACAATATCGAGCCTTTCAGCTTGGCGAAGAGAGTCCTGGGGCAACCTGTGTTGTATGAACCGCCCATCAAGTTATTAGTGGAAGCTACCTACTGACGGGCTCATCATCTAGTTACGTATGCTGCGCCTTTTCTGCCTTGTCCTCCGCCATGCAGGCCTTCATCGCTCAAGGCCTGATGCTGCTCTTCATGAAGTATTATCAAAAGTCGTACGGATTTTCGCAATCCCAAGTCAACACTTTTCCGATCCCCACGCACGCTATCGGCATAGCAGCGGAGCTTAGCTCATCCTTTGCCATAGACCGGTACAATCTGAGGTTGAGCGTCGGATTCCTCTTTTGCAGCATCCAGATCCTCTGTTCAATCATACTTCTCATACCGGACATGTCGTTGGCCGGCAGCCTTACCGCTCTTTACCTCTCGTCAACCTCGTACGGCATCAACCCGCTTCTGTATAGCTGGTCAAGCAACATTGCGGCGAAAACAGCCGATGACGCCGCGCGCAGCGTGATCCTGGCCTCCATGGCTGCTAGCGACGCTTTGCTGTGGACCTTTTGGGGCATCGTTCTTTACCCGGCCGACGATGCACCCTACTGGAGGAATGGATACATCGCCATGATTTGTGTCAGCGTCGCACTATCCTGCTGGCTGTTTCTTGTTCGTTGGGCGGATCGCCAGGTACCCGCGAGAAGTGGGGGGAATTTTTCAACAGCCGAATCCCTAACTCAAGATGCAGAACCTTGCACTTAAAGCCCTCATGTGCTGTTCCAGGAACAGGGTCTAATCTACCCAAGGATATGTCTACCCCGTGAGTCTCATAGCCATGTGCGTTGTCTTCCATATAGGGTCATCTTCGACATCCAGAATTCGAAAGCCTTGTCTTTCCCAGAAGCGTATGGCTCCTGGTAGAAAGGGGTGCGTATGCAGGTACAGTCGCTCAATGCCTGCCCGACACGCATTCTCTCGCAATGCTACGAACAATCGAGAGGCCACGCCGGCACGGCGCCAAGCAGGGCTCACGTACAGTCTTACTACCTCGACGATGTGCTTACTCTCGAGATGGAGCTGGGGAAAGCGGTGGTTATAGGTGACATAGGCGGCAGTAGCAACAAGAACACCATTGGCACGGGCAGTGAAAAATGCCCCATCAGGATGGTCCAAGTATATCCTCTGGAAGTTGGCTAGTTCCCGCTCAGCCAACTCGGAGTGCGAGGAGGAGTCTAACATGGGGTATATCTCGGCGCGGGCCGCTATAACAAAGGCCACAAGCTCGGAGATCTCGTCTGGTGCTGCTGGTTGGATAATTACGCTCATGTTTGGGGGGAGGGGGGATTATGAAGTGGGAAGAGAAGATGATATCGTCCGAGGTGTACGGAGTATTATGTGCCTCATATAATGAACTCGGGGCTTGGGACTTTGAGTCTTCAAACACGAGCGATATGATAAGGAGTAAGTCCGAGATGACCGCGTTTTTCCCCTTCAAACTTGCCCCACTCGTCGGCTCAGCCGAAGGCTCCTGGCAACAAACAGACTCAGGGCTCGCTTGAGGTGAAAACAGCCTTCAGCCGCGTTCTGCTTGTTTGATACAAGCGCATTGTGAATAACTCCTGCCTCCGAATTTGGCTTTTGATTCATGACCGGTTCTTAGTTTACGACTTTGACCCTAGGTCTCTGGTTATGTGCTATAGCGGAACCAAGTTTAAGAGTATGGAAAGTTGCCTGCTTGTTTATATACGCCACATGGTGGTGGTGGAACTGTCGAAAACTATTTCTTCTGTGAATCGATCCAATCCTGCCTTGACTTCTTGAGAAACTCCGGGCTGTGCTCCCCAAAGATGTTGACCCCTAACCTGAGGGGAGTATTGTACCGTTTGCCCTGGTCTAACTTGTCGATCCTCTCCGCCGCCGACTGCGGGAGCTCGAAGTCGACAAAGTTCTCCTCTATGCGGGAGGGCGTCACCGACTTGGGCAGGACGACGGTCCCGCGCTGCACCGCCCACTGGATCAGCACCTGGGCGGGGCTCTTGCCGACCTCCTCAGCGACGGCGACGACCTCGGGGTCGTCCAAGGCCTTGGGCAGGCCGTAGATGTTGTTCCCGGAGGGGCTGTAGGCCGTGACGAGGATGTTCTTCTGCTTCGACCACTCGAGGAGAGCCGGCTGCTGCAGGTAAGGATGAGCCTCGATCTGATTGACAGCGGGCACAATCTCAGCGCTTGAAGCTGATTGTTAGCGAGGGGGCCATTGCTTTCTTTACTGTTAGCCAAAAGGGGAAAAAGCTTACTACGTCAGAATATCCTCGACCTTTTCCTTGGTAAAGTTGCTGACGCCAATGCTCCTGATCTTGCCCTTCTTCACGAGCGCCTCCATGGCCTGCCACGTCTCTTTCACGGGGACGTCGATGACGTGGATGCCGCCGTCGGCCGGGTCAATCGGGAACCTCGCCCTGGGGTCCTCGAGCTTGCGGAAGGCAACGGGCCAGTGGATCAGGAAGAGGTCGAGGTAGTCGGTGCCCAGATCCTTGAGCGAGGTGTCGACGGCCTCCTCGACGTCCTCGGCCTTGTGATGCGTGTTCCAGAGCTTGGACGTGAGGAAGATGTCGCTGCGGGGTACGCCCGAGGCCTTGATGCCCGCGCCGACCTCGGCTTCGTTGTCGTAGCAGGCGGCGGCGTCGATGTGACGGTACCCGTGCTTCAGCGCGTGCTCGACGGCCTGCGCGACTTCATTCGGTTTCGATTGCTGAAGAGAACCCCAGGCGTTAATTTCTTTTCCTTGTTTTGCATCCCGCTACCGCTCGACACCGTTTCCTTTTGGACCTACCCATGTCCCAAGCCCAACAGCCGGGATCTCGTGTCCCGAATTAAGTTTAAAGGTACGTCCGGAAGACATGATAGCGATGATAGAATATAAACTTTTAATTCTGTGATCCGTTGATTGCACGCAACGAGGCTCTCGCGACAAGTCCTCCCTTCATTCGTTCTCCAATGAGTTAAAGCGATGATGAGGAGGGGGGCCCTTTCATCTAAATAGTAGTACTCCGTAGCCCGAGATACCTTGCGTGCGCGTCCCGACTCCCGGGCGCATGTCATTGGTACCACCTTTCGGTAGTCGGCAAATATTACCCTGAATGGTTGATGACCAGAACTCATCGCGGGGTTGGTGCTGTCCCCCGATCAACTTCTCGGACTTGACGCCGAATCGGGGTTGTTGCGAGCGAAACGGAAGAGTTGTTGCGGCCGGTGTGGGGAAGGGTAATCGGGAGTCGGGGAATTGGGGACGGAGTGCCGAAATCGTGAGGGAGTTGAAGCGGGACATGACCAAAATGCAATCAATGATAACATCTGGGTACTATACTACTATGTACATGCATGGGAATGGGGATTGTGTTATCAAGTACGGAGTAGAAGTGGCCCCGAATGAGAGGCTTTGTAATAACATGTACTCCGAGAGTCCGTACCTAGGTTAACTTGCAGAGCGATGCGGAGTAACGAGATTTGAGATGCGGCGTTGAGATGTTGAAAAAGGCCCGACAAGAGACTGATTTTCCCTCCTAAAATTGGTATGAGTTTATTAGTACTAGTAGTTTCTCATCATTTTCAACCAACGGGATATATATATATGCATAAATGCTGTGACGCCGCAGCCTCAAAGAAAGCCAAAAAAAGATGGTGGGGGGGGGGGGGGGCAACCAAAAAGGTTCCTAATTATGACGCGACATCACGTGCACGCGCATCAAAGGTCATTGACACACCCTTTCGACACCCTTACCAGACCAAAATTTTCCCGCAAAGGCTCAAATTCGGCAAGATCTCGCCATAACGCCGGACAATCATCATCGCGTCGCGCCATCGCCAGCTACTCTCGCCTTTCCCTTTTTTTTTTCGGCGTGGGCCCCCCCCTTCCGCCCGCACTGGCATCATGTCGCACTCCAATTCGCCCTCGCCCAATGATGAGCAGGACGGCCAGCAACCCCAGCAACCCCAGAAACCGGAGGGTCACGATGGCCAGGATGCCGACGACGGCGGCGCCAGCCAGGTCGGCGCAGCTGCGCACACGTACGCTAGCAATGGGCTTGCTATAATGCAGGCTGCGACGGATGCTGCTGCTGCGGCCGAGTTAAGCTCCCAAGCTCTGCAGCATGCTGGCGTCGAAGCCTTGGCGTCGCAGTCCGGGGTCGTGGGCGAGGCGAATGGCCATCATCAACAGCAACAGCAGCAGCAGCAATCGCAACAGCAGCAACAACAACAACATCATCATCAACATTTGGCCCAGCAGGCTCAACAACATCTCAATGCCCAGCAGCAGCAGGATCACGAGCTTCACCAGGCGAACCTAGAAATCCACCAGCACCAGCCCGGCCAACCGCAACCACCGCAACAGCAGCCACAGCAGCCCCAGCATCATGCCCAGCATCAGCAGCACATGGTGATGAGCACGCCCATGGGAAGGGATCCGACCATCAACCCCAAACTGACCCGCCTACGGCGAGCATGTGATATGTGTAGTATGCGCAAGGTTAAATGTGACGACAGAGAGATTCCATGCGGACCGTGCCGTGACCTAGGCGTCGAATGCACCTACAACCGTCAAACAAAGCGCCGAGGGCCCCCGAACAAGCATGCCGAAGCTGCCAAAGCAGCCAAGAAAGCCCGCTCAGAAGTCGTTCCCGGGGATGATTATGCCGTCGGCGGTGGCTCGCCGGTCAAGAGCTTGCTTGTCCCGATGACGACGGAGGGTGCCATGGATGCCGAGGCCATTGCTCCCATGCCTGTACTAGAGCTCCTCATAGATGATTTCTTCACCTACATCCACCCGCTAGCGCCTTTCCCCCACGAACCGACCTTCCGCCAGTCGTTTGCGAACCGTGAGGATAGGACGAGGCCCGAGTTTTTAGGCCTAGTCGCCAGTATGATCTGTGCGCTCGTGGCATCATTCCCAAGATGCGTGCGTGAACTTCTCAAAGCGCAGCACAGCACCCACCTCTTCCCTCGAGCCGTCGTCATGGTTGAAAAATGCCGCGAGATCGCTCTGACCACGAGAGGCAGGCATTGGGTTCTGAAGCAGCCCAAGACGCTCGATGATGCCGCCACGAGCTACTTCTTGGGCCTAGCTTCCGGATACACGCATCAGTGGAATGCATCACATCAGCTGATGGCTGAGACCCTGACCCTTATACGTGAGCTTGGCTTCAACCGCCCAAAGCACCCTGGTGATCTACCCACTTTTGGCAATGACCCCTACTCCCCCGACCCCTTACCGTTTAATCACGTCAAGGACCAGATCGGCAAGCGCATCTTCTGGTGTCTGCTGCTCGGAATCAGATCGTTTTCCCAGCTGGGAGGTTCACAGACAGATCTCGTCATTGCCCCGTCGACCCCCAGCCTACCTTACCCGGCTTCACCTGAAAACATTGATGACATCTACATCGTCGCTAATCAAATCAATGACCAGCCCGAGGGCCAGTCAACCCTCTTGGCCGGGTTCCGCTACGCCATTGACATTTACGTGACGATGAACGGGGTGGTCAGCTTGGAGCTCGCCTACGGCATGAGCACTCTGCCATGGACCGACCAGAGGCTGCTTCTCAAGGATGGACTCCTGGCTGCCAAGAGCATTATTGATAACCTCCCAGCAGAACTTCAGCTCGGCAACAAGGACGAGGTCAACGCCGAGGAAGCGTTGGAGGATATCGCCATGCACTACGTGCCCCCCGTTTGGCCGAACGCGCAGCCGCCGCATGACGTTCGCAACGCCTTCACCACGCAGCCGCACCGCCGGCGGCGGCTGCAGTACGAGATCCAGAAAGCCAACATCTTTGTCTCGCAGCTCGCGACGAGGTCGTACTTTGTCGAGCTCTACTTTGACCTGCGCGACGTCTACGTCGCCGACAAGCAGGCCGGCTCCACCGACCCGTCGATGCAGGAGGAGGACGCCGAGGACAAGGAGATCCTGGAGCTCATGGCCCAGGAGCGCGAGCTCATCGTGCAGAACCTCCTCACCGTCCTCGGCAGCATATCGCAGCGCAACCTGGAACCCAACGGCGGCAGCATGATCAACAAGATCCGCCAGGTGGCCTCGACCCTGCTCAACGACGCCCCCGAGCGCAAGGGCCCCTACGCCGTTAAGAACGAGGAGGCCCTCAGCCAACTCATCGACGTCCTCATGAAGCTCGAGAAGACGGGGCCCAGGTTCGGCGAGGACCGTTCCGGCACGGAAGGGGTCGACCCCAGCCACATGACGTCCCAGGACGAGGACGAAGAGCTGCGGCACTGGGCCGACCTGCGGGACTACCAGTTACGTTTCGCCGCCCACGGTGGTTTCACAGGACACGTCGTCTAGGGGGCCTTGGGTACGTGCAAACCGCGTTTTTACTAGAAAGCTGGAACCTGGGAAGTTGGAAGGTTGAAAGCGAGAGTGAGAGAGAGAGACGCATTGTAATTTTAGGAGCGCGAGAAGAAGTTGTTGTACTATAGCGTTTGGGCAGGGGGATGGGTTTTTTTATATCTTTTTAGGGGAAAAAAGAGGCACGGGAAGCGAAAACGAAAAGGGATGTAATGATGGGATCCATACCTTGCGTCGCAACGTCTATTATTTATTTCCAATTGATGCTATCGAATCGTATCCAGCTCATGATCCTGCCGATTTCTCCTATCTAGATTCCAATCGTAGGCCACAAACACCACCATGAGCCAATTGGCCACACTGCGCAACATCTCTCGTTAGTCAGAAACTCAATTCAACCGGCAACGTATAGCCCGAAAAAAGGGAATACGCAAAATAAGTTCCATTTTTTGTTTCCCAATGTGGAACAGAAACTTTACTTTTGCGGGCAGAGAGGGAGAGAGGGAGAGAGGGCAGCAGAGAGTTACTCACGTTATCATGGCGACGAGGGCAATCATGGCCCCCTCCAGGTGCCGCATGTACACCCAGTACTCGGCGTAGTGCCAGCTCAGCAAGCCCAGGCAGACCGCCGACCCCGACGCAATGACGCTCTGGCCGAGGAGCTGGACCGTCATGGGGATGCCGCGCCTGTAGTTGCTTACGCGGCGGTTTGAGACGAGGGCCGAGAGGTTCCAGCCTATTGATGCGACGGCCTACGAGAATTTTGTCAGCAGCTTGTCTTCCCTTGCATAGTTACCTGAGACAAGGAAAGGAGGCTCGAAAGCTGAGATGAGACCATCGGCAGTCCCTATGATAAAAGGGTATAAAAAAAATACGCCCGAAAAGAAGAAAAAAGTGAAATCAAACGTACAATGGGAAAGCTCAGCCACAGTATCCAGTAGCACTCGCTGCTCAGGTCGTCTATCCCTCCGCAGAGCCTCCCGCTCGCGAACCACCAGACGTTCATGACGACCGTGACAAAGGGCACGACGATGGCCCAGGGCCGGACGATGCTGACGAGGAACTGCACGCGCGGATGGCCGGGCGCGGAGCCGGCGTTGTGGTGGTGGTGAAAGCGCACATCGTGCCGGCGCTGGGGGTTGATGAGCGTCGGCTGATTCCTGTTACCGCTGCTGCCGTGGCTGTTTTGCGGAGGGGGTTGCCAGTACGAGGGTGGTGAGTTGTCGTTTTGATACGGCGGCGGCGACGGGGGCGCCATTTATGGACCGGGTGTGAATGTGTATATATATGTCCCTGCCGCTTTGCTGCTTTTCAGTGTATCGGCGACTTTTCAAGGTTGGTGCCAATGAACGTGAGGTGGTGCTGTTGATAGCGATGGTGAGTGTGTTTTGTGTATGTGTATGTGTGTTTGCTTTTCTTTTTCAAGAAAGGAAGTGTTTCGTTTGATGATGAGTGAGGGCCGACGGGATGAGAGTGAGTCGCATGCGGATTTGGGGGCGACGCGCCATGTGAGCGAGGCTTGGCAAAGGATGGAATACGGGGATTCGGGGCCGACCAGGGGGGGGGGGGGGGGGTGGGAGGTTTTATCTTGTCTAGAAGCGGTTGCAGGGGCTCATTTGGGGCGCTGCAACAGGGAGGCAGCAACACACCGAGGAGGGAGTAGAAAAAAAAAAGAGAGCCAAAACAGCAATCAACGCAGTCCCGTAAGAAGGAATTACAATATAAAAAAAGAAAAAAAGAAAAACTAGATGATTGAAACGCACGAGGTGAAGGGGAGGGAAAGAGGGAAAGGGGGTAAAAAGACAGAAATATGCTTCTTGGCATTTTCTCTCGTTCTTTACAACATCCATGATTTGGAATATCTGCCTGCTATACGCGTCGTGGCTAGGTTGATCCCAGGTTGGAAAAAAAATTGAAATGGAGGCGCTGTTTCCCCACGTCTACGTCGGAATTTGCGTTTCGGTTTCGCGCAGGCCGTTTGTAGATGGCGGAGCCGAGCTGGAGATGACAATTTGCGACCTCCAGTTGGCTACGTGGCCACCCAAGTAGTTACCCTGCATGCATTCGATTCAAGAGACACCTGTCGTACATAGAGGTCAACACTGTATGACTTTTCGGCCCCGAGCCAACACATGCGTGGCTCTGGTAAGGAGTAGGTATGTATCCATAGATGGATATGAGCGCTCGTCGCGCCCTGTTCAAAGGTGGGTAATGGCGAAGAGCAATGCATCATAGATTCATCATCTTAACCGGCAACATTCAAGGGAAGAGGAAAAAGAAAAGAAGAAGACTTAGGTCACTACCACTACTTCTTTGAGGAAGATACTATTAGTACATAATAAGGATGAAGTAACTGCCTCTGACTTGGCCTTCATATCTGTGGCCTTCATATCTGTGGCCTGATCAATGGGGTTAGTGACCCCTTCCTCATGCGCTTGCTACTTCCTTCTTAAATGATCGAGCTCTCCCTAATACGTATATAATAGGCGAGAGGGGCAAGAGGTCTCTTGAGATGGAGGCAAGTGTTACTCATGTCGAGCTGAAAACGAGCAACAGCGAAAACTCAGTAGTGGCTACTTCCCAGATACCTAGGTACTAAGTAGTACTCACTGCTGCCTTGGGTAGGCAGGTAGCGCTCACGTCGACCCTCACGCAGGCCAGGTATTGTGGCACCCTCTTCTAGTGATGGCACAAGTGGCTGCGTTGGCAGCAGCCTGGAGCCCGACGTTTATGGCCACACCCACCTCGGAAATGCGGACATGTATCCTTACACTTGTGCATTCATCGCCTCACTGCCAGAACTGTACGATCCAGCACTTCAAGGCAGCTTCATGACCCAGAGAGCATCATCTATTCATGAACCCAGAACCGAGATTCTCCCAGTTCAGATCCTGCAGGTCGCTCATCCACAGGTTGGTAAACTGGCCAATGTCATCGGCTTCCATTTCTACGCCCAAGCTCGGCATGACAATGCTGTCCATCTCGGTATCCTCGTTAACTTGCTCACGAATGATGGCCAAAGCACATGTGAGAGATTCCATGGCACGAGCGTTAACGACAGCATCTACCGTGGTGCCGGCTACGCAGGCTTCAACCTGGCCCAGGAATATGGATACATGAACAAAGTCTTTGGGGTTGGTGCATCCTGCTTTTAGTCGATACTCTTCTAGTTTCTTTGCTTGGATCAGAAGTGCGTGTAACTGTGCGCATTGCAAATCACCCACGACGACATCTTCGCCGCCTTCGCTTGTCTCATTGGGCCATTTCAGACTCCCCGAGCTTTCCTCCCGGATCAGCGAGAGTAGTTCCGCAGCCAGTACAGAACTGCACTGGAACTGAACCGCCCTCGTTTGCCCCTGTGTGCAGTAGTTGTGCCGGAGAAACTCAGCGCAGGGCTTTTCAATATTGGCGGCCGCCCTAAGAGCCTCGAGGATGCTGCCCGGTTCGCCTGAGGGACAGAAGGCGTAGGATATCCTGACAGCGTTATCAACGCAGACCTTGCGCGAGAAATAGTACAGTGGGTTTCGGGCAGCCAGCTGCATGTACGGGATGTGTAGTATGAGAAAGTATCTTCGGATAAAGGCATCACACCACCGTACCAGGAAGGGCTCCAGCAATGAGCTGTAGGAAGTGACTTGAGCCAAGAGCGCGCGATTGGCCTCCTGGAGCTCCGAAGTAAGCCGCAGCACTTCCCCATACGCAGCCTGGTGGCTCACGTCATTCACAAGCTTGATGATGCTCGCTCGCAGTGGCATAGATCTAGCCAGAGCAATCTGTAGCGAGTTTCCTGTGAGAATCTGGCGCGGCTTAGGGGTAGGGGGCGCGTCGAGGCCCGGGTTCAGTTGGTCGTCATCGAGATTAGACGGCATTTCGCAGTCAGCACTTTCCACAGATATGAGAGGCACCGTACCACCCTCGAGGCTCGACTCGATCTGAAACTCGAGAATAGTGAACCACAGTCGGCGCCGCAGCTCGGCATCGAGAGGGGGCATTCTTGGCAACCTGGAAGGGTCAATATGCAGACCCATTCCCACGGCAGTATGGTATATGCTACCGCTGGATATCCAAAATGGTGGACCCTGCTTTCCGCTATAATACCGACGGACAAGGTGGAGTAGACAAAGGACCTGAAGGCGTTCAAGCCTCATGGTTGTCTTTTCCAGCATGACTATGGCCGATTTTGCCTCGTGAATCCACTGCACCACAAAATTCCGGAGAGAGAAGACATCATCATGAACATAACAGCCGAGAGCGAGGCAGAGCTGTACTTTGTTCACTAGAAGTGTGTCAGCCGTCGTCCCCGCCTCCGTGGCTTCAGCGGTCTCCCAAAAACGATCATAGTCTGATAGGAGAGTGGGCACGTGAATTATCCTATAGATGGGCTCAAAATTGCGTATGTACAGGTCAAGGAGCCGGTCCGCGATCGCTTTGGATGGAAGCTGGCGACCGTACTCGCCGGTACGTTGTCGAGGTTGGCGCTGGGACTTGATGCGCTTCGCCAAGATGCTACACTCGTTGAAGTGTCTGAAGTACCCGTTTTTGGAGTCATAAGGACCTTGGTGAACCCAGGCAACAGTGGACGGCACCTGTTACTCGGGGCGGGATGTTACTGATCAAGACATACAGGCATACGAGAAGAGGGAAGAAGAGCGAAACGGAGAGGAAGAGGGTTGAAGGGCTATGCGGTGTCACGGCTGGGAGGGTCTTACGAGGGATATGGCTTGCAGCCAGTTACTCTGGCCCACATATTTTCCTTTGAACATGATGCCCTTGACCGGCCGGCTTATCTGGTTGAGGGACACGAGCCACTGGTCTGTCACCTGCTGAGTGACCGAGGTTTTGTAGCGGTCAGGCCACTGGTCGTGGTTCACAGCCTGCCTCAAGGATAGGCGGCTGGCCGGCGTTGTGGAGCTATTCTCTGTGGATAAAGCCTCACGGTCCGAAATCTCCTGCGGTTTGCCGCTGATGTACACGCTTCCTAGGGTGGAGACCAGCCACTGCCCGTCCTCTAAAGCAGACCCGGGTTCGGTCCCGGGGCTATCTGACGGTGGCTGTTCATCCGGGGCTCCGGAGGAGGCGGAAGCAGCTGGGGCAGAGGAGGTCCGGTCCGTCTCCGAATCGCTCCTCAAGCCGGGTAAGCTTGTCTCGGAGGAGGCGGCAGCAGCTGCGGGAGTGACCTGCGGCGGTGTCTGCGTTTGTGCCTGTGTCTGGACACGCGGTGCCGGGTTTGCCTGGGTCGCCTGGGTCGCTTGCGCCGAGGAGTAAAAACATTCTTCCCTCCTGGAGCGGATGCACATGCTGCAAGGCAGCTTCCGGTCGCAGCGGAGCTTCCTCTGGCGGCACGGCACGCAGGCCGGGGCTCGTCGGCGGGCCACCGGAGGCACGGATCCATCCATGATGATCCGGGCGAAACCGAATGCGTCAAGAAGTGGTGTGGATGGCTTTGAATGCGGGCCTGTTGGTTTCCGGATTTGTGTGTATGTGTATGTGTGTGTGTGAGAGAGGGAGAGAGCCAGACAAAGAAAGAGAGATGTATGTGACAATGGAGGTTCGTGGCCGATGGTTGCCTAGACGGTCCTAGACTGATAGATGGATGACTATGACGGACAAGGTTTCGACGACGTCGTGTCGGGAAAAAAAGGTCAGGAGAGGAGGAGGAGCCCACTAAAATAGAGCATGCAGGAAAGCAGCGTTGCAAGGGGTGAAGTGGGGTTGGGGGTTAGAGGGGCGAGGACATTGGCAATTATAAAGCGTAGATTCGTTCCAAGAATCTCAATAATCCAGACGATGTGGTTTGAGAGACGTACATCGTATATCTTTTCAGAAACCTGGCATGTTTTTGAACAACAATTGTCAAGTTGGCCTCGTTGGCATGTAGCATGTTGCCGTCGTCCTTTTGTGCAGCATGAAAACGTAGCATCCATCACTCACTCGATCAATCATAATAATAAGTAAGGAAGAAACCAAGGCCCCCCATTCCCCCTTTTACTCTTGTTCTCGTATGCATTTCTTTCTTTGCATTGCTCGCATTTTCTTTTCGTTTTCTCCCTCTCTTCTCCCTGCTATACTATATGCATGCGCGCGCGCCGTCGCAAAGGGCCAATCGACATTGCATTTCTCATCATCGGGCAAAGTGATGCTCCCCAGTTCATGCCGTGATGGCTAAGAGCTCGCAGGGATGAGAATCGGGCCTCCGGGTGACGTCTCGAGTCTGGCCGTCAGCACCTCGACGCCCGTCTCCGTAACCAGCAGCGTGTGCTCTTATGATTGCATGTCACATGTCAGCATTTTGCACTGCTCAACATACACAACTCTTAAGAGAGAGGGAAGAAAGGAAAGGAGAGAAGTGGAGGAGGAGGAGGAGGAGGAGGAGGAGGGAAAACAAGGTGAAGCGAGGGTTTCAAACTCACCAAACTGAGCGGTCCGCTTCCCGTCAACGGTGACATTCGTCCAGTTATCCGGCCAGTACACCTCCCTCGGCTTGCCGAGCGCTAGGATCGGCTCAATCGTAAACGCCATGCCCGCCTTGCACACGCCGACGGCCTTGTTCTTGGCGTAGTGCGGGATCCAGGGCGGGGGGTGAAACTCGGTGTTGATCCCGTGGCCGCCCCACGTGGCCACGACGCTGCAGCCCCTCGACTTGGCGTGGGCCTCGATGGCGGCGCCAAAGTCCCGTATGGGCGTGCCGGGCTTGACGAGGGCGATGGCCTTGTCGAGGCACTCGCGGGTGGTCTCGACGAGGCGGACGGAATCCGGGTCCGCGCTGGCGAGGGGACCGACGTAGTAGGTCTCGTTGAGGTCGGAGTGATAGCCGCCGTGATAGATGGATATGTCGAGGTTGAGGACGTCGCCGTCGAGGAGGACGCGGTGGTCGGGGATGCCGTGGCACACGACCTCGTTGGGAGACGTGCAGAGGGATTTGGGGAAGTTGCTGTAGTTTAGCGGTGAAGGGTATGACTACATGTAATCTTGCCATCAGAAACAGATCCCTTAGATCAGAACGGAAGGAGGGGGTGGCATACATCTCGCTCTATACAGGCCTGATGACAGACCTGGTCTAGGTAGTCCGTGGTGACGCCGGGCCTGACCTCGGCGGCCACGATATCAAGCACCTCTCTCCCTATCCTACTGACTTTCCGCATGGCCTCCTGCCCGGCGGCGTCGAGGATATCGACCTTCGTGCGGTGCAGCCGCCTCTCTCCCTTTGGCACGCCATCTTCTGCCCAGTCAGGGTGCCGAATGGTTTTGGGTACAGGGCGGTGAGGTGAGAGCGGGTACACGGGTCGCACGGAGCCGGTGTATGGGAACGAGGGAAAAGGATTATAGAATCCAGTATCTAAATCGTGTTAGATGTACGCATGACTCCCGTGGTCAAGAAATGGAGGAGTTTGCTACTTTTGGTTGCTGCGCTTCCGCCTGATTTGTGTACAGATTTGTGCTCGTTCTAGATAGATCATGTTAGCGGGTTAAGCAATCTGCGGCAGAGTGACGTGAACATACCCAGTTCTTTTTGAAGCAGTCCTGGGAGCAATAGTAACTCCCCGTGATGCCGAGCTTGAGACAGGTAGGACACTGCAATGTACCGGCGGCGTTATAACAGTTAGCGCCCAGGCACTGCCTATTGATTTCCTCTTCCGACACCTTGATGTTCATCGTGGGCAGTATGACGTCAGTTATATACGTTGGGGAAATAGAGCACTTTGATGGTTCGAAATAATATCAAAGACCAACAGTTTGTGGGAGAAGAGACTGCAGCCGGGTGACAGGTGGTATATGCAGCCGGCCCATGTCGTGTAAAGGGCGCGAGTGCCCTAGGGTAGCCCCGAAACCTGAGGCTGATAGCCGCTGCCACAGGGGCGAAGGAAAAGACGACGTATTAGCCCACTAAAATTGTACGGAGTAATATGTATGAGAGCGTCGTGTCTTCTTCCACCAGCATGGCTGCGTGGAAATATGCCCGACTTGTACCTTTAACATGCAAGAGTATAACCCAGTGCATGCGTCTCCCTGACTTGCTCAGCTATTTTGGTAAAATGGCGCGCGATCTAGGATATTCTAGGTGGTATTTCACATTGTTCGTTGGTCAGTAAATCGTCGTCTTCTCTTAGTAACACGTCGCCCAAGATACAAAAATCATGGGTTATCCGTGTGGTGGTCTGGCTTCATATGCCCTTGGGCTTGAGCACAAACGAGTCCGCGTCCCAGCCGAAATGCCTACTCAGCCTCCTCCCGTGTCTCCTGGCCGCGCGAAACGGAATCTTACCCCGTGGGTGCGGCTCGTGGATTTGGATCCTGCTCTGGTCCTCACCACCGAGCCTTTGAAACTGCCATACGGAGCCGTACAGTTTCTCCGCCGCGAATGCACCCGAGGAAGTCATGGCGTGTAGGAAATCAGTCCAGGATATCTCCCCTGGCGAAGATCCGACCGCAGGCGTAAAAAAAAGCGTTTTGAAGACCTTCAGCGCACGGGCGTCGACGGCGATACGTGGTGCCTTGACGGGGGCAGTAGTAGTTGGCGGTGCTTCTATCGCGGCGGGCGCGTCGTTGCCTCGTCGTTGTCCTTTGGTCTTGGTCTTTTCCTTGGTGGTAGTTGGAAGTATGTCCATCCTAGGGGTGTCGCCGATGTAAATGGTTGAGAGCGGCTGGTACAGCTGTGCCAGGTCTGCACCTGGTGCTGTTGCATGTTTGCCTCGCTTCATTTCCGGCGACGATATCTGGTCCTCGACGAATGCTGGTGTGCGTCGCATGATGCGAGGTTGCGAGAGAACATTTCGGTACGCCGAACCTCCTAAATCACCTAGTTGTCGGTATAACACGTTGTCCAAAGCGTGCCAGAATGTGTCAAGTTCAGCCTCTGCGCCACGTAACTCTAATACGTTCTTCTCCGTCCTCGGCTTATCGATCGGGTAGGTAAACTTTCCCTGTGCCGCCATCTCGGTACTGGCGATTTTTTGCAACTTAGTTTCGTGCAGTGCCATGTTGACCTGGCCCCATTGTTGTGTGCGCCTGGCGAACTCCTCCTTGATGGCATCGTGCCGCTTCACCAGCTCATCCTCGAAGCTGCGTGACCAGGGGAGGAATAGATCCAGTTGTCCGAGGCAGTGGCCAAGTAAAGACAGGTCGCCGATAATGTCGTTGACACGCGCCGAAATCAAGTTCTGCGTCGCGGGCTTCGTCTCTAGTAACCGGCCAAGCTCGTCGACTAGAAGAGGCACACCCACAAGGAAGGCCTCGTCACCGCCCTCCCACAACACGCGCAGCAACCACAGAAGCTCCGACTCGATGGGATTCATGGCTGAACTTGGTCGCGACTTCACGCTGATCATGCTTGTAGTCTCATTGGGTGGTGCCATGCGCATAAAGTGCCGTCGCCATGGAGGGGACGCCACTACGACTGTTTTGAGAGACATCTGTGCACCCTTTACCGCCTGATTCAAGTAGTGCTGGAACCGGAGAAGGGCGTCGAGAAAGTCTTGGGGTAGCTCCTTCTCGGGCGATAGGTCATCCTTGTACTTCTCATGGAAGACCCCCAAAGCTAGAGCCTGCTTATGCAGTTCCGTATAGAGCTCCAGTTTCATGTAGGCGTCCAACGCAAGTGTACCACAGATTCTGGCCCAGAGGGTCCCCTGACGACCAGGTTTAGTCACGGGGTGGTCCCGGCCGTTCTCGTCTTTTAGCATTTCCTGCCGGTGCTCCTTGACCTCGATGAGCTCCTCCTTGAAGTAGCCCGGATCTTCGCGCAGCGCCCAGACATGATCCTCAGCCGAGGACCGCATCGCACCGAGGTTGGCTGCGAGGCGGCCAAAGTCTAGCTGCTCAGGTACTCGGTAAGGTGCCTCCCGTTTCAGGGAGACCAGAGAGTCAAAGCCGTTGACCTCTATTTCACTCTTGAGCGGGGGCTCTTCTTGGACGGGATAGACGTCTGTCATCAATGTATCCCACGGGATGTCGGGCAAAATCTTGCCGCAGCAGTCGACCAGGAAGTCCATCAGCCGCTCCTGGGCTTGAATTACCAGCAAGCCGTCGCCAGGTATGTACTCTCTCTGGGTCGTGGCCCACTCCATGGCCTCAAAGTCGCCATCCCAAGACACAAGCTTGCCGTATTCTTCGGCGTTGTTCGCCCGGTGAAGAATCATAGTGTTCATATTGAGGAAGACGGGGACTAGGTTTCTTGACACCTTTCCCAGGCGCATAGCGGCCGAGTCGGCACCGGCGAAGCGAGGAGGAGGGTTGCGTCCTCTAGATTTCAAGAGCAGCAGGAAGGACCTAGGGTCGACAAGATCCTCGAGATTGATGTATGGCCACATGTAGGCATCTCTATACTTGGGAGACAGCACACGGGAGCCCGGCTGGATTGACGATCGGTTCGTGTGACGGAAAGCCTCGAAGTCCGGGCGGTGTGCCGGGTTCATATTAGGCCAGACGTCGAGAAGAATCTTTTGTCGCTGCTGTCGCGTCTTCTTTGTCCAGCGCTTCTGGATGATGGCCTCATGGCGGACCAGAATATTCTGCAAGACGTCATACTGGGCAAATATGCGCTTCGACCTCGACATGGTCTCTTTTTGGAGGTCCTCTGCCTTGACTATAGGGATTTGTGGATCAAACTTCTTGATGAAGGCGTTTGGGTCGGACCAGTCCAGGTTGTCCAACTCGGAGGTGTTGCTAGGGATCTCGAGCTCTCCGCTCATAATCTTCTCCATCAACTCACGACGATCCATTTCGGGTGACTTTTGCTCGGTATGTTGAGAAACGATGTTCTCGGATATCAACTTTGGGGTCTGGTCAATTGAGGATTCCGGGTTGGTGTGGCTTGGGTGCGTTCGCGATGGAGAGAGATAGCTTGCGCCACATGTGAAGTGTGCACTCACTCATTTGACGCCTTGATTAGGGTTCAGTGTTTGCTCAAGAAGGATCCCCGATCCAGGTTAGGGCATGAAAATGGATGTGACGAGTGTATTTGCTGTCCAGGAAATTTATACAGATAGTAGTAGTACTACTACCAACTAGTAGAAATCCGTAGTATCATCTTATTGTATACCACAACAGTCAGAAGTATCCAGCCTGGTTCGCTTTGACAAGTAAGACTGCGTCCCCTGCTCCTCCATACAATAGGTTCCATATCTCAATCAGCCAATGTATATACCTACCACGGTAAGTTGGATACCCAAGGTAGATACCCAAGGTAGGTACCCACTGGCAAGTTATGTCAATGGATCCGTCAAAGGCAGCGACAAGAAGAAAGAACAAGCCGGCTAGTGGTTGGGTCTTGTTAGCTTCTTTCCTCACTGACAAATTGGCGCCTTCCTAGACAGCTAGTCCCTTCCTAATACGTATACAATGCTCCGTACGGAGTAGTGGAAGCAAGAATAACCGAGGGAGGCAGGAACGTACGGTGTACTCCGTACATGATGCACAAAAGAGAGCATGCAGGAGCTGCCCACGCCAACCCCAAGGCTTCCACGGGATAGAAACCGGCTATATCCCCCGATACCTGGGGTACCATATGTACTCCGTACTCCGTACCTGGGGTATTATATCCGGGGTACCACGTCTGGGGTGCCTAGGTAAAGTAGTCGGCCCGCAAGTGTCCCACTGAAAGCCTCGGATGGCGCTCTGCAAGAATATTCAACAACCGGTACTCCATACATCATAACTATACCGTTAGGACTCATAGGCTCCGGTAGCTCTCGCCGAGGAAAGAAAGCACGTAAGCTGCTGAATTGTCATGGATAATACACCAGCAACGAAATTAGGTATCAAGAAGAAAAAACCCAAAGTCTATCGGGCAATAGCGTTGTTGTTCAATCTTCATGTTTTAATACAACGAAAGCTCAAAAGACAAACAAATGGCACTTTCGATCAAATATTATGAAGAATTAGGTGAGATTAAAATAAGTTGGCTAAAAACAAGACAACGCCAAAAAAAAGTCCCCCCATGTAAAATCCAATACTCCCAAAAGGAAAAGACGTAACCAAATATCGTACATGTTTCACGAAAAAGAAAAAGCTTAGTCAAATACATCCGAGACGTAGCGAATGTTCCTCAGCCCGTCCCACCACTCCTTGATGGCGGCCTCGTCAACCTCCTCGCCCCGCTCCTCCACGGCACGCCTCTTGATCCTCATGGCCACTCCGTCTACCGCCTGGCTGATGGCTCTGGAGCCGCAGACGTAAACCTTGGCATCACGCTTCCACAGATCGCTGACCTCGCCGCTGTGAGCCGCCAGCACGTCTTGCACGTATTTGTACTCCGAACCGGGGTCCCGGCTGTACGCCCGGCGCACCGTCACCACCCCTGCGGCCTCCCACTTCGCAAACTCCTCGGCGTACAGGTCGTCCCTCTCAGCACCGCGGCACCCGTAGTATAGTACCGCTGGGGCCAACTCCTTGCCCTGGTCCGCAAGGGCGGCACGTTCCTGGACGAAGCCGCGGAAGGGGGCCAAGCCGGTGCCGGCAGCAATGAGGATCACCGGCTCTGATTCGGGCGCCGCCGGCGGGTGGAAGTAGACATTGGACGCCCGAACGGCCACGTGGATCGGGTCGCCGCCCTGGAGCGAAGAGAGGTAGGAAGACGCCACGCCGTAGTAAGTACCCTGGCCGGACTTAGCCTGTTCCTGGAGCACAGAGTATACGATAGTGACGGAAGATGGCTCGGAGAGTGGAGACGATGCTATGGAGCTGATGACAAGTTAGCATGACCCATGTTTAGAGATACTCGAAAGACAGCAAGAAAATATCAAGGGTGCTTACTATTGGCGGACGCGCATCGGGGGCAGCAGAGCCAAAAAGGCACCCAACTCCATTTTGATGGACGAATACCTTTCCAGCAGATCCAGCATGCTGACTCGCTTGGCAGATATATCTGAAGCGTACGCATCGTCTTCGGACAGGGCTTTGAGCTCCGCGGTATCCTCGGGCTTAGTGGCAGCCTCGGCCAGCTGGAGAACGCCCTTTTTCGTAATGGGCTGGCCCAGCTCAACAAAGTCGCTCAATATCGTCCGAGCGTACATGGTGACTCCTGTGGGGAGGGTGACGCTGGAGCCCTCCACGGAAATGGTCTCGTCCCACTTGATGATATTAGCATTAGGAAATCATTCCACGCCAGCCAACAGTACCGATTTGGTAACATACCTTGAGGTCAAATCTGCGTAAAGCCCGGAGCACGGATGCCTTGGGGTTTGAAGGCATAATGGCAAGATAGTCTCCAGTCCGATAAGTAACCCCAGGAGGGAGCTGAATCTCAATGTGCTTCTTAACCGGCTCGCCGTCGGCTGTGAGAGTCCGCGCACTCAGAACCTTAGTTTCCTCCACGTTGCGCCTAGGCTGCGGGATATTTCCTCCACCAACCTTCACCTTGAGGGTTGAAGCAGCCACATTGGCTACTAACGCCAGGCCGTCGTCGCCTTTGGTAGCCAGCGATGGCCAAAAGACCTAGAATAAGTCAGTATCCCTCTTGAGGGCCGATGATAAATTGAATGGGGCTTTGAGTTTTGGCTTACCTCGTCCTCCCAAGTTTCAAACTCGCCAAAGACATCCCCGTGAGCCGCGTCTGCCAGCCCTATCTCTGACAGCCTCTTCGCCCCCAGCTTTTCGAGTCTTTCGTCCACCAACTTCGGCACACGGTGGAATGTTTGCGCCCATTCATGGTTACCACAACCAAACACTGCGTACTTGAGACCGTGTAGGGTTACATCTTCGGCGTCCTCGATCCATTTGACGAAGCGGGCGGCATTATCTGGAGGCTGCCCCTCGTAGCTGGCAGTTATAAGGACTACGGGGTGGTCTGGGTCGTTACAAGGTAGATCTTTGACGGCTTCGTCCATGGCGCCGAGCCTTGCAACATGGTATCCCTTGGCCGTGGCGTTGGTGGCCAGACTCTGTGCCAGGGCCTCGCATGTACCGCTGTTGGATCCGTACAAAATGGTCATCTTGGAGCCCTGCTTGGCCGCGGCGGTTTCATTTTGCTTCGTGTGATGGTTGTTGCCCGACACAGGGAGAGATCCAGAAGCATCAGTGCCTGAGATCCTAGCGAGTAGTTTGGTGGGGTCCATGCTGCTGTCGCGGAGCTTAGCATGGGCGTAGAGGTGGTCAGGCTTGATGGTGAGTGTTTGCTTGTGCTGCAATTTGTAATCAGGATCGTCAAGATACAGATCAAAGTTTTGGAACACCAAAGCCATGGCTAGGATAGCCTCTTGCCAGGCAAACGGTCGGCCGATGCACTATGAGAACTGCATGTCAATCCAAACGTATCCAGAGTGAGGCCTCAAATACTGGATCAGACGATCGATAGGCGATCAATGGTACTTACAGCTCTGACGCCGTTGCCAAATGGCTTCCACGCATTCTTTGGTAACTTGTTGAAATTTTCATCAAGCATTCGCTCTGGCCTAAACGCCTCGGGATCATCATAGATCTTTGGGTCATTGTGCAGACCTGACAGTAAGACGAGAATGGAGTCTGACTTGGAGACTTCGTATTTGCCGCCAAGGACTGTATCCTCGATCGGGCTGAGGCCAAAGAGGGTGATAGGCGAGTCAATGCGGAGACTCTCGCGAAGAACCTAGATCACTGATGAGTGACTGTTGCCTGATGATGCAAAAGTTGAACATACTGCAGGGATGTATTTAAACTCTTGTATATGATGCAGCGCAATAGGACCCTTTCCAATGACTCTATCGACTTCTTCTTGAACCTTGCGGTACGCTTCGGGGTGGCGCATAAGTTGGTGCTGCAAAAATGGGACACACTATTAGCAAAGCATCCCATCTCCTCCGAATGACAATGTGGCAAAATACTTACGCAGGCGTAAGACAACATTCCCGAAGTGGTCTCGTGCCCAGCTATGAGAAAAGTGATGAGGTTATCAACGATGGATGAGTCCGACATCTTCTCCCCCGTCAACGAATCTCTACCCTTCAACATGGCTGCCAATAGGTCCTTTCGCCCGTTTTCAGGGTTAGCAACACGCTCCTTGAGCACGTCCTCAGCCGTCTGACGCAGGACGCCAATGTTGACTTGATACTTTTGATCAGCATCTCTGTAGAACCAACTGGGTAGAGGAGGACGCTGGGATTTGCGACCGCTCTCGGAGAGAAACTCTCCCATGGAATCGATAAACGGGTGCAGCTTCTCCTCGTAGTAGCTATTGAAGCGGAACCCCATGGAGCACAGGGCCAACGTGTCGAGAGCGAGGCGGGTGAAGTCATCGGTGAGCAGTATCTTGTGCCCGGGGCCGTGCCTTGCCCACTTGAGAACCAGCTGCGACGCCACATCGTGCATCTCGCCAAACATTCCGCCAATGGACAGTGGCCCAAACGCCGGCATCAGAACGCGGTGCGCGATGCCCCAGTTAGGTTCATCCAGGTAAGCCGTAAACAGGCCGTCGTGTATGCCTTCTCGCAACTCTCTCAACACGGGATTGGGTTTTTTGAAAAACCGCTTCTCGTCGCAGACTTCGTCGATCAAAGCGTGAGTTGTTACTCCGATGATTCGGTTTCTCAATAGGTCTAGCTTGAAGATTTCTCCATGCTCCTTCGTCAACCTCTTAAACGTCTTTGCAGAGTTGTCCTTGTCCATGTCGGCAATATTGCCTATGAACGGCAGAGTTGCAGGCCCTGGAATGGGTATTATACCGTTGTTGGCCATGGTTGTCGTATGATTTGTTCTTGTGTGGGTGATTTGTTATGTTAATGGTTCATTGGCGTGGAGATAATTTGTTGATGTGTTGATTATATAGCGATGTCTTGATCTCTTGATATGTGGATGGTTTATTCAGTTGTTGATAGTTTCGAATCCCTCTCCTCTTTATTATTGTGGTTGTTTTGCTGTATGAGTGATGTGATTTCAATCTTCCCTTTTCGTTTCCGGACCTGGTTTCATAGCTTATATATGTTTTTAGAAGAAGAAAAAAAAAGGCCCCTGTGCTTGGTTTACATACTGTGGATATGATATTTCCGCACGTACGAAGTAACATTTGGGCGTGCCAGCTATGCGCCGTTGACGTCGTTCACAGCACTGGAAATAAAGGTCGGGGTCGGAGTCGGGATCGGGATCGGGGACGGTGACGGCCAACTAAGTGGTGCTCCGTTGGCGATTGGCTGATCCGCTCCCGGGATCATAGCCATAGGCTGGCTGCCAAAGCTGCTGGTGGACTTTTGTGATACTTCGCGGACTTCGCGGTCGTCCAGCGCCGACACTACTGCAGATTCGCCTCCGCTTTGGCTCACGGTGAACGGTTCGCACCGCGCTTCTTAGTTATGAGGCTTAACCAATAGCCAATGCACTGCCTTAGAATGATAAGTTATGATGTTCCGGCTCACCCCGATGTTCCCGTACCAAGTTTTTTTTTATCAATTCTCATTCCACATGAGCATGCTACCCTACCATCTCGTTTACAGCCACTTCCTGCCACGCAGGATGACAGGGCTGATAACGCCAATGAATAGCTTACTGCCGGAGACATTGGCTCTTGACTAATTCCCTCGCTGCTATCGTATGTTTCGGTGGTTCCGGGGTGGCATCGCATCGGATTATGTTAAGGGAGATGGTGTTCTGTCGCAAGAATCAAGGCTCATCATACCATCACCCGACTATTGTCCAATTCACCTTTCCACCTACACTAGACATTCCCATTTGCCTACCAAGAACAATGCCCGCCGTCGACCCGTAACTCGGCAGCAGTCATGAAGCTACTCGCATCGGAGAGGAGGAATAGAACCGGCCCTCTGAATTCGTCGACGGTGCTAAGCCGGTACAGCATGCTGTCTCCTGCCCATTGCTCCTCTATGCCCGGCTTCTGTAACGCCTCTTCGGTGGCCGGCGTTCGGATGTACCCGGGTGATAACGAGTTCACCCTGATGAGAGGCATGCCCTTACGCGAGCCCCATTCGGCTGCTAGAGAGCGAGCGAGCTGCAGAACCCCGGATTTTGAAGTGTTGTACGCAGCCGTGTCCACCCCCTGCCGCCGTTCCGCCACCATGTAAGCAAAGGATTCTGTATTTCTTTATTAGAGTAACGGTGGGTTTTACGCACCTTATTCACTACTGTGCCGCTCATGCTGGCCACGAGAATCATGCTTCCGCTGACGTCGGCCCTCCTCATTTCCCTGGCGACCGCTTGTGCAACCGCAAATGTTCCTGTAACGTTGATTTCCATGAGCCTTCGGAAGCGCCCGACAGAAAAGTCCTGTGCCGGGTCATTGTCCGATACGCCCGCGCACGATACCAGGCCACGGATGGGGTGGCGTAACTGAGGGACCACGTCTGCAAACACGACCTCGACCTCTTCGTCTTTCGTGACGTCGAGCTTTCGATACAGTACCTTTTGGCCAGTGCTCTCGGCGGTCACGATGAGTCTATCTATTTTTATCTAGTTAGGCATCCATAGCTTCGTTTGCAGGGACAAAGAGTATTGGGCTCACCCCAGACAGATTTCAATGGAGTGTCTAAGACATCGAAAAGGACCACGTCGCCGCCCGAGTTCAATATCGTGCCTGCTACCTCTGATCCTAGGTATCCGGCACCTCCCGTGACTGTGTAGCGGCATGTCTTGTTAATAAAGTAACGTTCCGCGTCATGAATATTCTGTCATACCAACAATGGTACGTTTGTCAAGACGAAAAAGCTGACATGGCGGTACATCTGGTCCTCCTTGCCGCGCTTTAGTCTCGCGAAATGATGGATCCGCGGTGTTACTCATGGTGAATAATGTGCATCAACTCCCTTTGAAGGCAACAGGTCAAGTTTGGCACGGTAGCAGGGCACTGACAATCATAACGAACACTTGGCCCTTGGGACCTCTGAGCCAAGTGTGTGCTGCACTGCGAGATTGTTGACCCCGCTGGTGTATTGTGGGGGGGTCTCCAGCTTTCCTGCAGCCCGCGGTAAACGTGGGCGGTGGAATACGGGCTGCACTCATTTATCCCCGCCTCTGCCGTTGTATGGATAGCTCCTGCTTCCATCTGCAGGAGCCTTTTGCTGTTCTCGCTTGATTATACCTCCTGTGGCTGACAGTACGTAAGGTATTTTCTAAGGAGGAGACCCGTCACGCCATAAGGAAAGAGACACCATCCGACAGGAAGGAGCCACCTTTTCAGATAGGAAAGAAGCCAGGAGGTGCTTGACACGCTCACGTGAACATTCCTAAATATTAGGTACTACTGGAAGAGCAGAGTGCGAAAGGTATATCATGCTCTAGGGCTAGCTTCCGCATTCATTCTACATTCTTCATCTGCAACGTTGTTCGCACTGGGGCTACTTTGAGAGACCCATCGATCGACACTTTTCCCCGGAAAAGTCCATTTACCCCGTGGAGCGTACTCCGTGTGTGCAAGACTTGATTTCTTGAGGTGAAAAGTGCTTACACGTATCGCCATCCGAACTATCATATATCTACAAATCGCAACCCACCGACACGTGGGCGCTGAATCCATCTTGGTTCAGATATACACGGGCCTTTCTGGTCTCGCCAACCATACCATCCCATCTTCGACAATCGCATCAGTTCAGTTGTTCTGGTACTACCAAGACTGACCGATCCTCTGAGCTGCACTAGCTAAAAATACGGACTCATGATAGTAGTACACAACTGGAAGGCTAGGTGATCTACAACAGCCTTCTTGTTATTGTTCTTCTTCTTGAGTTGCCAGGTCTTCTGTCCCAGAAGCGGAACCGCCTCTGAGTAGGATAAGCCGCAGTGCAAGCACCGGAACCTCTTGATATTATCTATTCAGATGCACGTCGGTCTAACGCTAGCTGATCAGCCACTCTATGATGTGATAAACTATAGGGCTGAGTGGTGCAAGTGTTAAATATCAGTGACACACGCAGTCCGAGGTGATCCATCGACAAGATCATCCCGGCTTTATGCGCTAGAGATACAATAAGATTCGTACGGACTGCCACTCACATCTCGCAGCAAATCATAATTAGAAATATGCCAACTCTCAACAAGACGCCATGCATCATACCCAACCAGAGAAATGTCCCGCATCATGCCGTGCGCAACTCGCATCATCTCTCGCGGTCGCTCTATAGTAGCAAGATAGTTGATGTGATATATTCGAACTGCTTTTTGGATATCGGATCTTCGGAAGTCGGCTCTCTCGATAACCGCGCTTCCCTCGATACGCATTAAACCACCGACGTCATTCATCGTGGGGAAGGTTACACTGCTAGGGCGTCTTAGACTGAACAACACCGGTTTCCAACGAAACGATGCCGAGTCACTTTGGGCCAAGACAAAAAAGAAAGAAACCTCGTGAGCAAGTTGCAGGAAGGCGACGACTTAGGGAAATGTTATTGCCGATCAAGACCATGCATGCACACAAACCTCCGTTTTCGAAAAAGACCGGGGAGAAAAAGCCAAAAGGTAAACATACCAGTTGAAAATCCGGGAGAGGTAAGACAAGGGTGGGAAAGGTTGTTTGAATGCGGGGAAACCTTTCCAAGGTAGCACTGCCGATGGTTCCTTGTTCTTTTCCACCAATGCCATTGACTTTGTGCCCACTTGGTCCTCGTCGCGAACAGTGGCTAATTGAGCAAACCAAACATTCGACATCATCTGATGCACGAACGCCTTTTTGTTGCATGCCAATACGAGGGGCGGGGAAAAGGAGACGAGTGGTTGAAAGAGGGGGAAGGGGAGGGAAGGGAAGCTAAATGGATTGATGACGAGGGGAAAACATATAAGGCATTTAGACGTATGTCCTACTTCTTTTACATATTTATTTCCTAAGCTTTACGGCCAAAGAGCAGTTTAGGTATCTATTTTGTCTCTCGCTCGACAGACTTTTCGAGCGCGCTCCTATCGTTGGAAGTGGGAAAACTTATTGCGTGTTGGAACATCATGTTGAGTTCCTCCATCCTTGCGCTGCTGCCCGTGGGCGCGTCTGCTGCGGCACTATGGAATCCTCTAGTTCCGCGAGCAGCCTCCAAGGTTGAAATACCATCAGTAGAAGATTGGGAGGCTCGGGCCAAGGAGGAGAACCGCGAGCTATGCGTCATCTACCCCGACACCCTGGGCCGGGACGACGGGCCCAAGATTATGGACGCCCTCAACGACAAGTGCCATAGTAACTCGCTCGTCGTCCTTCCCGGCACCACCTACCACATCAACACCAACATGACGACGCTCGGCCTTCAGGACGTTCAGATTCACCTCTACGGTACTATGCTGTGGAGTCCGGACATTGAGTACTGGCTGTCCGTCTCCATGCCCGTGGGGTTCCAGAACCAGAGCACGGTGTGGTATTTCGGCGGCGACAACGTCGTATGGGACGGCTACGGGGTGGGCACCCTGGATGGCAACGGCCAGGTCTGGTATGACTGGGCCAAGGGCGGGAGCAACCTCGCCGACCGTCCCATGATGATCAACTGGAGAGAGATGAGCAACTCGGTGGTGAGGAACCAGCGCTTCGTGCAGAGCCAGATGTGGACCATGGCCACGACGTGGTCCAAGAACCTCTTGTTCGAGGACATTTACGTCAACAACACGTCCTCGAGCCAGTACAGCACGCTCAACACGGACGGCATCGACACCATCTACTCTGACAACATCACGCTGTCGCGGTGGGACGTGACGTGCGGCGACGACGGCATCGCCCTGAAGCGCAACTCGAGCAACATCTTTGTGTATGACTCGATCCTGCGCGGCGGGCAGGGGCTGGCCGTCGGCTCCATCGCCCAGTACCTTGGCGAGTACGACTTCATCGACGGCCTCCACGTGCGCAACCTGACGCTCTACGACACCAACTACGCCATGTACATCAAGACGTGGCCGGGCCACCAGGACGGCTACCCGCCCAACGGCGGCGGCGGCGGCATCGGCAACGCCAACAACATCCTCATGGAGGACGTGACCATGTACGAAGGCCGCGGCGCCCCCGTCTTCCTCTGGCAGTGCGAGAACTACAACGGCAACCTCGGCAAGGACTGCGACTCGTCCGAGTTCAGCTTCACCAACCTCGAGTTCCGCAACGTGCGCGCCACCATGGTGGAGGACGTCGTGGCCGCCGGCCAGCTCAAGTGCAGCGCCGCCTCGGGCGGCTGCCACAACGTCACCGTCTCGGACTACCACGTCACCCACGTCGGCAGCGACGAGGAGCTCGGCTTCTGGTACTGCTCCAACGTCCACGAGGCTACGGGCTTTACCTGCGAGGACTTTCCCCCTCCCGAGGAGGAGGAGGAGGAGGAGGAGAAGAGTAAGAGGGGAAGAAATGCCTAGTTGGGATAGCTTCAGGCTTGTCTATCAATATCTGTACACGAGCGAAGAGTAAAGGCCGTTAATTACACGTATATGGCATAATAGAGCTTTAAAGCAACATGGTACATGACGACTATTGTTCCCAGAGTGAGAACGGGGATGGTCTCCGAGCCCATGGCTCAGGATTAATATATCTGCACAGCGTGTCACTGGCAATGTTCGATCACATAATAGGCAGCAGTGTGAGAAAGAGATTGATATGGTATGTACTTTATTAGTGAGTGAGTCGTGATGCCGCAAATATCTATCCTAGTCGCTACTATCTATGTAAAAATCCGTTCTTTTTTTTCTCTTTTCTTTTATCTTGACTTTGTTTGCTTACCTATCTTTTCCGGCCCCCTGTCAAAAGATGCCGTGTAAATTTGATGTCACCCATCCATTATCCCGCATGAGTAGAGATGTCCCCTCGTCCCGGAGCTAAACTCATGACAGCCGCAGCAATACCATACGCGCACCGTCAACTTTGCTACTACTACTACTACTACTACTACTACTACTACTACTACTACTACTACTACTACTACTACTACTACTACTACTCCTTGGCAGCAGCAGCAGCGGCAGCCTCGGCGGCAGCCTTCTCGAACCCCTTCATCATCTCAACCATGGCCTCGGCCCCGTCGTCGCTGCCGTACAGCGTCCCCAGCAGCTGCGCCGTCTCCCGAGCCACCTCGTCCGCCCGCGCATACATGTCCGCCTCGTACGCGGCCATCCCCTTATCCAGCTCCTCGGCCAGCACGGAGCCGACATCCGCACCACCGCCGTCGGCAGCGGTAGAAGCAGCGGCAGCAGCGCGATCGCGAGCCTGCACTATGGCCTTGCAGACCTCGAGCGCGTCCCGCATGCCCATGTTGACGCCCTCGCCGTTGGGAGGCATGAGGTGCGCCGCGTCGCCGATCAGCGTGGCCCCGGCCTTGTGCTCCCACCTAGCGCCCTCATCCCTTCCCCCCTCCCCATCATCATCACTGCCGCCGTACAGCGTATGCAGCGGTCGGACGTCCACCTCGGCCCCAGGCTTGGCATCCGTCTCGTCCCGCAAAGCCGCGCCGAGCAGCTCCCTAATCACGGCGCCGAACCCCCGCAGCGGCGCGTCCGCCCCGTCGAACAGCAGCCCCTCGCACTCGGCGGGCGTCCTACCCTTCAAACCCACCTCGCGCGCGAAGTTCTCGTCGGGGGCGGAGATCATGGCGTACACGCGCGCCGAGTCCCGCGCGGCGCGCTGCGATACCACGCCGTGCCTGTCGCCGCAGCACATGAAGCTTCCCTCGCCGACGAGGCGGGCGAGGCGCGGGTGGCGCGCGGTGATGCCGCGGATGGTGGCGGTGACGTTGTGCTGCCCGGCGTAGCGGGGTTTCGCGGGCGTCAGGAGGGGGCGGACGCGGGACCAGGCGCCGTCTGCCCCGACCACCAGGTCGAACCTGTATTTCCCCTTCCCCTTCTTCTCCTCTTCTCTCTCTTCTTCGGCGTCGTTGCCGTTGTTGCCGTCACCAAAGTCTAGCTCTACTTCCGACGATGATATCCCTACTGTAGATGAAGGAACGATCTCGGCGGAGAGAAGCTTGTGCCGCCAGCGCACCGACCCAGCAGGGACCTTTGTCAGCAACAGCTGGTTCAGCTTGTTCCTCGCAATCTCCGGCCTCGGCTCGCCGCCCTCGACGTCGCCGACGTGATGATATATGACGGCGCCCGACTTGTCCGCGACGAGCATGTCCTCGGAGCAGTCGTCCGTCAGGGCGGAAAAGGCCTCGTAGAGACCCAGCGCGCGGACGGCGGCGAGGCCGGTGCCCTCGTGCAGGTCGAGCGAGCCCGCGGGCTCGTCGTACTCGGCCTCGGACGGCTGGGGGCGGAGCTCGAAGACGGTGGAAGGGATGGCGTGTGAGTGGAGGAGGGCCGCGAGGGTGAGGCCCGCGGGGCCGGCGCCGACGATGGCTATCCGGGGTGGGGGAACGGCGGATGCCATGTTAGTCGTTTTTCTGTTCCCCAGATGTCTTGTCCCAAGTGTCTTGTGAATGAGACTCGGTCGTGAAAGGGGAGAAGGGCGAGGGGGAAGAATTATATGAGCAGATCGGGGCGAGCTGATGGAACTGCTATGATAAAAAGTGATCAAAAGCTTGAGTTCATCGATATCTCTATGTGTAATGTCGGATGAAGGCAACGTTGGATGAAGGCAATTTTCCTCCTCCTCCTCCTCCTCCTCAGCGACAATAACGTTCTATCCTTTTATATATTTTTTCCCTTTACTGTCATACCCCCCTTTCCTGTCTTTCGTGTAGGTCCCCGGTCACCGACCACTGACTCACTCGGAATGCGGCAAGCCCGTCCCCCCCCCCGTCGAAGCCATCCTCTTCGGTCGCGTGCAACTCTACCCGTCTGCATCCGTAATTGTCAAGCAGACCACCCCTCTCTCTCCTCTCCCTCGGTCCCCTTTCCCAACCCGCCTGCACCCGTACCTGTCAACCGTAAGAGGGGGGGGGCGTTTTTAGGTCCCGACTAGCACCGTCTCGGCCCCGGATCTGAGCGACAGGGGACCGAAGACAAAAACGCGTTAGCAAACCCCCCAGCGTCACTTGCATGAACCGCCCGCCCGGCGACCTGTCAATCGTTTCTGGGGCCGACGGGGCGAACAAAAAAAAAAGAACACGAGGACGATAAGTGTGCTCCGTAGAACAAGAGAGAAGAGACCCACCGCCAAAACTCGGTACGTGTATAATATAAACCCGTATTATCCTCCGCCAAACCACATCTGCCAACTACACGGAGTACCAATACCACACTCTGTTTTAACCCTACGATTCAATATCACCTCAATTCATGCATTCTCATAAAAAATGCTCTTCGACTATCTCTCCTGATTTTTTTTTTGATTTTTTTTACAACATCCTCTCCCATTTCGGACAAAGACCAATACATAATAGTAGGTGCTCATCCACGGACAATCCCAAAAGTCCGCCGACGTTGCAAACGCCGCCGTGACCAACGATGACTCCCGAAAGATGCCGTTTTACCCGTCCCTAAGATGTCAAAGAAAGGCCTCCCCTACGATGAACTATGAGGCCAACATGAGTTGCCTGAAACTAGGCATTTCTACACCGTACTCATGCCAATAAAAAAAGCTTAACGCAGCCGGTCCAGCATCGGCGTCAAAACTCCCCCCCCCCTGTTTAAGACGCCCTAGTAGAATACGTAGTATAGTGCACGGCATTACTATGTAAATCAAACCATAACTGGCGACTACGACGTCCCGGGAGCATCCGATTCCCAACATCAGCATCTCCAGAAGAGGCAGTAGTATTTACGACTCTCTCGCTCTCTTGGCCAATGTCCCCTGCTCGGCAATCAGAATTCCAAAAACCTCGACAGATCCCGTTTCCTACCACATGTTATATACACATCATCCGATCACAGATAATGCACCTTCGCGCCTTTCAAAGCTCCGCCTGATCAAAGCTCCGGATAAAGTTGTAGTAAAACTTGACAACGTCCATGTGCTCGCCCATGTGTATCCTCTCGTCGATGGTGTGGATGTTGATGCTCCCGTTGATCGTGTGAGGCGTGAAGCGGAAAATATGGGGCGAAAGTTCTATTTAAAAAAAATTTAAAGTCAGTTGAAGCCGTCAACTCGTCTCGTACCACGAAAGCTGGTGCGTCCGCCCCCATGTAGATTGCTTACGCTGGTAATGCCTAGTATCGGTGTTACCCGTCATGATCTCGCCGACAGGGACGACAACGTCGGCTGCCGATCTGAAAGTGTGCTGGACCACGCCCGAAAAGACGTTCCAGACGTCGCCCTCGGTGGGCGTCACGGGGGCCACCTTCGTCCTGGCCCTCGCGTCGAGAGTCAGCGTCCCGTTGTAGTCCACCTCCCAGCTGGGCGTCACCGTACCCCCGCTGCCGCCCGCCAAGTCATCCTCGGCCAAGAAGTCCTCGTAGTCCGAGTCGCCCTCGTAAGCCCGCAGCCGCAGCCCGTACTTGTTCACCGTGTCGTTGACATACTTGACCACGTTGTGCTGGACCAGGGGGATGCTGTCCTGAGGGGCGACGCGGTAGTTGACCCCGAGCAACACGTGCTCCGGCATGGCGTTGATCTTCTGCCCGCCAGAAATCATGTCGACCGACTGGCTCGTCTGGATCATGTACTGGAACAACCGATCCTCGTCCGCCAACCAGCCACTCAGGGCCTCGAGGTCGTCCCGGCCCAGAAGCTCATCGACGCGGGGCATAGCGCCTGGCGAGTAGCGCGTCTGGCACTGCAGATGCCTGTGAACGGGTCCATCGCGAAGCAGGCTCGGCGCAGCGGGGTGGGCCTCGAGAGCCGTCACCATCTCTGAAACTATACCAATGCTTGTGTGAGGAAAGGGAATACTACTATGTCCACCCACGACTGACAGCTCGAGCCATATTTCGACATAACCCTTTTCTGTCACTGCTGGCAACGCGTACAGAACATCGCCGAACCTAGCAAGGCCCATGCCCCCTTCGTCGAGAATAACGGCCACGCCGTCAGGCCCGTACTCGTCCAAGAGGTAGTCGGCAATGGTAGCAGCCCCACGATGGCCGGAGCATTCCTCGTCGAAACCGAATGCCAGCACCAATGTCCTCTCAGGTACCCATCCCTGGGCGAGCAGCGTCTCCGTGGCGGAGAGGAGGGCGGTCAGACTGTTCTTGTCATCCGAAGCCCCGCGGCCCCAGAGATACTCGCCGTCGTACACAGCCGCAAAGGGTGGGTGCTTCCACGTCGACTCATCAGCGACAGGAACTACATCCTGGTGTGCGGCCAGCAAGGTAGGTTTCAAATCCGGATTCGAGCCCTGGAGGGTGTATACCAAGCCTAGAGTGTTGATCTTATCCAGCTTGGCCTTTTCGTGCCTTTTGTTTTCACCATCTGTTAGAACATCTCCGACTTCAACTGAAACTTGCCTCGTCGTCAACTCACAGTAGAGGGTACAACGATGCCAATGTCTCGTGTAGATCCCAGAACGGCGCCCAGCGCGGGTCCTCCTTGGGCTCGCCGTTATCGTCATACGACACCGACGGAACCCTCACAATGGCTGCGTGCCTCTCTACCTGCTTCTTCAGTGCCTCGCTTGACGAGAAAAGATCCTCTGCAGACGGCAGACCGTCGCCCGAAGGGTCAATGGCGGGAGGCAAGTCGCACTGAAAACCACCGGCCGACGGCTTCAATGGACCTAGGGGTAGTTGGTCCAGACCGGGGATCTGAAAGGCGGCGGCAACACTCGACGCACTCGTTAGAAGCGCAACCTCAGAAATTCTCACCATGATTGATTGCTGGTTGTAAAGAGAATGAGGGGTTGTGAGGATGGTGGAAAGCACGAAATGCCAGGTGAGAATGATGAGGTGATTGAATAAGTTGACCCCCCTGCCTCTCCGGTCCCCACCATACCCGACGTCGGAGACTTTACCGCTTCGCCATTGCAACAGTTCATCCTTCCGTCCACTGTGGTCACTATAGTCACCGTAGTCACCGCGCAGAAATAGAAGTAGAAAAAGAAACATAGTCCCATCATTAGAATACTACGTGCGCACTGAGCCAATTTCATGTGCCAATTCTGCAAGAAAACGGAGCACTCCGCCCGATATCCAATATCCTGTGTATGCTGCTCCGTAGTCTCCTCCGTATGTACTCCATACGCCAATAACAAAAAGAAATCGCGAGGCCTCGGCAAATTTTACCTCATTAAAGCTCTCGGAGCTGCTCTGCCCCTTTTTGCACAATATCTTCATGCAGCAAAATCGTCTGCTTTTCCTCCCCTCCCAAGGCCAGATGCGCCATGCAAGCAGCGAGCTCCCGGGACCACACCGTGCTCTTCCCTCCAAAAACTCCGTGCAGCAGCCCTGCGGCGTATACCCTCCGCGTCAAGATCAGCCCCGGCTTCACAATGTACAGACTCCACCAAGTTTTGTGCTGCCCGGCCAGCTCCATCGCCGCAGTATCGTGTCGGCCCTGCAAAAGGTTCAGTGTCAGCTACTGTAACAACAAATGCGACTTTCGTGCTAGTGCGAGACCCGAAGTGAATATAAACATCCATGGCTAAAACGCACCTTGATCTTGCGCCGCGCGCTGAGAAAGTACAGGCTCGCGTCCTGATCCTGCACCACGAACCTGCCACTCAAGTGGACGTGAGTAAACTTAGGCACGTCGGCGTCGAAATGGGTTTCCCGATCCTTAATAAGAGCCCTTTGAAAAGCCATGGGATATTCCAAATCGACGTCGGGATTCCCATCCGAGCTGCCTACTGCCCTGTCAAACCTTGTCAGTAACTGCTGCACATCTTTCGCCATTGGGGCTCCGAGGAGCCAAGGGCAAGGTTCCAAAGTATAAAGCATACCAGATCATGCCAACGGCATCTCGGTGTCCAGCGAGCACATCCTCCGGCCAATTCTTCCAATCCTGAACGACTATTGTTTCGAGTTTAGAGTTTGCGGTAACATCGTCCGGTAGCTGCCGTCTCGTAAACGCCACAACCGTCGTGATTTTGGGGTGCTTCAAGCACAGATCCAAAATGTCCGAGCCAATATTGCCGGTCGCGCCGGTGAGGAAAATCTTCATTTTTGATACGGTCGTCGACGGCCTCTTTGTAGGGATTGGATCTGATGATTCATCCTGAAATGCGACATTGGGACGGACGGTCAGCCACCTTTATAAGAAAAGAAAAAAAAGGCTAAAGGATGCCTCGATCGTTTTTAAAGGCGGCGTGGAAGCGGTGCTGGCGCCATCAAGTCCGCCAGAGTCCGCAAAGCGCCGGAGTATCAGCGGAAACGCTCCTGCCCAAGCCTTGCACAGGAATGTATAATTGTAGGAAAAGCAATAAATGGTAAGCTCCGTAGGCTACCTCTAACAATGCCTTATCCGAGGACTGCGATATGAACCTCGACGTCTGTACGGTTATTGTGTGGCCTTGCGAAACTCGAGCTTCATGACTAGGCTGAAGATGTGATTTTGTTGAGGACCCTGCCAAGCTATCTCATAATTAGGAATTCTGCAGCGGACCATTTATCACATGTTTTTCGCTTATTCTTACCATTTTCCATACAGGTTCCTGCCTTGATGTCTATTTCATGGTATTATATATAATTGGGAAGGCGCTTGTCCGTCGAAAAAAAGGAACAAAAGTAAGAACAAATTTGGTAGGCACGCTTTATCTCTTACTACTTTGTGGGCGTAGTTGTCAATACTGGTAAGACCACCACACAGCCGTACTTGAAAGGTATTCATTCAATACAGTTAAATTTGCACTTAGGAATATCAATCACTGTTGAATTGAATAACCTGCCGTCGATTATTACAGATAGCTATTTGATTAAACTATTTTCAAGCCCATTCTCTTACTTAACCTAAAGCCGTTCTCAAGTGCCTCCTAGACAACATACTATAAAATGACGAACAAGCACAAACCCTTGGTTCATCACTTCAGACCGAAACTAATTATACAGTTTATAAATCGTCAAGAATCACTTTAGAAAAAGAGACGAGGCAAAATTTGGCCATGCCTAACAGTACATTTCATGTCGCGGTTCGGACTAAAGAATAGAAATACCGTATATTCAAATACGGAGTACAGTGATTGCTATTGAAACTACCAGTCAAGGCCGGCTTGCATCATATTACCCCATCTCCACGTCCAACATTTCGAATCTCGATGTTCCTGTAAAGCGACCTGTTTTTGGTGGCCTGCGGGTCATACGTCAGTCCCCCTACACGCTTCAAAAGCAGGTTTTTTTCTTTTTTAGCCCGCCGGGTAGAAGCCATGACGCAGCGGGGCTGCCGCCCCATTACGCTTCCCTCCCCGATGAGTTGGAGCGATGGGGTCTAACGGTTGGAGGCATCGCGTGGCTGTGGCCAATCACAATACCCAGAGCAATGAATCCGGGACAGGGGGGTCAGGAAGGCTGGGTACGAAGGAGGGACAAAAAGCAGGCTGAAACGCAGTATATCGCTGTTGGTGAAGCGAGGTGAAGTAATAAACTGGGTTAGGCTTAATGATTACATGGCCCCAAAGGAAAGGGAGCAAGCCTGTAAGTAACAGTAGTAGTAGTACTCCGTAGACAAGCCCTCATTTAATTGCAAACCCGTCTCTCTCTCTCTTGCAACTACACTATTGTACCATTCGCATCTTCTCTTATCCTCTTCCTCCTCCTACCACAGCGTCCTCGCCTCATTCCCATCCAAACTCGCCCCTAAGATCACACTACCTGGTTTCGGAATCAACCATAAAGATGTCGGACTCATCATCACCTCCCCGCCAGCGAAAGGAGAAAAAGACCAAGAGCAAGAAGAGCAAGAAGTCGTCCTCGGGCCCTCTCGACTCTCTACCCACTGGCGGTATCACCGACTCTCTACCCACCGATGGCGCCCTCAGCAAGCTCCCCACCGACGGCGTCACGGATGGCGTGACCGACGGTGTGACTGATACCGCGTCCAATGCCGTTTCGGGTGCCACCGGCGCTCTCGGGGGCGTCGCCGGTGCCGCCGGCGGAGGTGGTGGCGAAGGTGGTAGCAGCGACGCGATGAAGCTGCGTCTAGACCTCAACCTCGAAATCGAGATTCAACTCAAGGCTAAGATTCACGGTGACCTGACTCTCTGCCTCTTGTAAGATACCCCTGTTTCTCTTTGGCTCCCACAAAGGTAGCAACTGCTAACTAATTCTCTCTCAGGGAATAAATCCTTCTTCTTTTACTACATACATATGCTGGCCGGAGTTATTGGAATTCTTGTATGGGGGTAAATTTATTAGGGTGAAAAGGATAATGGCTGCTTGGAAGGGGTTTGTCGCCTGAGCACTGGCAATGATGCAAAAGAGAAATCATGATGGATAGGATAGATTCATCTTGCCCCCGATTTTGCCCGGTTAACATAGTTACTATTTTCAACCTCATGTGCGACTATACGAAATCACTATTTGACAATTAGCTTTGAACAACCGTGACACCACTCTCACGTTGCGGCCGCGAATACTTTTGTGTTCTCGCTTTTGTACGCTGTACGACTCTCCAGCGGTTGGTGCAGCAGTTGCATCACGTGGGAAATCATCACTCCTCTTTACATAGATAGAACTGATACTATCATGATGTTTTCCCTAAATCTATACCCAACTTATCATGCCAAATGGGCCAAAGCTAGCGGACGGCAGTTCTGAAACCACCTTATAATCCTGTAGCCGTAATGCAACACTTGTCCTCTTGAGTACTACTAAGTATTAAGTAGTACTGTCCGTATTCTTTTCGTGATAAATGTCTCTCAAGACTCTCAGCGGCCTCTTCGTTTCGAGGTATACAGGATCGGGTGGATATGTGCGTTGCCCCAAGAATTAGAAAGTGCGCTACGAATGTTTGATGCTCCCCATAGAGGTACATCCCCCTCCATCTCTGGCGATGATAACAATTCCTTTGCGGGCTCGATCGCTCATCATGGCGTCGTTGTTGCTCGTTTGCCCAAAGAGTCGACAGGAACTGTCTCCGCAGCTACCATTCTTTCTCAAATGCGCCATGCCTTCCATAATCTCAAGTATGGCGTCATGGTAGGTATCAAGGCAGGAGTGCCTGGTCGGAGCTTGTAACCCGACGTGCGCCCTGTCTATATTGTTGTTGTTACAGCATCAAATGATTCTTCAAGCTCGGCGTGAATTATAACCTACGAGCTTGGTGTACAAACCGTTGATGGCTTTTTGTACAGACGCCAGCCGCCGTCCACGGATAGACGATGGTGGTCTGCGATGGAGGTGGTGGAAGTAGATGCCAGGCTCGGGCAGTCCCATGATTTCAGGTGCTTCTTCGACAATCTCCAAAGGGACACCGACGACCGAACATATCAATATACTGTGAAGTACGAGGACAGATTTTTCAGCGGAGACGAGTCTAACATGCCTGTTGAACTACAAACCCGCCCTTCGACGTTTCCGCACGTCCATCATGGTATTTTTGCTTCGGGAGACAAACTCGTCAAGGGTGCGAGGCTTCGAGGTCAACTAAGGGATAGGTACGGAATAATCTGCTTCGAAATAGAAGCGGCAGGCCTCATGGAGTTGCTGCCTGTGGCTGTTATGCGTGCAATATGCGATTACAGGCCTTCTCGAGATAGGCAAGAATGATTCACCCCAGGATCCTGATCAAGTACGGTTTATTCACCAATTTATGGCGGACTACCTTTTTCGATACCAAGGATTGTAGAGACCAGCCTCAACCCTTACCGTCGAGATCTCTGCAGCAAGTCATGAAAAGCCGAGGGCATGTTGCATAGGCCAAATCATAAACGACGCCAACGTCTCGTGTGTAGATATTTCAGACATGCACACATGCACAGACGGAGGACACCTAAGACACGATAAAACACAAAGTACAAGTATTTTGTGAGTATGGACCCAATACTTTCTACATCAAATTTGACCCTCGAGGACGCCCTGCGCGTTTTGGTCGTTTTGGTCGTTTTGTCGACTTTCACGCCGACCGTCACGCCGACTGATTGGTGAAGCGGGCTGTGTAAGTACGTTGAAAAAGTCCCCTCACGCAAACCAAACAAAAAAAAAACGCCTTGCATGCAACTGTTTTCTTCTTCTTAGTTCTACGCCAACAAAAATGCGCTCGATTTTGTTGACCGCCGTTGCCTGCGCCTCGTCTCGAATGCCCGAACAAAAAGATTCATCAATTCTCGATGTTACAAGATCAATGAAACTCTCCTCCTGTTCGACATCCTTGCCTTGATCCGCGGCGACCTACTTTGGCGACCTTTTTTTATGGTAATTTATTTTTGGGCGCGTGTCGTTGTCAAGGATTTCCTACGGTTATGGAAACGATCGTCGGGATTTGGAAATACCTGTCGAACCTGGAATGGACGGAAAAGGTGCAGACGGACTGCGTCTTTTGCGACCACAACCAGCTGCGATTGATATACAAGGTGCGTCGTGATACTACTAGTAATAGTATTAATATGTGCATGCGCGGAAAGTCTACCTATCATCACGTATTTTTTGGGGCGGGTTGGTCGGTTATAATACTTGCTAGTATTACCCTTGTACTAACATCGGCGCGCCGGGGGGCATCATGATTGTAGGATGAAGAAATCATGGCGTTCGAGAACAGGCGCCTGTCTGGCCGCTTCCACTGGCTCGTCGTACCCGTCAAGCACATACGCGACATTGAGAGCTTGACGGTCGCGGACCTACCTCTACGTACGTTTTACACACACACGTACCCCCCCCCCTCTCTCTCTCTCTCTATGTGTCTCTCCCTCCTCCCCTTTTTCTTTTGCAACTTAGTTTTGTGCCCGCGGAAGAAAGAGAAACTGACTGGGAGCAAAAAACTTGTTTCAAGTCCGTCACTGCCAAGAGTTCAAGCGGCGGCTCCTCGCGGAGCGGTGCCCTTCGGTGCCGGCCTCGTCTGTGCACTCGGGCTTCCACCGGGGACGGAGGCCCATGTTTCCTTTCGGCCGTACCGGTGGCGGTACCGGCACCGGCGGCGTGCACTGGCCGGACATCGTCTCGGTGCACCACGTCCACCTGCACGTCATCGTCGAGCCGAGGCCCCTCCTCTGGCTGTTCAAGTACCCGGCCTGGCTGCCCTTCATGTGGAAATCCGACGACTCGGTGCTGCGGCGCTGGGAGGCCGAGGCTAAGAGGCAAAAGTAGAGGGGAGTTGAAATACCGAAATAGCATTCGCGGGCTAGTAATTCCAATAGGAATGAATGCTAGTGGCCAAAAAAAAAAGGTTTCGAAAGCAAAATCCAGCGTGCTACAATATCACAAGTAGAGACTTATACGAACAAGCATGAGCCCACATCGACGTGCAAATAGTCAATGTATGTATATATATATATATAGATTGAATTCTCGTAAAAACGCAAAAGGTGGTATTCTAAATATCAATAAATGCTTTGCATGAGAAAGAATGCCCCGAAAGAGAAAAGGGGGGGGGGGACGAAGAATATATTCATCCGGTTGCCCTGCTTGACCCGGAAGCAGATGAGCGTTCGTTCATTCCCATATATAATACACCTTGGATCTCGTCAACACAATAAACCAGTCTTGGGTGACGAGATGCTTCTCCCTTCCCTTCTGCCTGTAACCAAGCCACGCGCAACCTTGCCGATGCAAACGGCATGCTTTTATGCCTGCTCCGTCTTGGAGGCGCGCTTCTTGCGGCCGATGCCGACCATCTGCAGCATCTCCTGCCAGAAGCCCTCGGGAGGCTCGAGGATGGTCATCTCAGCCTCGTACGCGTCGAGGATGGGGCGGTCCCAGGTCAGGTTGACCTCGTGGGGCTTGATGACCTTGGTGCGCTTGAAGACCTTCCAGGCGATGAAGAGGATGGGGTCGACGATCTGCATGGTGTAGTTGGAGAAGAAGGTGCCGACGTCCCAGGGGCGGAAGGCGGACCAGCCGTAGGTGAGGACGACGATGGACTGCAGGACGAGGGCGACGATGGCGCCCCAGGGCTGGAGGTAGCCGTAGTAGGGGCGGGTGCGGCGGTCGACGCCCTGGGCGACGCAGGCGCGGTAGTAGTTGAGGAAGGTGATGGACATGACGAGGTAGTTGATGACGCCGCCGCCGGTGATCAGGGCCAGCAGCCACTGGAGCACCTCGGCCGAGCCGCTGCCGCACTGAAGGAACGACAGCATGGGGAAGAGCATGGTGAAGGCGAAGCAGTAGATGGGCACGCCGTTGCGCGTCGTCTTCTGCAGGATCCGGGGGGCGCGGCCCTCGAGGGCGAGCGAGTAGAGCGAACGGGTGGCGGCGTAGGTGTAGGTGTTGCCGGCCGAGTAGATGGTGGTGAAGAGGAGGGCGTTGACGACGTGAGGGAGCGTCTTGATACCCATGTTCTCCATGGCCATGACCCAAGGGGAAGCAGCGGCGGTGCCGCCCTCGCCGGAGCCGTCGATGTAGATGCCGCGCAGGGTAGGGTCGTTGTAAGGAAGGACGATGCCGCAGGTCAGAGCACCGCCGAGGAAGAAGAGGCCGAAACGGAAGTAGACCGTCTTGAAGGCCGACTTGATGTAGATGCTGGGGTGCTTGGCCTCGGCAGCAATGATGGAGATGTAATCGGGACCGACGACGACGAATGATGCAGTGGCAAGGGCGCCCATGAAGCCTTCGAAGCGGCCCAGGTCGCCCTTGCTCAGATTCTCTGCGAATGCGCCCGGACTCTTAAAATGCCGGAACCCGTAGACGTCGTGGTCGGGGTTGCCACCGACCATGGTAACAAAGGTAAAGGCGAAGAGCAGAAAGATGAGAACGACTTTGCCGCCGGAGAGCCAGAACTCCGCCTCTCCGAAGACGCCGACAGCGACGGCATTCAAGATACTATATCACGGGGGAAACGTTCAGCATTGCAATGTTACACGAGGGAGAAAGGGGAGGGGACACTTGTTGGTTCTTTCCGGATCGGCGAGCGTGGTCTCTTTGGGACATTTGGTTTGAGTAGGGAAACGACTCTCCTACCGAGACCACGCGGTACAATACATACCCATACGAGATGATGATGGCGAGGCAGATGCCTGCCGTGGGACCGGGCTCCGTCACTTTGTCAGTCCAGAATGAAATCACCAGATTCAGGGCCGTCACTTCGAAAGGGATAAGCAGAGCTTCGTAGAGGAAAAAGTTCCAGCCGGCCATGAAGCCGAGGGCATCGTCGACCCAGACGCCGGCGAGGCGAATGAAGCCGCCGGACACGGGCATGTAGGTGGTCATCTCGGCGATGGAGTTGTTGACGAGGGCGAGGACACAGGCGTAGAGAGCGTAGGCGAGTAGGAGGTTGCCAGGGCCACCCTTGGCGAGACCCTCACCGATGGTGACGAAGAGACCGGTGCCAATGGTGCCACCAATGGCAATCAGTTGGATCTGACGGTTATCGAGACGGCGCTGCAAGCCGTCGGCATTGTGGCGGATGGGCTCCTTGCCGTCAATGCCCGGGCTCGCGGGAGCCTCCTTGGGCTTGATCTCCGGGCTGGGCGCAGACATTGTGAATCAAAGAAAGGATACTGTTTCAGACCCTTTCTTTTAAACACGTGGAAGTGTTTTGCGACTTTGGATTCCGAGACGTTTCTTCTCGGAATGGAAACCAAAGTCGATTGGCGAAGTAACAAGAGGAGGGGAGAGATCTAGTAACAGAATCCTGCCTTCATGTTATGTCGTGGACGAGTCTTCAATGTTTAAATCGAAGCGCGTCGTCGAAAGATGGTGTGCTTGTTATCCGCTAGGGGGGTGAGATAACAAGGTCGGGCGAGGAAATGTAACCTGAAAACGTGACAGGATGAGAATGGTATAGAGTTTCTCGATATGTGAGAAAGCCCTCTTTTTTTCCACGCGTAAGGTTTTCACGACTTTTCGGAGGTGAGGGGAGGGGAGGTAAAGAGAGGAGAGGATAAACGGAATCAGAAGAGGATTAAAGAAATAAAAAGCAAAAAAAAAAAAAGGGTTCTTGTCTCGAGAAATTTGTACGAGAATTTCTCTCATACTCGATCGAACCCTTCGGACCCAGTTCGGGTTTCCATTATTCAAAGCCAAGTTCCACATGGGTATCTTTTTTATCCTTTCCTTGGAGTGCTCCGTAGGTAAGGATGAATTCCTACTGGGGTGGGTGTTATGGTAGGGGGGGGGAGGAGAGCTGGGATGGAAGTTAAGGTGGGAGGGGGGAGAAAAAGGACGTTGGTGGTTGGAAACGAGCAGTGACTTCATCCTAACATCCATTGAAGCCACTCATAGCTCAGGGCGGTGCGAAACTATGGGTCGCACAAGCGGGTATAACTCGTGCGGACTCGTGCGGACTCGTGCGGACCCAGTTCTTCCGACCGGGATCAAAGTCAGGCTACCGCTGGCTACTGCTGGCTACTGCTGGCTACTGCTGGCTACCGCTCACTACCCATCACTACTGCTGCTTAGGTTACCTTTTTTTCCCTTCTCGCCATCCATCCACAGTTTAGCTGAGTTTATACGGAATACGGATTGCCTTGGTGGTAATTCGGGAATGACGATGCCGATGAACTTGTCGATGGAGCCCAATGGTCAGATGCCTTCCCGCTCTCTCTCAGCCTTCTCTTACCTCCTCTTCCCCTCTCTAGTATCTCAAGTAACCTGTATCCTAGGACTTTGCTGCACAATTCTACGCCACAATAACGCTACGAAGCACTCCGTACTATTGCAACAGAAACAGAACGCTAATGTCCAAGTGGACGCACGAAGAAAGAAAAAAAAGGCCCGCCGTTCCATCGAGATCGTAGGACGGTTTCTACGTTGCAACCCGTCGCCACCACATCTCCGGCTTGTTGGTTAAGCATATCTGCGTGTTTGCGTGCGCGTGCGTGCCTCCATACATACTATGCGCGCTCGGTGGAGGAATAAGAGGGTCACACACAGCAAGGCCACAGGGCAAAAGTGCAGGCTGATCTAATACCAACGTCCCCAGTATAAATCCGTAAACGCAGACGAGTGCCCAAGGTTTAATTTCAAATGGGTGGGAAGAGAGGGAAAGTATGTCAGCAATTCAGCATCCACACGTCGTCGTATTCCGTACTCTCTCACAATCACATCCATGGGGCCCATGGTTCAAAAGGCCGGAAGGAGAATACAAGAAGGAGTCTCCCGGTGGTCTTGTTACTAGTAGTAGTAATGCCAAGGCTAGAGAAAAATAGGCAGACAAACCGACACCCATGGCCTGCTCCGTCGCATATCGTCGCACATGGTACTCCGTACCTGGACAAAGCTACGGCGTATGGTACTAGCAGCGAGTACTAGCAGCGAGCAACGAGAGCCTTGCAGGAACACTCCGTCACTGTGCATTACATTGCGCATGGAACCACCTAAAACGAGTTACACTCATCTCTAGCAATGTGGGCGATTGGTCGTCATCGCGTTGAGATGGTCGCATTTTGCACATTGCATGCAGGGCGTCATCATTCAGCTGGGAGAACCAGAAAGCCTTGGTAAGAGACCATCCAACAAATGCTTCTTTCCATCTCTTTCTTTTGCTTCAATGTGAGTTTTGCCTTGCCAAGACGAATTTTTTCAAAGTTGTGGGGTACAGTGCGAGCATTGTGGAGGCTGTTAGGAAAAGTCTGACTTGAAAGCTAAAATGATGTGCTTGGTGGTGATGCGAGCGCGCCGAGAAGAGAGAACGGGGCACGCACGAGACACTGTGCCGTCCAAACTCCGAACCCATGCTCCGTGGCTCCCACTCGCCCACGTCCAACGTTGGATTGATGCCAATAGAAACTAAAAAATCCCCGATAGATTTTGATCTGCTACCCTATCAACGTCCATCATCTCGAGCTTTGTTTAGGATTCACATCCTGTGCCACCATTGGCTTGCAACCGCGTTGCCATCCCTGGCACTCTCGGAGGTAGTCCGTCTTCTGTAGCAATGCATCCAAAAGTCGTAGAACTCGCCGCATTCTCACGTCTCGTCCAATTGGGATCAACACCCGGGCCAAAGTGTATGCATACTACTACGGAATACTTGGTGCAATACAGAATACCAAGCAACCTAGGGGGGCATGGCCTACGAAGTATGGTACATGAGGAATCCCATTTTCGCAATGGGTGAATGGGGATATACATGTGCAAGAAAAGGTGAGCAGGTACTCCGCACTCCGTATCGTGATGGTTTCCGAGTTGGGCCACCACCACATCACCACACCACCACAATGCTCCCCGAGCCGCGCCGTCACCCGCTTCCACACGACAACTTTCCGTTTTCGCTAGGCATAGGACCACCTTGAAATCCAGTGCCAAGTTGTCGCATCAGGCTGTGCTACTAGCTGAAGGAATCGTACCACTTGAATCGCAGCCTTTTTCTGTTCGTCGCCACCATTTCTCCCGATCGAAAGCCCATAATTTTTCTCTTCTTTTCTTTTCAGCTTTCCATTTCCTGGTCATGACGTCTGATCTTGCCTCTGTGGCAAATGTGTTACCCAAAACCCGAGTTACTGCCAGTAAAAAAGAAAGCAGTCCCGACATGACAAGATGGCCGAATACTACTCCGTAGTAGGCACTACCCTACTCTGTAGGAAACACCAAGAACGACGACGACGCGACGTTCACGCAGATACGCGTATCCGCTTTTCAGGCACAAATAATTGCTGTCGTTATTCCCTTCCGGCATGATCTACCTTGCTACCCGTCTGCACGTTGCCGAAGAGGAGGGCGACCCCGGCGTCGCTTGGCGTTCTGTGAATGGCCTCTTTCAGCCTTTTTTTGCGGGCGTCAGCGGCGATCATGTTCAAACAATTGCGCTGTTTAAAAGAAAAACTGAGAATTCCCAGGTAACATTTTAATAAGTGGGCTTTCAACCCTTATCTATGCACTCTGCACTGGCTACTGGGTGCGGAGTATGCGGTGAAGATTGACCGACCTATTCCACCAACCCGGCAAAGGTAGGAACGAAAGTGTATCTGTCTCCCCCCCTTTTTTTCTTCTCACCGTTTGGATACAAAGCACAAAAGCAAATCGGCTTTCACTCGCTACCCAGCCTGTCAAACACCACGAGCATGTGGTCCCAAACGATATCCCCAGCTCCCCTCGCCCGCAGCTTCTCAAGCACCGCCTTCTGGTCGATCGAGGTCATAGACAGGCTCTCCAGGAACAGGGCCCCCGCGCCCACACCGCCATCGATGTTGCTCGCCCTCGTCGCTCCCTCGGGCAGACCAGCGCCCCAGCCACCGTAACGGCTGTTGGTGAGCACGAAGACGCTCCTCCGCCCGGCGTGGTCGGCGGGCATGCTCACGAGTCCCACGACGGGCTCGAGGACGAAGCGCAGCGCCCAACGCCAGGGACCGGCGGGCATGCGCTTGCGGGAGGCGGACCACGCACCCGTTGCCACCGACCCGGGGTGCGCGTGAACGAAGACGACTTCGGGGTTTTCCTTTGCCAGCCGGGCGAGGCAGAGCGTCAGGTAGGTGGTCGACGCGGCGGCCGCGGCGCGGGTCGTGAACCGCCCCGGGTCGTCAAAGTCCAGGTCCTCGAGACGTATGTCCGGGCTCTCCAGTCCCGCGGCGAGAATGTTGACAACGCGCGGGTGCGCCGCCTTTTTCAGCTGCGGCAGCAGCCTCGTCACGAGCATCATGCGCGCGTAGAAGCTCAGCGCGAGGGACGCATCGAGCCCCTCGCCCGCGTCCTCCCGCCCGTTCAGGGGCAGGTAGCCGGCCGAGCACACCACGGCGTCCACCGCCTCCTCCCGGGAAGCGATGACCCGGCACAGTCTGCTCACGTCCCCCAGCAGCGCGGCCTGGCCCTCGAGGAAGACGAGCTCGGCGGCGGGGTTCTCGGCGCCCAGGTCCCGCAGCCACGGCTCGCAGCGGGCGGCGTCGCGGCCTATGACGTACGCCCTGACGGGGCTGCCGCGCGAGACGAGGTCCTCAAGGGCCGCCCTGCCGATGCCCGACGTGGCGCCGAGGAAGACGGTGACCCGGGGCGTCGTCTCGGGCGTGAGCAGGGCGTTGGCGGCGGTGACCTGGGCGATGCCGATGCCGTCGGAGGGGGCGAACCAGGTCATCTTGTTCAAGTAAGTAAAGTATCCGTCAAAAGGTAAGAAAAAAGGTATTGTTTCAAGAATATGTAATTCTCCGTGGTCGTTTTGACGATTGATCACCCGAATCAGTAAGTAATGTGTTCCTGATCCAGCTCCACCAAGTGTTGCCAGTCGAGTGCTGGGTTAAGAGTTGGGTTGAGTTGGTGAGTGCCGGATTTATATCATGTCACATTCATCACTCACACTCACCCAACCGGCTTCGGGCGTCAAATATGCCACCCGGTCCGATACGTCAGTGATTCACAAGGTACTACGTACTACTTTACGGAGTACTAGATTCACAAGTGGCACAAGTATCACAAGAAGAAGAAGACAACGTTGTAAAAAGTGAAATGGCATCATGTAGATATTGGTTATTATATACGGTAAAATCCCAGACCCATTCAAGATGAATATAGCGGAGTGATAGATCTCGCTTGTTTTTTATAAAAAAAACATGAACCAAATATTGGTCAAAAACCCAAAAGCAAAACGCCGTGCTAACATAAACAAAGGCCGTCAAATGGCAATCAGATATAATCAGAACTCCTCCCAAAAAATAAACATCACATCGCTAGGTGATTGGTTTCCAGAGCATCTAAGCACCGGTCTTCTGCTCGACAAAGCGGGCCATGTCGGCGACGCTGACCGACTTGGCGTTGGTGATAGTAGTGTCGAGCTTGCACTTGAGCTCAAGCTTGATGGACATGGCGATGGTCATCATTTGGATATCATCGCCGCCAATCTTGTAAAAGTCGTCCTCGAGGGCGATGGACTCCTCGTTCTTGCCCATGGTGGCGGCCCACAGAGAGCGCACCTTGGCCTGGAGATCCGTCAACTCCTCACGCTTCTCAACGCGGAAGGTGAAAGGCTTAAGGCTAGGCAACCCGGTGGCAATAGCCTGGAGCTTCTTGCGGTCGACCTTGGTAGAGGTGATGATAGGCATCCATGATAGGGGCATCCAGACGTTGGGAACCATGTAGTCGGGCATGACAGCGCCGAGGGTGCGAATGGTGTCGGCCAGGCGCTGCTGGAGGGTGGCGTCAATGGAAAGGACGGGGCTCTCAGTGTCGGCGGTCATGAGCTTGCCCTCGGTGGACTTGGAGTAGAAGCAGACGAGGCTGATACCGGCGTCGCCGCGGACGATGTCGACGGTGATTTGCTGGGCCTCGGGGAAAGTGTTGCGAACGTGATACTCAACCTCAGCGAGCTCGACACGCAGACCACGAATCTTGACCTGCGTATCCTTACGGCTGATGAACTCGATCGTGCCGTCGGCGTTGAAACGGCCAAGGTCACCAGACTTGTAGGCCCTGTCGGCCGACATGTAACCCTCACCACGAGCCCAGGCGGGTACGGGGCTCAGGATGGTCTGCTTCGACTTGGCGGGGTCAGCCAGGTACTCACGCAGCACAGTGGGGCCCTGGATGAGGATCTCGCCCTCCTCGCCCTCGGCGACCTGCTTTGTAGCATCGTCGGGGTCAACGATCCAGCACTTGGAGCCGACAGCACGGCCAACAGTCATGGGGGACTCAGTCTTGGACTTGATCTCGTGCAGAGTGCTGAAGCAGCAGGTCTCGGCGGGGCCCCAACCATTCCAAAGGCGCACCTGGCCGACCCAGGTCTCAAGCACAGTACGAGTGCAGGCCTCACCACAGACGAGCAGAGTCTTGAGGGCGGGGACCTTCTTGGGGTCGAGAGTGAGAGCGAACGAGGGGGTGAGGTAGGTCCAGGTAGCCTTGGCGTCACGGATGAAGGCCGGCAGGTTACCCAAGCGGTCCTCCTCCCTGGGCACGCAGATGCAGGCACCGTGGATGAGGGGTCCGACAATCTCGCCGATGGACAGATCGAAGACGAAGGCAGCAAACTGGAGCATGCGGACGTCAGGTGTCATGCCCATCCTCTCGCCAATGGCAGTCTGACTGGCAGCAACGGCGCCGTGCTCCATGACCAGACCCTTGGGAGTGCCGGTGGAGCCCGAGGTGAAGAGGACGTAAACGGCGTCAGAGGCAGCGACCTTGACATTGGGGCCATTTTCACCAGAGTACTCCTTCTGGAGCTCCTTGTCGGCCCTCTCAGAGACCTCAAGGACGGAGCCGACGAGCTTGGCGCACTTGGCCGTGTTGGTTGGTGATGAGAGGGCAATCTTGGCTTGAGCTTGCTGGACGACCTGGAGCGAGCGAGCATTGGGGGAAGCTGGGTCAAGAGGCACCCAGGCACCACCGGCCTTGTTGACGGCGGTGATGGCAACAAAGTACCAGGCCGACTTCTCGAAGCAGACGGGTACCATGTCACCCTTCTTCACGCCCTCCTTGACCAGGCGGCCAGCGAGGCGATTAGCATAAGCGTTCAGCTGACCATAGGTGAAGCCGCGGTCCCAGCCGTAGATGGCGGGGGCGTTGGGACGGACAGCGGCCTGGTTCTCGAACAGAGCAGTGATGGTATTGGACTCGGACAGAGATGGCAGCGGGACAGCGAGCTTCTTCTCGATAGCATTGGAGGCGACGGAGACGGCGGGTGTGGTCAAAGGCGTGGCGACAGACAGGGAAGGCGAAAGGGCCGAGGGCGAGGACGAAACCGAAGCCGAGGAGAAGGATGGCGAGGGAGGCATAGAGACATGCTGGGGCCTCTCGACCGTGGAAGGCTTCACGGAGCGGGGCTTGACGGAACGGTGCCTCATGTAGTGGCGGAGGCGGATAGGGTTCTTCGGGAGGTCGTAGGAGAAGGAGTCATACGACTGGTCCTCCATAGGAATAGGGAGAGCCATTGTTGCGAATATTGGTTGGGGGGATTTGCTGTGCTGTGTCGTTGGTGTAATGTTGATTATGATCAAGGTTATAGGTATTAAACCGTAGAGGTGCGAAGGTGCTGTGACGGGGTATAATGAATGTAGAGGGTGGATAATATAGTATAGTCACAAGTATCAGCAACCAAAAGATGGTGGTGAATCAAGAGGGGACAAGAGAAGCTGTCATGGGGAAAGGGCTTGACCAAGTGTCTTTATAGAAATGCCAAGGAGAGGAAAGAGCTGGTGGTCAGCCGGAGGTTTCTGGATAGCATCACCCAGAATGTACTCCGTGCTCATGTACCTGTAGGCTGTAGGTAAGTAGCAGTGGTACTTGCAAGCTTCATCCTATCCATTCCCGCGCTCATGCCCTTCAGCTCTATTTTTTGCCACCCCGTCGTTCCGCTCGTTCCTTCTTCACTTCTCAGACACACTCACTCACACACACACACCCCTCAAACCCATGAATCCTAAAAATGGCTTTTTTTTCGTCCCCTACTGGTAAGTAGCAGGCCTGGCCCTAGACAGAAAAAAAAAGAGAGCAAGGGTGTGCTCCACTCCGATCTCGCCAAGGTCAGCCCGCCCACCAACAGCCAGCCTACAGCCTACAGCCTACAACCTACAGCCTACAGCCTATAGGTTGCTTCCATCCATCCATCCCATGGGAATGTCGTCTTTATTCTTGGCATAATTACTTGCCGCTTTGGGCGCCTTACCATCACGAGCTGCATTCTCCAGAATATTTCTCTTCGCGTACATGGGGAGGGGTGCGGTATACAACTACTATCCATATCATATGTTACTGCATGGTGGCGGCGCCGATCGCCTGCTCTTGGTTCCCGACAAAGCCCACACGCATAGTAGGCATTGGCCAGTTCACAGCAAACAAGGGGATTATCCTTGTTTCTCTATCCATCTGGGTACGGATAGAGCCGATGTTGGCCTTTTCCTCTCTCTTTCCCTTTTTCCCCTTTTTTTCCCTTTTTACCCTATCCAATAGTCAACCTGGTTTCTCTCAACAGGTGTCTCGTTGAATTCCACATAAGTTCGCTTTCTAAACCTGAACCAGGTGGCATTTCCGGATGCCTAATGGATATTGTACACCCAGTATCCATAGTAATACCAACGAGGACAAATCGACGGCCCCAGGCCCTGGCATCTTCCAAGAAAGAAAAGAAGAAATAAAAGAAAGAAGCGGTCATGCTAGGCGGTTACCGTCCCTATCCCATGGAAAGGTGCAAGTTTGTACGGAGTCCTTGGTATGTGCAAGCATAATCTTTTCCAACCTGTAAGCACTCTAATTCTAGTGAATCTATATCTGTCGACTTGGCAGCCAAAATCCTACCTCGCGGTACGGAGTACTGATAGTGGTGTTAGCTACTACCCTAATGCTAGTAGTAGTATTGGTAGCACCCACATCCGCTGAAGTTGCCAAGTCGCTGGTCTTACACGCCTGCGCCGGACCCCCCTCCCACCTTCGGTGCCATCCGGGTAAGTTCCAACCTTGGTTCTCTCGCTCAGCCAAGTCTGCATACACAGCCTTCTCGGCCGAATTAAATGCTCTCCGAGCCTGCTTTCTAATAATCTGGGGAAACTTATACGAAGAGCACAATGGACCAACGTTATTTTTTTGGTCCTTTCTTTTATTCATCCTTATTTGTCTTTCTTCGAACGTTCATCGTACGGTCATTTTGCCAAAAGGGAGCAGAGAAGGCGGGAAAACGAATGGTACTCCTCCCCCCCTTTATCCCCCACCGTACTACGGAGTACTTGGTGCATACTGCTAGTACTACCTAGTTTACAGTTTACAGCACCTAATTCAACGGCATGGCTTCTTCGAACCCCGACAAATTCATTAGCATGTACTCCGTACTGCTGGGGTTGTGCTGCCCATCTCCACTCCCCCGTGTATCCGGAGATGAACAGTACCATGCCCGTGTGCTAATAAAGGGTGCTTGGTGACATCCATTTGTGTTTGAGAAGCAATGGGCATGCGGTGAGTTCCTTGGGAAAAGCGCAATAATGATACACCAGCACGGCTTGCTGGAGTTACTGGTACTATATAGTACTCCGTACACCACGGGGCGCTATTCGCAGACAATAGGTACCATACCCTTCATCCATCGTCTGCCCATGTCTCTCCACGTGGTGAAGGGTTTATCAGAATACGTCCTACGATCAGCGCCGCTGGGCTGGAAATCTAGCGAGGAAATGGCAGTAACTTGGCAACTTTGCCTGGGCTGACAAGACTGCTACTACTACTTTAGCTCCATGACAACCAGCTGCCATTGACAATGTGCACTGCTACACCATTCCGTACCTATGTCGAACCGAATGCAACCTCGACCAGCCTCGTTTCATGCTCGGGCTGAAAAAGAAGGAAAAAAGAATACAAATCCTAATGGTACTCCGTACTCAGTACTACTCCGCACAAAACAACAACACACTCCGTACGGAGTACTCCGCCTGTGCATGCATGGCTCCGTATCACCTGTTGTGGTGGTGTTTGTTGACTGAATCGCAAACCCACGTAATATCGTCCCAATCTGGATAAGGGCTTGAAATCAGCTTGGGATGGATGCATGTCTGTGCGCCTCTATGGCCTCCGACTATCCGGAATGCAGAGGTAGAGAGAGCCGGAGGGATTATGCTAATAATGCAGTGTGTTGGGTAATCGGCAGCCCAAAAAACAAAAAGAAGAGAAAAAACAGCGGACGATTCAGGGCCTTTTAGCTAGCAGGGGCAAAGTACCCATCGTTTCTTCCCCAAAATGTTGCCAGGATTTTTTTTAGAAGCCATTCGTATCAAGAGATGGCAGGAATTCTAGAACAATTCGATCTTTTTGCTGGAGGTTTGTCTTTTCTACAGTACTCCGTATCAACCCCCTCCCCCCCCCCCCCAAAAAAAAAAAAACCTCCAAAAATGGTGTCCCTCTCTCCCTCCCCAAAACTGGCCTAGCTTGCCATGGCACTGCTAATGGCAGTTGCCCTCTGGTAATTCCGGCAGTGGACGGACAGGGAGGGGCCGGAGTATTACCAGGTACTCCATATGCAATGTTGTCGTCATTGACACCTTTTTTTTCTCTTCTTCTCCTTGCATCTCTTCTCCCCTAGCATTCCCGACGACAACCTATCCATCCGAAAAGCTCCCGTCGATTTCACATCCTCGACAACACGTGGTGCTGTTAGCGAGCATCCGTCATATCAAGGGGAAAGCTCCTCTCCCCACAATGGAAGAACACCCCCCCCCCCCCCCCAACAAGTCCTCTATACTACTGCTAGTATTACTGCTAGTACTACGGAGTACTACTTGTCAGGATCCATTTGATTAGGCCATGTCTAGTTGGGCCCATGATATGGTACTCCGTACATAGTACAAACTTGGTTTGTAGTTTGTTCAAAGGGGTCCCGAGACCATGTGGTCTGGATGTTTCCGTTGATCGTCCCAGCGGAATCACTGGAAACGGCAAATCGGACGCTCATCACCGCAGCCAAGGCCGGAAAGGAACGCTTCTCCTTTCATCTTGACATTTTCCTTCCCCTTTGGCCCGTACGGATTACTCTGTGCATCTGCTGGGCCATGAGAAAGAGAACGGGATACCAACTACGTGCAGTTTCCACCTCTGTTCCGTGTCTTGGTCAATATGCAAGCGAGCCAATTGCTACGAGGTGACACATTGACCCGGAATCTAAAAGGCATTGACAGCTCGTATCGAGGTAGTACCATCGATGCATCTAGGATCCAGGACCGTGTTCGACATGCCATGTACGTCGACGGCGTTTTCTCGCCCTGTCATCTCAACGCTCCGTCTGCCGGATATTATATCGCGAGGGGGGGTTGCTGCATCAATCTGGGGTTTCAAGACAATCATCCCGGCAATGTTCGCATACTACTCTGTACATATTACGGAGCAAGATTGTATCAGCGCACCGGTTACACCCGCCAAAGCAAAATCCTTTACAGCTGTTTTGACAAATACCCTGAGAGGAGGCAAATTGCCTCGTGGTATCACTGTGCCGAGCAGGGTACATCCTTTTCTGTACAGTGGCATGTCTACGCGCATTTGTTTGATTTGATACGGCGTATGGACAAGTACTGCGACTACTCCGTATGGTAGTAGTACTGCGTGCTAACCTGCAAGTCTGCAACGACCGCCTAGGTAGGAATCCTGCGTGTCCCCGCACAGCGCTAATGTGACGCTTCCTCGCCGAACTGGGGCATGGTAAAATCTGGACCCTGATTTGCGTGACAATGGGCATATGGAGGTAAGCCCAGCTCCTAGCCGATGTCTAATTTTAGGCCCGGAATTTTCCATCACCCAGCTCAAGGCACCGTCTCTCTCTCTCTATCTCTTCTCTCTCCGCCTCCAGGCAGGGCCTGTAGAGGCATGTTCCGATGAAACAAACCCCCCTTCCCCCCCGGTCCGGCCAAAACATGTGCACATGGAACCGTGCTCTCGCCGAATACGCTCTTTGAAAACAGAAGAAAACGGAAGTGATGGACATTGTCAAATAATTGGGCCTTCGATCCGAACCGAGTTCGTTGCCCTGCGGACAATCTTCACCTTGTTGGACATGTTCTCCTTCTGCCAATGTTTTGTCATACCCTATGCACCGGCGCGCCACCCGCCCTCCTACCCTTCTGGTAACAAAATAATGGGAAGAGATACTCTCTCGGGTGCCTGAAAAGGGGTTGGTAGACGAAACGTCGTGATAACGTATCGGCCCTTTGAACGCAGGGCCTTCCTGCTAACAAACCATGCAGCAGCAACAACCCGCGTTGCAAATCCTAGCCTTATTACAACTGAATACTATCAAGCAACAGCCTTAGCTTCAGCCTCGCAACAGTTAACATCAATCCCCTCAATCGACGGCCAGCCAAGCCCTTGACCGGCACATGCGTTCCACCAACCTAGCGGTAAGTGAAATGAATCCCTCTATTAGTACTCCGTAGCTACTACTACTGGCCCCCAATCCAACGACGACGACAGCCTCAGTTTAGCCCACCAGCCATGCAGCCCACCAGTTTGGTGGAATGTGCGGTCAGACTACTATGTACTCCGTACTCCGTACAATCGCAACCCAAGCTATAACTAGCCCGCTACTGCAAGAAGGGACAGCCCTTCGTTATCTTGCAAAAGCAGCTTCCATCGCGGCGCTAAAACGAAAAGCAAGTTGACCGTGCCTTGAGCCTAGCAAAATGGTGGTATAAATTGCAGATCACCTCAGCCTCGCCCCGATTGGTAAACGCGGGCGGCCAGGCTTACCTCACAACTCCCCTCCCCTCCCCCCTCCCCCCTTGCGAAATGCTATGTACTTGGTACTAGGGTGTGGCCTTGAAACTTTTGCATGACATGCCACATCTGTTTTTGCGCTGAAAAGAAAAAGAAGAAAAATTCCCTATCTGATCATCATCGAGAATATGCACGTACAAGCACGAAGGTACGCTTTTGCGCAAACAAGGCAAAAATCGTCTCTCAAATCTCAATGATCCCCAGGGGTGGGGGCGAAAAAAAAAACCAACAACAGCAAATGGGACAGTTGATCCTGAGCACAGATATGGGTTGGTTGCCCAGACTTGGCTGCTCAGGCTTGGGAAACCAGGCGGAGGATCACAAGTGCCATTTGCCGGGGCGTTTTCAAGTTTTCTTGGGACTGAGCGAGGGGGGTGAGCTCTGCCGCCCGACTGCCGCTGCCTCTCCCCGCCAAGATAAGCCCGAAAAAAAAAGACTTCTCTTTTGCCTTGTTTCCAAAGGTCTCGCTTGTACGGAGTAAAAGAGCCAGAGGGTCTCCCGCCTGAAGTGCCGTGCATGGGCTGGCTGATTGGGTCAACTGGTTCTTGACAAGACGGAATGCGCCATGAACCCATCTATTTGCCTATCTGGTTTGCCCCCTTCCCCCCAAATCGCACCCCAACGCAAGCCACCGCAAGCCACCGAACTCCTCCATCACATAATAATCATTCCCAAGGCCGAGAAGAAGGCATACACAGTACCCGCTTCTATTCGTGAGCTATCGCTTTTTTTCTTCTTTCTTTTCCTCTCTCTCTGCCAAGCTGACCCAGTACAGTAGAATATTCTTACGTTGGGCACAGCTTACGGAGGTAGAGTTCTCTCACTTACTCTCTTACATGCCTAGGCAATGAGATTGGGGGGGGCATCATCACGAGATGCCGCAAGAGAACGTAATGTCACCAAGGAGGAGGTCTCGCGCTTTCACAAGAAACCCTGCTGGAGCCGTTTGGAAATTCAGGGTCCGCGCTAACCAGGAGTACTAACGCCTACCATGCCCAGCAAGTAGCCCATAAATTCGCCCAAGGTGTGGGGGGGGGGAGAGCTCGAGGGGAGGACACGAGCGCGACGGAGGTCAAAGCTTCAGCTCCCAACTTGTCTGTCTGTCTGCTCATTAGGCCGCCTAATACTCCGTACTAGACAGACAGACAGACTGAGAGTCATTCACCAAGCACAAGCACGTGCCCACTACCACCACTCCGTCCCCCAAAGGCGAAATTGGTAGGACCCCGAGAGAGAAAAAGAAAAAAAAGGGGGGGGGGTACATACATCCACGTATCTAATAGCACGGAGTACTCCGTACATGCACAGTAGTACTACTACTCTACTACTACTACTCCGTACGGCGGAACACAACGGCTTCGGTTAACGGCATTCCGTGCTTCCCATACCGACCGCAATGCGTCCTAGTCGGAACACCTAGTATACGGCTACTATGTACTACCGAGAGGAACTGCTCCTACCGCTAATAACAACCAGTACGGTGTAGTGGTAGTAGCAGGAGTAGGAACAGCAGAGCACTGCTACTGGACCAAACCATCTACGATGTATCTCATTTAATGCGCTTACATAGTCTACATCAACTCTAGCGGTGGAAATACGGTGCTAGCAAGGTCTGGACCCATGGCAGTAAAGGGACTATGTACTATGTAGGATGGAGAACAACTGGCTGGCCCCAAGAACGGCAACCCGGTCTATTATTTTCGCTTCTCTCCCCCCCCCCCCCCCCCCCCAAAAAAAAACACGCCCCTAACTGCCAAATAGCAGAAGTTGTACGGAGTAGCTGCAGTGTAGTAGTGGTAGTAGTACTGGTCTAAGATGAACAAGAAGAATCAAACAATCGTGTGCGTGCGAGCGGGACATTGTACTTTGGGTATGCCGCACCCTTGCTGTGTTTGGTCGCTCGTTCGTTCGTTTCCTCCCTCCCACCCCCCCTGAACTTGTTAGGTTCCAAAGTTCTAGAACGCCGCCCCGCCCATGCCCTCCCCCGCGAGACTCTTCATGCTCTTCTCGCTGAGATCGCTCCGCAGCTCCCAGGCGCGAGCTTCCCGCTCAAGCCTGTCCCACATGTACAGGCTTTTCCTCAACCGCTCCTGCTTGACCCTCATCTCCTCGCGCAGCTTTTCCTCCTCGTCCCTTAGCTTCCTGTAGTGCGGTTCCAGATCCTTGGTGACCCCCAGGAGGAGGGGTGTCATGGCAGGGTCGAGCTTGCCGCCGGGGATGATGGGTGGCATGGTTGCGAGGAGGCTCTGCGCCAAGGACTGCCTGGGTCCGCCCCCAACACCAGCTGCCGGTCCCGTGGGAGGGTTGAACGGGCGGCCCTGGGTAGGGGTGGACGATGCTGCAGAAGCAGCCCTTGGCCCGGTGGGAATACTTGGGGCACCACCCGTGGTCGCGGGGGGCCCTGGCGAAGGACCGCTGACGTGCCTCGGGGGAGCTTGACCCCAGCCGCCACGACCTCCACGAGTGCCGAACCCACCACGAGCTGGAGGTACGTAGCCTCGTGGCCCGGCAGGTGGGTGACTGGGACTCGTGATCTCGGTTCGATGAGGAACGCTACCGCCTGGCGTCTGTGCATTCCTGGGGCCTGAAGGTACCGGCGATGAAGCAGACGACGCGTTGAAGTTCCGGCTTGCTGCAGGCCCGGTGGGTGGTGCTCCGCGTAGCGCGGCCGGCCCCCTCGGTGGTGACCTTGGAGCTGATAGCCCGCTGACTTCCCGATATGAGGACGGACCGGAGGGAGGACGGGGTGAAATGTCGCGCTCAGGAAGTGGGGAGCGGCCTCGAATCGAGGGAGGTCGGGGAGAACTTCGTCGTGAGACCGATTGTGACGTGATGGCCGAAGAAATGCCAGACTCGCGATGAGGCGACGGCCGCCTGTTATAAAATCGATCCTCTCGGCGCCTTTCAGGAGTCCTAGACCGAGGCCTGTAGCCGCCACCGCGAGCACCCATCGGCGTAGACCTACCGACTGGGCTGCGCTCCCTGCGGAATGGCGAACGTGACCTTCTGAGAGGAATCAGATTGAGATCCTGTGAATTCTTCAAGGTGACGTACCTATCATCACGCCTCAAATCACGCCGATCCTCTCGGGACCTTTCCCTCTCACGATCTCTGTTCAATTCTCGGCCACGGTCACCATCACGCCTGTCCCAGTCTCTTTCCCTATCGCGTTCCCATTGTCTAGGGGGCGAGCGCGGCCGGTCGTATCGGTCGCCCCGCGGCGGCGAAGGACCTCGTCTGGGAGTGCCTCTCCTCCTCGACACGCTACGTCGAGGGGTGGGCCTCCTCATGGGAGATCTCGTCCGCTCCCTACGCGGAGGAGGGCTCTCACGTTCTCTTGACCTCGCGTCTCTGCGGTATCGATCACCGCCTGTCACGGGGCCTCGGCTCTGGGATCGTCGCCGCACTTGATATCGTCCGGGTATGTAGCTGTCGGAAGAGATAGGGGGGCTTCTGGGCCGCGGGCTGCGCGGGCGGGATCGGTCACGCTCACGAGGACTCCTAGGCCGTCTGGGCGAGCGTTCGCCAGGTGCTCCAGGCCCGCCGCCAGCACCACCGCCGCCTCGAGGGGTTGGTCTCCATGACTCGCCGGCACCGTATCTAACGACTTCGCCGTCATCGAACCTAAAATGCCGGGTTATTACTGCTTCCCAACTTCGATACGTGTGGGCTCTGCGCTCAGAAGACATCGGGTAGAGCAAGCGAGTGAGGGATCGGAGAAGATGTCGAGCTCGATGTAGGGACAACAAGAGTAGGCGAGAGAGGGGAAAAAAATGGACGCAGCCGTAATATCGGAGGGGGCTCGCAAGTAGTTGGATGAGATGATGCAGGCAGAGCCGAGACGAACAAGTGGCCGGCTCCTTCTGGAGGGGGCGAACATCGTGCTTCGTGGTACATCCATCGTCGTACTACTGCTTGCCACTGCAACTTCCAATGGCACTCGATCGGTGACGTCTTTCAAACCTTCCCCTCGGAGCTGGTTGTGTAGCGCGTTCCATCAACCCTCACTTCTTGCCTCTCTTTCCCCCCCCCAGCGTCCCACGAAATGGGCGGGTGCTGAGCATACATCATGACTTCCTTCTCTCCTGAATGCTCCCCCCCCCCTCGCAAGCCGTTACAAATAAACAATGAGAATGTCGGGAACAACTTACCTCCTACCTCGATCGCGGTCCATGTCTTTCGTGATGGTGGTGTGCGGATCAAATGACGAGTGGTGGTGATTCTGCGACCGCCTCGTCTGGTTTCGTGTTTTGCGCGCGACTTGCTCAAAGTACGGGTAACCTAAGGCGGCACTCACCACACATGCGATTCACTACTAAGTTTAGGCAAGGTACGGAGTACTTTGTAATCTGGTGTGTTTTTTTCTTTGCAAGGGTCTGTGCCATCTATTGATACCCGGAATAACTTTCACCGAAGGCCGACTGGCGCAAAAGCACCGTACAAACAACTCACTCTATGCACTGTGCCTCCTACGCTCCATGAACCTAGGCCTGCGATGACTTTCAAGCTGTATCATTATACAGTGCTTCACTCTATCGTACCCTGCACGCAGTATTGAGAGTTGGAATTCCAGTATGACGTCCAATAACCACATTATTATGTAAAGGCTCCGTGGAAGAAGTGGTTTGTCAAAGGGCTCGTGTATATAAATCACGAACGCATGCCACCTATTCCTCATTCTCACAAGATAGTAGTCCCTTGCTCGATAGTCACACAACCACATCCCAAACAACCATGAAGAACACTCGCATCTACCCAATGGGGATTACCAAGTTCGAATGAACCATCTTCAGGCTCTCGGGGTGAGCCTAGCTCACCCCCTTCACCCCTTCGGTGACGTCGTCCTCCGTCGTCTCTCCCGTCACGCTCTCTTCGCCGGCCTTCCTTTCCATCCATTGTTGGACCTCCTTCGCGCTGGCCGCCATCATGCGGTTCAGCCCGTTGGCCGGGCTCTTTATGACCGAGCCGAACCGGCGCTTGTGAACCTTGCGCGTAAGGTCGGCGTCGCACCAGCACGCATGGTCAGAGGCCACGTACACGCGCGAGTTCTCCCGGTACCAGGACGACAGCTCCGTGTCAATGTCCGACTTGACGGGGCGGAGGGCACCGTTGACGAAATTAATCACACCGCTCACCCTATCTTTGCAGTCTGCGAGTCCCGTGTCAGCAATCGTTACCATCCCGTCAACGTTATGGGTACTCTAGCACATACCTCTGTTTATCAGCAGCATCTTTACTCCCAGATACGCGTTCCCGACTCCCATTAGGAAGATTTCGTCGGCCTCGTACGTTTGGAGGTAGTTGTCCCATAGGTAGCAGATCAGCGTTTGAATCTGATCCTGGAGCTGACGCTCGGCCATCATGGGGATGAAGGCTTCGGCGTCATCTTCTTGAGTTATGTGAGCAGGCACGTTTATGTCCATTACGCCGTACCGGCGGCTGATGGCCCAATCAATGTACTGCATGACCCCATCGACCTGATCTCGTCAGCATTGGAACACCAAATCTTTTTACGTTTATAACTTACCACCCAAGCGTTGTGAGTGTCGAGGCTAGTGTCGATGGCATCTGGCTGCGCCATGAGTTTCGGCCTAAATATTGTCAGTGATGTGTATACCATGGTGTATATCATGGCTCGTTTCCTTGGGATACGCACGGATCATGTATGATGACCAGAATCTTGTTCGAGGCATGCAGCTCTGGAGTGACAAGGACCTGGTTCTCGAAGCTCTTCGAGATATGTTGTCTCTGTACGTAGAGCGGGAACATCCTATGCTTTCCTTGCAAGATTTGTCGCTGGCTGTTCCTCAGCACATCGTGCATTCGTATGCCGCCCACATCCTGCACCTCCTGTATGTCGACCACACCCCCGCGCATGCACTCCCAATATGGTGCGTGGTGAGCCTGGACTTTGGACAAGATTCTCGCGGCGTCCCTGTTGAGCTTTGGCATGGACATCTTGGGCGGGGGTTCGCCCATTAACGTTCTCGCCACTGCAACGGAGGAATTGGATATGGCTCGAAGGTTGTAGCCTCCTTCGAGACAAACAGCAACTTTCCCATCAGCCAGAGACATGAGCATATGCGTCATGTGGGCGTAGCACTGTGGTGTCACAAAGCAGCCGCCAAGCTCGTCTCCATCCGCCGCATCAAACCCTGCGGAAATAACGACAAGGTCAGGATCGAACTCTTGGGCTATGGGCATAACAATCTTTTGGAAGGCGGCCATGTACTCGCCGTCACCCATGCCCTGGTCGTGCCAGCCGATGTTGATGTTCTTCCCCGCGGCGTCCCCGCCTCCCACATGCTCGATGCCGCCGTCCGGCGTCGCTGGATCAGGTGGTTTCCCCGGGTAAAAGTTTCCGTTAAGATACACATGTATTGATACGTATAGAACGTTGGGGTCGTTGTAAAATATGTTCTGGATGCCGTTGCCGTGATGCACATCCCAATCGAGAATGAGAACCTTACGACATGTTTCCGGGTATTCCTGTTGGCAGACTCTGACGGCAACGGGAACGTTGTTGAAGAAGCAGAAGCCCATGGGTTGATCATGCTCTGCGTGGTGCCCGGGCGGGCGGATGACCGCAAAGGCGTTCTTCACATGGCCTTCGACCACGTTTTTGCAAGTCTCGATGGCTCCGCCCGCGGAAAGGAGCGCCACGGGGTGCGACATGGCCCCTATGTACAACGACTCCCGGCCCTGGTCAAATTGCCGCGTGAGATCCCTCAGCTCAACTGTGCTCAGAGTATCCAGGCGCTGCACCCATGCTAGGTGCTCGGGGGAGTGAGCAAGAAGGATCTCTTCAGGCGTGGCATCCCTGGCTGGGATCCTCCACATGAACTTTGTCGGACTGTTCTTCAAGATGGTGGGAAGCTCAGAGTCGGGGCCGGAGTACACCAGACCCGTCCTCTTGAAGGCCTTGAAGATTTCGTGAATACGCCGTGGATCCTCCGGGTGGTGCGAGCTTGGCGAGAAGTCAGCGTTCATGTGCATCTTCATCCGCACATCGTAGCAACAACCCGTCGGCAGGAGACCCCTTCTATGAAGCTGCTCTGCTGTCGGCTCTTCCGTGTCAACATCAGACTCATAGCTCTCGCTCTCCGAGGGCTGCTCCGTTTCGCCGACTCCATTGCTGGTACCATTATCCTCTGCATCTTTCATAGGATGGTCTGGGTCTGAGGTAGGCGCCATTGTCACATCGCGCTCCATCTTGGCTCAGTGTATGTATGGCGTGGAAGGGAGATGTCGTGTCTTGTACGTGGCCTCGAATTAGTACTGGATTTCTCAAGTGCATATGGCTCCAAGACGAAAGAAATTGTAAATCTCGTGCACGTGTCCTCCAATTCGGAAGCATTATACCATAGTGAGTTTTAGGAATGGAGTCGCATCACTCCTGTATGAGAGCCTCACGTGAAGCCCTCAACCCAAGACTGGCTGCACCCCATAGTGTATATGTAACTGCAAAGCATGACCTCGCCATAGGCCAAAGCCTAAAGACAAGGGAAAAATAAAAATAAATAAAAAAATGGATGCATTTACCCAGCGACTGTGCAACTTACTCGTTTGGCTTCCAGATAAGGAGCGCTTTGGGGGCCACACGTCCAGACAGGCAGCAAACGCGCAAGACCGTTAGTAGAGCTGAGTGACGATTTATATTTGGAAAATGGCTTTAGCAATGTATATGAATTGGATTTTATGTGGTGTAGTGCGGTGCAGCGTGAATGGGGGGTATATGCGTACGCGCAGCGATGAGAGTAAGAGGTGGTGGCAGCTGGACGTGTGTGTCTGTGTCTGTGTCTGTGTCTGTGGCTGAAAGCTTGTGCTGGCTGGCGGTGGTGCTTGTGGTTAATCTGAAAACCAGCCGCCAAATTCGGGTGCCAATTGGGGGTGGTCACAACTCACAACCCGTCCACGGAGTACCCCTAAGTCCCCTAAGTCCCCTCCCTCTCTACAACAACACCTGCCTGGGTAGCCATATCACGATCAATTGTATTAAAAAAAAACTTCAGACGAAAATTCTTAGCCTAATGTCAATTTCAAGAATGAACAGTACATGCCCATTTATTCAAATGCGTGAGAGTGATCCATCATGCCGTAAATATCAACTCACGCTCAGCCCGGTCTATTACTCAGAGTCTACCCTACCGTCCACTTCAACCATGCCCTCTAAAGTTCCCTGATAGTTGATAACGTCAACTATTTCTCCATACATCACCATAAGAGGCTCGTTTCTTTTAGCATCACCGATGATCCCATATCGGGTGGTTGGTATTGTCCAAGTACGAACCATCATCACCACGAGGCATGTACCATGAGGTCGCTTTGAGTAACTTGACTCCAGGAGGCAAGGCCCCATTTGCACTACCATCGTGTCTGAATAACTCGCGTTCTTGGTCCCGCGCATCATCAAAATCAAGGATTCCTCCCTTGCTCTCCTCCGCCAGCAGTGTCTGTGGGACTGTTGTGAGCCACTGCCGTTCATCTAGGACGGTGCGTATCGTGTGCTGAATCGTTTCTTGGTCCCTAGTAAAGTAAGGGTGCTGCTGAGAGACTTCAGCTATCAAACGCTTGCGGGGGTAGCTCGAAATGTTTTTGAAGTAATGCATCAACTTCTCCGGCCCAAGTTTTGCATATGTCTTGAGAATACGAGCCCAGGGACGACTCGCCGTCCAGCCATTTGATTGGGATAGTCCTCGGTCTAGGCGAGGGATAAACTCAGAAAGGTCAATAAATTCGCCATTTTGCTGTTCTGGGTCGATCCGAGGGCAGATATATTGAAGGACTACATCCTTCATAGTCTCAACGAGATCCATCAACTCCAAGAGATCGCTGGTTGAGTAATATCTTAGAAGACTTGTACGAATATCGTCCACGTATAAGTCAGGCAAACCCTCGTGGGGAGGGGGAAGGCCTTGGTGGAAATAGAAGCCATAGAGCCACCAACGATAGAAAGCTTGACGAAAGCGAACGCTTTCATGTGGTCGAAGATAACGGCAATCTTCTGGCTGATAGAACCATCTCATTTGCGGGAAAATCTCCTCCCACTCCTGCACTAGCCGGCAAAATTTGAGTATGGGTTTCAGGTCCTTCTCCGTTAGGATGACAGTCCTTGGCTCTTTTCCTAGCAAACCCCTTCCAGCCTCTTTAGTTGTGACGGCATTAGTGATGCCAACTTGACTATTGCCTCCCAAAGCAGGTGTCATTAAAACACCAGTATCACCAGCATAGCGCCTGAAAATGACCTTGCGCACTTTATAAAGGAAGCGATTTGTGCAAATCAGGTCTTCGGGTTTCGCAGTGTAGACTTGAAGGAGTTCATCAAATGGGCTGAAGTCTCTTGAGAGAACGGGGAGCAGGATGGCTACCTTGCGTAGCGCGAACAGGTGAGCAAAAAGCTGACTGGTGAGAGAAAGTTGGTAGATGGATGCGAGATCGAGGTTGTGGTATATCTCCAACAGAATCTCCGTGGGGAGCCCCGTCAGACAAGATTTGTACTTGTTGCTGGCCATTTTGTAGAAATTGGAGATCATGAATTTTAAACAAGAATCATGTAAGACGGTTCAGACATTGATGCAGGCGATGGCCGACTCTGATACTTCGTAAGCAGATGATATGCCTGCTACCTATCAGAAAGTTTCATCAGAAACATAACAAGCATCGCCAACGTACCGGTTTTAAGGGTGCACTCTATCTTTCAACAGGGAGGATCCACGGGTACCAAGTCACAAAATGTATCCCGCCTGATGACTCTTGGCGATCAAGACGCAGGTACTCAGCACCAGGAGCCCTCTGGAAAGTCCGATATGAGCGATATAAACACACTTGACAGAACCACACCTTTATATAGTGAAATCAAATATAGATGCGTGGCTCAGGTGTTTAGTACCAATCGCGACAGCGTCGATGGCCTTACTGGGCGATTACCCCAATGTTGAGGCTTGAAGTAGGCATTGTAAAGGTGGTAGTAAGAGGTGAGGAAGATGTGTAAGCCACAAAACAGGTGTCAGGAACAAAGCCAGCCATAATTCAAATGAAGAAGACACGGATATTCATATTATTAGTTTTTTGGTTGTGTTTTATGAGTGAAGAAATAAAGGGTGCCTTTCCGGCGTGACGTGCTCCAAAGAAAGCGTTGCCACGCCGCTCCTAGTCCCTTACTTACTTAGGTAGGTAGTCCGTTTGATTAATGATAAATGTCCGGCAATTTGCCGTTCACCCTTCATCCACGGCAAAATAGGCATGACTGCCAATGTTCTTCATGAGGAAAAGTTCATGTTTCAGTAGTTGAAGGTTTTGTGCTAGAAATAGTTGAATTTTAATAAATGCGACCTCAACACCAACGCCCCAGATAAATCTGGAATGCACTCTTTCAATGCCACAATAGACCCCACAAGAATGGAATAAAAGAGAAATCAGGCAAACAGCATTTGTGTATCCAACTCGTCTCTCTCCTTCCTCACGCCTCTGGAGCTCAATCCCAGATCTTGCTTCTTGGACAAGCCATTGGCGATTTGCTCTGCCCTGACATGGTGGCGACTCGCCTTTGCCTTCCTGAGATCGGACCTAATCTGGTTCGGGCTGACGAATTGCTTGTTCTGGTAGATGATAGGGCCTCCGAATGAACCTTCTTGAATTACTAGGAAATTTTGTTAGTTCTACCTCGCTTGTTGAGTTGGGTACGATGACTTACGGATAGGCTGGAGCGTGAATCGAGGACCGATTTCTACCAAGCTCATGTCACTGTCTTTGCTAGTCTCGGCCTTCGCCGCCTCAGTCTTGGCCACTTCCTCCTCGTTGATCTGATAGTTGCGAACCCAGATCTTGCCATCTACGATGGAGAAGCTCATAACGTGGTCAATAAAGGGTTTCGACTTTCGTGCGCCTTGGGGGACGCCGAATACACGATGGAAAAGTTCGCGAATGACACGAAGGTGTGGTTCCTTTTCGAACGCAGCATCGAATGAGAGGATCGGTCGAGATCCTTTGAGACAGTTCCCGGTGAAGTTGAGTTCGTCAGCAGTGTGAACTAATAGCACACGGACCCGTCAGTGATATTCCATTGCCTGCAGAGTGTTTTGGGCCTGGATTTTGGCCACCTACTGTTCTGAACAAGCATCTTAACACAGCTTCCATTGGGGACAGCTGAAACGTGCATATAGAGATCTTGACCCTTGCGAGCTTCAAAGAACATGCAGTTGTTGCAATTGTACAGTTCGGACAGTTCGTTCAAGGCAGCAATCTGGCTCTTGCTGTCGAATTTGGCTTCTTTCCGGCTGTGAGGGAGCATTCCGGCTAGATCGTTGAGGAGATGGCGATGCCTGTGGTCTTGGGTCAGCTTCTAATCGTAGCCCAAGTACAAATATATTCAACAGTCCAGAGAGGCCATTGATAAAAGTACACTTCTATTCGGGTTGCATACCTGTATGTAACACCTCGCGACGAGAGGATCAGGACCCTCTGCTTGTTCTTCTTGACACCATTGCTTGGCGCATTGGGCTTCTTCCCGTCTGGCCTGGACAGAGACTTGTAGACGGAAGCCATTTCTTCAAATCTTTATTCGTAGAATCGTCAATTCGGGGTCCGATGCAGGTCACTTAGAGATTCAGTTGTCGCAAACACCAATACTAGTAGAATCTTTTAGCAGTTCGACAAACTATCGCGACTGGACAAGAAAAAAATTGGCGGGCGGCGGGATTCTCCACATGAGATAAGGCCTTATCAGACATTTTTGGCCAAGGGTGGGGGACTGCTAACTAGCTAGCCTCACATATTCTCCGCAGCTCACATCCAGCTCTACCTCCATCTAACTCGTGGTAATCGCCCAAAACCACAAAGTGGGGATATGACGGCTGCAGACGCCATTATCAACTGATGGAAATATCACTTGATGTCAACTAGTGTATTTCGTACTCCGTAGTACTTCGTAGAGAAGGGATCATTGTTATTGCGATTCCGATACTCCATACATTTAGTGCGTTGTAGCGACATGCTCCTGTGCAGAGAACTAAAAAGCTAAGAGGGCCTCGCGAATCCACCGAGAATATAGGGGCTCGACCCTTGAATGGGGGGATGTGCATGGCCGTATCCTTGTATTGGATGAAGGTCTGAAAGGCTCAATCATTGACCGCCTTTCAATTTTAAAATAACGCAGTCTTCTCAGGGGAAAACCATGACTATCAAGTGCAATGTTCATGAGAAGCTCCCAAGCGGGACGGTAGAGGTTGGCACCTTAGCCTTCCTGCTGCCTGCGTCATGACCTCCAACTGGTGCCCCCACCTTGAATCATGGCCAACATTGGCGACCGCAGATAGTCAGGGTCACACTTCAGTAGCATCAAAAGTGTCTAGGAACTAGGTAATGGTCTGGAGGTAACGGCAACGGATAGCGTGGTAATTATACGCCGTAGTAAAGATATCGAAGCACATATCACCGCGTCTGGAAACTAGGGCCTCTTTTTCTTTTACAAAGCAATACGCATTTGACACAAGGAAAGCCCAAGTTCGCTGGCAAACGAAGACCCTCTAGCTATCAAAGAAATAGACGTTTGCCGTGGAGAAGAAAAAAACCCTCTTTGCTCCAGAACCCGCGAGTTGCTTGCGCCCCCCCTTTCCTTCCCAGTCTCTCTCGCATTATGTGACCGAGGATAATCAAGTAACAAGCATGTGTGAGACGCCTGGTTGTAGTATATCAAACCCTCCTACAGCAAAAGTAAACCTTGTACCGAACACACCCGCCCGATAAACTTAGCAGCACCCGCTCTTCTTAGCGGCCTCGTCGTCTGCGGGCTTGCTGAGGGAGATGTTGGTGCCGGCACCGATCTGAGCCTGTGCGCCCTCGCCACTGTCGAGGGCCTTGCTGGAAACGATTCGGTAGATTTCTGGGGCAGAAGTGTCAGCTGTGAAACCATTGCATCGATGGACACCGAGTTTCGACTCACCGGTCAGAATGTTCTGGAAAGCAAGCTCGACATTGCTGGCATCAAGGGCCGAAGTCTCGATGAAAGACAGGTGGTTCTCGCCTTTGTGACGCGGTTAGTAGCATGTTCAGATTGTGCCGACGGAAAATACGCACTGGCAAAGCCCTTGGCCTCGTCTGTTGGGACCGCCCTGAGATGTCTCAAATCACTCTTGTTTCCGACGAGCATGATGACAATGTTGGCATCAGCGTGGTCCCTAAGCTCCTTGAGCCACCTGGTGACGTTCTCGTAAGTCTGATGCTTGCTGATGTCATAAACGAGGAGGGCGCCGACAGCCCCGCGGTAGTAAGCCGATGTGATAGCACGGTAACGCTCCTGGCCAGCGGTATCCCAAATCTGAGCCTTGATGGTCTTGGAGTCGACCTGGATCGAACGGGTGGCGAACTCGACTCCGATGGTTGACTTGGAGTCGATGTTGAACTCGTTGCGGGTGAATCGACTCAACAGGTTAGATTTTCCGACACCAGAGTCTCCGATCAGGACGACTATAGGAACAGTAAAGTTAGTTTACAATCATCGTGGGTGGTGTGCACGTTGCTGAGCATGGGGAGATGAGGCGTGTTCGATGCAGCGTCGTGGGCCAGCATGGAGCTTAGCAGGGAGGATATCGTACCCTTGAAAAGAAACTAGAGGACATCGTCGAGTTAGCGCATCGTCGGTAAGACAATGTGAATGAAAGAGGTTGGGACGTACATCGTACTCGTCGTTGGCCATGATTGCGGTTTCTTAATAGCCCGTTGGATTAATCGTGCAGTCGTTACGTCTAGGTCGTCGTGATTGAGTTGTCGTTGTCGGCGGCGGCGTGGGGTTGATCAAAGGCGGTCGTAGTCTGTACTAGACCGAATGCTGCTAGCAATTCAGTAGGAGATGGTGCGAGAGCCCGTGCCCGTCTACGGAGTATTCCCAGTCCCAGTTCCTCGAGTTCTATTAGTGGTGCTGCTGGCCTGTGGAGACGGCGCGGTGAACAAACGTAGGTGGTACGGAGGAGCAGACTGTGAGAAGCAGCAAGAAATCAGAGGAGACAACAATTCTTGACAGCCTTGACGATGCAGTGATAACAAGGCGTGAGAGAGGGAGGGGAAAATCGTTCCGATAAAACAGTCATATTTTTTCTTCTTCGATATCCTAAAAGGTCTATATTTAAAGCTATTTAAGAAGTTGCTTTACTTCAAATGCGATGTCCTATCTTGGCAGCCTACCGAACACTAGGTAGCAAGTATTTTGTTCGTCTCACGTCTACCTTAGTGCACTTTTTGTTTATTCAGTACTACAGGCAGCCACGAGTTGTCACTACTAATCGATCCTACAAAAAATAGCGTTGGTAGGCTATGAATTAGAATAACATATGAATAAAGATCCATATCAGGATATCTAATTGTATCTTGACGAGAAAGGCATGTAATCAAGCTCTTCAACTGTACCTTGTCATGGGCTTGTAGGGTAGCTAGGGGGAAGGAAGTGATGTGATGCGCGTTAGTGCCTTCTACGTAACACTGGGGATGCCTCTTAACAATGGAACCAAAGCAAACAAATGGCTGTGCCCTTAAGGTAGCAACAACCCAAACTCCTACTCTGTATCACCTGGAGGTTGATGGATGGTTCACCTGAGGAAAGCACCTACGCCAACAGCCAACAGCGCGCATGCCAAACTAAAAAGCAATGAGACCTTGAATCATCCATGGCTGGACTTCAAATGCTGAACAGTGCCCATATCGACAGAAAAATCACTTCGCCAAGCATCAACTCGAAAGGGTTGTCTTAATGTAATATTTACATCCTCTTCAAGTCAACTGCTGCTGCATCGGCTTAGATCTCCCATCTCTACATATGTATCGACTGAGCTCTCCTGAGAATTCCCCTTCGCGCTCTTGAGGCCCACGATATCTACCTATGCCGCCTCACCCAATGGTCTAACAATACGCCTTATACAGCACTCATATACAAGATACCATCATAGTGGCGTTTTCAAAACTTTCCCTTCTGTGTCCGTTGGCTCTATGAGCTATGTTGACATTGGATGCAATACATCATGACAACGGAAACTGATAGTCTTGGGAAGGCCGACAAGGATAGCGATGATGTCTCGATAACTTCATCCATCATTGAAGAATGGGACGAGGACCAAGACTGGGATGTGGATGATATTCTCGCTGAAGGGATAATCGGAGGCGAGGTCAAGTACCTGACACAATGGACGGGATACCCTCTTGCAGACGCAGGGTGGGAGCCCCGTAAGAACCTCATGACGGAGACGGTCAAGGATTGGAAAGAGCAGAAGCGTCTTCAGAAGAGCGGCGCCTTAAAGAAATTCGATCTCACTCTTTGGCAGCAGGCTCGTTTAGATAAAATTCGTGGAAAGATTACGAGGCACAACGAGCGGAACGCGAAACGACGGCGCCTGGGGTTGGCTCCCACGGAACTACCTAGTTCATATCCCTATGAATTGCAGCACATGGCTCAGCCTCTATCTACCTGGATACATCCGACTGAAGAATTGGACTCAAATAATGGGGACGATGCCGAGTCCCTCATGAGCTTATTTGAATCTGATGGACAGGAGCAAGATGTACTCCCCACAGCGCTGCAAGGCCATGGACAATTCAGAATGAATGGAGCAGCCAAGGCTCGTGAGGCCTCAGCATTAGATCACTCGTCTTCGTCTACTACAATGGAGAGAAGAGCCTCCATGTCAGAGCTCGACAAACAATCAATGAAGTTACTGCCCAACCTCCGTCCTGAGAAATCTAAGCTCCCTCGATCTCACACGGCACTGACCATAAGTGCTGCTAGGAACATGACACCAGGACTAGGTAAACCGTCACAAGCAGCTATCGGTAATGTTTTTACTGGCGGCAAGGTCCGCAAAGCAAGGCGGACTTTGGGGCAAAAAGAAACAGATGCTGGTACTGCTATGAAACAGCTAAGCTACCGAAGGGCAAATCTCCTCAACAAACGGTCTCGAGATAGGGAAAATGCAGCACCGGCTCAAATGCACAGAAACCTGATTTCATTGAACCACAATCAGCCAACAGCACCGAAACCCGCTACGGATAACAACGTCCAGCCGATTGATGATAAGGCACAAGACTTATCAACTAAAGAAATACACGACCAGCTGGAAAGCTTCACTGTGCAGTCAAAGACAAAAGAAGATGATACCACAGACCTGCAAACTTCTGCGGGTGACCGTGTCGCAGCTCCATCCTCATTGAGAGAATCAGCTTCTAACCCACGCGGCCTGAAAAAGAGGAAGTCCGTTACCTGGAGAGAAACCCCCGAAATCCACGAGTTTGACCCTGCTATGCCGGATAATGACTCTTCGCTTGAGCCATTGGCCGATAATGAACCGAGCCTTTTTGTTCAGTCTCAGACCACGGAAGAGGATGCCGATGTTGAAGTTATAACTACCAAATTTCCAAAAGTTACGGCTGCCTTTCAGCCACCTTCTCCTCCTCGTGGTGCTAAACATAGTCTCGCCAAACCTTGCCTCTTGGGACCCGAAGCAACAACCAAGATCGACATGACCTTTGAATGGACGCAGATGGGCGATCTTGGCTCTTGGTACACCGAGTTTGAACGCCAATCAACCGTCACATTTACACATACATGCCTCGGCCTAGATGTCACTAGCAGGGAACACGTGCTGTCTGGCATGTCACAGAATGTTCTCATCATTGGCGAGGTCTCCTGTTCCTTTGACGACAGGGACAAAGCCGAGAGTGCTTCCAAGAAACTGAGGCTGGTAGGTGGAGGTATGATTTGCCATCATGAGCTGTATTGCATCTTAGTTTTCCCAACTAAATGCGAGCAGTGGGAAGGGTTGGAGTTATCGTTGGGTATCCGTGGTCAGAACGCCAAAGGGAATCCATTCTACTGTTGCATCTTCAAACCTTGGCCCGGCATTGACCCTTGGCTATTGCCTAACACGGATCCGTCAAGGGAACTGCTTATCGACAAGGCCATACCCAGTGGCCTAAACTGGCTACTTCGGCTTGACTGTGCCGGATTGCTTCCTTTCCCCTGCCCCAAGAAAGACCTGAGCAAACTCGAGGAATGCTCCTATTTCTTGATGTTCCCCCAGGCTGGCTTGGTAGAAGCAAAGAGCCTTGCGCAATGGATAGCCATGAGTATGAAGGAGGTTCCAAAATGCCGCGTATTTGACAGCTTTGTCCCCGGCGGTTGGGACGAATTTTGCGAAGTGACAAAACGACGAGGAAACGGCGTTGTAATCATAGATGAGGATGCTGTCGGCCACCTCCGCCTGATCCCACGTCTTTCGGATATCCTTAAAGTATCACCGGGAATTTGTACCTTTTGGATTTTCCAACGTTCTTTAGAAGCTTGGCGTAGATACCCGGCCGAAGAACCCATGGCTTCCATCGGAGACCTGAACTTTGCACCTGTTCTCACATCCGGCCGAATATTTCTGTTGACACCAAGCTTCATGCACTCAGAACCCCAGAAGCTGCATGCATTCTTGAAATTCTTCTGGAAGTACTGCACCAATCGTATGCATCCACGTCTGTTCGGTAAACTGGTGTTACCTGCGAATTATGAGTGCTTCATGTCGGAGCTGAACAGAACTCACATGGCCGGAGATGTCTTTTCCAGCAAGGATGCCGAGGCTTCTGTCAAAGCATGGGATTACTTGGCACGTATTCAAAATCCATGGGGGGGATCTCCCGGGGATGAGTTCTTAGTAGCTGCTCCCGAGTCTATCGATCCGTTTGACGAGCAGAGTTTAGTCAACTGGTTCGGATGGTGGAGTTTGCAGAATTTGGATCAGTATTCATGCGCTTATGTGATTGGATCCAGCCGCTTTATGAGAGACGAGCGGATGTCTGCGCGGGTTGCAACACCGGCGTGGGATATCGCTGTACAGCAAAATGCCGACGCAGCCCACGAAAGCGAACGTTGGATGACGCATGAGCTTGACATGAGGAATGAAGCATCGTCAAAGCCGCCAACGGTGCTGAGTACGACCATTGTCCGGCCTGCAGAGCTCGCGGATAGACTGAGGCAGCTGTGGATGCAAGGCAAAGGGCGTAAAGGCGTGGGGATGACGCTGTACATCTTCCCCATAGCTTATTGGCACACCGATATGGCGATCCAGATGGGGGATATCCGCTCGGAGTATAAGACGTACAAAGACTGGTTCAAATTCACCCTTCCGTTGACCCTTGTCCAACAACGGCGAGCGACGAACACAGTGGGCGGGTTCTTCTATACCATTACTACGAAATGGAAGCCCGGTATGCAGGCGGATAAAGATGCGCCACGACGCCCCTGGCTCGCATTCTTCCGACCCGTCAATCCTCACATGGAGCGTTGGTCAGCCACGGAGCTCTTCATCTGGGATTCGGCGTATCGGGGACAAGCCATCGAAGACGCCAGCGAGCTGATACCGGCCCAGCGCGAGCTCATCAACCATGTCAAGGAGGCCAACAAGCTTAAGAATCCTGACCAGCTCCTTAATAGGGTATGGATCGGCGGGAACCAGAGCAACAACCACCCGGACATGAGCCTGTACCACCGGGCCCTCAGCTACCTGGAATACCTCAGCGACGGCGTGCGGGAGTGCCTACCGCCGTCATTGCCAGAACTCAGGGAGCAAGGCTGGAGCATGATAAAGTTCTCGGGCAAAAAGATTGGGTCGCATCCGGCGGACGTCGACCCGGCCCCTGCCCCCGCGCCGAGGAGCGTGGCGCACAGAGCAGTCTTTTATCCGCCTCGCGGCTACGGCTACAGCGACCCCACGCAGGCGGTCAACTTCTTCTGGAAACACTCCGTCAATGCCAGGTGGAGGGGGGAAGAGACGAGTTTCGTGCTCGGCCTCTCGAGCACGATGAGCTGGTACGGCATGCAGCAGAGGGAGGGGAGGGATTTCAGCCACATCACCGTCGAGCCCTGGCCGACGATTTTCAAGGAGCTGGGCATCCCCGAGTCGGGGGAGGATACTGGCGTGGATGAGTGAAGAGGTTCGACGGGGGTTCTTTTTCTTTCCTCTTCTCTCTCTTTTGGGCCCCCTTTGACGGACTGTACGCTGCTGGGAAACGAATGTTGAGCTTACATATAAGAACTACGTTAATAGTTTGGTGGATAGATTGCATACAACGGCATGATAAATAGATTTATGTATTATATTAAAAAAAAGGGCATCGCTCGTGAATGCATGTGCTACAGCTTCATCGTTGGGCCCCAGGTACTCTGTGTACTCCGTGCTTCCTCTAGATTATTGCTCCCTCCCAATGTACAACGCCCCTCCCCCTGGTTGAGTATTCCCTTGTCCATGAGTAAAAATCATCGTATTTGGATTATGTCCTTTGAAAAAGCCCCATGGTGAAAAAGAAACCCCTACCGGCCAAAAAGAAAAACTCAGAGCATAGAGCCATCACATCCGACGTTTGGCGCCCGGTTCGCTTTTCTCTTGGGCGCATCCGGCTGAGACAACAGATGCGCGAGGAACCTGTCCTGCAGAACACCGCCCGGGTTCCGCGGAAGCTTGATCCTGCTACTGTTGGTGGTAGCGGTAGCAGGAACAGGAGCGGGAGTAGGAACGGGAGCGGGTGCGGGTGGTTTCCTCCTCATGCTCTTCCGGGCTCTCGCCTCCGCTTGCCCCGGCGTCGGGGGACCCTACCTCGCCGACGCGGGGAAGCTCCTGGAGCTGAGGAGGACGCCCTTGATGCGCCTGATGTTGTCCCTGGCCTTGCGTATCTCGTCGTTGGGCTCCTTGCGGCCCGAGAAGCCGCCATTGAGGCCGCCGAGGTAGTCGCCGCCCATGCTGCGGTACGTCAAGCCGTCGAGGTCGTCGCGGAGGACGTCGACGAGGGCCTTGACGTCGCCGATGTCCTCGCTCTGGGAGAGGATGTCGCCGTTGAGGTCCTTGAGGCGAGCGTTGAGGTCCCGGAGGCGGGCGGCCTGGCGGACGTAGTCGGGTTCCTCGGGCTCCCGCCCGTCGCCGGGGGCGAGGATGGGCGACGTCACTTGGGTGCCGACGTCGCGGTGGAACATCTCCGACGGGTCCTCGGCGTCCGAGTAGCCCTCCTCCTCCTGCTCGGCGGCCGCGGCGGGGTGGGCGCGCTTCGGCGTCGCGGCGGGAACGTGGGACACGGTCGACTCGAGCTTGCCGACCAGGGCGTCGAGCTTGTCCGAGGCGGTGGCGACGAGCTCCTGCCGCGCCTCGGTGAGGTTCTCGAGCATGGGGCTGAGGACGAAGCGGGAGAGGCCGTAGACCGTGGTGGCGAGGACGGCCGAGGCCTGGAGCGTCGCGGAGACGAGGCCGGGCGTGACGAGGGGCTCGGAGCCCGTCTTGGGCGTGGTGAGGAACTCGGGGTACGTGACGATTGGTGCGCGGTCCGTCGTCGGCTCTTGGTTCTGCTATTCAAACGGTGGTTGACTTTTAGTCTCTTTTTTCTTTCTCTTTCGAAGCACTCTTTCCTTCGCCCTCCTCCACTTTGGGGGCGAGGTTTGGTCAAGGTTAAAAGGGGTTTAAAAACGTACTGTTATCGTCTTTTCTGGACCGATGAGGGTCTCTATGTCCGTGGTGGAAACGCCCTTTGACTGGAGGAAGGCGACCTTTCTTGATCTCGGGGCCGAACGAACGTCTTCGTCGTCTAGGAAGCGACGGGCGACGGTTAATCTATCGTTCTCCTCCTCGCGCTCCTCCTCCTCCGTGTCGCTGCCAATCGTCGGCTCGACCTTTACCAGCGCCTTTTCATTGTTGCTGCTGTTCTTCTCCGGTTCAGGATCAGAAGAGGCCTGCGCGCTCTCTGTTCGGGGGCTAGAGGCTGCTCGCGCATCGGCAGTTGCTGTCTCGCTTGCCTGGGCGGCTGGCGCTGGCGTGGCTTCTTCTGTCGTCGTCGTCGTCGTCGTCGTCGCCGCCGCCGTTATGCTCGAGGGCTTCTCGTCTGTGGATGCTGCTTCGGTGCGCTGCCAAGCGGGTATACTCGCAGACTCAGGTTTCTTTTCCTCGTCTGACATTGTTCTGCTGTTTTTTTGCCTTGCCTCTGCTAAAGCGTTGCTTTTTTAGATGGCGTTTGTAGGAAGATGAAATTCAGAAGTGGGCGTGGGTGGTGGAGGATGGGCAATTTGCTGTTGAAGTTGTCGGGTTGAATGGTGGAAATACTTAGTAGGGTAGTAGCCATGCTCCGTAGCTGAGTGAGGTTGAAGGCATGTGCCTCGGCTTTCTGGGGGACCGCCGTGGGCCGATGGACGTCACGTCCCGGGGCGCGTTTTGGGCAGGGCAGGGGTGCTAGGCTATACTCCGTACCGATTACCATAGAGGGCTCTCAGGTACGGGGTACCGTAGTACTCCTAAAATGTTAAGCAAGTTGTAGCTCGAGGATTTCAAGTCTATGCATTTTCATGTAAAAATGGTGAAATATGCGTCGCTAAAATATGAATTGTATTGATAGGATATTATAGAGCACTTGTAATTATTTTTCAAGACTATTAAATCGTAGCGATGCCCTTTTATATAGCCAGCCCGTGCGATGCTTTAGCTACGTCCCTAACAAAAGCCGGGCCAGCTGTACTCCGTACTCCTTAGCCGTAGCCCAGATCGTCTCACCGAAGCTTCACCGAATCTCACTCTATCTAACCTCTCCCTGAAGCAACTTCATCGAACACGGTCAGTCGCTTCACACCTCACCCATCGAATCAGGCTGCAACCACATATTTTTACCGGATTCTCCTATTGCTCCTCTATTTAGAATTATCTATACAAGCCATCGCCAAGATTCCACGCTGTTTCCAGCCCTTATTATCAACCGCGCCACCCACCGTGTCCTGGAAAACTGGCAGCGCGCCGCGCATCAATTGGCACCCTCGCGCCATCTCATTCGTCAAGCCGCTGGTTGCTCTGAACTTGGCCTGCATACGCGAACCAAGCTACTGAGCAGTGTTGTGCTTATCCTTCAGCTGCACGGCTTGCTCTGGAACTGCTTGCCTGGCTTCTAGCCGCTCCGTTCCGTAGAAGCAGGTGAGTGGCAGTCTTTTTCACTTGATTCGTGTAACTCGATGATTATTCCATTTTATCTTGCACGGGCGTCTTTTTTTGCAATCGTTGTATTGAGAACGCAGTTTATACATGAGCATGTGTTCCCTGAATGGCAGGGATGGTAAGCGTTGGTTTCGGCTTGTACAATACGACGCAACAATTGGCCAACGATGCGTCGCCCAACGTCGACGATTTCGTACCTGTCAGGGCCTGGCAGCAGCTGGTGGTCATTTTCTAGACCATTACGCGCAGAGCTAAAACCAAAAGGTGACTGCAGGCTGCATTGAGCTGGATACTCCAATATCTTGCCTTCAGCCGAGTGGGTGATGATGATGACTGCCGGGAACCGTGTCCTTGTTCTAGGAAAAAAAAAGGCACATCCGACGCTTTCATATCCCTTGCATCGGAAGGAGTTTGCTGTCGATGACGGCTGCTGTCTGTCCCTTTCATGGTTGGGTAGGGTTATGTCGAGGCTGCGGGTTGGGCGACAAGCGTCGTGGTGCCTTGCAGCCATCTACCGCTGTGCATTGTCGTTTTCCCCGTTCCCCATGCCCTGATGCTACCACCTGCAGCAGTCACTCCACACATAGTCAAAACCTTCTCCCTATTGGGTCTGTCACCGAGATGTAGACCCTACCCTCATCCTGCCTTGCACCTCAGCTTCACCTGACCCAAAACCCCCATGACGTGGTATCCCTCCTCAGAAGCCACTTCCCTTTCTGGCACCGCCGCTCCCAAAAGCCGCTCGCAACTTAATTCTACAAACCATCTACCGTCATATACTTGCCCACCTCCTTCTTGTCTCTCTTATGTTTAGTCTTGTTTTTACCTCAGTAGTGTGAACAGAGATATCATCATGCCCATTCGCCCTCGTCGTTCGGCTGCCCGCAAGGCATCCGATAGCATCAACTCGCAGTTGCACATTGCTAACCATGGAGAAGACGAAGAAGAAGAAGAAGAAGAAGAGGGCCCCCGAACCACAGTTTCTAGGATGTCATCTCGTCGGTCAGGGCGCTCCGGTGTCACCCGCGATACGTCGCCTGGCGACTCGAGTCTTAGTTTGACCGTCAAGGTTCCTGCCAATAAACTCCGCCAGGCTACCTCATCTTCAAGTCGTCGCGGCGAACGTAATCGTGGCGGGAAGAAGAACTATGTGGTCGACTCCAGCCCTGATGACGAGGACGAGGAGGAGCCTCAGCTTGACGATGATGAGGATGAGGCCATGGGCGACGATGATGATGATGAAGTCGACGATGTCGACGACATGGACGTTGACGATGCTGAGGGCGAGCCTGAAGACGCCGAAGGCGAGCTGGATATCCCTTATGAGGCGGCCGCACCTCCAGTGGCGGCCAAGTCAAGGTCTGACCCTCGAGCGAAGCCGCCCACTCGAGCTGCGGCTTCCAAGGTTGTCCCGGATGACGATGACGACGATGATGAAGAGCTGAGCGATCCCGCTGATAGTGACTTGGGTGACACGACAATGGGTTTCGCTGACGAGACCATGGCCGACGAGGATGCCGAGGGTGAAGACATTGAAGGCGAAGAGGAGGCCGAGGAGAGAGGGATTGATAGCGATGAGGACGGAAGCCAGGGCGGCGAGGTAGACCTCACCAAGATGACGAAGCGTCAACGTGCGCGCTTCGAAGACACGCCGCAGGAATACATGAAGCTACCCGACGGTGAGCACACATCATCCAGACAAAAGAGAACCGTTGCTGACTTTGCGCTACAGAGGTGCAAGCTAAGAAATTCTTTACGGCCGAGGAGCTGTCGATGAGGCGGCAAGAAATGGCTCGTCGTCGACGAAACCTCAGCGAAAAGCGCAACGAGGAAGTCAAGGTATGTGAAATCCATTGCCTACTTGTTATTGCGGAGGAGCGATAAATGCTGACTCTCGCGGATCAGATGGAGACAATCAACAAGCTTCTCAAGAAGCAGGCACCAAAGGTCAATAAGAAAGCTGCTGCCGCCGCCGCCGCCGAGGAGGACGGGGAGGACGAATCCACCAGGGTCAACCCGGCCATCATTCGCTGGGTTAATAGCAAGGATGGGAGCCGCATCGGCCTATCTCAGGATCTTGTTGATGGCCCCACGGGTAATGTTTTTAAATACGGGACGTCCTTGCCCCAGGGCAAGATGGTGCAGGAAATCTCATAAGGCGTACTTCTCCTCTATCTGTCTTTGTATGCCTACTTAATTGTGTTGGATTGTCTGGGTCTCATGGGCCACTAGTAGTTACTAATAGTATGGAAAGGCGTAAGAATGCCATTGGGGTTTGCTCTACACTGCGTTCGCTCTGAAGTTGCGGGTTCATATCGCGCGGATAGGGGCACGTTGTGATTTATGCCCGATGTCGCCAATGTTGTCGATGTTGTAGTTGTATAGAGTAGTGTGTGGTTCATGCTTGGATGGGGTTTCATTATTCATTTGGCGAGATGGTAAACAACCGTTCCCACGTTGAAGCTAGAAGGTGATATTTATAGCAACTCGCAACGTTTTCGAGTTCCACCTGGTTCTCACTACTGACTACGATATAAGTCAATGTTGTTTTTTGCCAGTATATTCACATGGATGTCTGCGTGCGTGCGTGTGTGTGTGTGTGTTTGGATAGCCTGTCTCGCTCCCCCTCTCCTTTCCTTCCCCTCGGTTCTCCGATCTTGTTTTTGCTGGTTTTTGTGCGTGTTTACATTTTCTTTTTGTTTACTCTCTTCTTCTTTCTTTTTCTTTTCACTTTCTTTTAGAGTTCCCCTTCCTCAGGCACAGACGTTGATATCAAGATTTTGCCACGTTGACTGTTTTCCCCTTATAATCAACTTTATCTTTTTTGCCTTTTCCCTCCCAACCCCCTTTTTTCATTTCCCAAAAATATATACCACGTGTTTTTCTACGGTTGCTTGCCTCCTTGTTCTACGTTCTCATTGCTGCTTGGGAAGATGGGAGAGAGAGAGAGGTGAAGGGATGGAAAGAGTTTGTGACATGTTGATTCTCTCCACCCAAGCCCTGAGGGAAGGGGGAGATAAGGAAGAGGCTCTATGGCTGTGAAAGTCATTACCGGCGTAGGTGTAAGTCGTCTCGCGTCTCTTCGCGTTCCGGTAGACGCGAGTGGAAAAAGGAAGCGTGAAAAAACAAATGATGGATCGCTCCGAAGCGTCTTGTGGTTGATACTTATAGTGTGTATGGTGACCACTCCTTCCCCCTTTCTTCTTGTTTGGACATCCTTGATGAGCTTTTTGCTTTGTTCTTGTGGGGGGGATGTAGTTCTTTCTTTTCTGTTTCTTTTCTTTCTCTCTGTCTCGCGTGACATGTAGACTTACTGTCCAAAAAGCTGTAACATGTGTTCGTGCTCTGTGGTGGAACAGTCCCCCGAGTATCGGACTCGCATCACCCTGACACGTGACGCGTTCTGCCCATGAGTCAATCGGTACGTATAACACGAGCTTGCTTCCGGAAGAAAGCGCAAGTAGTTCTCGGTATCGTGGAACAGTACGGCCGACTTTCGGTGGTGGCTGGGTATCGAACAAGGTTGGATATTGACTGGGAGACGTGGAGGCGTGTGGTAGAGCCATGTATGCTTCTGCTACTACTACTACTGCCACTAGAGCGTGGGAGAGCGAGCGTAGGCCGAGAGCACGCCATGAGTTCCACGCGGCTGAGCATGTCGCTGTTAAAAAAGGGCAAGAGGCGACCCAATATCATCTGGTCGTCACTGCGTGACCCTGAACTGCTCTCATCCCGCATAGACCGCTCCCATAACTTGATGGCAAAGTAGAGAATGCCGCGCTCAGCCCTTGCGCTTTTGGTAAAGTGGGGAAGGGAGCGTGTAAGTGATGGAAAGGGAACCCTCCATGGTAGAGTTGGATAAGTCCATGCTTTTACAAGCCACAAGAGAGAGAGAGCATAATATGGGTATGGGGGGAAGGGGTGCAAAGTTCGTATATGGCGTGCACGTGCATAGCAGTGCACAATTACTACTGAGGAGATCAGTCAGATCATTCTCCTGAGTAACTGGGACTGGACCATGGCAAAAAAAGAATTGCAGCAGAGCATTAATCTCGTCGTCCGCCCCCTGGTCCGTTTTGCCTTGTACATTTATGGCTGACTCGTTTTCCTCCCCGTCCGTCTGTGATCTATTTTTATGTCCACTGTAAAATTCAAAAAAAAAACCCAAAGAAAAAAACAAAGAAAGACCCATGGCCCGCGTGCAAAATCTCGCCTCCTTCTTCGGTCATGAACTACATCTCGCATCTCGCTGCGTCCAAGTTTTACTCCGAGTACGCTTTCGCTTTGAGAAATTGGTACATTTTGTGCGCGCGCGTGTATGGGTGCAAGATCCACAAGTTATTACTCGTACATACTCGGACATAGACTTCAAGGCTGTGCTGAAGGCCTTGTCAAAGGGGGGGGGGGGGGGTGTACTGCATAAATGACACTCTAATAGTAGTAACTTTGTGTACAATCGTATTCTGGGCTTCTATGCTTTGTATCAGTGATTCTGCGTAGTGTGTAATGGTAGTGGGTGCTTTGGATAGCGTTGCCTATCTAGTAGTACTCTCGATGTACCGTGATGATTGATGATTCCGCAGTGGCATGCGTAGAGCCCAACGTTGATATCGGTATCATTATGCGTGCCCATGGTCACTTACAGTGATATTCCCACATACGAGTGCTCCACATGGACCATAGTTGCTTCCCCTTATTCCCCCAATTCTCGCTAGTGTCACTATGCTCACAGATGTGACAAAAAAGTGCTCTATATCCTCACGAAGCTCCTTGTATGCAACGACAACACTCCCTCGTAAATGCTAGATCACTCCAAAGTTCCGAGGCTGAATCCAATACCTCGTATCCAAGGTTCCTGCCTATCCCCTCCTTTACGTCGAAAGTCTCTCTGTGACTTCTTCCCATCGCGCTTGCTTCGAACACTGCCAGCAACCAGGTACTCCTGCCATCAGCCACCGAACCGTAAAGGTCTATACGAAGCACTCTTCCTTCCTTGGTCTTCCCGGAGAGCGAGTATCTACGTACCTCGCTGTCTTATCCGGGATTACCTTTATGGGTGTAAATACGTACTGTATGACTCTGAGCGATAAAGCAAAGCAACACACCCCCACAACATACTCTTCTCGGACCTTCTGAGAGTAGAGAACTTTGCGGGAATTCTCATCCCCCCCCATCCATCTCCGTTGTGCGGTACTGCCAATCTTTCTGCATCTCTGTCATCTTCTCCCATCTTTCCTCTTGTTCCTTCCATTCTATAAAGTAGTCTCTCCTCCTCTCCATCTGTTTTGCTCTCCTTTCGAATACTTCCATCCAACAATTTAATTGATAGTATCGAAATCATCTCAACTTCTCTTTTTGATTCCTTTTCTTCTTACCTTGCCTTGGCATTAATAAAGAAGGAATTGAATTAATCATCTTTTCTTCTTCTTCTTCTTCTTCTTCTTTACTCTTTTCTCCCACCACCCAGCCACGGCTGGTTATTGACATCGATAGCCATATATTGGCGTTAATACTTTTTTTTTCTTTATAACATACAACCCTTCTTGCCCTTGGCCCTTCCTCGTTGATCGGCATCTTTGTCTCCCCCCCACTGCTCCCTTTTTTGTGAATAACACACAGACACAAAGCATTTTGTATATATATACATACATATATATTCATATATACTCACTCACACCCACAGCCACACACCCATATATATACGTATATATATATACTTCGGATATTCACAATGACTGCAAACCGCCCAACGCAGTACAAGAAGAAGACCGCGGAGGAGAGAGCAGCAGCCGACGCGGCGAAGAATGCTCGCCATCTTGAGTATGCTGAAAAGGCCGCCAAAGCTAGCATGGCCGGTAAAGCGATGAAGAGAGGGCGTGGGCGCCCGAGTTATAGTAAGTCAACCACAGAGCAGATCCCCCCGACTGCGCATTTTCACTTCCCATGACTTTCAAACCCCCCTCCCCCCTTTTTCCCCATCTACTTTTACCCCTTTTGTGACGAGAGATGACAGTATATGAAGATTGGGAAGAGGCGAGCGATTTATTGACTTTTCCCTCACATAGTGTCATTGTCCCTATGTCATGTTCCCCTTTTCCTTTCTTCCCCCCCCCCCCCCCCTTGATGTTCTTCCTTTCCTTCACATATCTTTGGAGTCTATCTTTTCTTTTTTTGCAATAAAATGTGATGATGGAAAGTAAGGACTTGACTAATATATGTAACCCAAAAATAAATAGATCGTATCCTGAATATACCTCAGCAGCCCAACAACGAGGGCCAGGCGCCAACAGCTCCCTCCACCGCCGCAGCCGCCACCACGGCCCCCAATAGCGTGGCTAACCAGGCTGCTCCCACCCAGCAGCCCTGGAACATGAACACGTCGACAGGGAATCATCACTCCCCTACCGGTACCGGCAACAACGCGACGGGAGGGGAACCGAATGTATCCGCCACATGCCCCAACATGACAACCGCGACTGGGGTCACCATTGGGAACCCTCTGGCTGGGCAGCGGCCGAGGGAGGTTGGCTTCAAGTGCCAGATGCCCACCACCACTGCCGGACAGGTGCATGGCACCCAGAACGGCAGACTTGGCTGTGTCCACCAGCCACGCCCGCTGGGGAACCATGTCGTCGGCATCAACCAGTTCTCTGGCGCCAACCAGTTTTCTGGCTCTAATATGTGTTCGGCAGCGACACCACCTCCCGCCCTCCCTGTCCATTCTTTCTCGACGCCGTCCCTGACGCCCCAGCAATGCAATCAGCCGAGGAAGCGACGGGTGTCGCACACACCGCCCGTGCCAGAACTAGGTTGGGACTCGTCGTCCTGGCACTCCTCGTCGTCGAACTCTCCTGAAAATCTGAGGAAGATGCAAAGTCAGGGACAGCAGGGGCAGGGCGCCGGAGACATGCCATTGGCGCACAAGCCCTTTGGTTTTCAGACCGTGAACCAGGCGCAGCAGCAAGGGCAGCAGGCACCGGCGCTTCCCCAGCAGATGCTGAACTGGGGAGCGAACAGCGTGATAAACGGGGGCAACACGGCGGCGAACTTTGGCACTCTTGCGCGAACGGGACCCCCTGCGGCGGCGGCGAACAACGTCGCAGCTATCAACCCCACGCCAGGCAACATGGGACCAGGGAAGGTGTCTAAGAGGCGAAGAGAAGGTGGTGGCACAAGCTCGTGCAAGAGGCAGCGACGGAGTCAAGGAGAGCAGACGCCGGATCAACTATGCCAGCCTCAGATCCAGCAACAGCCCCAGCAACAACCTCAGCAACAGACGCAGCCCCAGCTGTACCAGCAACAGCAACAGCAACAGCAGCAGAAGCAGTCATTGCCGCTTGATCTCATGGAGCTGGAAATCTTGAACTTCTGCATGGCTAGCAACAATAACAATAACAACAACAACATGCCCGCGTTCATCAATCCCTCCCTGTTGACGCTGCCACAAGGACAAACGCAGCTAGTCCCTGCTGTTGATTGGGGTCTCGAGGATATCAACCTCAGCGCAGAGCCTGCCGTCGACGCCCCTGCCAACAACAACTTCGACGGCCTGCCCATTGATGATCTCGTTGCCCAGATGACTAGTCTCGACGAGGGTATGTTCGCTGCTTCTGACGCCGGGGTAGTCACCTTCCCCAACGACATGCCCGTCATGGACCAGGGGCTCTCGGGCTCTGGCAACCTTCTCCCTCTCCCCACCCAAGCCGCCGCCCAAGCCATCAACGCACCTGTCGTCGATGAGGTCACCCTGGCCCCAGATACTCTGCTCTTCCCCTTCGCTGGGCCCCGGGACCCCGAGGAGACGCAGAGAGAGCTGTGCGAGATTTAGGAGATGCTTTCGGCGCCGGACTTTGCCTAGTTCATGATGTGCTAGGGGCATCAGCGCATTAGATGATGCCGCTCTGTTCAGCCGGCATGGAGCTTGGCGATAATTTGAGGAGGAAGGGAGAGATTTGATGGGGGTGGTGCGCGAACAGGGCAACGAAGAAGGAAAAGGATAGATACCTCATGAAACCATCCCCCACCCCCGTCTTGTTACCAATTGCCTTGTTCACGGGCGGACGGAATATACCCTTGGGCGTTTTTTTTATATGTTACGGTTGTGTTCGGTTTTTGGTCATTCATTGGCGTTGGGTCTACTTGGGTCATGTTCTTTATTTTGTTTGGAGTTGTTGTTGGGCTGGTTCCGAGTCGGTTTTTGGGGTTTATTGTATTATTTTTTTGGCTTCCCTTTCTCTAGGGCAATGAACACTGAGGAATATTTTCTCTTCCTCACTGCTACTTTATGCAATTGAGCGCGGCGTTTCTGAACATGGAGGCTTGTACCCAATAATTTGATACGACTTGTATGAATGAATCAATGTCACTTTTCTAATCTTTATGATGACTGGCCATGATAACTGGCCATGACAACTGACCATGGCGATATTGGCGTGCAGTCTGATGATGGCAATTACTGTAAACATGTTTCTCGTCGCATGGAGATACTACCTCGCCGTCGTTAGCTAGGTCGTCTTCGCCAAGACCATCGAGGGTTTTCCCCCATGGGTGCCGTCACGAGAGAAGTGTATCCATGTGTTACTCCATACACGCATTTCCGCTCCAGGCTCCAGGCTCCAGGCTCCTCTCTCCCCGCGAACGGCTGTCATGTCATCGAGGGTCTTCTGCGTTCGGACGAGCCGATGCTTTGGTTTGGGGTGACCGACGACTTTTTACTTAATAGCAGTCTAAATCTATGCACTGCGATTATTGATGAATTCCCATGGTATCCTTTTGCTTATGTATTGTACGCTCAATTACTCCGTATACGCGCAAGGCTTGTTGTGACTTTTCTCCCGTGGGCGAAATTGAAACCCCCCTTCCCCCTTTTTTGCATCTTTTTCTTTTTTCTTCCTCTTTACGAGTCGTGAAAATAATCCGTTAATATTTTGGCCACTTGCTTGTCACATCCCTTCTACACGCTTCTATTCCGCCCACAAAGTGCCGGAATGAATCATAACTGTCGTTAACCATGACACTACTTCCGTAGCTGGTAAATTTAACGACTTGGAATGTGTAGAAGTCGTCGTCTGACGATCCCCTGACGATGATTCGACTGCGTATCAAAATGGAGTTTGCCAACGGCAACGCGCATGTAGTTGCTTTGAGTTCAGGCACCTTTTGGCCTGCCCAACGTGGGCGACCCGTGGAGTCGACTTCGCGAGTTTGGGTCTATATCGATACAGCCAGGATAAGCAAGCATCCACTGTCCCATACGAGCCGCGGTGGCGAGGCGCAGACGAAATGCGGGCGTTTTCCGGAATCAGCGTGGCGAAAAAAGGGAGACCCCTGAGGATAAGCTGACAGCCGCTTAGTCATGAACCGCAAGGTTGGCGATGTCAACCTCCTTCCACTGAACATGCTACTTACTTATCGTTTAGGGTGTAGGGCATATGGTACTGCCTTCCTGGTTTCAAGCAATATAAACCGGCACGGTACCCCCCCACAGAGAGCTGGGAACGATGGTTCCGCTTCTACCGTCCGAGCTGCCGTCGTTGGGCCCGATGAGGGGGACGCTGAGATACCAGACCAGGCCCCGGTAGATGAGCACCCACCACGCAAAAGCAATGTCCTCCGGGTCGGCCTTGGCACCCAAGTCCTGGACATGGCGAACCATCTCCGGAAGCTTATCCACGTAGATCTGGAACATCTCAAACATGTCCATGGCCATTGGATAGGGCACGAAGATGGATTTATCAAACTTCCGCTTCTTGTTCAGGCCCTTGATGTTGTCGCACGCCTGGGAGTAGGCGAATGCGGCTTGCGAGATATGGGCCCCTACTAGCAGACGGAAGGGGAGAGACCCGGGCTCTTCCACGTCCTGGGGAAACTGCGCCAGGTGTGTGTGTGTGTAAAGAGGTGCTGCTCGCGAAGATATTTCAAGAGTTCAAGGTCACGATCGTTTCGCCTGGACTTGCCTTCTCCATCATTGCCCCATTCCTTTGGCTAGCGCTGTAGGCCCGTTTTGTACCTCGAGAGCAAACCCTCTAGCCTTTCCAAGTTTGGTGACGTCTCCTTTTCCTTCTTTATCCTGATGATTTCGTGGAAAAGACGAATGCGGAAGCCAGCTCTACCCTCCCCCCACAATAAATGACCCTTGATTTCAGGCAGAGGTCTGAGGACGGTGGTGATGGAGCATTCCGGTAGTGGCAAAAATGGCGGGACTAAGCTGATGAGATCGGTGAAACCTATCAATGGCTTCTTTTGCATCCATGTCTTGTGAATCTCGGCCTGGGCTCCTTGCTTCACCTGTAGATAACTCAAATTGCCTCTGATGGCAGTAAACGACCCATCATCAGTTTGGGGTTCAAGGGGTTGTTCGCATGGCCCATGGACCGGCGCCAATATTCCAGACCCAAGCTGATCTGCAGGTGAGCGAGGGATGAGCAGCTTGTTCCACTCCTGATTCCGGAACTTCAACTCGTAGCCCTCGTCTCTAGTATAGTGAAGTACCATACCGAAGCCTCTGCGTGTAAGGTTCCGGCCCCTACACTTATCTCTCGCCATGCCATACCTAAGCGGTGGGCGAGAACGATGAGATCGCCTAGGGTTATTGAGGCCATCGGGCGTAAAATATCTGATGGCATAAAATCCCATGACAAGTTTTGTGGGATCACGACTGGTATCCTTTGTGTTTCATCTTTTCGAATGCACCCGTGTGATGGTATGCTGGGTCCTTTGAAATTCGCCGAGCGTTGGGGGACTGAGGCCACGCCGAATCCGTTTCCCATAGGGCTTGGTGAAGAGTGTTAGGAAGAGTGCTGGTCATGTATTCTACCAAGGAGATGTAATCAAGAGGCTCGTTGTGAAATAGCAGATCCAACAAGGGGAGCCACGGCTCCAGCGTGTGCAAGCTGTATACATGCGCGACTCAACCGTTCCACCAACCTCGGACACTGTATTTTGGGATTTGCAACGTTCTTCACGATTGGCTACCCAACCTTGATTGGTAGACCTGAATTTCCAAATGTCCATCTCATGGACCATGCTAATGTGAGGCGTTTTATAAAGCACTTCGAAACGAAACTGGCTCCAACGAAAATGTCTTTCAGTAAATTTAGCCCACTGGCCAATGACCGCTCCTTGGCATCGACGGTAGCCATCGGCGGTATTGTAATATTGTCCAAGGATCTGCCCAAAGGCTATAAGAGTGCTATGAGGGATACGATGAGAGCTATAGTTGCAATCCTCTCCTCAGTACTAGCCATAGCCGCTGTTATATCTAGCGCTCTCGAGCTGTTACCGCACGTCCGGTTTCAATGGCTCAGTGGAAGCGAGAAGAGGTGGCATTTCTGAACCAGGTAAACACACTTCATATATACGGTCAATCAGCCTTGTGATATGAAGTATAGTCTCGAATGATACTTCGCAATGGTTTCTGGATGAGGAGTAGGGTAAATCACATGAAGGGGAGTATGTAGTTAAAAAAGATCTGCAGCAGCTCTGCCTCCACTCGATGCACCTTGCCGCAATGCTGTTGCCCGGTATTGGTTTGCGCCCGGATACGATGATACGATAACAGCCCACATGTTGGCGGGGGGGTACTCCGTAAGGCAGAGAGAGAGCCTGGAGAAGAGCCTGGGAGGCGGGTCGCCCACTTTAGATCGGTCCCGAGAGCGATGGTTTTTTTTGGGTTTTTTTTTTTTTGCATTTTCAGCTCCCCGCCGTTCACATACTTCGTGGCCAACAAGTGGTCCAGCCAGTATAAGCTGTGGTTACTTTGTGCGTGGGGGAATTGCGTGTAAAAGCGGAAATGGTGCGGTCGTGTTATGGTTGTGTCATGGTATGAATTCTGCAGCGCCGTAATAAGCGAGTAACCGCCGCATCATGGTATTCGTGCTTTGTACAACCGAGGAAACGTCCATGTCCTGCTGCGGAGTACTATGTATGTACTCCGTAGCATTGGTCGATTTAGGTATGAGAAAATGAGGGAAATGGTACTATCCCCGAGCTACTAGCTTGGCCACTCAACGTACGGAGGAGATTCCCGACAGAATCAGAGAGATCGGATTGCATATGTAGGCAGAGAGAGTCAGCCCTGCGAGGGATGCAAAACGTCAGTGGAGTCGAGTAGGTTCGCACTGTGCGTGATCGCATCTGGCAAGAGCATCTGAACTTGCATCTAATTCCTACCTGCTAAATGAGGCAGAACAGCGCTACGGTTAGGTAAGCATTGTACCAGGTACTCGGAACTGTTCACAGCAAGAGCGACAGATAAAAGGGAACCTGCGCGGAAAGCACACGGAACGGGTATCTTGGTAGGTAGATAGTACTGATATTCCTAAAAACTGAGAGGTGACTTTTTCACCATACCTACTCAGTCAATCATTATGAGCACGCTTTGACGGCAATCACCGCGAACATCGTAAATCCTACTTTCTTAGGCAGCATCGGAATGAAGCAGAGGACACAATAAGACCATCTACACAGTGTCAACAGAATCATCCATCCCACACAGCCCCACCACGATCCTCTCATGTACGCCGTACGCTCCCCCCCCCCCTGCAACAGAATGAGGCACAGTCTGAGGCCAAGTCATTGCGCCGAGTCTAGAGCATAGGGCGATGCCAGCCAAGTCATCTTTTTTTAAATTGTCTAGCAAATACCAGTCATAAACCAATACCACCTTTTGCTTTTGCTCGCTTATTTCGTCTTGTTCTCTCTCGACATCATATTCTTTCGCTTTTCCCACGCGACGCACATCCATTCATCCACCCTCTCGCCCCGATCGCATTTCAACGAGGCATCTTGACGAACGCGCTGTCTATCTATTACTACCGTCATCATGGCAGACAACCCACCCCCTTCCTATGACATCGCGACCTCATCGCGAGCACCTTCAGAGCTGCCTGACAACTCTACTTCACATGTTCAGCAACCTCAGCCCGTCGCGACCCCGGCCAAGGGCACTACTCCATCAAGCGCAGTTCCTGCGCCCACTGAGCCGGGCGTCTACACACAACCACAGTACGTTTGCGCCGAAGGAAGAGAGAGAGAGAGAGACCAGAAGGGGTTTTTGTTCTTTGACAGGAGGCTAATGACACTTTTTTCCAGGCCTCAGCCCACGACGCAAACGCAGACTCCTCCGATCCAGATGCAGCCCATGACTGCCCCTCCCATGAACCCTCATGCGGCTCAGCAAAAAGTCACTCCGCTGCACTTGCTAAGCGAAACTCCCCAATGGATAGACTGCCATTTCTGCAGGCAAAGGACGAAGACTGTTGTCAAGAAAGACGGTGCTGGTCTACAGTTGTATGTGACGATGTAACTTGTCAAAGCCTCGGGTTAAGCAGGAGCTAACGTGTTACATGATAGTCTTACCGGTGCCGTTCTCTGCCTCGTCTGCATCTGCCTTGCGCCACTGCCATGCTGCCTTAACTGGTTCGAGGAGACGCATTGGTACTGCAGCAACTGCAATAAGCAGGTGGCCCACCGCGTGGGCGACCATCCTTTGCAGCCCACGGCGCCCCCGCAAGCGCACTCCCAGCCGACCCAGTACGCCACGGGTGTGCCCCCTGAGGCCCAGGCTCAACATCAAGCCCAGGCCCAGCATACTCAGCAATCATCGCAGCCAGCCACATCGCCCGTGTCTCCCGACTACCAACCGCCTGTATCGCCTCCTCTGGGACACACGACGTCGCCGGCTCCTGGAAATGTTCCGGCGCACACGGGACACAGCGAGATGTCCACCGACGCAACGCCCCAGCAGCCAGTCACAAGCACGCCGCCGACCAGGTAGAAGATGTACTGATGAGAATGATGGGGTAATGAAGAGAATCATTGTTAGAATGGGGCGAGTAAGATTTTATACGTTAATTGATTGAGATACCATAATTCTTTTGTTGAATACAAGTACAAGGCCTGGATTTAGACATGAAGGAATATTCCTGTGTATTTTGAAAGAATTATTATTGAGAGTGGCAGATGATTGCTCATTACTTTCTTTTCCCCGTTGATAGCGTGAGACATACTGTGCCATGAGACGTGGCGGTTTATAATGGACATATTTGTGTAAGTCTCCGTGGGTTGGGAGTAGCTGCTTTGGCCCCGTATGCCATGCAATGCTTGAAACTTGGCTTATTCTTTCACGTATGGTAGGAGTACACTGCCCTGTGCATGACATATCGGGGCATACTTGATGGTATTGCTTGGCATTAAACAGACGTTGATTGGATGGTGGGTGTTGTGGATATCACAATACACATGTATGTCTCTATCTATATACATCTGCGGGTAAAAGTGTATGCAACACACACGCACACGTATATATAATATGCAGTAAAAGACGCAACCTTCGATAAGAGGGGGGCAATGCCCGTTTTATAGCTGATTTACACCTCACCATCCTCGTAAAGCCCGACCTCCTGCCCCTTGATCTGCAGGGCCAGCAGCCTGGAGTAGTACCGGCAGAGGGCGAGGTTGCCGCCGTGGAACCAGAAGCCCGGGTGGCCGCTCCTTTGCCAGACGGTCCTCATCTCGCCCTCGTTGTTGAGGCCCCAGACGTCGGCGACGCGGTCGGCCACGGCGTCGCCGAACATGAGCCGCGTCTGCGTGCGCATGTTGAGGTAGCCCGTCGCGAGGACGATCTCGTCGGCCTCAAGCTCGGAGCCGTCGGCGAAGCGCAGGCCGCGGGGGAGCACGCGGTCGATTTCCCGCCCCTGCTTGACGGCGATGGCGCCCTCGGCTATGAGACGGCTGGCGCCCACGTCGATGTAGTACCCGCCGCCGCGCTGGAAGTACTTCATGAAGAGGCCGCCGCCGTCGGGCCCGGAGTCGAGGCGGAAGCCGGCGGCGCGCAGGCCGTCGAGGGTGGCGCGGTCGTGCGCGGCCTGCCTTCGGACGACGGCGACCTGGTTGGCCTTGAGGACGGGCGCGGGCATGCCGTGGATGAGAACGTCGGCGTCGTCCACGGGGGGGCCCCCTTCCTCGTACACGCCCGCCAGGCCGATATCGGTGATGGCCGCCGAGGAGACGACGTGCGTCGTCGACCGCTGCACCATGGTCACGGCGTAGCCCTTCTCCGCGTAGTCCTGCGCGATGTCGTGCGCCGAGTTGCACGACCCCACCACCACGGCTTTCTTGCCCTCGCGGCCCGGCCGCGCCCCCGGGAACTCGGACGAGTGGCACAGGAGGTCGCCCGCGAAGCCCTCGGTGCCCGCCAGCGCCGGCTGGTTCTTCTTGCCCGAGTGCCCCGTGGCCTGGATCAGGTGCCGCGGCCTGAGGGTCCTCGTCTCCCCACCGCGCCTCACCGCGACGGACCAGGTCCGCGAGCCCTCGTCCCACTCGGCGCCGACCAGCTCCGTCCGCGTCCACACGTTGAGCTCGAGCAGGCTGGCGTAGGCCTCGAAGAAGTCGGCCAGCTTGTCCTTGGGCGTGAAGACGGGCCAGTGCGGCGGGAAGCTGAGGTAGGGCATGTGGTCGTACCACACCGGGTCGTGCAGGACCAGCTGGTGGTACCGCTTGCGCCAGTTGTCGCCCACCCGGTCGTTCTTGTCGATCATGAGGGCCTCGACGCCGAGCATCTTGAGCCGGGCCGCGGCCGTGAGACCGGCTTGGCCAGCACCTGTGGATCAAACTTTGTCAACACACACAGGAAACACGGGGAGTGAAGGGGAGGAGGAAGAAGATATTCTTCACTATTAGGGAAAAAGAAAACAGGGAAGATGTACTCACCAACAATCAAAACGACCGGGTCATGCCCCTCGCCGAACTCCGCCGCCGCGGCCCTCCTCTCCGCCCAATTCTTGCGGCCCGGCTTCCCGCCGTGCTCGACGCCCCGGCTCCTGCGCGGGCCCGTGGCCTCCTCGTGGCCCCGGATCTCCTCGAGGCGGGTATACAGCGTAAACGCCTTCCACCCATCACCGCCTCCGGACTCGACGAGGCGCAGGAACCCGACCCCTCGCCCGACGGCTGTCTCCAGCGTGAGGAAGCACTGGACCCCCGTAGTCGTCCCCGCGGCGTCCAGCGGAGCGACCTTGGGCGCCCTGACCTCCGTCGAGGCGTCCACGGCCGCGGCCCTCAGCCGCAAGCCGTCCCTCGACCCCGCCGCCTCCCGCAGGAACGCCTCGACGCCCGGCGGACCCTGCACGGTGCGGAAGCGCCACGTCAGGGCCAGGTGGTCGCGCCAGTAGCCCCCGTCCACGAAGAGCGCCGACGCGGCGGGGAAGTCACGTTCGGCCAGGGCCCGGTTGAGCTTGGCGACGAAGGCGGCTGCGACGGCGGACGCATCCGTGCCCGAGGAGGGTTTCGGGGTGGGGGGGAACTGGGCGACGGGGATGTTGACGGATCCGGGGACGGAGCGGGTGTCTGAGGGGGGATGGTCCATCTCGGTGGTTGCCATAGTGGGAGAGGGAGAGGGAAGAGGGAAAAGAGCCCTATGATATAAGCTGGCGGAATAGATTGGAAGTATCAGAGGTGAAAGGATGGGTGTATATGCTATGTCCTTCTGATGACGACAAAGGTGATATTGATGGGCTGAGCAGTCGCAAAATGGATAGTGAATTCCCGAGTCATTGAGATATCATAAGGGCGTTCCATGCCCGGCTTTTATACTTATGCACTGCTAACTGCTACTACTACTAGTCGTAATAAGAAGCAGGTACCCATCCCTCCCAGGTGCCTTACAATGCTACCCAACAAGCCGACTCTCGCCCCGAATACTACTACTACTACTACTCCCACTCCTACCTACAGCAACACAGAATGGAAGTATGGAGTACTAGCATGAATCGTACGGACGTAGTCCACCCCCGCAAAACGGCATGCCGAAGTCAAAAATGGCGGGGGGGGGGGGGGGGGGGGGGGGGAGAGTGAGTGATGGGTAGTAGTTGCGGGGGTCGGAGCCGCTCGAAGTCGGTGCCGATCCAGAAAAGCGGACCCGATCCCCCGATGATGCTTTTTTTCGGACATCAGGAACGGGCGGCTCCTTTGAAACCACTCTTCTCCTCCTTTCCTTTTTTTTTCACCACCAAGATTATACCAATAGGAGGAGGGCGAGGACACTTCGAGTAGGAGCTCCCCACGCAAGGTACGGGGTAGTGGTACCGAGCGCGCACGTGGACGAGGTGGGCTTCCGTTGCTCCGAAAATTCCTTTCCCCGTGGGGAGCGGAGGAGAGGTAGCAGGCTTTAAAAGCGGATGCTTTGTCGTTCTTCTCTTTCCAAACACTTTTCATCTTCGGAATTCCAAGTACTTCTCCCAGGTCAATGTTGAAAACATGGCTGCCTCATACACAATTCGTAGACCTTGTTCACTACGACTTTGCCGAGTGTTTAAAGAAGAGAGAAAGAGAAAGAGAAGAAGGAGGAGAAAGAGCTCGAGTTGGCTCTGAAGAAGAGTCTAGATAATACCATTCACTGGAGAAAAGAGCAAGTCACTGAGCAGCTTTGAGACTTGTCTTTTTTTTTCTCTCCTGACGCTCTCGTGAAACTGTTGATGCATGTTTCGGAAGAGCTCGCGCTGCTGCCGCCGCTGGTTCTCTGTCAACCTTCTACTCTTTACCAGCTTACTATGATGGTCTCAGTCCGGCTCTCGTCTCGGCCCAAACCCGATTATCTAACATAGTCTTGAAGACGACGCGTGGTCTTGATGACTTGATTCAAAAGGGGTTCGGCAGAGAGGGGCGTTCATGTCTTGCTCATCCCGTTGTTTGCACGTTGATGCTCTTCGCCTAATTATAATATAAAAAGTATACTCGGTGTGCCATGCTGAGCAGAAAAGCTCCAAAAAAGAAAAAGAAAAAAAAGAAAAAAAGAAAAACCCGGCAAGTGTATCTAGTGTCAGAAAACTTGATGTAGCATCAAGTACACGCTAATATGCATCATTGGCCCCATCATGAACAGTCTTATAGAGCAATGCGTAGAAACCGTCCATCATATCGGTGAATTTTCACGTTTTCTATAGACGACCATCACTTGACGGGCATTTCCCCACAGCCTCAGATGGGTACACACACACACACACACACAGAGAGAGAGAGAGAGAGAGAGAGAGAGAGAGAATCCACCCCCGCATGCACGGAGTAGATCTAGCGTCACTAGCTTGACTTGGGGGAATGAGGAGGCCACACACCTCGTCACACTCGGCACATTAAACATAACTTCAAGCCAATAGGCCCTTCTCTTTTCTCTATTCTTTCCCTTCCGTATATCCATCATTGTCTCACAACCCATTAGAATACGGTACTCGTTTGCGGTATTGGTCCACTTTAGAAGTAAACACCGTATGACCAGCAGCCATCAGTCCCTAGTATTCGTAAATATGTCTTCCGCGATGCCGAGAATGAGGCGCCAAAATCACTCCTGCGATCAATGCAGGAGGTCCAAAAAGGCATGCGACGGATACGCTTTGAACCAGAATCGCCGCCAGTCAATGGCCGACTCGCCTTTATCGACGAACTATCTGGAACCCAGACCGTGCTCATATTGCGTTCGCACCAAGAAAATATGCACCCTGAATAAGTACTGGGCGGGTTCAGACGAGTTGCCCCATTCATGCTCTTACTCCTCCTTGCAGACTCCGTTATCAGCTTCAACTCCGTCTGAACCTCAGCCCAAGTCCAGTCAGGATGCGAACAGGGTGCAGCTGGACTCAGAGGCATTGCAAACACTTTTATTTGACCACCAAGGCGGCTCCGAGGGTACTTTAAGCTTTCTGCAGATGCCAACACCAAGCCAAGTCTCGTTTCCTTGGAAGACGCCAGGCTCGAGCTTCGAGTGTTCCAGTAATGACTACTACCCATATCATGACTTGCCCGGCCCCATGCCGCTTGGGGAAGAGGATATAAGGACCAACTTGTCTCAGCGAGACAGGGCTATCTCTCCCCTTGCGTTTAGAGAAGAGTTGGGAGGATTTGAAAAGGGCTTCATAGGCACCGATGGAAGAATCCAAGAAGATACACCATCCGAGTTATCCGGAGGGTCAAACACCACGATCTGGGGACCGTCCCCATCACTATCGAGCGCGCCCGCACCGGTAAATCCCCATATAGAGGCTAGCAACACTCGAGAACACAATAGGAGGCGCCGCCTTACACAGATGATCAGTCGCCAAAAAGTAGCGGAAAGTCGTTCTTTTTCATCTCACAGCATCGACCACGCACTGGCCTCGAGGTCAAACAGCTATCTCATCACCGAGAGCCTGCTCCGCATTTACCACGACGTGCTGGAGAATAATCTTGCCTGTTGGGTTACAGAAGACACTTGTCCCTATCGCATGATGCGTACGGCCCCATACGTGGAAGTGACCGCCGCTGTAGCTCCTGAATGGGGCGCCTCGTGGTCCAATCGCATGTACCGAAGGGTGAAGCAGCTCGACCGCGTCGCCCAGTCACAGGGTCTAGTGCGACTCACAGGCACGGAGAACCGTGCCGCCTCCAAAGCGCTCGAGCTAGCCATAATGGCGTTTGCTACGCAGTGGTCGCAGGGTGCAAGAAGGAGAGACAGGCTCGCTGCAGAAGAAGGAAACAATCATAATGACGACGACTTGAGGGACCGTTTTGAGGAAAATCTTCAGCAGTCGGTGTGGGAACAGGCCAAGCAGGCGCTGCAGCAGGTTTCCCACGTCGAGTCCTATCGCGTCGTTTACGCCGAGCTCATATTTGGGCTTATCAATAGGCCCTGGGGTGCGACTGCTTCTCCAAACAATTCTCCACTGTACGCGGGGACCTCGTCGACGGTTTCGTTGCTAAACCAGGTGAGAGGCATATTAGAAGATGAGGGACCCCCTGTATGCCTAGAGAGGGCCACTCGAAAAATACACGCCATGAAGTACAGTCTTGATGCCAAAGCCTCGAACAATAACCTGAATTATCAGGAAAATGAGCCACAAGGGATGAAAGTACCGATGGATACTCAAGAGAGAGGGACGATCGGGTTGCTTTACTGGCTCGCAGTCATGTTTGACACTGTATCGTCGACGATGAATGAGCGGCCCGTGACCGTTCCAGACGAAGATTGCCAACACGACCAAGCTGCAATCGAAGCTGCATCGTCACCAGCACAAGCCGCGAGTGCAAGGTGGAAGCTAGACCTCTACGCACAAGAAGACTCGACGCATCCTGTTCCTATACGCTGGCCCTGTTCGTATGAGCAAGCAACCAGGGCAGTGGCGCGATCCGCAGCCGTGAAAGTGCTCCTGTTCCGGTACGTCTGGTACCTTCAGAAGGCGGTACGGGGAGCTCGAGGTAGTGCGACTGTCAGAGACGTGGTGGCGCGCATCATGACGGTTTATCGATACTGGAACCGGACGCATGGGCCCTTCTTCCAGGACCTGGTGCGCAGCTACGATGCGGTGCCGTCAAGGATCAAGAGCTGGTTCCCCTGCATCGCCATACCATGGGGCCTGGGTTGCCTCATGGTGGCAGACTTGATGCAGGAGGCTATGCTCACGGCTACTGATGAGGGGGAGGAGGAGCAGATGGAAGGATGGACTGGTATTGCGGCAAAGATTCGGCAAAGTAGTGCTGTAGACCTTGCAGACTTGGCACGAGTGACAACCCCGGCTCTCATCTCCGACGCATCTCCAGAGCAACTGAGTGGTCTGCACTTTGCCGTCAATGAGGGGCCCTTGTTGACGGAGCCGTGGACTGTCCTACTTGTTCGTGCTTTTTCCGGAGCAGCTGTCTTCTTCTTCGAGGAAATAGACGAGGGGGAGCAGGAATCGGCGATACTAGGGAAAGACGAAGGTCTTCGAGAGACCCTGGAAAGATGTGAGCTGTGCGTCAGGGCTCTGTGGTTCCTGGGCAGGAAATCTGAAATGGCGCGGAGTCTAGCAAGGGTGTTAAATGACGAACTTGGAAGGAAGATAAGGACTCATGGGTAGGTAAGATCGGTGAATTTGCCAATTTTGAGCGTATATTCGACGGCGCAAACACAATGTGTCGGTATAGGCTACTGGTGTTGGCGATGTAATCTGGTACGGGTGCTGAACTGTGTAGTTGAACGGAGTTACGACGCTACTAGTACTTGTATCGATGAGGGATTTCGTGATTATGTGATCATTCTCTCCTTGAAGCTGATATGTTCTTTCTTTATTGACAGTCACTAGTTGCTGCCCTAACTGTATCGTAATATGCAATGTCCAGGGAAACTACTACCTTATTTATTAAGTAAGTGCCTACCTGTCTATTGCGTGTTCACGGAAGGAGCGCTTTTCACATTCAACTCAATATAGCAAGTTCCTGCCTCTCTCGGTTATGATTGCCTATTTTTGTCTGTCGTGGTGGTATTAGGAAGGTAAGCCCCTATAATAATGGAAATCGCACTTAAGACAGTGAAGAGGCCAAAGAATACTCAGTGAATTGTTAGGTACTCGCCGTCGGCATGGAATGATACTACTAGAAGGTGTCGCATAAGAAGAGATGAAATGCAGCAGACACTCTTCAGGTCTTTATCTTCATTCGGGGTTAGGAAGATGCTGCACAGATCTGATATATGACGAGCGAAGATGAATGCAAAATCACTTCCACATGAATTTTTTAATTCATCCTTCTCCTCGGCAGTGTACCCATTTCATGTCCATCTACACAGTCGTACCTCCACATAGTCTTATTTCAGTTCATTCATGCCTACGAGTGGGATTGAGTTTGTGAGAATAGTTCTCTTTTATTCAAGGGGTTAAGCACCAGGATCTCTGTGATTTATCCTCTTCCTTCTTGATATCTTGATCCTAACACCATGATCGACCAATTATCCTATCCCATGTAATCATCTGCAGTGCAATTCCTCTATTTCATATCGTGTGGTAGCCAAACATCAGTCAAATGTCCTCCCCATATCTTATCAACAAGACCGATACAAGACGTTATCCTTCTTGCCATATATATCATTCTGTAGACCAACGACTTAGCCAAAAGATCGAATTCCGGAGGCCAAGAAAAGAATTGCGTATTAATACGATGGTGGCAGCTGAACGATAAACTGACGCATGCCAGAGGTGGGCGACTTACCGAGGGTGCGGATCGCGAGGCCCTGCTTCTCGGTGATTTCGTGAACCTCTTTCTCGCCGCGCTTCCAAGAAGGGAACATGATGTATTTGGTTCCAGAATCAAAAGTGAAGTTGCCAAGCTTGGTGTAGCGCATGCGAATGTTGGCGGTGACCTCGAAAAAGTGCATGGAGCGGTGCATCTTGGACTCGACATTCCAAGTTGTCTCGGGGTTGAGGTTGCGGACAGACTCGGGGTCAACTACCTCACAAGGAGGGTCGACATCGGCTTCGATACCGGCATATCGCTGGATGCCCTCCAGGTAGCTGTTGAAGAACTTGTGGTAGGCCTGGGTCTGGTACGATGCCTGGGTCTTGGCCTCCTGATTATCGTCGGGGCCGTCCTGACCGATGATGAGTCTATCTTGGGGGCCTAGGTGCTTGCGGAACTCGCGGCAACGATCATCGCACATGTTGTCCGGGGCATTGTAGAAGATGGATCCCATAGAGAGGAAAAGACGCGGGCCGGTGATGTTCCCGAAGTAAGCGTCGCCGTGTTCGAAGCTGCCCTACAGCCCGAAGCACTCGAGATCAACAAACTTGGTGGTGGCGCGCTGCACCTGCTTGAGAAGAGAGTCGAAGTTGACGTCGAGTGGCAGATAGCGGCAAGTCTTGCCCAAACCAATGAAGGCGTGCACATAAGGTGCGTACTTTTCAGAGTTAGCAGCGCCAAGGTCAATGATGGTAGTGCCGTCTGGCAGTTCGCTAGCCACATCCAAAGCCGTCTGATGGATAAGTTTCATTTCATCAGTGGTCTGGTATGAGTTGTCGGCGATGGTGTTCCACTGGGGCATGCCCTCGATATAGGCTACCTCCTTGGGGAAGTCACCCAAACCTCTAAAGGCTAGAGGCAGCTGGTTGGCAAGATCGGTGCTGAAGGTACGGCCACCAATGTCGATGACCATGGGGTGTGTAAGTGGTTGGGGGTCCGACAGATCCATGTCGATACACTTTGAAGTGATAGTGTGTAAGTGTATGTGCTGTGTGTTGTAGTAGGTATGAAGTCTGTTATGACTATCAAAGAGGTTTGATGAAGAGATAAGAAGTGTTGAAGTAGTAGTTGTGGGTGATGAAAAGGAGGAAAAGAAAAGAGAGGAGGAGAGTAGACAAGGGCGTGGTCTTATAGTAGTGGCTTCGACGACAGATTCAACGCAACCACTCATAAATCCTATGTCAATATTCGTGGGCCTGTTGTAAAGTAGTGAATGCTGTATTTGCAGATATTACGAAGCTAGCTAGGAGGGGAACCTATAGGCTGTACTTGGGTAGACACACGGTTGCCTTGGGGGTACGCCAAAGACTTGACTAGTAGTGTTCTTCTATTTTCAGGATTTATTCAAACGGCGGGGTGAAGCAATTCTTCTCATAGACTTTGCAATATTAAACCACGGTCAGCAATGCCTGGCAACAGAAATACGTGGCTTGCTCTCAGTTTTCAACACTAGTCTACGATACTAGAATTCCCGTACACCACTACTCATTACATGAAGTGAATGAAACATTGCAGTCACTAGACAAAAGCCCATGTTTAACGTGTACAGGCATGATGCGGCTCTTTGTACTCATCCTTCATAACTAGTTGTAACCATGTTTCTAGTCATAACAGTCACATCACTTGAGATTAATCACATATTACATACTTGGGCAATCCAACCACGTCGACTTCATACCAAGCTACTATAGAGAATACTACACTTTACAAGGTGTAAACAAGTTTCTCAGCGCTAACCTTGCCGGCCCTCAGCTCATCCATGCCCTTGAGCACGCCCTCAAGCCCCTCCCCTCCCCTGTTAAGCACGATGCGAGGCACCTTAATCTTGCCCTCCTCCAGAAGCTGCCTGCTGACCTCCCAGAACCTCTTGGCAAACTCGAATTCGTCGGGCTTGGGCGCCGTCTCCTCACCCTTCCTGTATCCCTCGCCGAAGATGCTGTACATGAGGGTGACGTGGGGCCCGTCAACATTTGGGTTGACGGCCCTCAGCTTCTCCACGTCGGGCGGCATGATGGACGCGTACTTGCCGCCGCCGGCGCTGGTCAGGGCGCCGCCGATGAGCTCGGCCCCGGAACCGGTACAGTCCCACGCCAGCTTCAGGCCGTCGCCCGTGTAGGCACGGATGTCGGCGCCGGCGGTGGGGGACTTGTAGTCGAAGACCTCGGAGGCGCCGAGGGAACGGAGGTAGTCAAAGTTGTGGGGGGACGCGGTGGCTATGACCCTGAGGCCGGACAGGCGGGCGAACTGGATGCCGAAGATGCCCGTGGCGGTGCTACCGCCGTGGATGAGGATGGACTGGCTATCCTTGGTGGACTCGGTGGGGAGAGGCAGACCCAAGGTCTTGTACAGGCCCTGACCCTATTTTGTGCAGTCTGTGAGCATCATGCTATGCAAAATATGGTGGATGCTTTGGGGGGGGTTCATGACTTACAACTGTAGAGATGGAAATGCCCAGCGTGGCTGCTTCTTGGTCGCTCACGTTGTCGGGGGTCTTGATCTGGACATCACCCTTGACGGCGATGTAATTCGCAAAGGCACCATTCTCATGCTCAGTACGATCACTATAATCAATTTTAGCCTCAATACACATTCTTGTGTAATGCACATTCTTGTATCTCAAGTAGAGAAAGAGTGTTCACTCACGCTCCGTGAACGGGGCCGCTGATACGGTCGCCCTTCTTGAAGGCCTTTGTGACCTTGCTTCCGACGCTCTCGACCACTCCAGCGTAGTCGCAGCCTATCCTCGACCCGGGGTCGGTGAGGCCAAAGTCGACGTGCTTCCAGTCCGTGGGGTTGACGCCGACAGCATTGACCTTGACCAGAACGTAGTCGCCGCGGAGGCGAGGGACGGGCACTTCTTGGATGGTGGCGAGGGCCTTTTTGGCGAATACAATCGCCTTGGTGGTAGATCTGACGGATGACATTCTTGCAGGTTTATGAACGATGGAGTGAAGTGCGTTGAGTTACAGCTGGTATGATAATGGATGTTTTAATGTGGGCTGAGGTGGATGTTGTAAAAGATGAAATGTTGTATTCATAGCAGAAGACGAGGGCTTTTATAATACTTTTTTCATTATGCGTATATGATCCCATGCTTCCCATGGAGGTTGCTATCATGTAATCCCGCCACCTATCTAACCATTACATCGCATGGCCGGTCCTTGTGTGACGCTGACCTTCATTATGTAACTTTCGTTGTCCGAGAGTTTCCACGGAACGACGGATTACTATTCGGTGGGGGTGGGTCGGCTTTCCTGTTTGGGTAGTTTATCCATATCCCTAGGCCCGACGGAGGATAGGGAAATAGTTTCACCTCACCTGCATATTACCCTATTGTCTGTCTACTATGTAGATAAAGCCTCAGCCAAGGTATGCAATAGAGTCGACTACGTAAGAAAAATAATTATTATAAAACCTGTATTCATTAAATTGATCATAATAGGAAGTATTTGATATAATCTGTGAAGAGCTATTTGTTAGAATTTCATGTCAAACCTAATAGTTCAGATAACGGTAAGTTATCTAAACTGTACCTTTTTATTTACGTCAGCCGTAAGAAGAAGTCAAATGTCTTTTGGGGTATACAGCGAAACGTATAATATATTCTTGAGTGAAATTGGTTTTTTGTATTGTGTATAGATATGATATTACCCTCAGATCTCCACTGAGAACGTGATAATTCTCCAAGTGCTTTCATGTCACAAAGAGAGGGCAGTTTCCTTTCTGTGTCTCTTGTCCACATCTGGCACATCTATAGACTGTCTGGTACTGGGCAAGCTAGGTTCTGCGTCAGCGGCACATAATGTACTTAGATTATTGTAGAGAACTTACGGGAGCAGACCTCGTCGGGGTTATCAGAGCCGACGCACTCGCAAAGGCAAAAAGAGCCCTCGTATTCGATCTCGTTACCTGCCTCAAGGCAGGTGAACAGGGCCACATCAACGGCGGGGACCGAACCATTGCCAACATCTTTCTCGATGAGGTTGGCCAGCTGAGCTTCGGTGTAATCTACTTGCCATTAATGCTTCTTGTCTCTTGCCATGATATTTTAGGAACTTCCAGCCTTACCTCCTGCATCGAGCAGCACTTTTCCGCAGTAGACTTTGCCAGGGGTGCACTTGGGAGCCGCCAGGGCGGCAAGAGGGGCAATGAGCATGGCAGCAAATATCTCGAAAAACTTCATGTTGGAGAAAGGGGGGTATGAGAGGTATATGAACTGTTAAAACAAACAATTTGGTTGGGTTTGGCAAGTATAAACGCAAGAATATCTGGGCAAGCCGTCCCCTTTTATAGACCAAGTCCTGGGTCCAGGAGCAACACGAGCACAGAAGCAGAACACACTACTTCTTATTTTCTATGGATCTTCTAGATAGAGCTACTGGGAAACCTGGAGGTTATGCTTGGCATGCATTGTACATATTGCCTATACTGATCCGTCTGGATGGGCGGTCCCTCGGCCCCGCCATAGCTCAGAATTCTCAACGTGCCCGATCTAGTACTGTCATGGGTCAAGGAAACAGCGATCCGCTGTGCCCCTTTCTGGGGAAAGAAGTCGTCGCCTCGATCCTATTTAGGATATGACCGGAAGATGGCGGTGTATTGCCGCAAGGGCTAACCGGGGCTGAGCACGGGAAGACTATGAAGCTATTACGGCACAGTCAAAGAGTGGAGGCACCCCTCGTGAGATTTCCGGGGACTTTTGAGCTGTATGCTGGATATCGGGTATGGACTAAAGGGTATTAGACACCTAGCAACATCTGTTATACTTAACAGGCACAACAAAGAGGGATGATTCTCTGCATCAATAAATCATTCCTGGAAGCTATCGAGTGTCATATGTCTTAGGCGAGCATCTCCTCTCTGCTTCAAAGCTTCTTTATATGCTAAACTAGATAAACAAACTTACTCTACTAACACGATACCTTAACAAACAGAAGGAATATTCTTTTCCGCGTTCTATATCAAGTTGAGAATAGTTACATAAGTTCCTATACCCCTATAAGACCTTCTGCACAGCATACACACTGAAAGGTAGGACAACACTTTAAGAAGCTAAAAATTATGACAATCTGCTAGAGTGAGACAGAAAATCGAAACACAAAAAGCAAAAAAAGAATTTGGTATAGGAACAGCCCAACGCGGGGGTCGAACCCGCAGCCTTCAGATTGTCAACTTATAAGAGTCTGACGCTCTACCGATTGAGCTAGCCAGGCGAAGCTCGTTATCGTGAATCGATTACATAATTTGGAGAGTTGTAGGTGCCTAAGTAGGCTTACTCCGTTCTCTACGGAGTACTCAGGCCGGGCACCTCTTCTGTCCGTATCCCTACTACTAAGGACTAGTTAGGTACTGCTACAGGGCCCCGCGCGAGCGCACCTTCACTGCCGATGGCGCTAAAATGTAGGCACGTCGCCCGTGAACTTTACAGCTGGCGCCAAGTACGGCGACGCACCAGCGATTGAGTTGTGGTTAACCTTCTGCGGGTGGTTGGATTGGATGAAACTCGGGAACATCATGATTCACCTCGCTACTTGGGATGGTATTGCAATCTTACACACTACAGACACTCGGCCATCAACATCACCACCAAGGCGTTGCGGATATTACAAGACAATGCGTCCGAGATAAGTATCAATATCCATACATAGCCTCTGGCCATCTTCTGGAGTTGTTTGTTGCGCCACGAGCTTTTGGTAAGGTGTTCTATACTGTCTCGGCCCAAGTAGCATTGAGAAGAGACAAGAAGAAAGGCCATTGTATTACCGTTGATCTTCCACTAACACTTGGAAAGCTTAGTCGGATCTCTCAATGGCTCGAACCCGCGCCTTGAGCGCCAATGCCACGGCACACCGGAATCGAAGCCGTCCTAACACCGGATCGACCCGCAAGTCTCGAACCTCGCTACCACGACGGAGCAAGTATACGGCGACACAGCGTCTAGCTGAGTCTGATGCCGAGGACGATCAAGATGATACAGTCGAGTCCGACACCCTCGGCGGTGATGGCGAATCCGACGACGAGGACGCTTTGAGCCTGGAGGACGATGATGACGATGATGACGATTATGATCTGGCCATCGCCCCGAAGCGTCGCAAGATTGAAGTGTTGATACCGGCCCCTCCCAAGTCTCGGGGTACACCACGGAAGCGTAATACAAGGACCCGGGTATCATCCGGGGCATCGTCCGGGGCATCGCCACAGGGGGGGAACAAGAGGGGTCCTCCTAGGTTTGTCCGTGCATCACCAAAGACTTCAAAGGTTTCTCCAAGAAAATCAAAGATAGAGGTTGTGACTGTACCCGATGGCGTGATACCCGATTGGAAGTCACCCCGAATTCCATTTACAGCATGGTCCGACGTGTTTCACTACGCATCTGATGCTGCAGAGGATACAAGCTGGCTTCTCAATACGGCTACAATATGTCGAGCCTTCTTCGAGCCAGCCATGTCCGTTCTCTACAGGGTCATTTCCCTGAAGACCGCCAGCAAGGCCAGGAAGCTTCATGCATCTCTGGAACGGTCTCCTGATGAGACTCTCCTCAATTACCGGATCAAAGCAAAGTCTTTGGCATACTGCATAGACGTGCGACCGCTAGCTCCCATACATCAATTTCTCAAATTCCTTCCAAATTTGAGAGAACTCGTCATTTACACTCGTCTCGATGAGCCACCGTATCGATCCTTTGACGTCACAACTCGATGGAAGTATTCTCAAGAGCTATTTCACGCCTTGCACGCCCCACCGGAGGGCTCCGAGAAGGCGGAAGCAACACCGATGCCGAGATCGTTGAAGCATTGGGAATGGAGCGGGAGGTTCCTTGAGGGCTACGTTACTGATGTCGTGGACATGCAGCGCATACATAAAATGTCTGCTTTTGACCATTTGACCAGTCTGAGTTTCACCAATTTCCAGGTCCCGTCGCTTAACAAGCGTGCAGCAGATCTCGATGAAGAGGAGGATGGGTCACACCCTGAGGATGATGCTTTCGTTGACGCGGTGGCCGATTCGCTCCAGCCTCTCACTAACCTGACAAGACTGAGTTTTGAGTCGTCCACTGCTCTTACAAGTCGTCTACTGATGAAGTTGCCGACGACACTTGAGCACTTTCAAATGATCAATTGCTGGGAAATCACGTCGGAAGACCTCCAAGAGTTTTTGGCGACTCACGGCTCGCAGATGCAGAGCCTAATTTTGAAGCACAACATCTCTCTTAATCTCGACTTCCTCCCGACGCTTGGCCAATCTTGTCCGAAACTACAAGATCTGTCAATGGACATGGTGTACTTCCGCACTCATGACTCATTCGATGATAGTCAGCCGGACTATGATTTCGTTCTGCACGCTGATTCTGTGCCCCATTGGCCGAAGACCCTGCGGTCGGTAAGCATTGAGCATATACGTGGATGGGATATCGACATAGCAGAGATGTTTTTGCAGTCTCTCGTCGACTCTGCGCCAGATCTTGCCGACCTGCGGCACATCAACATCAAGACTATGCTCAGTATCCCGTGGCAGACGAGAGCCCAGCTTCGTGGCGAGTGGAGGGACAAGTTTGAGGCGGTGTTTTTGCGGCAATGCGACCCTCCCAAGCTTCATAGGACAATCCACCAGAATCCCGACGACACCGGGCAGAACGAGCCTATGAGACAGAAGAAAAAGAAGAGGCATAGCTCACCCTCTCGCCGCAGCGGAAGAATCGCAGCTCACGCTTCGGATTCGGATCGCAATGGCCATGGGTTACGCAAGCGCGGAAAGCCCACATATCATGTTCCTGACACGGACGAAGATGACCTATCCGAATCGGAGCCTGAGAGCGACATGGGCGATGAGGCGACAGGGAACGACGACAACATGAACGAAGGCACCAAGGACGAGGACCGCGTGTCTTTTGTTCAAGGCAAATGCCAAACGGTCAATATACTCTTTGACAATCAAAAGGTTAGGGAGATGCAATATGGGATGGAGGACTTTAATGATGAGGATAACAACGAGTCTTCCGATCAGGAATGGGACGGGAATGATTGAGCCGAAGCTCTGGATTGAGCGCATTGTACGGGGGTTATAGAGACACGAATTAAATATTCGGCCGCGAGGCCTTTTGGGTTTAAATAATGGCTAATACACGGGCATCGAATGTGCTTTGCACGCAACGCAGTTCACTGAACTGTTATTCACCACCGAGAATGTACGAGATTGCACTACAATCGAGTTATGGACTTTGATCCCCCATCAGTCACTCCTGTTGCCATATTTGCTTCAGCTCTCGTTCCAGCGAATACCCTGGCCATCCTGCCCGCTGGCTACAAGCGCCGATGAGGTCCAGCACCGCCGACCGCTGCCTATCATCTTCCAATACCATACCGGCTACACAAGACGGGCCATTACACCCACCACATTAGCAACTCCGAAGTCATGGCGCGCGCAAGGGTTCGGCGAGATCTGAGGTGTAGCTTTACCTATGAATGCGCACTGGGTCGACATGACGCTCGAGCCGTAGTCGCCGGACGTCTGGGCGATGCCGCACACGATGTTGGCCCATTTTCGGAAATTCTTTTGCCTGTGCAAGTGCGAGGCCGTGCCGCCGGAGCAAGGTCGGTTGAGGTGCACGAGTATGAGGGAGCAGTAGTATATCTGCATGGCCACACCTGCGCGCACGTTAGATAGTGAGCCCTGTATGTTGACTTGTAAATTCTTTGGCCTACCAAAAGCCGCGGGCCGGATCCAAACAGGCTCGAAACCTCCGCCATCTGTATCTGGCGAAGCGGGAAGAGGGAGCGGCTCAAACTCCACAGTCAGGTGCGCTTTCCACTCCTCCAGGCGCTGCAGCAGTACATCTGCTTCGAGAGACCTCTCGAGGCCGTGCCTCGGAGTGGCATCGTCGTCCTGCGCCGCGCAGTAGCCGACGACCTGAGCAAAGTTGTACACGGCTCTGGCGGCAAGCTCACTAGGATTCAGCTCCTTTACGCCGCGAGCGGGCTGCCAGAACGTGAACGGCTTGCGCCTCTCCCGGAACGCGGCCCAGGCGTCCTGGCACACCCACGCCCACCAGACGGCCTGCCTCAGCCCGCCCGAGTCGCCGTGTATCACCTGCGACCGCTGGATCCAGAAGACGCCCTTGAGGTGCTTCCCCCAGTCGGCGCCCGAGCCGTCGAGCATCTCGTACGAGGAGATGACGAGGGCGCCCGCGAGCAGCTCCAGGCTCGTCTTGTACGTGTCGTGCCGCATGGCCGTCTGGCTGTGGCGCAGGGTCCGGTAGTAGAACCGGATGGTGTCGCTCGCGTCGGGCCGGAAGCCGCCCGCGCACGTGGGCGTGTGCCGGTTCACGATGCGGAGGTGGCGGGCCGAGAGCGCCAGTATCGCGTTCATGAGACCGACATTATGTAGCTAAGCGTTTCTTCTTTTAGTAAAAAGGGAAGGAGAAAAAGAAGAAGAAGACGAAGAAGAAGAAGACGACGGAGAATGAATGAAGAAGGGGAAAAAAAGGCTGTGTGCCCCCTCGAGTTCTGAAGAAACATTCATACCTACAGCGAGATGAGGAACCAAAGTGCCAAACGGCTTCTGCGGATCGAACAAATCCATCTTTTGATCAAGTTAAAACGAAAACACTTTTCCCAAAAAAACCATGAATATTAGATAGAGTGAGAGAAAGACTTTACCCACTGGCTTATATGCTCGGCGAAGTGTCGGAACAGGACGTGTTCTTGTGGCTGAAGCCGTATAGGCTCAAGTGTCTTCCAGGCTTGCTTCTCTTTCTCGTGGGCCGAATCGCCCGCGCAAGCAATACGCTCTTGCAAATAGGCGCTTCTCGAGATGACGGTATTCTTCTTCTGTCCTCGCGGGATGATGTCTCTCTGGGGCTGAGGTTCTGCTGCCGGCGTTTCACGATCTAAATCTGCTGGGGTCTGGATAACGGAGTTGCCGAATATATCAAGGCCGTTGACACCAAGCCCAAGGTCCGTTTGCATGCCATCGTTTGTGGCTGCGTCGGCGATGAGTAAGTCCAGCCATCTCGCAGTTGGCGAGCTGTCTCTCTGGCCCGTTCCAGGCTCTGGGGTACACGCGTATGGGAGAGGACACTGCTCCAGAAGCCCCGTGGTCAACGAAGTCCCGTCATCACTAAAGGCATGGACTTGCGGCGGGTGCACTGTTTCCTGGCCAGCTCCGTATTCTTGTCGACGGTTTAGTCCAACCAAGGAACGACTAAAGATATGACGGCTTGCTTGCTCCTGTGTTATATTCGCGGAGGTCACTCGTTCATCATCACTTTGGCCTGCATTACCGCCGGAGCTGGCGTGCTCCCCGGCTTTTGCAACATTCCCTGTTCTTACAAGTTGACCAGAATTATCGAAACGGAGCAGGCTTTTCCCCGTTTGCGTATGCGGATCAGTATTCAAAGACACATCTGTCAATGATGATACTTGCACTGGGCCAAGCGTTTGCTCACCATCTTCATTGCGCACTGGCTTGGCCGAGACATTCGTAGGGCCGTATATGTTTGACTGTCTCCGGGATTCTCGAGGCCTATTTACCCGACAAGGCGAGGAGGTGTACTCGCATCCCACGTTTCTGCGCTCGCAACCGCCGCAGCGTGGTTTTACTTCGTCACATTTGACATGCCTCCGACGACATGTAACACTAATACAAAAAAGAGAGAAAAAAGAAAAGATTATGCGTCAGCCGCTTCACCTCGCACTTGATGCTCAAGAGTTTTGATCACTCGACGTGACACACACACACACTCACCACCCTGTCGTCTTGCGCAAGCCCTTTCCCCTCGATAAACGACCCCGGGTGAAGCGACGGGGTTCCTCTGGCATGACGAATACGAGCTTTCCGTACAACACTCTCTCTCAAATTTTACTCTTGCTTGTTGGGTTTTTAAGAACAAAAGACGAAAAAGAGCAGAAGAGGAGGAGGGGGAGGTGTTGGCTCAGTCAGGGTCGAGATAACTTACTGACAAGCTACTCTTTCACCCAACCCAATTCGTCTATAGAGACTTCGATCAAGGCTAGTTATCTTGGTGAAGGTTGCCTTGCCGCATGGCCTCAATTGAGGAAATCTTTAAAAAAAAATTGAATCCTGGTTTGACGGGCGGGTGACGGTATTATTAGGAACGCAGTTGGGTCAAGAAAATATGGGGAAATTGGTGACGGGAAGGCACTTGCATATCCTCGGTACGTACCGATCTCTGGGCTGCAACTTGAGGCTTCCCCGGATGTAACAGGAATGACTAAGCCAACCCCAATTACCCCAGTACGTGAATACAACCTACGGAGTATGATTCCCTACAGCGAATACGGAGTACGAATCGGAGTACAAGACCTAGATGAAACACCCCTTCTTGGACCACATCGGATTCTTGTAATCCCATCACAACAACATCAAGTCCTCCATCAAAGGTAGTTCTCAAAGGCAATATTCATTGACCGGGAAGAATTCTTCTGTCAATTTTCTTTCCTCTCATCTGAAGCCCGTTGCCGCCAACTTAATATCGCCACTTCATATGCATCGGCCGTTGAAGTACAAATACAAGAAAAAGAATCATGTCTGGTGGCACTCAGCAGAGCCATTGGAGCACATGACCAGCAAGCCTGCAAAGAGAGGAGAGGCGTACATGCAAGCAGCGTATTACATACTTTCTCGGCTGATGGTTCCGTCTCCTATTTCGATACCCACAAATTGACTCGATGGGCAAGACGAATAAGAAACCTGCCAAGGTCAAGAAGCGCAAGACGTTCACAGGGTAATACTATTTGTTTTCTAGCACGTTGCCCTTGTCACGTTCAGATCAGTCATTGATTCTTGAGAGTAGATGTTGGACCTGCCGGTCTAGAAAGGTCAAATGCGACTTGGCTCGGCCGCGGTGTACTCGTTGCATCAAGGCCTGCATACAATGTCGTGGCTACAATGTCCAACTGCACTGGGTCTCTCCAGACGACAAAGTATCGCCGTCGGCCATCAGGAGACAGGCAATGAGCCTGGAGTGTATGTCCCTTATCTGCACTGCTCTATATCGTGGCATACCAACCTTCGCGGGGCGCTACTGACATGACTTATAGTAGGCAATCCTCACTGGCCTCCAGATACAATTGGAGACATCGATAAACATCTGCAAGATGTTGATGAACATGAGCACGGCGGTGATCAACATGGTTATGCTTCAGGTCCCTTTACCGTGTTCTACGTTGGCGATGCCGATAACGACTCCAGGCCAAGTCCTTGCTCCGACCACCGTGTCACAGACGTAGACGGGGACATTGACCTGATTGAAACGACTAGCCAGGCTACAAATATTACAGGGGCGAAGCGGTTTTCAGTGGAACACCCAATGATATCTGGGAGTCGGTGTATCTCATACGGCTTACGTCAACGTCACCTAGATAAGGCGCCGCATTCCATCGGCGATGACGACTCACCTCAGGATGTAGTGCTGTGGAAAGACAGGCAAGCCGATGAATCAGATGCCGTAATGTATATCCCTCCTGAGATTATACCATCACACGACGATTTGGTTGCCAGATTGATGAATCATTACTCGAATACTGTCGCTACAATCTTGCAACCAGTAGTGCATTCACGAAATGCCTACAGCTCATACTATGCTTCCAATGCCATGACCGTCATCGGATCACTCCCGTCAAGAGGCAACACGCAGCAAATCGAAACTTCAAGCAGCAAACTGGCCTTGCTGTTCTCTCTGCTCGCCTCCTCGAGTTTCCATTTACGAGGCCACGATAGACTCTCCGATGCTGATAAGCTCGCGAGATATTTCCACATGAAGTCCCTTTCACACTTGCGATTGGCTCTTGAATCACTACGCACATTGGACGACCAATCGATGGCAACGTCCCGTAGCCAGTCTACCCCGGGCTACGAAGATGTGCTTTCAGTCATCCTTACCTTGGTTACTGCCGATGTAGGTTCACTGGGAGACTTGCGATATTGGGTTTAAGCTAACTGATGTCAGATTATTGATGGCCAGATGAGCGAGTTTTGGATGCACCTGGATGCCACCACGGATATTGTACAGTATTTACGAAGTCGCGTTCAACCAGGTTCCGCTGGGGAACACCTCGTCAACATTTCCTGCTTTCTTCACATCATGCGGAACTCAACAGACGTCGACATCGACCCTGCACCTTGGCATCCAGAAGCAGACATGGGTCCCTTATTCGTCGGCAGCGGTCAGACTCTACAGTTCACGTACGGCATAACGGCGAGACTCACAAGCTTCCTCAACCGCGCTTGCGAGCTGGCCAGGAATTCGGCATACTACAAGTCGTGCCGAGGCGACCCGCCACCGGGATTCATAGATGCCTGCGACGCTCTTGTCAGGGACCTGGACGATTGGCACATCAGCCAGGAGCCTCTGGAATCCTTCTCCGACAGCGGAGACGTCACGACCTTTTTGGCGTCCCAGCACATGCTCGCGTTCGCCAAGGGCATCAGGATATACTACCACACGCGGGTCACGCCCTGCGACGACGGCACGATGCAGTCGCTCGTGCAAGGCGTCGCCTCGAACCTCGTGGGGATCGAGCAGCTGAAGAGGCGCTCGGGATATCACACTACGCCCACGGCCACCATCTCGTGGCCGGGCTTCATAGCGTCCTGCCACGCGAGGCCGAAGGCAAGAAACGTCTGGGCCACTTGGTGGGAGCAGATGCTCGACTACCGCATCGGGAACATCCGCGACCTGTGGCTGGTGGTGAGGGAGGTCTGGTCGCTGCAGGATGCCGGGAGCGTGGATGACCCTCCGTGGGCCAGCGTTTTGAGAAGGACGGGGAGACGGATCCTGGCCATCTGAGCGGATTCCAGTTGGGCAACTTGAATAGCTTGGCATTTTGGTATATTCAACAACACGCAAGAGAGGGGAGAGGACTAGTCAATTCTATATAGGAGACGTTGATTTCTTTGAACATGGAATTTGCAAAAGTGGTATGTAAAGTACGAGGAACCCTCTCTTATATCCGTCCAGATACTCGACGCGAGCGTGGCACGTTTCTCAGTGGGTTGAACGGCACATTCTAGCAAACTACACCAAGACCATTAGTTCTCTCCTAGGACATACACACGGACTATCATAGGGGAGGAAGAGGGGGAGAGATAGAGAGGTATCAGAAAAGGGGGGATGAGAGGGGCAGAAGAATAACGAATGAACGAGAGAGAGAATGGGACGGGATGGAGGGAGGGAGAGAGGGAACTCACTTCCAATAACTCCGTTGACGGGAATGTCGATGGACGTAGTATAGCTCGCCGCGTCGCTGAGGAGGTAGACGTAGGCGCCTCCGAGCTCGCGGACCTGCGCGAGGCGGGGCATGCCGCCGTAGTACCGGAGCTGCTGGTCCCAGTCGGGCTGGCGGGGCACCCAGTACGTCATGGCGGTGTCGACGAGGCCCGGGGAGACGGAGTTGACCCTGATGCCGTGGGACGCCCACTCCATGGCCAGGGTGTGCGTCATGTTGCGCACGCCGGCTTTCGAGGCGCCGTAGGGGGCTGATGGGACTCTCTGTTTTTGGCAGTCCGTTTAGCTTCTACGCCTTCTTTCTCTTTCTCTCCCTCTCTCTCTCTCGATATATATATATATATATATATATGAGATAGGGGGCGAGAGGAGGCGAGGAGGAGGTAATGACGAAGACATGGGAGCAGAGGACTCACCTTGTTGGGCCGGTACGACGCCATCGAGGCGGTAAAGACAATGGCGCCCTTGATACCAAGCTCGATAAACACGCGAGCCGCGGCGCGCGCGCAGAAAAACGCTCCAAAAAGCTGTAATCGAACCCCCGAATTCGCAGTCCCAAGTCAGCTTTATACTACACACCAAACTGACCCTCCTCCCTCCCCCTCCCCCCCTTCCAAAGACTCTAGAGGAGAGTACCACGAGGAGACCTAGGCTAAAAAAGGGGAGAGAGAGAGAGAGAGAAGAGGCTACTCACGTTGATGTTGAACAGCTCATGAATCTCCTCCTCGGTGAAATCCAGCGCGGACTTGTGGTTCGTCCGCCCCGCGTTGACAACCATGCCGTGCAGGGCGCCGCACTCCTCAACGATGCGCCCCACGGCCTCGGTCACGGCCGCCTCCCTCGTCACGTCGGCCCGCAGGGACCGGAGCCTGTCCCCCGGCCACCGGGCCTGCGCCGCGGCGAAGTCGTCCCCCGGCTCCGCGGCGCAGTCGATCGAGTACACCACCGCGGCGCCGTTGTCGAGGCACGACTCGGCTACGCCCAGGCCTATGCCGCGGTTCGCTCCCGTGACTATTTGTTTTTTTTAGCTCACGGATCCTTGGTCACCGTTTGAACGGAGATGGATGGTTTTCTTTCTTTTCTTCTTTTCTTGTGAGGAGGGGGTTTTTGCGAGGTGAGCCCTTACTTGCGATGATCTTTCCGCTCAGCGTGACCTTGGTCTCGTGAACAGAGGCGGCGGCGGCGTCAGCCACGGGGGGCACGACGGCCTGGGCCTCTGTCCCCGAGTTCTGAGCAGACTGAGAAGCCATGACGTATATTCTCCCCAGCAATATATATGGTCTGCTTTCGGTTACGTCGAGATGCTGAGATGAGTTTTGATCTCTTATTGAAACTTTGAAAATAAAAGAAAGAGAGATGTTGGTATTTCACATTCACACCAGAAGGAACAACATCGCTCGCGAAGTACCATAAACCGGAGTGCGATATTTATATAGAAACACCAGAGGTTCCACTCCCGCTCCCGATCCCACTTCCACTCCCTTCGACATCATATAAGGAGACTCGCGATGGGGGATACAATCTACAATCTGCCTCGAGTAAGCTGTGTTGCTCCCCCCCGGGGGGACTTGGATGGGAGTAGTGGAGCAGTTTTAGACCCCCGAGACGAGGGCGTCCTGAGGGAGTGTAGGTTTGGGTACGACTGATATACGGCAGCCAGAATCAGACCACCATGCGTAGAAATCCCAGCCCAAGTCCTTTTTTTGGTGTCCCTCGAAGCGCAACTGCACCTAGCCGAGCAGAGTGCCCTCGTGCCGAGGGAGAGCGGGGGGAAAGGGGGACTGGAGCCACCATCCCCCACACACCATATCGAGTATCCGTTCTTCGGTGCCTTACCCCGGTCAAAACCCCCAACAACGAAAGAGAAACCTCATCCGATTTCTACTCCCTCCCCCCACGGGGATCTATCGGTGTGCCAGCCACAATGTGCATCCGTGATGAGGATGCAAGATACATCAGGTCCTTGTCATGAGCCCGACACTAACTGTGTCCTTCTTTGTGTGTTTCGTATTCGTCATCAGAAAGAGCCATTTAAAACACAACATATTCCAAAAGCAACAAATGCGAAAACCAAGCGACGAGAAAAAGCCGACATGCGTAATTAGAAAAGAAACTACGTGCTGAACCGAAAAGAGAGAGAGAAAAATAAGACGACCCCGTGAACTCAAAACGCCATACAGAATATATGTAAAGGAACCAACACCCCCATCCCCACCCTCCTCTTCATCAAGAGCCCATCATCTGTTTTCAAAACGTTACTCCTCAGAACCTATACTTGCCCTCCCTCTTTTTCTCGTTTCTTTCCTTTTCCGTGCGTTGCCTCTTGTTGCTCTCCTGCGCAATCATTTCGCTGAGATCATCGTCGTACGCCCACTTGGACCCGGGACCCTCCTGGCGCCTGCCCTCGTCGTACTTCTTCCGCACGTCGTCCTTGTTGATGCCGTCGTTCGAGTGCAGGGCATCGGGGTCCAGTGCCACGTCCACGTCACCAGGCTTCTTGCGCTTGCGCTGCGCATCGTCTGCGCCCAGGACCGGCGGTCTGGCCGCCGAAGACATGTCGTAGGCACGGTCCGAGCCGAAGAAGCCTTCTGCGCGGACCTGACGCTCCGGCAGAACAGTGTAGGCTGAACGCGGGGCTGACGACTCTTCCGTATCATATCCTCGCCGCGTGTCTTTGCGGAGGTCCATCTCTCCCTCCATCGAAGTCTCCACACCAGACCCGTACTCGTTGAGGTTGGTCGAGTAGCCGCCCGGTGTCTCGAGGCCGCTTGGTGTCTCCAGACCAGAAGCATCCTCGTCATCCTCGTCATCCTCTTCTTCTTCGTCCGACTCTTCCTCCTCGGATTCTTCGGCTTGCGGCTGTAACTCGCCCCACAGGTTGCGCTCAACGGGCTCGGAATAAACAGTCTGTGCCGCTTGTGGCGCCTGTCCCTGACCTTGACCTTGCCCCTGGCCCTGAGTAGCCGTACCAAAGACATCGCCGCCATACAGAGGTCGGTTGAACTCGTCAACCGGCGGCTTGCCCCATCCTCCGGGGTGGAAGCCCCAGGAGCCGCCAGGTGGGGGCGGCGCATTGAGACCGGGTATCTTGAGGGAAGGGTAGGAAGGGGGTGTTCCGATTCGCTGTTGGTTAATCAACCACGGCGGTGGCGCGCCAGGGGGCATGCCCAGAGCCTCCCTCGTGGCTTCGCTGAGCTCGCCGGGCCGGAAATGCGCATAGTCAACCTCACTCTCCTTGCCCTCGTAGTACACCTCGCCAAACCGTGTCAGCTCCGGCTTGGTCTGGAAGCGGAAGAAAGCATCGTAAAGCTTCTGGTAGTCAATGTCAAGCTTTCCCATTTTGGGTGCCACGCGCTCTCGCTGCTTCTGCTTGAGAGACTGTTCAGCCTGTTTCTCTAGGACAGCGTCGCGCATCTCCGTAATACCCGTCTCGGCGATGAATCCAGGTAGACGGAAGGCAGCCTTCTCAAGACCGCGCTTCGACGAGAGGTATTCTCGCTTAAGAGACCAATGCGTCGGCACGGGAACGACATTGCGCTGGGCCTTGATCTGTACAAGCAGGCGAGGATCAGACGAGGAAATGTCATGCCACTCGACAACATCGGGAATGCTGGTAAGGGCTTTGAGTTCGGCCACCGACAGTTTGTTGAGCTGCTTGCGCTTCTTTTTGGAGAGCTTGGGCTGTGCTTCCTCTTCTTCGGGGATGTCGTCATCGTCAGAAAAGAAAACAGTGCCCTGATTACCCGCATTGGCTTCCTTTGCCACCTCGTCCTCCTCGAGTGATGCGCCAAACCTGTTGAAAATTTCCTTGTAGAGCGCATACGCCGGGTCGGCTTCATCGAGATCTAGAATCACGGGTTCATCGGCAGCGGGTGTGTCGTTTGATATCTCCTTCGGTTCGTCGGATTCGTTTGCTTCGGACTTCACGTCAACGCTCTCTTCGTCGCGCTTCTCTTCCTTTGGCTCTAATAATTGCTGGTCATCATGATTAGCATCGCACGATACCCGAGGGAACTGGTCCAAGCCTACCTCTTCCTGTAGCTTTTTTTGCTCCTTCTTCTTTGCCCTCCGCATCTGATTCTTGCTCATTTTTGGGGCCGCCATGGCGACGAATTGGAGCTGGAGTCGATGAGCTGGTTCGAGATGGTTTTCGGTTTCGTAGACTGTGTCACCAATTGCCAAAGACAGTATAAACCGACAAGTTGAAATAGGTGCCTCTTGGGGTCTCTCATGCCCGTAACGTCGAGAACTGGCCAGGGATGGAACGCGTGAAAAAGGCTGATGGATTTTCCGGAGGCGCGAAAGTCTATAGCTCGAGCGCCATGAGAATTCGATGTGGAGTCCTTGGCTTCTACGGAGTAGACTAGGTTTCTAAGGAGGACGGATGGTCGGTGCACACGAAGTAACTTGTGGGCAAGCTCCAACGAGGAGCCTTGCCGTCGCGTCTACGGAGTAAGCAGTACCATACGGAGTACTCCGTACGGAGTACCCCCTCCGTAATGATTCGAATCCCGCGGTTGGGGGCGTCTGCCGGTAAAAGTCCGGTTAGCAGTCCAGTGAGGTGCGTCGCAGGGAAGATGACGTTTGCAAGCCCTTGACCAGGTTTCACCACAGTGCATTTCACCACTGGAGCCGCCCGCGGGTAGTGAAGCTTCAGAGTGTGTTTCGTTGATGGGGTGGCCCAGCACAGCCTACTACTAACGTACCGTACTGTACCCAGAAGCTTCGGAGCCAATGACAGCTCCCATCGCTCCCACCTGCGGAGCCCCATCTACCGTTATCAGCATCAATCTGATACTAGCACTCCGTAGTAGCACTCCGTGGTTCAGCTTGCAGTGACCGCATCCCGACTCGAGCGCATTTTATGGCCTAAATGTTGCCAAGCGTTGCGCATCTCAAATTACTCCGTAGATGGATTGAAATCCGTCTTCATCATCACAGCAGTCACCACACACAGCACGCCCGCAATATCAACCGTGGACGGTTTCTTTTGACATTCCACTTACTCTTCTAACTTTTGTTCTTTGTTCTTTTTACTTCCTTTCCCATCGTCCATCCACTCGGTCACTCGATGCCTCCATGTCATCCTGGAGCCGTTAACATCCTTTCTCTTTTTCTATTCTCGCCTGACACGAAATCATCCAGGAGAGGCAATCTGTCGTCAGCCGATCTTTCATATACTGGAGACTCCCCAAGTTACTCGGCCTTAATCTAATCCACTTATCCACCCCCCTCGATCTCGACCCAGGTCTTGTCTTGGATCTGTTCGTGCCATTGTCACGCCGCTTCGTCCTCGCTACGACTTGTCGCTCGTTTGCATACGCACTTTACGAATCCATACGATACGAATGTTGACGGTCGTTGCGCATCCGACCTTGTCTTTTTTTTGCGCAAACGCCTATATATAATCACGAGAGGATCACGTTCAATTGCCCACGCGCCGTCCGGCGTCGTAATTAATCATGGAGAAGTTTCCGGATCACGTCGATGCCCCCATTATGGGCAACGGCACCATTACAGAATCACCTGCGACGTACAATAACGGGGGAATGCACAACCAAGATCGTCTCCTACCGCTACCACGGCACGATCGTTGGATGCCAGCAGGCAGCGGTTCCGCACGTTACAACAACGGACATAATCGCCAGAAGAGCCTCCACGATGCCTTCAAATCGATACGAGCGCGCAACGGCAGCGTAAGCCAAAACGCTCACGAGATTGCAGATGCCCTCCGCGCTCCCGTCTCCCCGAAACTCATTGTGCGTTTTCCCCTCGTCCTCCATTTCCGAGTCTCGACTACCGAGTCGAGGCAGCAGAGACATGGTGAACTCGAGTCGCTAACGCAGTGTTACCCCAGGTATTGTGCCTCATGTGGTACGCATCCTCAGCTCTCACAAACACCTCTTCCAAATCCATCCTTATGGCTTTCAATAAACCCGCGACCCTGACCCTGGTCCAATTCGCATTCGTGTCATCACTATGTATCACCATGGCCTGGTTAGCTACAGTTTTCCCCGACCTAAGGAACAGGATCACCGCGCTCAAGTACCCCATTCGGCCCCCAACTCGCGATGTTATCATGACGACGCTACCCCTCGCTGCATTTCAGATCTTCGGCCATCTACTCAGCTCCACGGCGACAGCTAAGATACCCGTGTCCCTGGTACACACCATCAAGGGGCTATCCCCCCTCTTCACAGTTCTCGCCTACCGCCTCGTCTACGATATCCGTTATCCCCGAGCCACATACTGGTCACTCATTCCTCTAACGACCGGTGTAATGATGGCCTGTTCTGGCAAGCACGGTTTCGCTGGAGAGCTCCTAGGTATTGTCCAGGCACTCCTAGCAACAATCATCTTCGTCACGCAAAACATCTTTTCCAAGAAGCTCTTCAACGAAGCCGCGAAAGCAGAGGCCGAAGGTGCAGCTCAGCGATCTAAGAAGCTCGACAAGCTCAACCTCTTGTGCTACTCGTCCGGGATGGCCTTCCTCCTCACCTTGCCAATCTGGTTTTGGTCAGAGGGCATCTTCCTCATTCGCGACTTCCTTCAAGACGGTTCGATTGACCTAAGCGGAAAGGCCAACTCGATGGACCATGGTCGTCTGACCATAGAGTTCGTTTTCAATGGGATTACCCACTTCGGCCAGAACATTCTTGCATTTGTCCTCCTTTCCATGGTCTCGCCCGTCACCTACTCTGTCGCATCTCTTATCAAACGTGTGTTCGTCATCGTCATGGCAATTGTCTGGTTTCGGTCTCCCACAACACCCCTCCAGGCTGCAGGAATTGGCCTCACATTTGTCGGGCTGTACCTCTACGATCGCACGAGTGACTCCAACAAGGCAGATCGCAAGGTGCGCATGATGGCACAGACGCCCGGCCAACCCCTCTTACCCCTCGATACGACGAACCTACCGAAGAGCAGTACCCCCGGAGGGAATCCGGGCAACAGTGTTGGCGGGAATAGCAGCGCGCATCCTTACACCGAGGGCTACTTTAGTTCCAATGCAAACGAAGGCGACTCGAAGAAGACGGATGAGCTACCGGGCGGGCGTACAAGGGCTAGAGGCCAAAGCAACGCCGGCTGGTTACCCCCAGGAACGAAGCAGGAAGACACATGGAGGCAAAGCGACAGGGCCATTGGCGTGCAGTAACAGCGTCGTCCCCTTTCTCTCCGCGTGAAATCGAGCCCCGAGGCCCGCTTTGACTGTTTTTTTCATGACTTCTTTTTTTTTCCGGCCGCTGTCTAAAATATCCCGGGTATAGGGTTCTAGGGAACAGGAAAATAGGGAAAGGAAAGGTCTGATCGCATGGAGGGTACGTACACTCGAAACAAATGAATAGGCGCCAAAAATCAGCAGAAAAGGGAATCAATCATCAGGTCGTGAGGTGAAGGGTTTTTTGTTTTTTTTTTCGGAGTTCTTGTTCCCTTTTTTGTTTTTCTCCCCCTTCTTCTTCTTCTCTCTCGTCTCTCATTGTTCTTTATCTCTCCCCCTCCCACCCCAGCAGTACTTGGATGACAACTTTAGTTCTTACTTTTGGATTTTGTGTACAATTTTTCTTGAAGGGGGGTTTTTTCCTTCTTCTTCTTCTTCTTCTTCTTCTTCTTCTTCTTCTTCTTCTTCTTCTTCTTTTTTCTTCTTCTTCTTCTTCCTCCCGACCTGCTGGCCAAGATATTTGTTGTTATTGTTGTTTTTTGCTGTTTTCCTTCTTTCATGGAGATATAGACGAAAGGGAACCCTTATAGACGATTCTGTATGACCAAAAGACATGCCTGAGCATCTTGTTTTATTAAAAACGCATAAAACTTAATGAATAGTAGTAGTATTACCCAGTATGTATGCATCTATATGTTCGTCTATATGTGTATATATGTGTGTCTGTGTGTGTGCTTGTCAGTGTCTGTTACAGAGAAACGTAGCTCGAGAAAAGGGCTGGACGGTTCATATTTGATATTATCACCGTGGCCAAAAGCAGTGTAGTAGATGAGAGAGGGTAGTTCTATTTCGTCGTCGTCGTCATCATTACATTGGGAGAAAATTGGCGTATTCCAGCATGCGCTCGCGCGGGCCGGGTCCCCCGGGGGGCTGATCTGATTTGATTTATTCAATCAGCCACTCCTCCACCTCGACGCCGATGCTCCTCCCCACGGCCCTAACCACCTCCCAACCGACGTTGACCCTCCACTTACCGCCCCGGTCCATGACGTCGGCGCCTGCGGCGGCGGCGGCGGCCCCGCCCCCCACGCGGCTCAGGAGCCGCAGGCTGACAAGCGTGGCCATGCCGACGCCCACGTCGCCGTCGAGGCCGACCTTGGCGAGGCCCAGCCTGGCATCGGGCAGCCACTCGGCGCGCACGGCGGCGAAGATGGCGAGCATGCGCTCGAGCACGAAGGAGTGGGCGCCGAGGAGCTTGCGGGCGATCTTGCGGTGGCCGCGGGCGTTGGCCTGGGGCGCGCGGCGCCTGCGCTGGCGGGTGTGGAAGGTCGAGAAGAGGGTCACATCGTGGCGGGGGGCGTTGTGGGCCGCCAGGTAGGCCGCCAGGAGGAGCATGCGCGCCGTCCGGGGCAGTAGGGCGGAGAGGTCCGTCGACGGCTTGGCGGAGAGCTTGGCGGCCACGGTGGTGGTGGTGGTGGTGGTGGTTGGGCCGGCTCTCCTAGGCGGCCGCGCGGAGACGATGCTAGGGTTCAGCACGCTCTCGTCCTGGAAGTGGCTCTTCGCCGCGACGAGGAGCTTGCTGAATTCCTTGCTCGAGTAGAGCCCCCTCTCGGCCGGCGCGACGAACCTCGGCCACAGAGCATAGCACGCAGAGCGGAAGGCCGGCAGACTCCGGGCGGCGGGCTTGACGAGGGCGTCGTACACGGCGGCGCAGAACCGCGTCCACAGGTCCGACGTCTCCTGGTCCGACGCGCCCTGAATGGCCGGCGGGGGCGTCATGCTGAGGATCTGGACGAGGTCCGCTTTCTCGTAGGGCGGGAAGTGGAGGGACGGCGGCGACGGTGCGTGCAGGGCATTTGCCGGGGGCGCGGTGAGGATGAAGACTGTCGTCAAACAGGGTATCTATACAAAGGTTGTTAGCAACAACAAAAAAAGAGTCAATGAATGGGAATGCGGGGAGGGTAAAGTGCAAACAAGAGAGTTTTGTGCGTGTGTGTGTGTGCAAGTGAAGCCAAAGACCTACAATTTCTGATAGTCGCGCCATCCCGGGGAGAAGCCCAGCACCTCCCTCCCTAACCGCGTCGATGCCGTCCAAGACGAGGACGAACCTGAATCTCTCCCCGCGGTCCTCGTACTTGAGCATCTTGACCAGCTCCACGTCCAGCGCCGCCAGCGTCTCGCATCGCCTGTTATCCCCATCCCAGCGCAGGGCGGTCGCCACACTGGACACTATGGTCTCCAGCAGGTGCCGGGTGGTGATTGTGACAGAGGCATTGACGATGGCGTGCCTGAGGTGCGGCGTCGTCGAGGAGAGGTGGTGCAGCAGGAGGGACGTCGCCGCCGTCTTGCCCGTCGCCGAGGTTCCGTGTATGATCAGGTTGCGCACCGGGGCCGCATCAGGCTACAACCATTTTGCTCGTTAGCTTCAATTCTGTCTTCATCTTCAAGAAAATTCGGATTTGAACCGGAGGGGGGAGGGCACCGAACCTACGTGAAGGAGTGTGGCCAGAGACCTAATCTGACGTTCCCTGCAGGGAAATGTTTGCAGCACGGGTGCCAGGATGAGTTCATCCGGCAGCCTGAAGAGAGATTCTTCCATTTCAGAAAATTTGGGGGCTCAATTCGAGGAAAAGGGTTAAGAATCGTGATGCGAATGCCTTTTTTTATGGTGATTTGAACGGTCTCGGAGGTGGAAGCTCGTCGGGAGACGCGACGAGACGCGACTGATTTTGCCGACGTCAGACCTACCTGCATGGCTTGATGCGAGACCTATTTAACACTTACCCTAAAGTTGACCTCTCCTAGCCTAGATTTTCTAGCAAACTGCGAACATGATATTATGTATCAATTATTTTGACTTTACATATCTTCTTCCAAATGAGGCCATGTCTAAATTCTCGACGTAGATTCTACATATAGGTATCGATGCGTGAACGTTGATTGAGCCGACCATGCAGTGCCAGTCAGGACCCAGCCTCGCACTCTCTAATACCGAATCTTGCATTCAGAATCATTAGGTGACATTATGTACTCTTCTATACGATTCACAATACTGTATATAACTAGTCCCGGAGTTTATCCTCTAACGCAACTAGGAGTATAAATCACCAAAAAAAAAAAAAATAAGAAAAATCTTTGTCAAACGACGAGGACGTGTAGACCTCGCAAGGCTACGCAGAAGAAAGAAATTCGCCGGTTCATAACATCATATATTCGACGTCTATCCCGTTCGCTTGTATCCAAAACCCACCGGTGCTCTCCCACGCTATCCCAACGCCGAAACCTCTGCTAATGCTCAAAAGACGGGATTTTCGCGAGGAAGAACAAGCTGGTCGGGAACCCGCCCGTTGAATATATCAAACAGGCGCTTGAACCATAATCTCCCAGACTCGAGAGTAGCTTTGTCATCTTCCTCACTGCGAACTGGCCTCATCATGATCCCTTGGCATGCCTGTGTTGAGAGCAACTGCTGGCCGGGTGTCTGGATGCTCAACCTGAGTCCATTGAGTACCCAGTTTTGACGTACATCCTGGGCTATGTGCTTTTTAAACCCTTTGATATCATTGTTGACCCTGCTATCCTCCTTGATAAAGTATGCGTCTCCTTTGAATGCGAATACTGGGGTTTTGGCGGTGGCAGCATCGAATGGCAAGTTTCTCGACTCTGAATACTTGGTCTCGAATGTCGTAATCCAGTTATAAAAGGAAAGCATACGTGTTTGGAATGCTGCGGCACCCTCGTTCTCTTCCGGGGTTTCAGTTACCACTGACGGATAGATGTGACACAAAAGTGCAGCAAAGCTAGTGCATAACTGGATGGATTCGGGAATCATCATATCGTTGCAGGTCAGCTTCTCTACACCAGCAGTAAAGGAATCGAAACTCCACCAGGCACTCTTGAGATCATCTGAATCAAGTTTAAACCCGACAACGTTGCTTGTGAGCAGACGTATAATCGCTTTCAAGTAGACATGGAGAATCTCAAGGGCTTCGGTCTGTTCAAAAGCAGTCTCAACAATTGCCGGAAGCATGTAGCCCAGGATAAATCGTCGAATATGAGCATTTTTCAAAGCCTTCCTTAGTACTTGTATCTCTTTACCAAGCTTGCCACTGTTCAGAGCCGTTTTGAAGTTGTTGTAGAGGAAATAAAAGAATTGAGACTTTGCACCAGGATCATCTTGCGCCAATCTTAATGCGTAGGACTCCAGGCTCGCAACTTGTAAATGGGGATCCTTGGCGGAAGGAGAGAAATCCTCACTACTTTCGTAAAAGAAGGGGTTAACAGTGGCTATATCGGCACCCTGAGCACGAATCATGAAAATAATGTCTCTGACAAAGCAGACGTAGCGACCATGCTCAGCTGCATTCTTCGTCATGATACTGAGGTCTTGCTTCATCTGCTGCATTGCTGATTTCAGGACTTTGGTGTATATTGGCAGAAGGGTGCGTTTGAGCGGAGGATCAGCGTCATGCAAGGATTTGCGCATCCACGAAATGGCGAACTCGAAAAGTCTGCAGTTGCTTTGGTAGGTGGGGTGAACTGGTATACCGGCCGTGGTGGTTGGAACATACTCCTCCCCTCGCTTGATTAACTCTTGCAACCATCCAGTCTCAAACATTAATGATGGCTGAGGTTTGACCAAAGCTTGTACCCATAGTTCCATCAGACCCAATCCGGGATCAGTGAAATCGTCGAACCCAGTTTTCAGCAAATTTAACATAAATAATGCGAGATATTTACGCTGAACGAGGCTGAGGTGGACTGGGTCCTTGTCAAAGAGTTTGAACTTCCCCGGCTTGAATATGCCGCTGAGAGTTGCAACCCCTGCTTGTATAAGCCGCATACCAAACCTTGCCGAAATATTGATGATGTCGTCGATGTGTTCAACTTGGTGGGTTGAAGTTACTGCATCGCTTCGATCAAGGCTGGACAATACACAGCGAGCCATGGAGAAGAAACTACTAGCGACGTTATGTTCGAGAACCAGCAGGGCATCATCGGCTTGCGCTCCGTTAAGAATCTGACTCTCCGACTCTTCGTTTGGCTCACTCTCTTTAAACTTGTCAATGTGCGAGAGAAAGTGGCTCAATGTCGCCAACGCTTCTCGCAAGACGCCCCACGGAAAGTCAGGTTTTGCTTGGGAGAAATGCCGGAAGACCTGGTTGAGCTGGTAGGTGTTCAAAGCAAAGGATGCAGCTTCTAGATCGGGTGATAGCATGATGACCTCTGAAGATTCTATCATGGTATGATAGATAATGTCTCCAATGGCAGCCAGGTTCATCGATATCATCATTTTCTTCATATCAGGACTTATTGATTTGCTCACGTCAGTGGATAGACCTTTGAACTGAGCCTCGATGTCCGTAGCTACGCAGTCGAATTGAGACGTCATTTTTCGGAAAAAGGTATTGCGCCACTGATTAAAGGGTTTCAGGGATGTGCTTGCTTCACCAGACGCCACGATGAAGGCGCTCAATTGTCGCCATGCTCGCAAGTTGATCAAACAGGCTTCCTTATGAGCGCTCTCTGGCTCGACCAACCTCTCAGGCCAATCCACGTGTTGACGCAGTTCCGCTGGAGCTACCCAATACTGCGTGCAGAGCAGATCATGATGATTTCTCAGGGCGGCAAGGTCGCGCTCGTGAATATTGTGCTCCTTAAGATACTGTCTATTATGGTTTGGCGTCGTGCGCTTGATAAGGTTGACGATATCCTTAGAAGCACCTATAGCCTTCAGTTTTTGTATCGTCATGGCTAGAAGCTTGAGGAACACATGGAAGCATCTATCCACGGCGTCGACGTTGAGTGACGGCCGGTTGGCAAGATTATCAAGGAAGGACGGCGACTGATAGACTTCTTCGTTTCGGAGATGCTCCAAATTTTGGGAGCCGAAGAAGTCGAAAATAGTGCCAATAATAGCTGAGTTTTTATACCAACCCCACCGCTGGACCAGATAATGGCAACGGCTTACCATAGCGCGGCAGTATGAGTTGAAGCTGGGGGACTGGCGATGGTTACCCCGGTATGATTCTAATACTTTGCTGAGCAGCCTCTTTGGAAGACTCCACCCGTTGATAGAAGATGCTGTTCTCTTACCGGGAATAACGACACCGGCATTCCCAAATTCTGTCAATGGAAGGAGGGTAAACATATCTTCCCACAAAGCTTCATGCTGCTGGGCATCTGCTTTAAGCTCTACCTTTGGGGGAGCAATGACCTCTTGAAAAATGTCCCAGAATGACGAGCGAGGTATCTCAGCCAGCTCTAGGACTTTCAAAAGAATGACCCAGGAGTGCATAATATCCTCATCATCTCTGAGGCCTTGCTCACGGGTACGGGTAGCGTTCAAGCGCCGATACGCGTCCCTTAATTTCCCAAGGCCGGCTTTAATGAGCAACTGCGCAACTTGTTTGGTCATATTCTTCAATAAGTCTTTAAGAAGGAATTGTTCACTCATCAAAGAGTCATCTCCTCGGCAAAGCTTGAGAACCTCCAATGATCCTAAAAGAAGGTAATTGTAGATCAACCTGACTGTGGCAGAGCCGTGATCCATAGCCCTTGGCTCACCTAGTAGAGTAGATATTTTACTTTGAAAGCTTGCCAGAACCTCTTGCCAACGACTTATAAAAAACTTGACGTTGACTATATCGTCAAAGCTTAAAGACTGATCAACATAGTTAAATAAGAAGTGTGCAGCCTGTATAGCCTGAGGCTGGTTGCTGTCAATGCTGCCATCTTGGGACTGCTCAAGGCTATCCGCTACGAAATCGAAGACGATACCTAGCTCCGAAGAGACTTGGGCATTCCACTTGCCCCAGCGCAGAATCTTCTCTCCCATATGAAAAGAGATGTTTTGCCGAGCTTCCTTAATTTTTGAGCGTAGATCTTGAGTCTCGATCCGTTCCAAAACACCACTTCCAATCAGAGTAGTGGAATGAAAATAGGTGCCTGCATTAAGAGGGAAAATTTCAAAATGATGGGTATAATGCGTTCCATAAGGACCTAAACCAAGCAGCTTTGCATCCCCGGACCCTTCAACTTCTGCAGGCGAAGGATCCTGACGAACTGGTGGAGCAATTGGGAGAGGGTCGTTGGCGTGGCTGTATTGAGGCGCCTCATTGTCGATACGTCGGGGTTGAGTCTTTTTGCGAAACTTGGATTTTTGGGGTGCTTTCTGTTTACCAAGCCTCGCGGACCCGGCTTCCTGGCTCATGATTATGTCACCATCTGGCTGGACCGCATTTTGTTGAGGTTCAGCATTGCTCACAGCCGATGATACGTCTGCAAGAGATGCGTTATGATACTTCTGTCGAAATAGACGGTCAAGCTGCCTCTTCTTGGCTTGAAAATCACGGTTACTGATGCCGTTGTGAGTATCTGCTTCCAGTACTGCCTGCCTCCATCCTTGTTTACTGGTCTGGTCTTTGACCGTGGGCTTCGGACGAGCTGTTCTTGTAGGTTGGGAAACGCTTTGTTGCTCACCGTCACCGTGATAAGCAGCTGTTCCTCCTCTGTTGATGGCCGTGGAGAATTTGCGAGCCCCTTGAGATGGGGTTACCCAGGTTTGCCGGGACCGGGATACTTTATTGGCTGATCTCTCTCTCAAAGGTTGAGGAGTTTGCTGTACTGTTCTAGGTTTGATGGCAGCGGTCACAGATGCACGAGGCTGGATTGAACCAGATCTCCAGTCTCCAAGGGCTGTCATAACATCAATGTTATCCACACGAGTGGCTAGATGTATGCATTTCTGGCTTGGGCTTGCTCGCCCTTGATCAGCGCGTCTCTGTGCTGTGCGAGCCGCGATCTTGAGGAAACGGGGTGCATTGGGCTCGATGATATCAAGTATGCTGAGTTGGGGTGGTGGTGCTTTCTTGGAGGCCATGGGAAGCCTGCGTGCCCCTGATTTCTTAGAAGTCTTGCCCATTCTCGAGTTCCTAGGGTGCTTGCTGTGGGGTTTGAGTCTAGAGGTTGCGCCTTTTGCTTTTGTAAATGTATCACTGATCTTTGGTTGCCGAGGGTTCTGCCGTGGTCGGACTTGGGTCGACGGTGCCTTCTTCTGTCGCTTCGGTTCCCGAGCAAAGGCATCCGATAGCTTAAGTTGCCGCTTTCTACCAGGAAGCATGCGATCAATGTGATCATCTTCAAACACGGATGCGTCGTCATCTTCAGATATTTCCATAATTTCGGGAACGGGTGCTGTGGCGCTAGGTTCAAGAATAAGCCGGGTTTGGTGATGGAAGACCTCATCGGTTGTTGGCTGATGCGTGCGCGTATCCTCCTCATCCGAGTCATCAAATACGAGGTCTTTGGTAGATGTAGACCGAGCCAGCCTTCTTTGGGCTACGCCGCGTCTTTGTTCTCCGTCGACATCGTGTGTTTCTTGGCGTTTATTCATATTCTTCTGGATATTGCTGCGGCTGGCTTGCTGGTCGATCCTCAACCAAGATGCGGGCAACACACCGCGTATCCTACGACTGTTGCGATGAACAATCTCAGAGGCAACATCTGAATCACTGCTTGACGCTGAAGCAGTTTCCTCATCATCCCCCAAAATATTTCTACTCGGAGGCTGGTCATGATCAGAGTCGGCCAGAACTACCACCGGAGCTGGGGAATCTTGTGAAGCTTGTGACGTTGTTTCTTTGCTGCTCCATCGTTGTGGTGGTGATGATAGATTGGGACCAGGCGTGGGGGATAGTTGTCGAAACTTCGGTGAAGGAGGCCCATGCGTAGTCTGATTGACGATTCTCCTCTTTTTTGCGGCTGACTGAGTGAGCATTAAACTACGCTTCGTCGGCTGTCTCGTAGGAGGCTCTCTCCGAGCTAACAAAGCATCGAGGCTTGGTAGATCCTCCCCATTGACACTGGTGTTGTCCGACTCGCCTTTCGAGGTTGCTTGACTACTAGGCCCTAACCTGCGATGCACTGGTGATGTCTCCAGAGGCGAAGATGACAACAGACCGACTTGCAGACCTTCTGTGACGACAAATGAGTCACCCAAAGAATCATTGATTTGGCTCTCTTCCGTGTTCTCTTGATTTTTTGACCCCTGAGACTCTGGTTCAAACTCCCCCTCTGATGAAGATTCCTCCTGTCGTATCCTTGCTTCCTGGTTCACGAGCCGGACGGGACGGAGACCATGTTCTTTCCACGAGTGGTTGTACCGAGCTTGCTCCATGAAGTATGGCCGTAGCTGCTCAGGTTTCCTTGAACGCAGCGACCGTTCGTACCGGATGGCTGCCCTTCTAGCCTCCTGAACCTCGTCATCGCGGCTGATACCCTGGCCCGGCGGTGAAGTATTAGTCTGTATGCGTATGGGAGATAACTGTGAAGGATCCAATGCGTCGTCAGGTCCCTGGAACACTGGAGTCGGGGAGGTCACCCGGACGATGTTATTCGAGACATCATCCTGAGGCACAGGAGTCAGCGAAGATGGGGGCTCACTGAGTGCATTTGGGATTGCAGTCAGTTGATCGAGGGTGGGTAAGCCTTGTGAGCTGCTTAATGGTGTCGATAGAGTACTCAGGGATGAAAGAGGTGACTCTTGTTTCTCCAACCTTGGCGGGAGCTTAGGAGACTTTTCGACATCGTGAATCTGCGTAGGCTTCCGTTTGGGGGTTATATCGTTGTCCGAGGACGAAGGAATATCCCAGACATCCTTTTTTTCCGCCAGCTGCACCTCCTCAACCTCTTCTTGTCTCGTATAATGCTGCGTTTTCTTTGTCTGTTGTCGATTGGCTTTTGGGGTGGTTTCAGATGTTGCGTCGGGGAGACTTAACGGATCGATGTCGTCCTGGCTTTCATAATCTTCATCCTCGGAATCAGGAACCTCTCCCAGTTTCCTCCAATCTACCATCATGTTCGATTAACCATAATTTGTGAGGAAATGGATGGGTGCCAATCAAAAAAGGCGGAAAGGCGACTGCTCCGTAATGAAGACGGCAATATTAGGCAGAGCTCCATAGCAACGAGAGCTTTATGGATTGATCCGTGTCATGCTTGTGACGTGCATAATGTAGGTGTGTAGTAAGTAATCGGTACGGAGTATGAAAACGCGATTGTATGTATAAGCTTGGCTGCTTGGGGTATTCTCAGACGCGTGTTAACGGGCATGGCGCGACGGGAGCTAAATTGATGCCGGTTGTCCGTGTTGATTGGCCAAAAATCGTTCAAAACCCTTGCACTGTCCCACTGAATCTTTAGTGATGTAAGACCCTGTAGACTGTCAACCTAGGCTTGTCTTCAACTCACCAAACCAGAAAGCATCAAATTATCCACTCAGCTCAACCACAGCATCAATTTTTTTACGAATAGAGGTCTTCCGTTGTTCCCCTGACTTGTCCTATAGGCTTCCGTTCCTATCAGTTTGCTCACTACACGGAAATATGAGTGGCTTTCAAAGGGGACTGCCAATTGCCTTCGCTGTCATGTTTGGTGTCATTGGAGGTTGGTCCCTATCCCGGCTCTCCTACAAACGAGAGATGCTTAAATTCATGAATATAGGCGTTTACACCTTCCAACCTGTGCTTGCTAGCCACAGCGCAAATACAGCTTCCCCAAGGTATGTCCAATTAAACCTGTTTGATATCCTACCCGTGTCAGTTACTAAGCTTCTTCAAAGCCCGCCCACGGAGCGAAGACAAGCACAATCATCTTCAGAAATTAGTAAATAAGGTACTAGATAATATCCTGAAATATATGTAATATTATCGGACATGTCGTTCGATACATGCTCATGTTTTAATAACCGCGGGAATAAAGTTCAAGGCGAATAATGTCCATGTTTGCCGTCCAGCCCTCCCGAGAAGATCAATAGAACCTGGTGGAAAAGATCGGTATATATATAAGGACACACTACTAATAGACTCGTTGTAAATATTTGCTCTCCGTTGTTTTGACCGGCCTTATCCCTTTCGAACGTTGGCTACAATGATCTGTCTGTATGTTGCGCCCCATATTATCAAGTAAGACTCTACGAAGTGTTTACACTATACACTACTTGTCTCACGTAGTTTGGCTTCCTAGAAGTACTAGGTTTTATATAATCATTATTTATGAATGCTGCGGACGATAACATAGGGACGAAAAGAGGGGTGCAAGTAAATAAACAAGGCGTCAGACAACCCTCAAGCTCAAGAGCCAGTATATTTATCAAAGAGAAAAATAGGTGTCTTAGTTTCTTCTGCTGAGGGAGAACATACGAAGGTCGAACTATGCAAGATACTTGATATATGTTGCCACCCAGGGACATGATTTCGGGTATCAAGTGGCATATATGGTTTACGGAGTACTCAGTAGACGGGCACCTCTTTTTGACGATGCAAGGCTAAGTCAAAGTGGTCTTGTGTAAGTGAGGGGCTAGGTGGGGGTTCCCTTTTCCGTCTTTTGCTAAGAATTACGGGCAACCGCGAAGTGCGACGCCGTGGGAAAATTGAGGCCAGGTGCATCACGATAGTATCGCCCTGCTTGATCAAAGCCGGCTTGACTGAAAACATACGTAAAATAACCATTGATAAGCTTCCCGAACGCTGCGGGGGTCTTCATTCCTACTAAAAATGGCCTGATCTCGATTAATTTTACCTGCCAGAGTTGAGCCAAGGTGGCCAGTGCACGTGACATCAAAGGCCGAGTCATTCCACGTTCCCGGATGACTAAGCGCACCATACCCGAAGCTCCAAGCCTGCCCAGTGGCCCTTCCTTACCTAGAGTTCTGACGAGTGATCCCGAAAAACCTCATTTCCCTCGATTCTCTTCGCAGTACGCCCACGTTCGCACCACCACGACGAAGTTGCGACGACACCCCACCGCCTCTGCAACTTTTCCCCCCTCTTTCTCCTCCGCTTCGAAATAATATCTTCTCCATAAGCCGCCAAGATGATGCGCACCGGTCTTCAGCGCACCGCCGGTGCTGCCATTCGCGCTGCTACCATCCGCCGGGCTGCGTCCACCCACGCCATCTCGAACCCTACCCTCGCCAACATCGAGAAGCGTTGGGAGGGTATGCCGCTCCAGGAGCAGGCTGACCTGTGGATGTCCCTCAGGGACCGGATGAAGGGCAATTGGAAGGAGTTGACGGCCCAGGAGCAGAAAGCCGGTGCGTGCTTTTTACACCTTGTTTGTCACTATAGCGCTGCAGCGAATTCTGAGGGGTCTTGGTTATCACGAACCAGGCCCATGTGCAGGCTTCCCGAGCTGTCAATTGGGGGTTCGAATTTTTTTAAGAGCTGGACAAGGGTCTGACAGCGCTTGTGGTCCGTGGTGCCATGGGGGACAAGTTGATTCAAATCAGCTGTCACCTGGTAATTGCGGGCCCGTCATTGGCCCACGTCCAGTCCGGTACAAGTCTGGGGGGGTAACAACACCAGCAACACCAACCCTCGAAAGCTCGCGAGCCTCGCACACGCTGTCGTGATGATCAAGTCGCTTGGTGCTGCAGTTTCGACAAATAGTCTTAATAAGTCAATTGCGCTGACTTTGATTTTATAGCTTACTGGATCGCCTTCGGTCCCCACGGCCCCCGCGCCGAAGACCCCCCCGGTACCGGTGCCCGCATCTTCTGGATGGTCATGGCTGGTATTGGTGCCTCTATCGGTATCTTCGGTGCCATCCGTATGGCCGCCAAGCCTGCTCCTCACACCATGACCAAGGAGTGGCAGGAGGCTTCCAACGAGATGCTCAAGGTGAGTTCAAATACGGATATTACTTCGAAATCGCAGTCGCTAACAGAAGCTTCTACAGCAACAACGCTCCGACCCCCTCACTGGTATCACCTCCGAGGGCTACAACGGCCCTGGCATGGTTCAGTCTCCTCCTAAGAGCGGTTAAACGCATTCAACGCTCCGACGATTTAAAACTCTTCTTGAAGCGTATTTCGGACCACGACCACCTCCGAAAAATTATCTCTAGCGAATCCGTTCCCTTTGTCATAGAAACCAAATTCCCAAGTCGGACAGAAGAAGATGACGATGAAGGGGAGAACTACGAAGATGAAGAAAAAAACAAGCCCATGGGAGCAGGTGGCGAACCCTGTGAGTATATCAGTTTTAAGAGTCCCATTTATAGGTGTTTTTGGGATAAGGGGTATGGGGATGGTGATGTTACGGCGCGACTACTGGGAAGGGCCTGGTGTAAATACTGTACCACAACACGGAACCCATGTTCTCCATTTTGCGCTTGTTCGATTACACGTATTTGATTATGTGTGAAACTCGTGTGAAACTCGTGTGAGACTTGTATATAAATACGAAAGCAAAAGTCCAAAATCGTTAATATGCAATCGCAAAAACGCCAGACACCCCCAATAAACCCACGACTCCCCGCCGGCGCGAAATGGCTTGCAATTATATATGCCAGCAATCATCTTCAACCACCACCTTGCCCCGCCTCCCTGTAGGTTTCAAATGTTGCAGGGTGAAGCGGTTGCCTCTTCCGATGAACCTCTTCCTCTTCCAGCCGCCTGTCTAACTCAAACCTTCCATCCTTACCCCAATAGAGAACCTTTTCCAGGCCTTTGACAGACGCCTCTGTCACCAAAACATAGGGCATAGGCGCATCGAACATTGGCTCCGCCAGCACCCTCTCCATTTCCATCTTCAGACCTCGAGCGCCAGTCTCCGACTTGGAAGCATTCTCCGCAATTGCATAGAGGGCCTTTTCGGTGAAGTAGAGGCGGGAAGGGTATGTCTCGAACAGAGCCGTATACTGCGCGGCCAAGCTATTGCGTGGCTCGGTGAGGATGCGATATAGGTCCTCCTTACTGAGGGGTGAGAGAGCACAAATGTTGTGTAGTCGGCCGATGAGCTCAGGGATGAAACCAAAGGATTGGAGGTCCGCAGGCTCCGCAAGATCCAATGGAGTAAATTGCGATGCCGACGGCGCAGAGTAGTGTGGAAGATGGGCATACAAGTTGGTGGGAAGAGTCTGTTGTGTGCCGGACATGGTAGTACGGCCCTGGACCTGCCCGCCGAACCCCACTGCCGGCTTAGCAACGCGCTTTAGGATGGCCTTGTCCAATCCGACGAAAGCGCCGCAGAATACGAAGAGGATGTTTGTAGTATCAACAGTGAACTGCTCTACTTTGCCTTGGGGAGGTGCAGCCTGGGCAGTTGAAGAGCCGCTTGAACCACCGGAGTTGAAGTTGGTAGTTATGGGCGGGGCTGACCGAGAAGAGCGGTTCTCTTTGACGTTGACCGTCACCTTTGTGCCCTCTACGAGCTTGAGCAAGGCCTGCTGGACACCTTCGCCGCCTACATCTCGGCCCGTTGTCGTCTCTTTGCGAGCAATCTTGTCAAATTCGTCCAATACGATTATGCCGTGCTCCGCCGCTTTAATGTCGTAGTCGGCCTCGATGAGAAGACGTTCGATAGAGGACTCGACATCTTGCCCAATGTAGCCAGCTTGTGTAAACGAGTTGCAGTCGCATATTGTAAATGGAACGCTGATTTTCTTGCTCAGAGTCCTATACCTGTTAACCAAAAGAAACTGTGTCGATTGGGGAGGAAACCATACTCTAATATATACGTCTTGCCCACTCCAGTAGGGCCAACAAGCAGCATATTGCTCTTGTCGATCTTGACGTGCTTTGGGGCCGAGGTATCCTCTGGTGTATAAAAGTGATCTGACGGATCATCATCAAAAGGATCGTCCTGCTGCTGAAGGTGCCGCACGTTGTCGAAGTGGCCAGGGAATTCGTCTTGAAAATGTGCATTAGCGGGTTGCTCATACAGAGGCCTTTCGCTCAACCGCTGACCTTCAGCAGGGTGCGCCTCCCGCCGCTTTTGATGAAGCTCCCTATCTCTCGCTAGCCGCTGCCGCAGCAGCTTATCCTTCCGACTACGCTCTTCCTGCTCGTGTTGATGGCGTCGCCGTAGGTTCTGGTAGTGATTGAATATTGTGGCACAGATGGACTTTTTGGCACGGTCTTGCCCTACTACGTAATCGTCTACTTGTTTCTTGAGGTCGCGTGGGTAGAACTTGGGGACGCCGAAAGACGGTTTATTGAACATGGGCCCGCGGGCGGCATCCTCGTTGGGGTCATAGGATCCTGTGAATCCCGAGTTGAAGTCTGGGGCCCGGCGATTACTAGAGAGTAAGCGGGAAGACAAGAGATGTCTCTGGCAGGTACGGCATTGCAATCGTCTCGTCATAGGGGAGTGGGAGAGGGAGATGGCCGGAGCGCGCCGAGCAGCCGGGGCAAGATTTCTTGAGACGGCTAGCATGGTACTGATGTAGAGCGCCAAAGTATCATTTTCCTTGATGCCTCAATGCCGAAGGAAGTACGACCGCCGTTTTCCAAGCCGCCGGAGGCCGGAGACGCAGGTTCAGGGTCGAGATTCAGGGTCTAATGCGGGGTGGTACGGACGAGGAGGCGAGGCGATGATATTTCGTGAAAAATAGCGAGGTAGTATAGCAAGTCGTACTGTAATTGAAGATGATGGACATTCTCTACTAGCAGCAGTAGTGATAGTCGAGGAGTGGTTGGTCTCCGAGAGTCGAGAACGCCTACTATCGGGAACACAAGGCAACCAGCTTGGGCCAGCTCCGTCTTCGGTCATCTCTGGTACGGTACCGATTACAGGTAAGCGCACTGCAGCATGCTCGGCCGACTGATTGGAGGTGTGATAAGGGATGCGATAAGACAGATAAGATTAAGCTAAAGAGTGCGGGTAGATATTCCGTACTCCGTACACCTCTGGGTTAGTATCCCGTCGATCTTGGGAGCCAAAATCTCTAGCATGTCGAGTGCGAGAACCATTAACACCTACTCCGTACTCCGTGCAACGGCTTATAGTTTCCAACACCCGTAGCTCGTTCATTCATCCATGGATGGATCTGTCAAGCAGAGGTGCATGCAGACAAAACAATGGTGCCATTGTACACCGTACTACTACTGGTTAAAATATGTGCGCCCAACTCTCAACTAGATTCGGGATAGTTTTTAGTGCCCCTCTCCGGGCGGACCTACCCCTCCAACCCCTGTTCATGGGTTCGGCCACTCCTCGATGTCACTGTTGGCCACCACCTTGATCCGCATTTAAAGGATGTGCATGTCGAGAACAACTGAATTTTTTTTTTCCAAACTGCCACATCATCACCGAACCATTGGGGGAGGCGACCCTTAAGCGGGACTCGGGAGGCGACTGCAGGCTGTCTTGCAGTTGCACCGTTACGTTTGTTGGGCTGCAGTGCTGCAATGCTGCAGTCACACTGCTACCAAGGATGTACATGTACTCCGTACTACGTACTGTTACGCTAGGCGCGCATTTACACGCAAATTCATGGCAGACAATAAAAATGAACCTCACATCTCGATCTGTAGAAATGAAACTTTTTTTTTCTTGCAGGCCTGTATAAAACACGCAAGGGATCAAGCTGAGAAGAGAAGTTTTTCTTTTTTTTCCCTTTTCCTTTGGGTATCTTTCAAACTTGCAACTTCTTCTTCATCCCAAATTCCTGCCCACCTATTTTAAAGAACCTAAGGAAGCAGTGACGAAAGGTACCGCTTCAGACGATTCCATCCACTTCTTCTCCACGACTCCAGTCCCTCCATCTATCCATTTTCTCCAGCTACTTGCCGGTAGCAGCTTCTCTAGCTACCCCGCCTCCTACACGATCATCACTCGCGACATCATCTACAATTCACCATGGATCCGACGGCAGAGAAAGCGTCCAACTCCCTGGACCCTAATGCTCCCAAGGACGCTTCAAATGACATTCCCAACGATGGCACAGGTAGGTTGAATGTTTGATCAAAGGAATATTGCAATGAATCAACGAAGCTCATACTATACTCTGCAGGGGTTGTCAGGCTTGACCCATGGCTGGAGCCTTTCAGTGAAACATTGAGGCGTCGCTACTCCAAAGCTCAGGACTGGATCCAGAAGATCAACGCCACAGAAGGGAGTGTTGAGGCATTCTCCAAGGTATGCTGCATTATATTATCTTCACAGTGTTGAAAAGGGAGTTTTTGATTAACGAGATCTTCACCAGGGCTTCGAGAAGTATGGCTTCAACGTCGACACCAAAAACAACATCGTCTACAGAGAATGGGCACCTGCCGCCACAGCTGCTGCTCTTATTGGAGATTTCAGTACGCGATGCTCTCTTCGTTATTCACTTCTGCTTTGCTAACAAAATCTAGATGGTTGGGATAGGCAATCTCATCCTATGACAAAGAACGACTTTGGCACATTTGAGATTACTCTACCAGCAAAGGATGGTCAGGCAGCCATCCCCCATAACTCCAAGGTCAAGGTATGTTCTCTCAGTATTGCATTTTCTACTTGAGTCCTTACTGACATGAGTCTTAGATCACACTACAGATTGCCTCGGGCGAATGGGTAGACCGGCTACCAGCGTGGATCCGCTACGTTACGCAGGATCTGTCCGTCTCGCCCGTGTATGATGCTCGTTTCTGGAACCCCCCTGAGTCCGAGAGGTATCAGTTCAAGCACCCTCGTCCAAAGAAGCCGGCCAGTGCCCGTGTGTACGAGGCCCATGTCGGTATTTCTACTCCTGAGCAGCGTGTAGCCACCTACAAGGAGTTCACCAAGAACATGCTGCCCCGCATTAAGCACCTTGGATACAACACGATTCAACTCATGGCTGTCATGGAGCATGCTTATTACGCCAGTTTCGGCTACCAGATCAACAACTTCTTCGCCGCAAGCAGCAGATATGGCCCGCCAGAGGATTTGAAGGAGCTCATCGACACAGCCCACAGCCTAGGTATCGTTGTTCTCCTCGATGTTGTCCACAGCCACGCCTCGAAGAATGTTCTCGACGGTATCAACAACTTTGATGGTACCGATCACCAGTACTTCCACGGCGGCGGCAAGGGTGTACACGACCAGTGGGACAGCAGGCTATTCAACTATGGACATCACGAAGTCATGCGATTCCTCCTGAGTAACTTGCGTTTCTGGATGGACGAGTATCAATTTGATGGTTTCCGTTTCGATGGTGTCACCAGTATGCTATACATCCACCACGGTATCGGATCCGGCTTCTCCGGTGGCTATCACGAATACTTCGGGCCTGACGTTGACGAGGAGGCCGTCGTCTATATGATGCTAGCCAACGAACTGCTCCACAACCTGTACCCCGAGTGCATCACCATTGCCGAGGACGTTTCTGGTATGCCGGCCCTGTGTCTTCCCCTGTCATTGGGAGGTGTTGGTTTTGACTATCGTCTTGCCATGGCTGTGCCCGACATGTGGATCAAGATTCTCAAGGAGCTTCAGGATGAGCAATGGGACCTCGCCAATATCTGCTTTACCCTGACGAATCGCCGCCACGGCGAAAAGACGATTGCTTACGCTGAGTCCCACGACCAAGCACTTGTAGGAGACAAGACACTGATGATGCATCTTTGCGACGCTGAGATGTACACCAACATGTCTACGTTGTCGCCATTCACGCCAGTCATTGAACGTGGTATGGCGCTCCACAAGATGATCCGCCTTCTCACCCATGGTCTTGGAGGAGAGGGTTACCTCAACTTCGAGGGTAACGAGTTTGGCCATCCTGAATGGCTCGATTTCCCCCGCGAGGGCAACGGAAACTCTTTCCTGTATGCTCGTCGCCAGCTTAACTTGACTGAGGATAGCCTGCTTCGTTACAAATTCCTCAACGAGTTTGATCGCTTGATGAACCTTACTGAAGAGAAGTATGGCTGGCTACATGCCCCGCAAGCTTACATCTCTCTAAAGCATGAGGGTGACAAAGTCATCATCTTTGAGAGAGCAGGCTTGGTTTTCATCTTCAACTTCCATCCCTCCGAGAGCTACAGTGACTACCGCATCGGCATCGACACGCCTGGCACCTACAGGGTTGTACTCAACTCGGATAGCGAGGCTGTTGGTGGTTTTAACCGCATTGATGAAAGTACGCGCTTCTTCACCACACCTATGGAATGGAACGGCCGCAGAAACTGGACCCATGTGTACGCGCCGTGCCGGACCGTTATTGTAAGTCCCCACACTCTCATATCATGTTTGACAAGCTTTGCTAATGTTTTTCAGGTTCTCGCGTTGGAGGAAACATTGTCCTAGATATTTCTACAGTCGGCTAGCAAGAGTTGAACTTGGTAAAATCCATATTCGGGCAAGCGCATATCAGGTTTTCAGTGGCCGCAACTTGACTTTTAAAAGCTATCTCATTTTAATAACAAAAGCATCAATACTCCTAATTCTCTGGGACTTATGAGACCATAACTACTACTAGTACTACTGTAGTATGCAAGGGTAACAAGTGAATCCGTTTTCATATGCAGTACTCGGTACAGTCGGAGACAGAGACAGCTCCCAATGCTTTAGAGTTAGGCTTGTGTGCACATTGCGTTACATCGGGGAGTGCTGTCAGGTAAGTCTGGGTATAAAATGCGAGGAACGCACGAAATACAGATAGGAACATATGCACACATAGAGCGACAAATAATAATGATTAGGACATTGTTAATTGAAAATCAATTAGCCTCGTTTTACCATATGCCCTTATGATCTTTTGTTCACTGTGCTGGAAAACAACAGTACAGAGTATGAACATAGGGTAATGGCTGAGGGGAGCTAGGAGCACGGATTGTTGAGGAACCCTGCACCGCAACATCATCGACACAGAGCTATTATGAGGGGCAAAAATGCTGGGGGTAGGTGAATGGAGGTGGGGGGTACAGTGCTAATCCAAAGCTCATACCTCCTCACATTGTGACTGATTTTATCGCTTATGGTAAGATACAGTAGTTTCGGATATGAAGTGTCCGAGTACGAAATGCCATTATTTGGCTGTTCGAGGTTGCTCGATACACTATCGCGAGTGTATGTGGTGATGGCTTCAATTATCGCGAAATCCGTCAGTAATTTCCTGAGTTCCCACAAGGAGGATTTTCCTTCTCCAAGTTCCTCTACCATAGAGCTCTTTTCTTCTTCTTTCCAGGCCACCGATAATTTCCCGGCTCAGTGGACCTGCCCGCACATATCGGGAGAGAGAAGACTCCCAGATTCGGGACTAGCGGATCCACGTGACTTACGAAGGAAAGCTCTAACCGACCCAAGTGTGTTCCCGCTCCCGAGCAGAAACTGCTCACTCTGCAAAGATTCTCCCTCAGTTTCACCCAATCCTCCATCCCCATCTCTGATCGCTCTTTGTCATCTGGCAAGATGTTCAAGAGGTGAGTCTCGACATCCCGAACGAACTTTTGGCGAATTATGGGCACCGTCATGCCTCAATTGAAGGGGTGGCATAGCTAACAAGATTTTCTTTTTTTCCCTTGTAGCGGCATTTCCTCCATTGCCCGTGCGGCTCGCCCGTCCTTCAGGGCCACTCCCCGGTTGGCCCTCAAGCCTTCTGCCCTCCGCTTCCCTGCCAGCAGCCGCTGGGCCAGCAGTACCAGCGTTGGTAATGGCAAGATTCACCAGGTGAGAAGGACCTCCCATCTCGACGACAGCTAGAAATAAGAGGGACCGAGGCCAGAACCGGCAGTAAACTTTGGCCACATATCAATCAGAAGTGCTGACCCATAGCTCTAGGTCATTGGTGCCGTCGTCGACGGTTAGTTTCCCTTCAACACCACAACGAAGACCGTTTTGCGACAAATGAGCATTTTTATATGCTTCCGACTTCAATTGAGACCAGTTTTCACTGACGCCCCGCTGCAGTCAAGTTCGATACCGCCAAGCTGCCTGCCATTCTGAACTCGCTCGAGACCGACAACAATGGCCAGAAGCTCGTTCTCGAGGTTTCCGTAAGTTGCGAAATATATTTCTCTGGTGGTCTTTCAGGGTGGGTTAACTGACATCTTGATAGCAACATCTGGGTGAGAACGTCGTTCGCTGCATTGCCATGGACGGTTCGTCTGACCTCATAAAATTTTTACCCTTCGCAAAACACGGTTGCTGATCCTTACCAGGTACCGAGGGTCTCGTCCGTGGTGCCCAGGCCGTTGATACTGGTGCTCCCATCACTATCCCTGTCGGCCCCGGCACTCTGGGTCGTATCATGAACGTCACTGGTGACCCCATTGACGAGCGTGGTCCTATCAAGTCCGACAAGTTCCTGCCTATCCACACTGAGCCCCCGGAGTTCGTCGACCAGTCCACCGCTGCTGAGGTTCTTGTCACTGGTATCAAGGTCGTCGACCTCATCGCCCCCTACGCCCGTGGTGGAAAGATTGGTCTCTTCGGTGGTGCCGGCGTCGGTAAGACTGTCTTCATTCAGGAGCTTATCAACAACATCGCCAAGGCTCACGGTGGTTACTCCGTCTTCACTGGTGTCGGCGAGCGTACTCGTGAGGGTAACGATCTGTACCACGAAATGCAGGAGACCTCCGTCATTCAGCTTGATGGCGAGTCCAAGGTCACTCTGGTCTTCGGTCAGATGAACGAGCCCCCCGGTGCCCGTGCCCGTGTCGCTCTGACTGGTCTTACTATTGCTGAGTACTTCCGTGACGTCGAGGGTCAGGATGTGTTGCTCTTCATTGACAACATTTTCCGTTTCACCCAGGCCGGTTCCGAGGTGTCCGCCCTTCTGGGTCGTATTCCCTCTGCCGTCGGTTACCAGCCCACCCTCGCCATCGACATGGGTGGTATGCAGGAGCGTATTACCACCACCAAGAAGGGTTCCATTACTTCCGTCCAGGCCGTCTACGTCCCTGCTGACGATTTGACTGACCCTGCCCCTGCCACCACCTTCGCCCATTTGGACGCCACCACTGTCTTGTCCCGTGGTATCTCCGAGTTGGGTATTTACCCCGCTGTCGACCCCCTCGACTCTCGCTCTCGTATGCTTGACCCCCGTATCATCGGCCAGGACCACTACGACACCGCCAGCAAGGTCCAGCAGATCCTCCAGGAGTACAAGTCCCTTCAGGATATCATTGCCATTCTGGGTATGGACGAACTTTCCGAGGCTGACAAGCTCACTGTCGAGCGTGCCCGTAAGATCCAGCGTTTCCTGTCTCAGCCCTTCGCTGTCGCCGAGGTCTTCACTGGTATCCAGGGTCAGCTCGTCGATCTCAAGGACACCATCGCCTCGTTCAAGGGTATCTTGAACGGTGAGGGTGACGCTCTTCCTGAGAACGCCTTCTACATGGTTGGCAACCTGGCCTCCGCCAAGGCCAAGGGTGAGAAGATTCTCGCTGAGCTCGAGAAGAACTAAGCGGACATGCGTCAAGTTTAAGGGGATGGCGCACGTCATAATTTATTAGGGCTGACTTGAGCTTTGGGAGAAGTCAACTAGCAGCCTGTGTATAGACAGAAGAAATGGCGACCGTGGGGAGGTTTCTGCAGAAGGCCCTCTGGCAGTTGAAAAAGGTCTCGTTTGCGGGCTGTGTACTAAGAAATCAACAAAATTCCTCCTGTATGCCTTTTATTTCGAGTGGTTATAGCTCGATTTCCCTATGTTCAACAAAATTCCCCAAAATATTTTATGTCTTTTGACGCTAAAGTGGATGTGAATATGGTGCCACGTTTTGGACTCCCCCCCCAGCCTCCAGTCAGAAGAACAACTTTTGTATAGTACTATGCTCAACACGCAACTATTGTGTATTATTAAGCGGTTACTCGACAAATCTACTTTGGTGCTATATTCGGTGGTTCACGAACTTCAATCATGGGAGTAGTCTGAGCCTGGTTTTTTTACTGCTTGTCTATTATTATCGTTGTTGTTGGAGGAGCCCGGCTGCGTCACGTTCCAGGAGTCCGGGCCTACCAAATAAAGGGCGCGTGTGAGAAGTAACCGAGTCGCTTAGTATTTAGTATCCAAGGAGATGTATGTGTGTGTATATGTGTACATGCATGTGTTGTTGTACAGTTCATGAGCAAAAAAATCCCGTCCCTTTGAATGAATCCGCTTTAACCAAAATGTGTAAACTCCTTCCCCCTTCTCCCCCTTGAAAAGGTGCCGTTTATAGCCAACGTGAGAAAAAAGTTTTAATTCAAAATAAGTAAGTTTTTCTTTTATATGCTTAGAAGCGAGAAGGAGGAGCTGGGCGCGGGATCGCCGTCGATGGATATGATGTTGTCCCCGCTAATGGTGACGACGCGGCCGGCGTTGTCGAGGAACGTCAGGGGCGCAAAGGGGGCCCTCCAGACCTCGTCGTCGTCGGCCGCCTCCACCTTCTTGGCCAGCACGCCTGTGGGCTCCGTCCACGACGGGTCGCCCAGCAGCTCGCGCGCGATGCCGGCGCGGTCCGAGAGGGGCAGGGCGGCGAGGGGCGCGAGCAGGAAGGACTGCCACTCCGGGCCGAGGTTCTGGCCGATGTGCGTGCAGAGGTCGCGGAGGGAGCGGTCGCCGACGCCACCCATCCACCATATGTCCTTGACGAGCTTGAGGAAGATGGAGTAGTAGGTCAGGATGATGAGGGCGCGCGGCCGCATCTCCCGGGCCAGGCTGATGAAGGGCTTGGGCAGGAAGGTGAACCAGGTGATGATTCTCAGGTTCATGATGGGGCCGAAGCCCCGTTCTAGGTTCAGGTATAGTGAGCCGAGGCACTGCAGTGTCTCGTAGTACGTAGGCGTGTCGAGGTAGTCTGGGTCATCTGGGGGGATGGAAGTGATCATGAAGAGGAGATGATTGGGAATCGCCTTTGTGGCCTTGTCGTGGTTCAGGGCCGGCCGGTAGAAGAGGGCGTGGAGCCCCGACTTGACAAAGTTTGCCATGCCCATGCTTTCTATCACGAGGCCGATGCCCCTCCAGACGACGAGCCAGTCGATGATGTACAGGTCCTTGGCCTCGGGGTCACGGAAGTTCTGCGCCGACAGCGCGGTGAGGAGCAGGGAGTTGCCGATCATGGCGGCGTAGTCCTCCGGCCGCCCCCTCTCCACGGCCTTGCGGTACCCCTCGTACGAGCGCGCGCGGTACATGAGCGAGCGGTTCTTGTCTACGTTTTGGTTCAGCTGCTGCATGTGGAGGGACGACAGCGCGAAGAGGGAGTCCAGGAGGAAGGGGGACGCAAAGGCGTGCTGGACCATGCGCGTCCGCAGAATGTTCTCGAGCGGCCTGTCCTTGCCACGCTCCACGGAGAAGGAGGAGCACGTGGCCGTGGTGAAGAACCATAGGAGGCGCATGTCGTACGAATCTACGGCGGGCGAGGGGAAGAATTGAGGTTCGGAGACGACGAGGGCGAGCTCTTCTTCTCCGGGGTGGAGGGGCGGCGTAGTGCAGTAGCTGCTTGCTGGGGTGTCGTCTTCTACCGGCGCGGACGATGCCGGCGGCTGGGCGGCCGCATTTCGGTTATTGGCATCGTGGGGCTGCTTCCATGTATTGCTTGCCGACGCCGAAGAAGTAGAAGTTGCTGCTGCTGCTGCTGCTGTCCGGGCAGCAGAGGAAGATGTCGTAGTGGGTTTTGACTCCGAGGGCTCGGGGTAGATGCACTCGGCCTTACGCAGGCGGCAGTATCGGCACTGCGGGCGCGCCTCGTCGCATTTAACCTTTCGGGCTTTGCAGTTCTTGCAACCCGTCCGGCTCTTCTTGTGGGGTCGCTTGGAGTGATAAGGTCTATCTTTGTCGAGGTCCGCGCCGTTGGTAGAAGCGGCGGCAGCATTGTGGAAGGAGGAAGAGGAGTTTGCGTGGAGCTCGTAACTCTCGGGCGATTCGGAGGAGCCAGGCGAGGAGGACATGGCGGGCCAAAGGCCATACGCTCTTTTTCTCTCTCTTTCTTTTCAATCAAACTTTCGGTACGAGTAGCGTCGTCGTTGCTCGAGGTGGCACGGATTCCCCAGACCGGTAAAAGGTGATGTCATGCCACGGCGAGTCTATCGAGTTGGTTTGGGCAATTGATTGGAGCTAAGGGTGCAGAAGGGTGAGATAAGCGAATGCGAGTGCGAGGGACAGCAAGACGGCGAGAGATATGAAGGGAGGGAGGGAGCGAATGGGTATATAAAGAACTTTGTGCCTGCAGAATAGCAGTAGTACTCTGTAGCTAGCAGGGAAAGTGAATAGGGTATGGTGGTAATCAGGCGAGCACGGAGTAGTAGTAGTAGTGGTAGTGGTAGTTGTTGTAGGGTCCGGATGGTGGGAGACGCTGATCATAACCGAAGACGCAGGAGAACATGTGGTCCGCAGCGAGGGGCTAACAAAGAGTAGTAATACTGCTAGTTATATGAGGAGTGGTGATGCTAGTAGTAGTGATACGTAGAAATCGATAATCCCAAGGCCGTCAAGCGCGATCCAAATGTGACTAAACAATGCAATCAGTTGGAGAGTGTGGCAGGAAAGGCTTAGATGAAAAAGTAAGCCGTAGGGAATGCTCTACCACTAGGGCAGCATGGAGCACGGAGCAGCAATGGTTTGAATAGAGCGGTGCGAAGAAGTCGGGGTCTGAAGCGTCATGCAATTTTGTTATTTTTTTTCCCTCACTGGATTTGACAACTTGGACCCTGCGCGTAATTGGTGAGGCTTGGCCTGCCGTGTTATGCAAGATGGAAGGGGGGTTGCAGCGCTACTACTACTTGGAGTCGGGTACCTTGTTATGGAGGATTGTGGCAGGTACCTGTGCTATAATACTAGTACCTACGGTGTACCCTGCTGTGATCGAATCAAGGGCAGAAGGGAGACCATTAAAGCAAAATGATCAAGGAGGGGGATATGGCCTTTATATAAGAGCTATAAAAAAAAAGCTCTTTTATCTTCTTACTTAGTAGCAGCATGTACATTAATAGCGGTAGGTGCCAGTAGTACGGAGCAGGGGTTTAGTATTTGCACTTTTGGAAGACTTTGGATGAGATGTGAAAATGGTACGTGTACCCGGTGAGGTTGGAGGAGGAGTACATACTAACAGTACTCCGTACTAGGCCCTACTAGCCCTACGAGGACCGATACCACTATACTTGATCCGATCCACGTTTTGAGTCGTCGTCGTAGTCCTGTTTCGAACCACCTACTAATACCATAGATTATGGACATTTTCCATAACATGAGCCACGCAAAGTCGTTGGCTAAGCGGAATGTTGATTCCCCCTAGCGCGATTGATTTGATCCTCAGCCACGTTGCCAACGCTGACTGGGGAAGCGATATGGTACACGGAATACTCCATATACTACTAAGTAGTAATACTCCGTACTAATGTATGTAATGGATCTTTCTCATGGAGCTTTACTTCGCCGCATACAGAGTACGCGTACAGGGCAGAGTATAGTAGGATACCATGTGTATTGCTGGACATATTTAAGCACCGTACGAATTGTTGTTGAATTCGCACTACATACAGTGGGCGCGCACAATGAGTCCCGACTTGGACACGGCATATGGATACCATATGGTAACGTAAGCAGCCTTGCATCCTCTCACGGCCGGCGACCGGAGAGACTAGCACCGGACTACCGACTGCAAAAGAAAAAAAAAAGAATTCAAGTCACATAATTAACCAGGGTCCAGTGCAACCAATGATAACCCGTTAATGATACTAGTGGTCCATGGCATTGTAGCTCCCAGATGTAACAAGCTACACCAAGACATCCGGCGTACCTCAACACGCGTCAGCTTCAAACGGGATCAAGTCGGCCCCGTCCACAGAGTCCTTTTGTCGCTCGCCCGCATGCATGCGCCAGGGTCCCGGGCCCTCAGCACGGTTGCCTTGGCCACCCGGGCTCCGAGATGTAGAGTCAAGGTCAACTTGGATATTGGTGGTCACGAGAAACCTGCCCAAGTCTCGACACCCCACAGACTTCGGATATCGTCTCGGTCCGTTCCAAGGCAACGATGTGGGTTTCACACCTCGTCAAGATGTGCATCGACCGCCGCACCGAGCCCGACAGCACCTGCAGGCACAGGAGAAGGAGAAGGGCGAAGGACACCGAACGAGAGCACAACGTCGTTTACTGAGCAGAATGAGGCGGGGCAAGCGGACGAAACATTGGTTGATAATGAAATCTTTGGGACCAGGACGCCGAGATTAAGCGGGAGTAATTCCATCAAGAATAGGGTGGCCAGAAAACGTGTTCAATCACCTCTGCCGCCGGTCCAGTTACCTAAACATTTTCTCGAGGAGAATGTCTATGTCGAGCGAAAACTCTTTGAGCATTATCCACTCCCAAAAGCTCTTCGAGATGACCTCAAGGGCAATAAAATTGCCTCTATTGCCAATCTTACGGACGCCAATAAGAATAGTCGCCAGAAAAATACAACCCGGGCCCGAAGCTCGATCGAACTCTACTTCGACTATGCGCTCGAAGAGCTGTTGTCATTCGAGAACAAGCTCTTTGATCTTTTCGACAGAGATGATGTTTCTGACTTCCTGCGGACCGAGGAGGGAGTTTCGGCGGTTGACAAGTACGCAAGGCTGCAGGAAATGATTGAGGATGTTTCTTCCCACTTGTCAGAGGCCTTGCAGCCTTCCCTCGGCGCACGTGCTGAGTACAAAGCCCGTCCCTTTTGGTGGTGGAATCTGTTGAGAGACCTCGACCCTCAAACTCAACTCTTCACAGGGTCGCCGATGGCTATCAAGAGACAAATCTCGCAGCAAATTGCCACAGCACTTACGTTCGAGTACCCCCTCGCACACAGCATCGCCGACCTACCTGTCGACGTCTTTGAAGCCATATTAATGGCCGTCAACCAGGATATGAGCATTGAAGCTCCAGATAACCTCGATGCTAAAGTTGCGCGGCGTCCGATCAACATTCTTTCCCTATCTGGTTACAGCGGGAGTGCCGTATGCGAAAGCGTAGGCAAATACGTGGCGGAGGGCGCCAACTACGACCTCATTCACATAAACGCCCATGACCTGTCATATATGGTGGGCGAATACTTGGGTCAGGATTTGGCGTACACACGAGGACCCGTTTCTACACTGGGCTATCGTGTGGCCGAGATTAATGGGAAAGTTGCAAAGGAGCCTGCCATTGTGGCAAACACCGTCGCCGAGGACGCCGACGATAGCGATTCAAGCATGTTCAGCGTTCGAACATCCGGCTCGTGGGAGGAGGAGCTGCAGAAGATTAAGCAGGGAAGTATCGACTGCTTTTCCAAGTGGGACCAGCTCAAGATCGACAAGATCTTGGAACATATTATCACGGCGGCTGATACGAAGCGAGGGCCAGAGGGTAATATGAAACCCGTCATTCTCCATATCCATGACTTTGTCGAGTTGAGTATGGTACTGGAAGGATCTATGATTCTTTCGCGGCTACGTGCACTCGTGGATGCGTCGTGGCATCGAGGACGGAAAATCGTCATTCTGGGCACATCGGCGAGCAAAGACCCTTCGGAAGAATACCAGAAAATGGTCCGGGAGTTGTCTTGTACCGACTTTGTAGTAACGCGCCACATTGATCCTTCTAGGGGCCTCAAGATGTCCCCATCACCAAAGACTGACAAGCCTACCACACTGCAACAGTCCGATTTCTTCCGGGAAAACATAGCCAATATCAACCGAGTGATTCGCAATCTCGCTCCGGGACGCGATATCGGGGTAATTAACCCACAATCTCCCACCCGATTCTGCAACATGCTACGAGTCCTGGGCAGTTATAAGTCGACGTCCAAGATGGACTTTCTCAGCAACTCCATCATGCCTCTCCCGGAGGTATACCGGATCGCACAGTCCTTCGTCGCTCGAGCATCGGCCGAAAGTAAAGATACCCCGGAGAAGCTGGCCGTGAAATGCATTGGCGAGCGCCTGCTGGTGAATCCCCTGCGGGTACCCCCTGGACAAGATTTCGAAACAGAGGGCACATATTCCCAGAAAAGCACAGAGACCTCGAGATCCGCTGAAGATGGCAAAACTAGGGGAGGGCTAAAGCTGACAGGGCTGAATGAGTATGAGAAGCGCGTGTCTTCAGGGCATATCGATCGCGAAAAGCTCACTGTCACCTTTGACGACGTCCATGCCCCCAAAGAAACCATTTCGGCGCTCAAGCTTCTCACTTCGCTAGCACTCGTTCGACCAGACGCCTTTTCATACGGTGTCTTGGCCCACGATAAGATCACGGGCTGCCTGCTGTACGGCCCTCCGGGCACGGGTAAAACCATGCTGGCCAAAGCAGTAGCCAAGGAAAGTGGCGCCAACATGCTCGAGATCAGCGGCGCAAGCATCAATGACAAGTGGGTCGGCGAAGCCGAGAAGCTCATCAGGGCAGTCTTTACCCTCGCCAAGAAGCTGTCCCCCTGCGTCGTCTTCATCGACGAGGCCGACTCGCTGCTCGCCAACAGGAGCATGTTTAGCAGCCGTGCCTCGCACCGCGAGCACATCAACCAGTTCCTCAAGGAGTGGGACGGCATGGAGGAGACGCACGCCTTCATCATGGTTGCCACCAACCGCCCCTTTGACCTCGACGACGCCGTCCTCCGCCGCCTCCCCCGCAAGATTCTCGTCGACCAGCCCACGCGCGACGACCGCGCCGCCATCCTCAGGCTGCTGCTCAAGAGCGAGAAGACGGACGGCACCGTGTCGCTGGACGCCATCGCCGACCGCACGCCCTACTACTCGGGCTCCGATCTGAAGAACCTGTGCGTGACGGCGGCCATGTGCGCCGTGGAGGAAGAGAACCTGGACGCCGCGGCGCACGCCGGCCCGGACCCTTACCAGTACCCCGAGCGCAGGGTGCTCACGGAGAAGCACTTCGAGAGTGCGCTGCGGCAGGTCCCGGCCAGCATCAGCGAGAACATGGCGAGCCTCCGCCTTATCAGGCGGTTCGACGAGGAGTACGGGAGCCGGAGGCGTAGCGGGAAGAAGGGCATGGGATTCGGCGACATTGGGACGAAGCGGACGGGGGAGGAGACCAAGATTAGACCCGGCGGGTTGTAAAAAAAAACATGCTCGTCGTTGTTGTAGTTGTTGTTTCGTAAATCGAACTGAAATGGGGGGAGCTTGTCAAACATGAAAACCTTAAACCTCTTTGAGGGGGAGGGGACGGATGTTGTTTTATTAGGTGTAAAAATGCATGGGATGGGATGGGATGAGACATCTTTAGCGGTTCACAGGGACGAATCAAATATGGGTCACACACGCACACACACACAGACGCACAAGCACACAGAGACAGAGAAAGAGAGAGAAAGAGAAAGTGAGAGAGTATAAAGGGGGTTTGATGATTGGGTAGAAGAGAAAAAGGAGTATTAAATGACGAATATATCTTCTTTTTTTCCAAGATGTGAGAAAGATCCGGTTCATAAGCGCTTTGGATTTCCCACTATGCTAGTACTGAATTTAGGAAAACATGTATATGAAGGGCGGCCCCGTATGAATGAGACTACCGGCTGCTGAGTACCATCGCTATGATCGACCTTGATCAATGACGAGCTTGCATGTCGCAGTGAGGCGCGCGCGCGCACCGCACCTACTGTTCCGTGGACTGCTTGAGACCCTCGGCGGCCAGGGCCCTCGTGTAGTCGCCCTGGGCCTTGGCGAGGGCGTCCTTGGTCGGGCCGAGGAGCTTCTCGACGGCGTCGCGGCCGCCCTTTGTCATCTCGGGGCGCCAGCGGAGCTTCTTGCCGGTGCGCTGGTGGTGCTCGATGATCTCCTTCTTGCGCTTCCTGATGACGTCGTCGCGGGCGGCGTCGGCGTCGGCGGCGACGGCCTCGATGCGCCGGGCGCTGCGGGCCAGGGACTCGGCCAGGTGCTGCAGCTCGCCGGCGCGGTCGGGGTCGCCCGAGAGGAAGGCCGTCCAGAACTGGTGGAGGAACTCGAGCGTGGTGGCGTGCGTCATGGCGGCCTGCTCGGCGAGGTGGGCGGGGAGGCCCATGGGGGTGGCCGAGGTCAGGGAGGCGTCGCCGAACTTCTGCGTCCGCTGCTGGAGGATGCCGAGCATGATGTCCTTCTCGGCGTCGCGGAGCACCGAGCGGGAGCCCACGTGGGTGCCCTTCTTCTTGCTCTTCTTGCTGTTGCCGGGGTCGGCGTCGTCGTCCGAGTCGTCGTCCGAGTCGCTGTGATCGTTGAAGCCGATGCCCGTCTGCAGGTCGATACCGCCCTTGCCGTCGTCCTGGAGGGTCTCGAGGTCGCCCTGGATTTCGAAGAGGACGTCTGAGGCGCTCTGCTTGGCAAAGGCCTCGGCCAGCTTGGAGGGTATGGCGTTGTTCTTGGAGAAGAACTTGTTCTGCTCCTTGACGTTGAGCATGATGCGGGCCTGCTCCGGGTCGCCGCTGAGGTCGCGGAGGGCGAGCTCGGCGTAGGCGCTGCTGCGGGCCTGATCGGGCTTGGCGCTGTCGGACGGGGTGGTGTTGGAGAGGATCATGTCGGAGAGGTGGTTGAGGCTCTGGGCGATGGCGACCCTGGACCTGTACTTGTTGTTCTCCTTGTACTGCTCGACGTTGCCGGACCTGACGCCGCCCTGGTTCTCCTCGTTGGCCTCGATGTCGACCATGGCGGGCACGCTGGCGGCCATGACCTTGCTCTGGAAGCTCTGGTAGTTCTCGCTGGGGTCGTGGTTATCGAACAGGGGGTCCGAGGGGTCGTTGATGCTGACGGACTCGCCCTTGAGCCGCTTGCACAGCCTGCTGTTGAAGAAGCGCACCCAGAAGGACGACTCGTTGACGCGCGGGACGTTTTCGTCGTAGATGCGGCGCAGGAGCGGGTGCTGGGCGTTGATCATGTTGATCTTGTCGCGCGTCATGTCGAGGATGTACTCGCCCTTGTCGTTGAGCTTGGGCTTCAGGTTGGAGATGGCGTTGATGGGCCCCTTGCGCTGGCGGCTCTCGATGGCATGCGCGCGGAGGGCGCTGAGGCGCGTGGACCAGAACTGCGAGTTGAAGGCCGACCCGGAGATGGTGTCGGGCTTGGTCTTGAGGCCGTCCATGTACGTCTGGTGTAGGCTCGGGTCCGATTTCATGAGGGACTGCTGCAGCTCGATGTCGTTTTTGAGCTGGGCGTCGTCATACCAGCGGAGAGATGAGGAGGCGTCCTGCGAGTTTACGGTGCTGGAGAAGGCCATCGAGGCCGAGGCACTACCTCCTCCTGAGCTGCTGCCGCCGCCGCCGCCGGTGCTGCCGTTGGGTTGTCCATTTTGACCGGACGGAGTGCCTGAGCCGGGCGTGGCGGTACCGCTGGGTTTGGGAATGCTGGGATCCTTACTCCTAATATCTGCCAGGAGACGTGATAGGAGGTCCTTGACGGCTTGAGCCTCCGACTTGGCTTCGGAGGTGTGAAAGTGAAATGTGTACGTGGCGGGCTCAGCATCGGGACTAGGCTTCTCAAAGATCTTGAGCATCACCTTCGGTGAGCTATCCGGCGTCTGCTGAAGGTCTGTGGGGAAGGGGATTTAGTAAACACGTCAAAATTACATAAAAAGAAAAAAAAGGGCACATGGTATTTACTTGTAATGTTGGCCACGGTCAACGTGACGGTTGGTGGGCCGCCCGAGTTGGGTGTCCATGTGACGGTCTGGTGATCGCTGGTGATGGTCAGGATACCCTCCTTCTTTTTGAAGTTGGTCCGCCCGACTGGGAGAGACATGGTGGATGAGATGCGATGAGAGCTCCGCTGTCGATGCGAGGTGGGAGCGATGTCACGGTGAAACCATTATCGCCTTTGTTATCACCTGGTGTGAAGCAAGACACGCACGGGGCTTTGCAGCCTCGCCGCCGCCTCCTATGGAAATGGGCAAATCCTATTGCCCTCCAGCGACGCAAGGGTCTATATTAATGTGAGGCTCGCACTCTGGATGATCTTTTCTTTCTCTGATCATGAAATTTGCGGCAGGAATTGTTAAGAGTTGATATGGATAGATGCACGCTGGTGTTGTCGTGGTCGTGCTCGCGTGTGAGCTTTGACGTCTAAATCAAATCATGAAGCTTGAAATGGATGGCTTGCATGGAGGTGGCTTGAACTGATTCGGAAACCCTCTCCACTGCCAAAGTGTGGCTGGTGCAGCGCACTGGGCACCTGCCGCAGTGGTCGCACTCTGGCTCTGGGACAGGATGGAACCTTGTTGGAATACACTTTGGCATCATAATGAGACTCAATGGGAGAGAGTAGTGCCGGCTACGCCGCTGCATGCCCGCATAGCTTCCAGGTTCCATCCCATATTCTCTACCGATTCGCACGGCCACCAACGTCGGTAAGTCGGCCCTTTGCCGGTGCGTATTTGACTGGTGGTTTGGTTGCGTTGCTTCTGCCGACGATCCGTCTCGCTCCTTAAAAGACGTGCCGTGAGTGGTCACTTCGGCCCAGAGCCCTGCCAGCCTGCGTAGGTCCCCCAGTGGCAGCCCTGGAGCGATGCTAGCGTTAGGCGGTAAGCCCCGAGTTTTGCCGCCGTCGCTTCCAAGTTTAGGTGGTCTTCCGCCCAGCTTTGCAGTGGATGGGGGTTTAGCGTCTGGACGGTCATGAGGTCCGGGGGATAGCTGTTAGCGTCGAGAGCGCTGGATTACAGGGAGGTGCTCAATGTCGTGCAGCACATACAGGGCCTGTCTCGTTCGTATGGCGCTTTGCTACTACTACTACTCACGTCATGAGGGGTCAAAGGTCAGGCGCAGTGTGGTCGAAGTGCAAGTCAAAAAGATTTTGTAGCGATACGGGTTGATTGAAAGAAAAAAGCTAATTGTTTGAGAATGGATAAACAAACTGGAGAGCTCTAGCTAAAGTGAGGTTGCATCAAGAGGGAGCTTGCATTGTTTAGTCGTATTACTTAGGTTGAGGGCTCCGTGCTCCAGTAGTACTTAGCCCGCACTTGCGGTTATAAGAGGTACCGATGGAGTATGTACTTCAGTACGGGGGCAACGTCAACGTTGCCGTCCTACCGAGTGCTTCTGAATACTAAATAATAACGATGAGTATTCGGTTGTCATATCGGGACGCGATAATAGCGAGCAAGAGTTACGACGAAGAGAATGCACCTAAAAATGGCATCTAATTGTGCGTTTTGGTGCAGTGTTGAAGTAATCGTGAGAAGTCAAAAATGTATATATAAGATGACATAATCCTGCGCTAACTGCCGAAACAGTCTGTGGCAAGTGTGGCTCTCTTCTGACGAAAGTCTTCCTGTCCCCCAAATTGTTCTCTCCTTACGACTCACACATCCTCAAAGCACCTTTGTGCGTCTTTTCCCACTCCTCCTCTTCCTGGGAGTTTCCCTTTCCCTTTCTTTACATATTCCCGCCCATCATGCTCAGAAATCCGTTGAGCCGAGCTGCTGGGTTAGCCAGGACCCAGCTGCTCCAGGGGGCGCACTGCGCGCGAGGGGTGCGATGTGCCTCATCCCGCTATATCAACACCAGCTCCAAGCTGGCTGTCAGCCGCCCTGCCGCCATGGCTGTGGCCTCGCGGAGGTCCTATGCCACCAGCGCTACCGAATCACCCCCCGATCCGAGCGATAACTTCCTTTCCGGTAGTACCGCACAGTACATCGACGAGATGTACATGCAGTGGAAGGAGGACCCCAAGAGCGTCCATGTCTCATGGCAGGTCTACTTCAAGAACATGGAGAGTGGCGAAATGCCCATCTCTCAAGCTTTCCAGCCTCCTCCTAACCTGGTTCCCAATATGACTGGTGGTGTCCCTCGGCTGTCTGGCAGCCTGGGCTTTGACGAAGATTCTGATGTCACCAACCACCTCAAGGTCCAGCTTCTCGTCCGCGCATACCAGTCTCGTGGTCACCACAAGGCCAACATTGACCCTCTGGGCATCCGTACCACGTCTAAGGGATTCGGTAATATCAAGCCCAAGGAGTTGACCTTGGAGCACTACCAGTTTACCGAGCAGGACCTCGACAAGGAGTTCGCTCTGGGTCCTGGTATCTTGCCCCGCTTCAAGCGCGAAGGCCGCGAGAAGATGACCCTGCGTGAAATTGTTGCCGCTTGCGAGAAGATCTACTGCGGTTCCTACGGTGCCGAGTTCATCCACATCCCCGACCGCGAAAAGTGTGACTGGCTCCGTGAACGTCTCGAGGTTCCCCAGCCCTTCAAGTACACCATCGACGAGAAGCGCCGTGTCCTCGATCGTCTCATTTGGAGTTCCAGCTTCGAGTCTTTCCTTGCGACCAAGTACCCCAATGACAAGCGTTTCGGTCTCGAGGGTTGCGAGACTTTGGTTCCTGGTATGAAGGCTCTGATTGACCGCAGTGTCGATTATGGTGTTAAGGATATCGTCATTGGTATGCCTCACCGTGGTCGTCTCAACGTTCTCTCCAACGTCGTCCGCAAGCCCAATGAGTCTATCTTCAGTGAGTTTGCAGGCACGGGCGGTGCCGAGGAGGAGGGTTCTGGTGATGTCAAATACCATCTTGGTATGAACTTCGAGCGTCCCACTCCTTCCGGCAAGCGTGTCCAGCTTTCTCTGGTTGCCAACCCTTCGCATCTTGAAGCCGAAGACCCCGTTGTCCTGGGCAAGACCCGCGCTATCCAGCACTACAACAATGATGAGAAGACCCACCGTACTGCCATGGGCGTGCTCCTCCACGGTGATGCTGCTTTCGCAGCTCAGGGTATCGTCTATGAGTGCCTGGGCTTCCACTCCCTCCCTGCCTTCTCCACTGGTGGTACTATCCACCTGGTCGTCAACAACCAGATTGGTTTCACCACTGACCCCCGTTTCGCTCGTTCCACTGCTTACTGCACTGATATCGCCAAGGCCATTGACGCTCCTGTGTTCCACGTCAATGCCGATGATGTCGAGGCTGTCAACTTTGTTTGCCAGCTCGCTGCCGACTGGCGTGCCGAGTTCCAGCACGATGTTGTCATCGATCTCGTCTGCTACCGCAAGTACGGCCACAATGAGACTGACCAGCCTTCCTTCACTCAGCCCCTGATGTACAAGCGCATCACCGACAAGTCTCCTCAGATCGATGTTTATGTTGACAAGCTCCTTCAGGAGGGTACCTTCACCAAGGAAGATGTTGAAGAGCACAAGCAGTGGGTCTGGGGTATGCTCGAGGAGAGTTTCACCAAGTCCAAGGACTACCAGCCTACTTCCAAGGAGTGGACCACTTCCGCCTGGAACGGTTTCAAGTCTCCCAAGGAGCTCGCTACTGAGGTCCTTCCTCACAACGATACTTTTGTTGACCAGAAGACTCTCGAGCACATCGGTGAGGTTATTGGCGGCGCCCCTGAAGGTTTCAACATTCACCGCAACCTGAAGCGTATCCTGAACAACCGTACCAAGTCCGTTGTCGAGGGTAAGAACATCGACTTCCCTACTGCTGAGGCTCTTGCATTCGGTTCGCTGGTTACTGAGGGTTACCATGTGCGTGTTTCTGGACAGGATGTTGAGCGTGGTACGTTCTCTCAGCGCCATGCCGTCTTCCACGACCAGGAGACCGAGGATACCTACACTCCCCTGCAAAACATTAGTAAGGACCAGGGCAAGTTCGTCATCTCCAACTCTTCCCTGTCCGAGTTTGGTGCTCTCGGTTTCGAGTATGGCTACTCCCTCTCATCACCCAACGCGCTCGTCATGTGGGAGGCACAGTTCGGTGACTTTGCCAACAACGCTCAGTGTATCATTGACCAGTTCCTCGCCTCCGGTGAGGTAAAGTGGGTGCAGCGTACCGGTCTCGTCATGTCTCTGCCCCACGGCTATGATGGCCAAGGCCCCGAGCACTCTTCGGGCCGTCTCGAGCGTTACCTTCAGCTCTCCAACGAGGACCCTCGCGTCTTCCCTTCACCTGACAAGGTCGACCGTCAACACCAGGACTGCAACATGCAGGTTGTCTACTTCACCGAGCCCGCTAACCTGTTCCATGCCCTGCGTCGCCAGATGCACCGCCAGTTCCGCAAGCGTAAGTTGCCCTTGGTGTATTGGAAATTGACAATTTTACTGACTTTTCTTTTAGCTCTCGTCATTTTCTTCTCCAAGTCTCTACTGCGCCACCCCCTTGCCCGCTCCGACATTGAGGACTTTATTGGTCCCAACTCTGGGTTCCGACCCCTGATTGCTGATCCCGAGCACCAGAAGGGAACCATCAAGAGCCACGAGGAGATTGATCGTGTCATCATCTGCTCTGGTCAAGTCTGGGGTGCTCTCCACAAGTACCGCGCTGACAACAAGATTGACAACGTTGCGTTCACTCGTCTCGAGCAGCTCAACCCCTTCCCCTGGCAACAGCTCAAGGAGAACCTTGACCAATACCCCAATGCCAAGACTATTGTCTGGTGCCAAGAGGAGCCCCTCAACGCCGGCGCCTGGAGCTTCACCCAGCCCCGTATCGAGACCCTGCTCAACCAGACTGAGCACCACGACCGCAAGCACGTCATGTACGCCGGCCGTAACCCCAGTGCGTCGGTCGCCACTGGTCTCAAGTCGGTTCACAGCAAGGAAGAGCAGGAGTTCCTCGAGATGGCCTTTACCGTCAAGCAGGACAAGCTCAAGGGGGAGTAAAGTAGAGAATTACGTATAATGTGGAAGACGTTTAGATGGCGGATGAGAGACTCTTGAATATTGCCCCAAGAGATGAATGAGGTTTAGCATACATCCGTGTGGTTTTGAAACGAGTTTAGCTGATTGCTTGTGCGAAGTTTTATTGTTGTTATTATTTTCATAAAGGAAGAGGACGAGCCCGGGAGATTACGAGGTTTTCCTTTTTTACCTCGCCCAATTCTTGTTCCTGTGTAGTATATATATATACACTGTACCATCAACTGCTCCTTGGAATTCGAGCTACCTTTGCCACGAGAAGACATGATTTGCTCTATTCTATTAGATTTTATTGTGAGATTTATAAACATTTGATGGTGTTGCCCGTTGGATATGCCATAGGTTTTTTTCTCTTTCCCTTTTTTCTTATTTAGATTTCCACCTCCCAAGGCCTCACCACACCGTCGTCGCCGGTGGTGACGAGCATCTCGTCGACGCCCCTCCTCTCGGCCGGGATGCCGCTGTCCCACCTCTTGCACCAGGCCACGCTGTTGACCTCGAACGGCCCGTGGGCGTTTTCCACCGTCTCGAGGACCTCCCACTCGCTGTCACCGTCCCTCCTTTCCCGATAGAGAGCCAGGACGCCATCGGAACCCGTGCTGGCGACGAGCCCCGTGGTGGCGGACCACGTGGCCGAGTAGACGTCCGACTTGTGAACGGGGGGAAGCGTGGCGGTGCAGGTCCAGGTTTCGCGGATGGACCGCCGCATGGTGTTGGGGATGCCGCCCAGCGCCGTCCTCTGCCCCGCTCCTCCGTCCTTACCGTTTCCGTCCTCGTTGTCATCCTCGTCCTCGTCCTCGACCTGTAGCGTCCAGACTTTTATGCTCCCGTCGGCGCTAAACGACAGACAGCGCGGGAATTTCCCCCCGGTATCCTGCCTCCCCTCCCACTCCACGCCCCAGACCGTACCCGCGTGGCCCTCGAGCACCGCGACGCAGACCCACTCGGCGTCCTGATCCTCCCTCCACACGCGGACCGTGTCGTCGTAGCTCGCCGACGCGAGGCACTCCACGCCGTGAACGCGCCTCCTGGCGTCCCGTCCGGGCGTGGCGGGGCACCAGGATAAGGACTTGACGTCGCCCTCGTGCTCGGTCAGGACGGCGACCGTCTCCCACTCGTCGGCCGACTCGTGCGGGCCGATGTCCTCCCATATCCAGACCGACTTGTCGCGCGACGACGTGGCGAGGAGGTTGCCCGCGGGGCTGAAGGCGCACGACTTGATCTCCGAGTCGTGCCCTTCTAGGACCAGGGTGAACTCCCACTCCTTGCCCTTGTCTGACGATACGTCGTCCCCGTCATCAGACCAGCCATCACCGTCGTTATTGCGCTTTGCCGAAGAGGAGGCGGCGGTAATTTCCCTCTCAAGACCTTCTTCTTCTCCCGCCCCTTCCTCCTCCCACCTCCACAGCCCAGCCGTGGAATCAAAGCTCCCCGTAACCAGACACAGCTTCCCCGCCCCCAGGCCCGGCTTCCACGACGACGACCGCACCGAGCGCGTGTGTCCCCCTTGGAGCGTAGAGTGCGCCGAGAGCGTCGTCAGCGAGAAGACGGTCGTGGACCTGGCGTGCGCCGTCGAGAGGAGGGGCAGCGTCGGGTGCGGGGACGAGGACCAGGCCCGCTCGTGGAGGTCGGGCGTCAGGGGCTGCAGGGCGCGGAGACGCTTTTTCGTCGTCGCCGTTTCCATTCTTTCTTTTTAAATAGCCTTTTCTCTTTTATATATGTAGGTATGTGTGTGTACGTGTGCGTGCTGGGTTGATTTTCGTTTGCGCAAAGCAGGTAGTCGAGTCGAGTCGGGGTTGAGTTGAGCTGGCTTGGTGGGGGGATGAAAACCGATGTCGGGCGGTGGTGGCAGTGGTGGCGGGAAACGGAAGGGAGAAAAAAAACACTTTGCGAGCGACGATGCTGCGGGACTGGAGGGAAATGGATATGGTATATCCAAATGCAATTTTCGATCGTTGCGCAGACAATCTGTTTTATGTAGCAAGTATGGTAGATTACAAATTCGAGTGTTCAGGTTGGCGCATAGCATAGATCCAATAACCCACATACTAAAAGAATCTTTTTTTTACCCCACGTTTATGCCCCTCTCCAACATCTTTCAATATTCGTCATGCTAGGTAACCACCACTACTATTACTGGTAGTATAATAGTACTAGTACTATCTTGAGAATCTCAATCTCCAGGCTGGTCGTCTCAAAGAGCCGGGAGTCGGCTTACATCCACTACAAGAATGATAACCCTGTCCTGGGAACAGAATGATACACCACTAATTTGACACTTGTTTCTGGGGGATTTCTTTGTAGGAAAAACACAATATTGGTATAAAAGTTACTCAAGTTTGCGCTATGATATTGATAAACACTGCTTTCCCTTTTTCCTTCGCTTTGGGGTGTCAGCTTGATAAACATGGCTTGCCCTCCATCTCTTCGCTCGTCATACAACGCCTCCATTTCTTTTCCACCAAACCAAAAAAAAAAGGTCAACCATGGCGTAGCCAAGCCCCAGAGGTACATGTAGCCAGGTTAGCTGGCTAGATATAAAACATGCTATTCTTCAGCAGCTGATGAATTGTCAGATCGGCGTCAGTTACATCCCTTCTCGTCTGACCGCTACCAGATGCCGAAGAATCGGCAGTCAATGAATCTGGCGAGTTTGATAGGACTTGTATGTAGCATCGGGCTCGTTCACACAGAATGTCTGCGCAGTATGCCGGCGCACAGATACTGATGGCCTTGGTGGCTCGACCAAAGGTGTAGCTCAAGGATTGCGTCAGGTCCTCAACTGCGTCGGCAACGTTTCGTAAAGGGGGCTTCACAATCTGATTGCGGAATGGGCGGAAGATTTCATCCATGACAACGTAATAATGTGCGGGCCGGGCAGTTCCCTTGAGAGCTTTGTGGCTTTGGAGGTAAAAGTCCCAGTTGCGTACCTCGGTAATGCCTCGGTCAACAATGGTTCCAGGAAGAGTTGCGTTGGCTTCCATCTTGTCCCGTTTGATAGAAGAAAAGAATCGTGTGTGGTGCCTCTTGCCAACGATTATAATTGTGATTCGCGGCAAGCCCTTCTTCTGGTCCATTGCTGGATACATGGTCTTGCACGCTTGACGGAGTAAAGGCAGCTCCTTCTCCAGAACCAATGAGTATTGGCCTTCCGAAACACCGTCACGGTAGACAAGGATGTTTTCAGGGTATTGCCTGTTCTTGATACGCCACAGAGTAAGCCTGGTCTGGAGCATCTCGTTCAGTTTCAATACCATCTCCTCGCGAGCAGCGTACTGGACTCGTAGGACACCTGGCCACTGCTGGAGCGACTTGTCAATGCTCGCCACCATGCCGGCGATGCTTGGAGTGCCTTCTGATGACCCTGGCGAGGGGTGAGTCACGTCGATGCCAACAATCATCGTCTTGCCTTGATCCACTATGTTGAGTCTCGAGCTGTCCACCACATGGTTAATACCCCCAAGCTTGAGGTTGAACTTGAGTGCGACATTCGCCATATATTGAAGGTTTGTCTTTCTCAGGTTTTTGCCGAGCGTGCAGATGGTATGAATACCATACTTTATATCGCCGAGGTATTTAATGCGCTTGTAGACGTCCGCGTTCTCGTCGTGAAGAACAAAGAGGATGAGACTGAGATTCTCGCCGGCGAGTGCTTTTATTGCGGAATCGAGGGGATCATATGGCGCCTGGCTGATTACTACCTTTTGTATGCTTGCAGGAGCATCGGGCTTCATGCCGAGAGCCTTGAGAGACTCGACAAAGTTACGTTGAATAATAGGTCCGAATGTTTCCAGATTGGGAGCACCTTGCATGCCCTCGCGGGAAATGAGCAGGCAAGCCCACTTGCTTCCTAGTGGTTTGGGCACGTTGAACTTTAGGTCGTACAAGTTCCATCCGCCATTTTCGACGCGAAATGGAGACTTGTGGTATATGATCCGGGGCGGATCAAGAAGCCGACCACTGACCGTGACCAAGCCAGGTAAAGGCGGGACACCAAAAGAAGCCTGTAAAGTGTGTAGAAACCAGTCAGCTTCCGTGCGTGTAAACGACCAATTTGCATCATCACGATGTCCATGTCAGGTAGGTATCTCACCAGCAGCGAATTCCCCCCTAGGGACAACCCAGTCGCATCCAGTCCCTGTTTCTCAATAGATCGAGCGGTCTCCCTGGGCGGGCGAACAGCGAAGTCGATCATCGTTTGCGTTTGTTCCGGGGCAAGGGGCTTCCTCACAGACTGTCCAGGAACAACCGAACAGACTTCTGGTGGGAGGTACACGGGATAATCATCTGATCCGACGTTGATTACCGGGAGGTCGGGGTATTTGAGACGCCTACTGTAGGCTGTTTGGTTTTGCAAAAGACCATATCAGTAACAAGAAATTCAACCTTTCAAAATGCATTGCAGAAAAGCAGACGAGGTGAATCCGAAAACTTACCTTGGTCAAAAAAGTCGGTAACGGTGATCATGGCACCCTCAGGGATAGAAGCCTTGCCTTTTCCCTTGTCGTTGCCCTTGGCGGCGGGCTTAGAATCATCCACCCCCTTCTCTGAAGTCGAATCTCGTCCTTGCACCAAGAATCTGACATTGGAAGCTCCAGCACCAAACCCCGAAACTTCAGGGCGGCGCTCCAGGCGCCCGCCCTGGTTAGGTCTAGCGAAGCCTATCGACGTCTTGATATGGGGAATAATATCGCCGTTTTTGTTTTTGCGCTCCGGGAGATGTATTACCCTGAGGCGCACCTTATCGAGAAGGGAGCTGAGCTTCCTCAGATTATTCATTCCGTAATCACCTCTCAAAAACATATTCATGAGCTCGTCAAGTGCACCCTCCTTTACAAAGGTGCCGTGCGTCACGTTGATATTGACGAGAAGGCGACCGGTGGCGGGCCTCACACTGGCGTAGAAACCCCGTACCGCCTCGAGCCCTTGGCCAAGGTCACACCTTTCGGCATTTGTCGACTTGGGGCCGATGGCAAACATCTTGGATGAACCAATTGTAACCAGTCTCTCAGACTGCTTGGCGAAATGATTGATCATGATATTGAATGCCTGTATCATCGGCAGCTTGTCAAGGCATTGCGACGATGGATCAGTCGAGCCGAGGTACTCCATCAGACTATCAGTAGAGAGCGAGTTTGTGTACATGAGACGAACGCTGTACTTGACGGCTCTTTTCGTGGGCTCATCCTCGCCCTCGTTGCGGTAAACAACCTCGATTGTAGCTGTGCCCTCGATAGGCAGCTTGATGCGGGAGATGAGAGTCGACCTGAAGTCCGTCACCACATTCTGGCTCAGGCCGACAAAAAGTTCCGTTTCCAAAACGAGTCGTATGACCTGCGTCAGCTTCTTTCCCCTGGCCTCGGGCGTGACAGCGATATCGTAGCGGAAGAGGCTGACATCTTTGGGAGACTGCAGCTGGATGTAGTTGGCCCACAATGACACAGCTTTGCCCCTGGTCCCGTGTGCAGGGCGTACGGGAAACTCCTTTGTGAGCTTCAAGTCCCTCATTCTCTCTGGGTTGATGGTAGTATTTTCTGCTGTCTCCACATGTTGATCGGGGGGAGGTGTCTCGCTATCTCTATTAGAAGGGGTCGGGGGGGGGTCAGTAATCAATATACTCCTGTTGAATCACATCATGTAAGGAATTGGAACACGATTGACTTACAAGAATAATGGTTCAGAGACCCGAGAGTTGGAAGATTCTCCCTGGCTACCTTGTCTGCCGTAGCCACCTCGTCCGCCTCGTCCACCCCATCCGCCTTGTCCACCTTGTCCGCCGTAGCCACCTCGACCACCTCGACCACCTCGACCACCACGGCCACCACGGCCACCTCCAGGACCCTAGCGATCGGACATGGTTGGGTAGGTTGGATTGGTTCGGTCGTTGAGGCTGTACGAATACACACGCAGAATACTGCTAACGATATTTAGTTATTGGTGGTGTAAACCCTCTGAATGAAAGCGAATGTATATCGACTGTATGGAATAACTCCAAGGTTGAGCTTTGAATGATGTAAAGACAAGGTGGTATGAAATGCGATGGGATGGGAACGGAGATGGATCAGGAATCTCTGATTGATGCAAGCCTTGTTTATAATGTTTTTTGGGGAGCTTAGAGCTTTCCATCTTGATCCGTCTCTTTCTCCCTCTCGGCCTCCCCTTTCCTGATCGTTGAGCCCTCTTCCTTCCCTTCGTCGCCTGTCTGCGCTGACGTAACCAAAGGCGAGAAAGGGAAACGGAGAGGACAGATAAAGAGGACAGTTCGCCATTGCTCTTCTGCCACATCAGCCACAACTACTTTTCATTTCTAACAAGATGCCTTCCCAAAGTTTGTACTACCTCCCATCTTCCTGCGCAGGTACGTTCCTGTCCACACCCACCTGCAATAAATCAATATTTACTTTTGATGTTACTACTCCTGCCTAAACAAGGTTGGCAGGTAAAAAGAAGCACGGATGTTCCGATGCAAAATTCCTTCTTGACGGGTATAGCCAGTACCCTACCTGCCTACACGTATGGCGCGCCTCATGTAAAGTTGGATATTCCCCAAATTTTCACTTTATTGAATGCCGAGAGCATAGGTCATCGAACACAATCTTTACTGACTCGTCCGTGCTTGCATCCATTTTGAAAAAAGAAAAGAAATTTTCTTTATATGCCTCGTACTAATTGAAGCAAGCACACTTGTTTGCGACACTCACGACAAGCTTTGTCAAGGGCAAATCATATACCGATCTCGCACGCACTTCACTCTGCTCTAGGCTCACGGCGGACGACATTCTTGCCAGTATGTACCAGCACGAGGTTGGATTCTACTAGTAGTAGTAATAGTACTTCTGGTACTAATACTGATAGCGTCGCATATTCGTACTTACGCACAAACGTTTTTGCATCTGATGACAGCGTAGCGTAATATATCAAGTCATCGTAGTCCTCCGAGCCCAATTCTCGAATTCATGCCATGTTCTTTCCCATCTACTCACGCGCACGCCTTATTGCAGAATCATACTCGTCAAACTACTGGTGATAGTCGCAACGCAGTCCTAGTCATCTGAAAACAAGGAGATGGAACTTTGCAAGGATTGGGCTATATTGAATGACCACCCCCTCCTGCTACTGGAATCTCCTCTCAGATGACTACGAAATCACAAGGCATGTCTAAGTCTATCCAATCGCCTACCAGCATAGCCAAGTTCTGGCGCTACCAATCGACCGCTGAGCATTTACAGTGCACAGAACTTGTTTGAAGGCTCACGGATAAATCCCCCCGCGAGCTTAGGTCTTGTGTGACTACCAATACCGCGGGTCGCACGAAGGAGTAGTGGTTGAAAGTCGAGAATGGCAACGAGTTGGTTCTTTGGGGGTAGTCCAGTGGTGGGGGAGGAAAGATGAGCGAAGCTCGATGATAAGCTGTTCCCCAAGAACGTCGTAAGTAGTAGTAGTAGCTCTTCAAGACTATGCGTACTACTCAGAAATTATCTCGTCGGCTATAGGGAATACCGAAGGGGATGTCAGGGGAATATCGCGAGGGGTATCGTGAGGGATATCGACATAATTTATAATCATAAAGTGATGAATTGACTAGTCCTCGTCATTGAGCACATGCCATTATTAAGTATCTGATCAAGAGACTCGATCTAGCAGCGTTTCTTAAGCTCTTGCAACACCCTCGTAATCAACAACAGCAACTTGTCATAAAGTCGATTCCCTCGCAAAAGTTCTCGTAGCAGCTCGTGCAGAACGCACAATCTCGTAGCTGAAGGCAGCCTCGACCGGTAGCGCCAAGAACGGCGGCAAGAAGAACCGCAGGTGGAGCGACAGCAGAACATATACCTATACCTTCCTTATCCCCCTTGGCCTGATGCTACATGCCTAATCACTCACCAGAAGCTCTGGGCAATTGGACTTCGAATCCTCTCCTCCTTATATCTCCCAAAAGTCGCTTCATTGGGGCGACGTAGGTGATATCCGTTCTGGAATTATTGCCATTCCCAGCAATCATCGTGCCCCCAATGCGTCTTTCTGCGTCCCAGACTAAGCTCCCAGAATCACTGGGTTCGGAAAAGCGTCCGCTGCAAAGGGGCAAGATGCACCATTCGTTGCTGATGTTACTAGCGCTGCGTTTGACGGATTTTGGCTTGTTGGCGAAGCCACTTGTAGGTGAGATTCATCCTCTTGCTTGAGTATTATGAGATGTCTATCCACTGATTCTGAGTCGGCAAGTTGCTCAAAGGGGGGGAGAATGTGCAACTCGCCATCGCGGATAACATCTGATGAGAGGTGGACCTAGCTAACCATTTGGCTAATAAGTAACCTTGGCTGATGCTCTAATGGGAAAAGACAGAGCGACTTACATGACAGCCGCCTGACGTCAGAGTCGTGCCAGGCCTTTCCACTGCGCGCGACGAGCTTGGGCTTGGAATCAAGGTGGCTCATTCTTTCGTAGTCAATTTGTTTGCCGATAGACTTTGCCTATGCATCCTAAAGGTGCGAATCCTTGGCTCAGGTAATAAGCCCGTGAATAGTGGTCGGCTAGGATAACGCTTGGAAGCGATGTGAAGGGAGTTGATGCCCTCCACGAATGGAGCATCCAACGCATCCGTCTTTAAGTAGGCGGCCTAGGCTAAGTGAATCATAGTTTGTGCCAATGAGTTACGGACCCGGTGTTTTCGTACCGAAAGTTTGTTTGGAGAGCTCTAATGTAATGTTGCCACTCGTACGCAAGAGAGAGAGGTCGTGAGTGGATAGGAAACCCGTGTACGCCCATGGCCCTGCTGCCTGTAATATGGGAAATAGGAAACGGGAGTCTGGGGACGGGTCAGAGGCGTGCTATTCAAACCTCGTGGCTTGGTGGGTATGGCAGCGATGAGCCACTTTCGGATGAGAGGGTCTCCAAGGTCAATTATACAAGCATGTAGCTGTTCCGGGTCAGTAAGTTAGCTATGCAGCGGATTTGGTAGTGCAGCTTTTGGCGGTTCTTTTTGGCCATGGTGGACCATGTCGGATGGAGCATGTAACCATGGGCGCATTATAAGGCGAGCAAATTTCCGTAATGAATAACGTACATCCAATTATCTTGCTTATCGCATAATTGCATCCTGAAAGCAGAAGATTGTCGTATGAATGTCTGTAGAGGTTAGGAGCATCACGCAAAACGCAGGGTAATTCGGCTTTGTAAGCGGAATGGTCGGGCCGACATTTCAACCAACGACAACATGCAGGGGAGAATTACTCCGTACTTCGTACTTCATAATCCGTCCTTATCAATGCGGGTTACACCGACAACCTCCCATATCATTGACTGCATGTCTCACAACAGCAGCAGTCCACCACAATGACTGTTGCCAACATCCGACATCCTTTTTCTCTCAACAAAGTACAAAACTCGAGCACGAAGCAACTGACCAACCATGTTAGGAAGAAAGCCCCGACGCGGTTATCAATTGGGCACCCCGAGAATATTACCCCCCGAATACCTACCATCATCCCCCACTTCCCACCACCACCACCTCCCCTCCCCCACTATCGTGCATTACTCCGCACCCCGTTAGCCTCCTCTTCCCAAACTCCGTATCAAAACGACGATAGCAGCGAACCCGAAAAAAAAGGAATTACTCCGTCAAGAAAAACGTCTCGAGCGATGATCCCCGCGAGCAACGAACAATGTCAAAACTCGAAACCCGAAAAGAACTTATCACGTATATACATAAAATTTTATTGCATTTTGGAGTACTCACTCAGTCATGCTATACTCCGTACGGGTGAAAGGATTAGAAAAGAAACCCCCTCCACCCCCTCTCAAAAAAAAGTGGAAGTTAAAAACAGATATATCACGGGGACAGTTTTTTCTTCTTGTCCCACCATATTGATATCTTAGGCATGCACCTTACGGAGTACTACCCCACCTCCATGAACGCGCAATCGCATGCATGCATGCATGGTCCCTCCACCCCAGAAAGGAAATACTGCGCATTTACGGATCATAATACACTACCGCACTAATCTGCAGCTTAACGCTTTCCGCACCCTCTCCCAATTGGCCTATGGGAGGTCCGAGTTCGTCGGAGAGTGAGAGTGAAAAAGAGAAAATTGGATCATGGAGAGAATTGAATAAACGCTGTCGCAAACACTTGTCTTTCCAACCCCTGCCTCGACGTATATCGATTCATCTATTCATACATACATACGCCGTACGGAGTACACGTCTACCAATTGTTTTATGAGTGGTTAGGCGCCCGGTGGAGGGTGCCACCCTGGTTTGCATCCGGTATGCACATCAATGTGCAGGTTCTTCCATCCTGAACCCCCAGGGTTCCCTCCAAAAGTGAACTGGGGGTCCATCTACCGGTGGGGTGGAACAAGGAGTAGGACGGAGAGAAGGAGGAGGATGGACAAAGACCCTTTCCGTCATGTCTGTGATTCGTTTCGTGATTATGTGTTTCCGGGGTCGGTATGCACCTTATTATCTCCAAAAAAAAAGCAACACCGCCTTTCTCTGATATTTATTTTCTCCTCCGTCGTTATTTCTCCCTTTTTCTTTCTCTAACATCTATACTACTCCAAAAACTCCTTTTCATATTTTCTTCTACTTAGGTAAGGATATTATTCATCACCTTCCGGGATAGCGCCCGTCTTGTTTGCAAAGAATTCATAACGCTAACTACTGGTTGCACAGGATTTCTTTTTTGGAAGTGAAAGGACATATATATATATATATATATATATCGGAAAATATATACAGAAAACACGCTAGAAATTTCTTTTCCATTTTGCAACGAATACAGGCCTCAAGAAACGATGTCCACTCCCTCTCCGGACTCTAATGTCCGCGGCGGCTGCGACGTCGGCGCCATCCGCCATCCCGACGCCATCGCTCCCGACGAAGAAACAGCCCTCCTCGGATCCCGCTCGCCAGACGGCTCATCGTCATCCGTAACGCAGGTCGTCGCAGAGGAGGAATCGCAAGAGTCGTGGAACGAGCCGAGAATCAACACGTACCGCTTCGCCGCCTGCAACCTCACTTTTCTCATCCTGGGCATGCACGATGCTTGTCTCGGCGTAAGCTTCCCTGTTCCCCCTACTTTCTGCCACTATTCGACATATTGATAAACACAAAATGCTAACAACTCAACTTCAGGCACTCATTCCATATGTAAGTCTTCACCTGAGAAAAAAAAGGGCACCTCACTGCTGTCTGCATAACAATCTTCTCTTCCTTATAGACATCTCATAAAGAAAACTCACACCAACTCTAGATTGAACCTCATTATGGCATATCCTACACCACGGTATCAACCCTCTTCGTCGTCCCCATCCTAGGCTACCTTGTAGCCGCCCTCTCCAATAGCGCGGTCCACCATGCCGTCGGCCGTCGCGGAATCGCCATCCTCGGTCCCCTCTGCCGCCTCGCCGCCTTCGTTCCCATGGCCCTGGCCCCCGCCTACTTCCCTCTCCTGCCTGCTGTCCTCGTCCTCACCGGGCTCGGTAACGGCTTCAACGACTCCGCCTGGAACGCCTGGGTCGGCAACATGCACAGCGCCAACGAGCTCCTCGGCATCCTCCACGGCACATACGGCGTCGGCGGTGCCATCGCCCCCATCGTCGCTTCAGCTATGATCACTAAGCTCGGTCTGCAGTGGTACACCTACTACTGGGTCATGGTCGCCATGACCCTCCTCGAGCTCGTCGTTGCCGGTACCGCCTTCTGGTCCTCCACCGCCGCTTCCTACCGCGAAGGTCTGGAATCATCCATTGACAACAACGGAGACGGCGCGCCCCGCAAACCCGCCACCACCCGTCAGATCCTCTCCACCCCCGTTCCATGGCTCCTTGCCCTCTTCCTCTTCGCCTACGTTGGATCCGAGGTGAGCCTCGGAGGTTGGATCCCAACCTTCATGATCGAGGTTCGCCACGCCGACCCCTTCCTCGCCGGCCTCACAGCCACCCTCTTCTGGGCCGGCCTCACCCTCGGCCGCGTCATCCTTGGCTTCGTCACGGGCCGCGTTGGCGAGAAGCTGGCCATCACCATCTACATAGCCTTGGCCCTGGCCCTTCAGCTGGTCTACTGGCTCGTCCCCGACCTCGTCGTCTCCATGGTCTCTGTCGTCCTGGTCGGCTTCTTCCTCGGTCCCCTCTTCCCCGCCACCATCGTCCTCCTCACCAAGCTTTTGCCAAAGGATCAGCACGTTGCCGCCATCGGTCTCACTGCTGCCCTCGGCTGCAGCGGGGCCGCTCTGTTCCCCTTCATGGTCGGTGCCATCGCTGAATCCCATGGCGTCAAGGTCCTGCAGCCATTTGTAGTCGGCATCCTCGTCGCTGACATGTTCGTTTGGTTGCTGCTACCAGGCGGTTTCCGCCGAGGGGGCCTTGAGAAAGCCAGGGACGAAGGCTATACACTGCTTGGGTGGTGAGGGGTCGGAAACATCTCGCTGCCCAACTCTGACTAATTTAACCATGGAATATACGCTTAAAATCAAGCTATAGCACGAAATACAAATTGATAAAATATATCTTATCCGAAGCCAAAATGGATGTAATTTGCATATATATAAAGGCGTAAATCATATTGCAAGTTTCCTTCGCTAGGGCATAGATTATGACGGGATATAAAGGATGTCACTGCTTTCCATATGAATAAAACAATACAATCCAACGCATACCCCGTAGATTCATGAGCCAAGGCACCTAGATATTTGGTAGTATTACCGTGGTCTACGTCATGCAAGAGTGCCGAGAAATGATCACCCCATGTCTATATGCCTACTAGTAGTATGCAGAGCAAAGAGTCAAAAGCAAACAACAGCATTATATACTTATCCATATACTATACGTATATATAATCGCGTCCTCGAGGAAGAAGCCGACCCGCGAGTAGGAAAGAGGGCTAGTGACTTCGTAACTTACAGCAAAAGAGTGTTGGCTACGTAATCGCTCCTCGCGTTCACTACTAATAATTAAAAGGGATTGACCAATTGCTCCTCGTCGTTGCTTCACGTGATGCCTAAATATCCTATAAGAAGAGAAAATCTGGCAGCTACGTTTATGCTCTTGCACACTGCATTCGTAAAGCCGCTGCGCAGCCTTGCTCAATGATCTCTTATGTGCATTCTCCAACTTACAGGACTAAAATTTACTCATCATCTCTCATTGGTGTATGTTCACTACTAGAAGCTGCCTTGGTCGGCTATTCTGCCGACTGCAATATTGTATGTATGTATGTATGTGTGTGTGTGTGTGTGTGTGTGTGTGTGTGTTGCCAGAACCTGGATTCCTCGGCCGCGAGGGCGATTATGACAGTATTTGCAGTACTAGAAGCCGCTCCTTCCGGCTGCGAGCGCTGCTATCGTAGTGTATTTACCACTTTAGGCCGCTCTCGTCAACCAGTATTGCCACACTTCACGAGGTGACTCGCCGTTGCCTCATTGTAATGGCCAGAAGGCATACCAGAAGAACAAATTCGGTAGCAGCTTGTCGCGTCTTTCTTCTCGATGCACTCATGCAATGTGGCCTTTAGGGACCGTTGCATAACACTAAACAATACGTGCAGTTTTTATGTGTAATTTCTGGTGGCGTGTTATCAATACCACAGTTCAATGTGCCAGCGAGACGCATAGTAAAAGTAATACAAGTGTAAGATATTGTAAACTTCCCAACGCGTAATGTAGTCATGACCTTGGCCTCAATGCTGCCGACTGAAACGGAGCTAATGTTGACACGCACGTAAATATATTGGACCTTACATAATGTTCTCGCCCGAAACCTTGACTCAGTCAAATGCTGTGTGTAGTGAAGTTACGCGTGTTCCCAAATGCTCCGCCTCAAGCTTCGAAGTCGATACCATTGCAAGAAGGTGATTGGTCCCTAGCATAGTCACCGTGTGAGTCAGGTATATCCTCATACGCAGGTAAGCCGTAGAAGTTTAAGGAGATATTAATTCATATACTTCCTTTTTTATTGGGTCCCTATTGAGATAGATATTGGCGAACAATGCATTGGTGCCAATCAAGGCAGTCCTTACAGCTGTACACAGTTGTTGGTAGGCGGCCCGTGACGAGGTCCTTTTGGCTGACATAGACACACCTTTTTAATATGAACTAATTATGTGGTTCACGCCAACACCTGCCCCCGAAAAGAAGAGTTCCGTTGCCAACGTACGTAGCAGTAGCAGTAGCAGCAGTAGTAGTAGTAGTAGTAGCAGCAACAGGGTTCGCAAAGCTACTGCCGCAAGTCACGAAGCCACCTGCCCTCTTGCCTGCTTAAGGGCTGGCTCCTTCCTCGTAACTCTTCCTCTTGCCTGCTCGGGGAGGGAGCCAGCCCGCGAGGAGGTAAGAGGGCGGGTGACTTTGTGACTTTGTAACTTTGTAACTTCGTGACTTCGTGACTTGAGGTTAGTACTTACCATAATGTTCAGACGAAAAAACGCGCTAGTGAGAACAAAAAGATCGGATGAACGAGAAAAAAGCCAGGAAGGTGAGAAATGCCTGAAACTTAAGGAATTCCAGGCTATTGAGGTTCCTGGGCCCTGCTTGCTTGAGAAGGTGGGCTCCGTCCCTCGTTCCTTCCTTCGTTTTCCCACTCTTCGTCCCCTAGCGTCTGCCTTTTTTTCTTTTTCTGTTTAACTTCCTATTTATTTCCCTGTCTATCTTCTCGTATTGGATGCTTTAATAATGTCTCTAAAGAATAACTCGGAGGACTAAAGTTTTCATATAAGGTTTCGGTAAGATATCACGAACCTAGTATGATTCACGAACATTAACTAACCGTGATTCCTTCGGCCTAGAAACAAGATGGCGTCTCTTCTCGCTCCCTCCGACGACGGATTTCGGCTGCCTATAAAACGCCGCCCCCATGGACATGGACATCGACGTCGACCAGCTTCGACAAATTCCCTGTCGGTAAAGGCACGCAGCATGCATAATCGGAGCCACTCCCTGGACCCAGGCAGCATGGAAGAATGCATCGCAATGCGCGTCAAAGATGCCAGCCAACCCACCGAGGAAGAGGGGGCATATTTCTTCTCCAAACTTCCCTCACGAGCCCGACTTGTCGCACGGACTGGAGAGCAATGGCCCGATTCTAACTTTGGGCCATTGTGCAAGTTTCTCTGCCCTTTTCCTTTGGGGCACCCGTTCGTCGCTACATGGAACACTCCCGGAAACACGCTGCAGATCGACATCAGAGAGCAGCTGGCAGCAGCCGGCATTGATTGGGTCGCCATCGACTGCGTCGGAAAGTATCTTGATCCTCCGTTGTCGGACGGGTCCTCGCCTACCCTTCTTATCACTGTCCCTCCTACTTCGACGGACTGGAATGCAGGTGTTCGGGCAGTGAATGCCTGCAAGATCGTCCTTGAGGATCATGATATCAAAGACATGGAGGTCGAAATGAAGGAGGGGATGGTATCCCAGATGGTCCCTGATAACAACACTTGTATCGACGACTGTGAGGGGAATGAGCTCCTGTTAGGGGCCAAAACCAATCTCTTGGGCCTTTCAATTGGTGCCAAAGGCAGAAAAGCCCAGGGTACCCTCGGTCTTCATCTGACGCTGACCGATGAGGATGGAAACCAAAAGCAACTTGGCCTCTCATGCCGGCATGTCTTCTTTGACATGGATGATACACATGAGCATCGTCATGGACAGGGTCAAGAAGTTGTTGCCGTGTCTTTCTCCGAGGCCCAGATCAAGGAAGCCGTCGAAAAAGCGACTGAAAAGACCCAGGATGCTCAAAATGAGGTCAATTCATATGAGGAGCGAATTGACCAAAAGTTTACATCATTGGAGGTACCAGTTCCGGCCAAAACCCAAGAGCTCTTGCACCACCTTCAGAAACGCTTCGAGGACTCACAACGCGAATTGGCTAAAATCAGCCAGCTGCTGCGTGATGGCGAGAAACTATGCGAATTTGGCCATATTCTCTACTCTCCACCAATCGCAGACACCTTAACACCTTCCCTCAACACCAAGTCATGGCTTCCCGACTGGGCACTCATCGAAATTGTAGGCCGTCGAGCCGAGGAAGGCACAAACAATAACTTGTGCTACATCTCGTCGGGGCTGATGATAGATAAGAAGGCCCAGGAATTGATGGGCGAGACGGGTATCAATATGCCCACAGGGTACCTAAACTACGTGATGGGACAGCCTGGGTCTCAGTATATACCACTCAAATCAGCCATCATCCCCGAAAGCGAGATGCATGGCCTCCCGTCGTTGGATAGGGCTCACGATTATGACCCATCGCACAAACAGCTCGTTGTCTTTAAATATGGAAGGACCACCAAGCTTACAGCCGGCCTTTCAAACAAGCCAGTGTCGCTGACGCGCAAGAGTGGGCATGTGTCTGAGGAATGGTGCATCTTGCCACTTGCCGGCCGCGTCTTTTCCAGGTCTAGTGATTCTGGAAGCTTGGTCTGGGATACGGAGAGACGTCTTGGGGGAATAATAACTTCTGGAGACCACAACGACACTGGCACAGATGTTACATACGCCACGCCTATGGAGCGACTCCTGCAGGACATAAGGGCAAGGGGGTATAATGTCGAGGTACCTGAGCTATAGATAAACTTTCGTAGACATGCAGCAGCGAGGAATTTGCCTAGGTTAGACATGTCTGGGATGGAGAGAAATGATTCGACACACACTCAGGGTTGATGCAGAGTACGCGCGAATCCGCTTAATTGATTAATATAGAAAGGTCAGCACGTTCAATTGAAAAGACAGATGCCTAGTTGGTCGACGAATAATGATAAAAAATCCGTTGCCAACTTCCAGTGGCCAAAGGCTCGCAATGCCGATGCCGTAAGTCCGCAAGTCACGAAGTCACCCGCCCTCTTGCCTGCCCGCGGGTTGGCTCCTTTCTCGAGAACGAAGGTCACTTCGTGACTTGCAGCAGAATACCGCTGGCTAGCCGTTACCCCTCCCTCGCGTTCACTGATAAATTACGAGGGATTGACTACTAATTTTGCTCCTCGTCGTTATTTCACGTGATGGTAAAAAGCCCTATGAGAAGAGTAAATCTGACAGCTAGGTCTGTACACTTGTATGATGCATTTCGCAAAGCCGCTGCGTAGCTTTGCTTTAAATAGTAGTGATATATGGCCGGAGAAGACGTTTTCTTTTTTTTCTTTTTTTCTGCCTGTGTGGGATATGTTTGGGTGGCGCTGCTGTGTTAAGATCTAGGCCAGATGCCGTGGTAACGAATATACAGGACAAGATTAACGTCTTGGAAAAGCTGGTTGGGGGGCTTGTGCCGTAAGCTTCGGTTGACTTTGGAGAATCGAAGGTCGTTTACCGGTCTGCAGCCGAACGGTGCGTAATGAAGCCCCCATGTTGTATCTCACCGCCATCACTTATTCTGTTACCCAGCTTTCTTTGGCAAAGTGGCATTTTCTTTTTTTTTCTCAACTTTTTTTAAGGCACATTTTGCTTTGGCATGCAGTACCCCGAGGATGTTCTTTGTGCACAAGAGCGGCATCGTGCCAAACGCGATGCTTTTGGGGCAAGTATAGCTCCAGAGTAGAGCTTCACCACTAATCATCTTTCTAGGATTCCCTTGCACCAGCAGCTACGGTACAATCTTGCTCAACTATGCGCCAATCTGCATGGCATTTCCGGTCCTCTACTTAATTATGTTTGGGAAGATGGTATGACGTCCATGCGCCTTTTGTGGCTAAAAAAAAAAAAGAGCTGATTGAACGGCATATCGAGTGACCTTGACCACTTGCTGCCAAAAGTCTCATTCAATCTATGGAGCTCCACTCAAAGACATAATATGTACAATATGTACAAGGCTGATACCACGCCAGGCCATAACAGGGGGTTCCGGTCACTATGGCGGAACTACTGAACCCGTACTGTTGTGCACGTGACCTCGCAGGAAGGGGCAAATCTCCTCCGAGCCTGGCGGACCTACGAGAAGTTTGATCTAAGTCCTGTACCATCCAAATCTAAACGAAATCATAATGTGATTTCAGGCATATTCATTCGAATTTTGCACACTGATTCTACCTATCTTCTTGTCTAGTTTTATGCGGAAAATCTCCATTACCGTATATAGTGTCTTCGGTGTTAAACAGGCCTATAAAATCTTCTAAACTGTTGGATAAAAAACAGGTTGTAATCCACAGAGGACTCTGATGTATTTTGCATGTACTTGTTATGTACGACCGGGCAGTGGGTAAGCGTGGTTGCTCAAACATTGGTATGTCATAGCTAGAAAACATGTCTCGGAATTTTCCAACGTCATCAAGTTCGGTTACGTGCAGTTTGTATCTAGCCGAAGTCGCACAGATGAAATAGGCCAAATAGTAAGTCTCATATATATATCATGACTGGGAAGTACTTGAACTCCCTCCAGATATCATATCTGCCACGACTTTTGTATGACTGGATGATTTGACTGTTTGTGATCCTGAGTTACGAGGTGCTGTGTATCAATGGTTTTACCATCTTGCTGAGTCCCGAGGCTCGAAAAATTGGAGAGAAACAATTGAGTTTCTTTTGATTTTGCGCGCATCTGCGACGGACATTAAAAAAACGTGGAAGAGCTAAGAAATAATAGATAAATAACAAACGCTGTCGGAGGTTGTCCCCACGAAATCCCAATCCCATCTTCCCCCCTCGTTCCGTGAATTAAACCCTGGTACTGGAACTTCAGATATTGATCATTAAAACTCATGCCGCCTCTTGTGGTGCTGCTGCCGCCTCCTCCTCCTGCACGGCGCCGCCTTCCTTCGCGGCGGCCTTCGAGGTCCAGACGAGGTCCTTGCGGACCTTTTCTCCGGACGTGCCCACGGCCACGAGCTCCTCGTCCCCGGCCGCGTTGACGACCCACTTGATGGGCCCCTTGGGCAGGGCGGCGCCCTCGGCGGTGCCGAGGAGCTTCCGCAGGCCCTCGTCCACCTGGGGGACCAGGCCGTGCGTGTACGGGCACTTGCCGCCGAACTGGGCCGGGATGCTGTCCTCGTCGATGAGGTTGAAGAGCGTCTTCTGGACGTCGGCGGGGGCGATGATCTCGAGCTTGGCGGCGGTCCTGGGCTCGAGCCACTTCTTGAGGAAGGTCCAAAAGTACCCGAAATAAGATGGCGCGTTCAGCATCTACACACCAGATATTGTCAGAGGGGAAACAAGGCTATGACCAGGCTTGCAGAACGGTTCTTGGACTTACGTAGACGCGGTGAAGCATCTCGGGGTAGCAGGTTGACAGCAGCCCGCTCACGTCCTGGACGTAGTTTCTCAGCGTCCACCCCTGCTTCATGGAGAACTGGGACAGCTCGACGAGCATGACCATGCTGGTGATGGGCGCATCCGGCTCCGGCCGGTCGGTCGCCTTGGAGCAGAGGGGGATGGCGAACCGGGTGATGTAGTCGTGGAGGACGACCATCTTGCGCGCGGCGTCGTGGCTGGTGGCCGAGCCCTTGTTGCTGACCTTGTTCCTCTTGTCGTCGTACTTCTTGACCACGTCGGCGTTGATGTAGGAGAGGTCGAACAGGCAGATGGGCCTGCCGGACTTGTCGCGGTGGCCGGTCCAATGGGGGAACTGCAAAGACGGAGGTGTTACTCTAAGGGCTCGTTTCATGGGCGGGCGGCTGTGTTTACCATGCGTCTGGCATCTTCAAACTCGTCGAGATCCACATCGTGATACGCCGCGTCGGCCTCGAGGTTGCCGCGGATGACCTTGGCTTCCTGGAACTGCGTTACGGACTTGTCGACGTCGCACGCGTTTCCGCGAAGAAATCGTCTAGATAATCATAGATTAGACAAAAAGAACTTGCCATCCATGCTTGTGCGCAACCATCGTTCTTTTGCTTTTTTTTCTTCCTCTTCTTCTTTCGGCTTCTTACAATAGAGTGTCCTCGTCCTGCAACCCGCGCAAAGTGTCGTCCTCCTGAAGATCCTCGGGTCGTTCTAGCAAGCCCTTTTCGGTGCAGACCTCGACCATCTTTCGCAGATGGGGCAGCTCATCCTCGGTGGCGCCGGTCGGGTGACGGGTTTCGTTGGTGTCTGACATTTTGTCTTCTTTTTCCTCGGATATCGCAAAGCTGTGGGTATTTTTGTAAACAAGACAAGCGGAAAACAAGAAAGGAGGGCCCAAAAAAGAAGAGAGAGAGAGAGAGAGAGAGGTCGAACTGTGAAAAGAGTGCTTCCAATCCCCGGGCTGCCCGTCCAGCGTCTAGCTTTTTATCATTCTCATCTTGTCTTACTTCTTTCTTCTTTGGCCTAGCCAGCGGCGGCATATACCCACACACGGCCTACCGGCGCACGGGGCACGTTGAGAAGAGGAAGAAGAAGAAACGGGGAAAACTGCCGGTGCCCGAATGTAGATTAAACCAATGGCACCCTTGCCCGCCAGCTTGCGAGCTCCCCTGATCGACGCGCGCAGCACCTTGATCACATACGGTACGGAATAGGTATGAGGCTGAACAAGGCCAATAACGTAAGAAACATATAACTCCGGTACGGAGGGATAAAAACGTGCTCCGGAAAGTGCAAGGGTAGTATGGGGCTGACAATTTTAAAAAATATACCGATTATGCCCGGACAAGTTCGCGCTCGACAGGCCTTACGGTGTGCGGCGCGTAAGTGAGTGAGGGTCGGTGGGTGAGATGGTGACGGGCCTGACCACGCGGGGAACTTTGGGGTAAGGGAACTTTGTGGAACCCCGGTGTGAATCAACACCTACATAGCACATAGTACTCCGTAGTAGGAGCAGTACTGCCCAGGCCCTACTCCGTATGGCTGTGACTGCTCCGTACCTGATCTAGATTTAGGGTTTACGTGCCGCATACGGAGTAGTCATCTCACACAATTGGCGCAAACTACCCTACGGAGTCATCGGTATGCCCTACAGAGTAACTGTGTACCCTCCTCCGCACTCCGCACTGCCCCTACGACTCTGTAGACCCATAGGTTCCCGTTCCCGCTCCCGTCCCCTACAGCTCAACCCGCTCCAGGGTTGTCCTTATCACATCATGACTGTGAACTCCATAAAATGTACAAAGTGCTCCGTAAAATGTGACCTATTAGACTGGGCTAGTAAGATAAACGATCTGTTAAGGGTTCGTGCCGTATTATGCGGCTATCTATGGGACCGTCAGGGTGACACGGGCCATGATCGCCGAAACGGCGAGATTCCCGTCTTTTTATTTTGCTGATTATCACTGGCTGTTGACAGGTTACGGGCATGAGTCTCCCAACGAGGCCAAGCTTTGGTTCATGGATAGCTCTGGTAACCTGTTACGACGATGCTTGGATACTCGAAGCGGCCTCCTGAGAGTGCATGGATCGGGTGATATCATGACCCTTGAAAGCTCAGAGAGGTTATCTATTACATACAAACAGGAAGGCTTCTGGAAGGAAGCCGTAAGACTGGACATTTCCACAAGGTCATGGTATGAGAGACACTTTGGATTAGATCACCTCAAAACTCTGTCAATTATACGAGCATTGTTCATGATCCCCAAGCCAGGCGATACGGGGGCCGACGACTCGCTGACGTTGAGGTCTGCAGAGCTGGTGCGCCTCGGTGGTTTGACGAAACGAGCAGCTTCCGCAAGCGCTGGAGATTGAAAAGCGAGTCCTCGAAACCCGAGAAAGTAGGCTGGAGAAGAATCACAGGGAGACAGTCGCAGCCATGGAAAAGGTAGCGGAATTACAGCTACTCACGGGGTAAAAGGCAAGGAAGCTGAGAAGATGTTCAAACGCTTGGAAGATGGGAATTCCACAGCGCTCGAGGCAATGACGATGAAAACTTTTTTTTTTCTCGTTCGTCCAAGATCAAGGAAATAGAAACAGAAACGCTGATGAAGCACTTGATTCGAATACAGAAGAAGATACTTGGTTCAAACAACGAGTATACGATGGACTCTGAGCAATGGCTGTAGACATTAGAAGGATAGACACCAATGTCAAAATGGACGTGGTTCTTTTCGGCTTTCATAATCAAAGTCCTCCTCATGTTCAGCATCGTTTAGGCAGTTCCTTGGTGAACCCGAACTAGGCTTGTCGTTTCCGGTAGCATGTCAAACTATATCTGGCTGGACTAGCAATTAGCCTTCCCGCGAAACTGCCCGCGCAGCACAGCAAGCTTATGATTCAAGGCGGCGTGGCGAGGGGAACATTTCTCCGTTGAATACTGCGGGTGGCTTGTAGTACAAGGCGGGCGGTCTTGATAGGGATAGGGTGTCGAGCCGGCCGCCCGTCATCGGGGAGGGGGGGACACAAATCTGTGTAGTCTCCTCGGTGATTTGTTACAAAGGGTAGATTCGATCTTCTCATGCCGGAATCCTGATAGTCGGTTACACGCGTGTTGATTGCTGACGCAATCTAAAGACGTGGTTCCCATCCTCCTCGACAACATCCGTCATCGTCCCCCGAACCCAGTTCAATTGGTATTCGGGGTGGCCGTGATAGGTGCAATCGACGCATATGTCCCTGGACAGCTTCAGCACAAGATGTGTAAAAAGAAAAAGAGGGGAAAAAAAGAGGTCATTAGATAAAAGTTTAAAAAAGGTATATGGGAGGTTATCTGGGAAAGTATCGGGAGCAGCCGTTTTGTGTTCATGATGACGTTAGCTGCCGGTAGCACAAAAGAGTGATTTGCACCGAGATATATCGGCCCTTTTGGATGGGCTGGAATTGCGTAACCGCTGGTGGCCATGTTTAAACCAAAACCAAGGGGGAGGGGGAGGGGAGGGGAATATGTTGTGTTCGAACGTGGTATATAGATCGCGCATCGACGAGTCATGTAGGAGGGCTTTCACCATCCCGAAAAAGATAAAGTCGCATGATTAGCACGCAACTTCTCTATAGAATCTTTTTGGAGGCTGGCCTCGAAAACTTCAAACTTTCTTTTTACCCCCTTACCCCCCTACTTTGTTTTAAAGTGCTAAGTTGAACAGCCATGGAGGCCGCGCAGTCATCCCGCGCGCAGGTAATGGACCACTCCTCCTCCCCCTCCTCTCAGGGCGGCCACGCCAACAGCTCCCGGGACATCTTCGCCGTCGAGAGCCTGCTGGGCCCGGGGCACCTCAGCGTCCAGAACGTCATCAGCCTGCTGGCGCTCCTCGCCCTGCTCGCGGTCTGGTTTCTGAGGAACAGCCGGAGCGATGAGCTCGCCGGCATTCCCCTTTTCAGCCCCGAAAAGGACCTGGGCGCCACGGAGCGAGGGCATTTCTTGCGCAACGGCATGGAGGCTTTCTATGATGGATCTCGCAAGGTAGTTCAACTTCGCATCGTGAAAAAAAAGAACATGAAGAAGAAGAACAGATAAGAGTTGACTAACTGCCGCACAAAAGTTCCGAGCCAATGCTTTCCGGTTGACAACGGCCGACGGTGAGCTTCTTCTCCTCCATCTTTCTAGGCACAAGGAACGTATTGTGCTTAACATGTGTGTGTGTGTGCGTGTGTGCGTGTCCAAGCGTACCAAAAAGTCATCATTCCTGCCAAGTTCCTCGCCGACATGAGCAAGATGCCCGATAGCATCATCGACATTGAATCTACTCTACGAGCTGTAAGTAAAGCCGATACGCTGTGGGTTCCGAGACTTGTGTTTTTCCCCCGCTGTGCTGAAACAGAGAGATGGAAATGGTTTGGTAGTTTATGGAATACGACTACACCGGCATCCCGAACGACAACTTTATGCACCGAGCGCCGCGGCTGATCAAGCAGAAGCTCACAGCAAATCTCAGTAAGCAATATACCCCTTTCCCCAGATCTCTTTCTATTTCCTGCGTAAACCCACAAACGCCAACCTCTCCCATGCCAGGCCAAGTCACCCCGATGATCGTAGACGAGTCCGCCCATGCCATCGCCTCCGAGCTAGCCGCCTGCTCAGACGGGGCGGGATGGACCCCCTTCGTCACGTACCCGCTCCTCCTGCGCATCGTAGCCGTGGTCTCGGGCCGCCTCTTCGTGGGACCGGAGATGAACAGGGACGAGGCCTACGTCGACATGGCCATGAGCTACGCCACCGTGTGCATGGACGCCGTCCACGCCGTCAAGGCCGTGCGTCCCTGGCTCCGCCCCCTGCGCGCCCCTTTTCTCCCCGAGATCAGGAATATGCGCCGGTTGAAGGAGCAGTTCGCGGCGCACCTGCGGCCCGTTATCAGGACCAGGCGCGAGACCATCTTCGGCGATGAGGACCGGCCACAGGACTTGCTGCAGGCCGTCATCGACGAGACGGAGGAGGACGGGAACGGATCAAACGACGACGACGACGACGACATTGCCGACCTGCAGCAGGCCCTCACCCTAGCCGCCATCCACACCACCACTCACGCCCTCACCAACGTCTTCTTCTTCCTCGCCGCCTACCCAGACTACATCGCCCCCCTCCGTCAGGAAATCGAGGATACCCTGCCCAAATATGGCGGGAAAATCACCTTCCGCGCGCTGCAGGACCTCAAGAAGCTCGACTCCTTCGTCAAGGAGTCGTCCCGGATGGAGGTCACCAGCGCCATATCCTTCGACCGCCGGGCCGCCGCGCCCTTCCGCCTCGCCGACGGCACCCTCATACCCGCGGGCACCCGCCTCGCCGCCTCGGCGCTGGACCTCACGCGCGATCCGGAGGTGTTTCCGGACCCGGACGTCTTCCGCCCCTTTCGCTTCGTCGAGGCGCGCGAGGGGGGTTCCGCCGGCGCCGTCGGGGGGAACCAGTTTGTTAGCGTCCGGCCCTCCATGCTGACCTTTGGCCTCGGACGGCACGCCTGCCCGGGCCGCTTCTTCGCCGCCGCCATCATCAAGACCGTCGTCGCCCAGGTCATCGCGCGGTACGATGTCAGGTTGCCCGAGGGCGTTGAGGGGAGATACCAGAGTCTCCAGTTCGCTTCCATTGTGAGAGATCCCCCTGATAACCCCCCTTCCCCCTTCCCCCCTTTTTTCTTTTACTTTCTTTTCTCTCTTTTTCTTATTGTTTTTCTTTTTCCCTTTTTTTTTGTTTTATGACGTGTACACAACCAAGGCTAATCAAGAAAATGCAATTTTGTAGAGCAACCCTGATCCTACAAAGGAGGTCTTGTTCAAGCGCATTTAGGTCTGGCAGGATACATGGAGGTTTTTTTTTTCATCCTATCTTCTACTCCCGTACTCTACGGCATAAGTAAAATAGTACCATGTTGCCCTTCCCCCTCTTTGTAGACGTAGCCGTAATTACTATTTTACACAACCAGCTTTCCACTTGGTCCTTTTGGTACGTATACTGTCCCTTGAAATGCGATATATGTATATATGTATACGTATGAAGGACCTTTTGGATTGAGATAATATATCTTGTAAGTATTTCGATTTAAACATGACATGTTGACTCTCTTTGGGTATGTATTGTATACATACCTACGTCGGGGTTATATAGTGAATTCCTTCGACCCCTCGTCTTTCCACCGTTATAGGGTCGTCGACGACCCTTTTGGCGATGGTAGTAGCACTAAACCTCGCCGTTACTTTGCATGTATACGTGTCGACCCATCACCTCTCAAGTCCCGCGGCGATGGAGACGGGGCTATATAAACCCTTAGGCTTGTCCGTTGGGTGAGTCCTGCTCCTGTCGAGCCATCATGAGCCGTTTCTTGTTCTGTTGTTCGAGAAGTAGTAGCTGCATTTGGTATTTTTGCAGCTCGCTGCTACCACCCCCTCCGGCGACTTGCGGGCTCCTGGCTCCCGCTCCGAATGCACCGGGACCTCCGATCTCTCCCGGGTTATAAAAGGTGCCCGGGGTCGAGACGACGGGGCCTCGAGGCATCACAGGCGAGCCCGGTGCTTGACGCATAACAGGTGATCCTCGCCCCTGAGATTCGCCGTCATCGGGCACCATGTTGACCACGACCCGGTTCGGTTGCCTGCTGCTCGGCCTCAGCGACCGCGCCCAGCGGACAAAGTTGCCCATCTCGCCGGTCCACAGCAGACCGAGAATGATAACGAGTGCGGTGACGGGGATGGCCGCGGCCCAGTAGGCCCACTGGCTGTGCTCCATGTCGCGCACGTCGCGCGTGTTCATGCCGAAGATGCTCGCCACGGCGCTCATGGGCAGGAAGATTATGGTCACGATGGTGAAGACGTAGATAGCCTTTTCGTGGCGGTCCTTTGAGGTATCAATCTTCCTCCTGTTCTAAATTCAGAGAAGTGCGGGGTTAGCATGTGCGTCCATCCATCCAATATAGCATTGTTTCCTTTGCATCGTGTTTTTTCTTCTTCTTTTCGTCTATCATGGGATCACGTACCAATCTCCCCAGGTTGACGGCCTGGTCGTGGAAGTCTTTGAAATCTCTCCTCTTCCTCTCCAGAAGATCGACGCACTCCTTGATCAGAAGCGTGCGGAAGCCGCCCGAGTCGGTCGGTTCGAGCCTGAAGTCACCTGGTCGGTTGCCAACAGAGATCGCGGCTTCGCCATAGTAATTCCCGGTCATCGCATATGCCGGGGTTTCTTGAAATGCTACATGCTGATTTGATGGCCATCTATTCTCACCCGTGTACGAAGGCCCGACGCGAGGTGTTACGTAGGCGTGGTTATCCTCCTCGCCGCTATTGAACGACGGATAGGCATTTCGTTGCGACTGAAGCTGCGAATGCATATTAGACGGTGGCGGCACAAAAGCTATGGGTGTTTGTGTCTCCTTTAAACCACCAGGTCGCTCTATGTTGTTTGCCTCGTGAGCGAAGCCCATCAGCGACCCGAATAGGAATGCTTGACAACGAATCGTCTTTTGCACGACTGCAATCTCTTCCTCCAGGAGACTGATTCGATGTTCTTGAGACCGGTCTGGTGTTTTGGAGGATATTTCGGCCTCCTGCATCGGCCTGTCAGCTTCCATACCACAAACATTAACCTAATTATGCATAAAACATACAATCTTATCTAGGCTCTCGGCATAACATTTGGTTATGTCCAGTGGCCCCTCGACTTCGTCCTGGAGCAGCGTGAGACTAAACAAGGAGACAATTTCCAACGGTAGCACGACGGATAGGTCCAGCAACGTCTTGCTTGACCTCGATAGGACAATAGACGTCATAGTCGAAGACACCAGGGCTCTAGCGTTGTAGAGCAGGCGATCGCTCCGCTCATTATTGACTAGGAGATATATCAGGCCCATTAGGAGGTGAATCCAGGCGTTGAAGGCCTCGCGCGACACGTCGATATGAGCCCTCTCCTGCTTTTCGAGCCCGTAGAACGTCTCGTTGAAGGATTGGACCTTGACGCATAGCCTTCGGAGCTCCGATCGGGCCTTGGACATGTCTCTGTTAGCTTGCGGGAGCTGTTGACCGACCGGCTGCTCGTCTTCCGCGCTGGAAGAAACTGGTCGGCCATTCTGGTAATCTTAATCAGCATACGGGTCTGCATACATAGCTAGGGGATGGGGGGGGCATATTGTGAACTTACTGTCATGATCATCTTCAAAGCGCCCCAGAATCTCCCGACCGTCGGCACCTTCACGTCGGGCGGGAAGAAGAATTTACACACCACATCGGCGGCGTTGAAGATATCCAGTTGTGTCTCATAGATCTCTTGGGTTTCGCGTCTCCCGCCCTCGTTTGACTTTGATAGCTTTTCCCCTACCTTCTCCAGGTAGTGGTAAACGTCATCACGGGTGGTTTCAGGGCAGGCAGAGTAAGCGCGTCTGTCACTAAAGGTCGTAGCTTGAAGCAGGTAGTCTTCCACCTCTCTGAAATGATCGTCGAGGGCATTCTCGTCTATCGTGTCGGAATCGGAGCTGACAACCCCTGGAAGGCATGAAAATATCGAGAGCGTCGGTGGAGATGAAGACCTAGAACCTCCTGCTGCCGTGTTAGTGTCTACATCTCCACCCTCATTCTGGCGTGAGCTTTTAGGGACCAGCACGCCAGTTGGCGGCGGTCCTGGACGCGATCTAGCCTCAATGTTAGCTATGAGATGATACTTGGTAGGAAGAACAGGATTCCGAACCCTATTTGCACCTCAATCGTGACGTTTTTGCTTGCGTGTTTCGCCAGGTTCCAGATGCGCGGCCAGTCTCTCCCTCTCACCGGTTTCTTCTGGCGGAAGAATAGCAAGTGATGGGGCCAAAATTCCCAAAAGTGTGATGAGAAGTCCTATTGGCATTAGTCAGTTTACCGAGTCTGTTTCTATTTTTCATGAGATTGCTGTTAGACCCACGAGCCATGTCTGGCATTCCTCAAGGGGAACCGTCCACAGTACCGATCTCCCAAAGGCGACGTTTATAGCTACTTGCTGCCTCGCAGCATCCGCGTCCCGGTGAGGCTCCAGAGATACTTTCATTGTATCCCCGCACAGTTGCTCTTTCTTCATAGCTCCGTAGGTAAGGAGAAATGCTAGAGCCAGGTTACGCAATTAGGCTTCAGATCTGGAACGAATAATCACCAACGGCTAACGACTCACAATTATCAACAACGAGACACCATATCTGAGCAATATGAAAACATGTTCCTGCTGGTGCCTCCGTATCTTCGCAGATGGCCTGATGCATGTCTCGCTTCTTGCTGGACCTCGAGAACTTGGCCTGCAGCAGCGTCTCTATCGGAAAGGCAGACGGATCATCAGCGGCCTCCTCCAGTCCCGAATAAGGCTCTAGTGTAAAGTATGGTATGCACATCCAGGTAACCGTACGGTTAGCAAAGGTGGTGGTCTTGGAGCTGCTGTCGCGCGGCAAAACGTGCTGGATGGTGGCGGGCTCCATATGGCGAACCGGCTTTCCGCTTTCTGTCTGAACAGTCTTAACAAACTTGCGCCGGACACGAATGAGCAGGTCGCGGACCCCCCTCTGCTCGGCTACGGTTAGATCCGGTATGTTTGCAGCTATACCCTATCATGGTCTTTTCGTCAGCACATGGGTTTTGCTAAGGGGCCCGCTGCACATTCGACTTGCCGAAAAGTGGTCAAAGGCCATAACCCTTTGGTGACAGTGCCTAGTTAATTGGTCAGTACCGCGTGTGTGAAATGGTACCGATGCAGTCTTGGAGAACCAGACTCACTGCCATCTAAATAGTGGCTGGTGTTTTGGAGTACCGCCCAGCGTCGCGGCTAGCGAGACGCCATGAGAACGCCCAAGCGTGTGATCACCATCGTATTGCGATGTGAATACATGCGATATGTCAGGCGCTCTGTCTGATGCAGTGGGATGTATAGTGCCGCTACCATATACATCGCCTTCGTCATTCAAGGAAACATCTTCATCATGAGTGGCAGAGTCCTGCGAGGCAGAGGAGGATACGCGCGATGGGTTGAAAGAGTAGACCGTAGAAAGGTCGCCGTCCTCCAAATCTTCCGGGTCAGGTACATTTCCCATAGGTCCCTGCGGCGGCAAGTTGCGAGGTAGGCCATTGCCGTAGCCATAATACTGTTCGCGACGGACATATGTCTCGGGCTCTCGAGGTCGTAGTATCTGCGGTATCCCATTTCCTTCAGATGGTGGCCGGTGGCCTCCCAAGGCACTCGCGGAGATAGAACTCGACCTAGAGGAGCTATTGGAGTCGGCGCGGGAATAACGCCGTGATCGTGATGTCCCTTCCTCTTCTCCGGGGTTGTTGTTGTTGATAGAGGGCATTGGTGCTCCGTGCATGGGTGTCATTGACGCACCCGCAAGGCTCGATCCATTCACACCATGCTGAAGCTGGGGATTGATGAGCTGTATAGGAGGAGGTTGATAGAATACAGGCACAGGCTGTGGGTTTCCTGGATAATATGGGGGATAATAAGATGGCACCTGTCCGCCATCGCGGACACCAGGTGGGAGGTAGAGAGGAGCACGAGGTTGTTGGCTAGAGTCTCTGACCCCTTGGGGCTGTCCCATCATTCGAGCCGGCGTCGTCTCTCGCCGCAAGAGCGGCCGACCTGGCTGTTGTCCATCCGGTGAAGGCTCCATCTGCGCAGTGGTAGTGACATGTTTCCGAGATGGAGACGACGTGAAGAAAAGCGCAATTAGAGATTGAAGCACACAACCTCCCAGATTAGGTACTCGCCTTGTTTAGATTCTGAACATGTCCAAATTATGATTGGATAGGCAGAGAGGGGTATTGCATGAAGCCTCGTCACGGCTTTTTTTTTTCCTTTGCTCTTTTTCTTCTTTCCCCTTTCCCTCCCCCCAGTGAGGCTTACGCTTTGCCAAGATATTCCAAATTACAGCCAGCTGTGCCGCATGGAATATTTCAGCTGCGGGGTAACTTTTCCATGGTTTGACGCTATTCGCATTTGAATCCTGTGTTGCCCTACATAGGTACATATAGACGCCGGCTTTGCGAAAACCGAGGCCTGGACAAAGACTTATTATACAGGGCCGCGATTTATGGGAATCTCCGAATGACTTCCCCCTCAATTCCCCTTGTTCGCCCAATAAATCAGGAGTTTTGTGTGTCTCCCCTCATCGAACAAATATAGTATTTTGAAGCTACCCCCTATACCCCGTAATACGATCCTTTTTTTTTCCATCAATTTGTACCCCATGGCAAGGCTACTACCAAAGTGTATGCCCTCTGGTCCTCATTTTCATCATGCATCATCTTCGGAGCTCGAAAGGTGAAGTGGATTATCCGTGTCTGCCGTTTGCGAAGATGCTCCGGAATCCGACTCAATCCTGTTGGGTCGTATGGCACGGCGCGTTTGCCTGAAGCGTTCACCGCGTCTGTTCCTATTCCGTTGGGCTTCATCACCTCTATTCTCACCGGCACCGCCGTCTCTCTCGTCGTCATCGTTGTCATCCGCGTCGGGCTCCGTGACAGCAGGAGCAGCAGGAGCAGCAGGAGCAGCAGGGGCGGTCTGAAGCGGCGGCGGAGTGGCCTGGTGAGGTGGAGCGGCCTGAAGCGACGAATGTAGAATCGGCGCAGACATGCTTGGAGAAACGTGGACGACGTCCGCCATTTTATTGACCGTCTGCAAAAGGGGAGTGGAATCAAGGCAGTTGTCAAGAGCGACTATCCGCACACACGCCCACAGCAGCGCAAGCAAGGCCCGGTCTCGAGGCACTCGACCCAAATCGACACCGTCCAGATTTTCCATCTCGTTTCCACCTTGCTCTGCCGGGCGTGCGTCATTTTGCGTGTTCTGATGTCTTTCTCGCGGAATGCCCAAATCCCCCGTCTCCAGGTCATACTGTTCGTCCCCGATTCTCACGTTCCCCTCGGCCAACTCAATTATCGGCGTCTCATTATCACCAGTGGCCTCCAAAACATTAACCACGGTACTGAAAAATTGTTGGTTCGAAAGACTCAGCATAGCAAGGGCCCATAAGCCTCTGCCCTTTACGCCAAGCTTGCTCAATATCTTTCCTTGCAGAATCTGACAGAGCAAAGCTCGTTGCCTGCTGAATTTGCTGTTGCGAGCACTCGTTATATTATCTTTGAGTCTTTGTAGATGGCACCTCACATCTCGGTCCGTCGCAAGGATCTTTCAAACAGCCTTTTTACCCCTGTTTGTCTCCCGGCTCTGAGTCTGTCTGGGCACATGTGGTGAAAGAAACGGGATACGGATTTCTCGTCTGGCAGCATGAATCCTTGACTAGTCACAGACAATTGGAGGACCCCGAGTGCCATTTTCTGCATGTCAGACTCTGCAATGCGCATCGCACCTCGGTCAGCACGGGCCATTTCAGGACTCATATCGATGTAATGTACGTCTTCTGCTGTGATCTCCTCAGCGCCCATTGCCTTCGCCCATTTACCATGGTTTGCGTTTAGGCTCGACCTTGTGTCGAACCGAACTCCATCGGCCTCGGGCTGATACTCACGCCTGGCACCTGTACTTTGAACCGGGCGTCTTGATTCGAACGTGAGATCATAGACGCGGCGGGCTCTGCCCTGAGCGTCCCTTACTGGTAGGCATCCTACGGCAAGCCAGAAGAGCTCGTCAAGGGGCGTCCGGCGGTCTATATCGCCCTCGGATATTGAGTCTGAATGAGGCGCAAAGTACGTCTCGTCAAACTGGGCCTCGTTACCGTCCAACCTTTTGCGCCACCAGATTGTGCCAGCCGTCCCGTAGAGCTTGTTCGCAGTGGTCGAGTTCAAATATACAGCTTCATCAGTATGGCCGCTCACCTCCGTAAACAACCTGGCTGTTGTCCTCACAGCCATGTTCTCCCCACGATCAGGTCGATACCCATAGCGCCCTCTGAGCCCCAAAGCCAGAATCCAAAAGCGATGTATGGGGAACCACGCCGCTTTCTGCCGAATGAGCAACACATCTCCAAAATTGACCCGCTTGGCATGATGTTCCGCCAGGTGTGCAAGATTAACCCAGCCAGTCGCGGAGTCTAGCGAGACTGTGGGCTCCTCCCGTAGCTCTGGCGCATCCCTCTCTAATGCCGTATTATCCACCTGGGGGTTACCATCTTGCCCCGGAGGGTTCGTCAAGATCGGTACGTGCACCGCTCGGAATCGGACGGATTGCGTCACCTTCCAGTTGTCCTTTACATATCCGGTCATCCTTCCATCAATCTCCTTGAGGGCCTGGTTGCGGTCGGACCGGTTTGCCTTTAACACAAGGTAAGGGGCAATGATGCCAAGCAAAGCAATCGCGGCCAGTCCTACGGCGACCCAAGTTCCTACCGTGGCAAGAATATCAATAGGTGCGGCAGACATGTTTGGTAGTCGGGTTGCTCCAGGCTATGAGCGCAAGGGTTTGTAATATAAACGTTGATGGAATTGAACGCACGCGTTCGTTCGTAAAGATGCCTCGTTAGGTGTCTCATGGTCGAAGGCAGTCTCGCATGGCGGACCCGGGTTCTTATAATAAATCCTTTCCTCAACACCCTGGATTTGCCATTCGCATGCCAGTTGATGTTGCATTGCGCTAGCTGCAGGATAGCTGCACGTTGAGCTGTCCAAACTCGTAGCTCACCCCTATTCGCCGTCAGAATTATGCCTCATAGGCAGCCCGCTCGCATCATTACCTGAATCCCCTCTTTACCCCGCTCCTGATGACGACAGCTGATTTCTTCGGCGGCACGGCTAGCTATTGCCCAAACGTTGCGGTTCCGTTTCTTCCTAAATATCTTTCCCCCTTTTCTAATGGATATAACTGTAGGGCTTTGAGATGAAATCTTGTCTGCATTTTTGCTAATTATAGCTTCTATTGTGAACGTGTTGGTAGGCGTACATATCTTGTAAATGTTGATATTGCAGGTTCGAGCAGAAGGTCTCGGAGACTGAAGACTGATGACCGAGAGGATAGCACCGTAGTAGGAGTTATGTCAGCATATGGACTTATTATTGACATAAGATTATTACAAATTCTTATAAGTGGGTTGATAGAATACATGTATTTTGTAAATGTATGCCGGTTTGCATTAACGTAGTAAACCAGGGCTTGCCGGTTAATGATAATACCAATAATAATAATAAATAACAAGACGAATAACAAGACGAGTAGCAAGACGAATAACGAGACGAATAGGAAAACGAATAACAATATAAATAACAACATAACATAATAACAACATGAATAATAACACGAATAACAATACTAATAGTAACACGAATAATAATAACACTAATAGTAAGAACCGTGTAATAGGTAAAGAGTTCCTACTCGACGCCAACATAGATTCACCAACCTTTGTTATCTACGGGGTCAACCAAATTTCAGCCAACTAATCCTTTTCTATAGAAACAAATATACGTGCTATCTTCAAGGCAACTCAACATTATACCTCTTCCTCTTTATGTTCTCTAGGAGGCGCTGCATTGGCGTGGCATAAGCGGTGTCGTTGCCGACTTTGTTGCCCCCTCTAGTAATAACCATACCCCCTATCCGCCTCCGAGAACCTGCCCCTTAAATCCGAGATATGTGCTCTCGGAAAGATGCCATTTAATACCGCGTTCGCTTGCTCTAGGACGAATTCCAGCAGAGAACGGTTTTCAAGAAAGTATCTGTTTGGCTCTGGTTGTTCTTTTGGTCGATGCTCTCCGATGTGAACAAGAGCCTAGTCTATCCAGACTAGGGCTCGTTAGGAGTATGGCATGGGACTTGGGCGGTTTTTGGGTAACGGAAATGTGGCCAAGCTCACATAGTTTGGCGTTTGGCGCTTTCTCCCTGGAGCTCCTTGAGCTCATTTGCTTGAGCATCATTGATCTCCTCCTGCTTGCTTGGCGGGATAGCACCTTTGGCTTCGTAATATCTCTCTGTATATATCTTCTCTTTGTCTTTTGCTTTGAGCTTATGGGCTTTGGCTAGTTCTGATTTCTGATGCGTCGTCAATCGATTTATATCGCTGATTGCTAGACGAAGAGGCGGCACCAATAGGGCCATCCCTTCCGTGTAGATGCTCCTGATTGTTGTTGTCATTAAAGAAAATATGGCGGTAGGAGAGGGCAAGTGGCGTTGTCTTTCTATCTTCGTATCGTAGCTGGAGATGGAGGCATAGGGTCCCTTGCTTTGGACCTCTTTCGTGCCTTGGGTATTTCGGATAAAATTCCGTTGCCAACGTACGTCGTGCTGTAGTAGGCAAAGGGTTCGCAAAGCTACTGCCGTAAGTCACGAAGCCCCTCTCCCTCTTGCCTGGCTCGTGGGTTAGCTCCTTCCTCGAGACGACTCGAGGAAGGAGCTAACCTATAAGCTATGCAAGAGGTCGAGTGACTTCGTGACTTACGGCAAAAGACCGTCAGCTAATTGCTCCTCGTCGTTACTTCACGTGATTCCCAAATATTCCATAAGAAGAGCAAATCTGGCAGCTACGCTTGTGCTCCTACATACGCATTCGCAAAGCTACTGTGCAGCTTTGCTCAATTATCTCCACCTTCTCTTAGCTTTCTAATATTTGCCTCCTTACTAGCTTGTTTTTCCTTTTCCTTTTCGACAACGTGTTGATCTAAACTAATAACCTTTGCGGCTAGTGTTACGGCGACCCAAGTTCCTACCGTAGTAACAATACCAATATCGGTGGGTATGGTAAGCATATTTGGGGATTAGGGTATTTCAGCTGGTGTTACATTGTGCTAGGTGCAGAACATCTACACGGTGGGCTGTCTGAAGTCGTGGGCTCGTCTCATTTCACCGTCAAAAGTGTGCCCAATAGGCAGCCCACCCTCATCGTTACTCGAATCCCCTCTTTGCTCCGCCATAAGGCGCAATTGAAGAGGCGGAGAAGGGTATCTGGTGATCCAATTGAAGAGGACTGTGAACAAGAAAGGTCTCAGGAACATCAAAATGAGAGGAAAATACTCTTCACCAGAGTTTGATATATTCATACTGCCTTTGATTTGGTGATGTTATTCTTGGTGTCGAATATTAGCTAATGCTATAAAGCAGCCAGGGGGGGAGTAATAACATTACTCTAGGATGATGCGTAATACATAGGAAAGAATGATGAATAAGATGTGCTGTTCGAGTACTGCGTATGGAGTACTCCGTAGAGAGATATGGAATGCACCTGCTTACAGGTACGAATTTTGGGCTTCAAAAACACCTCCAACAACTTCTGCATCTCCATTCAGGAAAGACCAAATGCCGCGGTGAACCCCCAATGCTTTTGTTATCAACTACTACTACTATTATCATTATTATCTACCACTATTATTATGCCACATGCCTACGAGCTTCACTATTGAGCTATCCAGAAACGGGTTAGTCCAGTCGTTTCCGCGGAATCAGACAGATATGACGTCACCGCCATCAACACCAGACGCTGCCTGTCTACCCTAGGTGCCTAGGCGTCCAGGTGTTTAGGCAATGGGCAGGCAGCTTGCTAGAACGAATGCCCCGCCAACTCTCGGCACCCACCGGAGACCAACTCGACTGCGGGGTCTTTTTCTCTTTTCATCGTGTTTCTCACTACATGCAGACTACGCGTCATTTCTAAGGAAGCCGGGAGCAAGCAGAAGAGAACCGAAGCATAAAATACAAACAGGAAACATGAAGAGCAAAGGGAGTCCTTGATTGCATCTTACTTCATTTACTTGTCGTCGCTTCTCTTATCCATGCCGTCCCCTCGTCGTGTATTCGCCTTTTGGTACCTTGTCAATTCTTTTTCTGCACAGCCCGTACTCAGCCCGTCTAGACCACAAATGCGGCCAATGTTCTAGGCGCATGCAAGCTGCAGCCGGGCTGCTCCGCCGAGCTTCTCCGCCGAGGCGCTGCTGGCCGGTGACCAGCAGGTAGCAGGTAGCACCATTATTATCTGGCTATAACCGACTTTAGTAGTATTCCCTTTGCACCAAAGCTACTTTGTGAATATCATCTCCCCGTTGCCACTCCCAAGCATCATTTCTCCCTCCTCCTCTTCCCCATTGTCAACGTATTCATCATCGGTTCCCAAGGGTACTGCAAAAAAAAAATTCACACATCTTACATACTTTTCATTCTCACCAACGACCACACTGCCAAAGTATTCTACCACCACCTGTTATCACACCACCACTACCCGATCAGCTCAGCTCAGCCCAGCATCAACCATGGGCAAAACCTACGAGTACGAGGAGTTCTCCTCCTACCGCCGCCCCCGCCGCGGCGGCGGCGACGACTCAGACTCAGACTTCGACTCCACCGCCCGCAACCACCACAACTACCCCCCATCATCCCGCAACGGCGGGCGCGGCCACTCCCGCAGCAGGAGCCGCTCGACGCACCACCGCGACCGTGGTGACCGCCACGACGACAGTGACGACGACTTTGTCCGCGAGGAAATGCACCTCGCCCCTCCCTCCCGCGCGGACGGCCCCCGCTCTCGCAGCGTGCCCCCGTCGTCGGCCGAGGGCATGCAGCTCACCCGCGCGGCGCCGCCGCCAGCCCCCTCATCGCACCACTCGGGCGGCAAAGACAAGGAAAGAGACCAGATGGCCCTGGCCTACCCTTACGACAGCGACCCGGACGAGCGCGCCCTCGCCCGCGACGAGCTCCGCCGCCGCGACAGGTCCGAGAGCCCCATCACCAGAGCCCGCTCCACCGTCCAGGACAACCTGACCAACTCGACCGCCGGCATCGGCGCCTCCCTCCTCGGCGCTGTGGTCGGCGGCTTCGCCGCCCGCGAGGCCTCCTCCGCCGCCCGCCGGCACCGCGACAAGTCTGCTAGGGGTAACGGCGGCAGGCGCTACTCGGACAAGGAGCAGGAGAACGACAACCGCATAGCCATGCTCTCCACCCTCGTCGGCGCCGTCGCCGGCGGCCTCGGCGCCAACGTCCTGACCAACAAGTTCGAGGACGGCAGGGCCAAGAGCAAGGACACGCAGCGCGAGTGGGAGAGGAGGCACGGCCGCGAGGAGGACCTACCCCACTATGACGACGGCGCCGGGAGGAAGGGCGATCGTCGCGATACCTACAACGACCGCGACTACAGCCGCGACAGGCGGAGTGGTGCTTACAGGCGGTACGACGAGGAAGACGACGAGTACGACTTCGTCTACGACAAGAGGGGCGGCGGCCCTCGACGTGAAGTCAGCGAGAGCGGGTACAGGTGATTGCGAACGAAGAGAGTGGTAGGGAGTCGGGAGGATGGGGATGGGGCATGCGGAGATTTGCATCAGAGGGATGGTTTTGTTTTTTGATATGATTTTCATGACACGAATATTAAACGATGAACGCTTGACACTATTGGCTTAACATGTAACTACATAAGGTTTCTTTTTTTTTTCTATTTAGCAATCTTATCATCTTCTTGAGAAAAAAATCTTCTCCTACTTAATACACACTGTTATCCTCCTTTAAACTTCAAATGTGCCCTTCATGAAACTTTGCCCCCGCGATTCTTTGCTTCTCAATGGATAAACACGACCGAACCTCCTTTCATATACCATAAGGGTATTATCAAGTCCCTTGTCATCGTGCTATCTTTGACGTTTTTTTAGCGTCCTTGAAAGTACTGCTCATCGTCGTCGTCGTCTTCATCATTTTCTTTGTCATCTTCCTCTTCTCTGTGGCGACAGTCATGAAGCGGCACATGCGACATTCTGCCCTTCCCCTTCTCCATTTCCCTCTCCCTAGCAGCAGTCTCCCTATCTACGCAGCCGCGAAACACCATGGCAAGCTCTTTGAGCGCCGCGTCCGCCGCGTGCCCCACGCCTATGAGGTTGAATAGGCTCTGAGAGTCAATCAGCCACTTGGCCATGACGGTGTCTGGCTGGCAAAACGTCCTGACCCTGAGCGCACGCGCATTGACCTTGAGCGTGTGCAGCAGGCCCGCGATCTCGGCGGGCTGGCCCTGGCGTCTGCCGTAGAAGACGAAGTCGGGGGCGTGGGCGGCGACGAGGTCGAGTTGCGTCTCTAGGTCGTAGCGGAAGGCCACGACGCGGGGGCGGCCCCGGGCGATCCAGGTGTCGTTGATCCTTGCGAGCTTTTCGGTCGAAAGGCGGCCCTTTTCGAATTGGCTAATTATGTAGGTGTTGAGGGCGTCGGTGAGATGATACTCTAGTTCGCAGTCGAAGAGGGACTGCTCCCGGGGGTCGAGGGAGATGGCCAGGTGGGTGGTGGCGTTTGCGATTTCCTTCGCGTCCGCGGTGGTGAAACGGCGAGATGGCTGGTTGAAGTCCGTGGCCTTTGGTTCAAGGGTTAGTAAACGAGGCATGATGTGCCTAGTAGTCAGAGGATTTCATGGCACGAACCATGTCTTTAGCAATCTTCTTGATGCTCTCAATGAGTCCCAGCTTTTTGCCAGCACCAATCTTTTTACCCTTCCCAGTGTCTGCATCAGTCCGCTCCAGCCAACCATGCTGTCCGAACATGTCCTTCTGGCCCTTCCTCTCCGATGGAAAACTCTCTCCTCTGAAGTAAAACGGGAACGGCGACCAGAGGGCGCTTGGGAGGGGGCCAGAGGCGTGAGTTTCATCCCGTTGAGCCATCTTGATGGGGCTTCCAAGCTTCCGTTCGGGTGATGCCTCCCGACGTTGCAAATCATGAGGGACGGTATAGAAGGGGTCGACTGTACGCGAGGCCCTCTGCATATTCGCCGACTGCCAGTATTCCGACGGTTCATCGGTTGGAGAATACGTGGAGCTAGCAGTCTGATAGCCCGCACGCCCAGCCTCGTACATTTGGCGAGGACTGAGAGGCGATACCCCGTCATCCACACCTTCCATCCTAACCCGGCGAGGGGCAACCACTGGACCGCGCTGATTGGTGACTATGATCGGCGCTGGAGCCGCGCCCTGCCGTCTGTCGGCCAAGGTGCCAGAAAGGCTGCTCTCCCGGGGAGGCATTGAGCCAGACGATGATGTCTCTTCGATGGTGCTGCTATCAAGGCTGTACTTGTTTCTTTGGTGGGACACTTTAGGAGGCGAGCCTTCAACCCTACTGGTAAAGGCGTCGGTGATTTTGTCCATCTGGGACTCTGTAAGGTTCAGGCGAATATGTAGAGGCTGCTTTGTCTGCCTCTTCTGAGGAGATACCGACTGTGTACGTGAAGCGCCCGAGGTGCGAGAGAGCCTGCCAGTTCCTGAAGGCGAAGCTGCGCTTAGTGAATTCGAATGACGATCTTTTGGAGTATTTTTCTCTTTCCTGTTACTCATTATAACTTATCTAGTGTGCCGGATAAAATGAGAGACGTGTGACTTTGGCTTTTCGAATCTGAGGACAGGGAGCTGCTGAAAGATCAGAGTGAAGAGGTGAAAACGCTAATTTATTTAGAAAGACATAAGTGTGTCAAAGCACAATTCCTAGATTTTCCTTTGCACTTTAGTAATTAAATTCATCCAGTTTATGTCGTAGGTCGTCCAAAAAAAATAGCATCCGTCGGCAGCTGGTACCAGTTGGCTGGCTCCCAGCCCGGGGGCAGACGTGCCTGGAGCATATTGCTGCAATATCGCCTTGGCGCAACTCCAGTATGGGTACTGGTCACCAGAAAACCGATCCTTCCCACCTTTATAGCGATAAGGTGAGTAGTCCATAACAGGATTGACGCGATATCCTTTCTGCGTAACATACTCATCTTCTTTTCCATCGGTACTCGAGCCCACTGTCGAACCACAGCTGTGGAGTAAAGGGTCCGCGAAACCTCCACGAGTACATTAGATCTTCCATGCCAGTTTCTTTAGCCATATCCATGGCTTTATCCTCAGCTACTGGCAGTTCACGTATACAAGGCGGTAGCGGTGAATCATTTGTAAGGAGACCAAATTTCCTAGCAAAGACTGCGTTGGGAATCTCGCGATCATCCACCTTTGGAGCCTGATAGTTACCCTCAGCCTTGATTGCAAGGTCACTGAGTGAATCTTGAATATCCAAAGGGAGATCCACTGCTCCTGTGGAGTTTCGATTGTTACGCCTCAACGATATCCGTCTGAAAAAGTCTCGACGTTCGCCATGGCTCTTTGTAGAAGAGTCAATTTGGTCCGAGTGTGATCCGGGGACTTCTGCTTTGGCTTTTGAAGTGCGTGCGTTTCTCTGGTCTGATGATCCATTATCGACATTCAGAGGCCTTTGTTCTACCAGTCTCCCTTTAACGCAGAGCTCGGGGTTCCACTGCATTCTATGAAACTTCTGGGCATCCAATTGACGGAACGGACGTGTGCCGTCTACACGCGAAGATACATACATGGTATGCTCTATGACCCAGCCCTTTCTACTTCGAATAGATCCGCTGCTGTAACTGTGGTGGCGGATATGCGAAGAATGGTCTGACAAACGTATATCATATCGATCCGGATGGTCTCGTCTCTATCGAACCAAAGCTGCTGTCGGTACGATGTTCGATGTAATGGTGGTCAGATGTGGTACATGAGGAAGTTCCAAGTCAAACTAGGAGACTGTCAGTCTAGCATTCCACTTAAACATCGGCCCATCTCCTACATGGCGGTTCATGTGGTCATGTCTCCATCGCTGAAATGCCGCCCCTTTGTCATCAGTATGCTGGCAGTCAATTTCTATCATCTCATACAGGACCCCGCCTGCACGACCGAGGTTTTCGTCGCCCAGATGATCCCTCAACACCAAGAATACCTTGCCTTGTTAGCGGAGAGTCTAAATCCAGCTGGCACTATACTTGCCAGTCTAACACCATCTCGATACTGATAATTTCGCGGTATGTGAGCACAGTAGCGACCCAAGACATTTCGACATTCTAGCACATCTCTCAGCGCTTAAAAAATACTTCATGATAACGAAACATACTCTCTTCATTAAACCCAAAGTGATCAGGACTAGTAGTTCCCGAGAGTTGGCCTTCGTTCCTAGTCGTCCAAGGCGAATCAGCAACTCGGTCAAACATACCGAGAGCGAGCAAGGTCTCGTTCAGCAAGCAAGGTGGTATAGTCTTGAAATGTGTATCGCAAATTTGGCCAAATGATGAGATATTGGGCAAGGCACCGGGGGACGCAACGCTGTCGATTCTTGGGTAAATGGTAGACACATTGCCCCCACGTCCCAGGCCGTGTCAAGGTTTAGCATTAGTGATGATGATGACTGGACATTGGAAGCTCTATAAATATAGAAGGAGCGCAGAGGCTGCTGTGTAATTGGTTCTTGCCTCTCAAAGCGGACGGCCTTAGGTACCTGCCTTGGGTAGGTAATGGCGGGTACGAGGTCATTGAAGAGAATTACAGCCGCATGTATTTATTTTCCAGTTCCGAAGAATTCCAGCTGATTCATCCCTCTGGAAATGGTTGGTTACGTATACATTACCTGTACGAAACTACGACAGTTACAGGCATCACATTTCCAGTGTATTGCCGCGAACTCGAACAGATCCTATGGTAATATGTGTCACACGAAACATCAAAAATCCCCACGCACCATGAAACTGACACAACTATCGAAACACCAAAATCTTCCTCACGTGTAGTCATTGTCTGTGCCAAGATTGAATAAAGAGATAACCACTACGGAGCACCCAGGGTACATGCTTATTACCGGCTGAGCTACCCCGCGGTTTATACTAGTAATACCGACAAAAGAAGCCGAGCCAAGGCCAATCCAAATCGAATCGAACGTCGAGAGTCGGGCATCAAAGCGGGACATCAGGAGTGCCCATGCAATCTTTGCATTTCGTCTGCAGCTTCTTTATCGCCCGCAAGAAATTGTCATAGCCCTAGGAGAAGTGGTTGTTACCTCCGCTACTGCAGCCACTCTCCCAAACGGTTTAGTCCTACAACATGCACTGCAAACAATCATCCAACAAACGTTTACAGGATAGATACAATCCAAACTGACCTTCATTAATAGGCATGACGACGTCACTTCCATTCAAGATGACGCGATAGCGTGAGCTTAATGTCCCGGTCTTGCTTGTTCAGAACTCTCCACGAATGCCCCGCAAAATTTGTGAACAAGCGGTAACAACATGAACAAGAAAAAAAAGAACTACTAGGATTCCCCACGCCAAGACGCCATCTACTTCCCGATTTCCGAAGCCGATAAAATGAAATAAATGTTTGGAGGAACCGATGAGACAGGAAAAGGGTAAAAAGGGTCCTACGGTCTTGGTGCTGTCTTGGTACACCCCACGTTGGACTACCGTCCTTTGTTGCCGGATCCTTATTGCAGAATTCCACTGCATCCAAGACGTTGGTCGCCCACTTATGTGCTGGGCCTAGAATTTGCTTGTACCACATGTCGGCCTCCAACACCAGTCCGAGCCAAACCGTCCCACATAAGCTGTGTTGGCTCTGGTAAAGACGAGAGAAGCCGATGAAAGGGCCCGAAGCTAAGCTGCTCGTGATCCCCTCAGCGACAACGGTCCCCTCATTAATGACTAGTCTTGGCGGCCGCCTTCAGCTTTCTAGCCAATACTGTTCAAGAACTTACAAACATTTCAACACTTTTCGTCTCCGCCTTTTCCGCATAACGGTTCGTCAGCCTCCATCTATATCTTACATGCAGATTCTTGCCTGTTGCCGATGTTCCCTCCCGAGATTCCTTGGGCCACTAACGGGGTTTTGAGCTTAAGAATCGCGACGCCATAGATCCGGTCAACCTAGCGTTCTTCGGGTACGAGCACGGTACAAAGGAATCTTGAAGCTCCTGCACGACCATCATCGTATACAGTTTCAATCCATTCTCATTGAAATCCCCATCAGTACTCAATCAATTTTCTATATATTTACCCAATACCCTTTCCGTCTTTCCCTACTTTTATTTTACTTTGTTTTTTTTTTCTGTGCTAGCAATAAATATCAAGACAACCAGAAGCCATGGATTCAAATCTGTATGATATTGGTAAGCATCCGCTCCAAATGCGAGGCCTCACAATGATAGCTAATAAATGAAATAGTCATAGTGGGTGCAGGACCTGTAGGTCTGCTATTGTCGACCTGTCTCGCCCGGTGGGGCTATAGGATTAAGCACATTGACAACAGGCCTGAGCCGACGAAAACTGGGAGAGCAGATGGGATTCAGCCACGATCATTAGATCTCTTGAGGAATATGGGCTTGAAGGGCGCAATCATGGATCACAGGCCTGCAAGGGTATACGAAGTCGCCTTCTGGGATCCGTCGAAACTTAGCCGCGGCATAGTAAGGACAGGAACCTGGGCCAGCTGCCCCGACTTCATCGATGCGCGGTACCCTTTTACTACACTGTTGCATCAAGGCTTTATTGAGAGAGTATTCATCTCAGATCTTGAGAGTAACGGGGTGCAAATTCAACGACCTTGGACGATCAGTGACTTTCACAAGACGAGTGATCAGGAATACCCTATTACCGTCGACCTCCAGCATGTTGACGGAAGTTTCAAGGAAACGGTCCGCGCAAAATACCTCTTTGGCGGAGAAGGCTCAAGATCTATTGTTCGAGAAAAGCTCGGGATACAAATCCAACACAAAGATCCCATCTCCTTTGTCTGGGGTGTCATGGACGGCGTGGTTGAAACTGACTTCCCGGACATAAAAGTGCGTTTGTGCAAACGTTTTGAAAAGAGAATTCAGCTAATGTTAAGCAGATGAAATGTACTATTCACAGCGAGCATGGCTCTATCATGGTAATTCCCCGCGAAAACGACATGGTCCGCCTATACATCCAACTTTCCTCCTCCACCGACGCGGATTGGAATCCAAGAAAGACAGCAACAATTGAGCAAGTGCAGGAGTCAGCCAAGAAAATCCTACAGCCCTATCATATTCATTGGGAGCGTGTAGAGTGGTACTCGGTCTATCCAATCGGTCAGGGTATCGCTGACCGCTACACCTTGGATGAGCGCGTCTTTCTTGGGGGTGATGCCTGCCATACGCACAGTGTAAGCTCCCTCAGTAATTCTAATCAGTAAGAGCAAAACCTAACAAGTGTATAGCCAAAAGCTGGTCAGGGTATGAACACCGCATTTCTTGACGCCCAAAATCTAGCATGGAAGATACATGCAGTCGAAGGTGGATTCGCATCACGGAGTCTTCTCAGTACATATGAGCCCGAACGCAAGCGCATGGCTGAAAAACTATTGGATTTCGATAACCGTTACTCGAAGCTCTTTTCGCAAAGACCTCCAGCGGCGGATGAGGTGCAGGCTGCATCCGAAAACCATGGCACTGAGGCACAGGATGCTGACAACGAGTTTATCAAAACGTTCAAAGAATCCTGCAAGTTCACGAGCGGGTATGGCGTTTACTACGAGCCCAACTGCCTCAACTGGTCAGAGAATCATCCTGCCCGCTCGCCATTGATACAAAGCGCAGGAGTCAAGATTGAACCGGGGCACTTGTTCATCAATGCTGATGTCACAAGGGTGGCCGATGCCAACGTTGTTCATTTGGAGCAGGAGGTTCCCATGAATGGATCTTTTCGCATACTCGTATTTGGTGGAGATCCGACTAAAACAAGAGCAGCGGTGCGAGACCTGGCCAAGGGTCTAGAAAGCAAACGCTCGTTTTATGGGGCTTATCTGAGACCTGATCTCGACAAGGTTTCCTCTCACGAGAAACACAATCCACACAGCCTGTTCTTCACCATCTGCACTATTTTCGCGGCAAACAGGTCGACCATTGAGATTTCGAAGGATGCCCCCGGAGTGCTGTCGCGTTATCGTGAGCATGTCTACGCAGACGACAGGCACGACTGCCACTCATCACAGTCACAAGCTCCGGCGCATGCCAAGGTCGGGTTGAATGAAGAGAAGGGCGGCGTGGTGGTCGTCCGACCTGATGGCTATGTTGGGATAACGGTAGATCTTGCGGAAGGCTCTAGTACCATTGATGCGCTTAACGAATATTTCTCTGCCTTCTGCACAAAGGAGCTTGGTGGGATTGCATCGCGTCTTTGATTGATTTCTTGTTCATAGACGAATATATATATATATATATATAGGTACAGTAGCAGGTGTTTAGGTGTTTGAAATTATGCCATTTTTCATCATACTCTGTAACTCTAATCGGCACCTACGTATATATATGAATAGTCCAGTAGGGAAATGCATTCACCTGGCTTAAGAGCACGATATCGAGGGACTCAGGGGCGCCGTGCCCAGCTACTAACCTACCTTGTAGCGCAATGCCATAGCCGCCATAGCCGTTATAACCAGTGCTTTTCCGATACCCACCGTAACCACCCCACACCGCAAGGTAGCCTATCACATCGAGTGTATTGATAACCTTGGGCTATATTGAGCAATTGAGGGGACGGACATAATCCGTGAAGCGGGGCGGGAATTGCGTTCTTCGGGGTAGAATCCGCGATGACAGATGGATAGAGGCTCGGGTTGAGGCCGCAAAGCCGGATAAGTCCCAGAGAGCCGGGGGAAGATATCGTGGAGATATATAAGGGCAATGCTCTCCTGGCTGTTTACGATGCTTTGCAGGCTTGCTTAGGTCAAGGTAGTGTAACATTGAAATAGTCTGGCCTGCCATGAGCCAAACAACAACGAGAGATGCCGACGACGATGGCGGTGTCGTCGCCCCAGTCAACGACTATGATCTCTCAACGTTACCGGATCCAAACGCCGGGGGTCTCCGCCAGGGACTCGCGGCCTACGGCGACCCTCACTTCTCGATATTCCTGCGCAAGGTGTTCATCAAGGCCATGGGGTATTCCGAGGACGCCCTGAGCCGTCCGATCGTCGGCATCGTCAACACGTACTCGAGCTTCAACCCGTGCCACGCCAACGTGCCGCAGCTCATCGAGGCCGTCAAGAGAGGCGTTCATCTCGCCGGAGGGTTAGCCATTGACTTCCCGACCATTAGCATCCACGAGTCATTCTCCTCGCCGACGAGCATGTACCTCCGGAATCTCATGAGCATGGATACGGAGGAGATGGTCAAGGCACAGCCGTGCGACGTTGCGGTTCTCATCGGAGGTAAGTCGAAAAGCTGTTTACAAGCAAAGATTCGTTTACATATCAGGGTGAGAGAGTGGAACTCTGACAGGCTGTAGGATGCGACAAGACAACGCCCGCGCAGCTGATGGGTGCGATATCGGCAAACAAGCCCGTTCTTCATCTCGTCACGGGGCCCATGATGCCCGGGAGCCACAAGGGCGTCAGAGTCGGCGCTTGCACCGACTGCAGGAGTAATTGGGCCAAGTACAGGGCAGGGCAGACGGATATGGAGGATATTTCGGCCCTCAACGAAGAGCTCGCACCGACAGTGAGCCCCCCTTCCTCCCACCCCCCTCTCCCCCCCAGTCCCCCTTTTTTCCGGATTTCATTCCGCTTCTTTCAATGGTCACTGATGTGAAACTACAGTCCGGGACATGTGGCGTCATGGGCACGGCGAGCACCATGGCCTGCATCCTAGTAGCTTTAGGGATGATGCCCTTCAAAGGCGCCTCCGCGGCAGCGGTATCGTCCGCCAGGCTGCGCATAGCCGAGGAGACGGGCGTCAACGCGGTGAAGCTCGCGGAGAAGAAGCTGCGGCCGCAGGCGCTCCTGAGCCGCGAGTCGTTCCTCAACGCCATCACAGTGCTGCAGGCCATCGGCGGGTCCACCAACGCCGTCGTCCACCTCATGGCCATCGTCGGCCGCCACCCCGACGTGGCCGGCAGGATCACGCTCGAGACGTTCGACGAGGTCGGGCGGAAGACCCCGTTGCTCGTCGACCTCAAGCCCAGCGGGGAGAACTACATGACCGACTTCCACAACTCGGGCGGCATGCTCGCCCTGCTGCACGAGCTCAAGCCCCTGCTGCACCTCGACGCCATGACGGTCACGGGGAGGACACTGGGCGAGGAGATGGCGTCGGCGACCTTCAGCCCCGTGCCCCGCAACGTCCCCGTGCACTGCATCCGTCCCTTCTCCGAACCCTTACAGGAGCGCTCGTCCCTCGTCGTCCTCCGCGGCAACCTCGCGCCCAACGGCGCCATCCTGAAGACCAGCGCCTCCAAGGACCGCCGCCTCCTGCGGCACAGGGGTCGCGCCGTCGTCTTCGCCGGCTCCGAGGATATGGCCGACCGCATCGACGACCCGGACCTACAGGTCGACGCGGACAGCGTCCTCGTGCTGCAGAACATCGGCCCCGTGGGCAACCCGGGGATGCCCGAGGCAGGGCTCATACCCATACCACGGAAGCTGGCGGCGCGGGGCGTGGGGGACCTCCTGCGCCTCTCCGACGGCCGCATGAGCGGCACGGCCGGCGGCACCATCGTCCTGCACATCTCCCCCGAGGCGGCCGACCCCGCGTCCATGCTGGGCGTGGTGCAGACCGGTGACGTCATCACGTGCGACGTGGAGACGCGGCTGCTCGAGGTCGACGTCTCGGACGAGGAGTACCGCAGGAGGGTCGAGGCGAGGGCGGCGGCGGCCAAGGGCACGGATGCGTGGAGGGCGAGGAAGACGACCAGGGGGTATCGCGGCTTGTATACGCGTTCGGTGAACCAGGCGCACCTGGGGTCGGATTTCGATTTCCTGACTGCCGAGGGACCGGGTGGCGGCGAGGCGGAATGATGACGAAGGGGCACATCGTATGGTAGGACTTTCTCCGCGTATATACTACGTATCCCCCACCTTGACGAGGCGTTGGTCAACGCGCAAATGCCAATCCGTCATTCTGCCATTTTGCCATTCTGAGAGACCGAGACAGCCAGCGCCGTAAGATATTCCGCCGCCCGGTTTCATGTCAGCTAAAAGGGCCCATTGCGCCAAGTAGCTTAGTATTTCCTAGGTCATACGAACCCGCGCTGCTCTAATGTGGCAAGAAAAGAATTGCGAAATGGCGAAACAATAGAAATAATAGCATTTGTGGATTGGCCAATTCTTGCAAAGGCGACACGGGATACCCTGCACAAATAGCTGTTCTACATTATTTTCACCACAACGACCCTTTTTGGTTATCACTTGATATTTTTATCTTGAGTAATGTTATTATATCTATAGACATTATTGCATTAATATTGAATAGTCATATCGTGATCAATATTATATACATTATAATTGTACTCGAATGGCGATTCACTATATTCACTATCCGTTGACTACTAGCAAAAATTCCAAAACACTCTTTTGCTTAAGGCAATACCCGCCCGTGGTAAATACGCGGAAAGTCAAATTATGCTGCGAAAACAAGATGGTGCAATTACGTCATGTTTCTCATCATTACAATATACGCCATATTACCTATAGTAAGCCTTTGACATAATTCTTGCTATTCTACTACACGCGACACGAATCGCGCATTCACTTATCCACGGACAGGTTTGATGCGACAACTTCAGTTATCAACCATGTAGCTTGGGCCCAGTGGTATCTGCTCGTTGCTAGTCTAGAGGGGGAAGCCACGGAACTTTATGCTCATAGCTTCAGGATGGGGCTTCGAAAATCCCGTTGCATCTCAGCGGTTCACTGGGTACCTTGACCAAGCCACGTTTGTTACTACTAGTACGAAGTACACCATAGAAATAGCGGGGTAATTGACAGTTGAGCCTTTACCACTAAAATGTCTACGAGGAGATTAAACCCAGAATATGGATGCCTCTGGCGGTACCATATGGTTGAGTTGATTTGAGTTGAATGCCTCTTGATAGGATTGAAGCTGGAACATGGTGCACCTGAGGCGCGTTGTAGTTGATAGAGCTTTTAGATGGTTTTTGTTGTCGGAAAAAAAGTCGAGAATTATGATTGTAATCCCAGTGTGAGAGAACTGCGATGGATTGTTTTTCTTCTTCATTAAAACCCACCAGGGGAGCATTGAATTTGGGAAGCACGATGTGACGCGGGATCGGGTGCTTAATTAGTGGATTTGACAGATGCGCCACTCCCCTCCCTCAACCCCTCCCTCAACCCCCGTTGACGCGACCCGCCCAACCGCCGACGCGATCCTCAGGGCCCCACCCGAGGTTCATCCGGGGGACGACACCCATTGAAACTGCCAGACAATAGCGACTTCGCATCGCGGCCAGCGTCTCGATTTACGGCGGTGAATATCAAGCTGTCGCAAAACGCCCATCTTCATCGGAACGCCCAAATATGCTTCAATGATTATCAAGGTTTGACCTCTACAGCTTCCCTACCTAAAAACAAACACGTAAACTAACTTTTCATTTCGTCAGGTCCTTTCCAACCTCGAAACCACCTTGGCGACCTCGACTCGATTGGAACCTTTGTCTTCTGGTTGGCAGTGGTAGGTTCGAAAACCAAGCTTTCTGTAAGCAAACATATTTCCTAGTATCACTCTGGCCCACCACGTTATCGTTCCATGTCGTCATGCTTTTCCACGCCGGGGAGATAGCAGCGACAAAACCTTGTTGGAGGGGGGAAAGAGGAGAGGGGCGGAAAGTTTGGGCGCTGGGCGACGGATGGTGTTTGCTTGCGGGGTGGGGTCGGGTCGAATCGTTTCGCCAGCTGTGCGCAGCTATCAGTGGGAAGGAGGCATCGTCTGAAGCTTCAGCACGGTCGGTGGCGCTACAGTTGTTGTTGTTTGCTGCTGTTGCTGTTGCTATGCGCGCTGGTGGTTACCGGTCCTTTGGCAGATGATAAATAGACCTCTGCTCTCCTCCGTTTCTTCTTTCTCTTCCTTGGTTTTCTTCTCTCTTCAGAACATCGCGAACATACCATCAAGCAGCAGCAGCAGCAGCAGCAGCAGCAGCAACAGCAACGATACGTACAACTCGGTAAGTTACTGTCCTTTTATTTGCTCTTGCTCATCATCATCATCATCATCACTGTCTTCTTCATGTCTGCCTTTCTGTCTCTCTTTCCCTCGCATCTCGTTCTTCCTCACATCCCCTTGATCCTGTGGTCGCTGGAGCAGATCCGGGTCGAGGTTGCAATATTCCAGCCTAGTTGATTGAAGACCTCGGCCACGGACGGCTGCGATTACCTCTCATCAATCGGCGTCAGCATCAAACGACCAGGAAGTCCTGCTTGTCTCATCCAGAAAATCATTGCACCTCTCCCATTTCTTCCCTGTCCCCGATTCGTCTTGCGCGATGACTCGGTTAGACTACTTGTTGGTCTGGCCGAGAACTCGCTTGACTGTTCTTCCCCTTCTCACGAGGAACTGGCTTGTCTACCTGTCGTTGTGACTTCCTGTCTCCGTCGTTCTCAGTTTTATCAGCCTAAAGTACTTTACTAGAGGCCTATATAACCTCAAGTGAATGCCAGTGGGCATTGAGTCTGCGATATCGACCCTCAGCTACGTTTACATTTTGGTGGCCTACCAGTTGCAATTGCACCAGGCCAGAAGATCTGTCACGGCTGCTAGTGCAGTCTCTATGCCTGGGGTGTTTGCAATTTACTGCATTTCTTTGGCTTTTCCAAGCAATTTCTGAAACCTGCTATACACCCTTCACTCAGCATTCACTTTGCCGTCACTTTTTTTTCACTCAACTTGCTTCTCACCTCACCTGTCACTGTTTCACCCCGCCTTCTCAACGATGCTACGTTTTCCATTTGTGATTCATACGTCTGCTTTTTTCTTTTTCATCATATCCTGCCTTTGATGAATTTCCACAATCGAACCGACTCGCTAATACAGATTTCGATCAATTAGCGATTTTATACGACGACGACCACCACCACCACCAACACCAACACCAACATCACCAGCACGATGTTTGGCGTCTCCGGCGTCCTGAGAGACGCAATGCGTACTGCGATCGACATGGGTAAGTGATTTCTCCCCGTCACCTTCCTCTTCTTGTCATTGCAACACTCTGCTAACATCTACTTAAAGCGCAGCAGGCGAGGCCCAACGGGGGGATGTGGGCAGCCAGGTCCGAGGTGGCCTCCGTAGTTGGCTTCTTCGGAAGCTTCTACAGCCAACTCGAGCATATGTGCCAGCATATGCTCAGCTATGGAGGCTCCTCGGCCTCAAACCTTAGCGACCTCGACCAACACATTGGTCAAATGAGGCACATCCTTTCGCCGGGCAGGGACACGGCCGCCCCCGACAGCGCGGAGGCGAGTTTGACGACGCTGTTCGTTCAGCGTTGTCGGCTCGTCGCTGTAACACTGTCGGGGATTTACTCGGCCGAGACTTTCTCCACCATGATCGCCCGTCACCCGTCCATTCTGGACACTGTCGACTTCAACCTCACGCCAGAAATGCGTGGCGATCTTGGTGAGATTGTCGAGTTCCTGTCCGCACCTGCCCTGCCCGCCATCTGTCAGTCGATCACCAACGCATTCGGCCTTGAGAACTCCGAGCTCAATGCAGCCACGATGGACGACATTATTGTGGACATTGGGGCAATGCATCTGGGAATGGCTCTGCCCACCTTCTTAGCTCCGTCTGGCCAACGGAGCTATGAAGCTCTGGAACGGGTTAACCTTGATGGTACCCCCGATTTCTTTGGTCCTGGGTCGTTCCCTGAACCCATGGAACTCACAACTCCATCTGGCATGTCCCAGCACAGACCGATTCCTGCAGCGCGACCCTCGAGCCCGCCAAACTCCTCGACCTTGCAGTCCCAAGACAAGGTCAAGGACTCTCGAGTGGGCAAGCAGGACTGGGACAGCAGGACAGCTCGGGGCAAGAAGAATGCCGAGGTCGATTCCCTTGATGCCCAAATCAAGGGACAGTACATCCGCGAGCGAGGGACCAAGGAGCCCATGACGCTGGACGCGGCCGCCAGGTCGAAGCTGCACCCGATCTTGAAGAAGAGAAACGCCAAGTCGCGCAAGACTCGACGGTTAAACATTTCATCTTCGGTCAAGAGTGCACGCTTTGTTTCTGGCACGCTTTCCCCACCGCCGAGGGAGACGATTCGTCGGAAACTTTCGAACAGATTTTGGGTACCACTCGAGGATAGGGAGGAGGAGCTTGAATCGGACGAGACGCAGTCCGAATTGCCGCCTGTTCCCCAGGGTTGCATTGAGTCTGTACTGCAGCAGTCTGGTTCAGCTTCCACCGACCATCCTTCCTACGACTTTTGTTTCGACAACGGATTTCACCTCCGCCCAGCCGCCCACGCTCCTCACTCCACCATTTCCCAAGAGAAGGATATATCACAGACTGACATTGCTCACGTTTCGCAGCAGCAGGATCCGTTCGTTATGACACCTTCTCTTCCTGAGCAGGCCATAGCTCACTCCTCCACCCGCCAAAGTCAGCTTGAAGTGTCATCTGGCAGTGACACTCTCTCTTCGACACAGCAGGTACCCTCTTCATCCGAGCATGTCACAGCTCTAGAGTCTCCCATTGAGGAGCATATTTTTTCTTTGGCTCAAGTGGAGCAGGTCACAGCCCACAGTCCTATTGACCAGGAGCAGCTAGTAGCGCCCATGATTGGTCCATTCCCTCAGCCCATGGAGGCTGTCACTTACACGTCCGCGGAGCAGGTCACAGCACCAAGCGAGATGAGTTCATCTATTCCCGAGCATGTCACAGCCCCCCATTCTTTCTTCTCCCCCGAGCATGTCACAGCACATCCCTCTTCTCCATCTGAGCAGGTCACAGCATCGGACATTAGCAGCCAGGGGCAGCTTAATGCACCCACCGAGATGAGTTCATCTCTATATGAGCATGTCACAGCTCTTCAGTCTTCTTTCTCTCCCGAGCATGTCACAGCATCAGGCCAGGCGCCCGCACATATTCCGTCTACACAGGAGCAAGTCACAGCTCCCTCTTCTTTTATTTCGGAGCAGCTTCAAGCGCCCATCGACAATGTATCGACACATGAGCAGGTCACAGCACCCACTCCCGCCGCTGCAGTGCAGCCCCAGACGCCCAATTCAAGCTTCTTGACCCGCCTTAGTTCGTGGTGGCAACCTTGGGCACCCTTATTTACTCAACACGCCCCTGTTCAGCCCGCCCTCATTCAACCTGAACTTATTCGCCAGCCCGCCAGAGCCCGTGATACCGCGCCAACCCAGCAGCCAGCAGAGGGGATGCAAGTTGACCCCGCACCTGCTAACCTTTCTGATTCTCAGTATCTAGCTGCTTTGCAGGCTTCACTTTTGGAGATGGACGACGATGAACCGACACCTTCCAGACAACTCATCCTAGAAGAGATGGCCGCCGTATCGGCCCATGGATCACGACGTCAATCGGATTCGGACTGGCCACCCGAATCTGAAGAGACGTCGGATCCTCGCGACGAAACAGCTAATCTCTTGGACGGATTGTTTATTCACCAACGTCCCGCATCTCGTTTCCTCGACCTGTTCAAAAGCCAAGACCTACCGACCGCCAGCCCCGAACGCGACGACGACGATTCAGAACTTGCGCCCGTGACGCCGAAAGAAGAGATCCAGGTTGAGGAGGAAAAGCACGCGACAGCTCATGAAACCATCCTCGAAATCTTCACGCATCCCTCCGACAAGCCTCTTGCCATTAGTAGTGAACAGCAGGCTTCAATTCTTAGAGAGAAGGAGGAGGAAGAGGCGAGGATTGCAGAGGAGCTTCGCAAAGCTGAAGAGGAGGCACGCCGGATCGCCGAGGAAGAAGCCAAGCGACAACTTAAGGAACGGCTTGCACTTTCTGGTGGACTTCGATTGCCAAACCAACTTTTTGTCGCTCCGCTTAGCGCTGAGTGGGAAGCGAAGGCGAAACACACGGTACACGCAAGTCACACCACCACGCTCGCCACGACCAACGAGGGTGTTGAACTTCGTTGTCATGACTTTGCCAAACTCGTTCAAGAGACTGAGTGGCTCAATGACGAAGTGATCAACGCTTCTCTCAACTTTTTGGATTCCTCGATCAATCTTGCTGCCGGCATTAAGGATGTCAAACGCAACACACGGAAGTGTCTAGCCATGAACTCCTTCTTCTACAAGCGACTCAAGGATCATGGTGTCAAGGGAACCGAGAGAAGTCTGCGCCGCTACGGCGTCGAGCGCAGAAACATCTTGGACATTGAGACGATCCTTCTTCCCATCTGTGAGAACTCACACTGGACCCTTTGTGTGATTCGTCCCGCAGCCAGGACTGTCGCTCACATGGACTCTCTGAACCCGCGGGGTTCCCCCGTCGTTACACAAACAGCCCTCTCTTGGTTGGAAGAATTCTTGGAGAAATTTGACGCCAACGAGTGGAAGGTAGTTGTTCACGATGCCCCGCGACAGACAAACGGTTGGGATTGCGGCGTTCATACCATCACCAACGCCATGTGTGTTTCTCTTGGAATCAGCCCTATCGACTGTTACTCGTCGACCGACTTGCCCTTGCAACGACTGCGCATCGCTTGCGTCCTATTGAACCAGGGATTCAAGGACGATTTTGATCTTTCAGTCTTTTGATAGCTGCCACCTTTTTTTTTTTGGGGGATGGGGGAGAGAGACGGGACTCAAGTTGGACACGAAGGGGTTGAGGGATACTTGGCAGGATACTTGGCAGGATATGGAGGCGAAAGGATTTGGTTTGAAGGAGTCTGGAGAATATAGGGCGCAGGATGGCATTGGAATTGGAATTGGTTTTGGAATTGATGTGTTTTGTTTTGTTGCGTTGCGTTTGATTTTCTGTTCTATTCTTTCTTCTGCGTTTGTTTTTGTTTTATTGTTTTGTTGCATTGGTTTGGCGTTGGGAATGATGATTTTGGTTTTTGATGCATGGCTCGCCTGGCATGGCTTGAGAAGCAATACAAGGGACTCTTTGACGTGTGACTTGATTTTGTGCCTTTTTATCAATGCTTGTGAACACCTCTCCGTGCGTGTACTGTTTTCATAGACTGATGGAGGGAGAAGTGTGATCACCAGTCACTGACATTTGGGATCTAGCTGCGTTTTGCGTTCATGTACTCTTCGTTTTCTTTTTCCTTTGAGTTGATGAGCCTGTCTTTGCCCATGCACTATTGGGTCTACTCACTTATAGCGTCTAGAGCCTAAGTTCATGGTCGTTGGGTGCAACCGCTGGGGTTGGGAGTACTTGTGGATATGTAGATTGGTTCATTGATGGGGTTATCGCTAGTATTGCGGTTTTATTGATATCAAGGTGGAAGGGAACTGAGAGCCAGGACAGGAAGTGAGGGGATTTTAACTGGTGTCCTATGGTTTTGGGTGTTGGTTATTGGGGAAGTGCGTAATGAGAAAGGTATAGAGGCTATTGCTGCTGCTTGTGATGAACGTGATGTGGTGGTCTGGGATGAGGACGATGTACGATCACGAGGGAAGCGGAGAGTAGGAGAGGGAGAGATGGAGGGGAGGGGGTAGTATGAGACAGCTGGAGAAGGAGTACATAATGTCGCTCTGCGTATATACACTGGTTTTATGTCAACGTCTATGCATGTATAGAAAGATCTGCTTCCCGACTCTCTGCCTGCCTCGTGCCAATTTTCCCGCCCTCTGCGGTTTCCGTCTATACTACTTGATATATCGTCTACCGCTATGGATACACATATGTATATATATGTATATATGTATATATATGTATATAGTAATCTACCCCCCTCCCCTAAAAATCAAAGTCTAGGCCGCGCGCAGGCCATGAAGCCCCTCGCTACACGAGCTCACTTCTTTTTTTCCCCCATGGCTCTTTTCACCTCTTCGTTGGACGTACTGTCCCAAGCAGCTTACAACATACGCACCGTTTTTCTTTTCGCCAAGCATGAGCAGCCACGTCGATCGTGAGGCGGTGATGCCTATTGTGGTCCGTAAGGGGAGTGGAGGAGGGGGAGGGCTCAGCCTCGGCAGGGCTTACGCAAGCGGAACGACTACGACAGCACTTGCGTGCCACGAATGCATGCATACATGTGTACATTATGTGTACACATGTACATACGCCGCATGGTATATTCCACATAGCCCCCCCTCCCCACGTTCAGCAGCCAAGAAAGGCTCGTGTACAGAGAGTAGTTGGATCAGAGGGCTGTCGCTTGACGAAAAGCGAGCCCGGCAGAAAGATGCTGGCCTAAATGTTCGTGGATGGGAATAGGGCAATATAGTCCTCGGCTCTCCCTAGCTCTCTATCTCTATTTTATTTTTTTACGGGTATTGCTGTGTATGCCACAAGTTACGTCGTGTAGGATGATATATATATATATATATATATATATATATATACGTATATGTATATATATGTGCGTGTGCATATACGCCGGGAGCAAAAAGTTACATTCTACTAAACCGACACGTCAAAAAAAAAAAAAAGCCCCAAGTAACTACAAACCCGGCTCACCTGGCAAAGAAAAGAAGTAAGAAGAGAGTCTATAACCAACAAGAAAAAGAAAGAAAGAAAAAAATGCCAACGTTGATAGCCCTGGGCACATGTTCCAAGGCATCCGTCACACCGTTTCCATCTTTTCATCATTCCCACCCCTCCTCTTTCCCATCCCCCCTTTTCCCCGTTGCCTCACGCAACTCCATACAAAAATAAAGTAGGTGAAGAAGAAAAAAAGAGGATCGTCAAGAAATAAGGTAAAACGAGAATTAAACTTTTTTTTTTCAAAGATTGGGGTCCGAAACGTTGCCACTCGCATGTAGCTTACCAGCCTGCACCACACACACACACACCACGACAGCAAGTCCAATCACCCCTTGCAAGCCATACTAGTAAAGTAACAGTAGTACTCCGTGTAGCAGCAGTAGTGGTGGTAGTAGTGCATGCCCGCACACCTTTCCGACCCTCCATCCCATCCTAATCACATCCCGTCCCCCCGGTATGGTATAAGCCAAATCTAATGCAATCTAAATTGACTTTTTGATTTTCGAGAAGAGAAAAAAAAAAGAAATCACATGGATAGATGCGTACGCGTGTACTCCGTAGTACAAGCCAAACGCAGCAAACATACCTACCTACCTACATACCAAGTAATACTACTACCTCGCGCCGGGAAGGAAAAAGAAGAAAAAAAGCGCCACCAAATCAATAGCCAAACAGGGCGTTGTCTTTAGAGTAGTGGTTATGGCGGTTCCCTTACAGGAGGAGAGAGGGGTTGGTGACATGCAAACAAACAAACTACTACTACCTATAGATTAAAAGGTGGGCTAAAAAAAAGAAAGGGAAAAAAAGGAAAAAGAAAAGGGACAAAAAAGCGCACCCACCCAAAAGCACCCCAAAAACACTCAAGCCAACCAACGAACCAAACAACCGACCAACCACGGCATCGCCGATGAAGAACTCGAAAAAGAGAGGAAGAAAAAAGAGAGAGAGAAAGAGAGAAAAGAAAAAAAGAAAAAAAAATACCTCCGAAAAATTTTTTATTCCCCGAGCTCACAGAGGGCCAACGAGGTTACGAAAGAAAAGAAGAAGAAAAAAGGAGCACGGATAACCAAAGCATGCATACCTTTTTTTCCCTTCTGGTACCAGGGCACCATACCGACGGCAACCGCGTGCCTAACCATCTCATGATAATACGCCGTACAACAAACGGAGTACACGCACACACACGCACACGCACATGCACGCACATACACCACCCTTCTAGAAAGAAAAGAGGGAGCAAGAGAAAAGACCAGGGGTGTCGGTCGGCTTGGCAAAATAGACTTATTCCCGTCCTCAACGACGACTGCCCATTGGACGCAGGGTGAGTTTCCATACTACTGCTACCACCTACCGTTCCATACTCCCCCCCCCCTCTTCCGCTCTCCAATCCTTTTCTTCTCTTTGACGTTTCATCAAAGCGGTGAAGTTTACAAAGGTCTCGTCCAGCCCGTCTTCTATTTTCTTTCCTCCCCTCCCCTCCCCCTTGTTCTCCTAGGTTTGTTCCCCCACCCCCTTCTCAGGTACGTTGTAGTACGTGGTTGCAGCACAAGTTTTTTTTTCCCCTTGGCCCCCAAGTTACAACCAAGGGAGGGTGGTGGAAACAAGCCAAGTGCCGAGCAAAGGAGATAATAGCATGGTAACACCCCCCTCCCCTCCCTATAATACGGATCAAGGTAGTATTACTAGCAATCACTAGTAGTGTTCTCTTTTTGCCCCCTTTAAAAAAAGGTAATGTTGCAATCGACAAGCTTAAATCAAAGTAGTATACCCCGTACGGAGTACGAAGTATCAAAAAGGAAGACAATGGAAGGGAGTGAGAGTAAACCCCCAAATAAAGAAGCATCGCACAGAGTACGGAGTAACAGTAACATACCTGAAAGAAGAAGGAAAAGAAAAAAGAAGAAGAAAATCGGTGTAACCGCTCGACCCATCGGCAATCAAGAATGAGAACCGAATTTTCTTCTTCTTTTCTTCCCATAATCAAGATCTAGGTGTTCCTTTCTCGTCCCTTCGCCTTCTACGCTCCGGACTCCGTAGTGGAACCGATAGTTCGCTCTCGTACTCTATAGTCTCCAGCCAGTGCTTACGGGGCCAGAAAAGGTATCGAAAAGAGAAAAGAAAAGAAAAAACCAATTAACCAGGTGCCACTTTTGCCCTATGCATGGAGGTGGGAAGGGGACGGGACCTGCGTCAGACAAGGTACCAACTCTCACTTCATGTCTGCCCCCCCCCTCCCCCTTCCAAGGGTTTATGATACTCCGTAGGTACGTGCATGTTACATAGTAGTACTATGTACTCCGTAGATCAGGTGTTTAGTAAAAAGGCGGCCGGGGAAGGGGAAAAAAAAAGAAGAGTCTGTTCCGTGTTCTAGAAGAAAGTGGAAGGGGCAAAAAGAGGCACAAACGTGACCCCCTCCCTCCCTCTCTGCCCACTGTTTCCTGACAGCCAATCTGCAGACCCGAGACACATTGGCATAGCAGTACTCCGTACATAGTACCCAGCACCAGCGCAGAGCCAGACACATGCCCACCACGCACGACAAAGACAGTGCGTCCAGTGTGTCCAGTATGTCTTCCACCCGGCCACTAATGCCAGTAGAACATGCCACGCTGGCCTGTCGGTCCTGTAGGCCGGATACCCCTTCGTGTTGGTAGCCGAACTTGAGCACGTGGGCCTCCTAGGAAAAGAAGAAGAAGAAGAAAAGAAGGAAAAGGAAAATCTCTTCGCATATGTGCTCCGTAGCCACGCGATGTAACGAGTTATCGACCAGAAAAATGTGCCTGGCATCGCGGGTGTGCTGAGCCATGACTGGCCCCAAGGCTGGTTGGTCAAAGCCCAGGCGGCTGATGGAGATTTGATCTGCAAATATGCAACACGGAACCGCTAGACTAGCGGGGCAAGATACCGCCCGCTACGGCTGCTGCTGCTGCTGCTGCTGCCATTAACCGCACAAAGCCTATCCCGCATGTACGCCGCGCGTATCTCAAGGTGCTACGTATCCGCGCAGGCCAACCGACATGATAGTACGGAGTACGCCGTACCGAAGCACGGAGTACGCAGTGCATAGTACCATACCTGTCAGCTGAAAAGGGAAAATAGGAAAGAAGAAAAGAAAAGGAGGCCCGTGCGTATGGTACCATGCCGAATTGCATCTGCGGGAGACTTTTCAAGGGCTCCGTCCGATTTCAATCTGAACCATGATAAAAAAGCAGACCCAGTATGGTATCGGGAATGAAAAGGGGGGAAGAAAACGGGAAAATGAGGAAAGGGGGAGAAGCAAAAACAAAAAACAAAAACAAAAAAAAACTGTTCCGGGCGGTTCCCATCGGCATCGGCCGCTACCCAGCACAAACGACGAGCACACCCTCATCTTTGACACCACTTGGTCCCAGCAGCTCGGATAGGGCCGGACAGTAAGGAGTAGAGTTGGCGTCCTCCGTAGTGGTACTCCGGAGTCCTTCGCAGGTGATAATAGGGGGGGAAGTGCTACCCTACTCCGTACACTAGGGTAGAGGCCTGGCAACCTTAGTACATATTACTCCGTAGACAACGGCAATAACCAAGACGGCCGCCAGGCAAGGGTGCGACTCGTACGAGTAAACCACCACGACTCAGTTTCATCTTTGGGGGTTCGATCAAGGCTGGAACTTTTCTGCCTTTCTCTCTTCTCCCTTGCTTGGAAGGAAAGGGTCCCTCTCTACCGATTACAAGAGACTGTAAGAGAAGCGTGCGGTACATGAAAAGTCCAAGACGGCCAGTACTCTGCAATCCCATGCTCCCTCCGTAGCTGTTGTAGTAGTGTAAATGTGGGAAACCATCCATTAGAGTAGACGGCCAGGGACTAGTAGAGGTAAACTTGGAGCGCTACCGATAGCAAGTCCTTGCTGCTAGAAAACACCGAGAAATACGGAATACCATACCTGGCTCGCATTGCTCCCCCGGGCTACTTCTTAAGATCCAATGCTCCGCAACGTTTAGTCGAGATCGTCGGCGAGGTGGTGTTTGTGAGGTCTGTTGGTCCAGACGCCTTTTCCTGAGGCTCTGCTGCTACTTGCCCAACATGGATACCTAATGTCACAGCCATGCCCATGCCCGCCAGCCGCCCGTGGCCCCGTTCTCAAGGCGCTTGCAGCCTGCAGCAGCCTGCAGCAGCCTGCAACCTGCAACCTGCAACCTGCAACCTGCACAGCGCTCGCACCCGACCGCCAAGTCGGTGGCGTTGGAACAATTTTCGATATTTGCAAGGCAAGTGAAAATATTCCGAGATGCTTCCATCACAGTGGTCTGACCGACTTTCTCTCCTGATTCTGACGTGACAGGTACAAGTTGGCACTGTGCGGCTTTGGTCCTTGGGCCCTCTACCAGCCCAAGCAACAATTGAAACAAAGCATTTATTCATGCACCTTGCAACCCATATTACTATTGTCTGCTCCGTTTGTACTCCGTTCGGAGCACGTACTGCGTGCGTGACAGGCCGATAGCAGGAAAATGTACACCGAATACCGAGTGCGAAGTACGAAATAATACATGTTGAGATTGTTGGGTGCCGGGAAGTCCTCACTCAAACCCTCTGGTTGCCTCGGATTCAGAAAAGGGCGCACGCATTCCTCTCCGCGGCGGCGCAAACCAGTTGAAAAGTGCGGTTTTTTAGTCTCAGCAACCTGCGACATTTGCAGCCATCATGACAATACCACGCGGCAAAGGTTACAGCAAAGCAACAAGTCCACCTATGAAGCAGTAGTAGACGGAATCGGCGTTCCCGATGACCCGCCCGTTACGGAAGGATTCCAGAAATCTACCCTTTTCGCAGAGGCTCCTCGGTTATTCGGGTAGGCCACCGTACGTGGTGATCCGGACCAAATGCACTGGGTGCACATTCGCCTTGGAAGCCTGGAATTCCGAACTTCTAGAACCCTTTCTTTAGCCGATATTTTCTCACTTCTTGTTCATCCTTCGCTGTAGAGGAAACAAGCCTAAAGCTATCGTAGACCATAAGCGCCAGACACCGTTATGGGGCTACCTCGTACTGAGCCCCTGGGATATGTCAATTCGTCCAACTCGGCAATTCGTGCAGTATGAGGGATTTGAAAAACTGAGAGTCGAAAGGAAAACAGAAAGAAAAGTATTCTTTGTTAGTATAATCGTTGTGGCATCAAGTCCATGATGTGATGCTAACCGTGATGGTCTCATATTAGACCTTTGTAATGCGGCCTCGCACGACTTTGACAATTTATGATTTGACCATGCGTATTACCCTGAACCTAAAAGATGTCACCTCGTTCCCATGGTGTTGTCGGAACGTATGGGTATTCATTCATCCTGTAATTCAATGAGACTTCGGTCCGCGCACCCCAAATGAGGTGTTTTATCGTAATGTTCCCATGGTTATTTAAATGTGAGTTTTTTCTTCCTTTATGGTACGTCATAGATGATGAGACAAAGCGTTATTTTCACTTAGTGTGCAACTTTCCATGTGCAGCACCATCTCATCCGAGGGTCCGTGATTTGTTTGGCATTTGCACTTTCCTGGCATGCAGCAAGTGAAATGCGTGGACCCGTCATCGTTAACGGATGGAACCATAGCCTTCAGGTGCTTCGTATCGGTTGTCGGTAGCAATATCTCGTAGCAAGGTTGACGTTGCCATAGTGTAGGAACTGCAACGCACACATGGCCAAATGTGGCTGCAAGCGAGCCATTCAACGTTGTATCTCTTAGCTCATCAAGACGACGAGGCGAGTTCACAGACAGAGAGTGTCTGAGTTGATGCACGTTGTGTCGCATTGGTAATGCAACACAACCTCACCCCGCTCTAGCCTAGGGCCTAGTAGTATCCAGCTGCCGGCCACGATCAGCAGGCTCTCGGTGGGCATTTGCACTCCAATTGATGAAGTAGGCTCTCCTTGCCCAACTTCTGACAAGCGTGTTACATCGCTCTAAAACCGTACATCCTTTTTTTCTTTTTCTTTCTTGGCGCAACGACATTGAATGATGCAGCACTCGATGTCCGCACCCTCCGGCCAACGCCCGAAACCAAAGACGAGTTTATCAAAGTAGCGCGGCATTCAGAGTACACGGGTAGAGAGTTGCCGCTGGAGATCGATATGGTGAATTCAAATGGCCGTTACTTCGTACAGATCGAACAACTGAGCCATAGTGTTTCTAAAACATCGCAATGTGAACAAAGCTCGTATGAGCAAAACTATCGGTCGTTGACTCGTGCACTAAGGGACCTTTGACGGTGCCTGTAGATCTGCTCGGGTCCATATAGCACCTCGATCTACTGCTCAAGAAAAAAAAAGAAACTGCTCGCGACTGGTTCGTCGATAATTGCGGTGGACTGTCACTAGTCACAATCGTAGTTGACGGCCCCGAGCCGTGGTTTGGTACCTTGGCTGGGTCTTCCTAGAGACCCTGATCCCAAAGAAGCGTCATGGATGTTCAAGCCAAGGTAGGGTAGTAGGCGGCATGAGCACGGCGCCTGTAAGTGGCTGGCCTAGGGCATGGAGAGGAAGTGAATAACGCAAAGCTTTTTGTGATAAAGTGATGAGTGGCATTTCCGGGTTCAATACGGCAACCATGGTGGTGACGATGGCGAAGAGGGGGGTGTGGATGCACCACTTACTGCTCGATTGTTTGTCGACGCCCGCAAGTAAAGGACCATGGCTGTATGATGCTCCGAGAGGAGGGGGGGGGGAGGGCTAGCAGCTAGGGAGCCAATGTAACCACTTGTTCTTGACACTGTTGATATGGTGCTTATACCGAGCTATCGACAAACTGTGTTGTGGTGGGAGAGCTTGGGTAATGTCTCGCACTCTTTCTGCAGTCATTTGCGAAATGGACCAGTAAGAACGTCAGACTGGAGGTTGAGGTCCGGAAGCCGTGGATGCAAGAATTGCCCTATGGGTAGTAGTGCAGCTCTTAGAGGGAGGTGAGATGCAACAAGGGAAAACACAATGGTCGATCATACCACGTGTGTGCCTATTGCCCCCCCTTCTCTGTAGTTTGCACCTTGATGAGTCTGGTCTTTCCCGACGTTCATCACGATCATGACATGGATAGCAAAGGTGAGATGGAACAAGAATGTATGGAAAGAGGCCTGTGATCACTTTGATTCCGACCTGCCACTTCGGCAGAAGTGCGGATTGGCACTGTGCCGCTATAGGTAGCGTGAAAGAGAGCAGGTGCGAGAGTCGTAGCGACAACTGGGTACTCCGTACATTGGGCAGTACGGAGCAGGTGGCAGAATCCCAAGTTCCGGTTGCACTTGCACTTGCACTTGCACTTGCACGTCAAAAGTCCATTTGGTCGTCATCAGTAATCGTAGGTACTCCGTAGTCATCCGTGGATTTTTCTTCTTGCTTCTTGTCTTCATGGTTTCCACGAAAAGTAGCAGTGGTATACGTGGCTGCCCGTTGGACGCCACAATCCGCGAGGTTTAGCTAACATTCCAGGAGAATCTCCACTCTCGAGACACAAGCATAAATAGACACAAGCATAAATGCACGCATCGGTTGAATGTATTGAGGAGGGGGAGTTTAGTCCGCGCAAACTTTGACTAGCTAGCCAACTCCGTAATTTTTGCAATTCGATGCGTTCCAACTTCGGTTGGAGATGAGTTGTTTGGATTCCAGACCATGAAACCATTAACCGAGTTATTGGTGCGGACCGTCAAGGGCTAAAAGTTGGTCACGGACATTTTTCACTGGGGCTTTTGCTTCCTTGCTGGTCGTAGGTACGGAGCAAGGTACGGAGTACGGAGTAGAGATACTAAGGGCAGCGACCCAGGTGGGTTCCATTTCGGAGTTTCTCCAATCAAGAGGAGTGAAATCCTTCTAGAAGCCTTCTAATACTCCGTCATGGGTTGCTGCTTTAAAACAGATGAGCCTATTCTCCGGCTCTCGCACGCAGCTTGTCGGCTTCCATCTAGTCAATCGGTCACAAAAAGACAGGAATTTTGGATCGCTCTCCCTTGATAAGACGGTAAGCAACGTGAACTGCAAGACTTGTCCCATGCGACCCCGACGCGGCATTGGTTTCCCCTCTACCCTAGGGGTTTCTTGTCTGGGTAGAATATGTTTATTTCGTTTCATTTCCTCCATGCAACATCATCATTGACGAGGTTCTTGATCACCGCGACTTTGGTGACCGCAGCGTCACTTCTCCGTATTCCGTACTCCGTACGCCGTACGGTACGGAGTAACTTTATCAAGCCCTTCGGTCAGACATCAGCACGAGCGGGGACTGTGTCGTCAGAGGCGAAGAGGGGACTGGAGCCAAACCCTGCCAAAGCCGGACTGGCCGCATTGACCGGGGCGCAGCCTCCACGATTGGCCACTGAGGCTTGCTCTGGCTTCTGGCTTTTGGGCTTGCCAGGTTTCTTCTAGCGCATTTCTAGCGCTCTACCGCCCCTATTGGTGGGGCGACCTTCAGTGGTCGCTGTGGTAGTACGACCGCAAGGAGAGTAGTACCAGTAGCTTTGTCTCTTTGCCATGGCTCTTGCTGTTAAATCTGAATTATCGCCGACGCGACCGCAGGACCCCTCTTGGCAGGAATGCTGGGAACAGCCCTAACAGCCTTGGCTTTGAGACAAGAATGCGTGACAAACGGTGAAGTAGAAAAGGGGAGAGGGGGAGAAGAACTTTTACAGCAGAACAAGAAAAAAAAATCAGGAGACGTCAATGCAATGCCGATCGACGGTATCACGAAAAGATGGCATGTTGGGTCACAAATATTACAAGTCAGTCGATGATGGCGGCGGGGCAACCCTATCGTGCGACGGCGTGTGCCACTCGCAGAAGTAACCTCAAAAAAGGGAAAAAAGAAAGAAGAAGTGGGTGGATGCTGCCGTACTGTAATCGCCTGTAGAACGGACCCAAGGGAGGGGGGACGCTATGAATGTATTGGCTAAAGTGTCTCGTCATAATGCGCAACGCCCACGCAGGCTCAAGGCGGTTTCTAGAAAACAGAAGGGTCAGCATAAGTCAGACATTTGGCCAGTGATGCGTTTTACACGCGGAGTACCCAGTCATAACGAGTACTCCGTAGAGCAATGGAACCCTTGGAACATTGGAACCCTTGAAAGGTTCCACCGCTCACGGCTTTACGTCTCCTGCTAGTACGGAGTAGTGCTCCGTAGTAATGCTCCGTATTCCGTACAATAAGTGGTAAAAGGGCAAGCTAAGCAGTGAATAATAGTACACCGTACCTAGCCAGCTGACCACTTGAGTGATGAATGGTCCGAAAGGCGCGAGAACAAACGCCTAAGAGAGAAAAAGAAAAAAAAATGGCGCCAGCGGGGGTTTCCCCCCCTCTTCCAGAATCCCATCTTTCCGTCTTCCCTATGGCGGCCCCTTCCCATGGATGTCTGCTACGGTGCCGGTACGGAGTACTGGTCGCTTCCCTACGCACTGTGGGCAGCGGGTATATTTTCCCCTTGTATTACGCCGTACGGGCTCATTTTCGTTAGTAGCAGTAGCAGGTTGCCCCGTACTCCGTAGAACGTACTCCGTTTAGTAGGCTAGGATAATGCAGGTCGCAGAAAACGGACGACACACACAGACACCACACACACCACACACACCACACACACATACCTTTTTTTTTTTTTTTGCTGTCACTCACCACACACACACACACAAACATACACACCCGCACACACCATATGCATCACCGAGATGGGCACTTGGTGATCATTGCGCAAGCTTGCATCGACAATGAGGCAAGGGCAAGCCTAGACAGAACCCAGCCCAACCCAGTAAAGGCTAAAGACCCAAACATGTTGCTTGTCAACCCCCCCGGAAACCCGTGAAGCCCGCAGCACCTTTTCTTCCCATTGCGACGCTATCCGTCCCACGCACTACCCTACCACTGTAGCCACTATAACACACTACCTAGGTACTACTACGACTAGCATCACTAGCACTGCTACGGAGTAGGATGTGCATACTCGGCACACGGGATGTTCGCTCTCCATTCATGGGTCCGACATGCTTGATGCTTGTCGACGCCGTTGCTGGCTGCCACCACTGCCTACTGCTCCGTACCCAACCATCCATCAGTTCGGTGCTACTGCGACAGCTAGGGTACTACCTACTACAGCGGAGACTCTTACCTTACCTCATAACAACCTTGTACCGGAGGGGCCACTTGAATGGAGCCACTGACTGACACTGACCACCTCATGATTGCCATTGCCTCTTTTTTCCCCCCTCCCCTACGGAGTACCATACCATACTCCGTACGGAGTACTGTACTGCAACCGCCAAATTCAATCTCTTTTGCTGGGTACGGAGTACATGTACCTATCCGTTCCCCATTCCCAATCCCCATCTTCCCCCCTCTCTCCCTCTATTACTGCTGCTGCTGCCGCTGCTACTACTATTAGTACTACTACTCACCACGCACACGGTTTACTTACCTATCGCCGACCCGCTATCTCTCTCCTCTTTCCCTCTCTCTTCACTTTGCTTAAATCATTTCCTCACGTTGCTTTATTTCCCCGTCAGGCACTTCCTGCTTTTCCCTAATCCTTCTTCTCGTCTTCTAAATATTCAATCCCGGTCTTTCATCGTGGTCCGATTCTCGTCTTGCATTCGACAACGGCCAGCTCCGATTACCGACGACTCGCATAAGCGCCTTTTGGTCCAACCCACAGACAAGGTCTCTCTTTACCTGCTACGGCTACACACACGCTGCATACATCCGACTTGTAGTAATATACCAATTCGACTTTCTTTTGAACGACAAAAAGGCTTCATTGACCAATTTCATTCCTTTCGCCTCTCGCACAGATATTGAAACAAAGCGTTATCAACATCAGGAATATACCTTTCGACCTTTGTGTTTTTTTTGGACGGTTTGGATGGTACCGGATTTAGTCTAGGTATAACTTTATACATTGGCATCTTCCAAAGTCAACAAGCGACGGAACCTAAAGCTTCGACGGCACACACACACACACCCCAAGCCACAAACTCTCTATACTCTAGCTGCTCCTAACAAGGACCATTCCAGCCCGACGCCTCACGCCACGCCAATTGTTCCTTTGGCTTTCTAGATCGAACCCTGCGTGCGTGGATGACTGATCTGGTTGGATTGGACCCCCCATCGCCAAGATAATTAGGTTGTTGGTCGGTCGCTGCACCCTATTATCTATTATTCGGGGTTCCCCATATACTCTTCGCATCGCTCCTATAGAAGTTTTCGATCCCCAGGTCCCTCGCTGGACCCTTTTGATCGTTGAAGATTGTTATCACTTGGTTCCTGTCTTGCAGCCGCCTGCCCATATCCTCGCGGATGTGTTAGGCTACTATCCCGCTGCCTGCGTCATCTAGAACAGCACAGACAGACACACACAATACCTACTTCGGTGAGCTTATAACTTAGCTCGCTGCAGAATTCCAATTGGATAGATATGGGCACCCCTAGGATGCGAAAGCCTCCCTCGTCGCAACAATTCCCCGCTCGCGACGATTCACTTCGACCCTTGTCTGCATTTGAGGATTTCGTCCTCTTCGAACAACCTATTTCTCGACCTCAGAGCACGTTGGCGGCCTCGAGGACCTCGTCGCCGGTGTCCGCCATGGGATCCAAACCTCCCACATTGTCCGAGATCCTTCTCGATGTCTCCTCTCCTCCGTGGACTTTGACTGCCTTCATGGCCTATCTTTCCCAGAATCATTGCATGGAGACGCTCGAGTTCACTCTCGACTTGCAACGATACACTTCTGTTCATCGCCAACTGCACACCGACGGAATATCCTCCTCTGGTGCCAATGACCAGCTGTGCTTGCTATGGGATAAGTTGATGCAGGTTTACATTGCACCATGCTCCCCGCGCGAGGTGAACATTCCCGCTTGCGTTCGCGACCGCCTGCTTCGCCTTCCTACTCGTCCATCCCCACCGCCTCCTTCCGAATTGGAGGAAGCTGGTCGTATTGTCTACGAACTTATGAACGATTCACTTCTGGTACCGTTCTTGGAGTCCGTCTCTCCCATGAGCCTAGATCATGCCACCGATGAGTACATGCGATCACCCAGGCACTCCCACCAGAATGCACATACAGGGCCGTCCTCGCGATCGCCCTCGACACACGTCATTGAACCGGAAGGCTTGACCGACGATAGCGAGGGCAACTCTCCCGCATCTACCGAACCTATGACACCGCCCACTACCCCCCCTACTACTAGCGACTGGAGCTTCACACACTCCCCTGGCGGCTTTCATCGTGCCATGACCGCTCACAAGGACGGGTGGAAGAAGATGGGCGCCAAGCTAGGATTGAACCGCAAGAGCATGGGACGACGACCAACTCCGACCTCGGCCGACTATATTCCTACCGACACCAATCGCCACAGCAACCCCTTATGAGGGTCACCGACCGTGCCTATCCCTACTACCTCTATTACCGTTTCACGTAGTCCTTCGATGTCTCCATCTCCGATGTGGGAAGAGCCTCACCCTGGCCAGCGGATGAATTGCTCATCCCCCGCAGCTCATCACGGTAAAGGGTATGGCAACCAGGATCAACGAAGTAATAGTGGTGGTATAGATACCACGGTCGGAGTATACGACGATGATGCGAACACGATGTCCCCAGAATATGACGACATGTCCGGCCAGATATCTGACGATGATGGGCCGCTGGGCATCATGATGCAACCAACAATTCCTAATGAATTCGTCGAACACGCGCCAGATTCGCGATGTGTCTCCCAGTCGTCACTTACCATCAGAACAGTTGACATCCACCTAGACGAGGGCAAGCTAGACACCATGGATCTTGACCTGGACCGCTGCCCTTCATCTCCAGCTACTGTCAACTTGACGCCGACTGCGATGAACTTTGCCGATGTGTCGAATTATTTCCATGATTCTCACATGGATGGCCAGGTCGCAACACATTTTGTGTATGCAGAGGCTGATTCTGCCCGTTACGCAGCCCCAAATGACGATGTGTACGGTTGGAACGCCGAGTGGCAGCGAAGGTCGGATGTGTCGCCAGCCAGCAATGAGAATGTCAAGGACACTGCACCACGACACCGATCACTTAGGAACTCCCGCCTTCGTGGTCATAAAGGCGCCTTACTCAAGAAAGTCTTCAGCGTGAGCAAGACGCCATCATCAACGAATGTCTCTCGCCACACGAGAGCCGCTCAATAATATCTTTCATATCATACTCATGATATATAACTATAGAGCCGCCTTTTTTTTTCTTCAAAGACGGTGTCCGTTTAGCCAGCATTGCGAAAATTCCCATTTCATGTACGAGAGACGATATAAACGGCCTTGTCTTGCATTTTCTTTTACGCCTTTTCATCGCAACGACGGCAAAGCATATTGATGTCCAAGTGTACGCACTGGGCTTTACCAAAGGCGAATCTACGGTGTATTTTTGGCATAAGGGTTTAGGGGACGAGACAAAGACATGGTTTCGAGGTTGGAAAAACGGCGTTTTCACAGATCATAATGACTTTCACGGGGTGTTTTTTTTTTCTGAATGATTTGGATTATACATATGGGGTATCTGGGATGAAACAATCACGACTCTTATTAGAATATTTGGATATTTGGGAATCATGCATAAGATATGGGCGATGGATATACCTGGGGCATATACGGAGTACCGACTGGTGAGACGTCTGTTGGCTCTGATGTTTCTAATACATGCGATACAATTTTTATATCGTCTGTCAACCTCTCCCCCGCCTATCTTGGAGTTTCTCAAGCCTTGCCGGGAGTGAATGCGTGGAGTTTCAAAACATGACGAGCGTAAGCGATTATGACGTACACATGAAGGTGAAAACGATGATCCAGCTCACCAAAAATAGTCGTACAGCGGCGGGGTAACGACGTATTGGATTTAGATTCCACACGCGGCCTGATTATTAAGAAATGGGTTGTGACTTGTAGGCTTGCGAATTGCACCAAGACTACAATACCAATTACTGGAAACTGGACTTGGAACCACGCCCACTGGTAGAACTAGCCCACCACCATGTTTGCCGACATCTCAAAGCCACCAGCCCCGCTTCCCACGGCGGAGCTCACGGCGCCGAGACAAGGCGTATCACTGCTACCTCCGCTGTCGCGACGGGGCCATGGTCCTGGGCTGATAATCCTGACTCGAATGGTTGAAGGAGCAGAAGAAGAAGAAGGAAAAGAAGGAGAAAAAGAAGGAGGACAAGGGGACCCGTTGAAGATGGTAGATGGTAATGTGCCGTCCCCCTTGATGAAATGGGCCGAGGAAGGGTACGCCGTGGTTCAGCTGGACGAGAGGGCTTTCCGGGGCGCATCTTCGAGCGAGATGGTGTTTAGAGAAGCCGTGAGGTTGCTTGATGAGTGTGCGAAGTGTGAGCCGAAAGGGAAGATTGGCCTAGTGGGTAGGTTCCACGCTTTCTCTTTTCTTTTTTCTTCCCCTTTTTAGGCTTTATATAAGACTTTGTGGTATTAGATATGGGTTTCGGTGTTAGTTTGCTTGTTTGGCTGATCGTCATTATAATTATAAGCCTACGATACTGGTATATGGAATGAGGTGGCCTCTGGCCTGGCTGGTGGTGCGCCTGGCGTCGTGGCGTGCGTCGTGCACGCGGACGGTTCGGCGCTGGAGAGCGTTGTCAACGTGGACGTCGGCGTCCCTGTCCTGTGCCACGTAGCCGGCGCCGCCGCTGCCGCTACCGACGATGTGAAGGAGAAGCAGCAGCAGCAGCAGCAAGGCGTCATCACCAAGCACTACCGCTACCCCAACGTCGAGAGCGGCGGATTCGCGACGCCGGGCCACGCGCACTTCCGGCACGCCGCCGAGTCCCTGGCGCACGCCCGGAGCCTGCAGTTCCTGAAGCCGCGGGCAGGGGGGCCGTACTTTGACCTCGAGGCCGTGTGGGAGGAGCACACGTACTACGAGTTCGCGGACAGATCGGTGGAGCACACGATGAGCACCATGGTCCAGGAGCCTTATGTCAATCACGTCCCGACGGTATGCTATCCCCTTCCGTCTCCCCAAACCCTTTTTTTTTTTTTGGGTGAGGGATATGGTTTGGACAAAAAGGCATCTCTTTTGCTGATTATCAGGGGGGAGTGTTTAGATGACAGGCGGCGTGGGACGGGAGAAGCTCACGAGCTTTTACCGGCACAACTTCATCTTCAACAATTCCGCTGATACGGAGCTGGAGCTCATAAGCCGGACTGTGGGGATTAACACCGTCGTCGACGAGTTCATCTTCAAGTTTACCCACGATCGGGGGATTGACTGGCTGTGAGTACTCTTCCTCCTCCTCCTCCTCCTCCTCTAAGCATCGTATGAGAAAGAAAGAAAAAAAGCGTAAGGAAACTTTGTACCACGGAAGCGCTGACCTACGGTGGGGACGCGGCGGTGTTGGAAAACGAAAAAGACTGCCCGGCGTACCGCCCACGAACCTCACGGCGCAGGTCCCCTTCACGGCCGTCGTCAACATCCGCGGCGACAGGCTGTACCACGAGCACATCTCCTGGGACCAGGGCACGGTGCTGAGGCAGCTCGACCTGCTGCCCGAGTACCTGCCCTTCCCGCACGAGCTACCGTCGCTGCCGCTGCCCTCATCGTCGTCGTCGCTGTCGTCGTCGTCGTCGCCGAGCGAGACGCAGCGTCCGCTGGAGTACAGGGTTCCGGTGGCCGGCGCGGAGGCGGCGGAGAAGATGAGGGATAGGAACGGCGCCAAGTCCAACCTGATGTTTGCTTTCGGAGCGAGGGAAAGAAGGGGATGAAAGAAAAAAAAGAACAAGGATCGTTTACCGCTTTGTACACACAACAAAATTGGCCCGGGGAGGGAAGGGTCAGTAACTTGGTCTAGAGATAGTTGAGAGGAGGTATATAAGTTTGTTTTCCCCCTACATCTTTCACATACGACCATACCCAGTAGAAAATACGGGATCCCGTCCGCTCTCCCATAGTCAAGCTGCTGAGGGGCTGATTAGTAGTTGGGTCGGTGACGACCAGCGAATACCGGCTGTTGTATGTTTTTTGTCCTTTTTTTTCGTGTTTTTCTAGATTTTGTCGTCTTCTTTGTTCGGACAGATTGTTTTTGGCTTCAGACAACTCGAGAGGCAATACTGCCCCATGGCTTCACGAATCATGGTTCAAAAGTTTATTGTAGCAGCATTGGAGGATGCGTTGTGTTGTTACTTTTAGTTGGTGTCACGTATGTCACAACCTTGCGGGGTCAACCGAAATACACCTTCTCAAAACAAATGCATACATTGCTTCTCTATGTGTAAAAACTACATGCTATTTTTTGTACAAAGAATTAAAATCACCTCCCAAAAACGAAGGACAGGCAGTCCCTTCTCCTCACCTTCCCCCTTTACTTCGAAAACACCCAGCACATCGCCATTGCTCTCCCTTCTCTTCTGAGAAGGGTGGGTTTTAAAAACCTAAGCCTGCTTGCTTTACAGCTGAGGACGGCCGACGCGGCGGCTGCCAGACTTGGAAGAGGAGCGGCGGGCCTTGTTGGAACGCTTGCTCTTCTTGGCGTGGCGCTTGGCCTTGCAGCTGGTGGGGGGAGGGTTGGGAGCGGCGGTGGGCTCGGGGGCGTCGGAGACGACGGTGGAGAGGGTGGTGGCGGTGGGCTGGGGGACGGGGACGACGGTGGTGGTGGGCTCGGGAGCAGAAGTAGGCTCGGGGGCGGTGGGAGCAGCGGTGTTGCTGCCGCCGCCGGTGCTGCCGCTGCCGGTCCAGACGTCAGGGCCGGGGATGGGGTAGCTGTCGAAGCTGCCGTACAGGTTGAAGACGATGCCGGGATCCTGGTAGGTGTAGTCGGTGTTGAAGTCGAACTGCTGGTCGGGGACGGCGCCGCCGCCGCCGGTGACGTCGACCTGGACGCACGAGGGGTAGAACTGGGCGCCGCGGTTGGGGTCCTCGGCGTAGCTCTTGTCCGACTCGTGCTGGGCGATGATCTCCTGGCGCACGAGGTACTTGCCGGCGGCGAGGGACTCGGGGAGGACAAAGTCCTGCTTGCCGCCGTTGGCGCGGATCCTGTCGACGGCCCACTCGGAGCCGTCGTAACCGTCCTCGGCGATCTTAGTCCAGACGGCGCCGGTGCCGTCCTTGGTGTCGTCGTAGGCGGCGATCCAGGTGATGATCGGGCCCTTGTGGCTGCCGTCAATGATGTCGTCGCCGCGGTTGTCGTGCTGCCACTCAAAGCTGAGGGTGTCGCCGGCGGCGGCCGAGACGAACTCGGGGGCCGCGGTCGCGCCGTTGACGTTGCAGGCGATGTCGGCCGAGGACAGGTCCTTGACGGGGCTGTTGCTGGGGGGCGTGCGGATGTAGACGTCGCGGCCGCTGCCCTGGTCCTCGCCGTTGACCCAGACGCCGTACATCGTGGCGTGGGCGGAGACGGTGGCGGCCATGGCCACGGCGGAGAGAATCTTGGACTGCATATTTGCTGGTGTTTTTTTTTTCTTGTGGTGAGAGAAAAAAGGCAGTAACGTGGCAACAAAGTGTTGATAATGAATGTGTTTTTGCGTGTAATAGTAGTATATCGAGGACGTCTAGCCCTGTAGAATAGTCAATGGCACAGCCGAAAGAATGAGAGAAAGTTATATAGAGAGATTGATGAAGACACAACGAAGCAATGCGGAAAAGAATGAGCTGAGGAGACAGGAGAAGAGAAGAAGAAACTCACGATGGTCACCGACTCCTTATATACGCGGACGAGATGGGCATCGAACCTCCTGAGCCGCCCAAGGCCTCGGTTCCGTAGAACGCTATACCACCAGCAGTGCAAAACCCTGTCTCACCCTTTTCCACGTATCTCCATTCAGGGGAAGCATGCTTCAAACAAACCACTACAAAACATGGTTTGCGGACAGGGGTTGGGGGGCAAGACCCCCACGGCTGCCGCAACCAAGGAAACAAACAAGGTTTCAGTCAGCTGCCAACCGCCCACCGTTCAAGCGAAACCCACGCCAAGGCGATATCCTCAGGTGGCCAAGAGATCAAGTGGTGGTCGCCTTTTTTTCGGGTCGAACCGAGATGAGGCTCTCAACGGCGCGGATAAGAGTCGAAGTCGAAAAGGGGGGCGAGGGGGGGATCTTTTGCTGCAGGTCGACAGTAGTTGCGTTTTGAGTTTATTCCATTGAGATTTCCATCTTTCTTCTTGTTTCTTGGCGTGGGTAGTTGTTGCAGGGGGCCGGTGAGGGTTAACGATTCTTTGTGTGTTGATCCGTACAATTTGAAAATGCATAGTATTTTGTGCTCCGTACGGAGCACTCTATCTCTTAGAAGCCCCCCCCCCCCAAGTCTCCAGAGATGTCTTAACCTATGCCTTCTACCAGACATTTAGACGATATACGGAATCGACTTGGAAGATACGCACTATACGTGCCTATTAGCATCTTCGTCTACGGAGTAATATGGCATGTACTCGGTGCATCTCTTGTCCGCAGATTCACCAACTTCCTTGGGTCAATGACACGATCCATGGATTCGGTCACGATTCAGGCACAAGAGGCTCTGAGAAAATAGTGTTAGCTACAAGTTTAAAAGAAAGGTGTTGGCGGTAGTTCGGGAACGTCGCCGAAAGAGAAAACGGGGTTAAACAATGGGAATAATCAAGGCGGCCGGGGTCTGGGGGAAGGGGGGTGAGGGGGCAACGTTGAGGCTCAAACGACTAGTGTTTCGAGAACCCATGAAGAAAGGCACGCAAGGGAAGTGGACAACCTGAAGATAAGGAAGCGAGATGGGGATTTTCTGCGATCAAGGAGGGATAGTATTCCGTACTACTATGTATTCGTCTCGGTTAGGGAAATTTGTTTCTTCACGCGCCCGATGGGGTTGAGATTGGCCTACCTGGGGTCCCTGGCATGCAGACAATTGCAGTATTACTATGTAAATGGTCAGTTTCGCCAACGTTTTCCCTCAAAATGTGCTCCAGTTGACGTGATCACTTTCTCCTACGCTAGGGATGAATTCCCGCGAGGGCCGAGGCACACAGAGACAGTAGGACAATGCGACGAAGGCGGGGGGTTTTTTTTTTGTGAGCTTGCGTCGTAAAGTTGAAGTTTTTGTTTGTATATTTCGTCATATCATGGAGTACGGAGTAGATGGAGCCTTGTTTAGGAAACGGGAGGGAAGCCTTGGGTAGGCCAAGCCTCATTTCTTGTAACCGTAATGCCAGTCGGCCGACCGCAGGTCCTGCCTGATTTTATAGTTATTCTCTGCCACCGCGAGAACGCCCATATCCACCTCCTTCACCAGAAGCCCCTCGACCCCAAAATCGAGGCGGCCCAAGGCCCCGAGGTGTGGCAGGGTGATGCAGCTCGCGCCGGCCGCATTGCAGAAGACGATGCAAGCCGTGTTTTCAAACGCGCGCGCGACGGTGGCGCTCTCGAGGAAAAGCCGCTCGGACTCGGGGTTCAGCTTGGTTCCGGCCTCATCGACATCGCTGAGGAACCAGAACGAAGGCACGATGATGAGCTGGGCGCCATCGCGTACGAGGGCGCGGAAGGCTTCGGGGAAGGCGAGGTCCCAGCACGTGAGCAGGCCCGCCCGAATAGCAGTAGCAGGCTTCCCGTCGCCGCCGCTGGTGAACGGCGTGTCAAAAGCCTGGTGGGGTTCGTGGCCGGAAGAAGTGATGTGCTCGCGCTCCGGGTGCCACAGGTTCTTCTTCTGGTAGGAGCCGCAGATGTCTCCCGTGCCCGCGGCGATGAAGTAGGACATGTTGTGCAGCTGGTCCTCGTCCTCGCCGTTGCCCTCGGGCGGGCCGCAAATGGTGCCGGGGACAATGTTAATTCCAAGACGCCGAGCCAGTTCCTGATACTTGACCAAATAGGCGTTGGACGCCTCGCAGGCATCGCGGAAGCCTGGGTATTTGGTATCCCACGAGGTAAGATGGAACTCTGGAAGAACGACAAGATCGCATCCTTGCTCGGCTGCCGAGTTGATGTAGTCCGTCGCCTTTTTGAAGTTGGCTTCTACATCGCTGACCTATATTGTCTCGGTACCTGATCAGTTTTTTTCTCGCTTACTGCTTTATTTTCTTTTTTTTTCTTTTTTCTTTTTTTTTCATTGGAGCTTCATGGAGATGGCTGAAATCAAGGGTGTGAATGCCAACATACCTTGGACTCGAATTGAGCCGCTGCAATCTTGAGAACTGGAGCCATTGGATGTTCTTTCGCTTTGGAAAACGATCAGAAATGTATAAAAAACCGTGCATCGTCGAGGTGCACTCGGTTTATCTCGACTTCTTCTCCCCCCTCATCCGTCCGTCCTGTGACGCGGTGCCGATAACCGGACATACCGAGTGCGGAAATCCTGCTCCTTGCCTCTGCTCGGCCGCGTCTGAGTTTCAATCACATGACTTAGTACAAACTATTACAAATAAGCGGCATCTCTTGTCCGAATGAACTACATGTCTCAAAGCTGTTGGTTTGGGTTTCAACATGGAAATGCTGGGGTGGGTGTGATACAGCTATAAGCAAAAGCGACGCGGGGAGGTGAATGATGCAAAATGTGCATCATTACCGTAGATTTAAAAAGCAGTCTTCCCTAGCATTACCTAAGTGCTGCAAGAAAGATAGCACCACCTCTATTACCGTCTGTTGATAAACAGTGCGTATATTCGTAGTAAAGCGTTGAGAGTATAGATTCTATTACTCTTAGCTCTTGGACAGATTTTAGTATTTGAAGAATAAAAGAAGTCGTACGAAATAATGAAAACAAACACTTCTATCGGAGATAAAACAGGTAACGGGTTGTGGTTCCTTAGCACGTTGGTAACGCCGATAGCCTAGGGTAGCGTCGCATATATCAAAAGGTAGTACCATGTGGGGAGTACTTAATACGTGAGATTCCCATATAAGTGAATGAGTTTGCATCCAATATAGAGCGCCTCATCCGACGTTTTGTAGGGGGTATTTATTGGATGGTAATATTACTACTAGTAGTAGTGTATATTGACTTCGACCTTGCTGTTTTCCCCTCTATGTTTGCTATGCTCGTCATTGTCGAGATGGGAACTACATGAGATGCCCCAACATGCTTATATACAGTACACTGTCAAAAGTCTCTTGCCACCCCTCACAGTATCACCTTAAACGGCGGTTTTATATAAATTATAGAAATTCGAGATCAATTAAAGTTAAAATAAAAATTATATATCTATATAAAGTAAGCTTTAAATAAAATATTATATATAAATTATATATTACTAAATATTTTATATAAAGCTCGAGAAGCGTTTAAAAAGAGAAGGTTTCGATTTATATAGTGCGAAAGAAGAATTTCCTAAGAAATCTTAATTATTCGCACTATATATATTATTTTAAAGCTTCTTAATATATATATATATATTTACTTTCTATTATATAAGCTTAATAAAATTTCTATTTTAAAATATAAAATATATGTTTTTTGATATTTGGTGGGCACTATGGGGTGGCAAGAGACTTTTGACCATGCACTGTATAATTACGTCTAGCTTTGATAGCTATTTGCATTGCAGACATAGCAAACGAGTCCGATTTAATTATCACCCCTTGTGTCGTGTCTGCAACCTCTCGCCACTGTGTAGCCACAATATGCAGTGCAGCAGTACCTGTCCAGCCACATCTGCACTTGCATGTGTAGTTTAACCAACAAATAATACTCCAAAGTTGCATTATGCAGCCTTTCCACCTCTGACATTCAAAACTCCTCACGGCTCCGCCTTTGGTTCTCTTTTCAGTTCACATATCACGGTATCCCGCCCACATCGACTTGGTACCAAAGCAGCCTTTCCTCCTTTCTAGGGAGACTCCTTACCTTCGCCAAGGTTGCGCAAAACTACTGGGGCAAACGCCATGTCCACGCATGAACCAGCTGGCTCCTGGAGAGGCTCCAGCCCTGAATCATCGGATGGTACATTCACGCCCACCACCAGCGAGGCGACTCAGTATCCGAGGCATGTGGATGCTAGAGGCGAGAGACGGTCGAAGAAGGATCCAAGCTCGGGACCGACCTTGTACTCGATCCTTATGACAGGTATGGTCTTTACAATAGCAGTGCTCCTCGGCCTGCTGGCCAGGGGTAATACCAGCGGCACGGCATATGGATCCGGCTTCGAGCTGCGCCGAAATTCATCTTGTCCCATGCTGCACACGCCTACACCGGGAAATACGTACAGGATCATCGGGGGCCGTACCGGCGAACCTCTTACAATAAACGCCGGTCGCCTAAGTATCCAAGCATCTGGCTATCAGGACGGCGACGATAGGTGGCTGATGACGATAGTCTATGGATACTATGCACTGATGAATGCGAAGTATGGTGTCTATATTGGACACGGCGGCGGTGAAGGGATCCGTGTCTCGGCCACGACTACAGGCGCTTGGGAGACTATGACACTGAGGGGAGTCGGCGATGGAAGCCATCTAATCATGATGCCTCACTGGACCCAGTTGCATGTGTTGGATCTTGCGAGTGACGGGGTTAATCTTTTGCGCAAGCCAACGGGAAACACCTCGTGGAGGTTTGTAAGGGCATGAAAGGCGGCCTATAACCTCCAATACTGGACGGGCTCTATTGCGAGCATTGACCCGCAACGGGAATCTACCGAGTATTTTGGTCTGGGTCGTCCCGATGACCGTGGCATGTAATGAGAACCACATGCCGCTCCATCTTTGAGCACAGTATGCAGGTGGATTCATGCAGGTGTCAACGTCTTGTGGGTCAGACCACTGGGCTCCATCCACTCGAACAGTCCTTATCTCCGGCGGTAAACGTGTTGAATCAGAGGATTTAACCTCAACGCCGAAATGGTAGTTGCAGATAGAAGTATGCGGACCACGATTGTCATCTTGGGAAAACGATTGCCGCTTGATGCCGAAATGGGAACTGCACTTGGCATAAGCCAGTTGCATTAGTGTGAACCAGCTAGCAAGGACTGTACTCCGTACGCATGATAGAGGACGCAAGCAAATAATGGATGATAGGATGCCACAAAATAACTCTCATGAAATATGTGTAGAGGCCCTTCCCTGGGCTTGGCGGTAACATGTATAAAAGGTCCGCATCCCTCCGGTGCTGGCTTCATTGAACTTGTCATTATCATCTTTCTACTTTCCCCTCATCCTTTACGACAGACTTCCTTGAAGATGACGACTGACTACACTTTCCAAGGCTGGCTAGGCCTTTCGCCTGAGGCCCTCAAGGGCAAAATGGAATGGGGTACCTTTGAGCCCAAGGTGTGGGAGGAAGACGATGTTGACATTCAGATCACTCACTGTGGTGTCTGTGGCTCCGATTTGCATGTTCTCGGATCTGGCTGGGGCGAAACCACCTACCGTAAGCCGCCCCCTTTCCCTCCTACTTGGTAAAGTTCGCCGATTTGCTCACTGATTGCTTTTCTTCAAAGCATGCTGCGTCGGTCATGAGATCGTGGGCAAGGCCGTCCGCGTCGGCAGCAAAGTAAAGCACATCAGCCTCGGCGACCGTGTCGGCGTCGGCGCTCAGGCCCGCAGCTGCCTCCGCCCCGAGTGCCCCGACTGCTCAGTCGGGCTCGAGAACTACTGCAAGTTGGCCAAGGTAGACACGTACAACTCAGCGTACCCGGACGGCGGGGGCCAGTCTTACGGCGGTTATGCCGACTACAACCGCACACACTCGCGCTTCGTGTTCCGCATCCCCGACGGCTTGTCCTCGGCCCTTGCGGCGCCCATGTTATGCGGCGGCGTCACCATGTATGCGCCGCTACGAGATAACGGGTGCGGGCCCGGCAAGAGGGTGGGTATCGTGGGCGTTGGCGGCCTTGGGCATTTCGGCATCCTGTTCGCCAAGGCGCTTGGGGCGGACCGCGTCGTGGGGATTTCGCGCAAGGAGGACAAGAGGGCCGAGGTGCTGAAGCTCGGCGCGGACGAGTACATTGCCACGGATGAGGAGCAAGGCTGGGAGGCTAAGCACGCTCACTCCCTCGACCTTATCATCGGCACGGTATCCAGCGTTAAGATGCCCCTGTCGGGCTATCTGAAGCTCCTCGACACAAACGGCACTTTTATTCAGGTCGGGTATGTCACTCCTTTCCCCCTCACTCAACCTCTCTACTCCTTTTGGGACACAAGCACTGACACACTCTTTTTCCTTCTCAGTGCTCCTGACGGCGGTCGGATGCCGGAGATCAACGCCTTCACCCTCATCGGGGCGGGCATCAAGGTCGGTGGTAGCGGCATAGGGTCACCAGACCAGGTCCAGGAGATGTTGCAGTTCGCTGCGGACAAGGGGATCAAGCCGTGGGTGGAGGAGAGACCGATGCAAAAGGCTAACGAGACGGTCGTGGATTTGGAAGCCGGGAAGGCGCGTTACCGTTATGTGCTGGTGAATGAGAAGCATGCGTCTTAGGCCTGGATCATAAAAAGCGTTTATAGAGACCAGGATACCTTTCGGTGCCAATTCATGGAGATCCATCAAGGGGTGAACATCTCATGCATATTTGTGCTAATTCATCGCTTCATTCTTTAAGCGGGGGGATTAGAGGTGGTCAAGGGGGACACATTCGATTCTGGACTGCCCTCGTCTTTCGCGCCAGAAGTTGGTAGCACGCAGCATCTCGGGCGAGCCCCTGAGCAGCCACCCCCACTTGCGCACAAAAGCCGGCGAAGCCTCCCAGAAGCGCCAGTCCCACGGGTCGTCGTCCGGGCCACCCCAGACGACGAGGGCAGGCCTCGTCTCGATTCCTGGAGCCCATAGCTCTAGCACGTCGAGGCACAAATCGTCGTCGTCGAGGTGGCCCTTCTGCATGGCGACGAGGATGTTGTCCCTGAAGGCCGGGAAGGGGAAGAGGTCTATCCATGGGTGGTGTTTAATGGAGCGTTGTGGGACTGTGGGGTGTAGGACGGCTGGGTAGGAGCTGCAATCATTGCTCGATGATGGTGAAAGGCTAGAAGCTGCGGGAGGAGAGCTTGCAGGAAGAAGAGGGAGAGGAAGGGGGCCGTACGAGTTGAAAGGGGAAGTGTGTTCCACGCTGCAGAGGCCCTCAATGGGAAACCCCATGACCACAGCGTTCCGGGCCAGCGCGTTGAAGAGGTTGAGCCGGATGACCATGTGCAGGCTCTCAGGGCGGGGGCTGCGGAGGACGTAGTCATGGTAGGCGCGGCGGAGGAGACCGCGAGCACGGTGAACGAGAACGGGGTCCGTTAGGAAAAGGGGGCCCGAGTCGTCGTAGAGGGCACGTAAGTAGCTAGTAACTTCCTGCCTTGTTCTCGCCGCCGTGGGAGGAGAGTGTTGCTGCTGCTGCTGGCCCTGCGGCTCCTCATTCTGATGGTGCTTTGGTGGGGATGATCTAGGTGTGGTGGTGGTGGGTTGGAGTTGTTGCTTGGCGGCTGGTGGAAAGGGGGTTTCCTGTGTGGTCTTTCTCCTACCTAGCGACCCGGGCACGCTGCGTTTAGTACCCTATTTTCCATATATGTACGGAATACGGAGTATATCTTTCATGTGTTTGGTGGTAAAGGGGGATTTCCAACTCACGCCAAGCTCTCTGGTTCAGCCTGTTCTGACGCCTCTTCCTCTCCGCCGCACTCGTGATGCCCGTCCAGTCGTCCCCGTGACCCCACATGTCCGGTAGAGGCTGCATACCAATTGATTAAGAGACGTAAGAAGTATGGAGTACTAGAGGCAACGGTTTGATGTTTTCTCCCTGCGTAGCAGAAGCCGATCTGTAATCTGGAGGAAAAATACGGGGGGGGGGGGGGGGGGGGGTAAGTGGGCAGGTTAGCTACTTGCTATGCGCCCTTTTTGCTACATATATGGTAGGGTATACCATATATATGTATTGAATAGCGTTTCTTTTTTCTCTCTTCCTTCTTCACTTGGGCATTCTGCGGATTCTGTTCCAGTGCACACGGAGTGACGGAATGATACTTGGTATGGACTTTGGCGCAGCAAGGCTGTGCATTATTAGCGTGACAGGGGGTCATTGAATGCCGTTACGGACAACAGAGTACTCCGTATAAACACGCGCTAATGCAGCTGGCTTATCCTGCTTCCGCCGTCGTTATGTCCGTGGACACACGGTGAAGAGGTGGAGCTTTTGCCCGTGAGGGGGGATTCCGGCGGATGTACGGAGTAGTCCTGGAGCCGGCGGTCGGCATTGATGGAAGCATCAATTTTCGGATAGGTATAGCGCCACTGCGTATGTGCGTTCTACTCGAGACTGCTCTCATCGGCTACGAAGGTGACTGAGAGGGCTGCTGATAGAGAGGTTGTTAGGTGGAGTGTGCGTACTGCTACGGCTCCTGCCTCTTCCTGCCGGGCTCTTTCTACTTCCTCAAGGCAAGAGCCACGGTCATCAAGACAGGAGCCTCGCTTACAAAGCCACTTGTACCAAGAGTCTGTCAACCAATTTCTCCTCTTCGTTACTTCACGTGATTACCATATTAGATTGCAAGAGATATCAGCATATTCACGCCATGAATTGGGTAGCTGCAACATACCCGAGCACCCTTTGGACTGCACCATGAACGACGCCAAAGCTACCTTGGTTTATATGATACTCCGTACGGATTCCTCCGTACATATTACTAACCTGTGAAACAACCTGCACAAAATACTGATCCGCGCAGTTTCAAGCAATTCTGCACCAATAAGAGGGTGCGTATCGTGGTCGACGACCATCCATGTTTACCGCCGCTCATTTGCCCGACTAGGCAATCAGATACCATGTGCGGGTTCGCATCGGTGCAGAAGCAGCCGAAACAATGGATACATATTCTCTGAAACTCCGTGGGGGAAGAAAACGGCCTTGACCTCCGTTCCATCTTTGGTTATCACTTCGTCAATATGATATTGCAACTGCTAATGAGTGGGCCACCCACCCGTGGCTAACATTTCGCATATTTCCTGAATGTATGCGGCTCTGATGTCCGCCTATATCATCCCGTTGATATTGGGTCGTTTGTCGTGTGCAAGCTGTACAAGGCACACCTTTCCAACATGAGGCCAATCTCGTCAGTCGCACTGGCTTTCTTAGCCAGCACAGCAAACCCTCTGATCCTCGCCACCGCATCGCCGCTATCTGAACGCCAGCAGGACGACACCATCTCCGTCCGCACGCGCGTCAGCCTGCACCCGGCGCAAGTCGATGTCCTGCAAGACGCCGACTACGCCTTCTGGTCCGTAGACGAGGAGTCGTCGTCGTCCTTTGGCATCAACGGCCTCAATTTCACACTGTCGACTGGCGACGAAGCTGTTGCCTTGCAAGGGGACTGGCACAAGTTTGTCTACCGCAAGGCGCTGCCTTCGTTGGGCGAGAGGCTCGTCGGCACCGGAATTTCTACGCATGAGGACTCTGATGGCGGCGCCGTTACGCTTACGATTGTGGGCTTGCCCGAGGGGGAGCACTCACTCCTGACGTGGCATAATTCGTTTGTCAAGGGGGATGAATTCGCCCAGATCTCCATATCAGTCGATGGCAGCGAGGCTGCTTCGGTATATATCCATTTTTGCTGCTTTTCCATATATAGTCCTTGCGTCTAACAAAAGTAGGACATTTCTCAGTCTAGCGAGGTGAACAATATCTGGGACGCGGCGACATCATATATTACCTTTGCAACGGGTGAATCGGGCACCGTCGAGGTAACCTTTACTCCTTCCGGGGCTGATAACCGCGTCTATCTCAACGGCTTCGAGATAGACGGTCCGGACATTGGTTACCAAGTCGGCTTCCCGGAACCCGAGAACAAGCACGAGCACATAGAAGTCGAGGGCGGGAGCATCACTGCCAGCTGGCGCACCCCACGGGATGCCGAGTCTGCCACATATGATATTTATCTCGGCACTGACCCTGATAGTCTAGAGAGCGTTGCGTCAGGGGTGAGCGAGACCCAGGTAGAGCTTTCCGGTGCGTGCTCACCTCGACATCCTCTGCCCTCAAAAACCTCGTGTTGACATATTCCAGGCCTTAACACTCAGGACACATTCTACTGGCGCGTGGACGTCACGGCAGACGGCAAGCATTACCCCGGCCGGGCCTTCATGTTCCGACTCGCACAGCTAGCCTTTCCCGGCGCCGAGGGATACGGGTAAAGAACCTACCAACATGCTATATGTTGCCCACCTTGGCACTTCTTTTCCGCTGACTTTCAATACGCAGACGATTTTCTCGAGGAGGTAGGGGCGGCAAGGTCGTCCACGTCACCACTCTTGAGGACGGCGAGCAAGAGGGTACGCTTCGCTGGGCCCTGACCGGCGTCACCGGACCGCGCACTGTCGTCTTCGACGTGGGAGGCGTGATCACCACCACCAGCCGACTATCAGTAAACTCTGCCTATGTCACAGTTGCCGGCCAGACGGCTCCGGGCAAAGGCATCGCCGTGCAAGGTCACCCGTTGGGCTTGACTGGAGCCCAGGACGTCGTCTTCCGTCATGTCCGGGTGCGCCCTGGTACAATTTCCGGGGAGACCATTGACGGTATGGGTATGCAGGGGTCTAACTACTGCATCTTTGATCGTTGTTCCATGGTATGTCGACGAATGCGCCCGGTACATATCCCTCAGAATGCTGATAGCACACCTCCTGCAGGGCTGGGCTATTGACGAGTGTTTTTCCTCTCGCAGCGCGCACAACATCACTTTCCAGCGCTCCATGATCTCCGAGCCCCTCAACGTAGCAGGCCATCAGAACTACCCCGAAGGCACTGCCCACGGTTATTCCGCCACAATTGGTGGCGACATTGGCTCGTTTCACCACAACCTACTGGCTCATGCTGAGGGCCGCAGCTGGAGTATGGGAGGAGGCGCCGATGACAATGGGGCGTTTGCCGGACAGTTGGATATCCGCAATAATGTTGTGTACAATTTTGGTAAACAAAGCCCATCACCGGGAGTGGAGACCGTATAGAGCGCTGACACACTGCTATACAGGTACGAGGGTGACGGATGGTGGCGCCCACAAAGTAGATTTCGTTGGAAACTACTACAAACCCGGACCGTCCAGCGAGCAAACCTTTGCTCTAGAAGCCACGGCAAGTCTAGGGACGGTGTAGAAAATGACTTGGTCAAGGACCCTTGCTGACATCTTGCGCAGTACGAGGACGGCCTCCCTGGCACCCAGCAATACCACTGCGCCGGTAACTCCATGCTCGGCATCTTCGATCAGGAGTCGGAGCAGTACCCTCCCGGCGACGGCACCTCCCAAAGCGAGAACATTGCATGTTACGCAAAGGTGTCCATCGACCCGCCCCCAGATTACCAGGCATTCTTTGACGAACCGTAAGTGACCCCCCCCCCCCCAGTTTTCATTATCCCACATTAGCTATACGGTACTCACAAAAAGAAAACGCCGCATACAGCTTCTTCGAGTCACATGTCGAGACGCAGACCTCGACCGAAGCATATAAGCGCGTCCTCTCCGACTCGGGCGCTAGCCAGCCCACCCTTGATAACCACGACAGGCGCATCATCCAGGAAACACTCAACGGCACGACGACCTACACGGGGTCTGAGTCCGGTAAGAAGGGCCTCATCGACAGCCCCGACGACGCCGGGGGGCTCGAGGATTTCCCCGCCGTCACCCGCAGCGCTTCGTGGGACGCCAACGGCGACGGCATCGCGGACTGGTGGGACGGGTCGACGGGTGGCGAGGGGTATACGGTGTTGGACGGGTACCTAAACTTCATGGCTGAATCACATGCGTTTGTCGAGCCATCGGGCTCGGTGACGGTGAACCTGGCGGCTCTGGCGGCCGGTTTCGAGGGTCCGTCGTTTGCAGTGAGCGAGGCTTCGCTTGGCACTGTGTCGGTCGATGGGTCCGAAGCCACGTTCAAGGCCTCGGGAGAGGCTGGCGTTGATCGCCTGAAGATCACCATTAAGGATGGTGAGGGGACCTGGACAAGACCATTCGGAGTGGCTGTCTTTGAGGGGGCCGATGACGCTCAGTGATAATGGAACTTTACTGCGCTTACCTGGAACTCTTTGTACTGGCGTTAGAGAGTTAACTCAGTAAGGCAATGGCAAGGGTTCTCTCAGGAGCTACCGGTACGGTGTGACAAAACTCCTTGAAGCCTGCAATTAGTTGAAGTTTCCGCCTAGCTCTTCTTGGATGCTGCTCAAGGGGTCAGCTACCCCCTGGCGTTTATATATATATCTTGTTAGTCGCTCGATGTATTGATGGAGGCCCATACCAAGTTCATACTGATTTTGCCCCTTTTCTAATCCCGTAATGTAGGAGGTGAGCCGGGCTGGTTGTCTCTATGCATGTTCGCGATACCTCGATATCTCTAATTCAACGCCTCATACTGTCATTTGCTAGTCATGAATTGCAAGTATGATGTGAGTAGCCGCGTGGGTTGACCTTGAATCTAGCTTGTCGGGGCGAGAGTCACCGGAACATGTACCCATCGAAGAATTCCCTTTCAAAGGCCAGAACCCGCCCCCCTTGCTTAAAAAAAACCTATAAGAGCGTGGCCACGATGAGGAGACTTCGAACAGTTTTCGCAATGACGGAATTTGAGGATCATTATGCATCTTGACGCGAGAAAGTCTACTCTGCTCCAGTGCTGCTGATGTGATAGCGAATCATTTCGTCTGCCGTCATGTTCCCTAATCCTGCTATTCCGATGGCAACCTCATTTGGCATGGGCATTTTTTACCATGTGAAGCAGTGTGAGGAAGTCTCTTGTCGTTTTTTCCCCTTGGACACTCCCATATTCAGTTGCTTATGCGCGCGAGTACTTCCCGCTATAGTAATGATCGACTCGATACTACATTTGATACGCTCTGATGGTAGCCACGACGCATCTCACTTCTCTCAAGAATTAAGATGGCGACTGTATCACATGTTTGACAAAATTAAGACCAAGACAAAAAAAAACGTATGCCGTTGTATTGCATGCCAGCCAAGGTCACCATGCCTAGATATTCTCAAAGATGCCTCGAAGTAGAGTATTTGGATTGTATCGCGGAGCTTCATGTTTATCGACAGGTATACTGCGATATCGCAAGCGAACCCTCAATAGGTCAAAGGCAGCGGCAAGGGTACAGTGTTACTAGCACCTAGTACGGAGTAGCTTATTTCCATATCCATTTATTTCATCAGGGGATTTTCAGCAACAGATCTTAGTGTGGACCATTAATGGGACGTGACGGCACCTTGCAGAGGAGTGTGGTTGAAGTTTTGGCTTTTGAGTCGTCGCGGGTGCACCACGTCGTAGCGCCGACTGTGATGATAGGCTCCAATATTCGGTTCGGGTCGATGAGTATGATTGAACTTGCTACAACATACGGCGTGTTTCAAAACACCCCTTATTTATTCGATGCGAGGGTGGTTCGTTGGGGCTGGCTGATATCTTGACATTTGGCGTGTAGGTGTCGTTCCACGCCAGACTTGCAGAGGCATTCGTACTGCGATGATTAGCTGCGTAGGCAGTGCGAATTATAACTCCGTGCTAATCTCCAAGTATTGGAGTAGGATGTAGGGAGTAGATTGTATTCCGTCGCACGTACTACCACTTAATACGTGGGTGCCCAATACCGGGGCTAGATCGCCAAATGCAGATGCTCGTCACCGAGGAGCAAAAGCTCCATCCGATCTGATTTCCCGGGGATACCAGTCAGGTTCCGCGGTGATGCTGCCGATACCCCCCCCAAAGAACAAGAGTTGTATTCCATGCGGTGAAGAAGTGACAGAAGCAAAAAAAAAAACAAAAAAAAAAGCAACCTAAAATGTGAGAACTAGTTTTTGAAGATCTCACGATGAACATTTGGGGCGCCGCTAAAAGGAAGCGGCAAGATGAGACTTTCAGGTACCGGAGATTTATGGTTTGGGGCCGGCGTCATGATTGTCTTTAGATACGGCAAGAAGTGGAAGGAATTCCGCGTACTGCGGTAGACGTGGTGGGTGGGTGGTACGGTGTACCTACAGTAACCAAGAGGGGAGTGGATTCCTGCTTATTATTGGCGGATATCGATGGGGTAAGTATGAACTATACTGCCTAATTAACAGAAAATGGGAACTCTTTTCTAGCGTTTTCAGTTACCACATCAATATTGACGCTGAAATTCGAACGCATTGCACAAAGTAACTGCAAAACGTTGTGCTACTACTCGTAGTCATAGTAGTACTTGATCGATAAAAATAGCCGAGGTGAGTCGATGCAAAAAATGTGTCACGTCTTGACGCATTGACCATTTCGATGATGAACAAATCTACCGAGTATGGTACTCGCTTACTATCCGTTGGCTGTCCAATTGCTTGTCTTTCGGTGTCATTTCTAGCCTTTTTAGTCCCGTCGGATTCAGGCACCTGCAGGTACTGCACCTACGGCCAAGTGTATCACGCATGATTGAATAGTAAAAGATGGCGATCGTCGGGGACGGGAGAGAAAAAAAAATCTTTCTCTTGATGGAGCTACCCTGGCGCGCCGAATTGTGGTGCCAGGTCGCAAGCTGTGACGTCGTGTCATATCGTGATCAAGAATCAAACTTTCCGGGGAAAGTAGCGGTGGCAGCAGAGCAGTATCTACCTTGATCACCAGCGTTGGCCTGAAGGTTCTACATAATGAATCTTAAGAGTCATTTTTATGGTACATCGAGAGCCAAAACGGCAAGAGGCAGGATGCTGAAGGTGCTAGAATATTCCCAGAAACAGACAAGTAGAAAGGCACGTGTGGCCACGGTTTGCTCAGTTGGGTTTGACATGCGGCTCTGGCCATCTATCTACCCCACATTTAGGAGTGAAACCTCCGATGTCGTCACTGTGCGTACGTAGTACGGAGTATTTGTTTGTATACTCCGTACTCCGTACTACGACGTGCCGCTGGGTGGAAAGCTGATCATGATTCCTGGGATTTGCACTGCGCAGGTGTACATACATAGTACTAGTAGTATCCCGTACTCCGTACATGCCCCAACAAACAACGCGCAACACATCCATCCATGAATGGATCCATTCGCACCGTCTCCATATGTTTGGGTTAGTTTCTCTGGTCCAAATGGCGCCTTCTCATCCCAACTTGCATCTTGTAACAACAGCTACTCGATGGTCTGACTGGATGGACCCGTTGCTCTTGCAAGCTTTCTGTCATAGCTCTCTTCCTCCTCCGTCCAAGGAAAGGAAAGCACCTACGGTCATTGCACATATCTCATCCCTGACGGTGGGTGTGTAAATATTATACTGAGTTTATATATATTCCCTTCCTTGTTCGCGCGAACTTCCTTTGTTACCCACCATGCCTTCAACGAAACCACCGCATCCTAATCCCTTTCACGACGACAATATGGCCCCCGACAATGACGATCAGGAGAATCCCGATGGCGGGTCCCAGAGTCATGAACAACGTCGTCAACATCAGCATCGACAGCAATATGAACAACAGAAGCAGCAACAGGAAGAACAGCAACAGCGAGCTCAGGGGCTGCCAATGCCCAACACACCAAGGTCGCAAACTGGCATCGGCCAGGTCGCTAACCGGGTCCCCCAGACTATCAACGAGCCGGCGGAGAATGACGGTGCCGGTGAGACAAGTGGTAGCAACACTACCCTCTCCAAACCTTCCCCTCCTCAGAGGCCGAACACATTTCGTAACGCCATTTCCACCATGGGAAGGTCCCTGATGAGTTCATCGACCCAACGCCAACAGGCAACGTCGAAGAGGCCTAGATTGCCTAGCAGGCAAACGCAGGTAACGCAACGACCGGCAACTGAGCTTGGTTGGACAGAGGAGGGCTATCTCGACCAGAACCCTTGGTATGGAGAAGCCAAAAAGAAACCCATTTACAGTCTTGGGAAGCCGCTACCTCATGTTGTTCGTCGGCGCTATCGCCAACAACCTGTAGCTCCAGCTGCCCGTGATGAGGAAGCGGGTTTACCCGAGACTTTGCCAGCAGACGCTGAGGACGATGGGCAAGTAGACAGAGATGGTGCGCCCATGTTCATGACACCCTCGGGCCAGCGCGTTCGTTCACACTCGCAGGGAGAGGCCATTGCCGCCGAAGAGCAAGAGCAGCAGTCTCGCACGACAGCGGCAGGCACGGCACACACACAAAGGCGTAATGATGCTGAGCAACCCGTCTACAGCTACATGCCCAATCAGGAAAATGACGAAGAGGATAATGGTCCCAACTCCCCAAACCCCAATGAACTGGAAGACAAGAGGGCAACCAGTTACTTTGGGCAATCTGTCAGACAAAATGGCGAGGTCCAACCGGAAGGCCGGGACAACCAAAGAGGTCAAGAGCCTAGGGAATCCAAGCAACCAGATCACAAGATAGATGGAGAGCCCATCGCTCAAACGGAGCAGCCTGAGGTGGAAGAAGGCAAGGTCGACCCCGACCAACTACGGAATTGGTGGGCACGCATGAGAGCGAAGCATCCTGAACCTCTTGGTGAATTTCTCTCGGGTACTGTGGCTTTTTCATTGGGACTGGCAGCTACATTGTCGGTGAACCTTTCGGCCAACCAGCAAACCCAGTACGGAACTTTCGAGACAGGATGCTGGGCGTATGGATTTGCGTGGATGCTTGGTATCTACTTGGGTGGTGGTGTTTCAGGAGCACACATGAACCCCTCCATCTCCATATGCTTCTCATTGTTCCGAGGTTTCCCCTGGCGTCAATGTGTCCTTTTCATCTTCATTCAAATCCTTGCAGGCCTTGCCGCTGGAGCAATCGGATACGGGCTCTACGCCGATTCTATCCGCTACGTCGACCCAAATCTAGAAATCGTCAGCTCGACGTTTTACTCGACACCTCGCGAATGGATGACACCTTCCGGTGCTTTCTTTAACCAGTTCTTTGGCGGTGCAACCATGATGATCGCCGTGTTCGCTCTTGGTGACGACCAGAATAACCCGCCTGGCGCGGGCATGCATGCGCTGGTGATGGGTTTTATTGTCGTATGCCTCCGTGTTGCTCTGGGATACAACGTCGGTCCCGCCCTGAACCCGGCTGCAGACTTCGGTCCTCGCGTTGTGGCGTACGCTATGGGTGTTCGCAACCCCGATATTTTCCAGTCGCAGTGGTGGTTGTATGGGCCGTGGGTTGCCGTCACGCTTGGGTCTGCCGCTGGATGCTTGATCTACGACGGGTGCATCTTTGTCGGGAGCGAGAGTCCCGTCAACTACAGATACAACATGCAAAGCGACCTGAAGGAAAGGGCAAGAAGATATGTGCGTTTTCTTGGAGCTAGGGAATGATGTATCCGCAAGGAGGGAGGCTTGATATGATTTAATGGATCAGCGAACTTTTCCCTGGTTTTTCTTTTTCTGGAAAAAAAGGTAGCGATGGAATAATTAGTTAGTTGAGATCTTTTCTTTACCCCATTTATGAATACTCTCGTATGAGAGTATCAGTAGGGGTGGGCGTTTTGTCTGATGGGATTAAAAAGCGTTGATACTGTTTGGCATCTTCTCAATATATGACCTAGACTTCATTTCCTACCATTTTTTTTCGATGAATATTTATAGCGAAACATGGGGTCGTAATCAGAACAGAGACAGAGCGCCACATAGGTCCACGAATAAGGACTTGTGCATTGACTTTGTAAACTTGAAAATATGGCAACGTCCGTACAGAGTAGGTAATGTCCACCATGCAGTAGTAGATAATCAATATAACCATGAATATATGAACTCCAGAGCTCCTGTTGTTGTCCCTACCTATACTTGCACGGAGTACTATACAATATGGGCTGGTCTCAGTACGTCATACATACCGAATGGTAAGTACTGATTCTCCATCTTCCTGGAAGCGCTCCTGCCTATTGATCAGACATTCGTAGGTTTCTTCACATGACCGAATCGGAACCTTGCTACTATTCCCTAACCTTTTAGGACCCTAAGCCGCCGAACACACACACACACACACACACAGAGGGAGAGATCTTCTATATCCTTTTATCTTTTGACGCTACGGAGTAGACGAACAGTTTTCCTATTTAGGTGTACCCCCCCCCCCCCCCCCCCCCGCGGCTGCAAAAGCAAGCTGGGGCCGCTCATCGTTCTTCTCCCCCCGCCCCTCGCGTTCTCAACTGACGAACCGAAAGTCGAGCCTCTTGTTGCCTTTATCCGTCGTGCTGTCAAGGTACGTGCCCCTCTCGTCCATGCTCATCGCCGCCCAGGCGCCGTCACGGCTCTGGTTCCGCCAGGTATAGTAGGCCTTGACCAGGATGTAGAGGAGGACGTTGGCGCAGGCGATGCCGAGGAGGACCCTGTTGCCCCTCCTGTACTCGGGCCCGTCGTCGGCGCGGTAGATGTTGGAGTAGATGATGGCCTGGATCTGGACAGCCATGTTGTACAGGGCCGCCGAGACGGTGCGTGTGCGGACCGTGTTGGAGTTGCGGCTGCACCAGGCCACCTGCATGGCATGCGGCGAGGGCCAGGACAGCAGGACCGTCACCACGGCGTACGAGGCCCAGTGGCTGGCATCGGAGGGGAGCGTCACGAGGGCGAGGAGGCAGGGGATCAGCCATATCTGGGACAGGCCGCCGAAGAAGGACCTTTGGCTCGTTCTCTCGGAGAAATACGTCAGGAGCAGCATCTGAGGATAACATTCCGACAGTCAGCCTTGACGTTTTCTTCTTCTTTTTTTATATACCCGAGCGATGAGGGAAAAGGAAATGGACTCACGTTGACTGTGCCCGCAACCTGGCACGGTATGCTGAGCAGGTTTGAGTTGAAAGTGTCGAAGCCGAGGGACCGCAGCTTGAGCGTGAGGTACTGGTCCGGAGGCCCCCCCGGGATGGCAAACATGATGCCCATGGCGTAGATGGGCCAGAGATCATAATCGCATATCGAGGCCCACAGGAGCTTGAAGGTGATGGGCTGGCGGTTGTGCATGTCGCTCTTGGAGGGATCATCCCTGATGATGCGGTTTACCATGATCTTCTCCTCTCTCTCGGTGAACCAACCCTGAGGACGCCACCAGGCTTTGGTCTGGGTCGGCGATGGGCACATCATGAAGATGGACCAGATGCCGATGACGAGGGTCAATACGCCTTCGATGAGGAACAGCCTATTTGGGGAGTTCGAAAAAAGTCAGATTTTTTGGTTCCATGATTTTGGATGAGGAGGAGAAGGATTCGGGTTTCGCGTACCATCTCCAACCTTCCGCCCCGTGGGTGCCACGCAGACGGAGCAGGCCGTAGGCAAGCAGCGGGGAGATGACGTCTGTGAGGCGGTTCGCCATCCAGAACAGAGCCAGCCGAAAGGGAAGCTCGGTGCCTTTGTAGAAATACGACAGGTACTGCTCGCGTTAGCCCCCAAGCCCGGACGGACTCTTCGGAACTTGTCGTCACGCGTGCGCTTACCAAAATCACGTCGGGGATGAACCCGCCCTGTAGCAGGGCGATGAGTGCCCGCGTAGCGAGGAACGAAGAGCGACCTTTGAGCCAGAACTGCGCACCGCTAACGACACTCCACATGATCATCTGCGCCGGGATCCATCGATCCCTAAAAAAAAGAAACAGCAAAATCAGCACGCGGTCTGCATGAGTTCATCTGCGAAGCCGAAACCCGTCAAAACTTACGGCCCAACCTTTTTACTTATGAGCTGGCTCGGCAGCTCCGCGAGCAGGAACGCGAGCTTGGACACGGTGTTGCCCATGTTGTAGTCGTCCGTCGTCAGGCCCAGGTCCTCGAGGAAGTTGTCCGTGTTGGCCTGGTTGATGTTGCTGCGGTCCAGGTCGAGGGCAAAGAATGCGGTGCAGGCCCAGGCCGTGACCTTCCAGTCGATGCGGGCGATGAGGGGCTTCTCCTCCCCCCACGTCCACCTGAAGCCCGGGTCGAAGCGGTGCACGTTCTCCCATGCCGGGTCGGGCTGGAAGAAGGGGGCCTTGTCCGGGTCGTCGAAAACGGAGGGCTGGGTGGCGATGTCATCGTCCTTTAGGGTGGCGGCGTTCTTCTTGCGTCGCCAGAGGCTTGACAGGACGTGGCTCGGGGGTTCTGGTGGTTGTAGGGCCTGATGCTGTTGCTGCTCCTCCTGCTGCTGCTGTTCCCGCAAGACTTGTTGGCGGATGTGCTCGATGCTGCGGGGGGTCTTGTCGTCGGGACTTTTTCCATTGTCTGAGGAATCAGAGTCTGCGCGCCAGTCGTCGACGGGTTGGACTGCAGCCAGGGAGGAGGATGGTGACATTGTGGCGGGTTGGACGACAGGCTGGTCTACTGGGGGGAAAGGCCATTCACCATTTGCATGATCAAGCGCCATGTCTTTCCCTTTATCTGATCTATTCTTTGCATCAACGGATAGCTATGCACGACAGCCTCCTTTGCAACACCACCCTCCCCCCCCCCCCGTATTCAACAAATTGTGTCATCTCACGCCATTGCGAGCGTCATGGCGACTTTTCATGATGCAAGACCAAGCCATAACATGGCACGGCACTGCGGAGTACATGGTATAGGAAAATTTTCTCCTCTCTATTGGGTCACTCCTGGTCAGATTAGAACAGAGAACAGGTTCGTTATCAAACTACGGAGTACACATGTTTCGAATGTCCAACTGCCGGTCTGCATCCCTCTACGGAGTACGGAATACTGATATCCACTTTTCCCGAAAGCGACTATTTCCCCGGGATGCCACTTCGGTAACCAACGTGGTGATGGGACGTAGGAAGTGGGAAGATGGATGGGCGGGCTGCGGACAAGCAACCGCTAAAGGTATGTCGGGCGTGGGGGCGCATCTGGGTTGCGTGATCCGGGGTCACATATTCGCCTTTTTCTTCTTGGCCGTGTTGCAAGGAGCGTGTATTCGGTGTGGGTAATTGCCGTATGAAAAGGAACTGACGTGATTAACACTGCGTTTACAGAAAATGTTCATCCCAGCACTCTGTACGGGGAGTATGCAGATGTATGATGGGCGTTTGCTCTTTGATTTGTCCTTCATTGTCGCTGTGGTCTTGGGAACGGAAATGTAGTGCCGGGTTCGATTCAGGCCATGCCACTGCTTCCATTTCATGGGAGGGAAAGTTATTTACAAGTTTCACAATATAAGGTATCTTTCGTCGTTTAGAGATTCAAAGAGTCTAGACAATCATTACGAAAAAGAAAATCAATTCTCATTTTAGGTCATGGATGACTTTCGCAGGTCTCATCACTGGTACGGTCTGTCTGCATACTTTCAATAACGTGCTCAATAATATGCAAGGTAGTCAACCAACGTAACACTGGTCCCCCCCACCCCCCTTCTTCTTCCTTCTTCCTTCTTTTCCCCTCACTCCCAAGTCGACTCGAGGCCGTCGACGCCGCGCGGCTTCTCGGCCTGCGTGGCGAGGCGCACGCCATGCCTCAGACCCTCCTGCGGGTTGTGCACGTCGTAGTCGTTGATGGCCGTGTGAGCCGTGACCCTGTTGTCCCAGAGCGCGACGGTGCCGGGCTCCCACTTTACGCGGGCCTGGAAATCCTGGCCCAGGGAGACGTGCTGCGAAGATGTACCAAGTTAGAAGGAGAAGAAGAAGAAGAAAAGGGGGCCCTCCGGAGGGGTCACGTTTGTATAGGAGGGGTTTATACGATGCCTATGTATGGAGTACATACCTTGAAGAGGAGGTCTAGAAGCGCGGCGGATTCTTCCTCCTTTAGACCGATGATTCGCTTGGTGAATCCCGGGTTAACGTATAGCACCTTTTGCCCAGTGGCCTAGGTACGTACGTTGCCGTCAGCTCGTGCCCTAGGAAAGATTGACGGGTTTCCATTTTTACATGTAAAAAAAAATAAAAAAATAAAAAAATAAAGGTGTTGATGCAGAGAGAGGGGAGGGGAGGGGGGAGAGAAGCACTTACGGGATGGATCCTCACGATGGGATGCTGAGTCCTGACCGGCTCCCTCCTCACAAACTTGCCGTCCCGGCGGGCCTGCTCCGCCTGCTCGAACCCGCTGTGCTCGGCGCGCAGGCCCTCGAGCAGGGCCCGGATGGGCTCGCTTAGGCGGGCGTAGGCGGCGGCCTGGCTGGCCCAGGTGGTGTCGCCCCCCGTCGGCGGGACGGAGAGCAGGGTGAGGATGGTGACGCCGGGCGGCTGGCGCTCGTACGAGACGTCGGAGTGGAAGCCCGTGGTGGTGAGGCGGTTCAGGGCGGCCCGGTTGCGGTACTCGTTGTCGGGGCCAAGGTAGATGTTGTGGAACTCTAGGTGGTCTTTTACGTGCGTTCCCACGGGCTGGATAAAAGAAAAGGGGTATTTCTGTATGAGCTTTTCACCGTTCTTTTTTTTCCCACTCGGCCAGATGACTTCTTTGTTTTTCATATGATTGAAGCAGGAAGGATATTGAAAGCACGGTGAGAGGAGAGGGAGGGGAAGTGAAGCTACTACTACTTACGTGGATGTGCAGAGGGCCAAAGTGGCGAGCAAATTCCAGCTGCTTCTCCGGCCCGATGTCCTTGAAGTCCTGGTCCCGGAAGACGACGACGCCCCGCTCGGCGATGAGCAGGGCGAGCTCGTCCCTCTGCTCCGCCGTCAGGCCCGAGAGCTGGAGGCCGCGGATCTCGGTGCCGATGGTCGGGGCGATGCGCGACACCGACAGCCCCCCTTCCTCTCCGCCGTCGGCCTTGCCTCCGAGTTTCGAGAACAGGTTGGTCTTTTCCTTGTCCGCGGCGAGGCCGCGGTCCTGGAAATCAAAGGGCTCTAGCGGGGGGAAGGTGGTGGTCTCGTCGTAGACGGGGAGATAGGCGCTGTACGGGTACTAAAGGGGGGACAAAAAGTTAGGAGCGGTTGTGTCTTTTTGATCTTTTTATGCAGATATGTGGTAGAAAGCGATGGTGCATGGGTTAATGCAACGAACCTCGGTATGGATGCTGGAGTCGAAAGCTGCCTTGAGCTTGATCGCGACGTCTTCGACTTTGGTGGTGACAGTGGACATGATGGCTCTCCCTGCGATTCTAGCAACTCTCTTTTTCTTGTTTTCTCCCTTTGGAAGAGAAGTGAGAGAAGGCTAGATGGTAACCAAATTTCTGCGGTCAGAAAATGATGAAGCGGAAGAGGAAGAATTAAACAGAAGAAGAAGGAAAAAAACAGAAAAAAACTCTTGTTCCCACGAACTCATCTGAAATTTATATCACGCTGAATTATCAGTATACACACACACACACATGCATATACATCGCTACACCTACTACAAATAACACCTGAACATGGCGTAATAGGCCGTGCTCCCGAACGACATACCGAGAACGCGGGGTTCATAATGAGGCGGCATTCCCGCGGGGGGGCGGGCGGGGGACCAGAGCCCGTCCTGAGTTGCAATGTTACGTGAAAGGTGATGCGATCCTCCGTCACGCCACGATAAATTGCAGTGATGCCATGCGGGATGAGGGTGTGCTCGATCCACTTGGCCAGCAACCCCCAACCGTGCATGCCCGGCCGGCTGGTCGGGAGGGCCTCCTACAGGTAGAAGATATGGGAATCAGCGGAGATGGAATTGGACGTATCAGGTATTGCCAACGGCGAGGATATGATTGAACCTGACTGGAATCATTCACGTAAACTGTCGCATTTGATGGACGTGGTAGCGGGCAAGGTATGCAGCAGCTCATCCGGAGACTCTTCAAGGATCCTCCAGGGCAACCTACCGCGGGCTTATCGCCTTTCCTGCCTCTCTCTACCCCCTCAAGAAAGAATACAGTCCACAAGCAAGAAGTAGCGAGGGCCAGGTAGGTACCTAGTGACCTCAGAACTTGTGGCAAAGGACGGACACTGCCAATTGCTCACTGTGTTCACCAACGATCGCAAGTGATTGGCCAATTGCTCCTCGCCGCCGCTTTACCTGACGACTGGATACCCTACAAAGTGCTAACGCAGCAGAAAAACAACAACTGGTCCATTCTCGCTCGGTTTACTTGTACCGCCTTGCAGCGTCGTCCATCTCCGCCGCCAGCCTCCTGAGATAAAACTCCCGCTGCTCCGCCGGTATCCTGTCGAACCCCCTGACTATCTTGGCCACCTCCTCCCTCCCCTTCTCGTACGCCGCCAGGTCCCTATTCCCGTAGACGTCCCTGCCCTCGGCGTAGCTGCCCCGGCTCATGTCGCGGAAGAACACGTTGACCGCCACGCTGTACTCGCTGCGCGGCCGCGAGGCGTGGAACCAGCAGGCCGGTATGTACAGGACGTCCCCCGGCCGCAGCCAAAACTCCCGGGGGTGGGTGCCTGGAGGGTAAGGCCCGGAGAAGATGTTGACGGAGGAGGAGGACGCGCCGGGGGCAAAGGAGAGGCGGGGGCCGTCGGTCGGCGGGAAAAGCACCATGGTTTTTGTGCCGCAGATTTGGAAATAGAAATTCGCCATGACCTTGGTTGTTAAATCAGTATATATATATATATATATATATATAATCAAGTGCGTGAACAGGCCGTAAAAGCAATAGTTCTGCATAGTACAAAAAAAAGGGGGGGGGGGCTAGGGGAGAAGCTCACATCATAATGAAGCCACATGTTGACGCGCCCAGATATTCGCAAGACGGAGCTGTGGATCTTGTCTCGGATAAATGACAGTTCATCGGGGAGGACGAAATCCTTCGCCAGCTCGGGGAAATCCTTGTCTATGTCGGCGGGTGCTTGCGACGGCTTATCGCGAGAGAGCGAACGCAGGTACAGCTTCCCACCGGCTCGTATCTTCTCCATCACGCTGCCGAAGCCTTCCGTGACGTAGCGAAAGTTCTTTGCGTTGAAGTCCAGCCTTTCCGTGCCGACTAGGCTCTCGTGAACGACGACCTGCACACCGGCTTACTCTCAGCCACTCTGCCTTGAAGCATCAATCTCCCGCCCAAGACTTACCTGGGTATCCTTTCCTACTTTTCCAACCATGTATTCAGGAGTCCACTTATCCACATAGCTGTCATTTTTGAACGTGACTACGTTTGGACTGTCCCATGATGCGGCATCCTTGTAGACTTCAGGTGCAACATGTTTCGAAAAGACTGGCTGCACTTGTGTGTCTTGCGCCATCGCTGTCAGTGTGTCGAGGTTTCCTTGGAGGGGCATCATGTCCCATTTGGGAGATCCCATATAATCCAACATCGGTAGAGCTGCAGTGGATGATTTCAGCTTCAGTCCCAAGTTAGGGAACCGGATGCGATACGTCGAGGACTCCCAATAGCCCCCCATATTGAAGCAGGTTGCCCCTCCTCCGGCTATCAGGATATCGCCTTCGTCGACCATTGTAGAGGCTCCAATCATGAATGGCAAGCTTTGCCCGCCTACAGCTGCAGATACGGTGCCGACAATGTCAACGATCCTGTTTGCCATATGTAGGCAAGTGATGGTTTGCCCCTTGTGATGCGAATCACTGCCCACCCCGCCACTGATGATGCTGTGCTGGCCCAGCTCTGTCACTTGGGCGCCGAATACATTTAGCAGACTATCCGGCGCCCCTCGGATCTCAGCTTTGTCAAACGTAATGGTAGGCGTCGAGCCATTTGTATCGAGACGCCACCAGAGTTTAGTTGCGGAAAGTATGCCATCCCGTGTCATACCCCCAGCAAGCAAACCCTCGAAAATACCTGTGCCCTTATTCTGCTCAGAAGAGGAATTGCATAGAACGGCACCAAATACTCCCTCTGGGACTGTGCCAACGATTTTGCACATACGTAAACCTCCAGTCGGGTTCAACAGGCAGCAACCGCCGTAGACGGTGTCATGCCTCGTCTTACCTCCCATTACTAGCACTAGGGAAGTGCCAGCTAACCTCAGGGCAGAATGGCGGAATATTTGTAGGCTCAGTAAAGGCATGTGGCGCCACTCCTGTACACCCTCCACGCCCCTCAACAGGCGCCAACAAGTGCTCTGGATGTCTGAAAGGTCTCGCCGTCCTCCAATCATCAAGGAACCAAATGATCCAAGATCTGTAAAAGAAGAGCCCATGCGAGGCTGCGGGGCCTTTTTCGGTAGATCAGGGTCAGAATTTTGACAACCAATGCGGTAAGTATCGCAGGTATCCAGTAGGCAATCGGGTCCTTGTCCAAAGGCGTGTATGCCGTATCGATATCCCTCGGCCGAGCTCCAAGGTATCATGGTACCGAAACGACGTTTCGGCAGTCTAGAGACGTTGTGCCTAGTAACATCGATGTCCAGCACAGGCTGTGGGGTTTGAGGCCGCGTTGTTTGTGACTTCTTGGTACAAGGGGAGGTGGACTTCACATAAGCCACGAAATGATGCTGGCCATAGATGATGAACTCTTCCCAGTCGTCGAATGGCTCGATTGCATCCAGCGCACAGCGGTCAGTCGAAGTAATGAAATCATCGCCTGACCAAGCCTCCCAAAGGTCCCAAATGTCTACACTGCCCCAGCCCATCCCCTGAAAACGCTTCAATTGGCTCTCGACGGTAGCATATTCCTCGAGGCAAAGTAAAGGCGTCTTTTGTTTCTTGTAGTGGTTAATCATAGTCCCAGCAAAAGGATGCTCTGGTCCGTTTGGTGCCAATGGCTCCAGCAAACACATTTCAGCTACAACAAAGAAAAGTCAGTAGCTGATATCGATCGGCCGAGTTCAGTCATGGTTAACCTTTATCAATAGAACTAGTCCATCGTATGATAGCATCCGAGAACTTGGCCTCGATATATGAGAAACAATCATCAGCCAAAAACAAAAGTTCGCATTCTGAAAAGCATACGAGCTTCCCTAGGTTACGGCGAAGGCTTTCCAAATCTCGCAGATCACATGCTATCTGACAATATTTATTGCTTTTAAGGATGATGGCTTCTTCGCCAGGTTCGCTGACTTGCACATCTGAACCAAGCAACTGTCTTAATTGAGGCGTATCCAGAATGGTTGCCTTCTTCTTCTTTAGGACATCAGGGAAGTCGACATCCACGAACAGGGCATTTGAGCTCAGGTCCGAATACCGGTCATGGCTTTGCCAAGGAATCGTATCGCTTAGGTGTATCAGTCTTTTGCTTTTCAATCTCGAATCTTGAGGTCGATCGATGTCTTGTATTGCCTACCTTCCACATCCGAGATTGACGACGATTTTTTTTCTATCCGATTGGCGACTAAGGAACCGGCGGACGATAACATCAACTACAGTCAATCTCAACCAGTATCCACGGTTGATGGGAGCAGACCTCGACTGTGGCTTCTTCACAAAATATCTCAAGAAGTGCTTGTCATTAGGAAAGTAAAGGCGCTCTACACTTCTTTTCGATACAACGCTACCGTTGCCGGACTAATAGAAGCTCAGCACAAAGGCCTCTCTATTCGGTGTGCTTTAAATACTCGAATTGGATATGTTGTCTCCCTGCCTTGGGTAGGCCAAGCACAACCGAGACCGTCTTGTTGGACACCTTTGAAGAAGAAGAAATGTTTGGGGGCGAAAGGGTGATTGGCAGGTGACTCACCCTCATGATCAAGTCATCGGCTTGAGTATCTCTCCCGAGCCTTATATCCTGCTGTGACGCAGTCATTCTAGGATAATAGGTCAGGCACTTTTTAAATACCCCGATAAAATGGGGGGGAATGGCATATTTGAAAAATCGATGTCCATTCACTCGCAATTGGGGACTGAATCGAAATCATCTATCTACTGTGCGAGAGCAACCCCGCTATAGGTACTCCGTAGTAGCAGTACGGAGCAGTCCGCCATAAAGGTCAAATGCGCGTGCTGCATCGAGGCGTCCACGGGTACCGAGTGCGTACTCCGTATTCCGTAGTGGTGGTACATAGGTACCCCGTATGTACGGAGTACACGCGTGGTCAGGAAGGTACTTGAGATGGACTCCATCCACTGTTAGCACTCGTTAAAGTGGAGTAAGAAAAGAGCTTCCCGCTTTCGACGTCAATCCCATGCAGCCCCAGGCCCCCTCGGAAGGGCAAAGCGCTAATAGCGTTCTCGTGAGATACCTTGAGCCTTAGCCCGAGGCACGCACTTAGTACCTACCTGCGCACCAGCTCAAGGCGCGAAGCTGCCTGCTGCTAATAGATAGTACTCACTTGCACACCTTAAACCGCAGCCACAACTCCAGCTCTCCGCTTCCCAGCCTCCCCGTGAGAGTTGTTTCTCGTCCTTCCCACAAAGTCGACAATTTGTCAAACTTTCTGCCAGATTAAGTTATCTGTGCTTCTTGCTGCTGTCCATTTTTCTTATCCTGCATTTCCTCTGCGAACCTTCGCCAATACCTCCTTCGTCCGTAACATACCATAGGCAGACTTGCATGTTCCGTACGACGTCTTGCGATTAGCCCCGCTTGCACCATCCATCGCAAGTACATTACCGCCAGACCGCAATCACACCCACGGATTTCTCAAGACAACGTCTCTACGGGTTTCTCGTCCTTCTCCTCCGTTGTTGTCGTCGTCGTTGTCCTCGCGCAGCCTCTTTAAGCGCAATCGCGTCCCCATCTGCGACTCTAACGATCCATCATGACCACATCGGCCCCCAATCTCAACTTTATAACGTTCAACCAAGATCACAGCTGCCTGGCTGTCGGTACGTAATGTTCGGCCTTTTGCATTTCAAAGCTTTCCAAGGTCTAGCTCCTGGGCTTACGCTGGGCCGCAGGCACATCCAAGGGCTTCCGCATCTTTCACACAGATCCCTTCTCCCGCATCTTCAGCAGCGATGACGGCAACATTGGCATCGTCGAGATGCTCTTCTCGACCTCGCTCGTTGCCCTCATCCTCTCGCCGCGGCACCTAATCATACAAAATACGAAGCGATCATCCGTCATCTGCGAACTCACCTTCCCCTCGGCTGTCCTCGCCGTCCGTCTCAACCGCAAACGAATGGTGGTCGTCTTGGAAGAGGAAATCTACATCTACGACATCAGCAACATGAGTCTTCTGCACACCATTGCGACGTCGCCAAATCCAGCTGCCATATGCGCGCTCTCCCCCTCCTCGGAGAATTGTTACCTCGCATACCCCTTGCCGGAACCGCGCGACGAAGCTGCCGACGCGAAGCGACCCGCACATGCACCACCACAATCCTCATACGTTGCGCCTACATCAGGGAGGGTTCTTATTTTTGATACTGTCGCGATCAAGGCTGTTAGTGTGATCGAGGCTCACCGCGCTCCGCTGAGCTCCGTGTGTCTGAATAACGACGGGACATTACTGGCCACGGCGAGTGAAACGGGCACTATTATCCGCGTCTTCAATGTAGCGAAAGGCCAGAAATTATACCAGTTCCGCAGGGGAAGCTATCCTTCCACCATCTACAACATGTCTTTCAACCTGAGCTCAACCCTCCTCTGCGTCTCGTCGACTTCAGATACCGTTCACATCTTCCGCCTCGGCCCGCCTCAGCAGGGCAGCGAAACGCAGTCGACAGCAGCAGGCGAACCCCCTACCTCCCCCCGTCAGGATCGGTGGTCAAGAGCGCGGAGGGATGAGGACGGCGAGTCGAGCGCCAACGACTCGCCCAAGAGCGATGCGGATGCCGCAGGGGGTAATAACGGCGACAACGGATCCGGTACCGGGCATCGGAGGCAAAGCGGCTCGTTCAGCAGCATGCTAAGACGCTCATCGCAACTGATGGGGCGCGGGGTTGCCGGTGTCGTTGGGTCGTACCTCCCACAAACAGTCACGGAGATGTGGGAGCCGCAGAGGGACTTCGCCTTTATCAAGGTGCCCAAGTCGACGAACGGGACCAGGACGGTGAATTCAACGATGCCGCTCCGGACAGTCGTTGCCATGAGCAGTAACAGTCCTCAAGTAATGGTTGTGACGAGCGATGGTGGGTTTTACGTCTATCATATTGACATGGAGAACGGTGGCGAGGGCTACCTGGTGAAGCATTTCTCGTAAGAAGCCATCCCCCCCTCCCCTTTTTTATCTATAATATCAACTCAAAATTGCATGTCGAGACGTTCTGACTGACCACATTACAGGATATTAGAAGGTGACGATAAGAGCGACACCAATTTTGGAAATTAGCCCGCGCAAAAAGAGCCAACACACACACACACACACGCGCGCGCGCGCGCGCGAAAGGGGAGAGGAAAGGGGAGAGGAAAGGGGAGAGGAAAGGGGGGGGGGATCATAGAGAGGGATAGATGGAAAGGTGAATTGAGGGGCTCACAAACGGAGGAGCCGGTTGCGTGGATGCTTTCCCACATATAATGCCGTTTTTTGTTTCCCTTTCTCTCTTCGTCAGGGGACTGTGGAGTGTGGGTGCGATATCTGTGTTTGCGATACAAACAACAACAACAATCATGGGAGGGAGGAGGTTTTTTATCTTGTTTTCCAAGAAGTCGTGCCGGCGTTTTGGATGTCTTTTTAATGGGCGTCATATTAGCGTTTTTGCATCATATCATGACCAACTACTACTGCTGCTACTGCTGCTGCTACCACTATTATTGTTATTACTATACTATACTCTCTCATCTGTACACCTCTAGGAGGCTTACATGTTAGTTTGATCTTGGTCCCAGTTATATGTCTGATTCTGTTTTTACCAAGTCGATACCAGGTATCGTGCAATATTTAGCCTTGATATGTCAAGTTAAGTCTACCTCACATACCTCAATGGCTCAGTGTTTATCTCAAACTTCGCTACCTTTGGTTTACCACTCGTCACATATCGGTCTCAATCAAGATGTTTCACCTGCTAATACTGTATTTCAAGGCATATCATCGTTAAGTCATTAAAAGATCCTTCCCAACAAAGAAAATATACACCGTATCATATGGCCCAACTACATGTGCTCGCATGAGCTGCCCACCCTTGCTATCGTCAAATCATACCTAGGAAGTGAAGGCAAACAAAGAAAAACTCCGTTGTACAGTCTCACAAGCCCAAACGGTCGCCATGATTGTATTCAACCCAGTGGTTGGTCTGGTTCCGTCTGTAAATCCAAAAACTTCTTAGGTGCCGTTTCGAAATCGTATCTTCATGATATTCAGTCAACAAGTATACATCTGACACACGGTATCGAGTTCAGAATGCAAGATAGGTATATGTTGATATCGAGGCAAAGATGCCCTTTGACCTTTCATCTAGCAAAGGGTCGATTCAGCAAATCAATCTCCCTGGCTATTTCTCCCCATTCAAGCTCCCTCTTGATTGGGGCAGTAGCGTCGCCGTTTTGCTGCAAGGCTTCCTCCCACCTCAGGAGTTCATAGGCAAATCGCAAATGAGGCTGAATGATTACATTAAGGCGACGTGCTCGAACAAAGCAGTATGCTCGTGGGAAGGAGATGTTGAAGGATCGCATTACTTCTGCGATGCAAATAGTTGCGCTACGTGAAACACCAACGCGGCAGTGTACAAGGGTTGCCACGCCCTTCAGTCTCCCACGCTCTGTCATCCATCATGGTTAGTGTGGCTCGAAACATCAGTTCGGCGATGCGAATAACATACCGATGAAGTCAAGGCAACGAGTAAACTCGTCAGTCAAAGGGTCAATGCCGTTATCCTGAACACCCTGTACCTTGCAAACATTGTCTTCTCCCCATTCCTCAAGCTCCCCCTCCAGCCATGTGGTCGTTTCACCAACGCTGAGTACCTGATGTATGCCTATTGCGCGCAACAGGTCAGGATTATTCGCGTGATTGAGATCTCCCAGATAGAGGTAATCGAGTATTCGGCTGGGGAATGAGCCGTTCAGGCCAGCTAGCCATGATGGCTCGTTTTGGACCATGCTCGTGATCTCAAGCAAGCCTTTTCCCCAGCACAGTGGTGACTCTTGGAGAAGACGGAGCGCAATAGTCGTAAGGAGCGCTACATCACTTGGGTAAGCAAAGAGGTTTCGGCCTTTGGATGTATGCAGATCCATCCAGGCTTCGGGAATAGGTTTGCCGGTACTGAAACTATAGTATGCAACACCCAACATTGAAGACTCAGTGTAACCGTCAGTGCAGTGAATAAGAATCCGACGAGGCGGGTACGGCGCTTCTTCCTCTTCGGTCTCCCAGACATCGTCATCGTCGTCTTCGATGAATGAATCCCCTTCACTGTCGACAGTATGATGCTTGGACAATGGTCTCGTGCCATGCGCCAGGTGATATATCCACTTGCAAGTGTCGAGAATGCCGTCCGCTTCGCCATGGCTATATGTTGGAGGGAGGATGCTACCGGAAGAGGGGAATTCGTGGAATGGCCTAGTGACTTTCTCAGAAAGATTTTCAGCGACGAATTGAAGAGCCTCGGGGTTGAGACAGCCACCGTCTATACATTCAATGAGTATGTCAAAGTCTGCTTCCTCGTTGCTACCCAAATCTGGAGTAGGTCCCATAAATACGTTGTGGGATATCTCAGATGTTTCCGTCAGTTGTCTCATCTCGACCCGTTCCTGGTATACAAAGTCCACGACCTTGCCTGTCGAGTCGCCGTGGGAGTCAATAGATACTATATCCTGATGCTCATCCTCGAATTCACTGAATGGGCTTGTGCAGATGAATGTATTGAACTCTACCGCGTCAACCCCATGTTCTTCCTGTATCTCGCGCCATTTCAATTGCGCAGCAGCAATATTCCATGAAACTTCGCGAACTTGCTCCCTCTCGTCTCCGTACACAATGATGTCCGACATCAGCGCAACCTTGGCCGGCTGTATATGGAAGTTTCGGACAGAAAAACCCTCGCGCGGGTCGGCCTCGATAAATCTCGGTGGAGACGTCGCATTGAGAATTTCATTGGGAGCTATGGCGCCTTTGATACGTGATCGAGAAAGGTCACCATCAGCCTTGACGATGGTGATACCTCTCAAACAAGTGGGTGGATTTCGTTGAGTTCGGCTTCGAGCATTGAAGAAGGCCTGCTGCAGCTGATTCTTTGGGTGTAAGCCATGCAACCAAGGGAATACACTTGCAGGGTCAGGAAGTGGCTGTCGAGAAGAAAAGTCAAGAGCATCGGCAATATTTGCAGCATCTATCTCGTACAAAGTTGAGTTCCCAGATTCACGACGGCGAAAGCCATGTGGAGGGTAGAGAATAGATTTTTGACAGTAATCATCGGGGGTTTTGGGTGACTGTGGAGGAGTGTCTGGCTGAGCCGGTCCAGGGGGGCAGACGGGGATGTGTTTGTTAGGGATTGGTGCACGGCGCTCAGCAGGTCCATGATGTTCTAGGGAAAGAGGCGGAGTAATAGGGGTGTTGAAGTCAGAAGCTGAGCGATGCGGTGGAATCGGTCTCGGAATAGCAATGGTAGCCATTGCGAGTTATAGGCTGGTGCTCAAGTTGCTGGAGTGTTCTGGCGAAACTATTTTGTATATTCAACAGCTACTGTAGGACGAAAATCATCAGTAAGTGACGTGGGGAAACATGGATGAAGTGCCATAGACTCACGTGTGTTTTTACTGAGAGATCTGCGCCTCTCATGCCTATGGCGATGCAAGAAACCAAATATCCAAAGAGGGTGAAATACAGCTCAATCTACGCAAAGTGGTTGTTGTTGCTGGTGTTACTAGTAGTAACACAAACGGAAAATGTTCCGGCTTGGGATAGGATAGCAACACTGGTGAGACTTTGACAAAATTGAGGAAGAAGCAGAGAACACTAGGCAAAGTATGATCGCCAATCGGTTCGCAGCGGGAGTGAATAGCAGGACGAGAGTCCGTATATCGAATGTATGGTAGCAAACAAGGCTGGACTGTACTAGGAAAGACGAGCCAGCGTCCCAAGTAATGGAAATACGCAGGTAGTCGAAGGCCAGGTGTGTAGTGGAGAAGGAGGCGATATGAGGCAATGATCACGAACAAGAGTGACACATATAAATAGTCAACGTCAATGGTATAGAATAATAAAAGGATGGCAGTAGAAAAAGATGAAGAAGAAGGAGGGGAGAAGAAGAAGAGGAAGAAGAAGAGGAAGAAGAAGAAAACAAGAAGAGTATATGGCAAGGCGTATGTGGTGGGCAATGATGATGAAAATAAAGAGTAGATGGGAGGGGAAAGAACTACACGGGTAGTAGTGAGTTGGCGCAAATAAGTACTATGTACTACTAATAAGCAAGAGCACCTCAAAAATAGTAGTAGTAGCAGCAGCAGTAGTAGTAGTAGTAAGAGTAGGAGTAGGAGTACTGCTAGCAGTAGCGATCGAGGTAACGGTGGATAAGATAAAAGACAAGGTAAGAGTGCGTATTGGTAGGCAGTAGATGAGATGTGAGACTCTTGATCTACCTTTTAAAGCAACATGGTGAGGAGGAATGACAAAACGACGACCAACAGGCTATATGCGATGCATGTTACAAGATTTTTTTTCTTCTTCTTTCTTTTCTTCTCCTTCTTGAACGCGATTACTCACTCCCTGCTCGTCTCCCTACTCGATAATCGGTACTCCGTACATGATAACAACTGGCTTGAGCTAGCACTGACAAAATGAGTTGAGGGAAGGTCAGGCGGTAATGGTGGAGGATAGGCACAAATTCCCACCTTGATTGCTGCGATTACTGGGATCGAGGATGGTCGCACTTGTCGCAGACCAATTGATGCAACCCTTTGGGCTGAGCTAGACAAGGTTCAGGAGGCGGGGAAGCGCCGGCGCCACCAAACCATTACAGCCAAAGGCCTTGAATAGCGCCCCTCCAACACTAAAGTAATGTGAAGAGATCTACAACCAACTTGCCTACAAAGCTGTTGTTTTGACTTTTACACTGTCGTCGTCCTCGCAGAAGGCCGATGCATGTTGTAAGGAGGGAGGGCGAGGGGGAGGGATTGGAAGAGGTGTGGGATGGGGGGATGGGGGATGGGAGAAGGGGGCCAACGGATAACAGGGAAATTCGGAGGGAATGGTGTGCTACCTTGTGAATTGGAGGGTGGGATTGTACTGTACTTGAAGCAAACGCAAATGCAAACACAAAGCTATCGAGGTTCGTCTACTCCGTACACAGGCAGGGCTCGACGGCTCGAGAGTATGGTCATGGGAAAATTAGCCTGCTACTTTTTGGATGTCGATGAAGTGGTCCTGCAAAATCACCGTACTCAACTCCATACTGCAGACAAAAGAAAATCTTAACCGGTTCCGAAGATCCATACCGGTCGAGGTGCAAAGGGAGGGAAAACACACACTTGAGATCAAATTGCCTTGTCAGTGGGACTCGCTTGGCTGCATTGCATGTATGTAACAAACTGGGTTGGGTCGGCCCCTCCACACCACATTCTAGCCTACAGCTGGACCTTCACCCAGGAGAAAAACATCCATGCCTTGTCGTAAGATCGTAAGACCCTGGATATGTATGGCACTCCGTGCTCCGTACTCCGTAGAAAGCACAATCACAGCGCCGTGCGCCCTTCGCCATTTGCCACCACGACAGTCAACAGGTAATATGTACGGAGTACATATGGTACCAAGCGGACCGTTTTTACATCGTCTACTACCGGAATAGCTGTTGGCCAACCAAGCAAGTCAAGACCAGTACACACGACAATGCTACGGAGTACCATACGCTGGGCCCGTACTCCGTATGCAACAAATATCACAATTACGAACGGCAAATGCTCTACTATACTCCCCGGCCAGCAGTGGTGCCAGTGGACAGCATCCCGCATTAGCGGCAGTGGTTCCAAAAGGCGCTAACCGCTTCCCATCCTCGCCATGGATCGCGTGAACTCCTGTGAAATCCAGATAGATTCGTCTAGTCCCTAGAACTATCCTTTCCCCGTGGCTGGTGTTTTACTTAGATACTTTAAAAAGCATACTCCGTGCTTGCTGTTTCAGAAGTCTTTTTCGCATCTAAGATAGGAGGCGTCTATTTGAAGATGCATCATATTCGCTTAGCTATCTAGCTATGCCAAAGTTGCAACGCCAGGTTGCATTTCGAAAAATGATGTGCTTCTACCAACGGGCACCAGTTGACGCCGTGGGTTTGCCATGGGCTTGCCATTAGCAATGCGTCCTGCTTACCCCTCAATTCAGTGTGTTGCATCCCAACCTTTACACCCAACTAGCCATCCATCATCTCGATGTCTACTAGCGGGCGGCACCGTCACCCGTCGCCAATGCTCCGACTATCCGCGCATACCAACCGCTTTTAAGCTTCGCGACCATCTTTGTAGCATCATGATCCTAAGCATCAAGCGGGCACCAATTTCATTCACAGCAGCTATGGGTGGGACAAGAATTAGTCACGAACTTTCCTTACCTGCTTGGGAGGTCTAGACTAGCCCCTGACAATCCGCACCAAGTTAAGTTTTTTAGGGAAAGATCCAGGTTGCAACAGGCTTTTGGTAAACAGGTAGAATACGCATTTACCGGTGATAATCATATGAATCGGAAACTCTGTAACATATTGAACTACATAATTCATGGCGAAGCCGATAGCACGAGGCGTAGATAGGCGCGCGAGGTCTAAAGTGATTTTTTTTCTTACCGACAAAAGATGTATCATATATTTGGGTATGAAATGAGGAAACAAACATAACATGCTGGTGGTGGCTTGGATTGTTGATGAACATAAACTCTCCCGCTAATCTTGAGGGTAAGTAAGGGAGGCGGTGGCGGCGGCGGCCAAAGCAGGCACGTGATTTCGTGGCAGTTCCGCATCTTCGGGTATCGATAAGAAATCAAAGAAGCGTCACGTCAGCAACCTGCTAGGCGTGAGTCGGTCTCGATATTCATCACCACCACTACTAGTAGCAAACAGAGGATTGAGAAGAATTCACAGGCCCTTGGCCGTCATTGAAGTCAATATGAAGTTCAATATCGAGTATGTCAAGAATTCATGAGTAGCTCGTCGCGAAATATCTCCACCAAAAAAAAACCTTTGTGCTGATTGCTCTCAGTGACCTCCCGGTGCTCTTCCCTTATCCAAGGATATATCCAGGTACGTGAATCTGTCGAGATGACATAATCGGACACGAGTTACTAAGACTAAATTTTATAGAGCAGTATGCGTGAGTGCCATCGCAATTGACAAGAAGATGTGTTTCCACGGCTAGTAACTGACTAGGGGGTGGGTCGACCAGCTACATGTGCGATTTGAAAAGTAAAGAACTACCCGCTGCATATCTTCAAGTCCAACTAATTGTGTCTTAGAAACTCTTGATGCAGGTGGTCATTGCGTTCTCGAGATGCCCTCGGGGACAGGGAAGACGGTGTCTCTCCTGTCCCTGATCGTAGCATATCAGCAATACATGCCGGAAAAGCGGAAACTAATATACTGCTCCCGTACGTACTAATTCTACTCGCAAAATTGAACTGCATCTTATATATTCTAGGTACAATGTCCGAGATCGAGAAGGCTCTAGTAGAGTTGCAGGCCCTGATGAAGTATCGCGCGGAAGAGCTAGGGTATGAAGAAGACTTTCGCGGCTTAGGGTTAACGAGTCGAAAGAACCTGTGTCTACACCCCTCCGTTAAGCGAGAGAAAAGCGGTAATGTGGTCGACGCACGATGTCGAAGCTTAACAGCAGGGTTCGTCAAGGAGAAGAAGGAGCGAGGCGAAGATGTTGACGTTTGCGTATATCACGATGTACGTTGCCTTCCGTTGGCTACTGGGCCTTGACGGACATGACTGATCGGAAGCTAGAATTTGGACCTCCTGGAGCCACACAACCTTATACCCAACGGCGTTTGGACGTTTGACGGGATCCTGCAATACGGTGAGGAACACAAACAGTGCCCTTACTTCACTGCACGACGCATGGTAGGTTCACCGTCCTCTAGTTCGTACGTCAAAGTTTCGTATGGATCTTAACTATTGGCAGATGCAATATTGCAATGTAGTCATTTTCTCATACCACTATTTACTCGACCCCAAGATTGCCGAAAGGGTATCAAAGGACTTCTCCAAAGATTGCATCATTGTCTTTGACGAAGCCCACAACATTGACAACGTCTGCATCGAATCGCTTAGTACGGACATCACCGAGGACTCGTTACGGAAAGCCACGAGAGGGGCTCAGAATCTAGAGAAGAAGATCTCAGAGATGCGAGATACGGACCAAGAGCAGCTTCAGAACGAGTATCAAAAGCTGGTGCAGGGGCTCAGAGATGCAGACGAGTCAAGGCAGGAAGATGCCTTCATGTCGAATCCAGGTATTTTCTCCCCGACCAATTTCCTCTTTGCCCTCGGATGCCAAGCTAATATTCCCATCAGTACTACCCGAAGATCTGTTGAAAGAAGCAGTGCCCGGGAACATCAGGAGGGCCGAACACTTTGTTTCTTTCCTAAAGCGTTTCATTGAATACCTGAAGGTTTGCCTCGACCGCGCGCCGTTGTGATTGCAAGTGGCCTGACTTCGTCCCAGATCCGAATGAAGATTCGCCAGACTGTCTCGGAAACACCGCCATCGTTCCTGCGGCACCTCAAGGAGCATACGTTCATCGAGAAGAAACCCCTGAGGTTCTGCGCCGAGCGTCTGACATCCCTGGTGCGGACGCTGGAGCTCACAAACATCGAAGACTATCAGCCGCTCCAGGACGTTGCAACGTTTGCAACACTCGTAGCGACATATGAGAAGGGGTTCCTGCTAATCTTGGAGCCGTATGAGACAGAGAATACGGACGTGCCAAACCCGGTAATGCACTTCACCTGTCTCGATGCCGCTATTGCTATACGGCCTGTCTTTGAGAGGTTCTACTCGGTGATCATCACATCGGGTACCATCTCCCCCCTAGAGATGTATCCAAAAATGCTTGACTTTCCGACCGTCATACAAGAGTCCTATAGCATGACCCTTGCACGAAGATCGTTCTTGCCCATGGTAGTCACGCGTGGTAGCGATCAGCACGGCATTTCCACGAGTTTCCAAACGCGCAACGATCCCGCCGTCGTTCGAAACTACGGCAATCTGCTGACCGAATTCGCCAAGATCACCCCCGACGGTATGGTCGTCTTCTTCCCCTCCTACCTCTACATGGAATCCATAATCAGCATGTGGCAAGGCATGGGTGTCCTAGATGAGGTGTGGAAGTACAAGCTCATCCTCGTCGAGACGCCCGACGCCCAGGAGACATCCCTTGCGCTGGAAACGTACCGCACCGCGTGCTGCAACGGCAGGGGCGCCGTCCTTCTCTGCGTCGCCCGCGGCAAGGTTTCCGAGGGCATTGATTTCGACCATCAGTACGGGCGGACCGTGCTCTGCATAGGCGTCCCCTTCCAGTACACGGAGTCCCGCATTCTCAGGGCCCGCCTCGCCTTCCTGCGCGAGACGTACCGCATCAAGGAGAACGACTTCCTCTCCTTCGATGCCATGCGCCACGCCGCACAGTGCCTCGGCCGCGTCCTCCGCGGCAAGGACGACTACGGCATCATGGTGCTCGCCGACAAGCGCTTCCAGAAGAAGAGGAACCAGCTGCCCAAGTGGATCAACCAGGCCCTCTTCGAGGCCGACACCAGCATGAGCACCGACATGGCCGTCAGCGGTGCCAAGCGCTTTCTGCGCACCATGGCGCAGCCCTTCCACGCCAGGGACCAGGAGGGCATCAGCACCTGGGGCTACAAGGACCTGATGCAGCACAAGGAGAAGATGGACAACGACCGGATCAGGGAGCTGGAGGCGGCGGCGGCAGCGGCGGGGGCGGGGGCGGGAGCCGGGGGCGGCGCCAAGCAGCAGGGCCGGGCCGTCGACAAGCAAAGCGCTGGCTACGTCGAGGACATTTCGGATAGGGAAATGATGGAGCTCGACGATGATTTTGAGTAACGTTTATGCGGGAGCCGATCTGCATCATCCTTGTTGCCCGACAACCCCCCTTCCTTCAACATCATGGCACGGAGGCGTTTCTTCTCTCTTCTCTCTTCTTCTTAAGTCTTTTTTGAAAAGAAGCTTAGGCATAGTATCTAAAAGACTCATCTCGCACAATCAGAGATATATAGACTGAAAATAGACCTGACCGAACCCTAATACATTCATATATTCAAATCAAGTACTCCATATTGACATCTTCCTTCTCGCCAAGACATCCTTTAAGAGCACTGTTTTCTAGCAAAGGGACTATCACGAATGCTGATTTTTTTCAATAATAATAAAAAGATTCGTATTAAATATGCCCAAGCACTTGATTATTGTTCTAAAGATGTAGTAACCCCGAGTAATTCCAACACTCAACGCCAACAAATTCGCTCCGTTCTGACCTGATCTGCTTAAAAAGAAGAAGAAAAAGAAGAAAACAGAATAACAAGGAGGCTGGCCCACCACCAACAGTCTAAATAGAAAAAAGAAAACAAAAGTCTATATAAAAAAGGGAGCAAGGGAATCCAGGCAAACCAACCACAAGAGCACTGGTTATTGGGGCACGAGCGGCTTTTTGGCCTTGATGGCCCTCATCGCGGGTATCGTGTGAGCCCTGCCGGGCTTCCTCGCGACCTCCATGCAAATCAGCCTGATGAAGTCGTGGTTGGTCCAGTAGCTCGTGTGCGCGCTCAGCATGTTGAGGTACTGAATCTCCAGGGGCCCTCCCCCCGAGCGCAGGTAGTAGTCGATCTGCCCGTTGTCGTTGAGGAGGTAGACCTTCTTCTCGGCCACCTCCTCCCGCGTGAAGTCGTGGACCTCGAGCTCGAGCTGGGAGGGGAGGCGGAACGTCGGGGGCCTCGCCGGCTCCTCGGGTCCCAGGGCGTTTGGTGCCGGCGCCATACCCGTGGCCGAACGCATCGCGTTGCTCATGGACTTGAAGAACGAGGTCGTGGCGCTAGGGACGTGGGCAACCCTGAGGCTGGAGGCGTAGTTGGGATCCACGGCGCCGTTGAGAAGATAGGCGATGGGGTCCTCCTTGGCAAGGATGTTGTATATGTTGTCGACCGCGAGACAGCCAAAGGTACCTTCCTCGCCTACGATGTTCTTAGCAACGATGTCTGCGGGATCAACGCCGGGCTTTTGTCGGCCCCGTCGCGGCATCAGCACGCCTCGCTCGAGGAGTAAGAAGAACCCAGCCGGGCTACCGGCTAGGAAGAGGTTCCTCGTGTCAAACTCGAAATGGGTCGTCTCAGGCTCAGCGCGAGACAAGTCCAGGCGGGACACATACGTCGGTTGACGAGAAAGTACCTCCAACGCCATGGCGCTGCCTAGCGAGTGTGCGATTATGTGAACCCTGCCTTTTTCGGCGAACCCCGGGTTATTGCGGCACCATAGGCGATAGATACGGTTGGCATCAGATACTAGAGCCGTGATCATCTTGCCTTTGTGATGCGACATGTAGAATGGAATATCAAACATAACATCCGAAATCATACTCCTTACCGCCGGAATGGTGGGTGGCTCAATATCCTTGAGTCCAAAGCCGTCTGCCGGTTGATCTGCCTTGTCTTCTTCACGTAACGGGCCACCGTCTTCAAAGGACAACCCCATTCGCCAGTTCAAGGGCAGTACCATCAGACCATTCTGGCCCGGGCGCACGATTTGTTGGACGATTGGACTACCAAGCTCGATATTGGCGGCTCTGCGAAAGGCGTTGATGGCATGCGTGAAGTGGAAGCTCTCCACCCTCTCTGCAAACTTTTGTCCGATGCCGTGGGCCACGAGAACAAGATCAGTCACTTGGCCTTGGTCCTTCTCTGCTTTGCAAGCTGAGCATACGCTCGTACCCTGGCTTTCGTGGGATTCGTTTGCAGCAGAGACACCCGGCTTGTTGGGCGCGGCCTTCTTGTGATATAAGCGCTCCCACTTCTCCCTATCAAAGCCTCTAACAACTGGTACACCAACAGTAATATCCTTCATGATTTTAGAAAGTGGTCGCCTGCCGTAGTATGATGACGGCTGTAGACTCGGCTTGAGCATGAAAGCCTGCTCCTCGTTCTTGTACAGTACCTGGTAAGAAGAGAATGGCCGTGGCTGTGTATCAGCAACAACTTCTTTACCTGGGCGGATAGGATCTATGGTGCCTTCCGTCGCTGCATCGCCTTGAGAACATCTTGCTGCACAATATGGCGTGGACGATATAAGGGGTTGGTCAGCCATAAGTCTTTCCTCTCGCCTAGGTTGTTTGGCCTCCTTCGGCCATAGCCGATGTGCGACCTTTTCTTCACCCAGAGGTCCGACATCTATGGCACATCTTACTTCATCACTCCATGTTTCGGTCCACGGTCGAAGTTCTTGGTAACCAGCTTCAAGCTGGTTTGCAACAACAGCAGGAACGGGAAGCATCGTATCCCTATTTAAATCAGACATGGCTATGTTGTAAGGGTGGCGTAAAAAGACTTACCGATAAAACCAGGTAGCCCTAGTAATGACGGCGACGTCGTTAACAGGAGACCAGTAGATTGGTTTCATTTGTAAAGTCGGTAGAGAAACCATGTGCAATCTGGACACGCCCACCGCGACTTCAACGGCTTCTTTTCCATACTTGCCTTCCCTTACAGCCTCAACCTGCTTGGCCGCCCCCTGGGTTGGGACACCTATAGACTCGGTCTCATCCCCTTTAGTCTCGACGACCACCTCAGATGGTTCATCGGTGCGAGGGAAGGTCTTGGGGGTAGGTGTGGAGGTTTTCGAGGACTCAGTCTCCACGCGAACAAAAGGTTTCCCAGAAATGCCATCATCAACAGGGCGAGATACACTTGGACTGCCTACGGTTACTTGGGATCTAGCTGAACGGTTGGAGACCTGAGACCCTGATCTGGCTCTACCCCGGCTTTGGATGGCTTCGGCCATGCTCCTGCCATGGGAAGCACGTCGCCCATCCGTCGTAGAGGCCGATCTCAGGGGCGTGGAAGAACGCGAGCCATCCTGGACAGATTCCGACCGGGGACGGTTCAGACCTGAGCTTTCAGCCAATGCAGACGCTTCTGGCCCTGGTTTTACAGTCCCCTGCCTGAGCCGCGCCAGAGATGACAATACATCTTCAACTACGTTGTCCGGTTCCAGACTTTTGTGGGCTTTACGAGCCAGCGAGCAGAAATTTTGCTCCAGCTCTTCGAGTGCTTCCACCTGCAGCTCTACGCAGCACAAGGGTGTAGCAAAAGTCGACGAAGTGGCGATGGCGGGGGTAGCGAGGTCTTGAGGCTGATACAAGCTCCGGTGCTTCTCCCAGTGCCTCAAGACCAGGGTCTGCACCATCAACGCTCGTTTCTCTTCGCCATCCTTGGCCTGCTGCTCCGTCTCCTTCTTTCCCTTGTACGTATCGATATGTTTAGATCGGTCACACGCGTTCTGCAGACTCAGCCAAGCCTTTTGGAGAGCATTGTTGTCACCTCGTCCGAAAGGTCGCAGCGGGGTCTTGCTGGATTGGGTATTGGAGCTACTGCCGGCGATGGTACTCGTAGAGAGGGGGTCATCGATAGGAATCACGGAAGAATAGAAGAACTGCGCGTTGATTGGGGGCAGGCCATCGGCCTTGGGCCCGTGTTGGACAGGCGCGAGACGGCATTTCGAGCCGTAGTTGTGTGTCGGCGGTGAATTCGAGGGGGCCATTTTCGTCGGTGGAGCTTGCCCAGGATGCATCTATTTCATCACCGCGAGCGAAGAAAACGTAGGAGTCTATGCAGCCAGTGGACCGGTAGCTCTAAAAGGAGACAGGCAAGCTGGTGTGCCTGTCGGCAGCCTGGAAGCACCTTTGACACCTCACGACTTGCGTCAGCCCAGAGTATCAAGGCAGAGCCATGAGTTAGGCAGGACTGGCGCTAGGCCGATGGGGTTTGCGTCAAAACGGGAGCAGTTTGATGGACGTGAAGTACGTCACGGCCTGCAGATGCTGATGCGTCTAAAAACGAGTTGAATATGGTGGTTCGTCGGTGCCTACTATTTGCAGTAACAGCACGAAATATTGTTGTTAGCAGCAGCTGGCAGAGGCATGACGTGGGCGAAGTCTACCCTAAGCAACGTGAATTGCATTAACCACTGCACCAGTGACCACATCACTGACCAACCCCCAAGGCTGGACCCACCGCCCACCGCCCACTGCCCGCTGCCCACTGCCCACTGCCCACTGTCCGCTCTCCACTCAATGCCATGTGAGAAAGAATCTGCTGAGTCATCTACTCTCGTGGAAAACTCCGGGCTTCGTAGAAAACGACGTCCTACCAGAGACACAGATGAAGATGCCAACACATCAAGAAAATTTCCCGACTAAGGGCTGGATGCTGTCATAGCGCTTCTTTAGCAGGTCTTGGACGTGCCGATAATACTATTTTTGACCACGGCGGCAATACGCGCGAGTCTTCGATCAGTGTTCACCTCAAAATCCCGTATTGCAGCCGCTAGCCCCCAAAACACCCATAACAGTCTCTTATCCATTCGCCTCGAAGCCATCGTGGGATTTTTGTTTTTCTTTCTTTCCCTAGTGTGGCTTCATAACCCCGCCGTTTCTCTATGCAATCCCTGATGAGATCATCTTGGTTCGAAGCCGTGTGACCCTCCACAACATGTTCCGTCCCCCTCACTACCGGGGGATTGGACCTAATCAGATTTGATAGCTGTGCCGTACCCCATGAACTTGTCACCGCCGGTTCTCGTAGCGATACGAGCGAGCTGCATTCCGGCGTCGTGGGTTCTGCGATAACCCTGCGTTGAGGCTCTACTTGAAGTATGTTGGTGCTGCCGCGTAGCCGTGTGATTTAGACTTTCGGCGTCTACAATCTCCCCGTCAATACGCCGTGTGGGTGGCTTCGTTTGTGAACGCAGCTGGCTCTGGCACCCCCTCCCCGCCCAGCACAGGAGAGATCGTACCACTATCTCGGGGCTTAAGTCGTTCCCGGCGTCTAGTCAAGGGCTATGGTCAACAAGTTCTCGCGCTTTGAGCGATTATCTGCCCTGCCAAACTGGGGGGCTGCCGCTGCCATTGTCGCTGGCCTGGTTGGGGTTAGCCGGCAGGGTGTAGACATAGAACACGACCGCCCTGCGGCGCAGGCGCGCTCCTTTGTACCACAAGTCGAGTGACTTTCGATACATAACGGGTGGTGGTCCATCTATGTACAGCCTGCAGCTCCGCCATGCGGGCGTGCTGTTGAGGGATTCGCAGAGAAGACACGTGAGTTCAGCGGGACAGGGGGAGGCGCGAGTGCAGGATCCCCAGCCGCTTTCTTGCAGCCGGAAAATGCTACGCTGAGCACGTTTTCGTCCTGCTGTGCGAGTCTTTGATGAGGTTTCATCGCATACCTCGAGCGACATGAAACGTGGAGTGGGAGACAATCCCACCGCGTGACTAGACACCCCGAGCATGCCACTGTAAAAAAAGAACGTACGAGATCGCAGGGATTCATACCAGTACATCTACTATTCAAGGTATGTACATATGCACGATGGCCATCTCTAACACCTCGCCTCGTATACGCTTCGAGATCAAGGAGATTAAATCTGGATAATGGCCTGTTGCCACCCACGAGATGCCACCCTTGTGACCTTTGACGAATCCGCTCACCTTTGGACACCCTCAGCGCTGCGTCAAGCGGTCTAAGGTCTTCGTATCGCCGATTCTCTCCTCACCAGGGAGTACTATATCGGGATCTTCATGAATGAAAATATACAGGAGCAGCCAATGCCTAGGAAACACTATGAGCTTTCATAATTTAACATGGTTTGGATCCTCACGAGATGCTACTTTAGTCTTCTCGAATTACACGATGAATTCCAGTAAAGGGGCCAACCTATTATCAGTAGCGATGAGTAAGGAATCGGTGGGGAAGTTGCCCACGGTCAGCTTTCCGTGGACATGGCCACAAAATATGCACCCCCTCTAGGATCGACAGTAGTCATTGAGCATTCGCATTGAGGCTGGAGATCATCCCAACTCTTTTTCACATTTGCAAGGTAGATCAACCGACTCATCCGCAGCACCACTAGCTTGGGGGCTTTGACAGGCGGATGAAGGCTGTCAATGAAGGCGCCGCATAAGTCGAACGATGGCAAACCGATTGATAACTGCGCCAAGGTTGTTCCAAGCTTGAGCGTGAGCCTGGGCCTGGCTCTGGTCGGAAAATTATTATACTTTGCCCTGGCCAAGGCGTTTCGTTTTCCATCGCGGTCCCGCATCCAGGGGTTTCTTGTAATACGGAATGCTTCCCATGTACCTCGCAACATCGCCCAGTAGCACAAAATCTTTTGCGGCTCGGGCACGTTGCTATTCACCTTGATCTGGCGGACAAAACCCCGGAGGCAGATCCCACGCCGTGGAGCAACGCAGATAGTGTTTCAAACACGCAAGACGTTTCGGTGGCCCCCAATATTATAGTTGTTTCATATAAATGCAATATTCAAATTTACAAATGGTCAAAATGCGCTCTCGAACCACCGGGGAGGGGAGGGGGGCCAAAATGCAAATATGCGAATATTGCCAAGATATGGCAGGGGGTTTTCCGGATCTTCCTTCTTTTCAACATGACCTTCCTCCCGAAGCTTCCATACATGCCGCGTACCCTAGGTCCAGACTTTCAACCCAGGGGCGCTGCTGACGGGTTGATGGCTACAAGGACTAGCTTCCCCAGATACGCCAAGGTCCTTGAGGAGCTTCTGCGAGTAAGTTAGAGAATTCGAGGCCCGGTTGTACGATTGTAAGGATCACGACAGTCGCTACGATATCAGGATTGGAGATTCTAGTCTTTAGCGGCTTGGTGTGCGCGGCCCGCGAGCTGAGCCGTCAAGGGACGGCGACCTGCCTGGTCCCTGCATATCGCAAACCCCATCAACCCCTCCAGCCCCTCTCTGCGTTGACAGGCCAAAGTCCTATTCTGGGCGTGCACCCCCCCTAACAAGTCAGCGTTATCTGACATCAACCCTCCTGTGACAGAAACTCAACCATACTACTACTATGTAGGGGAGGGATTCTGTTTTTATGACAACGCGCTGCCACCGTATACTTCCCACCCCCCTTCCACTCTGTATCGAGGTGTCAGAGGGTGCACAGCCTACACCGGTGGGCCAAGAAAGGAATTTTCTCCTTCTACTGTTTGTCTCAAAAGGGGAGGGGGTTGATGATATGGGGTATAGCACGTAATAGGAGAGATATGGTAATGAGGCTATACGTTTCCCGGACCCTATCAGCGATCATAGTTGATGTTTAGCTTGCAACACCGGCCTCCCATTGTCTTGAGCTTGGCCATACATAACTCCCCGTATGCATTTTTCGTACGTATGTATGCTATTTTTGCTACTCGTGGCTTCGCGGAGAGCAAAAGGCCTACCCAAAGAGGAAAAATTGTTGCGAGTGGATTGGAGACTTGATTGATTCTGCCTAGTCTTTCTGTCAAGGGCATGCAGGCAAGTCTGGTGTGCAAAGAGCGAACGTTGACGCATCGCGGTTCCACAAACATTCGGACTTCTTAGTCTAACATAGCCCGGTAAGGCTGCATCGTGTCCCCATCGCGTCACCGTTCGCAATTGGGCTGGTCGTTCACAGGCATCTTCCGCTGATGTACATCGTACTCCGTACTACGCTTCGCCAACCGGCGGCAATGGCTTGTTCTCTCTGTTTCTCCCTTTTCCCCACTATCATCTGTGCGTGCCCATGTGTGTACATACATACATACGGAGTATGGATATGCGTGCGAGGACGATGGCCCTAGTTGGCCAACTGGTCTTTTCCTCTGCTGTTAAGGCGTGGAGACGAAATGAATACTAGATTGGCTGCGCTTAACGGGCATCTAATAGAGCCCTCCGTCACATGTCGCACTAATAGGCAACAGTCCCGAAACTCTATTAGTTGCCAAGTGTTCCGCCGCCGCCAATGCTGCTGCTACAGGCGGTCGCCGGAACTTGGGAACCGTCCGCAAATCGTTCTGCGTGCACACAGCGTTGCATTGGAATGCTGATTCGAGATCATGAGGAACCTCTACGGAGTACGATCTTGGTGAGATGCTGCGTCCCCTGGGCGGCCATGTACTGATACAAAATCTCATCTCATGCGACTCTGTGGCCATACATGCTAGCTGTTGCCCGCTGTGGATACGTACGTTGACGTTGTACGTTGTACCAAGTGCTCCGTACAGTAAAAGTAAAGTCTTACTCCGTGGTTGCGTGGGTATCAACGGATTTCTCGATACGGAGCCGGATTCGGGGCCGCATGCGGAAACGCCTGGGGTGTCATACCCACTAGTAACAGACAATATCTGCTTAGCACTACCCACCTGGCTCCGTGTGTACTGGCCGATGTAACGGTTTCCTCTCGCCCAGCCCCGCTGCCCGCACCGCCCATGGAGCCTCGTTGGCGGGCTCGTAGACGGGCTCGTAGACGGTGTTGGGATCGCGAAATACTCATCTATTAATGCATCTGGCGGACATTCGAATAGGCGGACGCAGGCCATCGTTTCCCCCCTCTCCCCCCCTGGGGACAACCAAGATGTTGCATGCACCGCCCTCGCGAGATGGGCAGCTGATAAGCCCATAGGGCAGTCCTATCAGAACGAAGCTTGTGGGCAAACTACGGAGTACTACATACTACTGCTAGTAGTAGGCTGTTCATCGGGCAGACAACACGATGCAGATCGTTGTAGGCTATCACCAGGGACCTTTCCTGCCTCACTATTCGCTACCTGTGAAGCTTACTGGTCACGGAAGAGGATCCAAAAGTAGGTACGCCTGGCCCCCAACTTCCCATCATTTGAGTTTTGGTCGTCCAATAGAATTTTGAAAAGCCGCTTCTTCTCGTTGCCGTGCTGCCACTAAGGGCACTCATCGAACCGTACGTGAGACGGATGCAGGAACTAGATAGAGCCAGATGATCCGTGATGAGCCATTCCGACGGGAGAGATTTGAGATGCTCACTGGATGCTGCAAGCCAACGCCGCATTACCTACCCCCTTTGTGTTTCCAAAGTTGAAGCGCCTTCATCCTGGCATCTCCCAGATCTTGACAGGTCAAGCGAGGTTCTCTAGACGCGGCGGCAGAAAAAAGATATGCGGTTGCCCGAATAGATTGGTGCGAGGCAGTGCTGCCGCCCGCCATCGTCTCGACGAAGCAATTAGGAATTGTTTGGTGTGCGCTGGCGTTTGATCCTGCGATCTGCACCTGTGGCACTTGCCGTATCCCGACTGTTGGCCCCCTTTCTACCAGACTTTGGCTATGGGGTCGAGCTGCCACCCACCCATCTCAGCCTCGTGTTACACAGGGTGTTGTACTCCCGCCTTTACCACAGGCTTCTTGTCCCTCAAATGGTGCACTTCTCGCCATAGAATGGCGGAGGAACTGAGACTAAAAGCTGTGGGGATACCCCTCCCAACATGTCGAGATGTTGTGCGGGTTCGCCACTCTTAGATGAGAGGCGGGATCCCGCTCTTTTAGCGTACAAGGACTGCGCGGGTAATGTCCTACTAAAGACCGACTTGGAGCAGGCATTTTGGCATTTGGTGTGTGTGACCCAAGACCTCAAGAGCGCTCCCGGGCCCCCCGACGCGTCTACCATGTACGGAGTGTAGCAGGGCGAGTTTGTGCAACGTGAGAAGAGAGAAGCTCTCTGCCTTTGACTGGCTACAAGTACCCATGATTGGGGGCGTCAGACTGGGGATACATCGCAGCAGAGCACCCATGTAGCCATGTTGCTGTGCTAATCTTGTTACCAGCACGATAGAGGAGCCTGTGTGGTCCTGATAGGGTTCCCTCCTCCCCCCCTCCTTCTTTCATACGTATGTAGTCAGGGTCGTAATGAACAGCTGCGGAGACACGGGGTGTTGGTTAAAGAACCAACGGACAGATGTTGTTGCACGTACGGAGTAGCATCTACCCCATACGTAGCTCTAATCTCTGTACTCCGTACGGATTATGCTTTTGGTTGTCACAATATGGGCTATCTAAAATACGTACGTGCGTCGTACAGTATGACTCCGTGCGTGCTTCTAAACGAAGGACGGCAGCAAAGCAACTAACTCTGTAGAGCGTGGCGCTTGGCTTTGTCTTGCCGCCTTGCGCTTCGCGATTTGACATCCTAGGAGCCTTATTCCCCTTAGCTTCGGGCTTGGTGCCCACTAGAATGCCCTTTTACTAGCGGACGAGTCCTTTTGCTCAAATGTCTTTCTTTGCGTAACCCCAACTCGAATGGGTTCGACGAAAACCCCGAGCTCGACGAAAGACTGCGGGGATTTCTTTCCATCGCGGGAATACCATACGGAGTACATACACAGACTGTGATGCTAGGATATCCCCTTTGCGAAAATCCCAGCCGCCCTCTGTCCTGTGCGACCCATGGTGATAACAGGCCCAATTTCTCGGCCGAGCAGGGGGGTGCCAGATTGGGGACAAGCTCCGCTATTGACGGCGACTCTGTTGTCTTTCCGGGACTGTTTCTGTCCGTCTCTTCTCTTGTCGCCTCTTGTCTCTACGGAGTACTATAGCAGAGGGGGGCACGGCTCCACTCCAGAAAGCAACATGAGGCATGATATCTTAGTCGAGATATCACCTGCGCAAAGATTATAAGGAATGCAAGCATGACGACGGAGAGAGAAGCAAGACGTATGGAGTAGATGGGGCAAGGCAAGCCTGTGTAACTTGGCAGACCAATTAAAGATCAGAAGGACGAGTCTGTCTCCCAACCGGATAGGCGTCCTCGATGGCAGCTGGCTTCTCGCTCGTCCGCCAGAGTGACACACAGCAAGCACCACATGCACCTGCTAGTAGGTTGGGGGCCAAAAGATGGATTGAATTGATGGGGCCACCGTCAGAGACAAAGATTCGCCGGCCTCTCACAGCGCGTTCCGCCATTTCCCTCGCACAAGGCTGACATGGATCTGCAGAAGCAAGATTAATTGCATGTGTGATGAGTGATGGCAAATAGTAGATGGCTTGTTGTGGGAGGGGTTGGTGGTGTTGGTGGTGTTGGCCACTTTTTGGGTCAAGAAAGCTGGGCGACCTCCAGATGCGCTGCTGCCGAAAAGACATCCATGAGGGTACTCCGTACGGACGGAGTAAGCAAATCAATCACGGCGTACGGGGTACTGTGCGGATTATAGTACGGAGTACGGATTAATACCAGCAGTGTTGGCATTACTATCCTCAAAATTGTGCACTGAAATGCCGGTGGCCGGCATATGCCCTCTGGTGTGCGGCAAAGTAGCGTGGCTGGTACCCTCAATCTGAGTACTCCGTACGGAGTATGGTGCCAGCACCATTAGCCGGGAACAACCAAAGGCAAAGTTCTGATCGGGCGGGCAGGGAACCCTGCCACTGACGCTGGAGGGCGGCAGGGGTATCGGGCGGGGTGTGCTGAGAAGGGGGGTGTACGCTGTAACTGCTGCTGTTGCTTGCTAGTACCTAGGTATGTAGGCCATACACTTAGTGGGCGTATTGGGTGTACGGAGCATTCGCCCTTCCTCCTATTAGCACCCAAAGGCTATTCTGGTTCAGCGAGCCTCGCGCTTGCCCATGGGGTCGATAGCTTCGTATCGTTGACAGAGCCAAAACAGGTAGTGTGCATCAAAGTAATTCGCCCTGGAGCCAAATGACAGCGGGCATTTTTCCGTTGGTGAATCCGAAGGCGTCCTTGATAGGCTGGCGCTGGAAGTGGACGCCTTTGAAGTGGTTGCCTACACTAATACGGAATATGGTACACGGTGTCTATATTCAGAACAACCTGCCGGAATTCCAACATATGACATAGCTCTCAGGAGAGCTTCGACTATAGTAGCCTGTGTATGTAAATAGAATCACAGAAGATCTAGGTTCCTCTCTCTAGAACTGCTGTTCTCAGCATGGTTCGCCGTGGTAATACTACTAGGCGCGGGTACGTGTAGTGCGGAGTACGTCCACACCGAAAAAAAAGAACAATTCGAGCTACGGCTACTTCCGTGGGGGGAAGGACTGCCCTGACACTGCTAAAAGGCACAAGTGCTACCAAAAAGCTGATCGCTTCGACAGCCTTCCGAGCGTTAGGTGCGTGCTCTTGTCTAGCGTAGAGACCGCCTTCCGGGACGGCGTTCGGTACGGAGCTTTTTATCATAGTAGCTCGCGTGCTAAACAACAACCCACTTGTCACATAAGGTCAAGATCGCGTCGCCGGACTGGTTTCGGGAGTGAAGGGGTTCTTGCGAGCCATTATTACGCGGAGGTTACCGGCGAGGCTGCTGTCAACCCTCGAACGCGGAAGCTTGAAAGTACCGGGAGCAAAACGGTTCTGTAATACTTACTACTACATACTACCCTACCGCTCGGTACCTGCAATGCAGATGGCGCAAGGGACTCGTGTGTGGTGTCATCACAGCCAGCGGATGAGTAGTACATAGTAGTATTCATATATTGAATGCGCACACCGACGGCCATGCTTTTTTAATGCAAGCGACTACTGTAAAGACGATGAACGTTCGTCGCGTTATTCCCGACGCATGAGTTTCGACCTGGTACTCCGTAGCAGTATGCCGAATTCATTTCAGATATCAGCATCTACGGATCCGTAGCATAGACTCACCAGCTTAGCGTCAAAGGCCCGAGCAGCCGAACCTGGGGGCGAGCCTAGGGTGCAAGCTAAAGTGAGGGGAGCCAGGTGCTCGGACTGTTGGCGTCTGAAAATGGCTTCTTCGTCCGATGGGATTCAGCCGGGGTTCTGGCACATGTACTACTCCGTACTATGTCTGTATGTATGTACATACATACATACGTGCTACTACTACTTAGCTGGTACGGAGTCTTCGGAAGTGGTGAGAGTATCCATACCATGCCACTTCTACTAGGTAGATACTATAGCGCACTTACAGCGATAGATCTTGCTTGATACACCGGAAGAGGAAGAATCCTGCCGATGTGGTCAGCGAGAAGCTATATCACTTCAGGTTTGACGCGACGCCAGACCCCCCCCCCCCCCCCCCGTGTCTTCTTGTGTGCTTGGTGGATGCGAAATAATTTGACCACGGCCGTGGTATTTTTGTCGTTTAAAAGCCAATCAAAACAGCTCAACGGCCGGTAGCAGGGGAAGTCGGATCGACAAAAGACCACTAGAGCAGAATGGTTCAGGGCTGCTCTGCTCTACTATGTACTATCTCTACATAGTAGCACTAAACCACTAGTTGCCTTAGTTAACAGCTTGCCCTGTCGAGCTTAGACTTTTGGAACCTCCCCGCGTACTATACCGCGTACAAAAGCCGCGATTCGAAATGATAACTGCCCATATCGTCATGAAGCATGGAGTAGGTATCCAACGCAACTGCCTTGACGTTATGTCGCATAGTACGGAGTACGGAGTAGTGAAAAATACTATCGTCACCCTGATCAGCACAGAAGCACAGAACAACATCCGATCCAGCCAGACACTAGATCCAAAAGACAGCCCTGGAAACTCTTACTATTATGATAGATAGCGGGGACGAAGCCCGGCTTTGTTTCTTTTATTGGAAATACTGTATCGGAACCAGAGCTGTTGAACGTAGGTACGGAGTAGATATCCAGCAAGTTTTGATCCAAACCCCCCAAAGAATGTTTGTTCTATTTTCAAATTGATCATGACCTCCGTCTGAAACCGAAAGTCGAAAAATCCAGTTGAGAAAAAAAATTGTCCACAAAATTCAATGCCAAGGGGTCCTCCCACTCAGAGTCGTAATGTCCTAGTCCCTGCTGTTGTCTGCTGGAAGTAAGCGAAGGCATCAAAAAATAACACGACACTCGGCCTCTACTTACATCAAGCGCGAGTGTTGTGTATTTTTTGATAGCCGCAGGTTCAGGACCCGAGCCGCACTTCTGCTGACCACATGTAACTACATACCCCGTACAGAGATCTGTGCGTGTGCGACGCGAGCAACTCGTTTGGGAATGCATACGTAAGTGCATCATGAGTACTCCGCTTGTGAGTGGTATTTTCAGATAGAAGATCTCCATGTTTGCTGGTCATTAGTAGCATACTTAGGGCAAAACAAAGAGAAATACTACGACGGATTAGAGCCAACTTCATTAGGGCTCCTGGCCGGGATTGAGTTAAGAAGAAAAAAACCACTCCTCGGCTAATTGGCAGGTAGTATTAGGTTGTGATGGATAGCCTGTTGGTTGGCAGTGCGTTCTGTGAAAAAGGCTCTTCTTGTTGGTGTTGACATTGGATGCAATTGCTTCCTGGCGCTAGAATCAATAACCTTTTCTGGTATGATGGTGCGGCCATTAGCGTCCGCTACTACTACAATACGGAGTACGGAGTACAAATTGACGAAGAAACATTCGCGACTGGGCACGTACCCGTAGGAGAGGAGTGAGTGTATCGGCTGCTACTTCTCTGGGATTGGTGCGAGCGGCTATTTTAGGGCTGGAAGAGCTCCACCGTCTGCTGGGAAGGGGTCTACTAGCCTGGTGTAACCAAGAAGAAAAAAAGGAGTGGCTGTCTGTCTGGAAGTCAAAGAAGCAAAGAAGAAGAAAAAACACTGTACATGGGGTATTACGGAGTAGAGCACACACACACGACCATTTACTGACCTGACGGAGACTGGTCAAGCCACCAATGACGGCTAAAGGGGAGGGGAGGAGAACCAACGCTCCTCATTTGTTTGAGACCATTTTACGGAGTACTCTGTAGACTTCTTTTACAATTTCGAGAGCGAAGGCGGCATCCGGCACGCGATGCACACTCCCCCTCAATCGCCCCCTCTTACCTCCCCCCCCCCTCTCTATTCTTTCAAGAAAAAAGAGACAAGAGAAGAGGCCGATTCTATGGTGTATGGCCTCGCTTGTTGAATGGAGAAGATGACGCCGATATGCATCCCTCCGACCTCCCACAATAACATTTGGTTGCCATTTTTGCCTGTACGAGCAGACCATTCAAATGTCAAGCCTCGCTGTCAAAAGCGGGTCCCAACCAAACGGTCTGGGTCATTTTGCCAGGAGATAGGTATTCTACTGTTGCTCCTCTGGTTCTTCTGGCGAGTGGTTGTGTGTGTGTGTGTCTCATTCAAAGCTGACGGCGCAATGCACAACCTATTGCAGGTACGGGTGTGCATCGTCTTAGCCAACAGATGTATTGGTACTCCGTAGTATCAAAATTGAACAGGGAATAGATGCGAATATCATTTCTTTTTTTTCTTCCATGTCCAGCAATTCCAAATTTATACAATTTGTGGAATCTGCTTTTTTTAACCCTCTTTCTTTTTCCCCATCAACCACTAGTGCAATACTCCGTATAACTCGGTAATAGTAGTCGTAGTATGGACTGATACTAGCAGAAAGGCCGTTGCGATCGCTTTTTGATCCTGCTTTGTAGGCATGGTATGTACGGGCTCAGTACGGAATGCAACGGATTACACACTGTATTCTCAGCACGAACTAATACCAATACGTACTACGCGCACCTGCGCTTAAAATAAACTGAAAGACCCGCGACCTGCATACAAGATCCCTGCCTAGCGGTGGTGTACGGAGTACCTATGTGCATACACACACGCCCACAGGCTTCTGCCCACAGGCTTGCCCACAGCAGGCTAAGGCTACCGATGGTGGGCGCGCTCCAGGACCTCCATCCAGGTGCTGCTCGGCACGCGGGCTCAAGACACCCAGCGTCCTTGCTCGCCTTCTCATCTCCGTATGCCCTCCGTCTTTCTCGGGCGCAAGGGTCAACAAGCTTTTTTCCTCCCACTGACACCCCCCTTTGCGACAGTTCCTTATTGACACTGGCTTCCAGCTCATAACAGGTCATGGGTACATACACGCACACCCCCCCTGCTCCCTCTCCACCAGACAGAGCCTAGCACTTTCAGCTACGAGAGAGTCCCCACTCGGACCTGAAGACAAGAAGCAGGCCAGAAGACACAGATTTAGCACGTCAGTAATACGGAGTATGGAGTACATACAGTCTTTGGGGGGTTAAGAACCATGAGAGAGAGAGGGGGGGCTCCCCAATTCCTCTTGCTCGGTACGTAATTGCGCCCTGGAAAGGCTAATACTACCATAGGGTCCAGGACGGAGCAAGTAGGACTTCTACTCCGTACTACTATTTCCTTTGCTCAATTGTGGATCGAAAAGAACTGACTGGGGGGAGGATCAAAGATCAAAGTTGCCCGGTCTTGTTTTACCGAAGAGACGGCTGCTGGTACGGAGAGTACAGGGTTCTGCTACGATTTACTACTCCCATCAAAGTCACTTATTCGGGGTTCGTCGGGACCGGCCCTTGCTCTGCGTTGGCCCCCCCTTCCCCCTTCGATAAATGAATGTGGTAATTATGTTCTCTTGGCCTACTGCTACGGAGTACTTTCTCTCACTTGCTCAAGGGGGTCAATCACAAATACCCATGGCAGGCCCTCAGTAGTATTGGGGGATTGGGGGATTGGGGGAAGGGGGGAGGGGGGAAGGACTGCTGTCTGCAACCCTGCGCTTACCACCGACATATTTCACTCCACACATACTTAGTATGTGCTTGACGGGAACCAACAACGCCTAACGATACCAACCTACCTGAGCCTACGTAGTACCTACGTACATACGGATTATAGAACACACTGAAACCCAGTGTGCTATTACCATAATACCCCAATCCTGGCACAACTCGCCCCCAAGGCTCAAAACAAGTCCAGGTCCCACCAGGGGGGAGGGGCGTGTAGGCACACACACACACACACACTCTCTCTCTCTCTCTCTCTCTCTCTCTCTCTCGGTTACACACTCATACATGCTCCGTACGTACATGAGTACATACGCACACGCCTTTGGCTTTTGGGGCGGGGAGCTGCACCGTCTGCCATGCTGCAGATCATCCCATCTACCTCCTAGAGCCTGCAAAGAACCCAACTCAGCCTTGTTTCTTTGATGTGTACCTGTACAGAGTACCAGTACCTGATCAGCGTCCACTCTGACAATTCTGCCATCCTGGATCCCTCACTGCCCCAGACCACACCACTTGCACCCACGCCGTCGGCAATCGTTTTAGCTTGACCTGTACGAGGGTGTCTCCTTATTAAGAAACCATTTGTTCGTTCGCTCCCAGCACCACGTACCTGACTGTTTTTACTCATCGCACGTCTACGGAGTACCTTGGTCCTTGTTCTCTTATCCATTGCGGAAGCTATCTCATCTACATCTTATATCAAATCCCCGTTTCCCTTTCTGAATTCGCAACGGTCTTGACAAGCCTCGACTCTTACACCACCAACTACAAATCTCAACCCTTGACAGTTCTCGATCACTTTCGAATCCTACTCCTGCACATCACCTGTATACACAGGCGTACACACATACATACATACATACATACATACATACGTACATATATATACATCCATATATATATATATATATATGTATGTATATGCTCACGTACAACAACGATCTCTACTCGGCTTATTCAACACAGACTCGGGTCCTTTCGGTCTTCTTTGACAATACAACCACTACGACGGCCGACCGGTGCAACCACTCTGCTTTTTCTCAGCCTTAAACCTCTCCCCTTGCTTCAGCTCGTGTCCCTAGACTCTGCAAGGCTTCGTCCCCGTCTTTTTTTTCAATAACAAAGTGCCACACCCCACCCCTCGCTCTTTGGTCAAATAAAATAGCATTTTGTTTCGGAAAAAAAATTATATTACCTGAACGCCCTCGAGGGACACTCTTGTACTTCGATTACCGGGGGGATTTGCTAAGCAAAAACTCCTCTGGTTCTGCGCAAAGGGAAAAAAACAAGTCACTACCTGTGATTTTTAGACATGGACCTGACACCACCCTCGCTGACGACCTCTCCGTCCTCACCCCACCGGAAGTCTGTCAGCTCTCCATCACCATATCTACAGTGCCTCCCCGAGCCTTCGACCGTCAGCTATTCTCCCCTTCCATTCCTCGACCACTCCTTCATCCCCCCACCCTACGGCTCCATGGACCACGCATCAATGTCGCAGCCCATGAGTGTCGACAGCCCAATGACTTCGCTAGAGCATCTGCCTCAAGAAGTTCCGTGGGGTACCCCAAGCATCGCGGCCTCCGCCTCTCCAGCAACAACATCCTCCTCGATCATGCCTAGCGTAGTGCCCGCTGAGTATGAACACTTTGCCAGCTACGAGACCTCTTGTCTTCCGCCCTATTCGGCCAACAACAACAACCACTTCCAGCGCCATTCATCCACACATCCGCCTCCCGCCTTCCACCCGACTCCTCCCCCATCGACCGCTGACGCCAGGCCCTCGCCCCTGCCCCAGCGAAACTCTTTCGCCTTTGCTCCCCAGGACTCGCTGCCCTCCAAGTCCAGGCCCAGCAGCTTCGCCAACTACAACCCCCCCTCAAGCGGCGCCCACTACTCGCCCGTCCCCCCGACCCGGGCAATGAGCGTCAGCAGCTACGCTACGAGTGGAAGGCATTTCAGCGCCCACCCTCAGGTCTACATGGGAGAAATGCCATCCCAGGCCCAGCCTGCCGCTCAGCAGCAGATGCAGCCCAGGCCCCAACCAGAGGCGACCCTGACGGACGCGAGCGCGCGGGCGGCGTGGTCCCGCCTCAAGAGAAAGCGCAAGGTCACCAGGAGGCACACCACCAAGGAGGAGGCCAACTACCAGTGCCAGGTGGAGGGTTGCGGCAAGTTCTTCAGCCGCAGCTACAACTACAAGTCGCACATGGAGACGCACGACGAGAAGAGGGAATACCCTTTCCCCTGTCAGATGACGGGATGCGCCAAGAAGTTCGTGCGCAAGACGGACCTCCAGAGGCATCACCAGAGCGTTCACACCAAGGAGCGCAACCACAAGTGCGACTTCTGTGGTCGCATGTTTGCCCGCAAGGACACTCTGCGCAGGTAAGAAACAACAGCCCCCCCAAAAAACCCCTTTTTGTTGTAAGATAATCCAATACTAACAACGACATCACAGACATATGGAAGATGGCTGCTCCAAGAGATTCGATGTCGGCTTGCTTACGCACGCGGATGCCTACGCTGACTTGAGCGCACCGCGCAACGGCATGCCTACCATGGGCTTGTCTCTCCCTCCCCCGGTCGTGGGCAGTTCGGTCCCATCCATGCACAACGGGCGCAACATGAATGTTGGCTCTTGGTCGCGGTAGATGGGGAGAGAACAGGGAAGAGAAAATTGAAAATACCCATTATAAGTGGTACATTCAAATGACGTATATGATGGGCTGTATATATATAGGAACGGCGTTATCCTCTAATTGATGGAATACTTTACGGCCTTTTTTGGGATATATTATCTGGGGGAAAAAGGCAGGATTAGAACGCATGGGTTTTGCGACGGCTTGGGAAATGGTAACGCAACGACTCTCAAACGGGTCAAAGATATGGGCTATGATATTGGGAACTGGTTTTTTTTCATCTTCTTTTTCTTTTGTGCCTTGTTTATAATGGATACCAACCCCTTCGATTCTTTTAGCAAGTTACTTGGATAGGACGCTTTTCTGTTCTAACGTGAGGACACGAGGTTCACGAATGCAATATACACAATTTAGATGGATGATCTGGACTGAAGAAACAAACTTGGAAAATGTGTGAGACTTGGCAGTGTTCGTATGGACGGTGGCGAAAGTGCCGACGACGAGATCTAGGAGAAAACATGACAACAGAGATAAGCTTATGTCCTCCTCCTTTAACATGCATTGTGGTTTCATTGGCGAGCTCGTATCAAACTTTCTAAAGAAGAAGAAAAATCAGGTTGCACGCTTCCTAGACGTACGTACCTACCATACATACCATACATACCATACATGAAAACGACAATCCTGCCCATTGCCACTCTCGCTGACAGGAGCAGGGTATCAGTGTAACGCCGCGGAATACCGGATTGCCCGCCAATGCTACACAAGGCGGATAATATCTGTCGGTACCCGAAACTCGGAATGATTATGGCCGGTGATGTCAATAAGCGGCCGCCCCGAGTTCGGATGCGACCTGGCCCTTATTCCTATTAACCCCTCCCCCAAAAAAAATGAAGATGTTGCTAGGTGGCTTGATACATGCGTGTGTGTGTGTGTGTGTGTGTGTGTGTGTGTGTGTGTGCACGCCGTGCGGGTGGCGTGCAACAATCGCGCGCGCACCAGGCTCAGTCCTAAGCATACCCCAGAAGGGAAGTGCCCGGGCAAACAATGCTGTACTACGTACGGAGTACTGCCTCTGTTGCGTGGTGAGTCGACTTGGAATGAGCAACGCACTTCTGGGGGGCAAAGTAAGGGACACCAAGGTCATGCGACGAGAGAAATCTCAAGCAAGCCACACAAATACACACACGCTTTCTCTCTCTCTCCCTCTCTTTCTCGGCGCCACGGATCCAGACTTCTCTTCCTCGTTACGAAATCTTGCTCGCACTCTCATCTCACAGGAAAAAGATGCGTCTACGCTCAGAGGACATGGTTGGCTAATTGGCTACTAGCAAGAAAAGGATCACACTACAAAGGACCTATAGGAGACAGAGGCCGTGTGTGGTTGTGTGTGTGTGTGTGTGGAGGCCAATATGGGGGGGGAGGCGCTACCGAAACAACCGTAGATGTGACCGAAGTGGTGGCATAAGAATGGTGCATACAGCAGTTCCTTGCAGGACGCAGTGGGCAATGATAGTTCTGGTTGCGATGGTGAAGAATCCTGCGTATTTCCTCGATGCAAGCACCGGCGCCCGAACCCCGCCAATTTCCCAGCGCCTCCTAATATGCTTCATTTTCTTGATACTAACTGAAGCCGACGTCGATAATTATGTATGTACCGCACTGAGCCTTTGGGGGGTGGTCGGCGTGCTGCTCAGTTCGCGATTGCTGCCCCCTCAGACCAATTGGGTACGGATCTGGCAAGTAGCATCAACCTGCCCCATCGCCACGGAGTAATTGTAGTTTGTTTTTCTCCAGCTGGGCTGCTTTTCAGCCTTATTAGGGTCGTTTTCGCAAGGGAAACCTTCATCATCCTGGCTTCTTGGTGGGTTCAGTGTCCACACCTGAGTCGAGACCAGGCCAAGCATTGTGGGCTGGCGGACACTTTGCTACATAGTAGAGTGTTGTAATCTATAACGTAGGTAGTGTTACGGAGTATATGGACCCCGAAAGACCCCCCACCTTCTACTCCGTACAAATGACCAGGCAAGTCGCTCTCCGCGTTCCAGAGATAAAAGCTCAAAGGTAGGAAGGGTAGAGAATGTTACTTCTGCCACAGGCCATGTACACGAACCCGGTCCGCAGAGAAGCGGATGGGAGTGGTCGGAACCGCAAACTTGAAGTAGCACCAAAGCGAGGGGATCCTTGCATCGATGCTTTCTTCGTGCATACAAAAAAGAAGCGTAAGATGAGGTAGTAGCACTACTTCTTCCAAGCACATGGCCCTGCCCATGTCCCAAGGTAGTACCTACCGTACTTCGCGCTTTAATACCACCCCACCTGGACGCGAATGCGAGTACTGCAAAGGATGAAGGGTTTTTAGCCTGAAAGGTCGCCAGTCATTGTTGCGACCTTGCGCGTCCAGCAGCGATTCTCCGTGCATACTAGTACTAGGTACGTAGCACATGTCGGATATTTACTGCTGATCGACGTCCCTTCCCCCCTCCTCTGAGTGAAGCGAACTCTTTCTCGTGCGGGATGCTGTTATTTAAGGATTGGGGAGGTGTCAGCATGCAAAGCTTGATGCTGAGATAGGAATTGTCCCGGACCCGATAGCCGTCGTACCTTGGCAACAGCCCGAGTCGTCATTGCTCCTGATGCATGCGGGTTGGAAATAGACCAAGCACCAAGTGTTTTTGTTGCATGCTAAGAGAAAAAGGAATTGGTGGGAGGGTCGTTAATTCTCATGTCCCCGTGGCAAGAAGGAAACTGCAGTCATATGACCGCCACTGTAAGAAATCCCTGTATCCTCGCAGACCGAAGAGGGGGTTGGGGGTTGAGGGGGGTTCCGGTTTCTCTTCCGCTGTGGATATGAGAGAAGTGCGAAGCAGAGGAGAGAGAGAACCTTGGAGGAGAAAATAACTTTTCTGACGAGGAGTAGACTTAGAACCATGTCCCCAATGCTTCTAAAATAAGCGACATAAGTTCTCGAATACCAACTGATGTAAGCGTGCCTCCCGTACATTTTGCGAAACGCAAAACTCGAGGTAAAGAATGATACGCAAAGCAATCATATACCAGCAACTACTCATCGTGTATTACTATTTTGTTCTTCCATGTAGCACAGCATTACTGCGTAATCAGCCCGTACTCTGTACTCTGTACTCCGTACTCCGTACTCGCAGCATAGTTCAATTATGTGTAGTGGTATTAAAGGTGCAAGCTTCCCGGATACACCCACACTAACGGACATTACTCCGTAAATGACAGAGCCTGTCGGCCGGAAAATGCTCCCGCATCTGGACCATAATTAATAGTGGCCAGCCGGACAAAGCATCCGAAGGAATATTGAGACTGCAAAGCGTGTCCAGTCGCGCATATTGCCACCCCTACCTCTAATTTGTACCGTACCTCGTACTATGCAGTGTCTTCCGACGGATGGCAGGCCGAACAGAGACACACCAGTAAAGGTGACAAAGACTGGATGGCTTCGAAACGATAGAGACGCAGTCATGCGAGCTGCATATAGCTCCAAAACCTCGACTCCGACTTGAGTAAGTCAAAATAGTCCCCTCATCAGCCCATAGAGAATGCGTAGGTCCAGAAATGTCTTGATCATGCCATCCCCTTGGCTAGCTGCCACATATTATCCATTTTCGCACGAGCAAGAGTATCTCGAGCTTCATTATCCGTCTCACAAGCTTTGCTGCCCCATTTTCTAAAGCCACGGGCTTTCTGCTCGCCCTCGAACACCAACTGACACTGGTTGAGTGACATGTCCTTGAGCTCCCCTCGCTCGTTCTCTGCCATAAGCCAGTCTTTTATCTGGCCGTGTTTCCCACCTTTGTCTCTTGAGGGGGCATTCTCTGTCCAATCTATCCGCTGCAGCATAAGTTTCTTGAACTTATTAATGCTCCATTGCCCGCCTTCAACAATTACTAGATTAAATTTGGGGTGCATAACGCACGTACCCGTTAGAGCGAGCTGCTCTGCGTTTTTGCCAATCTTATATCGGTGTTGCCCGTTTGCAAGGCTGTTGATTTTGAATACCAGGACATATATGCCCTTTTCAGCATCCTTTTGCTGATTCTCTGCCACTTTCTCTTGCTTTTGCTCCTTAGTAAGCTTCCTCTCCTCGTTGTTTTGCACGTGCTCGTCATGTCGTTGTGCGATCTCGCGGTTAACTCGAGCCTCGACGGCAGTTGGGTCCTTCACAGCCACTATCCACATAAATGTTAGCACATAAAAGCACCAAAATGCTTGCAAAGAAATAGGGCCACATACCATCACCCAGAACGCGCATTAGGTTTCCCTTCTTCACCTTGGGCGGCGGCGCTGGGACCAGTCCCAGCCGGATCTTGGCTTGCATCTCCTTCAACTCGGCCATTCGTCGTTGACGACGAATCTTGGCTTGTTCCTTCGAGGTAAGGTGCATAGGCTTAGGGGGCGGCGCTCGTCGCTCTTGAGGTGGCTCCAATGCCACGGGATGTTGAATTAATTCCGTAACGATGGTGTCAGGTGTCGTAGTCTTCCAATTCGACTCGTTTTCGATCGCATCATAGCTGTCGCCTTGAATGAGGCCTTCGTCCCACCACTCAACTGCTGGGGGCTCCTGTACAACAAAGTTCTTCTCCACGTCCAAATCATCGTCGATTCCAGCCTTTCGCGTCTGTGCAGCTATGCGCTTCTTCATAGCCTCTAGAGCTGCCTGCCGGCGGAGAGCGTTGGCTTGCTGAATATATTTACCCTTCTGGTTAAATATGAGTTGCCGTGATTGACGCTGCTTTCCTGTCCCCCCCGGCTGGCCCTGCAAACTTTCGTCGAAGTATGGATTTTTTCCATCTTGAATCTTTGGTGCGCTCAAAGCTGTCAGTTTCGAATTACGATTCTGATTTTGAGCAGACGAGCCGCCCTTGTTGCTCGACGGAGGTTTCCATGAATCAAGATCTTGCAGCGCGGGATGGAGCCCAACATTGAGGCCGCCTTTCGCTTTGCTGGTGTCGATAGCAGCAGACACGCGAGCCTTCAGAGCAGCTAGTCGATCGGCACCTGACTCTGGTTTTTGTACGCGGGACGAGATGTCATGGCGTGGCCCAAGGCCACTATCTTGCCCGCGCTGATCCATGACAATCGGGTCTGTCGCTCGAACTCTATGACCCTAGGAAATTGTCGCCTGGTGCGTGTAGTTCGAGTTTTTGAAGTAGTCGGTTGCCGAAGGGGGGGGAACCGAGGCAAAGTTGATAAAAGGGAATGCTGATAGAAGGATACAATGCATAGATAGTGCTGCTACGGCTACTGCAAATAAACAGTACGGAGTACCTAACCTAACAAGTGCCTGTAGATTTTGAGGATGCGGTAGCCACAGCGTGGAACCACACAGTCAGCCACACAGTTAGCCACTCTAAAGTGGGTTTCTGCCAATTGAGAAAATTCTGCCACGACGTACCGCCAAAAATTTGTCCTGCACCAAGCATCGCCGAAAGCTCCCCCACCAAAAGATTGACACTACTGCTTCACTACGTCTTGACTAGATTTCCCTACCATTCTTCAACCTACCGCAGTCGCCGGTATACCAAACTCGTCATGAGATTACATCTGTGACTGCTAGACATATTTCTCTAAACGCTTTTGCGCTGCCGTACAGGCCCCGCCAGCACGATGAATGTTTCCCAGCCCATTTCCTCAGACATCGACACTGTCGAGTTCACATTCCTTTCAGCCAAAGAAATCGAGGCAATCTCGGTCAAGCGAATTGAAAATGATAGCACCTTCGATAACCTTCTTAATCCTGTCCCCGGGGGTCTTTACGACCCTGCGCTCGGGTCATGGGGCGATTCTCCGTAAGCCATCCTTATGCTTCTTTTTGCGATAGTCCTAATGATTTGTAGGTGCACAACGTGCCAATTGAACCAATCCAACTGCCCTGGTCACACAGGTCACATCTCTCTTCCAGTCTCCGTGTACCATCCCATCTTTCTCGACCAGGCTTACCGTCTGCTCAGGGCATCTTGCGTTTACTGCAAGGGCTTTCGCTTGCCTCCAAAGGAACTGCATAAATATGTCTGCAAACTGCGCCTTTTGCAGCATGGTCATTTGCACCAGGCACATATTGTCGGCGCGATCGGCGAGAATGACCTTGGGCTAGAGTTAGAGCGAGAGCTGGGCCTAGGCGAAGAGGCTGAGGAGGAAGGCAAGGACTCCATCGACAGTATCACCAGGGCGAGGGACAAGTACGTTGAACAATGCCTGCGAGGAAACAAGCTTAAAAGGGGAGATACCAAGAAGGGTAAACACGAAGGAGCCATGGAGCTGCGCCGCGAAATAATCAAGGAATTTCTAGCCGAGATCACCAAGAAGAGGGTGTGCGCCAGCTGTGGTGGTATCAGTCCGACATATCGAAAAGATCGGTTCGTCAAGATATTTGAGAAAAGTCTATCAGATAAGGAAAAGGCCAAGATGGCACAGAGGGGCATGAAGCGAACAGATGCCATGGCAAGAGTCCATAGTGCGCGCACGAAGACCAAGCCCAATGGGTATACGTTTGACGAAGGCATCGCAGATGTTAATTCGCCAACATCGGACCAGGTGGAGGAGGACCTTGCAGCCGCCGAGGAGGACACCGAGATGGCTGATGCTGATGCTACAGCTGATTTCACATCTTCACAGCGCTATCTAAGTCCTTTGGAGGTTCGCGCACGTCTGCAAGAACTCTTTGAGAAGGACCAAGAACTTGTGTCCCTCTTGTACAACTCAAGCCCAGCTACAAAGAATCAACCCAAGACGAACCCCGACATGTTCTTCATACAAACACTTCTGGTCCCACCAAACCGCTTCCGCCCTGAAGCTCGCACGGGAGATTCCTCAATTGCTGAAGCTCAACAGAATTCGCTATACAAGAATATTCTCAGGACTTGCGGCAGAATTAAGCAGATCCATCTTCAGATGATGGAAGGCACTGGGGACATTTCTTCATTGCATACAGCTTGTGCAGAGCTTCAGGAGGCCGTCAACTCTTTGATTGATAAAGACAAAAATCCAGTTCAGGGCGCTGCGGCAGCTCGCAATGAGGACGGTATCAAGCAAAAGCTTGAGAAAAAAGAGGGCCTTTTCCGGAAAAACATGATGGGTAAACGAGTCAATTTTGCAGCTCGCAGTGTTATTTCACCGGATCCCAACATCGAGACTAATGAAATTGGCGTGCCTCCTGTATTCGCCGAGAAGCTGACATACCCAGAACCAGTGACAAGTCACAACTTCAGGGATATGCAACAAGCCGTTATCAACGGCGTCAACAAGTGGCCTGGCGCCTTTGCCATTGAGAATGAGAATGGCCAAATCGTCAGCCTAAGAAACAAGACAGTTGACGAGAGGATTTCACTTGCCAATCAGCTTCTAGCTCCATCGAGCAGTGTAGCATCCAGGACAAAAAATAAGAAGGTGCATCGCCACCTCACTAATGGTGATGTTGTCTTGATGAACCGTCAGCCAACACTACACAAACCGTCCATTATGGGGCACCGCGTCAGAGTCCTAACGGGAGAAAAGACGATTCGCATGCACTATGCCAACTGCAATACTTACAACGCAGATTTCGACGGTGACGAAATGAACATGCATTTCCCTCAAAACGAGGTCGCCCGTGCCGAAGCCTTGCAAATTGCTGATACCGATCATCAGTATCTTTCCGCCACTGCGGGAAAACCTCTCCGTGGTCTAATTCAAGATCATATCTCCGTTTCCGTAGCCCTATGCAACCGGGACACGTTTTTCAACCGAGGAGACTACCATTCTTTAGTCTACGGAGCCCTGCGTCCCGAGCATGGTCATATTCTTGGTGAACGTATCCAGCTTATCCCACCTGCCATCATCAAACCTGTGCCGCGCTGGACCGGGAAACAAGTCATCACCACCCTTTTGATGAACACGCAGCCTCTTAATTGCGGTGGCCTCACCATGTCTGGAGAAACGCAAATCAAAGCCAATCAATGGGGTGCCAACTCAGAGGAAGGCACTGTCATCTTCAAAGATGGTGTGTTGATATCAGGTATCCTTGACAAGTCCCAGATCGGTCCTAGTAGAGGTGGCTTAATTGCCTCTATTCACGAAATCTGGGGTCCTGCTGTTGCCGGCAAGTTGCTGAGCAGCCTTGGTCGCCTTTTGACCCGGTATTTGCAAATGCGCGCCTTCTCTTGCGGGATGGATGATCTCAGGCTCACACCGTCTGGCGAGCAAGCCCGTAGGAACGAGCTTGGTGCTGCTAATTCCGTCGGTCTAAAGGTTGCTTCCGAATACGTTTCTCTAGAAGATTGTTCTCAGTCCGATGACCCCCTTTTGTTGGAGAGAATGGAAGAAGTTTTGCGCGATGACAAGAAGCAACATGGTCTCGATATTCTCACCAACGGTACTACCAAGGATATCACAGAGGCTATTCAGAAAGCATGCATGCCCGTCGGCCTCGCAAAGCCATTCCCTCACAACCAGATGCAAGCCATGACTACCTCAGGTGCAAAGGGTTCAAGGGTCAACGCCGCGCTTATCTCATGCAACCTAGGTCAGCAGGTTTTAGAAGGCCGCCGTGTACCAACGATGGTCAGCGGCAAATCATTGCCATGCTTCAAGCCATTTGAAACTCACGTCCGCGCCGGTGGGTACATTGTTCAACGTTTCTTGACAGGGATCAGGCCTCAGGAGTATTACTTTCATCACATGGCTGGCCGCGAAGGTCTGATCGATACAGCCGTCAAGACGTCTCGCTCAGGTTACCTGCAAAGATGTGTCATCAAGGGTATGGAAGGTCTGACTGTCAACTACGATACAAGTGTACGAGATGCCGACGGCTCCATGGTTCAATTCCTCTACGGCGAGGATGGCCTCGATACGACGAAGCAAAAGAACCTCAAAGACTTCAGCTTTATCCTACAAAACGTGACTTCCCAAGCCGCACAACTGAACTACGACTCTCAAGTCGCCGAACAGCTCAGTGCACATCGCGAGGATATCTCCAAATATATGAAGAAAACCATGAAGAATACCAAGAGCAAGAATATCAGGGATCCATTGACGACTTTCTTCACGCCAGCAACCAATGCTTTTGCTACCTCTGAAACGTTTTATCAGGCTATGTCAACATATTTGAAGGAGAACAAAGACCTGCTCGTGAGGGATAAGTCAAACCCAGCTACTGCCAATGCCCTACTAAATCGCAAAAATGCTGAATTGCTATTCGCGATGAAGTATCTCCGGTCACTTGTCGAACCCGGCGAGGCGATAGGTATCGTCGCTGGTCAATCAGTTGGCGAACCGTCCACTCAGATGACACTAAACACATTCCATTTGGCTGGCCACTCTGCGAAGAACGTCACACTCGGTATCCCTCGTCTACGAGAAATTCTGATGACAGCCAGTAAAAATATTTCCACGCCTGCGATGTCGCTTTACCCAAATCCTGAGCTGAGCAAGGAGGACGCCCAAATATTTGCCAAATCGATTAGTGTTTTACCACTAAGCTACGTTCTGGACAATATTTGGGTGGAGGAGAAGGTCGGGAGAGGTAAAATATTCCAAAGCGGCGCAAAAATGTACAATGTCCGCATCAAGTTCTTCCCCTCTGAGGAATACACCAAGACATACGCCATCTCCGTCGCCGATGTTCTTGACACTGTTGAAAAGAAGCTTCTCCGGCAGATTCTTACAGTGACGAAGAAGGAAATTAAGAAGCTACAGACCAAGGGCCACATGGGAACACCCAATATCGGAGAAAAGGTCGGCGTCGTTGAAATGGCAGCATCCGGTGCCCAGGCTGCTCGCGGGGACGATGACGATGAGGACGAGGATGATGATGACGCTACCGGCGCCAAAAACAAGGCAAATCGCACCGAAGCTGTTTCCTATGGCCCAAATGACGATGAAGATGATGCCGTTCAACACACTATGGATAAGGACGAGGTGGCGGTCAATGATGATGACTTGGATGAGAATGCTGACGTTAAAACTCCCATGAGCGAAAGAAGAGGGAGTATGGCCAGCAGCAGTGGTAGCGACGCTGGCAGCGACAGTTCACATACTACGCTTAGTGAGGACGGCGATATTGCCATTTTAGCCAAGCATCGCGCCGAGCGTATCCAAACAGCATACAATGAGGTCACGGCATTCTCATGCGACGAGAAAAACGGGGAGTGGTGCACTTTTACCCTCGAGTTCGACCGGGAGAAGATGCCCAAGGTTCTCATGCTCAACCTTATTCAGAGCGCTGTCAAGAAGACCGTCGTTCAACAAATTGCAGGTGTTGGAGCTTGTGTGTGCGAGGAAGACAAGGATAACAAAGATAGGGTTGTCATTCACACTGAAGGTGTGAACCTGCGAGCCATGCAAAAATATAGCGACTTTATCAATCCCAACAAGATCACGACCAACGACATTGCCGGTGTGCTCGAAATCTATGGTGTTGAGGCCGCGCGCAGCAATATTGTCAGTGAGCTAGCCGGAGTTTTCGGTGGCCACGGCATCGACGTTGACAATCGCCACCTCAACCTCATCGCAGACTACATGACGCGAAACGGAGGTTTCACGCCCTTCAACCGCATGGGCCTCAGAGGCAACGTTTCGCCGTTCACCAAGATGAGCTTCGAGACGACGCTTGCATTCCTAAGGGATGCCGCACTAGACGGCGATTGGGATGACCTCGCGTACCCCAGTGGCAGGTTGGTCATGGGCAGGCTGAGCAAGGTTGGCACTGGTGGTTTCGATGTCATGACACATCTGCCAACGCATTACCACGACGGCATGGCATCTTGAGAGGGGCGACGGTGCTGGTCCTTTGTGTGTGTGTATAAGGGGAGGAAACTCGTGTGACATACTTCCATGGATAATTTAGCATCGCGAGTTGATGATTTGTGCTTCTTGCTTTACAATACCTAGACCTACTTCTACTGGATTGCAATAGTAGATTGACTATATGTTCAACGCCGTTTCGCCCCTCGCCCCTGTGCTAGTGACATGCATGATATTTATAGCCATCCCGCCGCACAGCGTAATCCGCAGTCGCTCGTAAGATGTTTTTGGTGGCCTTCCAGGCTATGGCTACTACGCTTGAGAAAAAATCTGCGGCACATACATCCATCGCTAGGTACCATAGCTTCACAGCGCCAGTTGATTAAATACTCTCCGTTGCGAAGAGGTTGTTGATAAGAAGGAACATGGTACTTTTAGGTGATGGTGGATAAGATATTCGAGCCCCTTATGTCCGTATATCAAAGCCTAGCCTAGTGCCAGTGTTACAAGACAATATTTGATCATCATACTGCGTCCGCAACCGGCTCTCCTCTCCAGTATGGACCTATGACTACCAATGGAAACGTTGATTGCACTCAGTCCAAGTACGTGGGCTATCTACGAGTTGATCGATACATGTGCACGCGGGATGCGTATGTTTTCACGACTGTGTTGGGGATTTTTAGTGACACTGGTCGCGTTGTCTTCGCGTTTACGTTGGTAAACATTCACTTGGTATTGGCAGATGGGTATTTGAAGTAATCATGGACTTTTAGTCCTTGGTATTTGTTGCAGCGCAAATCAAACGCTGCTATTGTACACCCCAGCTGTGTAGAGTAAAAATCAAGTTCTCATCGTTAACGCCATGATTAGACCCCCAAACCAAGTTCCTTCGTGAAAAAGCAAAAGTCATAACATCCAAACCCGGGTATTGGGCTTAGTTACGCTCGCCACGAAGGCGGCGGGCGAGCTGGATGTCCTTAGACTGGATGGTAACACGCTTGGCGTGGATGGCACACAGGTTGGTGTCCTCGAAGAGGGAGACGAGGTAAGACTCGACGGACTCCTGGAGGGCGCCAATGGCGGAAGACTGGAAGCGGAGATCGGACTTGAAGTCCTGGGCAATCTCACGGACCTGATTTATGTTAGTATCGACGTTTTGGTGATTGTTTGATGTGTCCGACTTACCAGACGCTGGAAGGGGAGCTTGCGGATCAGGAGCTCGGTCGACTTCTGGTAGCGACGGATCTCACGGAGAGCGACGGTACCGGGCTTGTAACGGTGAGGCTTCTTGACACCACCGGTAGAGGGGGCGGCCTTGCGAGCTGTGGAAAGACGCGTTAATTGATGTTCGACCGATGGGACGCGATGCGATGCGGTGAGGGGCGAATAACTTACCAGCCTTGGAGGCCAGCTGCTTACGGGGAGCCTTGCCACCAGTGGACTTGCGAGCAGTCTGCTTTGTGCGAGCCATTGCTGCGAATGTTGATGTGTTTGATGAAAAAAGGTGTTGTTGATGATGTAGTTGTGTGGGGTGTTGATGGTGTGGAGTGGATGAGTGATGCAGGAGGGAAAAGGTTGAGATAGACGAGGCGGGGGAAGGCTTTTAATACTCGTGTGTCAGCAGGTGTGATTAAGGCGACTGATTTGGTGCAATCAGTGCAAGCGTGCAAACGCGAGCGCGCGTGTTGGCCTGTGCGGGTCCAAGGAAAAAACATGTCGAAAAGGGAAAGTGCAGGGGGGCGCGCCGATAGAGAGTAATGGTGGGGTTACTTCTCACGCTTGTTCCCAGGAAAACTACGGGCCATTTTGGCCACGCCGCCACGTTTAGCGATAATACCGATTTTTCATTGGCTACTTTTTGACGACATGGCCCCCCCACCCGATGAATCTTCGAGATCTGTTAGTCAACTCGGTGCAGCAGTGGCATCAGCGAAAGCAACATGTCACGATGTTACCCTATTGCGATTCTCTAGATAGTGGTAGTCCACCTAACATTCAACCCTTGTGACCGTGATTGTTATCTCTTGGAGGGGGGGTTTTCCGGTTTAATTTATGAATTAAGTGGTGTTTACTATATTGATACTAATATTTTATTCCTTATGTTCGTGGTTCTACACTGGCTTGTACATCTTACCTGATCACCATACATTGATACATGGCACATCGAGTCTTTTGCATGGAGTAATGTGAAAATCCAACACCAACAATTCTAAAGCCACCAAACACCATAGTAATAATATAACAACTTAGTTATTTAGTTCATGGCACAAAGCACTCATGTATGGTATGATAAGAAAGTAAGCATATAATACACCAAACGACGTAGAGTTGGCATATGATATGCCATGCACATACAAGTCATCGGAGGCAAGCAAATTAATAGCTTTACGATTATAACTAAGATACAGTCACATTCTGTAATACGAGGGATAATGTACATAAACGTGGGACAAAGAGCCAAGTACGAGCACGCGCAATATGGTACTGGGACTGCTCTGTCCTACGATTACTGGCGTTACTACTGCTGCTGTTGTTATCCAATCTCCATCGCCACCGGTGCCATTGGTAGAACTGAGAGACAGGGACTGCCAAATTCATGAATACCTGATCCGGAAAAATAATCGATCGGCCGTTAATTCGAAAGAGGCAACTGAGCTGAGATTAATCTGTGCCCGGATGACGAGGGGACGAAGCTTACCTAGACGAATGCGAAGCAAACCCCACGAGAAGGGACAAACGATTGAGACAATTGGCTGCATTCGATATCGGACATGTGTGGCAGTACTGCAAAGTCGTAATCCGTACTCCGTACGCCGTAGGGAGATTGACTGAGTGCGCCAAGGGTTCAAGTCTGGTTCTTTTTTTTGACTGGTCAAAAGCGCGTCTGTTTTTTTTTGCTTCCCCTGCGGCGTTACCCCACTTGGCCTAGTTGTGCGGTACCGCGGCGCCGCCTTCGCTGCGTTTGCAGCCCTGGCCTGCAGAAGCGCAGGCTGATCGAGGTGATCCGGTGATTTTGGCCCACCTGTACTTAAGCATCGTCCCGCCCACCCCCAACTTTCCCTTTTCCCTCTTGCTTCGTCAGACTATCTTCTCAAACCACCACATCTACAACCAACACGTGTGCATCATCACACCTCGCACTACAACACACCCAACACTTTTCACATCCCAACACAACCATCAACATGACTGGACGTAAGTACACCTATTACCGCGATCTAAACCCCGCAGCTGCGATCGGTCGCGCTTCGACGCGACTCGATCTTCATAAGAAGCATCCTGCTAACTCAATACAGGCGGCAAGGGCGGCAAGGGTCTCGGCAAGGGCGGTGCCAAGCGCCACAGGAAGATTTTGCGTGACAACATCCAGGGTATTACCAAGCCCGCCATCCGTCGTCTCGCTCGTCGTGGCGGTGTCAAGCGTATCTCCGCCATGATCTACGAGGAGACTCGCTCCGTCCTCAAGACCTTCCTCGAGTCTGTCATTCGTGACGCCGTCACCTACACTGAGCACGCCAAGCGCAAGACAGTCACCTCCCTGGACGTTGTCTACGCTCTCAAGCGCCAGGGCCGTACTCTCTACGGTTTCGGTGGTTAAGCGTGGTCTCTTTCATACACTTCAAGCATTTTGGGTTTTGGGCAAATGTCTGTTACGAATTGCGTAGCCGGTGCGGACCGCGAAGAAGGCGGCCGTGGATGGCCTTGCGCGGTGTTACTTCATGATGAACTCTGGGAAATAACTGGTTTACTGTTTTTTTGGTGTTTTGTGCTGTACCATACGGTTTAGGGGTTCAGAGTATTGGGGATAATCCAAACAAACAGCTTTGTCGGCTGATTAAAACTTCCAAAAAAAAGCATGCCGCGCCTCGTGCCAGTGTTTATGTGACGATCGACGCGTCTTAGACAGCCCATCCGAAGACATGGCAAGATGGGTGACTATGCGCGCTATAGTGCTGCTTGCTATTGACCACTGCACTCTAGTATATCTGACGCAATGGTTTCCCCAACCAAACACGGACCGTGGTAGGGGGATAATGCGGTGCTCTGCCTAGCAGCTTGATTGAATATTGTTTAATAACAACACGTTGGTGGCCTAAATCGCTTCTATTGCGTGTTGGATTCGGAAGGAAGGCTGTGAAACATTTGGACGACCAGCCTTGTCTCGTCTGTTCATCACGGAGCTGAAGGATATATGGCATACTGCCATGATATTTTGTCGTATTCGGTAAAGCAGGCTGGGAGCCGACTATCCTGGAGGAGGCATTGTGTGCAACCTCGTCAATACAAGATGTAGTGGCTAGTCTAGTGTATCAACTGGATATTAGACTCCTGTGGTCGTTACTTCGGAACGCCTTGTTTTTATTTCATCGCATAATATATATGTGCCTCAAGAACCAACTCGTATTGCATAACCGTCCGTATGTCCTAAGCTGACTCGTGGATAGCCATGAAACATTTATATACGTCATAGGCATAGTTGACTCTCATCCTTTCTATTCTATACCCACATCTGTAGACGAACTATAAGGTACGATGAGAATCCATGGCAATGAGCATCACTCAGACTACAAATATGGCCGAAGAAATTCATCACCCTGTTTCTCTGAGCCAGAATGCCGACGACGGGCCTTATTTGTCCTAGGATGAAATATCTAGTGCTAATAGTATAGTACATGGTGTACTTCGTAGTACCATGGGCGATACGTTACAGCACAAAATTCACTTCAGCAGAAACTGAATGCCACGTTTTGGTCGCAGAGGGTATTTTAAACTGAGGGAAACCTATCTCGGCTTCCTTCTAATATCTCGGATGTAACCGTCCTACTGGGCTACTGCTTGATGAGAATAATGAAAGGGACACAAAATAGAAATGAAACGCCTAACAAACGACAACTCGGAGAATACCATCGCCGCCTTTACCCTTCTATTTCTATATACATGCCGCGATTGAAAAAAATGTGAAGTGTACCGTCAAGGGACTAATCAACACGGCGCCGGTGGGATGAAACATACATGATGTTATCATATATGCCTCCAACTAGCCAACATATCTTGCGCTCGCTGGCTCTGCATAGTGAAAAAAAGCAGTAGTATTTTGATATCAAATAGCCATGGATCCCGTTCCTGGTCAACCACAGTTCCCTTATTATAAGCCATAAAAGACAACATCCTTGACCTCAGCCTTGTCATATTTCGACTGATGACCCCACGGGTTATCGACTTTATTGTCACCCCTCCTCCCCTTGTTACTCCTTCCCTGCTTGACGGTTTATTTCTCCATCGTCTCCTGGCATGCGAGGCTGCGCTGTTTGCTGCAATAAACTGAGCATGTACATGCTCCTACATGATACTGTAGTTCTATAGTAAGGTCAATGCCCCTTGATATATGTATGATGAATCTGTCCAACATAGTTGTGTGCCCTTGCAAGATGTTGAAACCCCAGCATCCCACAGGCCCCTTAACCAACCCAGCGCCTGGCACTCTTGAACATCCGAACCCAGGGGCCAAACTCTCCCCACTCGGACACCTGTTCTCTCGGAATATAACTACCAACGTCCGCCATGATGGTTCGCTCCGGGTGCGGCATGAGTGCGAGAACCCGACCATCGGCACTCCTGACACCCGCGACGCCACCGGGGCTGCCGTTGGGGTTGTACGGGTAGGCCTCAGCCTCGGCGACCTTGAGCCTATTATCGACGTACTTGATGGGGATGAGACCATCGCCGTCAAGGGTCTGCTGGTTATTCGCCGAGGAGAAGGAAGCGCGGCCTTCCCCGTGGGCGACAGCAATGGGAAGCGCTGAGCCGCTCATGCCATTCAGAAAGACAGAGGACTGAGCTGCCTTGGTATCGTCAATCTTGACCATACTGTATCGTGCCTCGTACTGTCGAGACGCGTTGCCGACAAACGTGGGCCAGTTGGCGGCACCGGGGATGAGATCCTTCAGACGGGTCACCATCTGGCAGCCATTGCAGACACCCAGAGTGAAGGTGTCGGGTCGGTTGAAGAAGCTCTCAAACTCTTGCCGGGCGTTCTTGTGCTCGAGGATGGACTGAGCCCAGCCAACACCCGCCCCAAAGACATCGCCGTAGGAGAAGCCTCCCCCAGCGGCGAGGCCGACAAAGTCGGCCAGAGACCGCCCTTCGAGAATGTCGCTCATATGGACGTCAATAGGCTCGAAGCCTGCGGCCTTGAAAGCAAAAGCCATCTCGCGGTGGCTATTAACGCCAACCTCTCGCAGGATGGCAACACGAGGAACACGCTTGACAAAACTGCCTAGCGTAGCCGAGATGGGCATAATGTTTTCGTCCGGTTTGAAGGAGAGTCTAAAGCTGAGGCCGGGGTCTGTCGCATCGGCGATCCTGCTGTACTCAGCTTCAGCACAGGTGGGGTCATCACGCTCTTTTTGCATGGCGTACGACGTCCTCGACCACCACTGCTGCATCTCAGCACGGCCAAGGTTGGCCACTTGCGTACCCCCATAGCGGATGGTGAGCTGCTGCTTGGACTTGGCAGGAACAATGCCAAACTTCTTGATGAGGCCTGGAGGTGGGCCGCAAGTGGCAAAACATCGCTTGAAGTTTATTTCGTCTGACTTGCGGATTTGGAAGACGGCACCCAGCTCCTCGTTGAATAGAGCACTGAGAATATCCTCGATTTGGCCCGTCTTGGAGATGTTGTCGAGGACGATGTCAGCACCACAGCGGCCAGCAAACATCATCTCAGCGATAGTAGTTAGCAGACCGCCGTCTGAGCGGTCATGGTAGGCGAGAACCACACCGCTTTTGTGTAGTTGGGACAGGGCGTCGAAAAAGTCGACAATGCGCTCAGTGTTGCGAACGTCAGGCGCTTCATTGCCAACCTGTCCAAAAGCTTGGGCAAGGGCCGAACCGCCCATAGCCTTGAAGCCCTCTGCAAGATCTACGAACATGAGCACAGTCTCACCAACCTCTTCGATTCTCCTGAGCTGAGGCGTCCACGTATTACGGACATCATCGACAAGCGTGACAGCAGTAATGACAACAGACATGGGGGCAGTGACGCTTTTAGTCTCCTTAGTCTCCTTATCCTTCCATGACGCCTGCATAGATGTAGAATCCTTGCCAACAGGAATAGAAATCTTGAGTTTAGGACAGAGCTCCATACCCAAAGCCTCAACAGCCTGGAAGAGCCCAGCGCCCTCGCCGGGGTGCTTTACTGCAGCCATCCAGTTGGCAGAAAGCTTGATTCTTTCCATTCCTTCGTAGAAGTCGGCGGCACCCAAGTTTGTCAGCGCCTCTGCGACGGCCATACGGGCAGAAGCCGCTGGCGAGATGAGAGCGACAGGAGGGCGCTCTCCCATAGCCATGACTTCGCCGGTCCGGCTTTGCGCCCCGATGCCGAATGAGGTTGCTGTAACAGCGCAGTCGGCCACGGGTGTCTGCCAAGGACCGACCATCTGATCACGAACAGATAGGCCGCCAACAGTACGATCACCGATAGTGATGAGGAAAGATTTCGAGCCCACCGATGGCATGTGGAATACCCTTCGTACTGCCTCATGGATGAGGTCCGATTTGGAAGCCTCGGTACCACAAACGCTTTGTAGGGAGGCAGCTACATCAAAGGATGGAAGCCCAAGATCTCGAGTTTCGACCACCCGCTCTAGGCGACGGCCATCAGGGAAGAGAGCATCCATCGGAAGATCGATGGGAGTTGGCCCCCGAGAGTCTCTATCAGTGAGTACAAGCTTGGACTCTCCATTGGGACCCTTGGCAGCAACAGTTCCAACATCAGAAAAGGGGCAACGCTCACGCCCTATAAGTATGTTAGCAAAATCCACTGGAATTGTAAGAGTGATAAAGCGTACGGCAAATGCTGACAAAACGGTTGAGTCCCTCTTGATTGACAAGTAGAACGTAACGCTCCTGGGACTCATTACACCAAACCTGAAGTGGGCTCATACTATTGTCAGCGCTGTGTACCTGCCGGAGCTCGAAGTTGCCTCCGAATCCAGCGTCTTTCACGATCTCCGGCAGAGCATTGGACAGGCCACCAGCACCGACGTCGTGAATCATGGCAATAGGGTTCTGATCTCCTAAAGCGATGCAAGTGTCAATGACCATTTGAGCGCGTCTCTGCATCTCAGGGTTTCCACGTTGAACACTAGCAAAGTCTAACTCTGCAGTCTCCTCAGCAGAAGCATTACTAGATGCAGCGCCTCCACCCAGTCCGATCAGCATTGCAGGACCACCAAGGACTATGGCATGAGCTCCATCCTGAACATCTTCCGGGTTCTTGAGGGCATGCTGGGGCCTGACGGTACCAACGCCGCCTGCAATCATGATCGGCTTGTGGTAACCCCTCCACTCAGGGGAGTCTTCCTTGCCTACATTAGTAAGAAGTGTACGGAAGCAACCCAACAGGCAAGGTCGCCCGAACTCGTTGTTGAATCGAGCACTGCCGATAGGGGCCTCAAGCATAATGTCAAGGCTGCTGGCAAAGTGAGAAGGCTTGCCCAGGTCAACCTCCCAGGGGGTTTTCTCATCAGGAATGAGAAGCTCGGAAACCCAGAAGCCACAGAGGCCAGCCTTGGGCGTTGACCCGCGGCCAACAGCACCCTCGTCACGGATTTCACCCCCAGACCCAGTAGCGGCACCTGGGAAGGGGGAAATAGCAGTGGGGTGGTTGTGAGTCTCGACCTTGACCAAAACGTGAACGACTTCTTTGGTAAGCTTCCAGCTTCCAGTAGAGTAGTCGGGGGCCCAGAAGCTGGCAGTTTCACCCTGAAGAACGGCAGCATTATCGCTATATGCCGATACAGTATAGTCAGGTGTTTGCTTATGGGTATTCCGAATCATCTGGAAGAGGCTGTGGCCCATTTTCTCGCCATCAATCTCCCAGCTGGCATTGAACTGCTTATGTCTGCAATGTTCCGAGTTGACTTGAGCAAACATGAAGAGTTCAATATCATGAGGTGGGCGACCTTGTCGCTTGAAGACCTCGACAAGATATTCCATCTCGGACTCGTCAAGAGCGAGTCCGAACTTTTTATTGTAGTCCTGCAGGACCTTTAATGGGACAGCGCCCTGCGCGAAGATATCCACGATCTCAAGGGGGAAGCGCTGGCCTTCCTGAAACATAAGGCCGAGATCAGGGCTGGTCGTAGTGAGTGACTCTGTCATGCGATCATAGATGATATCCTTGAAAGTGACGGCCTCAGCATCAAAAGACTTCTCAAATGATACAGTTATAGCACGTCCCATTTCAATACGCTCCAGGTGATCCTTTAGCCCACAAACATGAGCGATACTGGTACCTTTGGAGCTCCATGGTGACACATTCCGAGGAGCGATATAGTAAGTGGCAGTGGTATCATCATTGTTCGGGAAATTTTGGCCCCTCTCTTGGTCGGGAAGCTGTAGCCATCTAGTTATTCTATCCTTGACAAGACTAGCTGAGCCGGTCCTGAAATAGACGAAGTAGATGATAGAACCTTGTAGGCTAACAACGGGAACCTGAGGACTCTGTTTGTTGATGCGAATTCGCAGCTCTTCAGCCTGGGTGGACGTGAAGGCTGAGCCTCCGACCAGCATCAAGGACTCCATGGCGACTCGAATGAACAGGCTTCCCTTTGCCAAGAAGAATATGGCATAGGTTGGTTGGGTTCGCAATGAACGTTCTGGTGACGCAGAGCGTCGAAGAAGAAAAAAGTTCTTGGTGGGTTTTTTTTTTCGCGGCCTCTCTGAGGTCAAGGCATGGAGGGGCAACTTGGGGCACTTGGGCAGTAGCAGCCAGCAGGACTAACAGCCCCCTCGCTCCCCACACCTGTACCTACCTCAGGTAGGGCGCAAAGTATGCAAATGCGAAATACAGGGTCGAGGCCGACGGGCTTCTACCCATGAACCAGTCACGGTCCGATTATCGGAATAGAGTCAATGGCTACCCTAGGCCATTCGTAACCAGACGAACACAAGGATCCAGCATGAAATCGTGCAGAATATCAATAATCTTGATGCCGGGAAACTGGTAAATTTTCCTCGCTTGAGGTTTTAGGTTCGTATTATAGAGAAAAAGAGCTTGGTAATAGAATATCGAGAGGACGAATAAAGTATGAGGCTATCATATTGAGTGAGAACACAAACCTACCAGGGCGGATAATTCATTTTCTACGTAAATAAAATAGGACTGCCTGGTAATCATACCACGGATACGACTGCTGAGAAAACGGTCACCGACTTCAGTTACTCTAGTCAAATACCAAATTTACTAACGTACTTCCCAGTGAGCAAGAAGCTCTATTCGCATGCGAAAGGCTTAAATACGATATATGTACTCCGTACTCCGACCAGAAAAGCACCATAGTTTTTGGTATCCCCAATCATTGTCAACTCACCAGCCACAACCTCTTGGAAAGTAATTATATCTAAAGTCATTTTGCATGTATCTAGAACACGACAATAACCGCAACTATAGTGCAGGCTACGCAGCATGAATCTGAACTTTGATCCCAGCTGTGTTATGACTCGTTGATGAGGTTCTGGAGTGACTCTTCGGACTCGGGTAGTTGCCTTACATCAGCCCATCGACTGGGCAAATAATTACTTATAACTAACTTTTAGGTAGGAGAAATCACATGTCGTCGAAAGACGGAGAACAGGACCAGCTGTTGAGAGAAAGTCACCCCACTGAGGCCGCGGATGGCCCCGGTAATATTCGAAATGTGCTGGTTACATTCCCTTATTTCTGATCATAGCATGTCCCATCTTAGGGGTCCTTACCATTCCTTTTTTTACGACTACAGCTGGGTAGTGCCACTGGGACTCTGCTGCAAGACCGTATGTAGTACGGAGTACATTGATTTGTATTGCTCCCGCGCTCAGCCCTACCGCGATCAAGAATTGACTGTCCCTCAGGCCAGCAAGGCTAGCCTTGCTGGCTACTATGTATGTAGGGGCCTGCTGAGCACCTCACAGCTCTAGGGGTTTAGAGCCGGAATGAATGCAGGTCCCGAACATGCGGATGAACACAACACTATGCATGGGTGCCTGACAGCTCGTCTGACGAGGTCGGTAATAATGCACCGACCAGGTCTGGCCAACTTAGCCCGTCAACCCCCTAAAGAGCAAAATCGACCAAAGCGCGGAACTTAACTCCCAAACGCTGGCACGCGCAACGATGTACTCCGTACGGAGTCTAGAATTGCATGGATCTATCGAGATTACCGTATAGTATACGGAATACGAACACTCCGTATTCAAGATCGTTAACAAGGAGAAAAACACTAGCCTTAATCGGTAGCGCAGGGTAAATGGTTGCGCGTGGGGTGACTTTGCTCCCCTTCTGTCACTCTTCCCTCCCGTCTCGATGTTCGAGGGGAAGTCCCCGATAGCCGAGGGATCATTCTGCACTGAAACTTGCAGTTTTTGTTACTGGCAAAGTCACCTCACCATCACCAGTGCAAGGCTCGGCCGAAAGCGGTCATTGGGGAGTTATACGGAGCAGAGCGAAGGCCGATGTACTCTTACCCAGCAAGGTGTCTTCAAAGAAATTTGGCATAGCCTTGAGCTTCTCCGCTTGCGGAGTACCGAACTACGACTAAGGGTTGAGAAATTCTAGAAGCAAAGTTTTTCCCATTACACCCGAAAATTCGGGGGTGTGTGTGCCCGTGTGGCTGTGGTTGGGCGAGTGTTCCGTACGGAGTACCGGAATATGTATACATAGCTGCCGGAAAGTTGCGCTAAAAATCGGCTTTTGCTGCTACAGGTCTATTTTCACGGACTGTCCGACGCATGAAATATGGGAAAAGGAAAAAAAATTTCACACCAGGCCATACTCCGTGTCATTGATCAGATTCTGGTGGCCTTAGAGATTCTGTAGGCTAGGTATCGATGAACCGAGCCACAGAATAAGAAGAAAAAATTAGTACGGAGCACTTAGCCCGGTAGGTATTCGGCGCGTAGCGTGGGAAGGAGCTGGCGTGTTCCGAGCAAGCAACTGCAAGGGTCTATGAGCAACGTTTTGTTCACATAGTATCACGCGACCTTCATCCAAGTTCTATTGACAGGCGTTGAGGCTCTTCATAACGGGATTATCACAGCGCGTGACACAACGAATCAGCAATGACTCAGATCAGTTATTTTGGCATGAAGCGTTCCGTACCGACTGCACTCATCCACCTGGGACCATCGTGATCACTGCCGAAGCGAACTCGCCGAGACGATGCCTAGCACCGCACGATGCTAAGTAGTTGGCGCCAGGGAAGCTGGCCTCGGTGCCTCGTTATGGTATTGGCCTTTTAATTTTTAATTTATTTTCGTACCTATGACCTTAGTCTTTTCACATGCCGACCAGGCTGAGCGCGATACATCTATTTTCGAGTTGCATACGGAGTACTCCGTACAAAGTACCTATGTAAACACTTGCCCTGATTGATAATACCATTTATTGCCAAGTGCATGTTTTGCTAGGCGTTCGTATCGCTCTAGTTCTGTTCCGGCGATCGAATAAGCCAGAAGTCAGGAGGGCCTTCAACCTCATTGTGGCTTGACGAATTTTCAAAGTGGATGACTAATGCGTCTCATGAGGCTTAGTTCAAGCTTTGCCCAATCACTGCTAGCAAGGTGGTGGTTCCGTTTATAAGCGCCACAGCAGTCAAGCCTTCGCTACGCTCACTACTCCGCAGTACTCCATAGTCCACCTTTCTTAGTAGTAGGGCCTTGTACTGCGGAGTACTACTACTAGTGCTCCGTCCTCTGTACTGCTAAGTGCTACTACTAGTACTGCTAGGCACTAGGGCCTACTCCGTACTAGTGCCAAGACAAATTGGACCCCTCCGGTAATGGTCGCAGGTCGCACACTGGACTGTAGATCGGCAAAGCCAAAGACGTCACCTGTATTGATTCCTGCTTCCCGGACCCTCTTCCACCAACAGGAAGCCGAAGTTATCATTAGCGGAATCTGGTGGGATCGCTTTCCGTTCCTCAAAGAGCTACAGAACTGCGCGAGCGGAGCGCTCGTCCGGAAATCCATGACCATTGTTATAACCAAAACTAATGTGAGTTGAGCAAAGAACAGCAATGTAATCGGTACTCCGTGACTCGTACCCAAGTTGAACTGCTCCGCACTTCGGTGCATTACCCTCCTCGCACTTGTTGTAGTGATAGTTTGTTACTACGTCAAGCTTTAAGAACAAATTTCTCAATAATATGTATCCAGTCCGTACGGCATGTCCTCTCGGCCTAGAGTGTGATATTTGCTGATGAGGGACATTTTCCCAGGAACTGTTCATGGAATCTAGTGGCCTTGATGATGTACCTACCCTTGTCAATAACTCCATGTGTACGGAGTAGAAAGTGGCATGACGTGAAGCGATGATGTATCATCGGTAATTGGGTGTAGTTTCTCGCTATTTTCCCCTCCCGCCCCTCTGCCCCTCTCTCCTTCGCCGGGGTGCTTAGATGCTTACCTCCATGTCCTGCTTGTATAACCCACCCTCCCGAAGCCTTTAGGTAGGGGGGTGGGAAAGAGGTAGCTTACTAACACGGTCTGAGGAGTTTACAAACAGAGCAGTGTGGCATACCAACGACCCTGAGTCCAACATTCATCATCATAGACTGATTGAGAGGGGGTGGTGCACGACAGTCATGGGCCGCGGCCTTAAGAAGCCATCCGTCATGGGACTAAAGCCAGCATTAAGGCTGCCATACCCGACACCCAGTTCCATGTGAAGTTATACTGGCACGTTTGGTCTGCTAGATCTCAGCTTCAGAAATTTAAAAAATTTAAATCAGCATTATGGGGTTATCCGCCGTATGCCGGGCTGAAAGACCCTGAATTTGCTTTACAATGCCACTATGTACTACCATTACCACATCTGGTTTGCCTTGGTTAATGATCATCGTGGGTTAAGCAATCAGAACACTATGAGTGGCTGCACAGATCCTTGGAAAGGGCAGTAGGAACTTGTTGATGTGCGTATCATTTGCCTAGAAATTTCGGGAGAGCAGAAGCGTCAGTAAGAAAGTCGTTGCTCGTCGAACAAAGAGTGGAGCCCTGACCTCAGGCTGCACAAGGGTCTTAGTCCCGGTGCAGGCCCAGCTCGAACTTGGGCTTCCTTGCGGACCCGATTGTGTCAATATGCTGCAACAGCGTAGGGGTCGGGGGCAGGGATATAGTGGATGGGGGCTTTGGGTATGCAGGACGTGGATAAGTACTAGTACGTACTGCTACTAGTAGTACGGTGTACATTTTTACATCAGGTACGTACTCCGTACTCACCCCCCTGTCGACGCAGCTAACACCCCGGCCCCTCCGCGAGCTGTCTTCGATGGGGCCAAGCGACCATACTCTAGGCTCGCTTTTGCTCCTCGGCCAGTTGATGAGAAGCGAGGAAGCCTCTAGCAACTCTGCGACCCTCTGGCTATCCCCCTTGTATAATTAGTAGTGACTCTTTACTTGCGACTTCTTAGCCTTCTAGACTTTTTCCATATGTTTATAAGAAGGACCCCTCCCCCCGATTTTTGCCACGCTCGCCTTTAAACTTTCCATCTGATTATCCTTCACAAATAAGTTTAATATCAAAACGTGATGGCTACAGTTTCCAATTCAAATTTGCCTCTTCATTCTATCCAAAAGTATCCCCACCTATACGAACACAGGCACAACGATTTCAATAATAACCGCCGCCGACAGTCGACAGAAGTACAGAACAGGCCTATAACTGTTGCCCAGACCTTTGATATCGGAACTGCCGTGAACGACACCCCCATCGACTCGCTACCTGACGATCTAATGCAATCCGAACATTGGGGTGCCGCCTTTGCACCAACACTTTCCAAAATGGGTCGCAGCACTCATCAACGGGAGTCATCATTGTCGTCCCTTGGTTCTACCGGTCCGGCTTCGCCGTACAACCACAACACATCGAACCCTCAAATTGCTATCACAGATTCTGGGAGTGATGGACTTTCTGAAATGCACGAGAGCGATAATGGCCATAACCATGGCGGTGGTGGTTATTATCACTTGTCCAAGCCTATGCCCGGGGGTTCATATTCCGGTTATCAAAATATGGATGGCACCATGTCCGAAATGGCCTATCCGATTACTATTCCAGGGCCAAATGATAGCAATATGAGCGCCAAGCCACGTAACGAGCAGAGAAGCTCGCTATTACCTGCTCCAGAGTTCTCTAGCAGCTCCCGGTCACATCCAACATCAGTGGCAAGTTCAGTGGCGGATGACTCACCGGCTACGCCAACTTTGAATGAAGCTGAGCTTGTGGATAAGCGCAGAAAAGGTAGGCGTCGCAATGTGTCAGATATCCTCAGCGAGAGCGAAAACTCACATCATGCAGCGGGGTATGGCGACGTGCCTAAACTTGGGCGTACTTTGACCGATGTATATAGCGATGAGCTGTATAGTCCCAACTTCGCCATCACTTCGACATCGCCTTCACAACCTGCTGTATCGGCACCCAATATGGAGGTATTCAGGCAGCGTTTGAGTGCTGCTAATACTCAGCACTTGAATGACGGGAATTCCCCCGTTTCCTCTGCTACCAGAAATATTCGAACCTCCCCATTCCGTGCCGGTTCCCCTCACGCGCCTGGTATCGACAACCATAGTCTCAGCCAAAGGTCCACGCAGTTCAACAGTGCAAGGCATATGCGAGAGCATGAGAAGGCACAAAAAGATGCGCAGTTTTACCAGCACCAGGTCGCTAGGCCTGGGACCGACACTCCCAACACTATTTCACCCAAAGACGCCATGCTGGAATTAAATGATCCTGAAGGTGACGGTCAGTTTCCTTTATTCCCTGCGGAGTCGAGCAACTTTGATATGGGCAACCTACCCAAGCTTCCTATGGTTTCTCAAGCAATGCCAACGCACCACACTGGTCATCAGCTCAATTATCTATCTCAAATGCCTATGGCTGTCCCCCATCAGTTCCATTTCTTGGGCCGTCAGCCTGGAGATTATTCACCATCCAGAGTGAATTCTGCCGGATCCAGCGAATCCGCCGGGAGCATTGTACAGCGGCCTATAAACACATTCGCTGGCTCTGGAACCTATACGTGCACCTATCATGGTTGTACCTTGCGATTCGAAACCCCGACGCTGTTGCAGAAGCATAAACGTGAGGGACACCGACAGCCCCAGGCGCTCGGGCGGCCACACGAAATGAACGGTATTTCATCCAATCTCATGAACAGTCAAGCCGGACCTCACAAATGCGACCGTATAAACCCTAGCACCGGAAAGCCTTGCGACACTGTCTTCTCTCGACCTTACGATCTTACAAGACACGAAGACACCATTCACAATGCTCGCAAACAAAAAGTCCGGTGCGATATCTGTACCGAGGAGAAGACATTCAGCCGTGCCGATGCACTTACGAGACACTACCGCGTGTGCCACCCTGATCAGGAGCTCCCAAGCAAGCATCGTCGCCGGGGTGGTTGTTAAGCAGATTTGGTTCTCGCGATCATATGTGCTGGATCTTCCAACCTGCTGCCAATGGTACGAAGTACGTGGTGGATGGCAGTCCATCGTCTGTTGGACGATGACGCGATGCGGCTTGCAGGATCATCCCCGATTCGCAAAGCAATGGATGATGCTGCATGACGTGGGCGGTAGACGAGGGGCTTGCTAGGCCCTGGCGATATAAAATGTGGGGACTGGGTCAAAGCCGATTTCAGGGTCCTGCAGGGTCCAGTACCACGCCTTTCCTTTTCAGACTTCTCAAAGCACTATGACATCACAGCATTCGCGCTATATAGCCTCTGACATCATTGGGTTAACGGCTTCCGCCCGCAAGCGCGAATATCTTCGTCAGACATTGACCACCAGTTTCACTACCTTAATTTGTGGGCTCGAAGAATGGGCAACGTTGCTGACCTGCACCTCTGCGTCAGCTTTCATGCTTGTTCACGTCAGACATCACACTTTTCTGCATTGTCGTATGCTTGGCTTTGATTACCCACGGAAATGATGCTGTCATGATACAGCTGGTGCCGCGCCGTTGTCCACCTCACCTCTCTACACTATCAACGACGGGGCAAGCCATGATTGCAGAGTAGTTTTGTTGGGCTTCGGTATGCATCACCACAATACTTCCTGGTACTTGCACATGGGATGGTGCTTGCTCTGATATCAATACTGGCATGGAAGGACGAGACTGCAAGGGAGTTATCTCCACCTTCAAGATATATCCGCTACGCTCAACACCATGTCCATGCCGCGTATGGACTCCCTCATTGATTCGGGCACCAAACATTCACCGACACGTTATATTTAATTTGCTCTTTCACAACACCTCTGTTGTACGTGGCTTGTATTGGAGTTTGGTTCTATTCTGTATTCTGATTTAAATTCAATCAGCGTGCAGCAACGTAAAGGTGCACGATTTTATGATAATTTTTAACTTGAAAATTAACATCTCATGACTGGCGATTTCCCGGCGGGGCGAAAAGAACAACAAATAAAGCGAGGCGTTTGGGGATATTTTGTTTATTTGGTTACGATCACGATCAAGAATAGATTAATAGGCAAATCATGACTAGGATCCCTGAAGTAGACCAAAATAGAATTGTACTCTTGACGATGTCTTTAATGTCATGTCCACACCATACTACTAGTATGGAATAAGCAATGAAGCTTTACGTTTATTGACAAGTTACTATGTAAGACTTAGGCCTATTAACATCAACACGGAGAGGTAGTCGGATACATCATGCTAACTTTCCTACGTTCAACGGCGGCTTTTGATTATAATAGTTCATTCTTCACTAGGAAAGCAATAAGCCCCGAGTTTGACATTAGCAATATAAGTACACATCACGATCAAAATTGGCACGGGTTTAGTCTTCACATATTCTAAAAAGGAATAAGGAGCCTGTAACGGCAATGGTCACACCAACAAGTAGGAAGGAGGCTTAACGAATGCATTATTCACCATATCACATTTCTTTTTTACGTACGTCCAAGAGAAGGCCCCAAACCAAGACCCTAAGCCATAACTACCAAAACCACTTTTAGGCGAAGTTCGAATTTTATTCGCCAAGAACAGCTCGGCGAGCATCGGCGTATAATGGTTTGATACCGGTCCAAGCCACGAACTGCATATATTTAGTAATGGCACGAACATCGTCAGAATTCTGAAACTAGGACTTACCTGATACCACCCTTGCGCTGCGAGGACCTCCAAGCCGGGTATTGTTGTCCAACCACCGGCCTCTTCGGCCAGCTGCATAACTGCTGTTTGGCGAGGCTTGTATGCCATTTCTAAGAGCAGTCGAGGCTGCTCAACCTGGGCGTTCATCCTGAGTATATTAACAATAATCTCACGCACACTTTCATCAATAGGTCTATCAGCCGGGATGGTGCTGATAACAACCGAAGGCTGAACCTTGACGTCGGCTGATGTAGTTAGAATCCCTAGGCAGTAGTTAGAAGGGAAGTCATTGATAAGCCTCTCAGCTTTTGACCTGTCGCGAGCGGCGACATATATGGGACTAAATCCCATGGAGTTAAGAGCATATATTGCAGCACGAGTAGTACCACCTGCTCCGATGACTAGCCCTGGGGACCCATCATTGACTGTTGCAACACCGCCACCACGAAGAGCAGATACCATCCCTTTCCAATCAGTATTATCGCCCAATAGCCGCTGGCGCCCCTTCAACTCGCCCTGGGTGACAATTGTATTGACAGCACCAATCACGCGAGCTGCTTCACTCAGGTCATCAAGGCGGCTCATGATGTCAAGTTTCAGCGGAATAGTGACAGATGCTCCACCAAATTCAGAACTGCGTAGCACTTCATCGACCTTAGCTACATCGTCCGTTTCCAGGAGGTTGTACTTGTGTGGAAGACCTGTACTGTGAAATAAACTATTGTGAAGTGCAGGCGAACGAGACTGCGAGATAGGCTTGCCAAAAAGGTAGAATTCCTGTCTCTCGATCCCACCAACAAGAGATAGGCTTTGCATGATCTCCACGGCAGATAGTTGCCCTGAAGCAGCCTTGAATGGCAACCCTGGATGAGAAACAGGAGTTAAGAAGCCGTTAAGAACACGGCTCAGTTTCCCCGCAACTCCCATGTTGAGCGCGATTATGGGGGTCTTGTGCGCTGCAAGCATCTTTTCTTTGAACTTGGCCAAGTCAAAGTTATCAGACATGGATGTAGCGACGCCAACAAGCTTGATGACATCGCCGAACTGGAGGGCGCGGTTATAGAATGCGACCCATGAAGCGTTCTTCCAGGACAGAGTACCCTGTGGGTCATGGTGGGAAGCGATGATCTTAGTTGAGCCTTTTGCCTCAACTATAGACTGTATGATGTCGGGCGGGCTATCAAGCTCAACGTCCAGATACTCAACGCCTAAACGAAGTGCGAGGCTATAGAGTCTATGGAGATCAGCGTGTGCGTCATTCGAAAATTTGCCCCCTTGGGAGACAGTGCGGACAGTGAAGATGATGGGGACCTTTGCGGCGTGTCTCAGGAGTGACACAGCCTTGATGATGTTCTCCGTACTTTGATCTTCAAGAAGGTCGACTCGAAGCTCGACAGCGTCTGAACCAACGACGAGTTGAGGGATCAAATCGATAGCGTCGTCAACCCTGGGCAAAGTCAAAGAAACGAAGAAACTCTGTTTCTTCGCTGCCACAGATGCGAGACAATCGCACCTACCACTTATTACGTCGACGAAAGTCCGAAAGTCGTCAGGTATGTGATCGGGTCGGCTAAGGCGCTCTGTATGAGGGCTGAAGTACATCAAGTTACTGCAATCATCGTACCACTGTCTCCGACGTTCGTAAACGCCACGAATCTCAGTGGTATAAGCAGGGCGTGTCTTATCCCTCATGAGATATTCAATAACCTGGTCTGTATCCCGATGAACACGGATAACTAACCCGCCCTTCTGGATATAACCTTTGAGCAGTTCACGAGCGGAAGGGGTTTCGACAATACCACCTCCGCAAGAAAACACATACCCAGTGTTGTGAGTCTCCATGACGTCTTTCAGAAGAGCAACTTCGTCTTGTCGAAAACCTTCCCAGCCTCTAGGACTGCCGATTATATCAGGTATTGTCATCTTAGCTCTCTTCTCCAACTCCTCGTCCAAATCGATAAACGTGTGATCAAGGAGGTTTGCCATTTGGCGGCCCGCAGTTGTCTTGCCTGCCCCCCTCATGCCTATGATGAAAATAGATTGCCGTGTAGTACTATGGTTTGTGGATGGCTCTTCGTGATTGGCCTCAGCATCGGCTCCATCGAGAGACACCTTGAATGATTGAGACAGAATATCCCACCACCCTGGCCATGTTTTACCAGTGCATTCCCTCTCACTTATCTGCGTTGAGTGCGGGGAAATCACTGAGAGAACACTAAAGCTCATTGCAACACGATGATCGTCATAGGAATGAATCTCGCTCTGAGGCTTTTCCAGTAATTTATGGGGGCGTCCATTGATCTCAATGCCATCGTCAAGTTCATCACACTTGACACCAAATTTGGCCAGCTGGAGCCTCATAGCGGCAATACGATTGCACTCTTTAACACGCTGGTTTGCGATGCCAGTGATTTGTGTTTTGCCATTCGCGACCGCGGCAAGAACCGATGCTGTGAGGAATGCATCCGTCATCGGCTCCATGTCGACGTGGGGAATGGCCCTGAGACTGCCTATAGGAGGGCCGGTGACTGTCGTAGACGTATCGCCTTGTTTGACTTCGCATCCCATCGGCCTCAAAACCTCGACCGCGAATCGGGCATCGCCCTGTAATGATTTAGAGCCGATGTTCGGAACAGTACAAGTTGTCCCGGTTATTGCAGCAACAGATAAAGGGTAAGTAGCAGAGCTAGCGTCGCTCTCAATAGTATACTCAGCGGGATTCTGATAGGCGGATTTGGGAATGTGATAGGTGTTCGGCTCTTCGGCGGACTTGACCACATCAACACCAAAGGCCGCCATCATTTGGATCGTCATGTCGATATACAGTTGAGAAATTGGTTTTCCACCAACGAGACGAAGGGTGACCGGCTTCTTGGCGTACGGAGCAGCCATGAGAATAGATGAGACGTACTGAGACGATACTGTGGCAGCCAGATCAATGTCTCCTCCCTCTAAACCCCCAGCCGCGTTTATTCGAAGTGGCAGACTCTTCTCTTGCTCGAGGTAATCAATAGTCACGCCGTTGTCCCTTAACGCGTCCACCAAGGGGCCAATTGGCCGTACTTTCATACGTGCGTTCCCTGTAAGGACTGTGGACTTGGTCTGCTCTGTTGAAGCGCAAAGAGCAAGGACTGTGGTGAGGAACCGAGAGGCTGTACCGGCATTGCCTATGTATAAGGGTTCATTCGTTGCCAAAAGCTTTCCGCCTTTTCCATCGACTATAACAACTTCGCCTGCATCTTCCCACCTGTAAGTTGCACCCCCTAGCTGCGCAATGGCTGAAAGCATGTACTCCGTGTCGTCAGAATGAAGTAGATTATGTATACGACAGCTGCCTGAGCCCAGAGCTGCCAGAATCAGCGCCCGGTTGGAAATACTCTTTGATCCTGGGGGCACCACGGTAACATCAAGATCAGAAGGTAGGCCTGGTGTAACGCGGACTGAGGGCGATAGGATAGTACGGATGCAACTGTCCTCCACAACGCTTGCCTTTTGTTCATGAGTCTTTCCTATAGCCGATAGAAGCACGATCTTTTTTGCTTTCCCATCGTTTTTCTTATCGACCCCCATCTTCTCGAGCATCAAATCCACATGACATTGCTTGCCCGCTGTGAGCTTAACAACGCGCTTATCCTGCAAAGATGTCGGGAGGCCGTAGCTAGCGATACATTTGACCAGTCGTGACACAGCGCTGGGTCGAAGCACGCCAAGGAATCGAGCAAGCTCGGCCTCTTTCACCATTCCGATAGCTACAGCTTCACCATGGAGAAGTTGAGGCGTCAGGATAGCCTCGATGGCATGTCCAATTGAGTGACCAAAGTTGAGCAAATTCCGCAACCCGCCTTCTCTTTCATCGCTGGAAACAACTTCAGCCTTGACTCGGGCGGATCCAACCACAATGCGTTGGAGAGTCTCCTGGATTGGCTTCAAACGGTCAGACCCCTTTGAACGGACGCAATCAAGAATATGTGAAGCAGATTGCTCAAGAGTAGCAAACTCGGACTCATCCCATATAGCGGCTGTCTTGACAACTTCGGCCATGCCATTTATGAATTCGCGGACGGGCAGAGTTTCAAGGAAAGTCAAGTCGATGTATATACGCCGGGGTTGCCAAAAGGCTCCAACCAAATTCTTACCCATGGGCGTATCGATGGCCGTCTTTCCTCCGATTGATGAGTCGACCATTGCGAGAAGTGTCGTGGGCACCTGGACAAAACGAACCCCTCGCATAAATGTAGCGGCCACATAACCAATCATATCCCCGATGACTCCTCCTCCGAGGGCAATAATGACAGTGTCACGAGTGCATTGCTGTGAGAGCATCCAATCCTCAATATCACCCTTTGTCTCTCGCGTTTTGGAAGCTTCGCCCGGTGGGATAGTAAAAGTCAGAAGGCGCGCAGGTTTGGGTGCTTTCGCTACAGCCAATTGGAACCTTTGTTGGAAGGCCGGTACATAGGTCTCGAAAAGATTCGTGTCGGTAATAAGGACGTAGGTTGATGACGGAACATTTTCGAGTAAATCGTGAGAAACGAAATCACGCCAGAGATCGTGGTTAACAAGTATATTGGGCTCGCCCAGAATAGAGATGCGCGTGGGCTCCCCAGCCTTGTGTTGGGCCATGATCAACTTCCCGAGTCAATGAAGGTCGACAACACGTAGAGCGTGCTGCAAAATCCCCTTTGCTCTAATCGAACCACCTTATGTGCTTATTCCGATAGCCAAAGGCGTAGGGCATCTGTGCTGGCTAGGTCCTTAGGGAATGAAGTTGGTAATGATTGAACGTTCTCTTCCTTTCAAACAATACTGTCATTGGGCCTGTCAGGGTCAGCGACATCGGCGGGCTATATCCGTGGCTGACACATGCCCCTCGCTGCCCCTCTATGTAATACTTGCAGTGTCAACGGGGTCCTTGCCTCCAAGATAGTAAGTACTTTAGCAAGCTTGCTAGTCCTACACGTAGCCTATATTACTACTACACCCCCCCTGGGAAGCAGGTAATCCACTCGCTATTATTTCCTACATAGTGAAGCCTAATTTTCCGCGCCGCAAGTCCCAGAACGCTACATTTGGTGTTCAAATAAATAGCACCATGTAAATATATTTGGTCATCCGCACATGGTGGGCATATTCAGATAGACGGAATGTATAATTTTGCCCAGACATTTAGGGCAATACGACAGCAACTGGTGGGCTAATCGATAAAAACCCAGCTACCCGAAGGTGCTCAGGGAAGAACTCGGCGAAAATATACTCGTTCAAATCCATCTTCAGTCCGTTTTCCGGTCACTTCGAACCCCATCTTCTCGTATAAAGTCAGGTTTTCATACATCTTGATGTTTGTAAATAGCGTCAAAGCTGCTCGGCCCTCTTGTTTGGCGAAATACTGAGCGAAGTTCATAAGGATACGGCCGTAGCCTTTCCCCTGGGCTTCAGGGTCTACAACCAAGTTATTGATCTTGACCGAGTCGTCGTCTGGAGCTACACCAAGAACAATAGAGCCCACAATCTTATTTGCTGTTTGTTCGTTGTGAGTTCGAAGGACGAATATATCATGGGATTCTAAGAGTTGGTTGTAGTTCGCCGTCATTGGTGCCGGTGGTTTGCCAATCCTTTCGATATACTTCGAATACGCAGCAGTGACGATTGCCTTGATATATGGGACATCTTCTAGAGATGCCCTCGTAAGGCTTAGACCAGAAGGTAGATCAGCACAGAAGTCATGCATGGTGTTGACGGGGAAAGAACGAAAATAAAATACCGCAGGCGTACCTAGGAAATAAGAAAAATTAAGTAAAAAAGGAATAAGTATTAAATTCAGAGAAAAGGTGCGTATAAGATACATAAATATAAAGAAAGTTAATAAATAATAAAATATAATAAAATATAATAATTATTATATTTATTATATATTTAATAATTATAAATTAATATTTTAATTTAAATAATTTTATTATTATTTATTTTTAATAAATATATATATATATATTATGAAACTTTTATATAAAACTTTTATATAAGATAATTATATTAACTTTATAAATTTAATTATTAAACGTAGTATATTTTTATAAGTAATATATATATATATATATATATATATATATAATATAACTTTAATATAAAGTAATTATAGCTAGTTTAATTATAGCTCTTAATAACTTATATAATTATTTTAAATATATATAATTTTAATTTATTTATTATATAATATATATATATATATTAATATTTATTTATATTTAAAATAATCATATAACTTATAGCTTATAAAAGACATATATATATTATTATATAATTTTATTATAATTAGTTTTATTTATATTAAAAGACTATAAAAATTTTATAAAAATTTTATATATTATAATATTATGTATTTATATAATTATTATAAGTTATTTTAAATATAATATTATATTTATAGAATCTTAAGATATAAATAATAATATTTTTTTTTAATCTTATCTTTTATAATTATATAAAATATTAAGAGGAAATTAATATATTATATAATTTTAAAATTTAATAAGAACTTAAATATTAAAAAAATTAAATATTAATTTTTAAGTTTTTTATATAAATTTATATTATATTTAAATTTAATATATAAATCATATTTTAAGTATTTTTATATTTTTAAACAATTAATAATATTATATTATATATAAGGTTTTTATATTTTCTTTTAAGAAAATCTTTTTTATTTACCTTAAATTATTATAATATTATTATAACCTTTTAGTTAGGTTAGTAAAGGTAGAAATAAAACTTATAATATATTTTATTAGTTAGTTTAATAATAATATTTATATATATTATTTAATATGAATATAATATAATTATATAATAAGTAAAATATATTATAATTTCTATAATATAATACAATAATATTTTTTTCTTATATTATATTATATATAAATATTAAATAATAATATAATTATAGTCTTAATTTATATTTAAGAAGTATTAATTAAGTATATTAAATAACTTTTTTTTAAATTTAATTTTATTTATTTATTTAATTTTCTTATATTATAAAAGTGTAAATTAATATTAAATATACTTTATATATTTTTTATATAAAATAATACTTGACTACATATTAGTAGTTTTATCTTAATAAACTAACTTTAATTTATAAAAACTATATAAGTAAGCTACTATAATCGTTAGTAAGCTATATAAACTTACTTAGTAGTAAGGTTATATATATTAGTTTTTTAGTTATAAATATAGTAATTTAGAACTTACTATACCTTAATAATAATAAGTATTAGTTATTACTATTAAAAGAAAATCTTTTTTTAATATTTTCTCGGGATAGGGAGACTTATTATATAAAGCTAAAGGTATAATTTATATGTTAATTAAATTTTTATTAGCTTTTTATTCTTATTATAAGTTTTATTAGTTTTTTCTAAACCGTTATTATAAGTTATAAATATTACATTTGATATTTTCTTTTATATTTTTCTAATTCTGTCTTCCTTTATATGTATATAATAGTTAATAGTAATATAACTGTTTATATAGTTTGAAAATTTACTACCGCCGTCTTACTTTTCCTTTTTAGAAATTTTAAAATAACTAAGTAATTATAAAAAATTAGGGTTTAAAATTTATTTTATATCTTGTATTATATAAAGATTTAATTAATAATCTATTATTTTTTTTATTAAGAATACTTTTAAAAATAAGGAAAATCTCCTTTTATATAAATTAAAGATCTTATATAAATTATATGACCCGCCTCGCTAATAATAATATAATATTATTTATAAATAACCCGCGGGGTATTCATTTATATTACTTGTTCTCTTATAAATATATATTACCGGTTATTTAATAAAACTATAATACTAAATTCTATAATTTATAAAATATTAAATATTAAAAAAAAATTATTAGTAAGTTATTTTTATTTATTTAATATATATATATATATTTAAAATAAAATAAGTAAGAAATTTTTAATATTATTTCTTTTCTTTTAAAAGTTAAATTCTTACTTTATTTATTTTAATATTTATCTATAATTAAATTTATATTATATTAATTTTAGCTTATAATACTTTTCTTAATATTATATATAAAACTATTCTAATATTATATATAAAACTATTCTAATATTAACTGATATATAAATAAATAAAGTAAAAAGCGTTATTATTATAACAAACTATTACTTTTTATTATTTTTTTAGCGCTAATATTAATATATTTATTAATTTGCTTACTCCTTTTTTTATTTGCTATTATTTTCTATATTATTTTATTTTATTTTAAGGTTATTAAATATTTATTTTATAATATAACTTCTTAAAAGCTTATATATTAAATTATTATAATTTTTTATATCTTATTATTTTTTAATTTTTAATTATAGTATATTATATTTTATATTATAAATTTTCTTTTAATATATTATCTTTTATTTATATATCTTATTTCTTAACTAAAAGTATATTAAGTTAGATTATAAATTTATTTATTTATATATTAAATATAAATTAATTATTTTTATTTTAGTTCAATTTATATAGTATATAAAAAATATATTTAAATATATTTAAGTAACTAAAGGTTATTATTATATTATATTTAATATATATATAATTAAGTTACCTTATTATATTAATTTATATTTATTAATTTAAATCTTAAATATATTTAATAATTTATATATATCTACTTAAATAATTAATAAATATTTATGATGTAATATTAATTAAGAAAATATTAAATATTAATATTAATTTATTTATAATAAAATATAATTATTAAGTATTACTTTCTCTATAAAATATAATTTAAAATCTCTTTATTTAATTTAATTTTTTTTAAAAATAATTTTTAAAAAAATTATGAATAAATAATAAGACTTTTATATTTTTATTTTATATATAAACCTTTTATAAAATAATATATATAATTAAAATAAATAATTAAGGAAATTAAAAGTAAATTTAAGCTTATTAATTATTATTGTTATTATTATATATTTTACGTAATTAATTATATAATTTTTAAGTAACTAGATAGAATATTAATAAAATATTAAATTAAAGGCGGGTATAAATATGAAGCATTTCTATATTTAATATTAATATAAGTAATATAATAAAAATAATTAGGAAGTAGAAAAAAAATTTATAAGGCTAGGAAATCTAAAAGAAAACGTTATAAATAAAGTAAAGAAGGCTTAATAAGTTAAATTATTTAGATTAATAAGTTTAATAATATAAGTAATGAAGTTAATACTTGCTTATAAGTTAGTCGACGCCTTAAAAGTTAAAATATAAATATAATATAAAATATAAAGAATTATAATAAAAAGAGTAACAATAAATATAAAGAAAAGAAAATTATAAGTTTATATAAAAAGGTAATATAAGAAATAATAAAAATATATTACTTATTATAATTTAAACAAACTATATTTAAAATTAAATAAAATGAATTCTATATATTAGAACTTATAAATTTAAAACTTACTTTATATAATAAAAATAAAATATAAAATATAAATAAAAATAATATAAACGAAAATAATATAAAAGACTTTTAAATATAATAAAATAATAAAAAAGCTATTATAAATATATAATAAATATAAAAATAAGATTTATTTATTTTAAATAAACTTAAAATTAGGTATAAAATAGCGCGAGAAAGGATTTATTTATAGCTCTAATATTAATAAATATAGAAAATATAATAGCGTTATAAAGGGGGTATATAAAACGTATAATTTAGGGTTTATATAAAGAAACTTTTTGTATCTTATATAAATATAAAAGTATCGCGATAAGTTATTAAATTATATAAAAACCCTTTTTATTAAGTAATTCAAGAATATAATTAATTATTTAGCCGTAACTAGCTTAAGGTTAGTCCGTTATATATTAGTTATATTATTTTTAAGTTTATATAATTAAAATTAATATATTTAAATATACTGTATAATAATTACTTAATAATATAGAAATTATTCTAAAATGTATATATTGGAATCTATATAATTATAAAAGTAATTATATTAATATATATATATATATATATATATATATAATTACATTTTTATATATATTAAGTTATTTATTATAATTATTAATATACATTATTATATATTATAAAGTTAAGTATATTATTGCTAATAAAATAAATGTAGGTTATATTATATATTAAGTAATTAACTTCATTAATATTTTTATACAGAATATTATACCCTTAAGTATAAAAATATAATTTTATAATTCAATTAAATAATAATTCTATATTTTTTATATTATATATATATATATATATATATTAAAATATAATTATTTAGAATTTATTTTATATATTACTTAGGTAAAATTATAATAAGTACTTATATATTATAAATACTTACTATATTAATAATTTTATATTAACTTCCTTATTTGTTATATTTATCTATATTAATATTAATTATATTTATATGTTACTTATTTATACCTTTATCCTTTTTTTTATTTCTCGCTTAATTTATACTTACTTTATTATTAAACTAAATTTATTATATTTCATATTTATTTATATAGCTTTTATTCTTATCTTAATATACTGAGTATTATTTTATTTTTATTTTAAATTATATAATATATATAATGATTAATAATATATTAGTATTTAATACTAAACTTCGTATTTTTTTAAAAAAAAAACTATAGTATTAAAATATAATATAATTAAATAAAAAATATATTTTTCTTTTACTTATACTTATAGTAATTACATTATATAGATAATACATAATAAAGCCCTTAATATTCTCTATATTTCTAACTATGAATAAGGTTATTGAAGGCTCTCAGTTTCCGATATTTTAATATAATATAAAATATACTTATTATATTTTTAAGTTAAATTTATTATTAAGAAAAAAACTATTAGAATATCGATAAAGTAAATTAGTTAAAGTTTAATAATATATAAAAATAGTATATGACAATAAATCTTAAGATAATTACGCCTTGTTATTTTTAGTGGCCTATTTAATAGGTTTAATAAAGTTAAAACTTAGAATATAAAAGGTTGTCTTATAATTTTAAAGGTCGTGTAACTCAACATTATATTAAATTAAAAATCTTATTATTTAACTTATTATATTTAATAGAAAGCCTATTATTATAAGCTAAGTATAGTTATATAATAAGATAAAAAGGTATAATATATAATTACTATAATTAATAATACTGATAAAAAAAGAAGTTAATATTATGCTTTAAGTTATAAAGTCTAAGTAATTATTAATATATATTAAAATATATATTTATACTTTATTTTTTATATCGCTACATATTTTCAAATTAATATATCTACCCTAACCTTTCTATTATAATTAATTCCTATCATTAATAAGTTTTATATATATTATTTATAAATAATTTATTATTTATTTAAGTTATAATCTTATTATTCTTTTTACTATAATAATTTTTTATTAATATATTTATAATATATATATATTTATAATAATATTATTAAAATGTATAAAATATATATTTTATTATACGAACTTTTATTTAATTTATTTTTTATATAAATTATATTACTTCTATATTCATAATATAATAATATCTTTATTAATATTTTTATATTTTTATAATATAAAATAAATTATATTGTTTATTTCTAATTAGAATATATTAAACTAGAAATACTTCTTATATACTAAATAATTAGGAATATACTATATATAAGAATATATATTTTGTAATAAGTAATAAAATAATTAAGATAAAATTTATATAAATATATAAATATATTTAATTAATATATATTATAATATATATATTATTTATAAATATTTAAATACTATACGTCTTAATCTTTAACTTATACTTATTATTTATAGTTTACTTAATAAATTAATATAATGTTTTATTAGCTTTATTACCCTTTCTAACTAAGTAAATATAATAATATTACTTTTTTTAAATAATGAGTATTATATTTAGTATTAATTAATATATATAGAATATATTTTATTTTAGTAAACTGAACGATTTATAAAAATTATAATTAAATAATATAAGTATATTTATACTTATATTAATAAATTTTAAATTTAAATTAAATATATTTAAAAAGTAATATATCAAACTATGAATATAAGACCGAAGTAGTAATTAATTTATAATTATAATAATAGTATAATTATCATTTCTACCTTAGTTACCAGGATTACTTTACCCTCTTGTACTATAAATCTCCATTTACTATATAAATCTTAGTTAATTAGCTAGTTTTTTGAAACTCATTATATAAAAAGTAATATATTAGAAATAAAACTTATATATACATATAATCAGTTACTTTTATATATATATTATTAGTTAGAATTATATATAAAATAAGTTATATTAAATTATTATACATATTTTCGTTAAGAATTTAAAATAAAAATATAATTCTAGACATATTATTTTAAATATTTCCTAAGTATTTATTATGAATAAATAAATAATACTTATATTTATAATATTAATAAAATATTTATTATATAATATATGAAGATAGCTATTTGGGATTTTATTATTTTTATATTTGTAAATAATTTATAAGTATTTAATATATTAAATATATTATAAAGTTATATATATTATAATTTTTAAATGATTTTAAAAAAATATAATCCTTTTATAAATAATAATAATACTAATAATATATATATATATATATATCTTATAAATATTATATTATATAAGTAAGATATTTTTAATATAAATATATCATAAAAAATAAACTTTCTTTACTAGTATAACTATAAATTATAATTTTCTATTTATAATATTCTAATATGAAGAAATTAATCTAAAATATAAATAACTTTTACATTAATTAAAAAATTATAATACAAAAATATTATACAAAAATATTATTATACTTTTAATAAATATTATAATTTTAATTTAGTATATAAGAAATTAAAAAGTATAGTAAAAGCCTTCTTTATCTCTTAGTCAAATTATTTACAATATATTAGCGATATTTATATATTAGTATTAATAATATACCTCGATATAAAGCTTATAATATAAGCCGTACTTATAATAAGGCCTCTAAGGTTCTTATATATATATAACCCTTAATATTATTTCTCTCTTATATAAATAAGTAAAAGTAGTTCTTAGAATTATGTATTAAGAAGTAAAGGTTGATATATATATACCTCTGTATTTTATAATATTAAGAAATATAAAAAGAAAAGAAAATATAACTAATAAAAAAGTATTTTACTTATAATCTACTTATAATATTATTGAAGAACTTAATTTCATTCACTAAATAAATTAAAATATAGAAGATTTACTAGTTTTATATTTATAACTATGTTTCTAAATAAGTACTATAATAAGTATATTAGGAACCACTATAGGTTATAAATCTTACCTTACGTAATTTTATTAAAATATAACGCCGATAGATTTATATATTAATATATAAGTATTTAAGTATTTATCTAAATATAAACTATTTTCAATATATAGTATTTTTATACTTTTATATAACTATATTAAGAATATTATATATATAATACTTAAAATTAATTTTATAATAAATATATTAAAAATAAATTATTTCTTATATTAAGGCGGATTATCGTAATAGAGACTTAATATATTATATTAGGATACTGTATATCTTAGGAATATATGTTTTATATTTATTATATAAAAGCTTAAGTATATATATAATAAGGTTAATACTTTTCTATAAATATATATCAAGTTATATATAAATTTAATATTATGATATATATATATATATATATTAGTTATTATATTAATAATATTTATTTATTAATTATACCTTAAAGCTTAGTTAATTTAGTTTATTAAATAATATATCTTATTTTATATATTATAGTATATTATACTTAAGTATAAGTAAAATATTTATTATATTTAATCATATTAAGACTTATTATTATATAATTAACTTTTTTATTATATTATATATATTTATATTTTTTGTTATAATATAGCAAATTATAATATTCGCTCTCAGAACTTTCCTTATTTATATAACTTTATTTTTATGTAATATATATTAAGTAAATTTATATATAAGGAATTCTAGTATACTTAAAATATTTAATTAAAAGTTTTATATAGTTATATTACTATAATATTTTTAATATAAAAAAAAGAACTTATAAAGTAATTTTATATACCTTAACTTAAATATATAAGGGCTTGTAAATAGTAGTAACTTATAGTTAGTAGGGGGTAGTAAGGTATATATATATTCTTATAGAAATGAAAGCGTTTTCTTAATAAAAATAAAAATAAATAAAGTAGTATTTAATAAGTTTTTTTCTATAATACATTCCTATTATAATAAACTTTTTATATTTGTATAAATAAGACTTAAAAATATATATCTTATTTTAAAATTCATTATGTAGAGAATAAATACCTAGGATAATTAAGAAAGTAATATAAGACTAGGTAATTACTATTACGCTATAAATAAATAGTAATAATAATAATTTTATTAGTTAAATAAGTATTAAGTTAATATTATATATATATAAAATTAATAATATACATAAAACCCTTAAAGTAAATAAAATTATATATTAAATTATATATATATAATTATTATTATTACATACCGTTATAAATTTAATAATTTAAAACGTTATAAGCTTTTCCCCCTTTAATTTTTAATTATTCCCGTTATATATTATACGACTTTATTATACTTACTAACCCCCCCTTATTATACTCCCTTACGGGCTTTAATATTTCGCGGTTTTTTATTTATATAGTTTCTTCGTTAACTATATTATATTTATATTTAATTTATATTAATTCAATATTATTCATCTTTTCGGTTATATTTATATTTATTTATATTTTGTACCTTTTATATTATTTTTATTATATTTATTAGTAATTATATATATTATATATATTATATATAAGTAATTTTACTTTATATATTGTATTATATAAAATGTATTCTTTCTTTTTATTATTATGACTAATAAGCTTATATTTATTTTTAGAGGTTTTTATTATTCTTTTTATTTTAATATATTATTATAGAATAGTATATTAGGTTTTATATATTTTATATTTAAATAATAATAAGGTTTATTATTTATAATTATAAATATTATACTTTTATAAATTTAGTATAAATTCTTATATGTCTTTATTAAATTTTGTATATTTTCTATCTTCTATTTTTAATTTTATTAATTATTTAATAAATCTTTTTTTATACCTTTAATATTTTTAATTTTTACTTATTTTTACTATAAAGCTTTGTTATATATATATCTTACTGATTATAAAATTATTAATTAAAATATAAGTAAGGTTATAGCTTTTTATAATTAAAGGTATAACTATTATTAATATATATTTTTATTTTTTATTTATAATATAGTTATAAGAAGTTATATTTTAATTATTTTGAAAATAACTTTTCTTATTATAATCATAGTATTATATTATATTAATAAATATACTCTAATATATAGGCTTATAAATATTATATAAAGTATATTAAGTTAAATATATTAAATATCGAAAAATTAAATAGTTCTTTATTATTTAATAATAAGATATTTTTAAGTAAATCTAATAAAAAAAGATATTTAAAAGATAAAATTTAAATAAGTTATATATAATGATTATTATATATATAGTATTATTTTTATTATTTATTTATATTTAAGTTTTTATTAGTTTTATTATATTTCTTAATATTTTCTATATATTTTTATTTTTATTTTAAAAACTATATTCATTATAGTAATATAATAAGTATATAATTAATACTTATTTTAAAATATTTTATTACTATTTTATAATATAATATTATTATAAGATTTATATAAATTTATTACGATTTCTTTAATATATTAAATACTTACTATTTTATATCATATATTATAAAGTTATATATACAATACTATAAAAGTATAGTAATAATAATATTTATAATAAATATATTTATAAATATAAAGTTTAATTAAATATTCAGTTAAATTAAAGTAATATAAGAAGTAATTTTAATTATATTCTTAACATTATACCACTATATAATTTTTAAATAAGAATATAAAAGTCTTAAATTTATATTCTTATTTCAAATTTATAGCTAGGTTACTAAATACTATAAAATATATAGGTCCGGTATAAGTATATATCTAATATATATATATACGTATATATAAATAGTATCTTAAAAAACTTATATTAAATATATTAAGAAAAATATAAAATATAAGATAAGTATAGTAATAAAAATTAGTCTTAAATATATTGTTAATATTACTTAAATATAGTTATAGGAGTTAAAGAAATAACTAGAATAAGAATATAATAATATAAAGAAAAACTATAATAATTAGACTTATAAGTAAAATTAAATATATAAGTAATATATATATATAAAGAAATATATATTTAATAATACTTAATAAAAGTTATATATAGCTTTTTATAACTTAACGCCCTACTCTCTCTACCTCCTTATAATAATTATGAAAGTTATATTTTGAATATTAATTACTTAATAAATATTAGTATAATTATAGAAATGTTATTTAAAAAGTAATCTTATAGTCTTTTTAATTTAAATATTATATCGCGTCTAAGATTTTATATAAGCTTACGGTATTTATAATATACTACCTTCTAGCCCTATTTTTAATTTATTTTTATATATTAATTATTATATTTCTATTTTTAAACTTCGCGTTTAGCTTATAATTAATTAATTTTGTTTTTATAAGCCTATATAATTTAGGTTTTTTTTACAAAAAACTTATTTTTATTGTTATTATTTTTATTAAGTTTTTTAATAATTCTATATATAATACCTCGAAAAGCTTATATAATATTATTATAATTATTTATTAATATTTAATTTCTTACTTATTATATATATATAAGGTATTATGAATATATTATTATATATAATTATTATATTTTTTAAGGTCTTAAGCCGGCCTTAAAAGGCCTGGGGCTTTAATTTAATTAGCGCGCGGCAATTATTTTTAATATCTTTTTAAAATTGATTAACTAAATCTTAATATCGCGAAAACTTATTTTAAATAAAAATTTATTAAAGGTCTCTTAATAAATTAATATAAAAACTATAATTATAAATTATTAAAGTCTATTATAAATTAAATTAAAAGCCTTTATAAAAATAAACATAAACTACTTTAGGTTACTTATAGGTTATAAAGTTATTAATTTAGCTTAGATATATAGCCTTAAAAGATTAATTAAACATTTTATTATTGAATTACTAACTTTAAAGCCTTAGGCCTATAAAAATAATAAAAAGCTTAACCCTTAAGCCCGCTATATTAATATATATAATAATAATCATTTTAATTTACAAGTTAAATTAATAATATAAAAAAACTTATTTATTTTTTTATTATATACTTTACCGGCCCTTATTTAACTTTCTACTAAGATAGTTTTATTTATATTATATATATAACTTTAGATAATTAATGTGGCCTTTATTTATATATTAAGTAATTTTTATAAATTACCTAAGGCCTTTTTTATAGTTTTTTATATATAAAAAGTTTTAAATTTTTATTTTTATTTTAAAATTATTATAGCGGTAAATAAAGTTATTTAATTACTTAATACTAACTTTATAATCTAAACAGTTAAGCTTATTAATTATTACATAAAATAATAAAATTAATAAGTCGAAAAAGCCTTTTTAATGGTTTTTCTTTTTTATTTAGTTAATAAAAGGGTATTTTCAAAGTTATAATAATTACTTCTTAGCTATATTTAATATATTATGATTTTTATTATCTTAAAGTCGCTTTTATAAAATATAGGGTAGAATCTTATAATATTTCTCGCGCGTTTAAAACAAAAATGATGTATGTTTATTATTTATTACTTATTATAATAATTCTTTGTATATACCTTTTTGCTTTAATAAGAATATAAGTTTTAATCAATGGAAATTATATATATATAAATAATAATTAAGTATTATTATATAAGAAAATAAAGACGTATCTCGCGATAATAAGGCGGTAAGGGGTAGCGCATTAAGTTATAAAGGACTTATATATATTAATATATATAGTAAATAAATTATTAGAAATCTAATAATTATTAAAATAATGACTATAAATGTTCCTAAAATATAATATAGTATAATATATATATTTAATTAAAAATATTACGTTATAATTTAAGTTTTTTATGTATATATAAAGCTCATTATTATTAGCATTTGTTAACCGTTAAATAATTTGGTAATCTAATATATTAAGTGCCTTACCTTATATATTAATAAAGGTCTATTAAATTAATATAATTTATATATACTATATGCTTTTAATAAGTGATCTCTATATTATATTCTATATATAATTAAGTATATTAATAAAAGAACTATTTATATAAGTAAATTATAAATACTTTATTAAGCCTATTTATAAAGTTTACGTAAATATATTTTATAAAGCTAGATTTATAATATTTTTACGAGATATATATATATATATATCTAAACTATATACTCTATATAATTAAACGAATTAGGATTTTTTTAAATATTCTTAATTATATAATATATTTATGGGGGTATAACTTAAAAAATAAAATTAGCTTCTATTTAAATTATTAAATTACTTATAGTATCTTTACTAAGTAGTATATAGTAACCTAATAGATATATTAAGTGGTATAGTAAACTATCTTATTTATATTTAGGTATATATACTATTCATAAGGTAATAATATTATTCTAAATATTATATTTATATAGTATATTAAAATTAAGCTCCTTATATTATATATTTATATATTACCTCCTAAGAATAAACTATTTAAACGTAGTGTGAATAAAGTTATATAATATATATAAAAGTTATATATAATGAATACTTTAGTTATTAAAATAAAAAAAATACTATTAATATAAATTATAATAAAAGTAAACTAGGTCCTAAAGAAAATATATCGACACTAAAATACTCATATTATAAATAATAAATTTAAAGAAAAAAGTACTAACTTAAAGTAGAAACTATTAAACTAAGATGGTATAATATATATATAGTAAAGTTAATTATATTTAATATCTGTACTATAAAAAGATAAATATTAAGATTTTTGAATTATATTTAAAATAATTTAAAATATACAAAAAAAATATGCTTCATTTTAATTTATTTTATACATACTTAGTATATTTATATAATACTACCTTATATCTTTATATATAATACCAAAAAAATATATTAGGTTATAATATAAGGCATATATATAATAATACTGCGTTTAAGTTATAACAAGGTAATAAATAAAGAAGCTCATATTACACTGACTGTAATAAAATAATAATATATAAAGAATACTAATAAAGTAAATACCGCCGATAATTAATAAGTAATTTAAGGAAAGTATTATTATATTCTGAATTTTAAGTACATATAAATATTTTAATTCGGTTAATATTTATTATTTTACCTTACTTATATTAATATAGAACTTACTATTAAATGTTATAGAGGAAGAGTATATAACCGAGATTAGATAGTATGAATTAATTGTTAAATTAAAATAATTATTTTAAGCTTATTAGCCTTCTTTATACTTATTTCCTTTTTCTAACTTTATAGTTTTTTTAAAATATAATAAAGTATATATTTATTCTAACTTTAAAAAATGTGTATTAGTTTGCTAATAACTTTATATTAAATATAAATATATTTAGCCTAGCTATTTAAAATACTTCTCGCTATAAGTATTTTTATTAAGTATAGCTATTTATATAGGCTTTCTTATATTAATATCTTATAAATTAAGGTATTTTAATATCGGGCATCTTATATAATTATTATATATATAATAAATAAATAAACCCATTTTTAATAATAAGACTTTTATTAGTTTATTTTTTATATCTTGATTGATTATTTTAAATGTTTCTCGGGTTTTAGATTATAATAAATTAATTAATTTAATACTATTAATAATTTCTTATATTTCTTAACCGACATACGCTTAGAGTTTAATAACTCTATTTATCTCTCATCTTATTTTCAATAGCTATATTAATATATTAACCATATATAATGTTTTTTATCTAAAAACTGCCTTAAAATATAAATCATATAAACTTTATCTTTTATAGAAAATGACCTATAATAATATTTTCTAATAAGCTTTATATATAATAGCTACCGTAGTAATATCTTGAGGCTATTATTATTCTATTTAATTATATTATATATTTTTAATATTTTAAGCTTTAATTATCCTTACTATGTTATTAAATTAACTATTTATATTTAATTAGCTTATAAAAATTAATGTCCTCGTTAACTTAACTTTATTATACTTAGTTATGTAAAATGCTTAAAATAATTTATTAAAAATATAATAATTCTTTTTAGCCGTAAGATTAGCGGTAATATTAATACATATTTTCTTATACTTATAATAATTATATTATACAGTAAGGAATATATCAAATTAAATTAAATTAAATATCTAGTTTAAATAATATTAGCAATTTATTAGTTAGTAAGCTAAGAAAAGCTATTTATCTATTTCGTACTTTTTAAGAGGCTTATTATTACATACCGTTATTAATATAGCCAGTGAACCTATTAATTTAGTAATAATAATTATAATTATTAAACCTAAGACCTTAAAGCCTTACTACCTAAGGCTAGCTTAGGTTTTCGTTATAATTTATATTTAGTTAGCTTTAGATAATTACGTATCAAAAATATTAAGAATTAATCGTTAATTCAATTTATAAACGCATTTATAAGTATAAACTTCGTAACTTATAACGGGCCTTAGTCGGGGCCCTAATGAAATACCTTGTTTTTATGAATCTGAATAGTAATTTATATATATATATTATGTATTATATATTAATATTAGTAAGTATTTCTTCTTATTATAATAATATTTAATTATTTATAAGTCCGACTTTTATTTATATTAATAATATAAATATAGCTATATACTTACTTTCTAAGCTAATAAGCTTAGTTCTTATCTTTAATTTATATATTACTCATAGTAAGTTTGATATATAATTATTCTTTATAATATTTTAGTATAATAATAATAATATATTAATTAATAACGTTTTTAATTATAACTATTATTATATTGTTAGAATACTTTTTAAAAATATACTAAATTAATTTTTCTTTATTAATATTAAGTAAATATAAATTATATTATTATCTATATAATATATATACTTAATAATATACTATAAACCTAATTTTAAAAAACCTAAGTAATATAAAATAATATATTTTTAAAGTATTAACTAATAAATATTAATACGTATAAGTTATTTTTAACAATAATAGTCTTTTAATATATAATAACGATATTATATCCTCTTTAACTTATTGTAAATGAAGTAGGTTTAATAACTATAAGTAAATAATATATATTAAGATAATTAACGTTGGTTTTATATAATAAAGCTTAAGTTTTCAAATTAATTTTATTTTTAATTATTACTTACTATTTAGTTAACTTATAATTATAATATATAGTTATTTTATAATAGTCTTTGTTAGTTAAAATTATCGTTAAAATAATAAGTTTGATATTTAAACCTATATATATATATATTACGTATAAATACTATAACCGTTTTAATAATTATTAACATTTTATACGTTATAATAAGAAGCGGTTTCTATGTTAAATAGAGTATATATATTAAATATATTTTACTACTTAGTAAGCTTATTTATATGAATTAATTTAACTATTATATAAATATTCTTACTATATTTCCTAGCTTATGTATATATATATATACTTATTTACTTAATAAAACTATTTTATTTTATTATATAATTTTAGGTTAATTCTAAGTAGTATATTACTATATATTACTTTAATATATTATTTTTATCGTTAAGGTATTTATATTGATAGTATTTTTAATTAAATATAACTTATTATAAGGTTTATAATTTATACACTTATTGTAAATATATTTATTTTATACTTATTAATATATCTAATTTAATTAAACTCGATTTATAATTTTCCTCTAAAAAGCAAAGTATTATATAAATTTCTTATTATTTATACCTCCTTTATATAGTTATTTAGTTTATTTAGAAACTACTTAAAATAATAAGCGCCCTATATAATAAACAAATCGTTACACGATTATGTAAGTATTATCGCGGTACTAAGTGACTAGAACGTAACAATAACGGTTATAAGATATATATTACCGCAATACTTACTATACTATTATAATATAGCTTAAAAGCCACTACAATATGTAATAAAAATATTAACTTAGAATAATAATATATAAAACCTAGTGAATTGATATACTGAATATAAAAAAGAATAGTTAGATTATATACTATTATATTAATAAATCTTATGAGAAATATAATAAAATTAAGACTAAGCTTAAAATAAGTAAATACCAAAACTTAAATGTCATATATATATAGTGATAATTATAAAAAGCTTATATAAATATAAGCTTTGTTAATATACCTTTACTTTCTTTATTTAAAATTGATTTTTTTATAATTTCTAATTTTTTATTAACTTTATATAATAATAATTATTTTATAAAATTATATAAGATTTTTCAAGTTTTAGTATATTAATATATACAATTTAATATATTTTAAATAAAGTTATTAAAATATCTTATATATTTCTTAATATAAATTATATTTATAATTATACAGAATTAAATTTATTAAAGTAATTTAATTTATATTTATACTAATAATAATAAAAGCCTCACTTAGGAAAAGCTTAAACCTACTTAATTAATTTATTTTAAGAAATGTAATATTTATTTATTTATTTTACGCTAATTACTAGTAGCTATTTCTAGTATTTAGTTTCTTTTTATATTTAAAAGGGAAAAACAATTCCTAGTGAAATAACCTTTTCGTTATCTTATCGTGCCTGTAGGTCTTCCATATCATACTTATTTAGAAGAGTTTTATTCGCTCTCGCGTTCTTACTTTCGTCTAACGGGGTAGTCTTTAAATATATAGGTTTCGAGAAACGTACCCCTTTACTATACTCTCGCCGGATAGAAGATAACAGTATTAAAGAAGAATAAAAATAAAAATATAAATTTAATTAATATAATTAAATTCAATTTAAAAACCCTATAATTATAATAGAAAAATAAGGTAAGTTTTTTTAATTAATAACTCGCGTAAATTTAATAATAATAAATACTATTTTATATATAAACTTAAACCCTTAGTTTTTAATTTAATTATTATATAAATTATTATATTATTTTATATACCTTTATAGTGTTATATATATAATATTTTATATTTTCTTTATTATAATTAAAGTTTAAAAATTATAAATATAGTTTTTAATATATAATATTTATTTTTAATATATATATATAATATATATAATTAATATTTTTCTTATTTATTATTAGTATATAATTATTATAAAGTTTATAAAAGAAGATTTTATTAATTAATTGCCTTACTAAAACCTAAATTCTTTAAATTTAGCGTTATTAATTATTATAAAATGTAATTTTTTTATATACTTATTATAAAGTTTATACTTATAAGAAAAACCTTTATTTTATTTTTAATAAAGTAAAGGTATTATTAATATAAGTAATATAATTATTTATTTACAGTATTATATATTTAGCTTACTACTTTACTTATAAATTTCTTTTAAGACGTTTACTAATAAGAACTATATTTCAAACATTATCGTCTATATATTCTTAGCTTATTATAATTAAATAATATACTAAGTTATATAAATTAAATATGTAGGCGAAATAAATATAAGTATATTAAGTAAAGGTTCTATATATATATATATATATTATTATTATTATTATTATTATTATTATTATTATAAATACTTACCTCTATTATTAATAGCTTATATTTTAAATATTATTCTCTATAAAATTAAATTAATATATTTTTCAAACTTTTTTATTTATATAATTTTATATTATAATTTAGTTTTATATTTTAACTTACTATTATATTAACTATATTAACGTAAATAATTAAGATATATCTTATTTATAATTAATTTTAATTTTATTAATTCTTTTATTTATTAATTGAATATATATAGCTTATAGCGTGGGTAAGGTCATAAGTCTATACTACGCGCCTTTTCATACCGCCTAGGACCGTAATTATAATAAATAACGATATGTTAATAGTAGCTATAGCTAAAACTATAGCTAAAACTATAATAGAAATATTTTTATAAATAATAAACATAAAGCCTCATATATCGCTAGCTATAAAGACTACAGCGAGAAGAAATACAGCCTTACCCATATCTTAGTTAATAGTCTTATAATAAATATAATATTTATAAAAAAAAGGTTTTCGCGGCGTTTATAATAAGATATTTATAATTAAAAATACTTTTTATATTAACTTTCTTTATATTTAGTTATTTCTACTTTTTATAGCTTTAATAATATACCTTAAATATTAAATATTAAATTCTTATTATTATAAAAATATATATCTTTAAATATTTAAATATAATTCACTTTAAATTTAATATATTAATAATATATATACTATATTTTTTTATTATTTATTTGTTTATATAAATTAAAATATTATATATATATATTATTAAGAACCTTTTAATATTTTTAAAGGCTTATATTAATATATTAATATATTATTAGAATATTATTTTTTTCCGCGATATAAATTTTATAATATATATATATATATATATATATATATATATTTAACTTTATATATTTTATTTTCTTTTTCTTTTCTTTATTAATTATAAAAAGTATTAATTTTATTATATAATTTTTGGTATGAAGATAATTTATTAACTTTTATTTTATTAAATAATAATATTAAGCCTTAAACTTTATAAAAAGGCTATATATAAGTTTTATTTTTACCTAAGTTATTTTTAAAACTTTTATATATAAAATTATTAAAACCTAATTTTATTAATTTCTATATATTTTAAATTTAACTTTATTAAATTTATTTCTTAGTTATATAATTTTTTTATATTTTATATTATAAATTAAGTTTATATTAAACTTATTATAATTTCTTTATATTTTACTTATAATCTTTATAAAATAATATTTATTAAAAATCCTAAAATAATATATATTTAAGTTATAAAGTTTATTAAATAATATTAACTTTAATATTTCTTAATTATATTATATTTTTAAAATAATATTAATTATTAATATATTTAATTAATTTAAAAATATATTTATTAATATATTTAATATTTTAAATAAGTAATATTTTTATTTTTATTATAATATTATAAAAAATTATTATTTTAACTAATATAATTTTATTTTATATTTATATTTTAGTTTTAATCTTTTAATTTTCTAGGTTTTTAATTTTATAATAATTAATATAATATATTTATAATTATACTTATAAAGCTTATTATTTAAATAAATTTTAAGTTTTTATAATTTTATTTCGCTAGCTTAATTAGTATTATTTATTATAAAAAAATTAAATTTAAATTTTTTTTAAAAAATACCTTTTTTTTTAAAAATAATTAACTTTATATTTATAGTTAATAATATTTATTTTAAATATAATATAAAGTTATTTAATAAAATAAATATTAAATATTTATTAAATATTATTATATTAAATATTTACTTTTTAAAAGTTTTTTTTATAATTTATTAAATTTATTAAAAATAATTCTTATTATATATTTATTTTTATTTATACCCGGGCTAGGCTTAGTTTATATATATAATATCTATAATATAATAAAGATAAAGTAATTTAATTATAATAAACTAGCTTTAAGGCGTTTATAATTAAGTATTAATTATAATATTAAATTACTTAAAAAAAGTATTTTATATAATTTAAGAACTTATAATAAATTTTTTATTTTTATAATTTAAAGAAAAATTTCTAATATATACTTTAATTTAAACCTTTTTTTAAAAAAAAAATTTAATTTAACTTTTTTATATATTATATAAAAATAATTTAAATATAATAAATATATAATAAATATAAAAATATAATAAAATTAATAAGATATTAAATTAAATATTAATAAAATATTAAATAATTAAAGAAATATAAAAAATTAATAATAAACAATATAAAAAATTATAATAATTAAAAATACTTATAATATAAAAATATATATTATAATTAAAATTAATAAACTAAAAATAAAACCATAATTATAATTATAAACGCGCGTTATTAATAATAATAATAATAATAATAATAATAAAAGCTAGTTATTATAATATAATTTTTCTTTATATATTTATAAAAAAAATCTACTTTGCTACTATATACCGTTATTCCTAACTAGAATAACCTAATACCTTGTCCCATATCGCCCCCCCCTCTGATTATAACCCCCCTACACGGAGGATCAAAATATCACAGATCCTCAGGGTTGATACATGCCTCTTCGCAGATCTCCGTGTACTGTATGAGTCTTCCAGGGTTATTGGTGCAGTCTTCACCAATGGGATAGTATCGCTCGACGGACCAGAGGAAGCTCCAAGGGTTGTAATTGAAGACTGTAGGAACCATGGGACCTTGCTGGCGGAAGAGCATCAAGTTATCTATCACGACGTTAGCCTATGTCTCGCATTATCAAATGGCAAGCAGACAGGATGGACGCACCCTCAAAACGACCGACAGCCTCAGTGTTGTTTGCACCGCGCATACCAAAACCGATACCAGTCACATGCCAATCCACGCCCTTCATTTCGTTGGCCAACAGACTGATGTCCATCTCTGGACCAGAAAGTACCATGGCAACGTTATAACCTGCAGCGACCATTTCCGCGGTGCTGTTTCTGATGGCGCCGTCAGCTTCCTCGGGAGGATACCCTTGGTCAATGACCATTTTGTGATAAGCGGGGAAGCCGCTAGGTGACTGTTAGCCTGCCGCTTCTTCTATACCGCTTGTGAACGCATGATTTTTACTTACGTGTAGAAGACGTTGATTTGGCCACAGCCCCAGGTGTGGTTATTTGGAGGGATTTGAAAAGTGTTCGGTAGGATACTGGCATAACCAGCCGCAGCGAGGCCGAGGATGGCGGTGAACTTGAATGATGGCATGATGAAAAGCGTGATAAGAATCGACTTGCGAACTCTCGCTGTGCTGCCAAAAAGAGGAGCAACTCGGGAACGAGGGGGGGGGGCGAACGTTTGAGTATAAATACTTTTCAAGCAGATCCCCTACCTCTCATCAATCGAGTCTCACCCAAGTCTCCAAATGGTAGTCCAGGATCATCCATCTATATTGCGAACCCCTGCATCAAGCATTTTCTTTTCCTCATGCCCTCGTGCAAGCCTGCTCTGTCTCGATGCAACCAATACTTCTCCAGACAAGCATCAATACTAATACACTCGCAGAACCAGCCAGAGCCAAGCCTTCCCCTAGACCAGTGATACAGTAAGCCTGGATATGCCTATGTCGCCGACTTCAAATTACCTATCTGGTAATCGGTACAGAACGGGTTGCTCTTCAAACATGGGCTCGGTATACCGAGAACACCGGTGGATACTAACACCGGGCTGGGGTTATGTACTCCGTTTGATACCTGTTACTCGGGGATTATTATTCAGTCCCTTGTTTTTGGTCGATCAGGATTCTCTGTTTCGTACATTAGCGCCTTGGTCGAACATGAAAAATGGGTACACTGAATCACCGGAATACCGAATATCAGTGCAGGAAGTGCTATTATTATAAATGTATTAAACCTGGGGGCCGGATAAAATCTAACAAGAACAACCGATCCCGAGATGGCGATGCGCGATATGCCGACCTTACAACTGACCGACTCAGGGGCCCGAAGGGATGCGCCCGGCAGACAGGGGCAGTACATATGGGCTGACATCTTATCATCACTTGGCTAATTAATGTTTGCTAACACCGATAAGCTTGGAGGCATCCCGCAGTCTCTTCTCGACGTAAAAGATGTTATTGACTATGGACTATGGATAGCGAATAAGTACTTTATGTACTCCATACCTACATACGTACTCAGTACCCCGTAGACTTGCAGTGTTACATGCACCATAGTGTCCTGCATTCTTTTTTATCCTTCTAGCCCGCCGTAACCCGTCCCGTGTTGATTTCCAATATGTTGATTGAAAGCTTCTGGATGCTATGAAGAGTTCAAGGGCCAAGGAGAAAAAAACAACATCATACTGCAAAAAATAGGCTCTGCTGAGACAAAGATATGGTCATGATTAGATTTATGGAGTACGACCTGCCTTTGCTCATATGGAATCCGCACCCACGTACTGCGTTATACTTCGTACACTCAACCCCTACATATCAAAAGTACTACTGTAGTATTACTTTCTGCTTGGACCTCATCTCCACTGAATCTCCCGTTTCTTCGATCGAGATAAACCCAAGCTAGTGCACAAGCTAGCTGAGAAATGTCGGGGGTCGGAATTCCGCAAATCGCCGCACAGGGACCAGTTATATGTAAACGTTACCAACTTCACAATATCCCCCAATGCGTCCCTCCGAGCACGGATCAATCTACACGGCTAGACGACTGATGCCTCGTACAGTAATGAAGGATCAGAAAGAATGATTCTCTACACGGCGCTCTCAGCCGTATTTGCGTTTTACTACAAGTCATAAATACGAAGTAGGCTCTCGAAATGATCTCCTCTTGATGCCCGTAAACTTAGCAACATTTCATTCCCCCGTGCTCAAAATGGCTGTTAATATTGTCTCTTTGCTCCCAATTTTGGCCACGAGTGCTTTTGCTCAGAGTATTACGCCCCAGGACCGACCCTTTGGAGGGTTGCCGTTTGATTTCCCCAAAACCAAAACTCCGGAACGAATGAATATTTCCGTAGACTCGTCCCTCATCGATCTTGCTCTGAGAAAAGTGCACGATTACCGACCATCATTCGATATTGATGACGATTGGTCCATAGAAGGTCCTTCCGAAGTTAACATCACCAGCGCCGTTGACTATTGGAAAAATCACTATAGCTGGAACGACATACAAGCTGAGATAAACGAAAAGTTCGAACACTATGCCACCTCGGTTCCCGGAAACGGAAACTATAAACCTGATATCCCGCTACACTTCCTTCATCACAGATCAAGTAATGCCTCGTCAGTCCCATTGCTTCTGCTCCACGGCTGGCCTTCTACATCCTTGGAGTGGGCAAATGTGATCGAACCCCTCACACAATATGGGAACCGGTCTTTTCACATTGTTGCCCCTGACCTCCCTGGGTTTGGCTTCAGCCCCGCACCAACGCAGCCTCTGGGGCCACGAGAGATGGGAAAGGCCTTTGATGCTTTGATGAAGCAGCTCGGATACGAGACATACGGCGTTGTCTCGACCGACCTGGGTTGGGTCGTAGGCATGTGGATGGTACATGATGCTCACAGCAGCATCATCGGTCATTTTTGTGACTTCTGGCAGGGGCGCCCGGATGAGTCTGATCTCACCCGGTACAAGAAGAATGAAACCGCGCCTGAAGAGAATGCGGTCATCGAAGCTGGCAAAGTGTGGTCAAGCCTGCATTCGGTGTATTCTTTGGTCCATGGTCAGAAACCACAGGCCTTGGCCATCGCTCTGTCCGACAGTCCTGTTGGCTTACTGGGTTGGTATTGGGATGTCAACTACGCAACTAGTGACGGCTATGCTTATAGTTTCAAAGAGCTCATTACGGATACCTTGATGTTGTGGATCCCCGGCGTTTACAACAACATAAGAGCTTATAGGGAGATATTTAAGGTAAAACTTTACATCTAACACTGGCTGTGACCATCGCTATTCTCTTATTGATACCTTGTGCTAATTATATGACACAGCCCGAGAGTATGAGCTTTCCAACATCCAGCGTGCCTTTGGGGGTGACTGAATGGGGCTGGGGCCAGGGTCCATTCCCAGCTCTTAGTAGTTTGCCCTTTGTGGTAAGTTGATGTCCGCTGAAGATTGAGTTGCACATTTATTGACAGTATTTCTCAAGCCTGAGAGTTGGATTCTCCGTGCTTTCAACTTGGTATTCTTTAGGAGGCACGAGACTGGGGGACATTTTCCTGCCATCAGCCGCCCTGACGCATGGGTTGAGGATGTCCAACTCTTTTTCTCGCAACTCTAGTCGCAGTTCAATATTACAGAACAAGGGGTGAACATACATGAAAGCGAAAAAAAAAGGCTTGCAACTGATAGCCTAGACTGGACTAATTCGACTACAGTGAATCTGGTTCTGTCTTTGGTACTCAGCACGCCAGCTTAGTTCCCAACGCGAACAAACCCAGACACGAATTGTGAAAGTATCCAAGCTTCATATCCTGTGTTTTAGTTTCGTGTTTGGGGCTGACGAAAAAAAAGGGGGAGGGGTAAATATAAAGTGGCTGCGAGGCCAAGGTAGTTTGCAGCATGGTGCTGGATGTCAGAATATGTATAATCCATATCCAAGTCAGCTTCCTGGCATGAGGTCGGTTCTCCAAGATATTCGGTAGCTGGAAGCAGGATTAGTTTTGTTGATAAGAGTTTCTTAATGAAGTTGGTAGAGATGGGGAGCGTAAGCACGTTTGTATTCTACATAATATTGCAAGCTATACGTAGGGCTTGCCGTAAACATATGATCTGAAAATTGCACCTCTATACTTCTCATATTGCACCACAGTTCTGATTCCGAGACCTATGTGATTTTAAGTAGCCCCGAACCTTGCTTTTATTTTGGGGGCTAAACCCCTGACTTTGAATCAATACACAAAAGCCCGAGTACATATTTTGAGATAGAAGGAGAAGAACGCCGCCCAAGTGACGGGGATGTCATGTAGCCTGCTTAGTAGTTCTCCTGAACCGAGTTTGGCACACCATAAGTCTTTATAAACTCAAATAATAATAAGCTATGAAAGTTAGCTTTGCGTCTTGCCACTAGGCCTCTCACAACTTTTCTTACCTGTATCAACTTTTCCGTGAGGGCGCAGCACTCTTGCTGGTTTTCCCCCGCAGTAGCTACGGAGCATGCTCTCCAAAGGCCACTGAAGCCCTTATCCTCAAGAACGTCCGCCATCGAAACGGCCATATCTATGGCCTGCGCATACGAGATATCTTCCGATAGCGTTCGTAAGAGCTGGTGCGCGGCTTCAAGAGTAGTGGAGTTCTGCCCGTGGAGCAGAACGTCGTCTAGGATTGGCCGCAAAGCGCCGGTACTGTTTGCTAGTCAGGTCTCTGCAAGGAAAAAACAAACATTGATACGTTATACTTACAGATGAAGCATCACGCGATGGCGAGCTTTTGCCAACTCTTTCAGCCACTGCAAAGTGCGGACTTGAACACTGTCCTCTAGGTACTGGAAATCAACAAGCTCAATAGATGATAAGACGAGCAAGTCATCATCACTAAAAGCAGCGACATCGTCTATATGGCGCTGAACTGATACGGTGTAGTCTTCATCAGAAGTGATGCCTGCCAACCATAGGCTATCCTTGAGTTCCTCATAGCCTATAGCTCGAGCTCGGATAAGTGCCAGGTAAGGAGAGCCGGGCACGGAGACGCGGCGAGTCCCAGGAGCGGCATCAGGACTCCAGGTTGTCATCTCAAGGAAAGATGCTAGCACCCGCATAGTTGTCGGTCTAGTTGCAGTATCCGTGAGACCTCGGGATAAACAAGCGCACACAGCGAGGTGGAATGTTTCTTCATCGAAATAAATCCCGTAGGCTTCATCTAGAGGCACAGCGGCCTCCTCAATCTGACCTCGCCCTTGTAGGAGCTCACTAACCATACTTTCGCCACGTATATCACCCACCGTACCGATGTTCGATAGTACCGCCTCTAAGAAATGAGCGGCGCAGTTGAATAGAGCGGGTGGGAAGAGGCGGACAAGCGCGATAGCAAGCCAAAAGAGTTGCAGACCGTATCGTGACGCTGATGGCAGCTTGGCCATCATTTTGGATAGTGATGTGACAATAGAGACGAGCAAGTCATTGCTGTCATCCTCGTCAAAGCGACTCACGCTACTTCTCAAAGCAACAAGAACTTGGTATAACAGGTCGTCATCAACTTCTTCCCGTGCTAAATAGCCCATCACAGCGAATGCTTTGGGCTGAATAGCCGGATTGTTTTGAAATGCCGTGCTCGCCACGAGGCTCATCCATCTGGACCTCCAAGCGTTCGCCATGTCGACTGAAGGCGCTGCCACGGCGCAGATGTCGAATAAAAGAGCAGCGAGGTTTTCTGTGGCAGCTAGAGCTGCTCCGGAGTCCTGTACTGTCGACACAGAAGCCCCGTCCCTAGTGAAGGTAGGTGCAGCAGAGAAAAGGTCCCCTCTAGGCTCGCACAATGAGTCCAGAGTTGTTTTGAGTTTTCCTGCCTTGACATCATCCAACACGAAGGATGTGTACGCCGCATGAATGGAGTTGATCAGAAGCCTGTGCACCAACGTCCGCATAGTCTGACCGCCAGTGTTCGCAAGCATCGTCACCACGTGGAATGTTTCGGGCAAGAAGAGCTGGGCTTGTACACCGCTGTCGAATGACAGTGCCAAACAGAACTGCACAAGAACGCATATCTCAGGCCAAACGGCGTTTTCCGGCAAATACTTAGTAGGTCTTAGGGATGACCGGTTGAGCGCTTTCCGGAGCCTTGAAAGAATCTTGCCCCTCAACGTTAGGCTACCTATGCCCACAACAATCGATGAGAGTATTTCGAGTGTTTCCTCTTCCACTTCATAACCCATCGCTGTTTTAAGAAGCTCCTCAAGGAAAATGTCGAGCAAAACTTCGTCTTGAGCAAGTACCGGCCAGACAACCTGTTCAAGGGTATACGATAGTAATCCGTAGTTGAGGATAGAAAGGTCGATTAGTTTACGGAAGAGTGTGGCGATTTTCTCCCTCCCCTTTTCGGCATCAGCGTCCTGTGATAAGACGTTCGTTCGAAGTCCAGCCAACCACGGAGCCATATATGCCAGGCTCAACGCCTTCTGATTATCGGGGAAACTTTCCCAACCAACGAAGAACTCGGTGAGGAAGTCAGAGGTCAAGCGTGGCTCGGTGCGAGCGAGCTCTTTGCTGATATTGACGATAAACCTGGTAGCGTCGAGCGGAATGCATACATCTATATGACTTAGTCTCCACGTTACTGTCTAGGCATGGGTGCAGTCACATACCTTTTGCGCACACGAGCCTGGATGCGGCGCTGAACTTGAAGGCTTTGCATAACGCTCCAAGGAGATTATATGATGATAGGCGGAGGGTATTGTCCAGACTTGATAGATTGGTGAGGGCCAGGTTTAGCAATGTCCCTGGAACATCTTGCGGGCGTATCAATCTCTCCAGCGGTTTGTACATCCTAGTATCTTTTCCATGTCTGACCTTCGCCCCACGAATACTTTGAAGAACCTCGGCCTTCTTGGGACTAGTGAAATACATGACGATTTTGCCATTATCAGCGCGCAAGCCAAAGGCTGAATCGTCCTCAGTCTGGATTGAGGTGGCAGCTTCATCCACGTCGGTAAGCCTGAAAATGTCGTTGATGGTAGATCCAAGTCGGAAACCTGCCAAAACCTCTTGCTTCTTGGTCGTTGTGACCTGCACAAATTGACTGCCAATCTTGATGATTACCTCGATTTTACCTTTCGTCTTGGAGAGGCGGGTGACAGGTTGGAACATGTACCGGGTGTCTGTGACTACGCTAATAGTCTCCTTGGGGAGATGAGGTTGACCGAGGAGGAAATGTGCTTGCAAATCCGTTAAGCTGCCCATCAGGTGGTATTCCACATTTTGGGGATGGAAAACACTCGACTCATTCTTCGTACAAACGCGGAGCATACGTCGGAAACAGCGCCTGAATTCACTATGTTAACGTCACACGCGCTTTGCGGGGTTCTCTAAATACTTACTTGAATGCACTGTTCATATTGTAAACATAGATACGAGACAGGTTCCGCGAAAGCTCGGTTGGAGTGAGCAGTTCTAGTTTTCTGAAAATCTCGTCTTGGGGCTCGCTTCGTCCATTGTAACAGGTCGCGTCGATGAAAAGACCAAACGGTTCGTGCCAAAGCCGGCTAGCAATCTTTTCTCTACGTTAGCAGGGCCTAGCCTTTATATAGCGGACAGTGAAATACCTTGAGATAACAATACAGCAAGGTGTCATAGTCGATGCCTTCAGTTTCGATATGCCGAAGTATGACACATATGATTGAGAGCCCGTCCTAGGTAGAGTAGTTAGGGGGCATGCAACCCACAAAAAGCATATTCAACATACCTTGCTCTCTCCTCCATCGTAGACTGCTCGCGCTGTTAAGAAGGACTCAGTGCTTTTGAAAGCATTACGAAGCATAAAGTTCTGGAAGCGTGAGTAGAGAGGAGGGCTGTTCCAGGACACCTGCGGACGGTTCCAGGACACTGCCAGAGGAGGCGGCCCCAAGTTTGCAATAAGATTACGCAGAGGCTCCAGTGTTGGTGAACGGCCCCTCGATGCTTCACCGGGAGACCTGACATATTCCCTTCTCTCCCTGGAAACCAAAGTCTGGCGGACATGGTCCCAATGATCATAAAGAAACCGGTGCAATGACACGCATGAGCCGAAGTCAAAAACTTCGGTACTTGTTTGGCATTCGACAGGTCCTGCAGGGCCCTGGTGATTTGTTATTAGTCTCGATGAGATGAGGTCTAAGATTCCAGGGATCGTCGACTTACTGATATCTGACGCAAGAAGCCCATGACATCAAACACATTGTGAGCCAAGAAGTCATTCAAAGGGAACATGTAAGGTTCCTTGGCACCGAACAGTACGTTATTTGCCAAATTCTGAATGATCTTTGCAATGAGCAGTAATCCACGGCGCATCTCCTTCGATGGTGCTGTCGAGACGAGACCCTCAGCATCAGGGGCCACGATAGCTGGGCAAAAGAAGCGAAGGAATATGAAGGCCCCGACAGCGGTGTATTTCGCATCGGGGAACCTTGGCTCTACGGCATTCGAAATCTAGCTACCTCGTTAGACATACCAAAATGTGTAGAACACTTCTTTGCCAATACTTACGATATTGCAAATCTTGCGGAACGTGGCCGGAATTTCAGAAGCGGATGCACATATATCATCAATAAAAACCTTGGCCACGATCCGTAACTGCAAGGCATTCTTTTGCGCTTCTTCACCTGTACCGACCCGGGCAGGGTCAAGTTCAAGATCCAAGTCTTGAGAAGTCAACATCAAGCGTTCGAGGACTTTTTGTAATGTATCCTTGAGATATTGAGCCCCCTTCCATTTGCCATATATCGATAGCATTTTCGTAGCAACACATGTACGGCGAAGCAACTCTGACTCGTTTTCTGGGAATTATTAGAGCCTCTCCGATGTTTGTTATAATCATAAAAACAAGACAGCTGTTACACACCTGTATGGTCTACTTCTTGTTTGATTAGCGCATCGAAAAGGTCGAATGTCAAGCCACGCTGCTCGAAAACATTCAAGAGACAGATGGCAAGCTCATCGACTTCATTACTGGGGCACATAGCGCTCATGGAAATAGATAGCGAGAGATCTCTGGTAAGCAACTATGGGAAATTAGCTCAGAAACATGCAGGCTATAAAACTGCCGTTAAATGAATGCTTACCTCGAGAAGCTCTTCATACTTCTCGCTCACAGCAGAATCCGTCAGGTTGCTAAATTCGGTGCCTTGCATAAGGATATTGTACAAGACCCGAACAAAGGCAGTACGAATCTCGACATTTTCATGGTAACCAATGTTGAGAGAATGTTTTAGTCCAACATCAATATTGGCACTGAGCAAGTTGGAAAGTATAGATATGGCAAAATCCGAGTTTGTAAGTGCATCTTCCCGGCTTGCAATACTTGGCGCGGCCTCGGATTTGTTCATCTCGGAGCTGTCAGAATTAAGCAAGGACAAAAACTTGTCAAAATATGTGTGGAACATCTGAGACTTCATCTCGCTCATGCCCGCATCAGTACCAGTATCGGCTGGTTGTAGAGGCAATCTGAAAGTTAAATCTGCCAGAGATTTAAGACAGGCCTTGTCAAGGTCCTTCTGGAGCCGGGAAATATCTTCTGCGCGAGGATGCATTGCGACTTGCTCCAGGTTCGGGGACTTGGGTCGCGCAATCCAGCGGACGATGCTCTCTAAAAGCTGGTTCCGAATACGAACATCATCCCGAAGATTTAGATGTTCCTTCCTCTTGGAAAGGGCTTCACTCAAATGACAAACTCGGATTTTGACCCGGAGGGTATCAGGAGTCTCGGAGACACCATCGAGAAACTTGGCGAAGCTCAATGTAAGCGAGCCCAGGTGAATGGAAGAGGCAGCACCAAGATCCGAAGGACTTTCCAACTTCTCGACCAAAGCCCTCAAAAGAGATGCTCCTTGCTCCGCGAACATGATCTCGCTACTTTGCCCCTTGTCTGCGGTGGCGAGCGCGCCGTTGAAAAGAACCTCGAGTTCGGATTCCAAAGCACGGAATAGCGGCTGATATAACGCAGGGGAGACATCAGTTGATAGGACATCTCTCATCGCCTCCCGGACTCTAACATTAGCGCACGCCAAGAGCTGAATACTCAACCTTAAGTATCGGGTCAACAGGGCCTCCTCATAATGGTCGGTTGAGAGCCGATCAATCCAACGCAGGCCACCCAAGGCGGGTTCTTCGAGTATTATCGCTTGATCGGCAATGCAAATACCACCCAATGAAGCTAAGAAACCAGAGTAGTTGCGCCATTCTGACAGCGTCTGGTCGTCAACGGCATCGACAGCCGAAGTGGAAACATCTTTGGCCAAATGAATCCACCTATCGAAGGCAGTTTCCCACGCATTGAGAATGCCAGTCGTTGGAAACTGCATTCTTCTCAGTAGGCCGCGGATGCGCTTCTGAAAAGCAACAATGCCTGTGAAACGATATGGCCGGGAAGCTATCTCCCGGAATATATCGCCATTACGCAGAACAGAGGCGGTTGCCTTCGTGGACTCAGCATTCTTATCAATGGAGGAGCACTCTTCAAGGAACGTGTCGATACAAGCTGTTACCATCTGGCATGTTTCGCCATCAGCAGAGCAAAGCGAGACCAAGAGCACCGTCTCAAGTTTTGAAGAGGACGCAACAACCTCTGAGACTTCGGTGGGTATGTCAGATAGTTCCTACACGAGTGGAATTAGATACTTTCTCGTCCATTGCAACCGTCATTTATCAGAGTAGTTCGTACAGCGAAATGTTTGACCAGTAATAGCCGAGCTTCGAGGTAGCTGCGAAGAGTTGCCAGGTCGTCGCTGTTGATGCGCGTACCAAGGCGCTCGCAAAGGCTAAGGAGAACCTTGGAGCTTTTACAATGTCAGCAATCCATACTGCACCTCGGAACATGGTGTTGTCGGGGTTCAAGAGCATACCTACGACTCCAGAGATCCTTTCTCAATGAATACGTAGCCAAATGATCTTTAGCAATCTTCCTAAACGCATCCTTCTTCTCGGCGAATAATTTTTGTGCCACGCCAACGGCCAAACTGCGGATATCCTCGCGGGCTGATATGACGCAAAACAGGAAAGATTCGAAGAGTCCCCTCGACTGGGACGAGGTAGGTAGGTCCTCAATTAGCCGGCCAGGAGATGCATCCAAAAATTGAAGAATGCTCCGTGGAATGTCCGTCTCCTCGTTTTTGGGGGGGTTGACGGATTCAAGAGCCTAAATAGGTAACGCATTCATTAGCCGGTACTACGGGCGATGTTACTATGGTACTTACTTCGAGCTGAGAGGACATGAATGGTAGCATAAGGTGGAAGAGTTCCTGGTATCGTTTGGCATCTGGCTGCTGTGCAAAATAGCAACAGCCTCGTACTGCTGCAAGCTTGAAGGTCCCAGGTACTCCTGTCAAAATGCAGCTCTCCACAAGGGCCCCTATACCGACATCAAGATTCAAGCGCGCGAGGCTTACAAAAGCGGCGGTCATTGTATCTTGGTCAAATGGATGCGAATCAGGTCCATTCGCAGCCGCGGGCCCGGACAGGGGTGATGGCAGAGGTTGGAAGACAGCCTCCCGAACTTCATCTTGAACATCCATGGCGTAACTAGCCAGTGCAGCATCGTTCTCAGCATCAAAGTGACGAGCTGCACGTAGCAAGGAAACGAGGCAGTATGCAGCAGGCTCGTGTCTGCTTCGAAGCGCTTTCCTCAAGCCATCCAAGAATGCAACCTTCTTAACTATACCAGGGCTCTTCGCTTCCGTCAAGTTGCTAGCCACTTCAAAGATGTCAGGAAGCAAAAACAACAGTGTTGTCTGTAGTGGAAACAGAAGCGATCTTTTCCTTGAACTATCTGACATCCGTTGGGCCATATCAAACAGGGTATCTGCAGAAACATCCAGCCTCCTCCGCATGAGATGAAGTTCCACGAACTCGCTAGGGAAGCGGTCTATCCACCTCGTGATGAGCAGGGGAATGACAACGGCTATCGCATTCTGGTAAGGCTTCCGAAAGTGAAGGTAACTCGAGCAAATCTCTTGGATAATGAGACGTAACTTTAGGCCATCGACCCAAAAGAACGACAAAAGGCGAACAACCACCAAAGCTGCCGTCTCCGCCTCCACCGAAGACCTTGGAGGCTCCAAGGGCCCATTAATCATGGTGCTCCGTATGCTGTATATCGCATTCCTAAAGTAATCAAAAGCAGCCTTCCAACTCGAGGCCGTCACGTACTCGACTACGATCTTGATGTATGTATCTAGCTGTCGGAGGTGGGCGTTCAGTTGATCAGTGCTTGTGGAAACACCATTGGCCGTTCGTGTTCGAGGTACAGCGACGTTTCGCCGAGCAACAGGATCAAGGAGCGTCTGCGCCGGAAGGACGTAATCTTCGGGGATGGGTTCGAGTAGGCCGCGCAGAGCATCCAAAATGCGTGAAATCAGTCTATCGTCGAGAGGTGGAGGGTTCGGCCAGTCCTCGGCTTCGTCTTTGTCGTCATCTTTATTCTCGTTTTCGTCATTTCCCCCATTATCGTTGTTGTGGTCGTGTGTTTGGTGTTTATCTTGCTTGAGAGAGAGCCATCTCTCTGAACAGCAGTCGGCAAGTATAGAGAGCACATGAAGCTCGGAGTGCAAGACATGGCTTGGGTGCGCAGCAACGCTATCATATGGACGCGCTAGGTTCTCGAGCAGACTTAAGAGAGCATCCACGATGGTCTCTATACTGACCCTGCTCAACTGGATCAGTGTTGCGCGAGTGATGTTGAGAACACTGTCTTGCGGTAGTGTTTGGCCACTAGTTCGATGCGGTAGCTTATCACATGCTGTTAGCTTTTTGCACAATGTGTTTCAGTATGCTCCATCGACTCACTCGCGCAGCCAGCCTGTCGACCAAAGAGCCGACTAGGCCAGCTTCTGAATCCATTGCTGCGCATCGAGGGCCGGAGCTCGAAGTGATTTTGTCAAGAGCTGGCAAGAGGGGCGGGTTGAGCTAAAATATCGGCACTGTTGAGCCGTTAAAGAAGCTGCCGGTAGTTAAGCTGCACCAGTCCAGCCTGTACTTGTGGTAGTAGGCAGCAGTCCTTGCAGTCGCGTTTGTTGAACCTCGTCTGGGTGACCAGCTTTCTTAAAAGCTCCTAGGCGGTATCACGAAGAAGGGTTGTTGACGTCGACATCCTTGCATTTCAGCAAGTTGCAGAAGAGAGCGACAACGGCACCAGAAGGCGGTCCAGGAGTCCTGTGTAATAGCGCTGGACCCCTGTGCCTAACCCATGTGGTTTACGCCGGGGAAGATCGTGGATGGGGCCCTGATGCAAAAAGGAGCGAACGACATTCCCGCTACCCTAAGCGAGCCGTCAAACATTGATTGAGACCACATACGAAAAAACATAATTGGGCCAGTGGACGATATACAACAACGGTACTTCGTACACGCGCAATTACCAATATTGTGTCGTATGTATCACGCTCAATGTCTTATACTCGCGTTTACTCTTCTTGCGGGTTCTGCCTGCTGCTACTCCGTAATAGTACTAATGTATGTGGCTTCCCAACTGCCGGAGACACATAGAGGTTACCAGCCCACTCCTATCATGCTACTACCACTACTACTAGTAGTAAATAGTAGCATGTACTCCGTATATGCAAGTACTGTCGTAACTATGGAGGTCTTTATGCTTGGGTTCACTATGCACGGCTGTGTTGTAAGGAACAAAAAAAAAAAGGAAGAAGAAGAAGAAATGACTTTCCGTATAACGCAATCGTAGAGATAAAATTCTATTATCCGCTGCTAATACTTTGTACTAGTGGTATTCATGCACAGCGGATGCTAGTGAGCCGAGATTGTAGTTGCAAGTACTCCGTAATCTGTATTCCGTACGGAGTACCCTACGGAATGCCTAGGTTGGGTAGCAGCACTAGACAAGGACTACTACTTTGTACTAATGGTACAGTAGCAAACAGTATCCCTCAACATTTACCGTAGTTGCGTAGAGAGGCGAACCTTGTATCAGAGACTCTGGCTGACCTGTGACCACACGTCAAAGCCCTAGATGATCGCGTAACCTTATTGACTTACGTACATACCAAGCTGGGCTATTGAACTGCTTCTAGCCGGCGAGTGCACTGGTGTAGTGTCAAATGCATGGGTTCGAATTTGTAGCTGACGGTAATAAAAAAATTGTTATCAATATCCCTACGGAGTACTTCTTACATATACTCCATACTTAGCACGTAAGTCCTCGCAGAGAACAGTCACTACTGGCAGTCATAGCACCGAAAAGTACCAAGGGATGTAAGACAGACCAATGGTCCAGCAACGCCTCTAAACGAGCAGTGCTACAAATTGATTAGCCATCACAAAGCACGGACCTAAGTGTCTGTAAACCACTGCGTTGGTGAAGCACTTGCCCTCATGGGCTCTATATATTCGGACACTATCCCCGCGATAAACCCCTATGAGCCTTGACCTTTTCCTGGCCCCCCGCGACATGGTCACCATCAGCGATAATTGCCACGGCCTCGACCACGTCCATGAGACCCGTAGTCTGAACGATGATAACCATGTTGATGCTGATTCCATGACTGCCCATTGCCATAGACTTGGGGTGGAGGTGCAGGCCCCCAATTACCCTGAAAATTGGTGGATGGAGGTGGAGGAGGAAATCCCATACCAAAGCCCGGTGCTCCTGGGGGAGGCGGGTGCCAATTCGGAGGTGGTCCACCTGCTGGAGGATAAGGTGGGCCATTATGTCGGTTTCCATTGCCAAACGAACCGCCTCCTCGATGACCACCGTGGCCACCTCGGCCGGGCCCATAGTGTATAGGACCACCTCTCCGCCCCCCTAGAGGGGCGCCTTTGTACCCACGCCCTGATCGATTGACCCTGCCTTTGATTTGCTCTATATCGCTTCGGTCCAGGACCGGGGTTGGTAGCTTTAGTCCACGCAGAAGCATAGATTTGTGAGTCTGAGATGTGACCGGCATTTCATAGTTGACCCTGAGTATCATTAGTACTGTGTAACAAGAAAGATCGGAATGACTTACCCAACGGAACGGTCATAGTCGAGGTCTGGCATGGACTTTCTCTCCAATGGGTACTGCAATATTCCGTGAGGCACATACTCCTCTTGCTTAACAACCTTGCCTGCCAATCCATCACTGGATTTGGTGTTCAATGTAAATTGCGGCGCTCCTTGACGCTTCGAGTAAAAGTTCGTAAGGACATCGTCGTAGAGACCTGGGTGGCCATCCGATAGAAGAAGTAGGTCCTTCCCCATTTCATTGCGCGTAGAATCCTCGGCGCTCAGGAGCGGATACTTGCTGCGAACCGCTGTAAGGAGCCTCGGCATGTCAATGAAAGGAAGTAGGGCAACACCCTGCCAAGCCATCTTTTTACCGTTCAGGTCCACCTCAAAGTCCTCAGGATAAAAGTCAATGATGTCACTGTCTTCGTTCAACATGAGGTCGTGGAAGACCTCAGGGAGCGCATGTCGAGATGCTGCTGGGAGCACACTCATCAATTGCTCGAAGGGTTTAGATATGCGTCCCTCGGAAAATTTGATATCCATCTTCGCGAGGTCCTTGAAGTCTGCTGCGAAAGGCGCATAGTGATAAGGGTAGTACCATTCCCACGATGGGCATCCTTGGAAGTAATACAGCAAAACCCACGAAAGCCCTTCGACATAAGCGCGGGCAACTTGATGGCGGAATTCGATATCAGACGGATCCTTGTGGAATTTTTGTTGATAGTAACGATCCGCGTACCCATCTTCCCACAAGCGAACATTATCAACGGGACCGTCCGGTTCCACTGCTGAGGTTGAAGGTGGTGTAGTAGTTGAGGGGTTCTCGGGCTCGGGCTCTTTGCGCTTCCCAAGAATAGTAGAATCATTCTTTAGATCCCCAGATGGCCCGGGAGCTGATGCAGACTGACCTGCCCGGAGCTGATCCTTGAGTACGCTCGCTGCACTTTTGTTGGCCGTGTTGGCGTCCGGTACAGCGTTGGAGTTAACGATTGAGGCGTGTGTGAGGGATTTCGATGATCTCTCGGGGAAAGAAGAAATAGGAAACAGTGATAGTCCAGCAGGAGGATTAACATGGCCGTCGACCCTCGATCGTGAATTTCCATCTCTGCCACTGCCACCACCGCCCCTGCCTTCCTGCTGTAACTTCCTGCGTTTGAAGTTCGCCTCTCGACGATCTTCCTGCTCCTTCCTTCTCTTGAAAATAGCGTCTTCCTGTTTTGCAAGGCCGTCTAGAATATATTGAGCCCGCTCAAGGTCGATATGGCCATCCTTGGTCACGTAGCCTCCCATTGATGGGAGGTTGTCTCTCCATATCGCCGTAAGTGTATCAATTCCATCCTCGCGGATTTCTAGAGCGGGCAAATGGGGCAGGAAGTCGTTGCCTACAAAACAGCACATGAAAATCCAGTCATCTATAGCACGTTCAAGATCGAAGCGGAAAGGAAGACCAGGGACGCTTAGCTCGATAGCCAGATACTCCCTGAGCACATTGACATGTAGCCAGATGAAGGGCTTTAGTCCCACGCCGCTATCCTTTTCGTCATGTTCTCCGTCTTTCTGTTTTGCATCCCCCTTGCAATTGCGCGCATCATGCCCCTTTTGGTTGCAAAGTTTGCACGTCTTTGATTTACTGTCTTGAAAAAAAACATCTTCACGCAAGACCTTGAAGTGCGGCTCATGTGTAGCAAGGCCTAGCATAATGAGATCCGCATCAAGGCCGTAAATGACATGCTGCGTATTTGGATCGTGGTCTGGCGAGGCTCTCTGTGAACGAACAAAGTTCATGATCTTATGCTCCCCCTCTCCAGGGACGGTGGCATCAGAGATGATGACCTTCAATTTGGCCCAAGCTGGGTCAGTGTTGAGCTTGTATTGACACCAATAGCGCAAGCTCAACGCCAGAATATCCATGAAGGGGGTGCCTGGAGTAATCGAATTCGAATCGAAGGCCTTTTTCGCGATGCTCTCGTCGTCCTCGTGAGGCAATGTGCCTCCATTTTGTTGCTTTAGAAGCTTGATGAGCTCTTGCTTATCTGTCTCCTTTTCTTTGGCTTCTTGCGCGGATCGGAAACGTCTAGATCGCTGTTGGTTCATCTTGGCACGAGGTGCTACGCCGTCTTTAAAAAAAAATCAGTAATCAATGTGATGATAGTTGACAGGAAACTTTACATACCAACTGCGATCATGAGTATTTTGCGAGGCCGCACCATATTGACCACGCGCTCGGTATACCTAAACACCTCGAGCATCATTTCCTCCTCATCTTTAGGTGCTGGCCGATCCTCAGGATGAGAGCATGGATGAACGATACCATTCATATCCAGGTACAAATTATCCATCTCTCCATTGGGATTGGGTCTAGTAGCATCGACGGGAATGACGGTGCCATCATCCATGGTGATGGGTTGATCCTCAATGACCGGCGATATGATCTTCGGGTATCGGCTTGAGAGCCATCGAAAAGCAGCTGGGATACCCATGATGAACTGCGCAATGCATCCGCCGAGGATGCGATCGCGATGGGAGAGAAATTCGCAATATAGTCAATGCAAAATACTGCGTTATACAGCACACGAAGTACGTCGACTCAAATGTAGACGAGAACTACTTTTGCGATAGCGAGATAAGGATATAAGAAGTATGCAAAGTAATAGAGGTTCAAATATCTATCTGCAGTAGTAGGAGGACAGGTAGGAAAGAAGAACGCGACATTCCGTAACCCTTGTAGTAGCAGTACGCTTTGGCTCTCTAAAAGCTGTAGCTTCTTACAATTGGAAAATGCGAAGAGCGCGAAAGTTTGGTGCCGACTACTCCGTACCTTGCTCTGCAATAAGAAATATCCTAATCAGTATTCCGTACTCCGTAGATCCACACGAGATAAGATCCAACTCGCAGCTGAGCCCGATACCAACACGCGCATGAAGTGGTTGGAGGCGAATGGTACCAACAGCCCAGAGATACAGCGCCACACTATCTCCTTCACCAATGTCACCGGTACACGTCCAGGTACTTGGTGAGTGACTTTTGCCGAAGCCATCAGTACTCAGTACCTACTCCGTACGGAGTACACTAGTAGCATAGAGCTGTGGCTTGTTGATGCAAGTAACGGGGTTCTCAGATCTCCGTACCTACAACGTATTATACGGTGAGACTTATTCCGTAATATTGGGTTAAGTTAGGGCGAGGTTGGGTAAGCTGGGTACCCAATCCTACCCATTACCTATATGGGTCGGACCTCTCGTGGGTACCTAGTTTCTACCCATACGCTAAAATGGGTTAATTTGGGTTACCTAGCTTTACCTTATAAAAGAATATAGGTACCCATAGGTACCTGTATCTCAAAGTATAGTAAAGCTAGGTACCCACGATATACCTATAGCATTATTTAAAAATATAGATATAAAGATATAAATATTATATATATATATATTTCTTTCTTAAATAAAACCTTAATAGAAAAATACTAGTAGTACCCTCGCGGGTACCCAGCTTTATACAGGTTATCGAAATAGGTGCCTATAGGTACCTATCTTCTAGCCATAAGGTAAAGCTGGGTATCCATGAGGGTATCACAGAAAAATTTAGTACCTACGGAGTAGATAGGTGGCCCAGATTTCAAGCTGGGTACCCACGGGAGTCCGCGGGTACCCCTAGGTACTGGTAGTCAATAGTAGTACTTAACACCTGCGACGGTACGGAGTATTATACGCTTTCTACCTGCCCTCTACCGATTACGGAGTACTGAGTATGGAGTACTAAGTTAGTAATAGGCAATGGGCTCAATCCGGCAGCCAACAATTAGTCTGGCCGCTGATCATATGCCGACGATATGGCTTCGAGATGGAAATAAACAGCTGGAATACGTCCACCCCATGAAGCGCTGAAGTGTTACTGGCCAATCTGTGATTGTATAAGGCTTTTCAGCCTTAAGCCCCCGGGCAATCACGCTTATTGATCATCGCCAGACGAGACGCAATTGCCTCCGATGTTATGTTGGCGGCAAAGCCCGATCTCAACTCGCCTACTTAATATATACGTGTCCACCGAAGCTCCATGAGCAACTCCAACGTCGTCGAATAAGACCTATCGACGGTCACTACTACCGCCACCATGTTCTCAATTCCTACAGCGCCCGCAAAACAGTCTGTCGGCGAGACAATCACCGTTCTAAGCAACCGGCTAAGCTCTGCGACGTTACTTGAAGATCGCCGAACCTCGATACTGGGCTTACGAAGCTTTGCGAAAGATTATCCAGCATCAGTCTCGTCGGGTGCTTTGAGAAGCTTCATTGGTTGTTTAAGCAAAGATGGGGAAGATGTCGATACAGTCAAAATTGTTTTGGAGACGCTCTTGATGTTGTTCAGCCCGAATGAGGATAGCCCTGAAGCCTCGGACGAGATTGCTCTATGGTTGGCCGATGAGTTCACCCAACGTCAAGAGAACATAACATTGCTTCTCGACTTCCTCGAGTCCGCAGATTTGTACGCTCGACTTTACTCTCTTCAACTACTCGCTGCAATCTTATCTGCTAGGGCTGAGCGTACCGAAGAATGTATTCTCACCGCCCCCCTCGGTATACCTCGACTTGTTACTGTTCTCGACGACCATCGGGAAGCTGTCCGCAATGAAGCTATCACCTTGCTCACGTACTTAACGCCATCTTCTGTTGATCTACAGAAGCTCGTGGCTTTCGAAAACGCATTGGAACGTATCCTGACCATCATCGAGACTGACGGGGGGCTGTCAGAAGGCGGACGTACAGTAGAAGATTGCTTTATCCTCCTTGCCAATTTACTGCGACGTAATACGTCCAATCAATCTTTATTCAGAGAGTCGGGATGCGTCAGCAGGCTTGCGAAGCTCATAATAGATGTTCTCCGAGCCCAGGATGCGCAGTTGGAAATTGCTGATTGGGCACTGGCGCAGCGGAATCGAAACGTATACGCTTTTCTAGCCGTCGTACGCCTTTTTCTCATGGAAGGTTCAAGTGGGACGTATCAGAACCAAGTGGCATGTTGGAAGCATGGACTCGCGTACAATGTGCTCCAGCTTGCCTTCAGCCCGCAGGCCGAAGTCCAGATTAAGGCTGAGGTATGATTACTCCACCTTATTTACGTGTAGAGGCAAGTCTCCTAACTATTTTATTACCGTAGGCACTTGTTACCAGCGGTGACATGATTCGCAATAACGCCCAGCTTCAGGAAACTTTTGCACAACAAATGATCCCTGCCCCTTTGGGTCAATCGACTGAAGCCAACAGCAAAGCCAATGGTCATATCAAAGTTTATGTGATAGATGGCCTTCTTGATCTAACTCTTAGCTCTCATGACCTTGGTTCCTTCGACATGCGACTTGCAGCGTGCAATTGCCTGAAGGCGTATTTTTCGGGTCATACCGAGGTCAAGGCACATTTTTTATCCAGGGCCATAGATGGTTATCAGTCTGGACGTGACGAATCTTCCAATGTCCTGACGGTATTGTTAGATCCTCCGAGAGACGTCCTTGCAAGCGACCCGTACTGTCTATGGTTCGCAGCCGTCATTGTGTTCCACCTCTTGTACTGCAATCCGACAGCAAAAGAGAATGCGTCAGCACTGACTGAGGGCGATTCTTCCGATGGCGAAGAAGTCGTAACATGCATACAGACCCTTGCTGCACACCTCATTGCGGGCTTACGTCGAGATGATGATGCTCGTATTTCTGTCGGATATCTGATGATCCTACTGGGATGGTTATATGAGGATATTGACGCAGTGAACGATTTTTTGAACGAAGGCGGCAATATCCAGAGTTTGATACAAACTGTGTTGAACCCGGTTGTCGTTGGGGGAGACATTGTGCAGGGACTTTGTGCTCTGCTACTTGGTGTCGTCTATGAATTCTCTACCAAAGACTCGCCGGTGCCCCGAGCTACACTTCACTCGATCTTGATATCACGCCTAGACCGTGACCGGTACCTAGACCGACTAGGAAAGCTGCGTAGCCATCCCTTGGTGCGGGACTTCGAAGTCACACCGCAGAAATTAGACTCATCTGCTCCTGGCCTTCTCCCCGAGGTCTTTTTTGACCCAGTATTTGTTGATTTTATCAAAGATAACTTTAGTCGCATGTCCCGCGTTATCGACCGAGCACCTGAACTGGAAATTTCTGTTGTAAAGAATGGAGTCGAGAAAGGTATTTCCAGAGATCTTGTAGATTCTCTACGTAATCAGATCGAGGAGAGGAATCGTGCCTTACAAGAGGCCAACGATACCGCGGTGTCGTTTGAGAAACAGTTTAGCCAAGAGCAGGCTGCTAATCGGCGTTTGCGTGAAAGCACAGCCATCGAAGAGGCGAAGGCTAAAGAAGCAAACAACGACCGGCAGCGGAAGCATGAAGTTGAACTGCGGTGAGTTCCTGGAGACTATATGAGCGACGCGTGCTAACTTTTACTACAGCAAGCTACAGACAGAGCTGGCAGCAAAAAGTGCGGAATTAGAGAGGCAGGCGACGAATTTCCGTAGCCAATTAACGGGCAAAGACAATGAGATGAACCGACAAATCACACAGGTGAAAAAGACGCACGAAGCCGAGCTCTCGAACAAGAATACTGTGCATCAGCAAGAGTTAAATAGGCTACGAGAAAGCGTGCACGCAGAAAATGCAGCAAAAGTATCTGATGTCACCCGCGAGCTCAGCAAACTGCGCCAGGAGAGTAATGCCAAAATAACCGAGCACGCTCAGGAACTCAAGAAAGCTCGCGAGGCGGCTGAAGCTGAGTTGAAGAACAAAGAGGCAGAGTTCGAGCAAAAGATCAGCCAGATGTGTAAAAGCAGTGAGGCTGAGGCTGAACGCGTACAGCGAAGAACCGAGGCCGAAACAGCTGACCTTCGTGCCACGATTAGTCGGCTTGAAGTTGATCTCATGAAGGTGGGTACTGCCAGTCTAAATCATACTCACGTGCTCAACTGACAATACTCGCTATAGGCCAATAAGAGTAAATCTCAAGAGTTGCAGGCCTTGAGGGAAGAGCATAGTAAAGCACTGGCTAAAGAGAAGAGTTCAACCGGAGACGTCGATAAGAAGATGAAGGAGGCCGAGAAAAAGTTACTGGAGCTTGAAAAGGAGCTGGAATCATCACATACTTCATTTGATGAAATACGAGAGAAGGCGAACAAGGTACGTAAGGCGTGAAGGACATTTGCAACTCGTGCTAACACAGTTCCCAGGCCGAAGCAGCGGCCAAGGATGCTACGGTAGCAAGGGACTCTACTCAGGCTGAGCTAGACGACCTGCTCGTCGTGTTTGGAGACCTCGAGGACAAGGTCAAGAAATACAAGGTGCGTGGAGACCGGCTTGGACGTCATGAGTTTGACCGAAATCTAATGATTATATAAAGACCCGACTCCGAGAACGCGGCGAACCCGTATCTGAAGATGACGAGGACGAGGACGAGGACGAGGATGGCAGCGATGACGATGCCAGCGACAGTCAAGATGATGTCGATTAACGGGCTTCCTATGTATTAAACTGGGGTTGCGCATGCTGATGTGATGGCAACTGTCGCCCATTTACCGTAATATGGGTGACATAGTAAAACTGTATATGATATGGGAAAACAAAAAGGTGGGAAAGTCATTGGTTGATAGAGTGTAAATACCCATTGGAGTGACAATAAATACCCTTTGCACTTTGACGTATAAATCACTAAAGACGATCGGTGCGACAACATTTCTTGAGAGCTATCATGAATTTCCCACTTCCATTATGGTCGAAGCGGTGTCGAAGCAGTGGCATTATCAGGATTGCCAGTACGAACTGAGTCGCATTTTTGCTTAAAAGCCCATTGGCATGTATGTACACAGTAACTATTCCTAGTGGCCCACTACATATCTTCTGTTAGGTAGGTATAGCGGCACACAATACATTAATTTTCACTTTTCAACCACTTATTGTACCCCGTACCCACACGACGAATTCTCAATACCAACAACACAAATACATAAATACTTTCTAGCCCGGCATAGCTGTCCCATAATGGTAAAAGAAGACGCTAGATCTGTCAGCGATGAGTCCGAGTCTGACGAGGGCGAATGGCTCGATGTCGAACCTGACGAGGAGGCTGTGACTGTTGTCTCATTGTTCGATGAACAAACCTTCACCACGGTCTCTGCTATGCTTTCTCACTGCAAAGAGAAGCACAATTTTGACCTGGTAGCAGTAGCCCGCCGCCTGAAGCTTGACTTTATCGGCGTCGCAAAGCTGGTCAATTTCGTGCGGTCATCCATCAAGGAAGGGAGCGGCGTACCCGCCGAGGTTTCGAATAGCCTCTTCGAGGACGACGCATACCTCAAGCCGACACTGGAAAACGACACTCTGCTCTTCTCGCTCGACGAGATATTGGAGTCTGCCGCAGACGAGAATGCGAGCGGGCAGGAGGATGCGGCTGCCCTCTTGGCACGCAACCGGGACCTCGAGGATGAACTCGAAGCCATGCGCAACCAGTTCGCAAACTATAGGCTGACCGTCGAGGAGACTTTGGACAAGCGATGGGGCGACGATGCCGAGCTCGCACCCAAGCTAGTCCTGAAGGACAGCTCCGAGTACTACTGGGAGTCTTATGCCGCTTATGGTGAGGAGCATTTTCGTCCCGAAGAGGCAGCACAGGATGGCAATGCTGATCACTACTCCAGAAATTCATGAGACTATGTTGAAGGACGCGATCCGTACAGACGCCTATCGGGACTTCATCTACGGAAACAAGCAGCTGTTCAAGAACAAGGTTGTCCTTGATATTGGCTGCGGTACCGGTGCGTGTTCCTGAGTGACGGGTCCGGCAACGCCGCCTCTAATGTATATACAGGTATTCTTAGCATGTTTTGCGCGAAGGCAGGGGCCAGGCAGGTCATTGCTGTCGACAAGTCCGACATCATCACCAAGGCCCGCGAGAACATCTTCAACAACGGCCTCGCCGACACTATCACCTGCTTGCACGGAACCATTGAGGATCTCACCCTCCCCGTCGACAAGGTCGACATCATCGTCAGCGAGTGGATGGGCTACTTCCTCCTCTACGAGGCCATGCTGCCAAGTGTTCTCTACGCCCGTGACAGGTATCTCAAGCCCGATGGCATCCTCGCCCCCAGCTCATGCAGCATGTGGATCGCGCCCGTTGCGGACCCCGAGTACACTTCTGACCACATTGCGTTCTGGAGAGACGTCTACGGGTTCGACATGAAGGCGATGCAGGAGGGTATCTACGACGAGGCGCGCGTCGAAGTCATGCCCAAGACTACAATCTGCGGCACCCCGCACGCTTTCAAAGTTCTCGACTTGCATACTGTGACGAAGGAGGAGCTCAGCTTCACAGCCCCCTGGAAAACCCAGCTCCAAAGGGACATTGATGAGTTGGACGGCTACGTTATCTGGTTTGACAACTTCTTCGCGACCTCGAGGTCTGAGCCTGTCCCCGAGGCGGAAACTTCTTGCGAGGCGTGGGTCAAGAAGCAACAAGGTAATGTGGCCTTTTCAACGGGACCCTTTAACCACCCAACACATTGGAAGCAAGGCCTGCTCTTGACGACACCACGAAACTCAGATAAGGGCCTGTCATCGTCGCAAGAAGTTACTGGTGACATCACGTTCGCGCCTCTCGAGGACAATGCCCGGGCGTTAAACCTCACTACGTCTTGGAACGTGGCAGGTGGCGAAAAGAGAAGCCAGTCATGGAAGATGAAGTAGACTGACTGGCCATGCTAAAAAAAAGAAAAGAAAAGAAAAGAAAATGTTTGCAATATCTTGGAACTGAAAGCAGAGAACTATCCTAGGCCATGCTGATGTAAAGAAGTATCCGGGATGAATAGATGCTCGTCTAGAAGTGTGGCACCTGGAAGCCTTGTAGGACGAGATTCACGATGCTCAGGAAACCTTCCCCAAGAATGAACCCCTGGAACTTGTTAGTGGGACCTGACATGAAGCGCTCCCCGTTCAAAAGTATACTTACCGAGGCAAGGATGATCAGAGGCGTATTGGAGCCCCCTTTCACCTTAATCCACCACCAGCCTCCCACACCTCCGATGGCTCGGGCCAGCGTGAAAGACGGGACATTGTACATCCCTATAATTCATGACAATCAGAGGCCTGCAGATTAAGATTGTTAAAAAAGGGTTGAGCTTACCAACTGCGACGGCGATGCCTCCTGGCACCCAGCGTCGCCATGCTTTCCCGACGGAGACAATCCTGACAACAGTGGTGATGGCAAACAGTGCACCTGCGCCTACTGCCCATTCCTTGACCATGTAGGGAAGCCCTTTGCCCGTGACTAGACGCGCGGTGAAGATCCAGACGTAGGCTGTCGGAACCTGGAAGAGCTCGCCGGGGATTTCATAGACCCTGTTCCGCCCCGATGTCAGCGCACGAGAAATAATCATGTCAGCATAGCGCGCCGCCCACTTACATCGTGTAAAGACGGTATATGAAAGCACTCAAGACGGCACCAAACGTCGCGCCTATGAGCTGGCCCCAGAACTGAGCCTTTGGGGCAGCACCGAGCAAGTGACCTGTCTTCAGATCCTGCATGAGATCTCCAGCTTGGAGAGCCCCGGCCTCGGACTTCACGTTACAAAAGTATTAGCGTCACGTTTTGAAGACAGATTTATACCGGAGAATTGGGGTCCGTTGTATACGTACTACGGCACCTGCGACCAGGTTGATGAGCACGCTCGACTTATGCGTCTGAGGAATGATCAGCGCAAAGAAGAGCTGCGCGAGCTTGCTGATGCCGGAAACGGGATTCAAATCGGTCTCGCCCAGTGCTCTGACTCCCATTATGCTCAGGATGAGTGCCATGAAGACGGCGAGGATGGTCGCGTAAAGGGGCACAAGGTCGCCGAACACGAGGTATATCGTCAAAATGCACAGGAGAATGGAAAGCACCAGGCCGACGGAGACGACGCTGGGCGCGACCCGCTGATCTTCCGGGGCGTCGGCCTGCTTCTCTTCTTCTTCGTAGTCCGTGCCGCTGGCTCCAGACGAGGGGTCTGCGTCGTCTTCATCAGCGCCATCGCGCTGCGAGATGGGGCTGTAGTCGTGCGGGCGACCCGTAAAGAGTTCCGCTGCCCAGCTTTTCTGCAATCGCTTTGTCGCCTTGACGACCCAAGCATTGATCTTGTCGCCAATCAAGGGTCGAAGGGCAATGTACAGCAGGCTAACCACCGCATCTACCAGCATGATAGACAAAGAGACCCATACTATCCAACCCTTACTGCCGTGCTCCCAGTCCCCAACATCCCCTGGTGCCCATCCCTTGGCTTTCGCCAGCGGGCTAAGAATCCCCCAGCCGATAACAGCACCAATGAGCATATGCAGGGTCGTTTCAGAGCCCATGATTATTCCCTGACCAATGTAGGCAAAGCTAGGGTTCAGAGTCCATAGCCAAGTATTGGCGGCAACGGTCCCGAATATCGGCAGGTTCCTGAGTATCGGGAAGAAGTACGTGCTGATTGTGTACAGCCCAGACACTAAGAAGCACAAAAGCAGCAGCCGAATATTCGCGGCCCAGTCCTTCTTCTGCTCAGCGTCGGGTTCGCCTACGTCGTTGTGATCATCTGCCTGACCTTGGGCCTGGGCATGGTCTTGGCCCGGGCTTGCCCTCGGAGGAGCTGGCTGGTCGTCCCGTGGGACGAGCGCGGCAAAGCTCCCTTCAGCAGCCGCATCGAGATCCTTCTGAGACTGGCCACCTTGGCCATGAAGAACAGAGATGAGCACAGCAGTGCTGAATCCGCTGGGAAACCTCAACCGCTCGCGAATAATGACCTGCTTACGTCTTTTACAGTGTTAGTAAGAAAGAATCGGATTGTCATGATGGTGAATACTCACAGAGGAACGGCAAATACAACGCCAAAATAACACAAACCAATCGACCAAACAATGAGCTGCCACATGCTGAACTCGATCGGACCCCTTTCTTCCGGCGAGAGAAGGTACGTCATTGACGGAATCTGATAACACCTATGAGAAAAACTGCATTTTGTCTAAGACATTGGGAATGCCATCTCATAGTTCGACTTACAACACCAACAAGGCCACACCCCAAGGGCATGATAGCCATCCCACAGGCAACGCTTTGCACCAGTACATTCTCGATAGGCGTGAAAGGGAAGCTCAGATGGCGCGAGAGCAGCTTGAATATCCCAAAGCCCATGAGGCTCGCGGGCATCGACATGATAGAAACCCATCCTGTCTGTAGCCCGAAATACACATTGGCCGCGCATATGACTGTCCCGACCGCCAGGCCAACCGCCACACCGCGGACCGTGAAGCTACGGCCTGGGGGCACTGGGCTTGCCATCCCGGCTTCTGTTTGGCAAGGCTCGAACCAGCCTAGGTCGTCTCTCTGCTGTCGATAATGTTTATGAATTCATCAACCCGCAACGTCGTATTTCAAACACGTGAAGCAACAAAAAACAACCCTAACAAGAACGCTGAAGCCACTATCTACAGATGAAAATACAATATCAAGGTGTATTGTCAGTGTATAGAATGTAAGGGGGCGCGCTTGGGTTCACCGTTATTGGTATGACGTCCGAGCACGCCATCACATTACTAAGCATACACATTCCAAGCGTCATGCAGAAAGACACATGTACCTCATAACGAGTCATGATGGCTCAACGGCGTCCTCACTTATATACCTGTCGTCTTTCACGAATGTTACTAGCTGTATGCCCAGAGATGACTCAAGTTTTCCTTAAATACACACGAGATAAAACTATGCGCGCTGAGAGGTGGCGCTACTATGGCAGCCCCAGAACCTAAAATACGCAAACAACTTAATCTAGTGAAATTAAACGCGCTCTATGCAGCACAATAGTATTATCAAAGGTTATTCGTGTTCATGGAGGCTACACGTAGCCTATCACTACATTGCCTGGCAATTCTCCACTGGCAAGGCTACTTATTAAATGTTTATATCAAACATATCGCTGACGCCCTAGAACCCAAAGCTATCCAGTAAAGAGGATGCATCTGGCTCTTGGAATTGGGTTGGTGGCGCAGTGACTTTCTTCTTCAAATCATTACGAGAGATATCTCGCCCTATACCACTCATTGGAAGGTCGTCGACGACGAGAGAGCTCCTCCGCTTCAGCAATGTGAGCGGGTTCACATCCCCACCGAAATCAGGCTTCGCAGATTTCTGGAACTCCCAATTGCGCACTGCAAAGTGTTAGCCGAGTACTGAGACGTGATGCAGCATTGTCCTGAGCTCACCTAAGCTGAGACCGAGGAGGTCACACCCCATTCGGTCGTATAGCTTGGCACTATGAAGTACGAATTCCCATTCTACCTTGGGTGTGACCTTTGATGCCCCCCTGAGTGTCTGTAGTGTCCGGTGCCGCAATTGTTCATACAGCACTACAAGTGCCGGATCATCAGTGAGGAACAAGCGTGCTTTGATATCAGGAGAATGAGGCGTTTCCACCAGTTCATACACGGGGGTCTGGTATGAAATTAGCAATGCTCGAAGCGGAAGGGTTGGCTATACTTACGACAAGTGCTCGTACCGCCATATCTCTGCGGCCAAGCATCCAAAACGCCCATGACGCGAGCCAGCGGTCGCCTTCTTGTGCCGCCATCGGTAGCACCTCCTCTTGAAGCACCTTACGAAGAACAGAACCACCATCCCCTTCATAAACTCTGCAGATGGCTATAGCGAGCTGCAGGTCCTTGACCTGGTGGAGGCATACATTAACGGCACCCTCTAGGTCGTCTCCCAGCAGGAAAAAAGCTGCGGCATACTCGAAACGGCGCTTACTGAGCAAAGCGTAGGCATTCTTGAGAGCCGCAGTCTTCCATTTGGGATCCGCAAAGTTGTTACTAAGAAGTCGCTGGGTCGCTGCTTGCTCTTTTACTCCGACAGCCATTCGCCATAGACCATGCAGAACAGACTTCTTGCGCAAGGCTAGATAGAACAAGGAACAGCCGATCGGATTCCTGTCTTCATCCTTTGTATACTCATTCCGGGCTATGATCTCAAATTGCGCTTTCACGGCAGCGATATCTGATAGCCACATGAACACGCCACTCTCCCTGGCATCAGCCCAGGCTAACCGTCCCTGGCCTTGGCGAGTGACAAAGTCTACCAGTATATCTTGACTATTCGAATGGTAGGCCCAATTAATTTCACGCCAAGATAGATGGACTTCTTGGGTCCTTCCTTTGTGCAAAGCGTGCTGGCGGAAAAAGAGCATGAATCGAGCACCATTTTCGTCTATAGAACGTCGATGTCGTTCCACCAGGCCAACACACTCAGCAATATTCGCTAGTTGAATCTGCTCGGGGCCCGTCAATTGGGGAATGCCGACTTTGGTAAGCTTCTCATTGATTGCGGTAGCCGTTTTTTCTGAGAAGCGTTCGTCCTGACCATCCCCTTCTTCTGTATGGGTGTCTCCGTTGACGCTGAACCCATTGGTTTTCCCTCGGGTGTGGCCGTGAGTCTCGAGGGGAACAAAGAATTCCTCGAGGTTCAAGCCCAAGTAGTCGTCCACTTTCTCGCCTGCGATGTAATACTTTAGCGTATTATGCAAGCTAATAAGGATGCGTCGAACCAGATCGCTTTTGCCAACCAGTATACATTGGCTCAAGAACTGGGGATGGAATACTGGAAGGGGACCGTTGAACCTTTGGACGGCCTCAAACATGTCCCAGGCTCCATCTTTGCGATGGGGCATCCGAGAATCAGCGATAAGTTGGTCTGAGCTCCCGATGCTGCGGTCATGAACAAACATCTGATTTCCAGCACCTATAACTAGGTGGCCGTCGCTCAACCATGTTGAGTCTCCGATAGGATGAGGTGTAAGTTCCCGAATGCTTATCTCTCTGATAGAAGCCCAAGCGGGCCCCTTGTTGAGGTAATCAAATCGCATCTGTGACAAAAGAAGCACACGATACTGGAACCCAACAGCCAGGATAGACTGTGAATCAGGGGTCGAGGTCCAATCAAGATCCTGAATAACATTGTGCGTCTGGTATGTCTCGGCAAATTCCAGTCTGGCTCCACCGATGTCCCAAATCGTAAATTGAGACCGCGTAGAGTTAACAAGTGCGGCCTTCTTCAGCATGCTACCGCTAACCAGAGCAGGATTTGAAAGGCCAGTTTCGGTAGTACACGTCGACAACCAGTCAACATTTTGCTGTTCAAGATCAACACGTGCCGTCCAGAAATCTACCCTGCCAGATTTCGTATAAGAGATTGCAACATCGCGAGCAAAAACATCTAGGAACCCATGCGCCACAGGCAAGGAGCCCGCCGGATCCACTGGGAGGACATATGATAGATCCTTCACGTTATGGAGCTCAAAGCGGCAGAACTCTCGAATTCCAGCACCAGATGTAGCTCCTGGGTCGTCAAAGTATCGCGGAAGACTCACTTCCCATACGATACCTTTCCCTTCTGACGTGACAGTAGCGATGTGAGCTGTCGTGTAATCTCTAATTTGTGGCCGTGGCAACATCACTAAGCACAGAGGTTTCCCTAGTGCTTTGTACGATAGCGAAGCCATCTGCTCTGCTGTCCTTGGCCTACAATCCCACAGCATTATGGATTTTTCTCGGAGGAAAATGACGAAGCGCCCTTTCCGGATAACCGATATGCGATGTATGTGACCTTCAGCAGGAATTATGCTTCGGCGAGATAAAGTAGGCTCTGATTTCGAAGATGTTCGCCCATGCTTCCACAAAATGCTCTCTCCACCAGACGTTCGAGACACCACTGCCTGTCCGCCAAAATTTCGTACCATCTTTTGGATTGGCGCTGAATGCCCCGACCATGTCGTCTCCAGCGTGAGGCGTTTCTCGTTGAGCGTAGGATCAAATAGATCTACTACGTTTGTCGTAAAAACCCCGATCCTACCGTCGAAGGCGTGCATTAAAATGTGCAGGCGTCCACTCCGACGCTCGCAATAAGTGCATATTTCGACATGTGGTATATTCTTCAGCGACATGAATCCACTGAGCAGTTCGAATTGGCGTGATCTAACCTGGGCTATGTTGAAAATGCGTGGCGAGTCCGTGGCACTGCTCTCGACATTCTCTAAAGCCCAAGCTGACATCAAGCCTTCGCTGTCAACCGCAATAACAATCTCAGGGGTCCTCTGCGCGACAGCTACAAGGTGGTCGAGGGCTACATCATCAGTACTTGAGTCGTCGGCCATGCGATCCTTCACAGCTCTCTCTACCGATGCTGTGAAGTCCCGACTATCGACCACAAATGTTAATTGCACGTCGCGCGGCATCATCGGACCATCTTGAACAGAGGCGCCCACATCTATCTTCCCCCAAAGGTGCCAGTGGCGACCATCTTGGCTGTCATTCGGCGCCCAGACACGTACAGTAGCATCCACGCAGAAAGTATACAGTACATTGTCTGTATTCTGCTCAAGGTGAAAAGGCTTGCGCCAGCGAACCGCTGTCACAGCCTCTGGATGTCGAAGATAGCAAACGTCAAACCGGACCTCATCCGTACCGTAGGCAAGTCGTCGCCAGACTTTCGGGAATCGATCGTAGTGGCCGACAGAGATGATGTAGGCAGAATCGCAGGATAAGGTGGCGCTTTTTACGGGATTCGGAAGCGCCTTCTCCCATATCTTCTTTGGATCGCCCTGGGTGGTGTACAAATGGAGAGAATCGGAGGCGACTAATAATTCTTCGGAAGAGCCCCAGGATAAAGCATGGGGGGCTTCGGATTGCGGTGGCGCAATAGGGAAAGCACATTCGAGCGCCCACTGCTTGAGAGTTAGAGCATTCCCAAGACTAGACGATATGTCGTAGGACTGACCTTTAGAGCTCCATCTTGTAAACTTAGAGGCTTGTAAACCCGGACCTGCGTTGACGTACAGCTCGCAATCTTGCCGCAATGCTCATCCAATGCGACAGCTTCGAGGGGAGTTTCGTCGTCATCGTATATCGTTTGGAGGATTGTGCGCGCGTCGCTCAAGATGGTCAAGGCACGGCCGCTAATGTATACCTGTAGCGAGTTAGATGCGATGCTCACAATGGGGATGGGCCCTGAGGTGCTTGCTGACACTAATATTCTTGGAAGACCAGCAGCCAGCGGCAAGACCTTGCGGTCTTGACCGCGACTTGCCTGGTAGGACCGCACTCATGCTACTACCGAAGGTTGAGAAGAGAGCGCATTTCCAAATGTGCTATTCGTAGTCGCCGGTCGGGGAATTATCGCGGCGGTTGACAGAGGAGGAGTTTGCCGGTCCAGAGAGGCTTCAAGTAACGATGATGCAGTTGCTGACAAGTATACAATGTAGAGAAAGCTAATGGATATATTCAGAGGAACTTTGTGCGCATGCGAGACTAAGGCAAAGAACCTCGAGAAAGCTACAGGTTGTAGAAACTAGATCCGGCGCATGGAAAGCTGTGCCCTAGAGCTTGAGGTGACGCGCTCTTACCACTCCGTAGCACGAGGTAGGGTATGTGTACGGAGTACGGAGTACGCACGTTGACGTCGACAGAGGCTACGGAGTACGGAGTACTACAGGTCATTTGGCCCTTTATGCGCTGCGAGGCGGCTCCACTCCCATGCACCGTTGAACCTTGATACAACACCGTACGGAGTACAAATTCCAGTGGGAGGGCTATCGACGAGTGCAATACAAAAGGGTACTGCTAGTAGTAATACCGTGGTATCAATTTCAAATAAAGGGTAAGAATTACTCTGGCAAGTTCGTTTTGGCAGCATGTCTACGGTATATGGATTATGGCAGACAACAAGGACAACCATGCCAGGAACGATTCTGGGAAAGTTTGGGTGAAAGCTAGTAATAAATGATAGCTTGTTATTTCGACTTGGCATCAAGATATATATAACTACAACTGTTCCAGTACAAGAATGACGCCTTATACGTACAGAGGGTATCTCAGGAATTATTTCTCCAGAAAAAAAAAGACAGGTTCCAACACATCATCCAACGCCTAAGTAGTGAATACAGGTCGTGATCTCATCTACACATTTTTATGCCACTGGGTATTTTACCCCTGAGGTAAGTACTGACGTGCCCGCTGGCTACTGAGACTGGCCTAGACGTCGACCAGCTGGCGTGCTAAAAATCTTTGGCCCAAAATTTGCATTACGAGCAGATCGGCCAAAGTTGACTCCAACTGATTGACCCTTTGCTCCTGCGGCAAAGACCTCGTCGTCCGGCATAGGAGCGAACCGACCCAAGGACGGGTTAACAGACTTACTGCCTCCTGTATAGGTCCAAGGTGACCCAGGCTCTGGATTAGCCCTAGTCGGAAACGTTGATTGGTTTTGAGTTGGAACAATCTCTGCGCGAGATGCTTGCGATGTGCGCTCTTTAATGGAGGATAATGGACCTGGCCCAGCGACTGAACGGCTATGGCCAAACTGGGGCTTCAAGCCCTGCGATGGTGAAGGCGTATGTACTTGAGCATGACGCTTGAGGTACGTAGGGATAGGCGCACGCGGTGTCGTCGATGGAAGCACTGAAGCTACAGACGGCCTCGAGGGCGAATTAAAGGCCTCAGCTTCAACGGCTGTGCTGGACGTAGGTGAGCGTAATTCATCCACCTCTGTTACCGGTGGCATCGCCGGCGCCGACATGAAGCCAGACGTGGCGAGTGATTGCCCACGCCATCGAACAGGCGTCCTGGAAACGGGTAGAGGAGTTTGGGGATATTGACTGCGGGCAAACTGTGAACGACGGAACGTGGTGCGAGTGCTGTTCCTAAAGGACCCTCCTAAGTTCGATCTGCGAAGGTCGGGCTGTGGAAACGACTCAACTGAGCCGCTGTCGCCTTTGGCAGCATTGGCTCTCCAGTACTGTAGTGTCCGATTCATAGTGTCGCGAGCATGTCGTCTTTTATGAGCAGCCGCCGTATGAGCATGCCCACCTTGTTGCAAAGACGAAATTGTCCACTTCCTCGTGCATTCACGTTGCTTGCCCATAATCCAAATGGCGTGACTTGCGTCGGTTTGCTGTTGGCATCTTGCTGTAAAGTTGGTCCACATACGCAAATGAATCTCAACATTATATGCCTGCGCAGTCTGGTATCGTTGTTGCTCCTCATATGCTCTATCGCTCCAAGTTGCGATACATGCCAGATACTTTGCTTTTTGCCAGCTCATGCCAATCTGCTGGGAGTCCTGATAAATTCTGGCACTTTCAGTTGCAGCGTCCCGCCAGTGATTAAGTACCAGGAAGAAATTCTTCTTCTTCCTGGTTGCAGACATTTGCTGGTATCTGGCCATCAAATACTGCTTCACGGCTTGTTTGTCTCTGGCTTTCCTTAGCGCTACCGTTCTGTGAAAGACTTCTACTAAACGCGTTGCGCCAATATACAGACGAGCCCGGCTACCCATCTGCTCTTTCATCTTGACATCCGTCTCCACGCGGTGCAGTGCATCGACAAACTTGGCATGTGCCACTCGTTTGGAATGCAGTTCGGCTTCTAAAAGTCCTTGCGAATCTTCCTCTGATCCTTGTTGCCACGCATCAAACCACCTGTTCAACGTGACATATTCGTTACGCCATGTGAAGGCTTGGGCACGAGCCCCAAGGTTCCACAGGTCAAAAAGGCGTGAAGCCTTCTTGGTCAAGATATACCGCCGACAGTCATCCGCGCGTCGCATAACCTCCGCTTGGTCCCACCATTCGCGAAGGTAGGTCGTTGAGAGATGGCAAACACCAATGTGCTGCGCGGCTGCAGTCCGAACGATGCCGTTCTCGGCAAATCTTTGCCATTTGAGTATAGCCTGTGTCTCCAAAGAATGTTGCCGATGGGACGCAACAATATGGCGCAATGTTGCATGGTCATTCGCGCAAGCCGACCATCTCTTACAAGATGTCTGTTTCGCGCGGTTTACTGCTTGCTGTTGTACGATAGCTTTTGATACATGACACTGCCATTTATACAAAGCTCTTTCGACCATCTTGCGATTCCGGGCTTCAACGGCTACTGCAGCAACCTCGCGAAAGAGGTCTTCATGATGTGTGATAGCACGCCGCAATTTTTGCGCCGCGGTAAGAACTCTGAGATGGTCCACTTCAGGGGTTTTAGACGAAGGAGTTTGAGCCCAAGCGCGAAAGCACCGGAACCGGATCATGTGTCTTCGAGCAACGGCTTCCCTCTCAACTCGACGGGCGGTTTTATCCGCCCAATGGTTGAATACTTTGCTGGCGAGGTATAGCTCTCTTGCTCGAGCAGCCCTACGCAACATGCGCTCTTCCCGAGCTTTCAAAGCCGGATCCACAATCTGCGATGGTGAAGGCTTGGGAAGTTGTTGCGGACCATCATGAGGGGCCGCGCCCTGTTCCCCGGCTGGTTTCAGCGGTTGTTCTTCCAACATTTCTACATAACCTCTATGTTGCAATGTTGGAATTGGCTCTTCTTTCTTAGGAGACACCGGCTGGCGCATTCGTCCTGCGTCTGCAGGTGAAGGAGCCAAGGTTTGCGCTTCATTATCGATCATTGCGGGCCTTGGTTCCATATCCCGGCCATGGCGTGGAGAGTGTTGTGGTGATCGTGACGTGGATGGCCGGACGTCGCTACTTGGCTGAGGACTTCGTCCTTGAGCGGCACTGGTTTCGATAGGGGGATCTTCTGGATTTTCAGATGCTGTCAACAGTGTATTCCTCACATGTGAAGTTGTCGCATTGTCCAAGGCGGGTGCGCCATCACCCGCGCTCCTATGGGATTCCTGCGTAGTCGCATCATCCCGATTTCGGGAATCAGGTCTTTGTATAACTGTTTCGGCAAATTTGACACGCGGCTTGCTCTTGTCTTTCCTCTCGGATGCTGCCTGACGCCATTTATCCATTATAGATAGTATTGATTGTCTGGAAGACTGCACCAGCGCTGACGTAGCTGGAGGTCGTTGATCCTCCGGTGAATCATGCCGTTCATCTCCCGCGTGACTCTGGCCGCTGACTTGTGAGATCAGAGTTTGCTGGTGGCCCCGGGGAGTCGCTGGCGGCAAGGGCTGACCCCAAGGTTGGCGAGCCTCCAGTGTCGGCCGTCGTAGGTATCCAGAAGCAGGCCGGCGTGGTGACAGGGATGTGCTTCCAATCTTCGGTCCACCTACAGCATCACGACCTTGGCTACTTTGGGTGTCCTGTGTAGCCGCAACCTTCAATGAGCTGAATGCATGGTCTCTTTGATTCAGAGGCAGAAAAGGGTTAGTTCGTTGAATCCCAGCAGGGCCATGTGCATTCTTGGCTGCTTCTATAGCGGCTAGGGTTTCGGGGCTTAACTCGTCGGTTTCGCTTCTATCGGTTTCACTGTCGTCGTCGTCGTCGTCGGTGCCCAAGTCATCAGCTTGCGCAGCCTGGGCTTGCGAGCCGTCTGTCATATCCACTTCATCATCCTCGTCCTCTGCATCGTAGTGACTTTCCTCCCGAGGTTCTTGTACTTGAGGTTGCGGCTGTCGCCAGGAACGGGCACTTGCTGGTGAAGAATTTGGTAATTCGGAAGTGTCGCTGAATTCGAGACCAATACCCATACGTTCCAGTATTGCCTGGAATTTGTCCACGAGGTCGCCATCGCCAATCTCTCCGCCAACGCGGAAGACAAACGCGGAGAGATGCTTGTCGTCGTCGGGGTCGATACCATGCTGTGGTAATACTTGGTCATACGCTCGGAAAAGAGACGCTACAGGAAGGGGTTTCGGTTCAGGGGATGAATCTATAGCTTGCTGGGCCTCGCTGACTATGATATGTAGAATCGCAATTTCTTCAAGTGTGTCAGACAGATCATGAGGACTCAAATAGGGTTTCTCACCTTCATTCGTGTAGTAGGTATGATTTGAGACGTCGGACTGCCCGTCCTCGTTCGAGGCAAGCTGGGTGCTCTCTTGTAAATTTGGCATAAGGGCCACTGTAACACATTTAGAACCAATGCAGCTTTAGAGAAATACCATACACACTCGAGGCTACGATTGGTGGCGGTTATTGCTCCATAGTAAGGCGACGCAAAGAACAATGCGAGAGCTGGATAATGCGCTACCCAGCCTCCGGCACAATTGAATAGGAAGTCGATTCGTGAATTAAGGTGTAAAAAAGCTAGTTACACTCTCAGGCATTGCCCGAATAATCGTATGCGGTTTCTCGCGAGGCGCTTCTGCTGCCTGTATAAGTAACTGATGGTGGTTATGCGAAAACTCGTGCTTTTAGGGGTGATGGTATTCGTCGCGCTGGCGCGTGTTTGTATCGGGTGGTGCAATCCAGCGGATCGCGTGCAAGAAACCGGAGGACTGCCACTAGATATGGATCCATTGTGTTGCGGAGCGCGTAGGGTAAGTCGGTAGTACGGAGTACGTACCGGAGTGAAGACTTCTAAGTACCTAAGACAAGGGTGGCTGGTATTGGCATCACCTTACGGAGTACCTACCGCCTCACCTACGGAGTACTCCGGAGCAGTAACACCACTAAAGGTGTTAAGCACAAGCACCGCGCCCTAGTAAAATATGTCATCGCAGCATCGAAACATCACACAAACACTCGACAATAAATCAAACCCATCGCGAGATATCTGGATGATTGTTGCAGGGCTTGCTCGAAATGAAGCGTTCCGCGGTCACAGCAACTAGACCTATCGAAAAATTTTCGATGGCCGCTTCTAGATGCTCAGTTCAAGTCAATCTAGTCTATGCACTCCGTATTCATCTATGTATACGGAGTATTGTACAGTTCAGTTGACTGATGTGTATTATAGGCCCAAGAGTACGGCCAGTGCATCGTGGCTGATTATAATGCGGTGCACAAGGATAAATGTGCAAAGGAGTTCCTGAGGTTGAAAGACTGTTTCATTGTGAGTTGGCTTCGACTTTCTCTTCTTTCTCTAAATCTTACTCATAGTCTAGGTCGCGTACAAAAAGGTATAATTTGACGAGGAAAACTGGTGTCATTTGACTCGATACATTCATATTTGCAATCCTTTTCTTAAGACTACATAATAGCAAGACACAACGTATATTGCTTGGCAACTACGCCTTCCTTACAGCTTCAGTAAACGCAAGGCAAATCTGGCCTGTTGCACTTCTTGGTCCTCCTCAGCAATCAGCTTATCCCCTACTTCTTCTTGCCCTCGCTTCTCGACTGGCCGACGAAGAGCCTTCTCAAATGTAGCGGTCTGAGAGCTGAAGACGTTCGCCAACCCAATGTTGTCAGCATCAGATAGAACCTCATACTCCATTTTGATGTCGTCGGTGGGCTGCAGACCGGCCTTTTTACGCAGACGCTGCACTCGGTTGATAATCTCGCGGGCAAGACCCTCCTCGGCGAGTTCGGGATGAAGTTCGGTGTCCAATAGTGTCAGAACATCGCTGTCGGTGTTAATTTCGAGATTTTTGGAACTCTCGTCTTCCGGGACCCCCCGACGCACTACTAGATCTCCCTCCTCGAGGCGGATGCCATCAATCAGAATGAATTTCTGCTTGACATACTCCTGGACATCCGTGCTAGTCAGCTTCGGCAGCCCCTTCTTGACGCGAGCCATGTCCTTCTTTAGCTTTTTGCCTAGTACTGGCCAATCGGCTGTGGCGCTGTAAACCACATTATACTTGGCTTCATCCGTCGTCAAAACCAGATCCCGGACGTTCAATTCCTCACAGATGTAGTTTTCTAGGGACTTGATATCGTCAAGGTACTGTTGGTCGTGATTGATGACCACGAGGGTCTTGAGAGGTGTCTTCAGGCCAATCGTTCGTCTCTCTCTTGAGACGCGAGCAAGATCGATAACCCTTTGCATCCTACCAACTCTACGCTCGACGACTGTATCGAACAACTCTTCCCTGACTTCAGGGAACTTTAGGAAATGCACACTCTGATCATCGGCTGCGCGCATATCCTTAGGAATAAACGGCAACAAGCGCTGGTATATGTTATCGGTGAGGAAAGGGGTAAAGGGCGCAAGACCTCGGCAAAGAGTGAAAAGCACTTCGAACAGCGCGTTCAGCGCATGTAGCGTGTCTTCAAGGCCATTCTCTCCCTTGAGGCGCTTGCGGTTAAATCGAATGTACCAATTAGTGGTGTTATCAATGAGCCCCAAAAGCCTCGGCACGACGGTGTACAACCTGTAATCTATACCTTAATCAGTACCAAACATCTGTTTCGGAGGGGTTGAGTAGCCTTACATTTCATTTCCTCGTTCACAAAGGCAAGTAAGCTCTGACAACTGGCAAGGATCCAACGGTCCATGACGTTGGTGTTTGTGGACTCCATTTTGGTGTCCCATACGTAGTCTACGTTTTCAACCTTCTTGAGAAGGGCGACTTGATTCTCAAAGAACTTGAAGCTGTTCCACAGAGGAAGCAGAACTTTCTGCACCACCTCCTTCACACCGCTCTCCTTGAAACGCAATGGCTCGGCGCGCACCACTGGCGAGTTGATCAAGTAAAGCCGTAGAGCATCTGAGCCATACTTGTTCATGACGATGGACGGGTCAGGGTAATTCTTCAAGCGCTTGGACATCTTCTTGCCGTCTTCGGCAAGCACAATGCCGTTGACAACACAATTTTTGAATGGAGCTTTCCCAAAGATGTGCGTTCCAAGAACGAGAAGCGTATAAAACCATCCCCTAGTTTGATCCAGACCTTCAGCGATGAAGTCGCCTGGGAAGCATTCCTTGAACTTCTCTGTGTTCTCGAAGGGATAGTGTTGACTGGCAAAAGGCATACTTCCAGATTCAAACCAACAGTCAAAAACTTGCTCGATACGTTTCAATGTACCTTTACCCTGTTTGCTAGGGATAGTGATGTGGTCAACTTTATCACGGTGAATATCCTTGATCTCACCCTCATAGCCGCTAAGCTCACGCAGCTCCTCGATACTGCCCACGCATACACGCTCTTCGAGATCATCACTGACCCAGAGCGGGATGGGTGTGCCCCAGTATCGGTTGCGGCCCACGTTCCAATCACGAGCGTTGGCGATCCAGCTTGCGAACCGACGCTCTTTGACAAACGACGGAACCCAATGTGTGCCCTCGATATTTTCCAGCATCTGAGGGATGATCTCGGGGATTCGAATGAACCATGACGGCACAGCTCGGTAAATCAATGGAGTATCGGAACGAGGACACATGGGGTAAGAATGCTTGACTTGCGAATCTGCGACCAGTCTCCCAGTACCCTTTAAGTACTTGATGATGTGTTTGTCGGCTTCCTTGACGTGCATGCCCTCGAAGTGACTGACACGGCTGGTGAAGTGCCCAGTATCATTGACAGGGTCAGGAGGAGGTCGCTTTTCGTTGATGATCCCAGCTTCCATAGCTACATTGTAGTCGTCCTCGCCAAATGCCGGGGCTTGGTGAACAATGCCAGTACCGCTATCAGCCGTAACATATGTGGCATTGAGAACTCTGAAAGCCACATCCTTGAATTCTTCATAAAAATAGTCAAAAGGGGGAAGGTATTTCCAGTCGAGCATATCTTTGCCCATAATCTTGCCGACAACTGTATATTTTGCCTTCTTGGGATCCTTGTACAGTGTGGTGAGAAGCTTTTCAAGAATAACGTATGTCTTGCCAGACTTTTCATCCTTGATCTTAAGGTATTCGAACTCGGGGTGGACAGAGAGACCGGTGTGCGACGGGAGTGTCCAAGGTGTCGTGGTCCAAGCCAGAAGGCAGGTTTCTTCATCATCCACAAGGGGGAATGCGACCACGACAGAAGGATCGTTGACATCCTGGTAGTTTTGGTTGGCTTCAAAATTACTAAGAGCCGTGGTGAGAACCGTTGAGTACGGCATGACGCGATAACCCTGATATACCGCGCCCTTGTCGAAGAGCTGCTTGAACGCCCACCAATTGGTCTCCATGAAGCTAGGGTCCATGGTCTGATGCCTGAAGTCAGTTACGGTCTTCCCGTTTGCCACGTCCTGCGTGTGTTTCCCTGCTTACCTTGTAATCGTTATCAAAATCAATCCATCTCCCTAGACGCTCAATGGTCTCGCGCCACTCGGAAGCATAACGCATCACGATAGCACGGCATTCTTCGTTGTACTTGTCGATACCAATCTTCATCACTGCCTCCTTCCCCGAGATACCCAGCTTCTTGTCAATTTCATGCTCGATCGGCAAGCCATGTGTGTCCCACCCAAAGCGACGCTCAACGTGAAACCCTTTCATCGACCAGTATCGGGGCACGATATCCTTAATGGTAGAGGCCAACAAATGCCCATAGTGAGGTAGACCTGTCGCGAAAGGAGGACCATCGTAGAATGTATAGTGAGGGCGACCCTTGGAGAGTTCAACCTGCGTCCGTGTTGTTAGCAGCCTTCGCCAGGATATCAAGGGTGAGGGCCATTCTAACCTGACGCTGAAAGGCGTTGATCTTGCGCCAATTCTCGAGGATTGCCTCCTCTTCCTTGGGAAAGTCGATTGACATGATTCAGACTGTGTTTGCGACAAGCTCGTAGACTTGTGAGGCGTGCTGAATTAGCACGATCAGCTACGAACAAGCAGCTGAATGGGGTGTCGTCCGCCAGAAAAACGATGAGTTGTCGGATATATAGATGATAGGGTTGTGCAGAAACCTGAATGCTACAAAAAGCAGAGGACCTACACGCGCATAAACTGCCCGAGAAAGCTTGTTCTGGATAGTGGGATGGAGGGGTAGCAGTAGATTTTCCCTGGTCCCCTAGCAGGGGTGAGTCAGGGCGGGGTGCGTCGAACGAGTTTGGGTTCGCTCTAGTCACTTGCGCGTAGAGCGCTACAACTCTAGCTTGAGAATTGAGGCACCTATATATCACTGCACTGTCAATGGAGGCAGGCTTTAAGATGTGTTAAAGATACAAATAGCCTCTTGAGAGTAAACGGATACAGATTAACGCCCCCCATAGCACATATATTCTCCAGGCCTTCGCAGAGGCACTCTCCCATGCGCACTAAACATCACGATTTTATCGATACCGGCGACATGGTGGGTGGGCAGATACGGCCCCATTCCGTGACCAATATAATAACCAGCGTGCCAGCCTGCGGAGTAGAGGGTTGCGAAAAGAATACACTAAACACCTTCTATGAGAGGATAGCGGTCTTCCCGTTCAGCTTTTTCTTTACCTTGAAACACTAGAGCGTAATCATCAACACCCCAGCAACCACCTGCAACTACCTAAATGTAGGTAGTAGGCGCTATACATATCCATCCCTAGACCTCGGGCTGAGCGCCGAACGTTCTCTCGTTAGAAGCAATAAGGGCGTCAGGTCAGTGACTATAATCTAGACATGGGAAGTATTGGCTAAATGTACAGGATTATTAACGCATCAGCAAATATTGAGTCCTGCTCCCATCCATGCCCATTCGATCGCAAGCCTGAGCAGCGTCCCAACTCGCATCTGCTCACACATTGATTACACGACAAGAAGTGCGACAATGTCGTTCCTCTTCGGTAGAGGCAAATCGCGCACCACAGCAGACCTCCCACGACAGGCACGGGAGCATATATCCAAGCTGGATGGTCCCGTCGGGGGAACAAAGGTAACGCGATCACATCTACTGATAGACAGGTAGTTGATGTGCGTTTATTGACGGCTGATATAGGCCGAAGAGCTTGCCCGTGTGCTCAGTCAGATGAAGCTTGTCTTGCAAGGCACTCAAGGTACGCGTTCCACGGCGGTATATTCTCTTATGCCTAACTTACCAACAAGTGGTGAAGAAGCCGACTCGTCTCCCGAACAAATCTACCAGCTTGTTACTGGCCTCATCGACGAGGACCTTCTCCACCTCCTTGCCATCAACCTTTACCGTCTCCCTTTCGAGGCGCGAAAAGATACTCAGGTCATCTTTTCTTACGTTTTTCGTTTTCGTCCAGCTGCCGCCGCGCCCAAGAGTGATCCCATCGCTTTGTCATACGTTGTATGCAACCGGCCACAAGTCCTTGTCGAACTGTGCCGCGCCTACGACTACAAGGAAAGTGCCACACCGGCCGGATCAGTGCTCCGCGAGTTGCTGAAGAACGAGGCCGCGGCAGCTATCATTCTCTATGATGATGGTGATGCCCCAGGTTCTAGTTCCAAGGGGCTCAACGCAATTGACCGTGATAGGCCCCAGAGTGGGCGTGGTGTGTTTTGGAGGTTTTTCGACTGGGTTGATAAAAGCTCCTTTGAAGTTGGCGCTGATGCATTCACAACGTTCAGGGTAAGCTTCAGCTATGACCTGGTCTAACGAAAGTATATGCGGGTTTGCTGATACCAGCAGGAACTATTAACGCGACACAAAGAACTTGTCCCTCGTTACCTGTCAACAAACTTCGACCTCTTTTTTGACAAGTACAACAATGTCCTTGTACAGTCCAACAGTTACGTCACAAAGCGCCAATCTATCAAACTCCTAGGTGAGATACTGTTGGACCGCTCAAACTACAGTGTCATGACTGCATATGTTGATCGTGGGGAGCATCTCAAAATCTGCATGAACCTACTTAGAGATGACAGGAAAATGGTGCAGTATGAAGGTTTCCACGTGTTCAAAGTCTTTGTGGCAAATCCTCACAAATCCATTCCTGTGCAAAAAATCCTCCTAATGAACCGCGAAAAGCTACTCAACTTTCTGTCACACTTCTTGGAGGACCGGACCGACGATGAGCAGTTCATTGATGAAAGAGAGTTTTTGATTAAACAGATACGGAACATGCCGCCGCAACCAGTTCCGCCGCAGCGCTGATTTCCCCGTTGAACGGGAATTTTATATGCATCTCCAATATTTAGGGGTCATTTGTTGATTCCCATTTCTTTAGGCGTTGGAGGGAAGTAGGTCATAAATCGAGCTTAAAGCGCGCATATTCAGGCACATTACACATCTATCTACTATTGCCCTCAATGGAGACCCAAGGCATGTTCATATACGCCCCATTGTGGTGTCCCTCCTGCTCCTGTACAAAGCCTCAAACCTCAGCGCCGAGTCGACACCAAACGCCCGTTGTAAGTTACCGATGCGCCGACAGAAATTTCATATAAATAGTTTCCTCAAATCGCCTGCAGAATCTGCGCTATCGCTGCTTTGCTAGTAGAGCATTGACACTCTCGCGGGCATTGTGTGTAGCCCACACACTGTTGGCGCCACCCTTGCGCCACTCGTCGGCATTGACGGCCTCACCCGACGTCCGCGTCGATTCCCCCATGATAACATCGATGTCGCGCTTCTGTGAGCTGAGCCAATTCCTAACAAAGTTGGCGGGGTCCTCACTGAGTGAGCTCAGGAAAGAATGCTTGGCCTTGGAAACGGATATGGCTTGCACAATTCTTGCTAGTTGGTCATCTTTATTGCCGAGATTTTTGAATAGTTCCGCATACTCAAGCTTGTTGAGGACCTCATGAAGTTGAGCTTTGGCAGGGTCCTCGACGCTAACCTGGACGTCGTAGACTGTAGGCTGGGGATCCTTGTGAAACTCCTCGTCGACTCGAATAGTATACTGTAGTTGGACTGGGGGCGATGGGTTCAGATGCTGCGTTACGTATTCGTTCAGGAGGGGGATGTATCCAATATCGCCCCGTTTCACAACCTATTGAATGGTCAGTACCCAATTTCGTATTCAAGAGGCCTTTTTTCGAAACCAACCTTTTTCAACAACTCATCACAGCGGAAATTTCGCTTTTCTTCGTCTTCCTGTAAGCCCCCTAGACGAACATATTCCCAAAGCCCCATCACAGCTTCCTGCTGGGTGGCTTCCTTCATATCAATGACGTCCGCTAATTCAGGTGTCAATTGGTATCTCTCAGGCACGTCATGCCGATGAAGGTTGATGGTAATATTTATGTTGTCATCTCCGTTGCGTTTGAAGGTGATCTCATCGAAATCTGCTGCAGGAGGCAAGGGAGCAGCCGCAGCGGCTTGGGTTCGCGTGGATACCGGAGCTTCTGGCTTTTTCCACTCCATACTGAGTTCGTTTCCATTGCGTAGGCGTGAGTCACAGTCAACGGTCAAACTCTTGAAGAAATGTGAGAAGCGTGCTCTTGCCACTTTAGAGGGTGTCGAGCTGGTATCTGAATCCTTCTTGTCGCCTTTCTTCTTAATTTCTGCCGAGTCTTGCCCGTCGCCCACTCCACCATTTTCCTCTTCATCTTCGTCGTCGAGTAGTCGTCCTTCAATCTTGACACGGAAAGACGGCTCCATGCTTGGTGTGAAGTCGAACGCATCAACATTGAGGTCATTCCCCTGCCAGGCTTGGTCCTCGACAGTATTGCTAATCCAGATGCGGAGTGTTTTTTGGAGCTGAAGAGTGTGTGAGTTTTGTTCAATTTGTTCAAAATGCTATGTGTCATATGTTGCCTTACTTTAGAAAGCCGAGCCTGATTATCAGCAGCATCCATCCGCTTTCGGGTTATAATTGCATCAAGGCGGCGCTCCACATCACGTAGGTCTTTGTATCTTCGGGCAACTTCAGGGTCGATTATGCTCTCTTCGACCCCATCGGGCATATTCTTGTCGGTTGGCTTGCGACTCCTTCGCTTCGCCGACTCCTGCGCATGCATCATAGCCTGCTGTTGCTGCTGCATCTGCGCCTGAGTCGGCGGTGGGTGCTGTTGTTGGGAGTGCGCTGCGGGAGGCATCATGGGACCTGTTCCGTGAAGACGAAAGCCGAATCGCGTCAGTCAATGTTAGGTACGGAAGTAGAAAAGGAAGCTATGGGTAAGCTAGGAAGGATCCACGAGGACGCGCTGCTCTTGGAATAACTAGGGCTCCTTACCAATACCCCCCCGACGTTGATTAGGCGCATGGGGCGAGCGCTGGGTCATTTGCTGGGGCACCTGGTGCGCTACTTGCGGGACATATGCGCGATACTGATGTTGCTGCATTTTTTCTGAGACTTTTCTGGCATCCAATTTACTTTCTTTTTCAAGGTTTTACGCTGGCCGTACGCCGGGAATTGAATAGAGTTGCACGTATGGAGTACGTTGGCTACCCTTTTTCTTGAACGCATCTGCGCGCCAAGCGTGTCAGGTCGCGTCAATGTCGACTAAAAGTCGTGGCTCACGTGATGTCTATCCAGCAGTTGCTGAACCGGTACTCCGTAAGTACCACTACCATATGGTACGGAATACCTGATATATACTGCGCACCTTGGAGACAAACATTATACAAGGTATGGTATAGGAAAAGCATTTTCGAATAGAAAATGAGTAATCCGTTACTTCGTTGTAGAAGCAGTAGTGCTAAAAAGATCTCGCAATGCACCTACGCACCACATGTCTTTCGCATTGCCCCCGGAGTTTAAAAAGTTGATGTTGTCATGTATTTGCAGGGGCTGCGTTCGAAGTGCCAGCATGCTGCAATTCATGATGAGCAGATATACTCCGTATATGCACGTTGGTCGGTCTTATGTACGCTAGACAACCGGACCTCGATAACGTGCATTGAGTACGAAGCAATAGGTACTATGCGGAGCCGTTTCCTTGATAATCTGTCTTTTGATTCTAGCGTTCTCTGAGATATAGTAATTTGTGATGAGTTGCAATGAGGTTATTTTCAACGCTACACCCTGAAACATGTAAGAATGACCGAAACTCCATCCATGCTACCAAAACAGGCCGTCTTCCAATTTCTAAGCAGATGAAGCCACCCTAATATCGCCATTTATTCAGCGCAAATACAAGCAAGAAATAATGCGCTTGCTTGAGAGTGATGTTGCACGACGCGATTCCTAGAAATGAGAAGTGCTGGAAGTGACATATGGTCTTGCTGTGGTCACTCCAAAAGAGGAAACAAAGAGAAGGGGGAATAAGGGGTAAAGGAAAGGTAGGGAGACCTTGGAGGGTTTTCCGGGGGGAAGATGAGACACTTCGTTCTTCCTTGTTGGAAATGAGAAGTGCCTGCAGACTAGTTTGTTTTCGGAGGCTTTGCAAACCATCCCGAACAGGTAACTGCGTAGTTCTGCTCGTGAGCAAGAGTCGGGGCATCTTCGCTGTCATACTATGTAGTATAGTGCTCATCGGCGATATGCACCGTTCAAAACCACATTCGTTTCTAAAACGCAGAGTCTAGCCCATTTCGTGATTGCCTCTTGCTGAATCTGTTACGTTTGGGTGCAACGGTTGGGTCCTCCAGGCTCGCTTGGCTTTTGCTAAGATGGTTGCGCCCTGTACGCTCGACAGCTCCGTACGAATCATAGTGTGGGTTTCCGCGGCCATCGATGGTAGTTGAAGGGCTGGATGAGGACATGTCGCCGAAGCCAACGTCATTGCTGTACGAGGATGCCATATTTTGGGAGAGCGCCATATCCCGGGCTCTTTCCAAGGACTCTATCCATTCGGCCGACGAGGCCCGGCCCATGTCGGTACTATTCGCCCCCTTGGGCTCTTCGAAAGTATAGTGGTTGCCGCCCTGACAATGTGGTTAGTTAATGAACACGTGAAATTGAGCTGCTAACGCCACTTACCACATCGACGCACCAAACAAAATGCCCTTTAGCATCTTGCTGGCTTTTCCAGGTGCAATCCGAAGTGACAAGAGACAGCTCCTGTTTCGTCCTCTTCTCTTCGCCCCCTGCAGGTGCCAGGACAATCCGTCCGCTTGAAGTCACCATTACGAGACGCTGCCTCTTTTTGGTTGTGCTACCCCCAAAGAAACGGGACAGCTTCTTATGGCCCTCTTCTCCTTTGCCATACGGGCTATTTGGCAGAGGAGCCGAGATCACCATCAGGTCGCCTAGTTTCAGAATGCGCTCATTGTTCTTAGTGAGAACCGGTGACCATTCAATGTCGAGCTGAGTTGGAGGCGGTAGCTCTGTAATGATCCTAGCAGGGCGGTTCGCCCCATTCGAGGCATTGTGGTGCGGTGACTGTGCACTTCGAGATGTTAAAATTGGAGCAGGCGCGGCAGCCCCAGCATAACCGTTCAATTGTATCACCGTTGGTTCTTGAGGCGGAGGAACATAGGGTCGAAGCCTCGGTGCTTTCATCCTCCATAGTTGTTTACCAAATTGCTGACCATCGAAAAACTCGTGGTTCTTGATATGCTCAACTGTGACCCGCCGCGCTGGATCCAACACTAGACAGCGCTCGACAAGGTCTTTGGCCGCCAGGGGGAACCCTGGTGGAAATTCGAATTCGAGATTTACAATCTTCTGGAAGGTTAAGTACTCGCTCCCGGCTTTGAATGGCGGTCTTCCTGCAAGTAGCTGATAGACCATGCACCCGTATGCCCACAAGTCGCTCGCCTTACAAGCACTCTTCTGTGTGAGAAGCTCTGGGCTGACATATTCTGCTGTACCAACAAACGATGCTGCTCGACCATCATCCTCTTCGTCTTGCTTGCCGGGGTCAGGCATGCTTTTATCAGCCGAATCGTCCCGAGAAGCTTCTCGAGGATCTTTCAGCAACTTGGCCGTGCCGAAGTCTGTAATCTTGACGTGCATCTGATCGTCCAGTAAAACATTCTCGGGTTTTAAATCCCTGTGAATAACTCCCCGCGAATGCATATAATCTATAGCATCCAGAATTTGCGCCCCATAGAATCGTGTACACTCGACGTCAAACGTGCCCGTCTTCTTGAGGACGCCGAGTAGCTCGCCCCCATTGCAAAGATCCAGAACATAGTACAGCGAAGTCTCATCCTGGAATGTGTAGTAGAGGCGCACAATGCCAGGATGTTCGGTAAGTCGGTTTAGCGTGTTCTTCTCGATATTAACGTATTTGATCTTCTTTTCCTTGATGATATGTCTCTTCTCCAAAACCTTGACAGCGTAATTCTTACTTGTCTGGCGATCGGTGGCATGGTAGACGGAGCTATAGGAGCCTTCTCCGAGGACTGATCCGAAACTGAAATCGCGAACACCCTTCTTGACCTGCCGTACAACTGTACGGCCATTGGCATCGACCTCACGTCGAACGCCGACGGCAGCGCCACGATCTTTCCATTCTTCGCTCGACGTCGGCGGGAGGCCTTGGGGTTGTGCTGAGTTGGTATGGCCACCCGCCATACCCTTTGAGCTACCGCGCGGAGGTGGCCCAGCAGCCTGGCGTACAGAGCCATAGGACCGAGTAACATTCCTATAGCTCGGCTGACGAGACGGGTACGAGGCTGAATGATTCGGGACAGGAGATGGTTCTGCGGGTACCGGTTGCTGAGGCTGTGTAGATGGCTGGGAAGAGTCGGGTTCTGATTGTTGCATTGACTGAGGCTGCGAAGCTAGTGTAGTTATGGGCGCTTGGGTATGCGAAGCTTCAGGGGAAGCATCATGTGTTCGGTCATCGTTAGTCACGGAGGTTATCGAGGGCTGGGCCGATCGACTTCCGTCGGGTTCGTGTTTCGCGGTCAGGGAGGCTTGCACGGCATCGTCAGGGTTGGCTATGCGAAGCCCTCCAAGGGCCTGAGAAAGACTCAGGTCCCCATTCATGGTGCTGCGTCTGCCAAACGCGGCGAAGCCTTATCTCGAGGACTCCTTGGGAGGAGGGATGGGATAATGCGGGAAACGATCGATAGGAACAAATGAGCGGCCGAGGACGAGAGTGAGGTTGGGAGGGTTAGGCGGCGATAGAAATGACTGTCTGTCGGTGCAGCCTGGCGTAGCTGGGCGGATAGCTGACTCTATGCTTTTCTGGTTGCTCGCTACCTGAGACGTGTCTGCAGAGTGTCACGATACGAATGCATATTACTGCGATAGATAGGATGTTGGACGGAGGGAGGAAGCCTGAGTAATGGAAAGGGCAATGAATGACAAGACGAACGAAATAAAAAAAGCCCGGTGAAGTTTGGTCTTGGAAATAGAAGAGTTGGCATCACAGAGAGATAAATTCTGCGTAGCACTGGTATTGGCATTACGGTACGGAGTAGCAAGTTAGTACTTGCTGGCACCGGCGCTGGCGTTGGCGCTGGTGCTGGTACAGCTCATGATGCACATACGTCCATGCACACCTCAGGGAGCTTGCTTGCCCGGAAATTGGAAAGAAACTACCCACAAGCACCTACTGGAAGGTTTACTCCTTTGAAAAGGATAGCACAGCCAACGAGCATCCGCCCATGCCTTTTGCTTCAGGCCAGCGTCAAATCTCAGCCAATACTTCTGACGTGAAGGAGCTCAACGGTGCTACCAATTACTGCATGTACTTATAATTCAAAGTGCACTCATATGCCCATACCATTATAGCATCCATTGAATGGATAATTCCGAGGTTGATGGGTAATAGTAGCGCTTTGCAGTATGAAGTACGGAGTACGGAGCACAGTAATTGACATCAGTGGCAATCACCAATCTATCCATCACCCAAGTCAGTGCATTATTATCGTAGCAGCCCTCCGTACATAATGCTACGGAGTACGGTACGGAGCATATATAGTAACATTAGAGCTGAATATTGCCTGCTACCCAGCACTCACCGACCACGCATTATACAGTATATATGAACGTTTACTCCGTACCTAAGTATGTACTACTAGTAGTAACCCAACCACTACTACTCCGTACTGCACCTTACTACCCGCTGCTTTGCGTAGTAAGGCATTTAATCCTAAGCAGGTAATGGCAAGGAAAGCGATGTGACTTCACGCCTTGGTACAATACCAAATTGCCTACACCCTCTCTATATGCAATTGAAACAACAGCAATTAGCTGAATGGTCTCTCTGCCAAAGACGGACGACCTATTTAGGATCGGGAACGATGCACCTCCATCAGCATGACCATGGAGTACTTCGCCCTGCGCCACCCATAAGACTCGTATCGCGAGTATTCGTAACTCGCGCCTATCTGCCACTCAACCTAAGTACTCTAGCATCTTACTGTCACAACCCGATATAAGAGTACGAAAACCTACCAGGATGGAGTAGTAGTGGTAATGTCATATTTTATGATATTTTAAGCCAATCACTGGAAAGTGCCACGTAGTCCAGCTGAGGCTCATCCTATCTCGGACCCTGACTTTCTCTAATCTGGATACGAGGTAGAAAGCGGGTTCAACTGTGTTCGCTGAGGGCAAGTGTAGCGCAGGGCTATTGTGATAAATACCGTGATGTTCTAGATAGTTGGGAAAGAGCCAAGCTACACATGTACTGCTAATGCAGCTAGCCATGTATACTAATGGAAAGAGGAGTGAGTAGTAGTTGTAACTTCAATTGCTGGCCCGGAATAAACATCTCAGGCGTGTATTTCCATATATCACGGCCACCTCGTCCTTCGTCCCTTTGTAGAATCGGGTGAGAATATTCAGGGCTCGCCACAAGTGATGTTCCGACTACGCCCAACAACCCTCTCCTTAAAATCGACGGACCTGAGTGGCCTCAACACTCGCTTGCGTATCAAGAGGCAGAATTCAAGCACAGTCAAGGTTGGGGCCGGTTTCAACCGACTGCCGGGAGTGGACAGAAACACGCGCAGCTATGATCATTATCAGGATGTAGCAATTGACGAGGGAACACGTGAACACGTGCTTGACACGCCCGATACTGAGAGGGCATACACAGACCTTAGCGAGGTTGATGGCAGAAGATTTACAGATATCGCTCTCTTGGACCTATTGAAGTCTACTCCGCATACAAATCTTATTTTGGGCAGCGAAGTCAGTTCTCAGTCAAACATCTCGACAGACTTCAGAGCGAGTGGTGTCGCCATTCCACAACACGCCAATACCATTAGCGATATCAACTCGGAGGAATTGTTACCTAGATCTTTTCAGCAACTCACCATCGGACGGCCTCCCCCGCCATGGACCAATACCAGTTCACAGCCAGGACGTCCATTTACGATCTCGCTTCCTGCTCCATTCTCGAATACACCAAGAGTAAGGTCAAACGATTCCCGCACTGGGACATCACAAAACGCAGGTACAACGTCGTTATCACCACAGACACCACAGTCAGTCCGAGGCAACAATTCGTCCGACATAAATAATGAGGAGCTTGTAAGCCCGCATCTCCGTAAAACGATGCCTAACATCACGTCTATCTTTCTAACGGCTAATAGCAGTCACGCCTACAGCCAGCAGCAATCACACGACAGCCTTCAACTGTTGAGTTGCATCCGGCACAAAACGAGATTACCATCCCTAGGCGCAGAGCCTCAATCGCAATACCGCCTTAAAACTCCATAGTCAACCCTCGAGCACAAAGCTTGCTTCATGTGCGTTCCTCAACCGTAGACTCTGGATATGGCAAATATCACGACATCAAGCTCAACTGGAGAAGCCGGTCAAGTATGAAAGATGGAAGGCAGGCGGAAGTGCATGCACCCAGACGAGGGAATTGGACGTGTACAGACCTTCGTGGCCTTACTTCATCTGGGATATTCCGACGAGTCATAAAGTCGGGATTCTCATGGACATAATTGCAGAAATTATCCTTATAACTTCTTGGTCCATGCCTCGATTCCATGCACAGCAGAACTTACTAGTTTCGGAATACCATTAGGCTCTATCGCTTTACTTTGGAATGCTCCATTAAGCCATTGGCATGTGTCATTTTCACAAACAAAGTATTGAAGTGAACGCAGCCACTAATGCTGGCTAATCAAAGTAGCGGGCCAAGAAAACATTTATTGGGCTTGCTGATAAAAATGAAGCAAAAAGAGAAAACAACGATGTTTTTTTCCCTTTGATCAACGGTGCCGTTATCCTTTTTCCAAAAAACAGAATGGTGCCATAAGACTTCGACTCGTTTCGATGGGCCAGTTATGAGCGAATCGTCGTCGGGCTATCTTTACGGGACTACCCGTAGTAAGGTCCAGCAAGGGATTTCGCCGGAAAGTTACTCCGCACTCCGACCGTAGGAGCACGTGCATACTATCAGTCATGTGGTGGCTCAAGACAATCGCAGGTGTGGGAGGAATGAAAGGGAAAAGAAAGAGGACAGACAGACACCAAGGTTGACAGGGCAGCCTGGACCCCTGTAAAAGCGCCGCTCTGGGCAGTGGCACTCCGTAGAGTGGTCCCTCTGGTCTGTCCAAAAGCCCGCGGCTGATAGGGTAAGCCAACCCAGTGTATTTCCTTCTCATGGTGAGTCCGGCGCACTGTGCATTCCACTTCAGGTGAGACAGAATGACCTTATCTCGCTAATTAAAGATGATTTCTGAGCGACAAAACGGCGCAGACCTTAGCAGCAACTTGTTCCTTGGCCCAAGCGCAAGCCATTTGCTGCACATCATATCACAGTGCAAAAGCCAATTGCTACCCCAGGTCGACTGTGCGAGCCGGGTGCTGGGATTGGCTGCAAGCTTGTAGAAAAAGGGTTAGCAGTGGTCCTGCCGACCCAGGCTTGCTTGACCGGCAACGCCAGAAACTCGAATGGATGTGATCGGCTTGGCTCGCGAGCGACTCGCAGCACCACTCCGTACAGTACTAGTAACTTCTCAAGTATCCGTCCACAACCCCAGTTCGCATTACATGTACCTTCTGCATCGTCCGACCTTTACTTGGTACTTTACTATTCTGCTTCCGCCTCACCTTGCCTCTCAAAATCCTACTTCTTTCCCTCTTCCCACCTTCACACCCACCACTCCATCTTGATCCTCTTTCTATCCAACCTCGAGCCTTTCTACCTACTACTCCGCACTTACTTCACAAGTCCTCCCCCGTTCTAATACATTCAACCCTTTCCGTTGTTTAAACACTACATACAATTATCTCTAACATCATCTCTACCGCTCCCACCCATCCACCACCTTACTACGTGCCGCACGTTTAAGGCAGTATTCCTGTTCTTCCTCAGTACTAAATCATTTTTGCTTTTGGGCGTTGCCTCCATCACGACTTAGTCTTCGTCCAATAAGCCTACTGTTTGTTGCTATCCGCCTCTGTCCTCCGCTTATATCGCTATTCGCAACCTCCAACCTCCAACCTCGTTCTCACCACGATCAACACGGCAGCGGCTTCGTACTAACTCACTTCATGGTTTGTGAAGCAATTGGCTACTAATATTTCTCAACTTTGCAGTTCTCATCGCACACATCACATCTTTCATCCCCTTCAGAGCCCAGATTACCACTACCCATCATCATGGCATCTTTTGGCCGTCAGTTCGGTGCAGCCTCTCCTGTGCTCACCATGTCTCCTCAACCTTCCCACCAGGCCGCCTTCAATATGACCGGCCTCTCCCACCAACCAGCACTACCGCAGAAAGCGTTTGGGTCAGCCAACTTTGGCGTCCCAGTTTCTTCAGCAAACCTGTCAGCAGCGCCCTCAACAAGCCGAAAGCGCTCGCGGGACGAGGCTGCTGAGAACCTCGAGGCAGATGTACCCCCTCCTGCGCCAGTCCAAGAGCCTGAAGAGGAATGGGTCTATGGCCCCGGCATGACCCTCATTAAAAACACTAAGGGTTATGTCGCCGATGCAAGCAACCAGTCTGGTACTTGGCTCGAAGAGAAAGCAGCTGCCGAGGAAGAGTCGCGCCGTGTGTACACTAGCGAGAAAGCCATGCTACGTAGTAGCAAGTCTCAACGTCTAGATCGCTGCCTCGACCTCAGCAGTGTACAGTCAACAGCTCCCAATGTAGAGTCTGTTTCGCCTACCAACACCTCATTTTCTCGTGCGGGTGGCCCCATCATTGATGACTTTACTCTTCATCTTGGTATTGGCTGGCGCAAGATCAGCGATGATGTACACATTCAGGCTGCTGCTCGTGGCTGGGCCCGCTACATTGAGAATCACTACCCCGTCACCAACGCTCAGATCCGCCTTGAAAGCAAGGGCCTCCAATCTTACCTCGTCGAGGCCTCCGAAGGCTTTTTCCTGTTCGCTGAAAACCTGCGTCAGGGTCGGCTTGTAAGCCAAAATGTACAAGGAGCGCTCCGCAATCTACAGAGCTCTCCGCCTACCTTTGACGGCATGGAGACGTTGACTGCTGCCGAGTCACCCTCATCGACGGGCGCTCAGCGTGACATGCCTCCTGTTGACGCAGAGATGAACATGTATTAAAAGAGGAGTTTTTTTGCTATCTCGGTGCCACTTATCGCATCTTTTTTTTTTAACCCGCCTGTGGTGTTGATGATTGGTGGGTGAGGCTTACCTGAGAGCGATCTGGGTTGGGGAGGTTATGATGGATGGCAATGGGCAAGGAATATTGGCGTTAAAATCGAGTGGCATAAGTATGCCTACTCTTGAGCATCTGGGTATCGTGTATTATCATCTAAAAAATATTTCTAACTGCTATTTATTATTTATGTGTCAAGGATGAATTATTCGAGACATTAGTCGCGCAACACCTGCTTACTACTACTTACCCAGCTACCCTACGGGGTATGTATGGTGTCGTTTCGTCCAATGTGCATGACAAACGTAGCCGATCCAATCACCAGCTTGAGCCAGGTGCGCTGCAAGAGAACTCTGTTCAATTGAAGTGAACGGTGTACTCCGTAGGCCTGATTACTTACTACCCTAGTAGTACAGAGTACCATCTATAGGGCCACGCAGTATGCTATTAGTAGCACTCCGCACACCGCACCATACGGCCATCCCGTGTGTGCGTGGCTGACTATCAGTCCGACCATTGCAAGACGATTTGCATATGATGCGGGATAATACCCGGTAACGCGTTGACTTTTTTCGTGGCCGACATGCTAGCAAATATTAAGATGCTTTTTGGATCCAACTATAAGTAGTAGACAGAGTTGAGTTTCAAACCTACTTGCAAAGGACTGACTGCGCGGTCAGCGCCGCCAATCTCCGCAAAACCTGCGAGCAACAGCAAGAGCCCGAACCTAGCTAGCAAGCAGAGGTAGCTCATCCATCCATCTTTTCTCCGGCAAAGGCGAGCTTACCAAAACTTGGCAGTAGGCCAGTTACGGAGTACTCACTTCCAATACCTGACTATCACCCTTCATCAATGATTGAATTATCTGTCTCCCACCCCATCTTTCGCTTGTAGCCTAAAATACTCACCTTTCTTATTGTCCTTATTCTTTCCTTTGCTTCGTTCCTTCCCGTTGTCGTTCCTCTCCCTTCGCGTGGCGCACGTATCTCTACCTTCTTTCCATCACTGCCCCCTTGCCTTGTCCTGTGTTGTCCCTTTCTTTTGCATCCCTCCCCCCCCCTCCCGCGCCCAGTATGTCGAACCCGAACCAACTCTTCCTCTTGGCCGATCACATCAAGCTCTCGCTCCTAGAGCGCCAGCGCGCCCAGACGCTGCACATCGACGACGAGGCCGGCGGTGCCAACGACTCGCAGGACGGCCACATCAGCCGCTCCCTCGACCAGTTCCGCGACGGCGTCAAGGCGCTGCAGGCCGAGAAGGGGAAGCTGGAGCAGGCCGGGGACACCACGTACGTACACGCATACACGCAACGATAGTATATAGTTACCATACATGCACGCAAATGCAAACCGAACCACACCCTTCCCCCCCTCCTCGTCGCAAAAACGCCCCGAGCCCGAAAAAAAAAACAAGAACCAATGAATGAAGAAAACTCGGTTCTTTTTCTTTTCTTCGCATCTCTTTCCCTTTCAACGTGTAGTATCTTGAGGCTGATGGAGGGGGAACTTTTTCCCTGCCGCCCCCCCTTTGTATAGAGCCGCCTCGGCAATCGCGGAAAGCCTGCCCCAGCTGGAGAAACAGCTCGCGGACCTAACGTCGCAATTCCACGGCTTCGCGACGCCCTCGAGCGCGCAGACCCTCACATCGCCCAACTCGAGCAGCCTCGCGCCCGACTTCCAGCACGCCCAGCAGACGAAAGCCGTCCCCCCCGGCGGCGCCGCCACCGCGGGCCAGGCGCGCAAGCCCTCCAAGACGGTCCGCTTCAGTGATACCCCTCCCTCGCCCACGGCCGAGCTCTTCGACGGCCGGTACCGCGACGATCCCGAGGACACGGCCGGGTACCGGGACCAGGCCGAGAATCTATCGAATCAGCAGATCCATGAGTACCACTCCCAGGTCCTCTCCGAGCAGGATGAGCACCTCGACCGGCTCGGGGAGAGCATCGGTCGGCAGCGGGAGCTGAGCATGCAGATCGGCGACGAGCTCGACAGCCACGTTGCTATGCTGGACGAGGTGGAGGCCGTGACGGATAGGCATCAGTCGAGGCTAGATCGAGCGGGGAAGATGCTCGGAAAGGTAGCGAGGAGTGCCGGGGAGAATAAGCAGATGACTGCCATCGTGGTGCTCATCATTATTCTTGTTCTACTCATTGCCATATTGAAGTGAAATTACTCACCCGTAACTGTTTGATTCTACACAAAGCAGCGGGCGTTGATGGCGTAAAGGTTTGAGGCTCATCATGTTGAGGAGTCATGTACATTAGACTGAGCAGTCCAATATGGAACATTATTTTCTAGGGACACCCTCGTCACAATTGACTACTCGCAAATCCATTAACAATAGGTTGCCTGCCAAGCCCGTAACGACATGCCCTCTGTCTGCATCAGAGCTCGCCTGCTCCTCTCTCGTACTTTGGGTAGATGATAACCCCGCTGGACAATTTTGTGTGGAGATGGACTTTTCGCCGATGAGTTGAGGATTTCAAAAGGTAGCATCAGCTTTCAGCGGATGACATCCCCCTCCTGATCAATACCCTCCAGACATTCTAGGATATCACTCCCACTAAGAGCACTAGAACTTCCGACCGTCGCTGCTCTACTTTTCGACCAGACCTCGAGAAACTTGATAGTCATATCGCTCGCTGCAACCACAATACAACTGTCTTGACTCGGTCTTTGCGCTCCGATCTCCCTCTTGTCTGGCGAGAAAAGGGGATAAGGTATTGCGTACAGGGCACGAGAGCCGGTTTCCTAGGAGATCGCGCCCACCTGAGCACAGTCTGGCCAGCTAAAAATAGCAACGCGATATGGGTGACTGGGTTGAGGATAGCCAAAGGTAGCGACAATTTCTCGCTTGGTCGTGGACCAAATCAACGAAGTCACCTGTGCCGATACGTCAATGGTCGCCAATGCAGCGCCTGAGCTTGTGTGGAAAAAGTGTATGGCTCGGTCACTGGAGCCTCCACCTGTTGCCAACAATTCGTTGCGCCAAGGGCAGAAGGCCATGGCCTTGACGGCTGCGCCATGAATCCAGCAGTACCTTTCAGATCCGGGCCCAAGATTGATTATCGTATGATCCGATGTACGAATTCTACGATATTCAGAGCCATCTTCGGCTGTTGATACTCCTGTGTCTTGGGGATAGTATCCAAAAGCCCCTTCTCTCGAATTAAAAGCCGCCGGAAATCTATGTGAAGTGTTCCTGGATCCTGGGCCTGATGCCACTCTCCGAGGTGTCAAAGGGGCAGACTTCATCTCGCTCAAGACCGTGTCTACGTCAAATAGACAACAAAGGTTATCATTGCCGCCGGACGCAAATTGTCTTCCGTCGGGTGCCCATGACAAGCCGCAGACTTGATGGGTGTGTGCAGCGATCTTTGCCATCAGAGTCACGGCTCCTGGCCAAGCGTCCCTGGTCGTTTCCTAACCCAGGGGCCACTCTACTATGTAATAGTGCGTGTTCCCTCTATAGTCTGACACCAAAAGATCCTCGGTTACTGCTAGGGTTCTAGGCCTTGAAGGGTTTCTCGATGAACGTAATGTGCAAACCGGTCGCCAACTCACGCATGTGATGCTAGTTGGATGCTGAAGCTCAAATCGCGATAAGGGTTCAAACGATGAATGTAAGACCAGAGAGCCATCCGAGCGTCCGATGGCCAGTATACTTTTGTAACCTTCAGCTGATGAAAACGAAACAGAAGTGATGTGCGCCCCGGATTCAGGAGAGCCATTCATCGTATGTACGCCTGCGTTCTCAGACCAGCTGTATAGCGTGTTGTCCAACCCAACAGCCAACGATTCACACACCGGCGAATACGCCAACACTGAGCAATAAAAGTCATCTCGGAGGCAAGGAGCATCTAAAATCCTATTGTCTGATTAGGCTGATGTTCAAGTAATGATAATCTCGTATGGCTTACTTGAAGGCCGCAGGTGGAATATGTGTCCCGTTTCGTCGTGTAGCACGCCCCTTTTCAACCTCGTTTTCTTTATCGATTTCCCATCTGTGCCCAGCCCAGGCTGCTTTGGCGTTTCCGCGGCCTTTTGGACTCCTAGATCCCGAGGGCTGTTGAGGAGTTATTGTTGGCTGGTTAAAATCGAGGACTTTACGGGCGCAATCGATATCGAGAGCCGTGGCAATCCGGCCACGGTACCTCTCGATGTCATGGTGGGAGCCCACCCTTCGTCGCGAGAATGAAGCTGTGAAGACCCGTGCATTCGTGCTTCGTTGAAAGTGGCGGCCTTGTCCCCCATGAGCTGACCCATTCAGGGGCGCCAACCCACCAACATTCCACACTGCTCCTTGACTGGAAGATCTTTCACGCCCGCTATAATCAATTACATTTAGTAAAGCATTATGAGCTACAGGAAAATTAGCGAAATTGTGATGGTCAATGACTTGAAAGGGCATTTACCTAGATTACGAGGTGCGCTCTGAGATTGGTCCTCTGAAGGCATACGGCGTTGTGGTTCGGTAGTGTCAGCTTGTGGGTGACTTGTGAAAGGGTCTGGTGTAGCTGTTTCATGCCTTAATAGTCTTTCCAAAGGAGACAATAGCTGCGGTAGCTTGGTCGTCCGGTATCTGATGGTTGGTGGGGTATTGTGATGTCGGACGGGGATGAACCTGTCCGGAGCCCTAGCATGGCCACGGCTCGTTCGAGTGTCACGCGGTGTTGGGTTGGATGGTTGGAACTGGTGCAGGCAGGGCCTTGCTTTGCCTGGAGGAGTTCTTATCGGGAGTGTCGGTGCTGAGGAAGATCTGTATTTCACTGGCCCGCTGTTCTCATCTTCGACATCGAGAAATTGGTGACCAGAACTCTCTGATGATCCGGCAATAGAACTTGGGCCATCGAAAGTAATGTTGTCGTAGAAACGCAATGGCAGGTCTGTAGGGGAACTGCTGAGAGAGGAATACCCAGAATCGAGGGGCGAAAGGGGTTCTGCATCTGCCTCGATGGGCTTTTTCCGTTGACAGTGGTAATTGTCAGGGGTGCTTGGAGCACCATTGCTAAGAGCTGATGAATTCATTGGCGTGAGGAATGAAACCTGCAAAGCAACACATCGAAGCCAGAAACGCCCACTAGTGACTGCGATTCAGAGCGCTGAGGCGGTTTTGATAGATGGATGTGAAGCGGTGAAAAGAATAGTTGTCAAAGATAGCAACGAGGGGCAATGGTGATGCCGGAGAAAAACAATCTACCTTCTAAAGCTCGAGAATATAAGAGCAATTGGATGTAAAAGGATGATGGATGGAGATGCTGCAATGTATTGCTTTTCCAAGCTGTGCCTAGATGAAAGCGTGGTGTAGGAGATGTGATACCGGCAATAGCAGCAACAATATTAATACTATTGCTAGTAGTCGTAGTAGGAAAGCGGATGAAGGAAAGAGAAAAAGCAGGGACGGGATGGGCCACAGGGGAAGAAGAAGTTCCGGGGTTGTATCTCAAACGTGCCCACCCCTCCCTACCTGAGTATCGTAATGGGTATCCAGGGAAAGAATTGAAAGCTGTCCTGTTCAGTTTCTGGTTGAAACGGTTCCAGCTTCCTTCCATGCAGGACGTATAATTGTAATTAGGGTTTGCTTGGGTTGAGACTTCCTCGTGATCGAATGGGATGGGATCTATACTTGAAGGTACTTAGTGGCAGTAGTAGGTTACACTTGCCTCGTGCCTCAAACGGAGTGTGAGTACATATATGCAGGTACCTGCATAAAATACTCGAGCGCCTGTGGACTTATCGGCACTGCTACCCCCACAGAATTGCATATGTATGTCCTTAGGACTTAGCAAGTAGTAGGTACGGAATGATCAATACCAGTGACATCAGTCTAAGGTAGCTGCCCGGGTCAGGTAGCCAATCCTGAATTACGAAGTATTACTACTGAAGGACGCTCGAGATAAGGAGCCGAGAGAGTGAGGGGATTTCACTGGATATGCGGGGATAGATTGGTTCATGTAAATGAGTATGTTATATATACTGTAAAAAGATTTAATATATACTTTGAAGCGTAACCATAGTATCCTCCTTTCATCATCATATTCGTTAGCGACAGGCTCGGGCAAAGCCCATGAGTGAGTATAAACGATCGAGTAAGACTTCGACGATATATACAAGTGGTATCAAAGTCCATCTGAGCCAACCAGTGGCTGTTCATACGGCGGTGGTGTGCTTAAGCAAGGCCGTTCTTGATGTTGTCGTAGACAGAGTCAGGGTAGGAGAGCTGGTTCTGGGTGGAGTCGAGACCACCCATGCTCTCAACGGCGGTGCCAATGAGAGAGTCAGCACCAGTCTTGTCGGCGGAAGCCTCCCAGAACATGCTGCCACCGAGGCCGAGACCCTGGAGGTAGGTGACCTTCTCACGGATCATGTCAGGAGTGTCGAAGGAGATGAGCGTCTTGGAGGCGGCATCGTAGGTGTAGGTGGCGCCGGTCTCCTTGTCGTACTGAACAGTGGCGCCATCCTTGGGGAGAACCTTGTAGTCCCAGATGCCGTTCTCCCAGCTGCCCTCACCGACACCGGTGAAAGGCTTGCCGAGGCCATCAGTGCCAGTGAAAGCGCGACCGTAGATGGGCATACCGAGGATGATCTTCTCGGCGGGAACACCACCGGCAATGTAAGCCTCGACGGCCTGCTTGGTGTTGAAGGGGGTGGAGGCAGGGTTAGACTCGCTGGCGTAGAGGTTGGCCTGGTGACCGGTGTTGTCACTGAAGCTACCGGCGTAGTCGTAGGCCATGAGGTTGACGTAGTCGAGGACCTTGCCGAGATCGGCGAGCTTGAGGAACCCGTAGTGCTGGGGACCAGCGGGAGCAGCAATGGAGAGCTCGAAGTGGTAGCCATCGGCGTGAGCGGCGGAGTAAGTGTCAAGCTCCTGGCGGATACGCTGGAGCAGGAGGACCATGTTGGTGGCCTCCTCGTCGGAAGCAGGGTACTCCCAGTCAATGTCGATACCATCGAATCCCCAATCCTTCATGAAGCCGACGGCGGTCTGGGCGAAGGTAGAGCGGGTGGCCTCAGTGGAAGCAGCAGCAGGGAAGTTGGTAGACCAAGTCCAGCCACCAATGGAAAGCATAACCTTGAGGTTGCGGTTGGCCTGCTTGAGCTTGTAAATCTGCTTAACGCAGCCGTAGGCGTTGTTGCCAGTGTCACTCCAGCCTTTGATTCATTGTCAGTAGAGCTCGGGGGAAAGGTGCCGCGGAAAGAGCACTCACTATCATCGGGGTAGTGTTTCTCAAGATCGGCATAGGTGTCACCACTGTAGACGGTACCGTCGGCGCGGAGGTTCATGAAAGAGTACAGAAGGTGAGAAACCTTATCGGCGGGAAGATCCGCAGGCTGGAAGTTGCGGTCGTAGATGCCCCTAAATTTCCAGTCAGTCAATGGATATCTCTAACATAGATGCTCATTCTCGGTCAGGCTAACCAGTTGGTGAAGTAGACAGCGTTGACAGGGCCACTGGCACGCTTAGTGACCTCGACGGCCTTGGCCGGGGTGCGAGGGACAGCCAGACCGGCAACGGCCTGGACAGAGGCGAGCAAAGCTGCCGCCTTGGTGAGAAGAGACAGCATATCGAATGTTGTTGATATATACAGCAGTTAATGCAAGAGTGTATGTATGTACGTTGGGTTGTGCTAGCACCAGGCTAGATTGTTATAGAAAAGGAAGGGAGTGAAGAAGAAGATTTAGTCTTGAGAGCTGAAGGAAAGGATGCTCGATGAAGAACCCAAGGACATGATGCAAGAGAGCGCGAGGATATGAGGATACTTATACTAACCATCGAGGCGGTCCAGAATGTCGCCATGGGCAGGCTTCACTGTGCGGGCAGAAGCACAGCAGAGCGTTTCATGTCACTTGAGAGTATCTGTAACATCAGAGGTCAACCCTGAGCCAACGTTGGATTCAAGCATCTTGATGCGCCCTGCACGTAGGCTGGATCCATGCATTCCTAGTAAGGCACATGGTGAGAGCGGGTCTCCCTGAACACCCCTCGCAATGAATCCTCGGGAATAGTGAGGGGCAGGCCAGCCTGACTAGGTAGGATGACTTGGTCGCATCTGGACCTGATATGACAGGATAGTCCCGTGCGGTCACCATCAAAGGCAGATCTGAAAGAGCCCGCATCCATGATCCGAGTAGAAAGTGGGCAACGTTGCTCGCCGCGCAAAGGCTCGCCGCCATGATAGAGCTCATGACTGCGGCTTGAAAGGGAAGTTATCAACTGGAAAAGAGGTGGCTGTCGGCAAAGCGGAGGCCGAGTGCGACCTCCCAAGACCCCATAGATCCTAACGAACGGAAAGGTCTAGGATAGATATGTTTAGGCGTCTCATGTTGTAGCAACTCTGGAGACGAACCAGGGTTCAGCAAGGCTGATTGACATTCCCTTATTTGGAAGGCGGGGGAAAGGTAGATGGGGAGAGGGGGGCACGCGGATCAAGAGGGTGTGGGCGAATATATGGGTGTATGGGCCATAGGGGTGTGCTGCCTCTCGTCTTATCACCTTAGTCCGCCGTACCTGTTAGTATGCCGTAGGCCAGAGCTAGCTCATGTTTCGAGATCATCGGAATCAACTCGTCTGCCACATTCCGAGACATGACGCACAGGTGTCTCAACGGTGAATGACCTGCAGAAGTGATAGAGGTCGTGGGTGCTCTCCAAGCGAAAAGCCAGATTTTCCACGCATTAGTATTTCAGATCAAAATAAATGACCCAAGGCACTTGAGTTCTGGTTTTACCACAAGCACTGGAGTAAGGCTCCGAGTACTATTAGCCAGGTATTTACTATCTTGAATCCCAGGAATCAAAGGTAACCAGGGCGGTAGGCCGAATGTGAGGAAACCAGTTTGGGCTAACCCCTTGCAGCCATGGTCTCATAGACAGGTTCACGGAAGTTCTGCCTTTTCGGCCTTGGGAGGAGGAGGCCAAGGATGCCATATCTCAGTTCTCCCTACAAGCTACCAGTTGCGGTGCTTAGGCGCTGCGTTCCTGCAGAAGCGCCCGGTGCTGTTGCAACGAGGAGTAGGAAAAACGTGCTCAGTGACAAAGAGAGGTATGGAGATGGTGCCCAAAGCGGAAGATGGAAAAGGTTGAATGAGACAATGGAGTGTGAAGCCGCACAAATGCGTCCCTTGGCGGCTCCGATGTTACCAGTGTTGCTGACCGGTAGGTGGTATTTTAGATCTGATATTTGACCATGTGCACCAGAGGTAAAAGCAAAAGGTAACCAAGGAAAAGACCTTCCAGAAAGATGAGGTTCGGCTGAGGCGATTTTCTGAGTTCTCAAGATGGCATCATGTCTATTCTTGAACCTGGGGTAACACGAAACGTGGGAGATGCTGGGCTGAGGAGGATCATGGGAATCAGCTTGCTTACTTGCCTAAAGAAAAATCCTGGGCGGGCTTTTCCATTATGAAAAATCCATGAAAATCCACGAAAATCCATAAAAATTCATGACAATCCATACATAATACTACTAGTAGTCCATCAGATACCCGGGCCGAGAATGGAGGCAGCGATAAAATGCAGTTGCATCTGCTGCTCTGGCCGAGCAAGTTTTGGTGGGTTTTGTGGTTTTAGTTCAGTAGGTGGTAATTACCTTGCAACGTTACGCGACTCGGCAACAAACCCACTTTACGCGCTGCTGCTGTTCTTGGACAAGACGGAGAAAAAACCCATGCTGAAGAATGAAGCTATCATGAACATGAAGACAATGAAGAAGAAAAAACCGCAACATTCATAAGAATAACATGGTGAAATACGATGTATGCAAGTGACTCGACAAGGTCTGACTTGTTCCAATACCAGATCTCTGTTTAAACGCTGATCCGGCTTGTCCCTCCTCGTATTCCACGACACCTGAAGCCCCCTCCCGAACCTGGGGGCGACCCAGAAAGGGAAAGGGCATATCTGGAGCCGCGAGCGGATGGTGCCGATGAGCAACCAGCAAGTCTATGCTACTATGTATCTATCCATGGATGGATGGATGGGTGTTTGGGGGGACCCTGAACAGCCAAGGACGCTACTACTAGTAATTCAAGGCTCCGCTATGCCTCCGAGCTGCTCCATCCAGAAAGAGGATGTCAGTGCATTTTATCGTCGAAGCTGATTCTCCGCCAGCCCAAACCATGCCGTGAATCCTTACATGGTACCTTGTACAGAGTACAAACACGGATTCTGAAAGAAACCTTCTTGGCACTCTGAAAGGATCACCACGCGGGGCGATGCGAGGCTAGTGAGGTAACCCACGGTCGCTTTGTTACCGCGCAAAGGGAGTCTTGGTTCGAGGCGTTTGGGCGTTGAGCAATACAGTACGGAGAAGTGCTGATGGCACCGAGCGCGTATCGCTAATGCCTGTAACCCTAGTAGTATGTCTGTGAGACCTCGGAAGGGTATACGGAGTAGAAGCCAGTACGGAGTAATCGGTAAGGTTCCGTGTACTATTGGCACGACGTGAGAAGGCTCGTGACATTTTGAGTCAACGACTACCGCGGTCAAGGCTGTAGTGGCCTGAACTAAATATATGACCTTCTTATCATTCATTGCATGCATATACCTCCTCCTTACTCAGATATAGCCTAGCGGACGTAAAATAATACAGTAATTAAGCGGTATTGTGGTGTCCTGCTCAAAGCACGAGCAGCATCTTCCACGTCTTCTATTGAATGGTGGCCGCATCACATGGGCCGTACTTTTTTTCCATGATGTAACTACCGAAACATCCCGTGGTTCAAAATAGAAGAACGCGGGGTGGCCTATCTACACGTGCCAGTGTTCAATCCCCTCGATATTGGCGCGAATATAGGCTTATCTTTGAATATCAAGCTGTGATCGCATAATTATCGCAGACCTGCGACAGGATGGTAATGTCGCGTGACACGGCAATAATAGCGCCGATTTGCACGCCAGAAAATGAACGGCTTCAGGGAGTCAAGGAGGGAGCGTGTGTACGGAGTAAAGGGGGATGATGTGCAGAAATGATCCCAGGTTGCAGTGCTTGAGAGGTAGTGTCTCCTGTATGTCTCGGATCTACAAACCATCGTGGTTTAGGTAAGCACTTCCACAAACAGAGGGGTCCCAGCCAATCGTACGGAGTACGGAGTACTCTGTACCTAGTCAGCGACCAACCAGCTCACGGTGAACGTCATCCTCCGTACGGAGTACACCGAACTCTCACAGTAGGGGTGACACCACAAACAACTTCCATGATAGCGGCCAATTTTCAAGTTTGAACAATTGTTTATGACCACTACAATCTATCAAAAGCATAGCAGGCTATATCCAAAGGGATAAATTCACTCCCAATATGTCTGCTGTAAGTACCAGCTACGCGTTCCACCAACCCCTTCAATAAGCTGCGTTGCTGAAAGAGGCCGGTTCTTTCCTTACCTCGACATCGCATTCCAGACAACACTAACCTGTCTGCCAATGCAAGCAAAATATTACTCATGAATATTGACTGATTTCAAGTCTTTCAGCACGGCATAGCCCGATCAAGTCGACCGCGAACCGAGGAGCAAAAACAGGCTGAGCGAGAAAAGATCCAACGATATCGAGATCTCGAGGAGCAGGTCCGCGGCAAGGTCAGCACAGAGGCCAACGAGCGAAGACAAGCCTGGTGATTGATGGAGAAACAGGTTGCAGCACAAGACTACGCTACCGAGACATTCAGCCTCACCTCTAAACTACTTCGACAGAACCCCGAGTACTACACAATATGGAACGTACGCAGACGCTGTCTCATCTCTGGCTCATTGTCCAAACAGTCGGTTGGATCATCGCCCTCGAAGGAGTCGCCGAATACATTAGCGACCGACACATCCACTCACTCTTCAGGCACTTTATCGCCGACGTCTTCAACGGAGACCCCCAATCCCCAAGACCCCCTGACAGCTGGGAAGAATGGTACAACTCGTGAAGAGGTCATTGAAACCATTAGGTCCGAATTGGTCTTTACAGTGCCACTTCTCATGGATTTCCCGAAATGCTACTGGATCTGGAACCACCGACAGTGGATTTTGGGACAGGCCAACGAACAGTTATCAAAGTCCACAGCATGCCAAATTTGGGAAGAAGAACTCGGCTTGGTCAGTAAGATGCTAAGCAAGGACCAAAGGAACTTTCACGCATGGGGGTATCGTCGACATGTCGTTAAGACCCTCGAATCACTCTCCGGCAAGAGCATGGTCGAGCACGAGTTTGAGTATACAAATAAGATGATCCGTGTCAGCCTTTCCAACTTCTCAGCCTGGCATAATCGTAGCCAGCTTATACCCCGGTTACTTGAGGAGCGTGCGGCCAACGATGCCACGAGGAAAAAGTTTCTTGATGATGGTAAGCAGTCAAATTAATCATTAAAGAAAAACAATGCCTAGCTTGATAACTCACATATTCTCCCAGAGGTAAACAAGCTTCGAGAGGGTCTCAACGTAGCACCAGAGGACCAGTCTCTTTGGTTCTACCACCAATATCTGCTATCGAACATTACAGACGGTAGTTCTGATCCTATAGCACCAAATCTGACTGACGAGCAACGGATCTCTTACCTTGATGAAGAGATTGAAGAGATTTCCGACCTCTTGGAAGATTACCAAGACATCAAGTGGATTTATAACGCATTACTTGAGTGCACGATTTCCAAAGCACGCATAGGAAGTAGCAGCATAGAGGCCGACTCAAGGACAGAGTTTGGAACATGGCTAGGTAAACTCAGAGAGCTTGACCCGCAGCGCCAGGGCCGTTGGGAAGACATGGCTCAAACGATTCAAATATCATAGATGTGATGAAGTTCCTACAAAGCTACGGCGTTCTGGCACTCGAGCTTTGGCATTTACTCTTTACAGCGCTAGCGTTCTCCCCTACCAGCTCATCGAAGTACTCCAACAAGGTTGTGACAGGTATCAGGTCGATCGCCCCCAATCTAGGGTTAGAAGACCTGAGGACTCGCCCACTAAACAGAACACGAATGTAATGCTCGTTTCCAGGTTCCTTGGGATCTGAAATTTTGTCGCCTTTCTTGTATAGCTCAAACACAACCTCGGAGCCCATACCAGGCCATACCATTTCATCAATCTGCAGTATCGACAGCAGCCTGGACACCGAGCCGTCGTGGGCGACATTGTGAAAGTAAATCACGTCACTACTGCCCGCCACGGCGGCCCTCAGATGGCTAGCTAGTTCAGCGATCCACACCCCGTAGGACGTGAGGCTGGCTTCTAAACTCGCAGGATGGCCTCTGTAGATCTGGCTGTACTCCCAGTGGCCAAGTCTGTACACCGCGTCCGCCGTCTCCTGGGTCACGCACTGCGTGCTATTCAGCCCGTTGACGATCTTGCATGGCAGTGGCTTGTCGTGGCACTGTCGGGCGGAGAGGTTGTCGTAATAGTGGTCAAAAGAGACGTGGAAGCCCTCGTCATCGGCAGGCACCCCCGATATGTCGTCCAGGAGCGCGTAGAGACCCCTGGTCTCGGTGAGGTGGGCGTACCACGCGGAGTTGGAGGACGACTGGATGCTGTCGAAGAGTTCGGTGCCTCGGGGGCAGCTGTACTGCGGCTCCAGGCTGTCAACATTTACGGCCTACGTTTTTTCATCCCGTCAGTAAAACCGCTCGTTCTCAGGGGGTGAAAGAAAAAGAAGGGGGGGGCGGGATGGATGCGTTGGTAGAGAGGGCAGTCGAGAAAGGGGGAAAAATATAAAAACTTTACCTGAACATGGACCGGAACCCGGTCGTTCGTATGCCACATGCCGCTTATGACCATGCCGGCGACCTGGTGCGTGATGACATTATTCGTCACGCGGTACCTGACCCCTTTCCCCGGCCCGTCGCCCCTGCCCGGCAGGAAGCCCAGCATCTCCCCGTACACCCCGTACAGGTCCGACCCGTGCTCGTACGAGTCCTCCAGCCCGCCCTCGGTGATCTGCGGGAACTGGCAGCTGCCGACCCAGCCGCTAGGCACGAAGGGGTTGACCTCGCCGACGACGCCCTTGCGGTACACCCGGGCGGCGTCGTGGGGGCCCGGGAAGGGCTCGCCGTAGGAGTACAGCCCCTGGTCGTCGCAGTTCCACTGGTAGGACTCCACGGGGAAGGCGTTGGCGGCGTAGGGGGTACGCTTGTGATGGCGATGAATCTGAGGGAGGGGAAGAAAGAGCCGGGTTTTTTATGGTAAGCTAGCTGCCAAGGAATAGATGAAGAGGGGTTGGGGAGGGAAAGTTGGTGAAAAGAAAATAAGAAGAAGAAGAAGAAGAAGAAGAAGAAGAAGAAGACGGAGAGGAGGAGGAGGAGCGAATGAGCTCAAGAAAAGGGTGTTGCAAGACTCACCACCTCGACGTACTGAAGCACAAACTCTTCCGCCGGCTTGACATACTCCTCCTTCCGCACATGGGGCATGTTGCACCAGTTGTACGTCCCGTAGCTCCCGTCCGGCGTCCGGCTCGTGTCGTAGATGAAGCCCCACACGCCCTCGCCGCCCAGCACCCCGTCCAGGTCGTTCGCGACGCCGCCGCGCGAGGGTGCGTGCCAGTTGCTCTTGTCCGCCGGCCCCGTCGCCGCCGGCCCGAGCAGCGCGGTGAGCACGACGGCCGTCCCGCCGGGGAAGGCGTCGGAGAGCACGGTCCCGGCCACCGAGGCGAGCACGATGAAGGGCAGCGCCACGAGCGCCAGGCGGGCCGCGCGCCTCGATGAGAGGAGCCTGAGGATGTCGGGTGACCCCATCGCTGCCGCGCGTCACAGTTATGTATGGAACTTGTTTCCCACAAACCAGCTTTTCGAGAGAAAAAAATGTACTCCTTGCTTTTACAAAGTGATCCACGTATAAGAGGAGAAAGAGAATCTCATAGAATAAAAGAAAGAAAGAAAGAAACCACCTCTTTGTATGGATTGATTATATGAATTCAGTAAGTCAGCGACCGTTTTGGTGGTGTCTATGGTAATCCTTCGTTACGAGTGCAACCACGTGGGGAATGTAATCTGCATCCATGCAGTGATGCCGTAAGAACACGGTAAGCACCAGACTACCTATCAAAGGAAATATTCCCTATCGCTAAATGTCGACAATTGTATTTTTGTAGAAGACGAGAACATTAAAAACATTTCCGCATGCCTCCCCGCGCACGATCGATTTATGCATTGTTGAAAGAGCAGACACACACTGTACTACAGGGTATCGACACCTGGGTGAAAAAAGTATATTCCGTACCAAAAACGTAGGCTTCTGTTTGGTGTGTAGAACACTACAGATGCATGATGATATAAGGGGACTGGATGCTACTAGAAGTATGTAAATGTACGAAATTATTACCCTTGGCGCTGGAGAGAAAGAATTCAGCCCCTGCCTCTCCCTCTCCCTCTTCCTCTACCGCGGCCTCTGCCATTGCCTCGACCCCGAGCACTGGCGCCACGTCCGTCCGCGGGGATATCGCTATTGCCACTTGAACTATTATCATCGGCCGACACATAATCCTCCATATCCACGTCTTCATCGTCATGAGCATCGTCAAGCCGTACAACAGTGCGGCCCTCGGGCCCCCTTGTCGGCCGTGATGCTGTGGTCGACATGGCCTTTGAAGAGGGACTGTCCTCATCAGCCTCGTCAAACGGGTCCCCCGAAGCTCCACGTCGATCGTGAGATGCCGCTTCTTGGTCGTCTGACGGGCGGTTTGTAGTAGCTGAGGTGTGCTCAGCTCGATCCCTGTCACCTCCGGCGGTATTGGGGCTCTTGGAGACTGATTGTGTCATTGACTTACGCTTACCAATCTTGAAGCTTCTCCCTTTCAAGGCCATCCGCTGAGCCATGGATAAGAATTGTGAGCTTGGTGCCCCGGATTTGGGCGGAGGCGGAGAAGCATCGTCATCATCAGCAGCTGGCGGAGAAGCACTAGGAGCCCGTCGCTTTGGTGGGCGACCTCGACGCTTCGGTACCTGTGTTGGGGCTGCGGATGGTATTTTAGACATGGAGTCTTCAGGATCGTCATCGTCGTCAATCGTGGCAGACCATGCTGCTATTGTTGTCACACCAGAGCGACGGGAACGACCATCACGCCGTGGTGGCACACGAGCTTCGACGTCGCTCAATGTATCAGCATCTTCGCCAGCAGCAATCCTGCTGGTTCTCGTAGCTCGAGGTTTGAGCTTCGGGGTGTCTCCTGTTTGATCTGGCTGCTCTTCTGCACTGCGGGTAGTAGACATGGAAAGATGTTTTGGCGGACGGCCACGGCGTTTCTTTGCGGAGTGACCCTCGCCGGTTGAATGAACGACCGCCCCCTCTTCTGTTGCCGGGGCCTCTCCGAAGATGGCGCGCACAGCGTTCGCTGCGAGATCAAGGGGATTCCTTTCTTGGCTGGAGCGCCGTGGGCGAGGGATAACAAGGTCATCTTCGTCAACCTCATTGATTTCAGCCTCCTCCAGATCTGCATAAGAGATTCTTGGTTTTGCATGACGTAGGCCGATTTCATTTGCATCAAACCACTGAGGGGGTCTACCTTTGGTTTGCCAATACGCCCGCGGACGAGGCGGCGGTGCGGTCTCTTCCGCTGCTTCAAGAGATTGCTCGTTGCTCTCCAGCCCAGGCTCGCCAATAGCTCCTGTTGACCCCGTTGGAGCTGCATCTTCGGCTGTTGCAGCAGCAAATAAAGCAGGATCCATATTATCGAGAAGGTCTACCTCCTGTGCTGGCTCCCGCCCCTTGGGTTTCCTGTAATGGTTTCTGCTGCCCATGGTGAAATCTGGGTCGTCATTGTCTTTCTTCGCTTTCCTCTTAGCTGCGCGGATAGACTTTTTCACAAACTCAGGGACGTCTGGTTCGTCTAATTTCATCGCATCCGCCGAGGGGGCCTGATATGGATCGAATAGAATCTTATCCGGAGTATCATCTGGCTCGTAATAACCCAAGCCAATGCGCTGACGGGCTAGCATAGAAGGATCCGGATACATGGATGCACCCGGATTACCTGCACCAGCTAGTTCTGCTGCAGAGGGCGCACCCTCTCCACCACCATCGGCTAGGACTGCTTCTCGGAGATGCTGTAGTCCATGATGCGCGAACTCCTGTATTTCTGGTGCTGAATGCCCGGTGATATGGCTCTGATCCCCGTAGCCGTTAGTTGTAGAGGTATCGCCAGGGTTGTCATGAGGCGGACCACCTTCTACCATGGTCCGCTCTGCTTCCTCCTGCTCTGTTGCTTCTTGTGCTTTAGCGTCGTCCGCTTGAGCACGAAGCCGACGCATCCTCTGGCTATCCTTATCTCGGCCTTGCTCGCCTGCTGCTTTCAGCCAGGATAGATTGTGAATGCGAAAATCAACTAGGGCTTCCACGCTCCGGTCATCAGCGATGGGGCGGGTATCATGTCCAAGAAGCGTATTCTTGGGCATATAGGCATTGGTATTCCCTGAACGTCTGCAAGCGCCGCAATTACAAATGCCTAAGCACTTGGGACACTGCCATTGCTCATCTTCGAGGACTTTCTGGGGCATCATGTCGAACGCCCTGTAGAGAACACCATAGCAATAGCCCTCGTTGCAACCAGGATTTGTACAGTCGTGTATGCGATAACTGTGATCTTTGTGGCAGCAAACGTGGCATTTCCTCAGTTCGCCCTTCTTCTTTTTCCGTTTGTTCTTTTTCTTCGGCTTCTCTCCACCGGCCGCGGCATCTGGCTCAGAATCGCTTGGTGTCTTTTCCCTTTCTTGCTTTGTGATATCCTTCCAAGGGCGTCGCCGTAGCGCCTCCTGGCACAGCTGCGCAACTGATCTTTTGCCAGACCGCTGTTTAATAATCTCAAGCGGTTGAGGCGAGGTTTCAAAGTCCACATAGCCATCGTTTTTTATGACCATAATTCGCCATGTTTCGTAGTTTTCCACTAGTTGAGGCCAGAACCATTGCTCGCACCACTGTAACCTAGACAGGCAGACACAAGAGCGGCCCATCGCATAACACTCCATACAGACATCGTACGCATCTTCGTCGCCGGAGACTAGAGTTCGCACGCAATGCTTGCAAGTCAGAAAGCGATTGAAGATATTTGCCCGACAATACGAGCAAGTAACGCAGGAGTCGTACTCCACAAATTCGATGTCCTTCTCTCTGTACGCAAAGATCTCATCCACCAATATATCGGCATATAAACCTAGCAATTTTTTGAAGTCCATTGCCAACTGTTTTGCCCGAGGAGAATCCTCAATCGGATTTTGGCCTCCCATGAAGCTGAACTGGGCATTTTCGGCATTTTCCCAAAGAGTTTGTAGCTGATTGTAGTATTTCTCGAGTGTGTAATAGATGATGGCTTTGTTCTTGTATTGCTCATCACGACATACGAGCCGGGCCTTGGGTAGGGCTTCTTGAAGTGCGAGTTCCAGCGTCTCCGCTGTTGTTCTATTCCAAGCAACTTTCATCGTGCGCGTGCCCCGGTTCCATACCTGATGTGCCGCAAGTGGTGGAATTAGTATGAAGTCACCGGGTTTTTGTTCCACGACGTAAACTTCAAAAGGGGCCTTCTTCCACGCGTTAATTTGTGCGAAATGTTTTTCAATCTCGATGTCATGGCCTAACATAGACAGAAAGTATTCTCGGGCAACCTCGCGATCTTTGCTCTCTGTCATAAACCACAAAGAACTCCCTGGTTTCTCCCCATTGTTAGAGCCAGATGCCTCCACCATAATGTTTTGGCCCAGGGAAGCACACATTTCGCGATGCGATGGTGTATAGGTTCCCTCGTGTCCGATATAGCACATCAAGTTCTGTGCGCGCATCTCTTCGGGAAGACTGGACATGAGGTCACCAGCTGGTGCAGCCGAGACCTTCTTCCTGGTGGTGGTCTGAGATTCACCCCCTCGCGGTGGATCAACATGCTCATTAAGGTAAAACAACGTTGGCTCAATAGTTTTTCGCAATGCTTCGTGCCATTCCGGGGGGCAGTCGATGTCTTTCAGGTATAAGCGTTGTCGTCGTTCATCGCGATAATTTGTCGGAGACCACTGATTTGTGAGCTGCCTCATGGATCGAAGATAGTGACCCATGGTCATTGGGATATCGCTTGCGGAAACTATGTCACGGACATTCTCCTCTATAGAATATGTAAGTATGGCTCGTCTCTAAAGATGACCTGCGCCTACGTTTCTTATCATATGTATCCTCTAGCCAATTTGCATTGAACAAGTCTTTGGGTAAGACCTCGTCCCAGCCCTCAATTACGAGGGGCTTCCCTCCGGTAATAACATGCGTGGTAATGATCTTCTCGAATTGACCTGGTTGCAGTTGAAGGATCATCGACCTGGGTACTCTCTGAGCCCATTGTAAGTTTGGGGTACTATCTACCAAGGCATTGATGTCGAGATCAGGAGGTATGGGGTCGAATTTCGCTTGAGGATGAAGTGACGTCGGCATCTTGTCGCTTAGCGCTGTTGCGTTCTAAGGTAGTAGCCCATGGAGTTATCGTCTTTCAATGCGATAGGAGCATGCATTCGCCCGTGTATTGTTTAGAGTGGTTTGTGTCTTGAACGAAGATGATTCAAAACCCTCGGCACCGATGCGCAAACTACCAGCATATGGAAACAGTGATGTTTCTTGGGCTGCATGAAAGCGCCCGATGCGTGTGCAGCATCGCAATGTGAAGTGGCGTGCGACAGAATGATGGCAGCCGTTAGGTAAGCGTCGCGTCGCGTTGGAGCTTCTCACCTGCCAATCGCTCAGGCGCAGAAGAGGTTGAGCTTTGTAAGTGCCAGTGGGTACGGAGTACATACACCTAAGCCTCCAAGATCTGGAGCGAGGTCACGTGTATCATATCATCCGCATCAGTTTTAGCACACTTGCATGGGTAAGGTTGATGCGTGGGTGTGGTGCTTTTCGAGAAATCATTATAAGTTGCGCAGATTTTGTTATTTAACACCAATATATTATACGGGCCGAGCTCGTGAAGCGGGCAACTGCATAGGAGTTTTAGCTGAGGTGCACTTCATTGGCTGGTGAGATGATTTCAGGCTGAGGATCCCTGCACATGTAAATGATCTTCAAGCTGACTTTATGGCAGTAGTATTTGCCCATGAGGTCACAACTTCTTCATCAAGCCTCCTCCTTGAGTGCACTCAGGCATGCTGGCAGGTTCTCTCTTCAACGTTCACCGATAGCCCCCTTTGCGAGGGCGAGCTGTCATATTTCGAGAGTTAATTTCTCTGCAAAACCAAGTTATAGTCAAATAAGTGCTCTACATGGAGAAAGGAGACGAGAGTCTCAGCTTGCCAAGACAGATGAAACGATTATATATTCAGAGAGGCATGTGTATAAACCGCCAACAAGTGGCATTTTATCGGTGCTCCCACAAAGATGGGTACCATACGGGGAGCTCATGCGTTTAGATAAGCCGGCTGGAACCTACTATTTGTTCTTTCCGTGCCTTTTTTCCACATTGATGGCTGCACCTATGGCTATGCCAATGGTAGGGCCTAGTGCCATTATTGGGACATCCGCTTTATTTTTTGCAGGAGCCTTGATCATGCGCGGCGCCGGCTGTTCAATCAATGATCTTTGGGATCGAAACTTGGACCCTCACGTTTCTCGAACACGCCTTCGACCCATTGCACGTGGCGCCATTACGCCGTTCAATGGCTTGGCTTTTACTGGTGTTCAGCTTTTGGCCGGCTTAGGGGTCCTCCTACAATTTCCAATCGAGTGTTGGTTTTACGCTGTCCCGAGTCTCATCTTTGTCGCCAGCTATCCATTAGCCAAGCGGGTCACATACTATCCCCAGGTAGTATTAGGGATGACCTTTTCCTGGGGAGCTTTCTTAGGATTCCCAGCCTTGGGGATAAGCTTGCTTGCAAATTCATCAGCTATGACCGCAGCAGCCTGCCTCTATGCCTCCAACATTGCTTGGACAGTCTTGTATGACATGATCTATGCACATATGGACATCAAGGATGACGCCAAGGCTGGGATCAAGAGCATAGCCTTGAAACATGACACCGAAACGAAGCAAGTTCTAGCAGGCTTGGCCGCTTTGCAGGTTGGTCTCCTCACGGCCGCTGGATGGGCAGCAGGGGCTGGCCCGGTTTTCTTCATCGGCAGCTGCGGCGGAGGCCTTATGACACTCGTATACATGATACGTAAAGTCAACCTCAAAAGTGTCAAAGATTGTTGGTGGTGGTTCGTAAATGGCGGATTAATTACCGGTGGTGTGATTGGTGTTGGCCTGGCCGCCGATTACACTTCTCGGTATATGGGAGAAACGGAATCCGAGGAAAAGTAAATGTAGAAGATATACTACTAGCCACCCACCCCGAATTGAGTGCTGTAGCCAATACGTATCACCATGTGTGTAGGACGTCCAAGGTTGTGGAAGACATAGCATATCGAAATGTATGCAAAGAGACTTTTTTTCCTCGTTGATCTATTCTTTGAGACCTGTCTCCCCAAATTGCAGAACCATAACCGTAAATGCCGATGCAAGCACGCCGTCGTGACTCCTCGTGCCCAAAAGTAATGTCCTCTTAACCCACAACATCGTTTTTTACGAACGAGGCTTCTCCTTCTTCTCCTTCCACAAAGCCAGCAGGCCGACACCTGAGACCTTGACGACCTTGAAACGCACACCGGGAATATCACCCTTGGCCTTGCCCTTGCGACCGAAACCAGCCAGGAGGACCTCGTCGTTCTCGTCCACGAAGTTCAGGCAACCGTCGTTGGGTACTATAACAGAATCAGCACATCCTTTCCTCTAAAAACCCCAAACCTTCTGTCAAACATACCGAAAGCGGTGACCTTCTTGCCGTTCTTGATGAGCTGCACACGAACACACTTGCGAATAGCAGAGTTGGGTTGTTTGGCCTCAACACCGACCTTCTCGAGGACGATACCCTTGGCGTGCGAAGAACCACCGAAGGGAGAGGACTTGAAGGCGGTGCCGAGCGCGCGGCGCTTCCAGTGAAGATCGGCCCATTTCTGGTCCTTGCGGTTGGTGCGCAGCTTACGCGCAGCGTTGAGACCACGGGGTTTGCCTCCAGCCATGATTGCTGATGTTCCTTGTCAGCGACAATTCTACTCCAATGTGTATATCCGTTTGATATACTCTCGTTCGGGGTCGTCGATTCGTACGTACCGATTTAGATGGGTATCGCGGCGATGGTTGGTTCTCTGGTAGTTTGGCGTAGTTACAGCAAAAAATCTACGGGTCTTCGGATATTCTCTGTAGGGTTTTACGGCCCTAGAGGGGAAACTTACAGTTGTGGGACAAATATCACGTGCTCTTCTCGGTTGGAGGACTCTGTCGGAGGACTCGTTGTTCCGCTGCAGCATGGGAATCGAATCAAGCATGTCCAGCCCCACTTAATGATAGGGATCTGCACGAAGACATACGGAGTACTCCGTACGGAGTACTACTAATCGATACGACCACCCCTGATTCAGATGGCTCTAGCCGCTCAAACTGGCGGGAGGAGTCTCTTGAGGCCGGCGACACTGAGAACTACGCGCAAACATGTAAGTGAGGGCGCCATGGCATTTCCATCTAGAACGCCGAGTAAAGGTCCAGGACGAGACCCTCCTCCAGCATTATTTCTCCATCCATCACCCACCGCCTCTCATGTCTCTCTGCCCGGTATCTTGGCGCCTGGAGCCTCCGTCCCGGGCTCATCCCCATTAGCAAGAGAGCGCTCCAATGTTGATAACAATGGCACTATCGGCCGCCTCGGCCCAGCTTGGCCGGCAGATATTGGACAACAGCGACCGAGGGACACATTGAAGAGCGCTGCGAGCTCTCGTAGCGTCGATAGAACTGATGCTCTATGGGCTGAGATGCAAGCTACTTTGGAAGAGGTGGAGTTATCGGCATCGGGAGGCACTCATGTATTCGGACCTGAGCATGATAGAAAGCTTGGCGACTTACGCGCAGCTCAAATTGCCCTTGCGCAAGCCTGGGCCAGGAGCGAGGCAGATGACACAATTGAAACGGCCTATGGAGGAGAAACTACTGCTTCTGTTGGGGATGAAGTGCGAAACTTGAGGAGCGCTTTTGTAGATGCCTCAAAGTCTGGGGAAGGGACGGATCCTGCGAAAAGCACAGCGCCATCTATCAGCGGAAGACCCGAAAGCAGCGCAGGTGTAGAAAGGCTTGGTGCTAAGCTGGAGGAAGAAACCGAAGCGGATCTGCGGCTGGCACGTCAACGTCGTGAGGCAAACGACCAATATTTCCAGCGCGTGAATAGCGGCGTTATCGATGTTGTTGCTAAGCTGGAAGAGGTCGCTATGGCTATGCGTGCGGTGGAGCAAGAGAGCAAGGATGTGTGGAACGAGACTGAGAGTTTCTTAGGTAGTGTCAAGACCTAAGGTGAGGCTTTCGAATCAATTAGGCTCCTAGCTGCCAAAGAAAGGAGCATTGCTAGTATAGCACTAGGATGGATTGCATGGCATCTTGCCCGGCGTAAAGAGCTTCTATTTTTACCGGAGATGTCACAGGGAGCATTTTGCGTGTTGTTGATAGTTCACACAGTTTACGTGCTTCGTATTAGGTAGCATTCAAGAGTTGCTAGTAACAGTATGGAGTACTATAATGTGGAGTACTAGTACTAGTGGTGCTAGTCATCCTCAATTCTTTGTCGAACACCCACGCATGAATAGCTCGGTGAATGCTTCAAGATGGCGTGTTTTTATGCTTCGCTGTCGGTGGGCACTATCAACCAATCATGTTAAACGGCCAGGTATTCGACGTGCACAGAGAACGAAACTACAGAGTGTGGGCTCGATATACACATCCAATATGGCGAGTGGCAGTGTCGGTTACATGTGACGTTGCCAATACTGCCAGAAAATTGTAAGCAGGCATCTAGAATTGTGACTGATGCCTATTATCAGTTTCTATGAGTGCGGCACGAAGTAATAAGCTGTTGTGCATGATAAAACACGTATGTTTCATCAGGCCGCCTCTTAGAGACGGTGTAGGTTCCCGTCGGCAAACATACGTCCCTCCCAAAACGGCATGTGCAATACATGAGGTCGTTAAGAATTCAATGTCACTGGTTAGAGTGTCTTGAACTGTCATGGTGATCCGAGACCAAACACACTAAGCGCATCATGCCAAGAAGGACGAAGGGTCTAGCCTCCTGCCTAAAGCGGGTGCCAAAACCACCACTTTGTGTCGGCTATTATTCGGGACTTTATCAAGCACAAAATAGGCACCTGAATGGTAGGGGAAGTATTGAGCCATTGAGGTCATTGGTTAATGCAATACATGAAGCGGATCACCTTGTTCTGGTACGTACTCCTTACCTCGTTCCCTTTATCATCCAACCCTCCATCCCCTTCCGAGTCCCCGAACTGAACCTCGACCTGGCTTCTGCAACTAAACTACAAACTTCCATATCAATACTCAAGTTTCGCAACAACATATTCATCTCTCGGAATCTCGATATCGGTTCTTCCTTACACCACCGTCACAATGCGCCTCGTTTCATTCATCACCGCCGCTCTCGCCATCGTCCCCGGCGCTTTCGCTGTCGACCAAACTAAGTCGGCCATTGTCTGGTTCGATGATGCCAACACCCCCGACAGCATCATCCAGAAGGCAAAGGACGATATCATCAGCGCCGGCGGCAAGATTACGCACACATATTCAATAATAAAGTATGTTGAACAAGGTCGTGGGTAATTCACCAGTTGCTAAATAGTATCAGGGGTTTTGCGGTTGTTGCACCCGAGCAGGCCCTGCAGGTTGTTCAAACCTGGGGTACTGAGCATGCGATTCGCGTTGAAGAAGATGAAGTTGTCTCTATCGACAACTAAATCCGCAAGAAAACGCCAAGATCGACACTGTATGATGCATATGAACAATAGGGTTTTAGGCGAAGTCGGCAAGGACATGTGCTTCGGGTATCGGACACCCGCCCTTTCACTGGCGATCACGGCTTTGCTTTGATGTTGAAATGGAGTATTCAGGACTGGAGTTTTCTTCTTTGGACGTAAATAAAGCGCATCGTATCAAATCAAAAGATATTTATCACCGCCTGGGATGTCGAAGCCGGTCATATGCCGGTTTATGGAGTACATCGCGTATTTCTAAGGCTTTGTTACTTGGGACTTACATACGGAGTACACGATCATGCAAGTCCGTACAGAGTACCCTACTCCATACAGCGGACTCCGTACGTTGTGCTGCTGCTACCAGGATTGCTACGTCGTAGTGCGGGGCTCATTGTTCACTTGGTAATTCAACAAAAGCGAGTTCTGCGAGTTAAGAAATTATGCAAAAGCCTTTGTATGAGCATAGTGCTGTGTATGTATTATTGAGAACATAAGTAGGAATTCCTCCTTGGTCTTCTTTGTTTGAACATAACATGATGCGATGCATTCCGCTTTTTGATGTTCACATGGCGCGGTCAGGAACAAATGGGGAAGTGGAGGTGAATACAGACCCCTGCATGCCACCCCTCCAATGGTAAAAAAAAACCTCGCCTATATCCGGCTGCATATTTGCGGAAAGATTGAGCGGTGTATTCTTTCCGGTTGTGACCACCAGACATAGCGCCCGCGCAGAGGAGACCGAGGGGGAGGTTGGGAGGGGAAACTTAAATGGGGATTTCCAGCCTGAACATGACCGCAAACCATCCGAACAGCATAGAACAGCTTTGCTATTCTTCTAGAATAATGTTTATTGTTGCTCTTGATCTAGCTTTCGATTTGTTATAAATACGCAGAGAGGCCTGGATGACCGCTACAGTGATGATTCGTCCCTAGTGCCTCTCTATACGACACCGACTCAACCCTTTTATAACCTCGTCCGATTCAATACACATTCGATAAATCTACAACTCACATACAACCAACACACGCCGCTTCGCTTCCCGAAGCTATAGTTCAATATGGCTTCGGCGCCGGGCAAAAACGCAAAGCAGTATAGCCAGGCAACCCAGACCGCACTTCTGAGGGCTGTAGGGTTATTCCATCTTGAAAATCCGTCTTTGCCTAAGAAGAGAACGCTAACATATCATCTCCCTAAGACCAATCGCCTATTCGATCTCGAACAGCCCGCCAACAATGTCGAAGACCTATTCAACGGTATTTTGCTCGGCCATGTTCTCCACGAATTAGACAACGAGTTTGAGGTTTCCCACCTCGAATCCACGCAGGGCGTATCAAAGCACCTTACGAACAAGAGAAACCTTCAAGCCATTTACAAGGGTCTCTTTCGTTATATCCGCCGAGCTGTACCCGATCTAGCTTGTCAAGCCAAGAAGTTCGATTATCATGCTATTGCAGAAACCCCTGATGCTCAGGGCATCAGCCAGGTACGCTCTTCTCGACGCTTCCCCTCTGAACCCTTAGACCCGCAGCTTACATATGATTCAACTCAGCTCCTCGCTGTCATGGTAGCTGTAGCTACCCTTGGCCCGTCAAATGGGACCTATATTCCTAGGATCCAGCATAGCCTGGACCGGGAGACGCAGGCCGAAATAATGGCAATCATCACCACCATGCAGAATGACATCCAGGACTCTCGAAACGATGAGGATCTTGATGAAGCTATTGACGCTGTAATGGAAGCTCGAGACATGGACCTTTTGGTAGAGGAACAGAATGCCCACTTGCGACAACAGCTGGAGAATACCAAGAGGAACCTATCTGACTACATCACTCGCCTCGAGCACTTGCAGATGAGCCACGAAGAGCTTCGTTTCGAGAAGGACAAGAACGACCGGGAACTTGATGTTCTCAGGAAAGCAACTAAGGATGGTGCCAATAATGCTGAGATGGTCAAGGCGCTCGAGGCGCAAGTCCATGAGCAGATGGATGTCATTACTCGATACGAAGAGATGATTCGCCACCACGAAAAGACAAAATCACAACTCGAAACCGAAGTCCAGAGGTTAACACAACGAAGCATAGATGCTGAAGAGCTTCGCGATCAGGTTTCGGAGTACAAGCACAAGGCGGAGGATCTGGAGAAGAAGGCAAATACTGCTGAGAGGTACAAGCAAAAACTCGAGTCCCAGCAACATCTTGTCAAGGAGGTCCAGAATCTTCAGTACGAACGTGCGGAGCTCCAAGAGCAACTTCGAGCCCTCACCGACGACAGGGAGCGCGGCGCACGCACTCGCAAAGCCGAGGATGAGCTGACCAAGATGATAACACAGTCCGAACAGCACCTTTGGGATGAGCGAAACCAGAAGAACCAACTGTTGAAGGACCTCGCTGCCATGGGAGATGAGGTGATGCGCCTCAAGGCTCAACGCACTCACGATGAGAATTTCATTCAGGATCTGCAGGATCAGATCCAGACTGGAACGGGAGCAGGCTCGCATGTTGAGGGTGGCGAAGAATCTGGCGGCACCTTGAACCTTGAGGACGAGCTTAACGCAACTGACGATGACGCGCCACCGATGCAATCTTTAGAGGTATCACGTTTGAGGGCGGAGAATGACTTACTCAAACGCACAGCAGGATCAAGCGCCGATGCCGTTGGATTACGACGCGAGATAGAAGAGATGCAGAGACAATATGAGCATCTCCAGAAGAACTATCAGGATTTGTTTGAGCAACATGCGCTCTCCCAGGAGCAGGTTGAAGCATTGATCAATGGAATGCCAGCTGAAGCGTTAGTTCAGACCCTCCAGGCTGCCTTAGACTGTGGGCCTCTGTCCGTACTGACCCAAACTTACTATAGGGACAAGGCTTTTGTCAATCTGCGAACCGCATATGCTTTAACATCCACAGAAAACGAGAGACTCCAGAAGCAAGTGGAGGACCTTCAGGCTCAAACTGCCGATGGAGCGAGAGAGTTGTTATCAGTCCGATCTCAGCTATCCGCCGTCGACAAGGACAGTATCGAAGCCCTCGAAGAGCTTCAGCAGAGTGACAAGCTCATTGCCAAATCTCTCCAATTCGATCTTGATACCCTGCGTGCGCAGCTCAAGTTCATTCGAAGTGAGCGCGATGCGCAAAAGAGCCAGCTTGTCGAAGCTCTGCTTGCCAAAGACAAGCTTCGTAAGGACATTGAAGCTGGCAACATTCAAGATTTAGCCTCAAAGGATCCCGACGTTGGCGAATCCGTTAAAAAGGATCACGATAAGATCGAGAAGCTTCGAGCTCGTCTTCTTGAACGAAATCAGGTAGGTTTCAAGTCCTCCTCCTGTGGTTTCACTGAAACAGAGAGTTCGGAAGGGGGTCACGTCGAAGGACCAGAAGTCTGGCCTACTGCTCAGCGTTTGAACGTTGCACGAAGATCATCCTCAACTTCATCCACCTCCTCCAAAGCTCCTGCAGACTTGCTTACTCAAGCCTCAGAGCCAGGTCGTGCCGCTGAATGGGTTTATATCCAACACACCCCGAGCCACTCTTGTTCCCCCCAAATTCTCCATTCCCAATCATCGGCCGCATCTGTTTCAAGCGTATCCGACACACCTCCTTCGGCCCACCATGCCTCATCTTCCCCCCATGGCCTCCGGTCCAAGCAAGACTTTGCCAAATCGGACGTCAGCAACCTGGTTCAGCAGCCGCTCACGGCTTGTTCAGGATTCTCCAGAAAAGACATGCCCGCTGTTCCAGTGTCTGAGCGTTCTGCTTCTTATCTTCCCTCTCCTAAAAAGAAAAACAAGTTCGGGTGGTTTTGGTAGAGCCATGGGCTCTTTTTCATCCTCACCCAGTCGTTCCCTACTTTCGATCCAGCTCGCACTTCTGTCGCTACCTCAAGACTTACCATGCTGATTACATTTTTTAGCAACTCGAGATTTCAGAACAAGAACGAGTTGACCTTCAGCATCAACTGAAAGCCGCCCTGAGCGGAGAAACGGCCGCCGCCGAAAAGGTCTGTTTGTTCCTTATTTATTATCCGTATCCAGTTTTCACGTTCGAATATCACTTTGTCATTTTTACTACCAATGAAGTTATTAACTTGTCCCCGCCCTCAACTTTTGCTGACTTTCATGTGATGTAACAGGCTGCCTGGGAGCAAAGAATCAGCAACTTGCAAAGAGAAAACGCCCTAATGGCAACGGCGTGGCATGACCTCACAAACCGGCTGCAAAGTAACCACGTCGTCCTGCAGCGGCGGCACAATGCCCCCAAGAGCTGGCTACACAAGCAGAGGCAGATGGTCAATGGTCAGTTGCGCCGCCGCGACTCGCTCTACCTCTACTGACCTGGCTTTGTCAGTTACCCCAAAGAACCCGAAATAGGATCCCATCAGCTGGAAACACCAGCACGGGAACACTCCTTTTCGCTCTGGCGGGACGGTGAGGCAGAGCCATCAGAGCTGCGTGACTGCCGTTGACCCATCCCGCCTCGGCGTTGGATAGTGTACACACCAGATCCAGACCGACGCGTAATGAGAATGTTTATGTGGCCACTATTTTGCATTGGGATTTGTCATGTTGCCGCATGTTTAAAGAGAAAACATGGCGAAGGAAGTTGGCGACAGCATCATTACTAGATTACCTAGACCAAATACCCCCTTTTCCTGAATACCCCAACCATAGTATCGGCATCAAGTATATAGTACAATAGAGGATAGGTTCGTATCAATCACGCTACATATAATTAGAAAATTGCACGTGCTCACGCGGAGTAAACACTAATGATTACATTAGTGCCCATGGTAGTTTTAATTAGTAACCTAGTACTACTGACTATACACTGTTCTGCCACGAGACACCGTTACATGTGGACGTCACAGCATGGCCTCGTTCTATAGTACACGATAGTCCTTCAACCGTGGAGAAAAGACCCTGGACGCCTTGACCATTCCCTTTTTCCATAGCTGAAACTCTCCTTGCTCATATAATTTTATGCTTGTCGTTATTCGATCAGGCCACCGTGGCCTCCTAGTTCTTGCCAGTGATGCGGCTCAAGATCGAAGAACCATGGCCTTGACTCTTGTTGTCGACAATGCCCAGAATAGACTTCCAGACCTGGCCAGGCTCCTGGCTGGCATCAACACCCTTCCAGATACCGTTCTTCTGGTAGTAGCCGACGACAGGAGCGGTCTGAGCGTGGTAGGTACCGAGGCGCTTCTTGAGAGCTTCAGCGTTGTCATCGGAACGTTGAATAAGGGGCTCGCCGGTGATGTCGTCCTTCATGTGCTCCTTGGGAGGGTTGAAGGTCCGATGGTAGGAACGACCTGAAGCGGGATGAATCAAGCGGCCTGTTACCCTCTCAACAAGGAGAGAGTCGTCAATCTGGAGCTCGACAGCGTGCTGGAGCTGCTTGTTGCGCTCCCTGAGCATACTGTCTAGACCCTCGGCCTGGGGGACGGTGCGGGGGAAGCCGTCAAGGATGAAACTATGAGAACCACATGTTAGCACGAGGGGGTGCAGGTTGGATGTAGAAGACCCGGAGTAACTAACCCGCCCTGGCACTCCTTGTTGTTGTCGAGTTCCTCCTTGATCATGCCGATAACGATGTCATCGCTGACCAGGCCGCCCTGGTCCATGATCTTCTTCGCCTCACGCCCGAGAGGAGTCTTCTTCGCAACCTGAGAGCGCAGCATATCACCAGTAGCCTGAATACTCGCAAGGCTCAGTCAGCAACGCCGAGCGCATATTGTCGGTGGGTCTGGGTGGTGGGCTGTATCGAACGTACCAGGTGGCAGCAGGAAAATCGCTCCTTAAGGTTGGGGGCCTGTGTTCCCTTTCCTAAACAACCGTTAATCGGAGGGAATAAATGCCAACGAGGCCAATTGAGAGCGTACCAGCACCAGGAGGACCAATGAGAAGCATGCGCAACTCTTGTGTCGTGGTGGAAGTGCCAGTCGCTCGCTGTTCGAGCGACTTGATGCGCGACTCTAGAGTGCCGACAACATCCTTCAATTGCTTAAGCTCATCCTCGACGAGACCCATGTTTGCGGTTTTGGTGGGAGGGGGATGTTGAGAGGGTGGGAGGGGAGGGGAAAAAATTATGCGAGAAGCAAGACAGAAAAGGCTACAAAGGGAAGAAACCTTGAGGTTCCGTGGTTTCGAGGTTGGTTAGGCCTGGCACGCAAGAAAAAGCAAAGGAAAGAAATCCGACAGAGTCGCAAGCGACGAGTTGTAGTAATTCCTTGCTCCGGTGCTGCTAACAACCACCCACTGCTTCGCCGCTATTACTGTACGGAGTACTTCCAGTACTTTGTGGTGCTAATACTCCGTAGTAAATTCTGTAGTGACGGGTCAGTGCGTTTTTACCGGAGGCGGACGGACGGGAGGTGCTTTGGAGGAAGCGTTGCTTGGAGCTTGCCGGCAGTGGCGCTTTGATTGGCCGCCGGTGGATGATGGGGTTCCTCATTCGACCCCCCGGCTACCACAAGGTCCTGCAAAGTGTTCCTGGGAAATTCCCAACATGTAACCCGTATGGTATGGTACGGAATAGTATGTAATAAGATTCCGTTACGGACGTGCGCTGGTTTTCTTACTAAAGCGAGCATAGTAGGATATGTCTGTAAGACGGAGGTAGAATGTAACCGGCGGTCTGGGTGTCTTGAGCCTAATATTTTACTGATTACGGAGTACCTGTCACTTTGGGCAACGTATCCATGGATTCCTTCATCTTTGATAAGGACAGCCGTATGTAAACATACGTAACCATCTGCAGCCGAGTTTACTACTTTCAGGACAGCCTCCACGTGAAGAGCCTTGGACAGAACGTGTCAGCCCAGCGGGTATCCGGTGGCCCGTACAGGCAACTCCGGCGGCAAAGTGGTACAACAACCGCAATGTCGCCGAGGCTTCCTCCCACTGCGCGGAATCAGATCCGAGAACCCAAAAAAGGCTCAACCACCTTCGCCATAAACACGAAGATGATCTGCACCTTCAGAATGCACACGTCTCACACGTTAAAGGTTGTTGAGATGTCTACAATGTTTTTCTTCTTCTTTTGAGCCAAAGACTTTCTCATCAGGGTTCTGTGTACTCCGCACGGAGTACGAAAGGAGGAACAGCAAGCTTGATATAGAAAAGACCAAGTAATGCCTTGCTGTATACGGACCGCTCCGATTCACGGAATGCCTAGCCTGCAACTCGCTTTCGGCATCTACTAGTGTCCTCGGTATTCTTGCTTCGCTACTGCGATGTAAGGAGTAAGGTGATGTCCACTGTTCTAGAAAATACCAGCCCTCTCGGGGACAGAAAACACTGACCCTTCTGCACGTGTGAGTGTGTGGAAGGGGGGTCGGTGTTTTCTGTCCCCCACTAGCCAGCATCCAGGTTGTGAGGAAAAACCCTTCAAGCCACGATGTCCTAGCTCAATCACGTGTGATACTTACCTGTGGCTTACCAAGATCGTGGCTGAACAATGAGCCCCACCTTCATCTTAGCTTGGTGAGCTCTGGTGGGCAACCCGCTGGAGGCAGCCTCACGTCTACGTAGGTGGTGCGGGTAGCTTCCATATTTCAGCATCTTGTCAAGCATCCGCACATTGCTTCTATACCAGATTCGACGCTCGTAATTCAACATCCTCCTATATTCCGTTTTATCCACTGAACACACCAATCGAGCCACAAAGAGGCACGAGTCCTCATTTACCAAAATGCCTACCACAACGGCGGAGACAATCTCCCTCGTCACCCGGAACGTAACAGTTGCGCCCCTCGTTCTGCTCTCCGCTGTCGATCACTACAACCGTACGGCGCAAGGTGGCAGGACCAAAAGACGGGTTGTTGGTGTTTTGCTAGGGCAGAACGACGGAAAGAATGTCAGAGTATCAAACAGCTTCGCCGGTGCGTCGTGCCTACGTTCGTCATGCGCGAAGTAGCATCGCTAATAGTCTGGCAGTGCCTTTTGAGGAGGACGAGAAGGACCCCTCAGTATGGTTCCTTGACCACAACTATGTCGAATCGATGAATGAGATGTTCAAAAAAGTCAATGCCCGTGAGAAGTTGATAGGCTGGTACCACTCGGGCCCGAAGTTGCGTGCTTCCGACCTGGAAATCAACGAGCTCTTCAAGCGCTACACCCCAAACCCTTTGTTGGTCATTATCGATGTGCAGCCTAAGGAATCCGGCGTGCCGACAGATGCTTACTTTGCCGTTGAAGAGATCAAGGACGTACGTGTAATATTCGCTACCTCGACTAGATGATGAGTACTAACGGATTCTAGGATGGGACCACAACATCGAGGACCTTTGTCCACACCCCGTCGATTATCGAGGCCGAGGAAGCAGAGGAAATTGGCGTCGAGCATCTGCTACGAGACATACGGGATGTTGCCGTCGGCACTCTCTCCACAAGAGTCACAAATCAGCTACAATCACTACAAGGCCTTCACTTGCGTCTTCGCGATATCGGAGCTTACTTACAGAAGGTCCTTGATGGGCAGCTACCTGTAAATCATGCTATTCTGGGTAATCTACAGGACGTGTTCAACCTACTTCCCAACCTCTCAACACCCGAGGTCGATGGCAAGGGCGGTGCTAGCGAGCTTGCCCATGCCATGAGCATCAAGACGAATGACCAGCTCATGACTATCTATCTCAGCAGTCTTATTCGCGCCATTACCGCTTTCCATGACTTGATCGAAAACAAGATCCAAAATAGGCAGCAGCAGGAAGAGAAGGAGGCAAAGAAAGAGGAGGCCGTCAATGGTAAAGACGAGAAGAAGGAGGGCGCTGATGGTGCTAATGGTGAAGCCAAGGAGGGGAACGATAAAGAAAAGGAGACCAAGGAGAAGAAGAAATAAGCAAGGAACCTGCAACGAAATAGAGGCGTATTCAAGGAATAGGTCAATGGCGTCCAGGGGGTGTGCATGGTGGGGATACGATATGATACTCGTACATTGTGTACAGGGACCATCAAACAGCTGGGTGAGGATTCATGAAAATCAGCCTAGTCTTTGCATTTCATGTGCTTGCAATAATGCCAGCTAATTCTTCCATTGTTGCCTTTGCCTCTTGAACATAAGATCCCATGACATCTTCCCAACTATCTCCGAGCAAGGCTGCCAAAAGATGTTTGCAGCACGGAACATCTTCCCCCATTCCTTTGTACCCATCTAGGCTCAACCCACCGATCGCCCAAGATTCACCTTCTGCGTCGTCGTCGTCATCTCCCATACCCGCAGTCGATGATCTCACCGTTGCTGGGAACGCATCCAAACTAAAACTCGCGCAGGTGCAGTTCCAAGCTGACAGCTGCACAAGGTATCGCCTCGCTACAGCCGTCTCCCTCCGCCGACGTGACATTGTCGAAGCCAGTGATTTTATGAGATACAGTCCCTGCTGCTGCTGCTGCTGCTGCCCCGCCTGATTGGACGAGGCGTCTGACGCGACGAGGCGGGTGACTAGGGAGCGATCCAGGAGATCCAGGGCCGGGAGGAGGAGATTCGGAAAGAGGACGTGCAGGGTGAGGAGGAGACGGCGGCGGTTTAGGGGGATGGCTTGTTGTTGGTGGGGATAGCTGGAAGGTGGGGATGCCTCTTCGGGATGGGATGAAGGGGTTTTCGAGAGAGAGTTTATGAGTGAGGTAAGAAACTGACGGTGGGGTGGTAGCGAGGTTGACATCGTTTGGTGCCGTCCGGGGAAATTTAAACTAGATGGATTTGCTCGCTGTTAAATTATACTTCTAACGGTAAACAGGCGGATATATATAGATGGCGGAATGAAACTTGCTGCAAAATATACTGCCAACGACAAAGATCCTCAAAACAACCCGTAAGAACTTGAAGTGGTGCAACGGTGAGCCATCGTCTATGTCACGTTTCGGCCTGAATTGTAGTTACCTGGTTACAAAGCACTAAACGACCATCTAGCTTAGCACAGACGTATAAAGGCATGTTGTGTGTCCCAAGTAACGAACCTCAACCATTAACATTTCTCATCAGATACTGCCTTTTTATATGCTACTAGAATACATTTTTCAACCGCCTCTATTCCTTCACGGGCGCCGTTTATGCATGCATATAGACCAAATTTACACCCACTCCTTGGGGTTTTGTAACACATCAACCAGACGCTGCTCCCTACTCTTGGTCTCGGGCTCGTGCATGTATTTCCAAGTAGCGGTCCTCGGCAGGCTCATCAGGATGCTCTCTACTCTTGACCCCGGCGTGTTCAACCCAAAAGCAGTACCTCGGTCGTGAACAAGATTGAACTCGACGTACTTGCCTCGCCTAATCTGCTGCCACTCCCTCTCCTTCTCCGTGAAGGGCATGTCCTTGCGACGCTCTAGGATCGGCACGTAGGAGGGGATGAAGGACTTAAGGCAGTCCTGGATAAAAGCAAAGGTGTTTTCCTTGTCGCGTTCGCCCTCGTCGAGATCGTCAAAGAAGATACCTCCAACGCCGCGGCTCTCGCCTCGATGCTTGTTGTAGAAATACTCGTCACACCACTTCTTGAACCGAGGGTAGTACCCCTTATCATGGTTGTCGCAAGCCTCTTTCAAGGTCTTATGGAAATGAATAGCGTCTTCATCGAAGAGATACGATGGTGTCAGATCGCTCCCGCCACCGAACCACCAGGCCTGCGACGTCCCGTCGGGGTTGGCCGTCTCGAAATAGCGGTAGTTGAGATGAACCGTTGGAGCCATTGGGTTGTGAGGATGCAAAACCATGCTGAGACCAGAGGCGAAGAAGTCGATGGACTCTACGTTGGGGTCAAGCGCCTTGTGATTCACCCGCATCTTCTCAATCGCAGGCTTAGGAAGAGATCCGTAGACGACGCTGACACCTACACCACCCTTCTCAAACACGTTGCCGTCTTGCAGAACGCAGGTGATACCTCCGCCGCCATTAGGACGTGTCCACTCATCCTTGCGGAACTTCACGCCATCGATCTTCTCAAGCTCCTTCACGATGATCTGTTGCTGCTCTTTGATAAAACGCTCCATCCGTAGCCTCATAGGGGAGTCGTCGTTAACACCATTCTCCCGCTTCTTCTGAGCATCTTTCTCAGCGAGGGTAGCGGGGTCTAGCTTGATCGTTTCGGAGTTCTGGATTCGAGAAAAAAATTAACTGAATGCTTCGCCGACGTTTGAGAGTTGTGGTTTTCGTACGAGGTTGTAGACAAGGGGTGCGGCAATGGCCACGGCCGCAGCAGCGCACAACACTGTAGTGCTGGCTGATGTCCCATACTTCCTCGAGGTCGAGCTAGTAGACGACTTCGCCCAGAAGTTTCTTGCGGAACCCAATTGAGGCCCGGCTGGCCGGGAGAGTCGCTGGTGGAGGGGTGCCGCGAGACGCTGAGCCTGTCGTCTCGCAGCCATGGTAGCTTTCGAGACGGTAACGGTTGAGCCGGGGAGGGATAGGAAAAGAGAATTGGAGAGTCTAGGGATTAGACATTGGACCAGGAGGGACGACGGCTAGTCTTGAAGAAATACGTGTAGAGGAACGGACATGATCAACACGACCCTGATTACCTAGGCTGGACCGCTCCGACAGGAATCGTACTGGCGCCGGAGTCGGCCTGGCCCGGCCATAGCTTCATTGGCTGACGTAAAGGTGGGCTGCTATTTGGCAGAACACTCTACGCGGGAAACGTACGACAAGTGGAAGAAACATGCGACTCTCTCCATATCAGCTAACGGCCGTTTTGGGGGGGAAAAATAAATAAGGGACTACTTATGGGAGATATCTAGTGGTTAAATCCTCCCTCTGACATCTAGGCTCTGATTCTTTACCTATATTGGCTGGTGGACCAGTTGGGAGATATGTTCACCAACTTGAACGTTGGGGACTTGTTTTACCAATCTGTGGGACGGTGAAATCTAATCTATCAACTCGTTGGGGACCCAATTCACATTACTCCGTATTGTCGAGTTAGATGATTCAGCAATCTACTGCAATTATCTAAGCAGAGCAGGCAAGCAACATGGTAGTTCTAAGGTGTCACCACCACGGCGAAGAGTCAGCCATCCGGACGACATCATGTTCATCCGACGAGATCACGGGGCTCTCGGTGCTTAAGCCTGGACTGCTGATACAGTGCGGCTATGGGTGGATATTGTGGCCGCCTAAATTAGCTGCGCGCGGTGGATGGACAGTGTGAGGACAGTGCACGTGCTGCATGTGGCTTAGCGTATCAGCCCCGCGCCGTCATCCCTCTGACTACCTGGGGGCGGTCATCGGGTTTCAATGTTGAGCACGCTGCACAGTGACTAAATGATATCGATAGGCAGTGTCCCGCCTCCCGCCTCTCTTACACCGACTGCTCCAGCCTCCGTGCATCTGCTGCCTGCAACACCTTTCTTATACTCTTTTTCATCACAACCAACGCGCTTTCCCTCGAACACATCGCTTTCATCGTCAAACCTTCGCGAACGAACAGCTTCATTTTACTCGCATTAAATAATACGTTTACCAACACCGACAATATGAGGAGCAAGTTCAAGGACGAGCATCCCTTCGAGAAGCGCAAGGCTGAAGCCGAACGCATTCGTCAGAAGTACTCTGACCGTATTCCTGTGAGTAACTGTATTATGATGAATTTTCTTGCAGAGATTGGTGGGCGACGCTCCGCTCATTATCCGACGTTCATTACGTCTCTCCGCCAATTATTTGCTTTCGATAGCTCTTGGTTTCTCGACTGACACCCATCATAGGTCATCTGCGAGAAGGTCGAGAAGAGCGACATCGCGACCATTGATAAGAAGAAGTACCTGGTCCCCTCGGATCTTACTGTCGGCCAGTTTGTGTACGTGATCCGCAAGCGCATCAAGCTATCGCCGGAGAAGGCCATCTTCATCTACGTTGATGAGGTTCTACCTCCTACCGCTGCTCTTATGAGCAGCATCTACGAGGAGCACAAGGACGACGATGGGTAAGTAGCACTCTGGAACAGCTGTCGGCTTTTTACGACCTGTAATTCTGACTTGGGTGTAATCTAGTTTCCTCTATATCGCGTACTCCGGCGAGAACACATTCGGGTTCGAAAGCATCTGATCTTCAATCGAAACATGCGACGAATTGTCTAGCTCTTGCTCGCAGTTCTGTGTCGGCGTTCAGTGGGGTTTAATAAGGGCGGATCCTTGCTCCTAGCAAGGATGCGGAATCTGAGTATTGACTTTCGATGTCACAAGTCTTTCGTTCTAGAGAGGCAAATCAATTTATTGTTCTATGGGATGAAATGCGCAAGTTCTTGCACTCTTTGCTTAATCAACCGGTTAGTGCTACTTGGAGGGCCCCTTGGAGCGATACCGTTGCTCTTGGCTTGAAAAGCCCAGACCATCGCGCGACCCGATCAAATGAGTTCAATAGAGCACCTGGCTACACCGAAACTTTTCACGAGCAGGACTGCGCTGCGCGTCTCTGCAAGACGCATCACGGTACGGAGTAATCGGTACGTGCTGGGTGGGTCTTGGGCTTGTACAGCTATCTGGTGCTGAGTATGGGATGAGTGTGGAAACGTGATGCGAAGCGGTTTTGTCGTTGCAAGCAGTCAATAGTCGAGCGATTTCGCGATTGTTAATAGGAAGTCGTGCGAATAGTACTTGGTAAACCCATGACTGCTGCTGTATGTTAGAGATTACTACATATGCACCGTACTTCGTACTTCATATTTGAATAACGCATCCACTCTCATAGCCCACGCGGCCCACCTCTTCCACGAGGATGGATGACCTGGAGTAACAAGAAAAACTGCGTACGTATGCATGCAGGTGCTGAATTAGGCCTCAGAAATGTTTCACTGAGCACGTCTTGCAAACAATATACGGAGTAATTAATACTCACGTCAGCTGTTGTGCTTGGATCTATTCAGGATTCTTCGATCATTGTCGTTGCGATTCACCGATAATCTTGCGCGTCAACAATGGTAATTCACCATGAATCGCATCACGCGTCCCCCAGGCTGTGCTTGGCCACCTCGGACTTCAGACCTCAAACAACTAAAGCCTTAGTATAAATCTGCCATGTTTTCTCGACTTCGAAACAATTAAGCGCCTGAAGATATGACGCCCAGAAATTTATTCCATGGCCGTTTAGACGCCGGCCGCACCAAGACCCTGAACGTCGCCTTTCGCGAACGTTGACTGGCTGCAGCAGCAGCTCGGCGCTTAACCACGAGGGTAATATCCCAGCAACAACCATACAATTCACGGGGACTTTTATTCGCTTTTGACTTGAACCACAAGTGACTTCTCACGATTGGAAGTATTATACTTTTTTTGATGGGGTGGTGCGGGTAAGCTTGCGTGTGTGTGTGTTTTTCTCCCGTTGGTATTCACCGTCACGAACTGGTCTTATAGATGGTCTCTCTCTCTCTCTGGCTTTCCACCTTTGTGCATCAGTCTTCTTTCTTCTTTCTTCCTTGTTCTTTGATTCTTTAACGACGTTTTCTATTTTAAACCGGACTACCATGAAACTTTAACTAAACGTATTGTTTCATTCAGTTCACTTTCCTTTGTGATTTCCTTTCTTCATTTCTTTGTTGCAGTCTGTTCACCACTGTTCAAACGGCCTTTCATACCAGCCTAATCGACACACACTCACTCCCCTGCCACTTATTCGTACTGATCTCGCTGGTCGTGATTCTTTACTTTTTTCTTCTCACTTTTATTATTGCATACCAGGCGATTTATCATCATCATCATTATTTATATTTTATTCCGGAACAATATTTACCAACATCGCGGGCAGACTCAACATGTTCTCGCGGAACCAAGACAACAAGGGGGCCTACCCCCAGGTCCCCGACTCTCTGCGCTCGGATTCGGTGGAAATGAATCCCTACAACAAGGCTATTCAACCTCGAGCGGACACTGCGCCTTCAATAACACCATATCTCGGTCTCCGCGCGCGGTTGTCACAGATGTGGCTCAACCCCTTGACTATCCTCCCCGTCATCGTGCTGATAGGCATCATGCTACTCGTAGGCGAGCTTGACGAAAAGGTCGACGATGCTAAGGCTAAAGCACTATCGGCTTGCACAAAGGTCGAGGATGTAGGCAGTGCCATAGCGTCGATGCCGCACTACCTGTCCCTCGGTGTCAATGACATGACGGCCTCGGGTATTGAGAGCGCCATCAGTGCGATGGTTACAACACTGGAACTCATCCTCACAGGCGTGGAAGCCCTGATTGTATTCTACATCGACTTCCTAGTCGGCACCTACACCTGCCTGATTGTGGCCCTCGTCCACGGCAGTCTGGAAGCTGTTGCATCTGTTGCCGAGGATGCCACAGACGCTTTCAACAAAGTCGTCGATGGCGCCGCTAGCTCCATCGAGAGCATCTCTAAAGGCATCGAGGATACTCTCAAAAAGATTACGAGCGGTATTGAAGACTCACTCTTCGGCGATGTGCTCCCAAGCCTCCCTGATATCGACTTCTCTGATCCTATCAAGAAGCTCAAGGACTTTGATCTTGACGCGGATGACTTTGCCAAGGATGTGAGAAAACTCAACGACGATTTACCCAACTTTGACGAAGTGAAGAACTTGACCAAAGAAGCGGTCTCCATTCCATTCGACTTTGTTCGTAAGGCCCTCAACGAAAGCTACAGCAACTACAAGTTTGACCGCGACGTCTTCCCATTGGCCCAGAAAGAGCAGATGACATTTTGCTCGGAGAACGATGCGCTCAACGGATTCTTCGATGGTCTTTCCAAGCTCGTAGAGAAGGCCCAGAAGGTCTTCATTGCGGTCCTCGTCATCCTCGCCGTGGCTTTTATCGCGTTGATGGTCTGGTCTGAGATCAAGAGGTGGCGTCGCGAACAGCAACACGCCCGCCTCATCGAACAAATGCGCTACGACGCTATGGACCTCGTTTATATCTCTTCTCGTCCCATGACCTCTAGCTTCGGTATCAAGCTTGCTTCTCAATTCAAGGGCAAATCGCAGATCCTCGTTCGCTGGTGCTGGGCCTATGCCACCACACCCCGTGCTCTTTTTGTCCTCTGGCTCGCCATGGCAGGATTCTTCTTCTGCCTTTGCCAAGTTATACTCCTCAACACTATCAAGGCTAAGGTACCAGAGCTCTCCGCTGAAGTCGGGGGTTTTGCCGATGAGGTTGTCACCAAAATCAGTGACGTTTCCGACTCCTGGGCACAAGATGCAAATGGTGTCATCAAGGGCCTCAACGACGATATCAACAATGATCTTCTAGGATACGTTGCTAACGCTACCGACGCCGTTAATGACACTCTGACCGTATTCATGGAATCCATGAACGAAGGCCTGGAGACTGTTTTCAACGGCACCATTCTCATTGATCCAATCAAGGCAGTGCTTCACTGTGTGATTGGTGAAAAGGTCGAAAACGTTCAGGATGGCTTGACCTGGGTTCATGACCACGCAAAGATATCTCTCCCTCTACTTCCGAATGACACCTTTAGCATGGGCGCCTCGGAATCCGTCTCTGGAGATAACGACCTCACGACTTTCCTTGCCTCCCCTAGCTCCGTTACAACCGACGAGGTGTCTGGCGCCATCAACAAGGTCGTTGAATGGCTACAGAAGAAGATCAATCGTTTTGCCATTGTCTCCACTGGACTGCTGCTGGTCTATGTCATCGTCGTCCTAATTGGTGTCGCCCGTATGCTGGCCGGCATGGCTATGCGTGACAAGGGCCGCGCTGAGGGCGGCACTAGGTACAACACTGGCGATGATGGAATAGTTCCTGATGCTGCTGCTCAGAGGACTGGATTCGACCACTATGGATATGAGACGAGAGTCGATCGCGGCGCCACGGATATGCAGGGGGCCGTCACAGTCGAGAAGCCTGCGGCGATTCCGCGCAAGGTCATACCGAGGGAAAACCCCTTTGATGACTACACCGCACCTCCGAGCTACTAAAAGCGGCATTATACATGAAGAGATGTCGAAGTTCTCGAGCTCATGAGGAGTAAGCATTTGTGCGCACTCTCCCGCCGAGCTGTGTATAAGATACAGAACTCGTATGGCTCAAAAAATTAGATAAAAGGCACATGGCGTTTGGGTATTTGGAATATGGAGTTGGAGGCATTATCATATATTAGCGTTAAGGGGATCTAGTGAAAGACAGGTGGGATAGCACCGGCAAGAATGTCAACGAATGAAGAGCAACACATGAATTTCTTTCATAAATACCTTGAACATTTGGTGACAACCTACTCGTCTAATTTGTAATTAATGTTTCTGCATGAGAGCAATACAGTACCAGGGCATAGAATGCGCAATCATTGTCCGTAGCATATTTGCACATGGTATGCTTAGGTGGCTCCTCGGTACAACACGGCATGGGAGTGAAGTAATGAAGTATATCCAAACACTTTTTTTTTTGGCCTGTATTGCTATGTACGGAGTACTTTGATCATAACCTAGGTTCAATTATCATCCAATATGACGCCTCATTGATCCGTACTGGAAGTCTACTTGGCCTGTCTATCGGGTCGTTTCCCGAGTGAGTCGGCCACTTACCATATGGTACAGGTAGCAGAGCCTTTTCCCCCGGTCATCAATAGACGGATATGGATGGCCAACGTTGGGGGAGGCAGCCGCATTTGGCAAGTCCGTCGTCTCTAATTCCGCCCTGCAGGCGGCTGCATGTGTGGGAGCGGAAGCGGGGGGTGCGGGGGTCCCTTGTTGCATGCGGTTCGGAGCTCACAGGCAACCTTAGCACTTGGTATCATAACAGCGGGCGGGCGGCGAGCGGCGGCCACACGGCGGGCGCTATTGACAGTGCAATCATGGTGGCGGTTTCGGCCCTGGGAATTTATTTTGAGGCCAACTTCATGACTCTCGTTCTCTCCCAGTACTGCTAGTTTATTTTTATAAGACCGCCACCGCAACTTTCACTCTGTCTGACTTTTGTCTTTGACTTCCATCTTGCAATCCATTTGTACGGAATCGAAATTCGAGGCACCATGGAAGGCATCAAGCAGACTTTCCAGCGCTGCAAGGCTGAAGGACGGGTGAGTTGTGCCCCTCGTTTTGCCCCTCGTCGCTGGCAAAGCTATTTACCGTTTACGGTTCACCACCACATTACGGACCATGTACTGACTTGGATACCATTATAGACAGCCTTGGTCACTTATGTGACGGCCGGCTTCCCTAAGCCCGAGGACACTCCCCAAATCCTTCTGTCCATGGAGAAGGGCGGCGCCGGTTGGTTTCACCATCGTATTTATGTTCACCGATATGGATATTAACCGTCGACTATTTAGACATCATTGAACTCGGAGCCCCTTTCACCGACCCTATTGCCGATGGCCCAACAATTCAGACCTCCAACACCATCGCCCTTCAGAATGGCGTGACTATCGAGTCGACACTGGGCATGGTCCGCGAGGCCAGGAGTCGCGGTCTCAAGGCCCCTATTTTGATGATGGGCTACTACAACCCTCTTCTGAGCTATGGCGAGGAGCGTCTTCTGACGGACTGCCAAGCTGCTGGCGTTAATGGTTTTATCGTGGTGGACCTCCCCCCTGAGGAGGCCGTTTCTTTCCGCAAGCTTTGCACCAAGGGCTCATTGTCTTACGTCCCGCTCATCGCCCCTGCCACGTCCGATATCCGCATGAAGCTCCTCTGCCAGCTCGCCGACTCCTTCATTTACGTCGTCTCGAGACAGGGTGTCACTGGCGCTTCTGGTACCCTCAACGCAAATCTGCCTGCTCTGCTAGAGCGAGTCAAGAAGTACAGTGGAAACAAGCCTGCTGCCGTTGGCTTTGGTGTCAGTACCAGGGAGCACTTCCTAAGTGTAGCGGCCATCGCGGATGCAGTTGTTATCGGGAGCCAGATCGTCTCTACCATCCACAAGGCTGCGTCTGGAGAGGCTGCGTGCAGCGATGTCGAGAAGTTTTGTGCGCATGTTAGCGGCCGTGATGCTTCAGTTGAGGAGAAGACCAGGGAAGTCGGTATCATTGAGGCCATGTCTGGAGCTAGGGAGCCGGACGGAGCCGGCGTCACTGTCAATGCCACCATCACTGACGAGGATCGCCTCACAGATGAGGTTGACAGTGACTTGGTGGCGAAGCTTGCGGCTCTCCACGGCAAGATTCCCGATCGCTTCGGTGATTTCGGTGGTCAGTACGTCCCTGAGAGTTTGATGGACTGTCTTTCTCAGCTCGAGGAGGGCTTCAACCAAATCAAAGATGACCCTGCCTTTTGGGAGGAGTACCGGTCATACTACGAGTACATGGGGCGTCCTGGTCGCCTGCATCTTGCCGAGCGCTTGACCGAGCACGCTGGTGGAGCTAACATCTGGTTGAAGAGAGAGGATCTGAACCATACTGGAAGCCACAAGATCAACAACGCTTTGGGACAGCTCCTCCTGGCCAGGAGGCTCGGAAAGACGAAGATCATCGCCGAGACAGGCGCTGGCCAGCACGGCGTTGCAACAGCCACCGTATGCGCCAAGTTTGGTATGGAATGCACAATCTACATGGGTGCTGAGGACGTTCGCCGTCAGGCCCTTAACGTCTTCAGAATCCGTCTGCTGGGTGCTAAGGTTATTGCTGTCGAGGCTGGCAGCAAGACGCTCCGTGACGCCGTCAACGAGGCTCTCCGTGCTTGGGTCACAGAGTTGGATACCACACACTACATCATTGGTTCTGCTATTGGACCCCATCCCTTCCCCACCATTGTCCGCACTTTCCAGTCTGTCATCGGTGAGGAGACCAAGCAGCAGTTGATGGAGAGACGTGGTAAGCTACCCGATGCTGTTGTCGCTTGCGTTGGTGGCGGCAGCAACGCCGTTGGCATGTTCTACCCATTCTCCAACGACCCTAGTGTCAAGCTTCTTGGTGTTGAGGCCGGAGGCGATGGTGTTGAGACTGCGCGCCACAGCGCAACACTCACTGGTGGCTCCATTGGTGTTCTTCACGGTGTGAGGACATACGTTCTTCAGGACAAGAATGGGCAAATCTCCGACACCCACTCTGTTTCTGCTGGACTGGACTACCCCGGTGTCGGTCCTGAACTATCATCGTGGAAGGATAATGAGCGCGCCAAGTACGTCGCCGCCACCGATGCTCAGGCATTCCACGCTTTTCGTCTTATGAGTCAGCTAGAGGGTATCATCCCCGCCCTCGAGACTGCCCACGGCATCTACGGTGCTATTGAGCTGGCCAAGACGATGAAGAAGGACGAGGACATAGTCATCTGCCTGAGTGGCCGCGGTGACAAGGACGTGCAGAGCGTAGCAGAGGAGCTCCCCAAGCTGGGCCCGCAAATTGGTTGGGATCTCAGGTTTTAAAACAATATATAATTGTATGCATGAATGAATGGGCAAATATCCATAGGGAGGAAAAGGCGTCTTGGGTTTTGTATCCTTAGCTTACTAGAGGTTACCAAAAAAAGGGACCATACCACAGAGAATTTTGAATTCTTTTTCGTCTTAAGATGGGTTTCACGATGCCATTCTGTTGATTTAATTTTTTTCATAAGATGACTTCTTTTGGTACATGTACAGATAGTGCCGTATGATACACAAGTAGCAGATTCGTGATACTCAGGCGGACAGAGCTTGCCTCCCCTTGCCGGTCTGCTTGATCTCGTTTTCCCTCAAGAGCTTGGCCTCGGCCTCCTGGGTCAAGACCTGGACCCCCTCGACGCCGGCCAGGCTCTCGTCGCCGATGACAAACTCCATGGCCTCGAGGCGCTCAATCTCGCCGAGGGTCCTCCTGCTCCTCTGGCTCAGGGGGCCCGGGGTGGCGTGGTCCATGGCGTACTGGACCACGTCGTCGTTGTCCACGAGGGGCTTCCGGTCGAGCCCGAGGCGGGCCCGCTCCTCGTTGAAGCGGAGCTGGACGGCGCGGGTCTGCATCAGCAGCCAGCGCAGCTTCCACCCCGAGGGCCCCATCTCCTTGATGCGGGCGGGCTTGTCCTTGAGCAGATAGTTCTCGAGGCCGCCCTCGCGGGCGATGGTCTTGAGGACGCGCAGGGTCAGGCGCACCTTCACGTTGGCGCCGCCGAGGGCCGGGGAGCGGTACACCTTGACGTGCACGTTGGGCCGCCAGAAGCGCCGCGTCTTGACGGAGTGCTCGTCGCTCACGTTGTTGCCGAACTGGATGCGGGCGCCGCCGTAGAGGCCGCGATCCGACTGCTTGTACACCTGCGACGGGCCGTAGGGGTAGGCCGGGATGACGCGGGACGGGAGCCGGTTGGGCTTGAAGGTCTTGGCCGAGAGGGGCGTCGTCGTGGAGAATGGTGCGCGGCCGATCATAGACTGGCAGGTCGTTGCTGTTAATGTTGTTGTTCTCGTTGCCGTCGTCGTTATTGTCGTCGCCGAGCGGGTTAGGGAGGAGCGGAAGGGTGTGAGTGAAGCCATGGCTGTGAGATGCCCGTTGGGGGGTTGAGCAAGGGCAACCAATGCCTCTCCCGCTCACGAAGTCCTGTTCTCCCTCTTGGTGTCCTTTTATGTCGTGGGGAGGAGGGGGGGGGGGGGGGGGGTTCGCAGATCGTTGGGCCACTTCAGGCGGCGGCCAATGCAGCACAGGAGACGGAGGCAAAGGGGAAAGGAGAAGGAGGGGGTAGAACGGTCTTGAAAGCTGGTAATGAGGGAGACGACGACGACAACGACCCTTCCCCCGACGGTTCGGTTATCGCAAGCTTTCTCTTGATTTTTTGAAGGTTTCCTGGTGGGGCCGCTCCCGAAGTTGCACACTTCCCGGCAGCGCAAAATGTTCCGCGCCGAGTTTTCAATGTTGACAAGGCGGCATGTTCAAAGCCCCCCTGCACTACGGCGGATTACTCCGTAATCCGGAGTACATTCGCTCCATGCTACATAATTGTAAACCATCCTGCATTATTATTAGGTACTTAGTACTACCGGTACCCTACAACACGGTGTATAAAGCAAGCGTACTGCATATAATACTTAGCACACTTTCCACGCCTAATTTATACCAAGTGGAATCATGTGACTGCGCGCATCATTCGCGATAAGGACAACCCGGGCCAAAAGCCCGTGTATTTACCTACGACTACGAACCACCGCCGCATCTACTATTACTGCTAAGACCGCGGCTGCCATTGGCTGTTAAATACGGAGTACAACCAGACGCATCCCCATACCCACCTCTCCCACCATGACCGACGACCTCTCAAAACGATAATGATACCCCCAATCGACGACTCCGTCCTCCAGAGCAACCCCGACTTCGCCGTCCTCTACAAGAGGCTCACCACCGAGGTCCTCGCCCCCGATGGCTCCAGCAAGAACGACCCCGCGGACAGGAAGCGCAACCAGGTGAAGGATGTGAGTTGTGTCTCTCCCCCTTTCCCCTTTCTTCCATCTCCGTCTTTTTCTACTCTTTTTACCTACATATATATATATGCCGACATGTCCAAAGCAGATGCTTACCAAAGTCGAGAGAGCAGGACCTCCATAAACACCGCCTCAGAGCCGCCAAGCACAACCTCCTCACCAGCGCCCTCGCATCCGCCACCGCCCCCGAGAAGAAGGCCGCCCCCAAGGCCATCCCCAGCAGCAAGGGCATAGCCGCCGCTCCCCCGCGTACCCGCGCCCAGCACCATCAGCACCATCATCAGCAGCAGCAGGAAGAGCTCTCCGAGGATCTCCTAGACCTACTCGTCCTCCTGCCCCCCCTCCTCGACCCGGAGCAGAACTCGTCCCTCGACGACGAGTCCGTCAGGCTCCTCCTGTCCTCCCCGCCGCTCTCCGACCTCGAGCACCTCCTGCCCGAGCTGGGTGAGCTCGCGGGCGCGAGCCTGCACTCGTCTGCCCTCGGCCTGGCCCGCATCGCCAACCCGTCGACGAACCCGAGCTACCTGCACCGCTCCATCCCGAGCCTCCCCGCCTCGGTGTCGAGCCTGCAAGCCGCCCACACCGAGGCTGCGCAGGCGCTCGCCGGGGCGCGCGCCGAGACGCTGGCGTCGCTGCTGCCCCTCCTCGCGACCTACGCGCAGGCGCTGACGACCCTGATACGCTCGCTCGAGTCGAAGCACACCGTCCTCGCCCGGTCCTCGTTGCTCCACGCACAGACGACGTCTCTGGACGCCCAGCAGGCCGACTTGTCCCTGCAATCTGCCCTTCACGGGCTTCAGAAGGAAGTCTACAGCGCCAAGTCAATAGCGGCGTTGCAAACATACTCGGCGCATCTCCGAGACGCGAGGTCAAGACTTGAGGAGAGGATCAGGGGTCTAGAGATGGAGCTCAGTGACTACGGGGTCGGCGTGGACGGCGGGCAGAATAAAGAGAGAACAATGAGAGAAATAGCTAGGGTGTACGGAGAGATGCATAGGAAAATCGACGATACAAACGGCGACCTACAGAGGTTACAACGGGGATAGACATTACCTTGATATAACAAAAGATGAAAACAGTAGACTGCCAATCTCGATGACTGCCATTAATTAGCATACACGAGGCCACCTCAAGTTATCCCCCTTCTCGTTACATATCAATACAATAACCAGCACTCCGGCCTCGCCTAGCTCAAAAGAAAAGTATAGTACAGGATTTGTTTTCAGGATTCTTTCTTGATTTCAGGAATTTTATCGTCAGGTCGTGTACGGGAAGATGGTGCCCTGGGGAGAAGAGGGCGGCCAACGCTTCCACGTATGGTATATCTTAGAGCTTTTCTTTTTCATCTGCAAAGCGCTTTTCGGATGAAAGTCAATAGTCTATAGGTAATTACCGCCCCATTTTTAACCCTTAACCTTGTAGATAGCCTCAGCGAGGCGGCCGACGTTCTCGCTGGTGATGCCGGCAACGGAGATACGACCGTCCTTGGTTGCGTAGACAGAGTGCTCCTTGCTGAGCTTGTCCATCTCCTCAGGCTTCAGGCCGGTGTAGGCGAACATGCCAATCTGGTTGGTGATGTGAGACCAGTCGTGCTTGGAGCCTAGCTTCTGGAGGTTATCACGGAGAGCAGAGCGCATGGAAATAATGCGATCAGCCATCTCCTTAACCTCGCCCTTCCACTGCTTGTAAAGAGCAGGATTGTTGAGGATCTCGGAAGCGATGCGAGCACCGTGGATAGGAGGGTTGGAGTACATGGGGCGGATGATGATCTTGAGCTGAGACTCGAGACGGCCGGCCTCCTCAGCGTCCTCGCCGACAACAGAGAAGACACCAGCACGCTCGCCGTAAAGACCCTGAGGACGAATTAGTATAGTGACATTCGCGCCTAAGTAGTAGACTTACCATGTTCTTGGCGAAAGACTGGGAGAGCAGGAACTTGTGGCCGTCCTGGATGAACTGGCGGATGGGGAAGGCGTCGCGGTCAGCATCGCCAGAGGCAAAGCCCTGGTAAGCCATGTCGAAGAAAGGCATGTGGCCCATATCAGTGCAGACCTTGGAGATCTCCTTCCACTGCTCAGGGGTGGGGTCGACACCGGTAGGGTTGTGAGCACAAGCGTGGAAGAGGAAGACGCTACCAGGGGGAGCATCACGGAGGTCGGCGATCATGCCCTCGAAGTCAAGGCCAATGGTGTCCTTGTTGTAGTAGCGGTACTCCTCAACCTTGATTCGGGAGTCCTTGAAGATGGCCTTGTGGTTAGCCCACGAAGGGGTGGGGATGCGGATGACCTTCTCGCCAGAGTACCAACGGTGGAGGAACTCAGCGCCAACACGAAGAGCACCAGTACCAGAAATGGCCTGGGTCGAGGCAATCCTATCGAGGGCGGGGGAATCCGCGCCGTAGGCCAACTTGACGGCGGCCTTGGGGAATTCGGGAACACCAGTGATACCAGCATACTCCTTGTTCATCTTCTTCTCGACGATGGTCTTCTCAGCCTCGCGGACCGAGGGCAGGACGTAGGGCTTGCCAGCATCGTCGCGGTAGGCACCGACACCTGCAAAGAGCCATATTAGTCGACCGGAAACCAAAAAGGTGTGCAAAACGCAGCTGATATACGCACCGAGGTTGATCTTCTTCTCGTTGGGGTCGGCCTTCCAGGCTTCAGTAATACCTATAGAGCATTCGTCAGTGCAAGTCCATGTAACACGAGCCGTTGATGACAGCTTACCCAGAATGGCCTATGACAGCGCAAAACGAGAATTGATTAGTCAAACTGTTCACTTCGCAAAGTCTAAATGGAATTGCCAGCAACAATTGCAGCCATAGCTAATCCGGGAAGAAGTCATTTCGAACTCACATCCTACATTTCAAGGCGCGTTAGCAGGGTCTTGTAGTAATAGTCCGAAGTTCGGCGCAAATGGTGCCACTTCTCTTCGGTTGACATTGGCGGTTTGCGAACTTACAGGAGGGCCCTTGGGGATGTTGCCCCAAATAGAGAAGGCACGGGCAGCAATGGCAGGAGCAGAAGCTCTGACCAGAGCCGGGCGGGCGGCAGAGGTGGCCTTGAGAGACAACATTGTTATAATAGTGAGGCTCGAGGCGTCTGTCGTGGGGTTAGCCTCTCGAGAGCCAGAGACGAGTCAAGAACGAATCTCGGATTCTTGTGGTAGGGAACAAGGATAAGAAGGGCGGGAAAGAAACATTACTTACCAACTTCCAATGTTTATTAAGGGTGGTGAGTGTGGGAAAGGTGAAGGGAAGGGAATGGAGGGGGAAAGTGAGGGCAGTAATGCTAATTGTAGCCAGCAGAGGTGTGGGCGAAGGATGGGGGGCCAACCGCCGGAAAGAAGATCCATAGATCCATCCATGCCACAAGTCGCTCACCGGGGAACAACGCTGGCCCGTTGTTAGCGGGAGAAAGCGCCTGGCAGTTTGACAATTTAGAGCACCTCTATGGAGAGGTGCACTGAAATCCGCACAATACAGCTTCGCCTTGTGCGACTCAGGTACCTATGGTAGGTAGGTACGGAGTAGTTTCAACCACGGAATTTTTCGGTTTATTTTTTTTCTCCTTCGACGATCGACCCTACCATACCTAACATGCCAAGTGTGGTGCATTAACACCCGGACTACCATCTGGTGCGGGGAATCTGTTAGTGCACATATGGGGCAAAGTTACTACGTCGCAACGAGGAAGGAACTTGTGCGCCATTGGCGCGGAACTCCATCTCGGCACTCGTACCGGATTCCCTTCCTTTTGCCCAGATGGCCATCTTACGACATGAATATGCGTCTGACTTTATTCATACGGCTTAACCCGTCCTTCCATTATGTCTAGTTAATGCCGTCTTACGGGTCCTGCGTGAAATATTCGCCCCGTGTCAAAGAACGCAGGGGCCCCAGAGCCCCCAGCGTACGTAATACCAGCTGATACCAGCTAATAGTGAATCCAAGCCCCGCCGTAGCCATGGCCTATTACCTGTGTGCGGATAGTATTGTTGGTCTTGAAGCGCTGTAAATGGTATCGACCGACCTGTATGAACTATGGCCTGATGACTGTCATGTCTACGGCGGCAAGCGTGGGCTGCTGATTGATAAAAAGCCCTCAATTGATCCGCAATATTACGCTATGCTAGCCTAGGGTTCAGAATAAGTAACGAATGTACTCTCTCAGCAACGTCGATTTCTGACAGACCGCAAAGCAAGGCTCAATAATTACAGGCAGCTTTTGAATAATCGCAAAAGACTATGCAAGTATACGGAGTGCTTGGCCGACTGACGCCGAGGGAAAGCCGTAGTTGTTGCAGGGTCCGATGTCCATTCATCCGAACCCCGAATAACGACTAGGTTACGGAGTACGAATACGGAGAACTCGTCGACAGAGATACTATACCTCCGTTACCCCAAACAAGTTGTATGCTTTCTTACAACAGTGGGCCAGAGTAGACTAGATGCCTACCTATTTACGTCTCGCACCATCTAGAACACTGGCTTATGGTTGGCTGCTAATTAACCTGACCCAAGAAGTTGCAGAAAACACTGCATCTTTTGGGTCCTGGCCCGCATCTTCATACAATAGGACTGGGTTTGACTCAGTGTCAGCAATACATAGTACTGCAAGTTTCGATACGTATATCCAGATGGAGACCGGAAATCATACTACCACGTGCCAGATGGAGTCGGAGGTTACAAACTTTTAATCAGGGTCTATCATGACATAATGGGCAGCTTATTGCTCTTCTTTTTAGACGAATGTAAGTCATGAATCCCAAACCATACCGTGCTTCTCAGACTCGGTTGGGTATATATGTTCATTAACGCTAAGTAGGTATCATTGCGCCAAAAAAAAACAATCCTCCTCCTCCTCCTGATCATGCATGCGAGACCTTCTTTCCCCGCCATGAATCACAGGACACTCTTGTTGCTTTCCCTGTGGCCAACCCCACCTCTCTATCCTCGCCAAACATAGCGTCCGACGACCCTGTGTCAATGCACAAGTTGAAGTTGACCTGCACGTCGTAGGTACTCAGATCCGTGAGACTCTGCTGTCCACAGACCTCGTTGCCCTGAGCAGGGCAAATATCATTGACGATGACGGTGACGTTCCTTCTATAATCGTAGCCCGATGCGTCGTACCACGATTCGAGGCGCCAGCATGTCCCACAGGCGGGGCCTTCACCTTTTCCTGGCCCGTTGCCGTACAGGTTCTGCGATACACCGGCTGTGAAACCGGGCTGATCGGTCGTCAGTCACATGTGCCGTTGATGGGGGAGGCAAAAGGTTTGCATGTATGAAAAGAAGCTTACATCTGTAGTGAAGCCACACCCAATGACGTGGGTTCGGCAATTCCATGCGCCGTCCTCATCCTCGCTTCCATAGTATGTGAAGGTCGAGTTGTAAGCTACGCCGATGGCGAGATCCTCTTCGTCCGGGACGGCAACGGTGCTGGTGTATGTAGGATGCGGCGGCACGCTACCGTCCGTTAATGTTGGAGCTCCGTCATCTTCCTCACTATCACCATCCCCTCCGTCATTACTACTGCTGCTACTACTATCGTTGCCGCCTCCATTCTTTCGCGTGCCCAATACCACACCAACCACTACGGCCACAACAATGAGAACCACGAGAAGCACTCCCACCGCCCATAATTTCCATTTCTTAACCACGATGCCCCTGCTCTCAGGTTTGCCTGCCAACTCCTTCTCGACAACGCCGGGCGTACTCGCAGGGACGGCAGCCACCGCCTCAACACTAGGCGATTTCTTCAAGCCATCTTCGGAGGGTGGGCCCAGGCTAGGCTCGTGGTGAACCTCGGGATCATCGCTGAATGGGACGGCCTCGGGGCCAGACGCTGGGGGGATGTATTCGGGGGATGTTGTGGAGAGGTACTCGGCTGGTACTGTGCTCATGTACACCTCCTTGTGCGTATCTCCGGTCTGCGAAGTGAATTGCGACGAGGGAATAGTCGGCCTCGGGGGGCTGGGTATGGTGTCATGGCCTGCGGTCCTACGCGGTATCGAATGGCCAATCACCGGGCTTTCTGCGTATGTCGTCGAGTATGCTGTTCCTGTCCCCATGCTCGATGGGCTCAATTGGGTGTGTCGAGGGGTCGGATCGGTAGGTGAAGGAGAAGAAGGTCGACGAGTGAAGGAGTCTTCATCGGATGAGTATGTTCGTGTCTCATCCATCGTGGGCTTTGGCTGAGCGCGAGTTTTCTTCTTCCTTCTTTTTCCCTTTTCCTTTTATTCTTTATCCTTTATTTCCCCGTTCCTTTTCCCTTTCCCGAGTTCCCTCGGGCTTTCCGCGGTGCCGCCCTCAATGAAGTCGAATCAAGGTAAATCGCTTGTGCAGTCATGCACGGGGTATCAAGGGCGCAGATTTCAAGAGCGCCAAAGGATATGCCAAAAGAAGAAGCAATTATAACGCATTAATGAAGAACGGGCTCTGGTTTCAAAGAGGGTTGAAAGAAAGTATGTAAGTAAAAGAGAGCCAGGGCCGATCAGGCCAAAGGATAGTGAGAGACTTCGATGCCGTGTGTATGCATATTGTATCACAAGCCATGGCGGAAGGGGGCCGACGAGCAGATGAGGATGGTGGGTTTTATTAAGGAGATTTCAGATGCGAATTGCCATTATCCACACCCACCGATCAGGGCGACACTACGGAGTACGGAGCACATAGCCGGGGGTGTGGGTTTGGGAGGGGGGAGACTACGGAATACGCTCGCACATCTTGATTGGGTAGGTTCTTAACTCGAGTGTTGCAAGCTGGATCAGATTCAGAGTCCATCCCTCCAAGGCTGGCTGGTGGTTAATTGGTGCCCCGTGGTACTATGACTGCGTCTTTGTAGGGTCTCGAAGTGGTCAGCATGTAACGGATGAGCTGTAACCTGCCCTCCGCACTATAGACGAACGTCAGTTCGCGCCGTGAGCTTGCGAGGGAAGCCATCCAGAACTTTCCACGCCGCATGTCGGACACGCGGATACGTCGTAGTGCATATGCATCATGTTACATTGACACGACAAGAGGCGTCGAAAAATGAGATATCCATATGCAGCGCCCATGCTCGACGCCGCCAGGTCGCAGATGATGCCAACAGACAGCCAGGCCTAATCTCAAATCTCATAAGCGCGGGCGTCAATGGACGAAGGCGAAGGAAGAAAGGAAAAAAGAGGGCAATTCATTCGAGAGTGACGCATGAGTATGGCACAGCACGGTGTAAGTGTTCTGCTTTGGGCCTCGTGTGTCTTGCCTAGACCTGCATCGCCCTGGAGTAGCTGAGGAATTTCTCTGGTCTGTTTCAAGTCTTTTTTAGCAGGCTCCTGATGCTATAGGTCGTATCCGGGGCCATGTTGCAGGTTTGGCTGCAGGGAGGGAGGTAAGAGAGAGATGCCAAGGGCTCATTATTACGGAGTACTACATACTCCGTATTCTCATTAATATTCTTCTTCTCCTTTTGACCATCGTATCTTCTCCCTAGTAGGGCGACGGCGTTGAAAAGGTTAGCGTTTGCAAATTTTGTGCGCGCGGGGGGCTATACTGGTGTAGTAGAGTTGTTCCGCGTCTATTCGGCGAATCGTCCAGGTATCGTTAGCACACCGCAGCCTCGCCTGGAAAAGCCTAGCAGCAGCTGGATTCAGTGCGCCAGCGCTCATCTTCCTAAACACCACAAATGAACATTCCGGCTGCGTACAGAGTACATTCACGGGCAGTGCTGCTACTACTACTCCTAGTAAGTGGTATTCACCTACGGAGGAAGTACTGTCGAAGAGGTACAACCATGAGCCTTTTGGTGATTTGCCCGATTCCTCCCCGAGCATCAAAAAAGCTTGCCGGAAAGAAGGTTTTCTTCTCCCCGACATGCTGGGCCAGGTAACCTATGATAAGTAGGGCTGACCAACGCCCCGCCACGTTTCTTATTCTCTGATTGCACAGACGGGTTGTGCATATAGAAGGCGAGGTGTGGGTGTTTTCAGCTTCGTGACAAACTTCGTGACAAACTACTGCTCCAGCGGTTCGCACAAGCCGAGGTCGCTAGAAGAGACCACTACCTACCAATCATTGCCACGAAGTGCCGCCGCTAGCAAGACAAGTCTCCAGGGCTGCATCTACTTTCTGTTCGTCTCTTTTCCCAGGGCGCTTATTACACGAGTCGCAGAAAACTACTGGTAGTATTAGCTTTTTTAAACTTACGGAGTAGGTTTCATCCAAACTCTGTTCCTGATTAGCGAGATGGGATGCATAGCAACCGACGAGGTTCGTCGATTCAAGTGGTGAGGTTCTTGGGGAAACATCACGGCCTGCCTCATACCTAATCGGTACCCAAGCAAAAGCCAAGGCACTCAACGTTTACAATCACCGCATCCGAGAGGAGACACACGAGTCCCTAATATTGACAGGCTACCCTACGGAGTACGGAGTATAGTAGTGCGGATTACTCCGTATGCACTCCGCAAACGCTCCCGTTTTCCATGTTGCATATAATAATCCGTACTCGGCGCCGCGACACGAATTGAACCGACGATCCTGCTCTCCCCCATGTTTTTCCATCCCAAGCCATCCGCGGATTCGGTAAAGCGCGCTGCAATAAAACCCCTCTTCCTCCGCAATTGACCAATTCCCAGACGGTAATAGGGTGCTTGGCCAGCAGGCCAGTCTTCCTCCCCCGTGGTCTCCAAGGCATCAGCGACTCTTTTCCCAATCTTATGCTTCATTGGCTTTCTGGCGGCTTGCGGGCACGGTCTTTACTGGTCGGCCGGTCAAAATTTGGTTAGGAAAAAAAAAGGGCTGCAGGCACGAAAAGACGGATATTCTCCATATTAATTTTGCGTCGGTTGCTAGTCCTCCACAATCATCCATTCCCATTCCATTCCATTTTCGCCAATCCCTTTTCAGGGTGTTTTGCACGCGATCAGTCTTCTTCCACTTTCCCCATCACCACGTGCCTTGGTGTCTCTTTTTCTTCTTCCCGCTGGACGACGTTTCTTCTGCCAGCTGATTCCGCGCGTCTAACATCTGGTTACGGCCCCACCACTCAGTATCATGGCAGACGTCGGAGAGAAGGACTCGGTCCCTGCGGACAAGGAGATTGACCCTTCACCAGCTGCGATGGAAGGTCAGGATGAGGCTGCTCAGGCAAAGGTTCACGACAATGTAGTCGAGCATGCTCGATTGGCTGCGGAGAAGGAGCGGAATATGACTCTTCTCCAAGGCATCAAGCTCTACCCGAAAGCCATCTTCTTCAGCGTCGTCATCTCTACTTGTATTGTCATGGAAGGCTATGATATTAGTCTCATCAACAACTTTTGTAAGTACCGTAATCCCACGATGCTTCCACCCAGGAACTGTATGCTGATTGTTCAAGACGCCTTTACTCAGTTCAACGAAAAGTATGGTGAGCAATTGCCTGACGGGACTTGGGAAATTCCTGCTCGATGGCAGTCTGGCTTGAGCAATGTGAGTTCCCGTCCGAGACATGTCTCAGCCGACATGGGGTAGTACTAAACTAACAATCCACGTCAAGGGTGCTTATGTTGGTGAAATCATCGGTCTCTTTATCAATGGCTATTGTGGTGAAAGGTTCGGTTACCGCTGGACCCTTCTCACTTGTCTCGTCTTCCTCGCGGCGTTCGTCACTCTCTTCTTCACCGCTCAGAATGTCGAGACTCTGCTTGCTGCCGAAATTCTGTGTGGTATCCCGTGGGGTATCTTCCAGACATCTACCATTACCTACGCATCCGAGGTCTGTCCCGTTGCCCTTCGTGGGTACCTCACGACGTACGTCAACTTTTGCTGGGGTCTTGGTCAACTCATCGGCATTGCCGTCATCTACAACATGTTGGATCGCGAAGACGAATGGGCATACCGCATTCCCTATGCCTTGCAGTGGATGTGTAAGTTCTTGATGCCTGCCTATCCGAAGAGATGCGATAGTTCATAGCTGACATGTATAAAGGGCCCGTGCCGCTCTTCATTGGCATTTACTTTGCCCCCGAGTCTCCTTGGTGGCTGGTACGAAAGGGTCGGATTGCAGATGCCAAAAAATCCTTGGAGCGCCTTACGAGCAAGGACCGCGAGACTGACTTTGACGCCGACGAGACTATTGCCATGATGGTCCACACCACTGCCCTAGAGGAGAAGATCACCGGCGGTACCTCCTACTGGGACTGCTTCAAGGGAGTCGATCTGCGCCGTACCGAAATCGTGTGCATGGTCTGGGCTATGCAGAATCTCTCTGGCAACTCTTTCTCCAACTACTCCACATATTTCCTCAAGCAAGCCGGTCTGTCAGAGCACAACTCGTATGCTTTCGCCATGGGTCAGTACAGCATCAACATGGTTGGTGTCTTTGCGGCCTGGGGCCTCATGACCTGGGGTCTGGGTCGCCGAACACTCTTCTTCTGGGGTCTCTGTGGTCTCTGCGCGATGCTCTGCATCCTTGGGTTCTTGGGTTTGGTTCCTGAAAGCCATAGAGACCAGGGCGCGCTTGCAACGGGCAGTGTCATGGTATGCTGGGCCCTCTTCTACCAGATGACTGTTGGTACCATTGCGTACTCGCTTGTCGGTGAACTTGCTTCGCGCCGACTTGCCATCAAGACCGTCGTGCTCGGTCGTAATCTTTAGTAAGTTCGACAAAGCTCCTATTCTCATGCGCGCTCTTACTGACAAACACAGCCTCGTCGTTGCCATCATCACGGGTGTCATTACCCCTTACATGCTTAACCCTGGCGAGTGGAACTGGGCCAATTATGCCGGCTTCTTCTGGGCCGGTTGCTGTTTCCTGTGCATCATTTACACCTTCTTCCGCCTGCCTGAGCCCCGTGGTCGTACTTTTGCCGAGCTGGATGTTCTGTTCGAGCGGGAGATCCCCGCGCGCAAATTCGCCGAGACCAAGGTGGACGTCTGGGCAGAGCACGTCGAGGGCGATGCTGTCCAGGGCTTCACCCAGGTCAAGGACTCGGGCGTTCCCACCGACCCCAAGATTGTTTAGTACAGTTGAGGAGTTGATGGATGTGTAATATGACGGGGGGGGACTCCAACTTTTGAATATCGAGAGCCAAAGAAAAAATCACGATATACGGAGATGCATATACGAAGGATGTATATACAATTATTTAATGGACTAATGCAGTAATATCATACTTTGAGGAGCAGAAGGTGAGGCAACTGGCTTAATGCATGATCGAATTACAGGGATAAGAAAAGCGATAGTAGTGGCGCTGATTATTCTTGTGAAGCGATGAGAATAATAAATGTCGAATACGTTGTTGTTCCAGTTTGAAGGATGACTAAGAGGGGGCGCCATTCGCCACCAACGATATGTCGAATCTCAGAATCATCACTCACATACCATATCTTGTCTTTTTTATTTTATTTTTTTACTCACAAAATACACCTTTTTTTCCCAATTTGGCCATGTGCTAAGACGAAATGAAAATCATAATTAGGGAATCGTAACTACACGTTCTCATGTCCAGATTACCGGGTCAAACGGCCAGCGTCTGCAGGGCCTGCCTCCAAGCTACCCGTCGCCGTCGCAAAGCTCAACGGCCCGGTCCGGCATATCATTACTACTACAACTACTACAACTATTCCACCAAGCCAGGAGCAGGCGCAACTCACGTCGCAGGGTCCTCGCCAGCAGGGGCCAGAAACACAAATCAGCCAGCAGATAATAAGAGGGGTCCATCGGCAGGCAGCTCGCCGCCGCCGCCGCCGCCGAAGCAGGATGCGGAATCCGAGGTCAAGGGCGCCATGACGCGGCGGCTAGAGGAGGCGACGGAGGAGACGCTCCTGACCGGCGGCAGGGCCGGCCGGCGCGCCGTCGAGGACGCGGGCTTCTCCGAGGAGCTCAAGGACAGGCTGCTGGACAAGATCGCGGGGGCGGAGTTCAGGCGGGAGCACGCGGGAGCCTTTAGCGCGGCGGAGATCAACCCCGCGGCGGGGGAGGGAACGCGTGGGTTGGCGGCTTCGGAGGCCTGGACGGGGGAGGAGAGGCAGGCGGACGCGGTGCTGCGGATGCTGGACGACGCGAGGAGGCCGCTGAGGCCCGGGGCCAGGGGCAAGTTTGCGGTGCCGGAGCCGGTGGACATGAGGATCAGGAGGGAGCCGGCGCTGACGGGTGGGCAGAGGATAGCGCGGGCGAGGGAAAAGGCTGCTTCTTACGCCGACGGCGGCGGCGGCGGCGGGACCGTTGACAAGGAAAAGGAGGAGAGGAGGGCCATGTTCAGGGAGCGCTTCACCCCGGGGGCCATGATGCCCAACTCCATCTCCGGCCTCGAGGCCCTGGCCAACGAGCGCATCGAGAACGCGATATCCCGAGGCCAGTTCAGGGACATACCCCGCGGGCCCGGCGCCGGCGTCGGCGGCGATGATTCCGGGCGGGCGGGCAATCCCTTCATCGACACGACCGAGTACATCATGAACAAGATGATTCAGAGGCAGGACATGCGCCCTCCCTGGATCGAGAAGCAGCAGGAGGTGCGCGCGGCCATCGGCACCTTTCGCGCGCGGCTGAGGAGCGACTGGAGAAGGCACGCGGCGAGGATGATTGCCGCCGAGGGGGGGTCGCTGGAGGGCCAGATGGCTCGGGCGGAGGGGTATGCCCGGGCCGAAGTGCTTTATAACCCGTCATCATCCTCCCCCCCTTCGACGCTATCCCCATCATCAACAACAACGGCACAAGACTCCGCCGTAACGGAGACAACCCAGCAGCAGCAGAAGCAGGAAAAAGAGGATAAGGGGGATAAGGATGAGGAGGAGTACACCCCTCCCCGACCCTACCGCGACCCGGCCTGGGAGCAGGCCGAGCACGCCTACATGTCCCTCAGCGTCGACGGCGTAAACGCCCTGACGCGCAGCTACAACCTCATGGCGCCCGAGCTCGCCAAGAAGCCCTACTTCTCGCTGCGCCGCGAGCTCGACGCCTGCTACGCCGAGACGGCGCCGCTGCTCGCCGCCGAGATCAGGCACCGCGCCGCCCGCCCGCCACCGCCCTCCAGGGCTGGGCCCGCGGCCGTCGCTCCCGGCGGCGGGGTGCTGGAGAATCTCCGGTTCGGCGAGTCGGCCGTCGTCGACGAGGTACCCACCAAAGCGTACGGGTTCAAAGAACTGTGGCGGGACCTGTTCAAGAAGAACTCCTAAACTTTTGTAAAAAGAAATACCCTCGCAAGGAAGAGCGGGACAGAACAACGCCGTTCTTTTGATCTTGTCCTCTTAAAACATGACAATTCCATTCCGCATTCAACTCCTTTTGACTCGTAATATTTACTTTGGGGGGTATCACTACGGTAGTAACTGAACCAAACAAAAAATCGGGACTTGAGCAACCTCCAACCCAACACTTTCCACTCAAGATAACCCCCCTCTCCTCCTCCGTCCCCCTTTCTCCCACCCCTGAGTGCTAGCAGGATATGTCCCAACCAACTCACCGCCCCAGTCCTTCCCCTCCCCTTTTTCTATGAACTCCTACGGCCATACGGCTCAAAGGGGAACAGCGCCGAGGTGATGGCGGCGAGGATGAAGAGCGCCGCGCAGATGTACAAGGGCGCCGAGGTGGCCGTGTTGGCCTCGGTGGCGACGACGGCCGAGATGATGCCCATGATGCGGTTGCACGCCACGCTGATGCCGTTGCCCGAGGCGCGGTGCGGGCTGGGCAGGACCTCAGGGGTGTAGGCGTACAGGGTGCCGTAGTAAATGTTGAGGCAGAAGTTGATGAGGCAGGTGAAAGCCACGTCTTGGGCGCTCGTCTTGACCGCCGTGTAGCCGAAGAAGAAGGCCATGGTGAGGAGCGCACCGATGACCATGGTGTACTTGCGCCCGAGGAGCTTGGTGTTGCACAGCAGGCCCGCCAGGAGGGGGCCGAAGATGCCGCTCGTGTTGGTCAGGGCGTAGTTGCGCCACGTCTCGAACTCGCTGCGGTTGAACTCGGCACCGCGGTTCTTTAGGTATTGACTAATCACATCGGGTAAGCTTTTTTGTTTCTCTCTCTCTCTCTCTCTCTCTCTCTCTCGTCTTTTCCCCGCTCTGAGGGGAAGCGAATTTGGGGGAACAACTTACGGGAGGAAGACGTTAAACAGGGGGTAGGCAAGACCAATCAGCGTCCAGGACCACCAGATCATGGTCGTCGAAATGGCCATCTTCCGCGTCGAGAACAGGCCCTTGAGGTGCTGCACCATCTCCATAGGCGAGGCGCGGTTCTTGGAGTGGGCGCCCTGGATCTCCCCGCAGGCCTCGAGCTTCTCCAGCGTGAGCGAGCAGGGGCGGTTGTACGTCGCGGAGAGCCACTGGAAGGTCTCCACCACCTCGGCGTCCTTGCCGGCGCCCAGGAGGTACTTGGGGGTCTCGCGGAGGCGGACGACGGTGATGCGCAGCACGGAGAGGGCGAGGACGATGGCGCCGCCCGTGAAGAGCACGTAGCGCCACCCCCAGTTGTTGTCCCAGTTGCAGGTCTCGACGTCCTTGCAGTTCCACTTCTCGGGGACCATGAAACCCCAGGCGATGAAGCCCGCGACGGCCTGGCCGACGCCCCACCAGCCGGCGAGGAACGTCAGGAGCCACTGCTTATGGCTGGGGAGGTACTCGAGGAAGACGGTCGTGTCCATGACGAGGTTGCCGCCGCCGCCGAAGCCGAGGAGGGTGATGAAGAGGCCGAGCGAAGGCCAGTTGGGCATCGCGCCGGCCACGATGCAGCTGACGGAGCAGATGAAGAGGGAGATGTTGAAGGCGTATTTCCGGCCGATGATGTCGGCGCCAAAGCCCCAGAAGATGGCGCCCGTGAGCATGCCGACGTAGGCAGCGATGGTAAGGCCATTTTCGTAGCCCTTCTCGCCGAACTCCATATAAGCCTGCCCAGCAATGATGGACTGGAAGAGGAGAATCAGAGAGTCAACGGCATACCTATATAATCACAGTAAGCATCGAGCTATGCTATGAAAGACGTATATATATGATTGGCGCGGAAGAGTGACATTATAGGGGCTCGCGTATCTTGGAGATTTCTTACCCAAAGCCATTGAGGAAAAAAAGCTTCATGTGGTATGGAGTCCAGCCGATTTCATCAATTGCCTATTCACAGTAACATCACTCATGGTCAGCACCTTATCATGCTTCTCCTCCAGTAGGTGTGCGGAAAATGGGTGGCTTCCCAACTCACGTTGTTCACGAGATGCATCTTCATGTTCATGGCTGGGTCGAGATCTTGAAGGTCGAGGAGATCCTCGCCGCGCTGAATAGAAGAGCCATCGGCACTTCTGATATCGTTGGTATCGAGAAGGCCACCAGGCTCGTTGCCTAGTCCGGCCTTCTTCTCGGCCAGATCCGGATCGGAATGGGAGGAGGCGTTATGATTCATGGTCGCGGATTCGTCTGGACCAAGGGGCCGGTTGTATCAACAGTCAATGGGCGCGGGCAAATCAAAGTCACCGGGTCGCTTGGTAGTGTTTAATAGAAACAGGATCCGGGCGTGACGAGTTTAGGGTTCGTCAAGTAACAGGAGAAGCGTAGACGGCGCGTAGACGATCAAGTTCAGCAGGTATTCGACTTAGACGACGAGACCTAACATTTGAGATATTGGGGTCGCGTGCACAAACTGCAAATATCACCACCAGGAGCTTTGTTCAGACCAGGAACGCTTTGGTTACTCGTCAATTGGTGTAAGTCGAAACAGCAGTCAGAACAAGGAGCTGTTAGGTAAGTTTACCGTGACCTCTGTCACTCAATTGACAAACAAACAAAAGGCCAATAGTAAAGACACCAGACAAGGGAGAAAAATGTAGAAAAAGGAACACAGCTAAGACTGGATAAATAAGAAATGGGAAACAAAAAGAGGAAACGCGGCAGTATCTTCACAGTTGCAGGGGTAGGGGCAGACTTTAAAGGCCGCAGGCTGAGATCTACGAGTGAGCATCCTCTCCCGTAGTATGGAGTACCTACACAGCAGTAAGTCATGCGAGGACTCTCAGCGAGAGAGACGCCGTCCGCCTGAGTCTTGGAGGTCCCGGTGTTGGCAAATGGCAGTCCTCGGCAGAAGGGTGCCAGAAGAGGGCCAAGAGTGCCACACCTACGTCGGGAATGTACAGGGAACCTCCGAACACCCTGTACCACACGTACACAAGATAAGTAGTACATACCTAGTGCTCACTGCGGGATCGCTAGCGTCCTCTGTACCCTCCCAGAACCTCCAGTCCTCTTAATTCGAGAGGTAAGGAGTACTTTGTACCCGTTATAGAGAGAGATTAACAGTTCTGGCTAACTTGCTTGCAAGAGTTCGATTTTGCGGAAATGGTGGTCAGTAATAAAGCAAGGGGGTGGGGATCGAAGAGGCTGTTGTTTCTCTGGATTCTTCAACGACTTCATACTGATTCGAATGCCTCTTCATGCAACTCTGATCGGAGAAGAACGTGTCACTCCCTCCATCTGGCCAGGCCCATGGTAAATGTGTGCAATGGTAATCATTGTGCTCCGTAATGCACATTCCATTACATTTTTTTCCCTTCCAGAACGCCACCTTATTGATCATCCCAGCTAGCAGCTGTAACCTTCACACTTGTGACCAGTCGCACCTGCGCTCGGCGGAGGAAACCTGGGCAAATGCGCCGTAAGGAGCACACAACCACGAGGTGGCTAACCGGTCTCCCCGAAGGGGATTGATGGTGAACCGTTGCCAGTGGCCAGTGTGCCAGCCAGCCCACCACCAGCGAGCAGTGGATTTTCAACGATTTTCAACATCGAAATGCTGATTGCCGCTGAAAAGCGATGAACCCTCACAGAGGCTCTCTCCCCCCTGGGAACCTCGTGGTACGCCTTCTCATCCCTGATAGGCCTTTTTGGTCCGATTTACTAGGGTGTTGATGTGGGCGACAAGGGGGCTGCCACTCTAACAGCGTGGGGAGACTGCCCGCGTTGGTGGTACATAGACGGGAATCGACAGCTGCGTCGGTACGCAAGAAATACTTTTTTGTTTTAAGCAGCGACCCTTCTTTTCTCCCCCGTTCCCTTTTTTCAGTCGCCTTCAATGTTTAGTATGCGTGTCGTGTTCTTTCGCTCTCAAGAGAAAACGATAAAAAGAACAAAAAAAACCCATTGTCAAAACGCCGACCTCCTACTCCTACTCCTCCTCCTCCTCTTCTTCCAGAGCCAGCCGGCAAAACGCCAAGATAAATGCTCCGCCAGGCCAACGATTGCCCTGTTCGTAGATCGTTTCGCTTAGCCAGGGCATGGGAGGTTGTCTATGCACTCTGTACTCCGTACTCCATGCATAGCATCTAGGCATCACAGTAATAGCACCGCATCGAGGAATCCGGCAGGCTCTCTGGGCTCTCAAGCTCGTCGTAAAGGAGGGGTGGTCATTACAGTAGTGTCGTCGTTGCACGGGCTTGCACGACAAGAGCAGGGAGAATTGAATGGACAGTGGTGGGTGTGGTTTGCTTGTAATACATTTTCTTTCTACCTAAGTAGGTGCTGGATGACAGATCCAACTGATAACGCCTGTTCCGTAACAAAGCTCGTTGCACTTTCCCACTTGCTCTTGCCTTGCCTTGCTTGTGATTCCTAATTCTTAACACTGGGAACGCTGCTGTTGGGAGAGAAAACCCAAAGGTACCTCCCAAGTACCTCCCCTGCAAGGCATCCACCCGCTAAAGCCTTGAGGCTCGGTGTAACCTTTTCTCTAGTGGATCCTCCCCACGCCCCATAATGCCGGGTCGCGCTCCGCCATTGGTCCCTCGCTGGGCTCTTTTGCTGCGGAGTCGAGGCCGCCAAAGACCAGTACGTTCTAGGGCCTAGCGTCAAGAAGGCGCCATGTCGTCATAAACATTCTCTTTGCAGGAGAGAGCAGTGTAGCTCAGAGGCCCTAGGCACCGCTACGATATTCCGTACAGATGTTCCTGATTTTGAGCCAAAGGTAACCGAGAGCGCAATCCATCATCAATGGGGCCAAGAGTGCTATGTAACAGCAATGTCCAGTCTTTGGTAGAAGTGTATCTGCCTCAAAGGGATCATCGTCTAACTTGAAGCCTGTAAGGCGGGCCAGGGGTGTCTTCAGGCTCGCGACGACCCGGCCGAGTTGTCCACCCAGAACGAGACAGCAAGCACGCGACAATAAGCACGCGACAGCTTCCTCTACAGACAGGATAACGAAACACAAGGCGTCGATTCTCATCACCTCTGGTTCAAGGAACTAAAAAAAAGGGGGGGAGTTCAACATCTTGGTCTATAGAGAGAGCAAGAAATCGTGAGTGTATAATTAGGAGCCAAACCCACCCCGTGGAAAATTTACGGATTACTCCGTCGCAATATTGCGGTAGTCGAACGATCGAAGCTATGGGATCGCTTCGGTTTTGCAAAAGATTGGCAACAGGGCTGGCTAGGCACACACGCACCTTTGTTCCGGGCATCGACGAGGGGACCGTCAAGCACATGCAAATATAAGCAAAGTGGCCCTGCTGCGTTACCACTCCCGGCCGTCCGGCGGAACGACCTGGTTGGCTGATCGCAATAGGTCACAGCCTTCGGCTTGCGCTAATAGTCCAGAGCAACCTATTACGCCAAAGTGTCGCATACCAGTAGCCCTGGAGGATTCTGCTAAGATAATACCTGCTAGTCGTATAGTGAACAGGTGGTATACTCAGTACTATGCACTGGGTCTAGGCGGGCTGTGGGTTCAGAAATGACTTGCTCATGTTCGATATCTTCTTCGCTGCCAGCTCAAACCAACTGGCAAAGGACAATACAGATGGGAACAGTGACAAGCCCGAAGTATTTTCTACACGCAATGCTCTCTTCGCTCGTTCAGGAATATATATAGTAATTGGGTATACAAAAATGCGGATATGTTAATCGTTGTCCTCCTCTGATCATTTCCACCCAGCAATCGCCAATCATTATATCGTCTTGTTCATGCTTATAGCCGCTGCGAGCCAGCGATAATAAATAACTCCGATGGAATCGACAATCCACTCACTTATGCAAATATATACTTGGAATAATGGCAAGTTCCGTGGACCTCGTAGTTGCAAGAGATGGCCAAAAGAACACAAGCCTCAGCCCCTATATGCGCCCACCCTCGACAATTTCACGTTCAACAGACTCAATCTGCCCCGATTCGGCTATCCGACGTCTCTCTACGACCCAGCGTGTCTCTCCGCTTTCTTCCTCTTTTGTGTATGAAATACTCTCCGCCGAGCTCTTGTGTTTGTGGCCTGGGCGCCGGGCTACTGTCGGGCTGGTGGTGCTTTGACTGCTTTGACCCTGGCTTGTTGATGAAACCGCGGACAGGATGTTATCATTGTTCTCGGAGCCCGAGAGGTCTGAAGCCCGGTTCCGCTCTGATTGAGACATGGTGGGTGGTGCAGAAGCTGCCGTGTTACCCCTTGACAGCACTGCTAGATGATCTGCGCCAGCGGCTGCTGAGGTCGATAAATTAGCCGTCATGGTTGGGCTTGCGGAGATGCTGCCGTTCCACCCCGAATCTTGGCTCATGGCCGACATGAGAGAACTGTTGCGGGCATGTCCTAATTGCCCATTGTGCGGGCCATTAGAGCTGGCAGTCCATGGGTATGGCGACATGTCCCCCCATTCAGACTTGGGTGACCCTTCTTTACTAGAGGCCAGACTTGCTTGGGAGTCTCCCCACGCCCTGTTACGCAAACGCATGAGTGCCGAGAGGGACATGTCATCCCCACGGTCTGCCATCATCGCGAGTTGAGCCAACCCCGGGCTTTGGAGGGGTGTATTCCAGCTCATATGTCCCTTTGCCAAGCTGATGATAGAGTTTCGGTTTGAGTATTCTGACCTCTCTGTGATAGGTGTCAAGTTCGGCTCTCGACATACTATCCGGCCACTCTTGGTTCGATCAACCCCGTTCATACCCTTGGGGCCGAAGACGCCTCCATTCGAATACTCGTAATCAACGCCATCTTTAGATGCCACAGTTTGCTGACTGACAGGAGCGGCATAAAATCCAAACTCTTGTCCGTACCAACCATCCGAGTCGTTAGCCAGAGCGCTAGCATTGGCCTCGGCAATGATGGCATCGTCGTCAAGCTCAAAGTCGTCCATGTTCTCATACCCAAAATTACCCTCATCCATCGGCAATCCTTCTATGAAGTCTGACTCGTTCTCTTTAGCCTGAGGTCTTGTTCCCCCCGAAGGTGAGCTGCCCCTGTTGAATTTCCCAGACGCCGCAGCTTCATGTGCTGCTGCTGCAAGCGCCGCTTGATAAGCCTCCATGATATTCCCATCTGCAGCTAATGAATTTGGAGCAGATTCCAAGTCTTGAGGACTGTCTTTCGCAACGCTATCCTCGTGATCTTGCACGCTTACTGATGTGTGTGCCGTGGATTGCGTGACTTCTGATTGTGGCGAGAGTCCAGACGTCAAATCAGACTCCCGCCTGACCTCTTCCTCTTTGGTAGCGCGTCGTTGCGATTGCGCTTCCGCGAACGCACCGGCGATAGGTCGGCCGTATTGGTCAGTGTCGTCGTTGTCAAAGATGGACTCGTCAAAAGGTTCGCCTTCAGGGTCAAACGCAAGCTCGTCTGCAAATTCATCCTCATAGCCCATTATACCATCATCGAAATACATATCATCCTTAGTCTGTTGCTGTGCCGTCATGCTGTGCTGATGCACGGGGTCTTGCACGCCCAACATCTGGTTTTGAATACCCAATCCAGAGGGAGATAGTGAAGGGCTCGTCTGCTGTTGAGTAGAAGGAAGCATGGGTGATGCCAGTAAAGCAGGGGATGCCGATGGTGTTGCGAGATCATTGTTGCCTGCGTTATCGTCTCGAGGCGTGAGCTGCGACGCTTCAGGACTTGTGAGGGAGGGTGGCCCGCCTGATCGCTCAAATACAAAGCCCGCAAAGTTTTCCTGGTCATTATCAGGATCAAGGTCATCCTCTCCAACTAAGAAGGCATCCTCTTCATCCCAGTCCGCATTAACCCCAGGTATTCTTTCCTCAAGACCATCATCGTCCATCATTGCATCGTAATCAAAACTATCCTCGTCAAACTCGTCGTATCGTGAATCCCTCCGATTCATCGGCTCGTTAATCTTCTTCTCTGCTTCACGTTGCCTATGCCTTTCTTCCATAATTAGCTCCTGCTCAGCAGGGCCACCAACCATATCGAAGCTGAAACGTGACGAGGTGCTCTTCATGTGTTTGGGGATAGATGAGATGCGCCCCGTAATCGACCCCCCAGATGCGATGGAGACCTTTCTTGACTGCACAGTTCTCGTCGACGGAGCCGTTTGCAGTACATCGTTGCTTAAGGAGTTTTGTGCCTGGGAGGGTACCCTGGATGGTTGTGAATATACGCTCGAGGTGGTGCTCGCGCCCCTTCGCGGTGTTGCGTCCCCGGATGAGAATGATTTAATCGACTTTGAAGGCTCCGAGGCCTGAGTTACTTCGGGTGTATGATTGGGCGTAGCAGGCGAAGCATCTTGCAAGACACCCTCGTTATTCGAGCTAGTCCCTGAGAACTCTCTGTGATCCAAGGGTGAATCTGCTTGAGAAAAGGTAGCCGGAGGAATGGGACTTCTGGTAGGCGGAGGGTTCTTGCGCCTTGGCGCACTAAAGTCATGAACGCGAGTACCTCTGATACTGGGATCAGGGGTCGGCTCCGGGGGGCGGCTGGTACTGGGGGCCGGTATGGGATCGGAAGGGTTCTGACTATTCTTCCGCCGCATCAACAATGTTGTCATTGGGTTCTTCAGAAAAGGGAGTCCCTTCTTGCCCTTGTGAGGCTCCTGAACGCTTGAGACCGGTGGCATCATGGGGGGCTCAGATGTAAGGCGCATGCCAGCCGGACGACGGCCCAAGGAATTCGATGTGGCATTTTGAAGATCAGTGGGTGTGCTGAAGGACGATTGCGACTTGGTCTGACTGGGGAGTTGTTGTGGAGGAGGCCGCGACTGTAAATTGGTGTTGATGGGAGCCGGGACTGGCCTTTGGCGTGAGCCAGAACTGCGCTGGCTGTTTGATGTCACTGGATGCAGATTATCGCCATTCTGTCCTTGTCCTTGCGCTTGCCCTTGAACTGCGCCCTGTCCTTGATGATTCTGAGCCTGTGCCGCGAGATCCTGTCGGTACTTTGTCAGGGCAACTCCTCCGATAAAGCCTGAATCGAGTGTGTTATAGGGTGATCGTTGAGACTGCGCTCTACTGTCCTGGTGAAAGGACATGTCGACATGACGGTGCGCTTGAGGCGCCTGTCGATCGTCGTTGGGTTGCGATTCGTTTGTGAATATTGGTGAAGTAACTTGGGCGATCGGGGGGAGAACGGGTGGAAATATTGAACTTGAGGGCGACGCAGATGAACTTGAAGGAGGTCGCTTTCCGTCTGCTGGATTCGATATCGAAGTGGACGTGGTCGCGATGGTAGCTGTGTCAGAATTGCTGCTACCACTGTTGCGCGCTCGGAGGGGCGACCGAAAGGATTGCTGGTCGGCACTAGTCCTGCCATACTGTACGGCGGACTGATGGTGGTGGTGGTGGTGGTGGTCAGAATCGTTGTTGCTAGGATGCGATGGCCCCCGCCGGTGGAACCGTAAATGGGAAAGCATCCTGTTAACTAGCCGTTGTTGAACTCATCTACTCCGTAGCAATCACCGACTTCTTTTACCTTCCTTGTTCGATTGAAGGTAGGTAAATGTCGGAGAAGAAGAGGAAGAGGTTATCGAAGAAGAGAAAAATTATACCATGTCCCCATGCTAGTCGCCATGCATGTCGCCGGCTGCAGATTGGGTACCAAGCAATATGGATGTCTTGAAAACAAGGACTGGAAAAGGCTTGGGGGAATTTTTTTTTCGCCTTGCTGAATCGATTCCTGCTGAACGCGTCGCCGGGAAGTAAGCCAACCAGTGGTCAAATCAGAATGCCACTTCACAGCACCGAAACATTGGTGAACAAATGGCTAAAAAGGGATGGAAAGCATGGAGCAGTTGAAGAAGAGAGGGTGAATATGGCACATGCATTATGCAATGCATTTACATAGTAGTACAGTTTGAATAATATAAACATGAAAGCCTTGCAGAGAGGCGTGTACCAGGACAACCGAGTTGAACAAAATGGGGCAAGCTCGACATAGGCTCCCAGGTTGTCTGGTAAACCTCCTCCCCCTCCAAGTTTGCATTAGACAAATAAATATTACCAGCAGCATATGGTGTGGTAGTACTAGGCACGGATTAGTAGTATGGAGTAGGATGTGTTTATGGGGGATCAACATGCGCATCTCTATGACGATGACTGAAGTTCACTCACCGTAGCGCATGTAACACTACATGGCGACAACTGCCCTGTCTTGTTCGCCTGTGTTGGGCTGGCACCTGGTTACCTAACAACTGTGGCGGCAACCATTTCGAGTAAATACCCGGAAGCTCTTGACGTCCAGGAATAATCCCGGTTTGCGAGTACGGGTTACACGTACATCCATCATGAATTTCATCCGATACCGTGTTATTTCTCGCCTCAAAAGAAGCAGTACTCAGGTAGTTCCGGCTTGTTTGGCTTTCAACGCGTTTGTTGACGTCCCAATACTCAATCAAATATGCCTCGTAACTTATCCTCCATCCAAATAACTTTATTGTACAATGTCGAATGCGTCGGGTGTTCAGTCCGCATGCGTTTTCGTTGCCCGCGCTTGGTATGTCAAAACTTCAAAAGATGCAGCCTTATTTTAGCGTGTAAAATATATGAGGTGCTTATATGGAATGCACCCAGACATATATCTTGCTCAGTACGAAGAATTGGTACCTCTATGTACGGAGTACCCATTTCTAATTGTGACGCGCCCGTAGGTAGCTAGCCCGCACCCCTTGGGCAGACGTCGTTTGCTTAGGAAAGTGAAAGAGAAGCAGTTGGGAACATGGCCCAGGATCTTGTGATGGACTGGGCGAACTAGATAATCATTCATTATATGACTATTTTACATATCATGCATAGACTTGATTGTCAAATGATGTACATGTCGATTAACTGAGCGTACGGAGTACACAGCGCAGGAATAGTTGAGTTGGGAGGGGCACGTGGTGCTATCCATTTCAGATGGCTAAAAGTAATGTAAACTGTCGCTTTTAAGCTCATACCGGTACAGCGTAAAAACATCTAAGCTCTTTCGATGTTCCAATGAAGCATAGAACATGGGATATGGCATCGGGGATCGAATTTTAGAAAGCGGCTTATTACCTACCTCCTACTTATAACATGGTGACGGAGAGAAATCAATAGATGTTGGGGAATGACGCTTTGCTTCCGGCAGGTCTAATCGGCTACCCCACCAAAGAAACCTTATCTTGCCAGGGACATCGAGAACCTTGGCTTCCCCTAGTTTTGTCTCTCAAGAACAATAGCAATTGCTCCATGCTAAGGAGTTAAAAAGCAATAGAATCGGGCTATCACATATTTCTTGCATTAATTTCAGGGTTCGCCATTGTTTAGACTTGGAACACTTGACCTCCTGTTTCAGTCAGACCACATGGCTACGTGGCGTGACTTGGCCGCCTTACACTACTACTACTATTCTACTACTAGGTACTCTACGTACTACTACTCTAGTAGCGCTACCTGAAGAGGCGAGAAGATAGAAAATAAGTGTCGTCAGAGGAACCATTAATGCTGTTAACGAGGTGGCGATATCTGAGTATCAGTCCATTCATTGTGTTTGATCTAATAATGGCCGCTTCCGGATCATTCTTTCCGACAGATGAGCAAGGCTGTGCCAACGAATAACCGGCATTTGCGATGTGATGTTACAGATATCTTGTAGAAAGATGATACTACCAATAGCTTGCGATGTAGCACCAGGCGTATCTATGCGGAGTTGGTACTCCGTGCTCTGTCAGTTTTAACTCTTACTCGATCGAGGTTCTGGGTTTCAAACTTGAGAGGCTGGGGGCGCCGTATCTGGCAGTACTGGGAACCTTTAGTGCCACGGGGCGCCCCGCAGATGAGACAGTCACTGGACCTGAGAGTGCCCTACGTGCCTGCATGCCCCAAAATAAAATCCATGCGCCTCGTTCTTGTCTCGTCATTGTGCGTCTCGCCTGTGACTTCCATTGATCTTCCTAGCCTCCCCGTCTTTCTCGTCCGAGAGTGCAACTGCTATCAAGGTTGCGAAAATGCCTCTTGCGGTCATCAGGCAAGACAACTCGAGGCTTTCAATTGGAAGGCTTGCAAGTCTCCCAAAAATTAGAGGGGTGTTTTGAGAGGATGGACCTTTTTAAGAGGACGTTCTTGGGGGGACCTTGAGGGGGGAGAGGCTGCAGTCTGGGATATTTGCTCCCCCCCAGGACAAGTCTCCAGCTACTACGAACGAGCTAATGTACGGAGTAGTTTAATTCAACCTGGCCTTTCGCCTCCATCCATCCATTTGCTCCATACCATCTGCAACCCGGACCCAACAGCGTGACTGCCGGTCAACCTTGCGAGGTATTACGAAAGGATGGCCGGTCCCAGCTTGGCGGTGGGTTCCTCTTGGTTGCTCTCATGTCTCGTACCTTAAAACCTGACCCCCCCTTCCTTCCTCTCACGATCCTAAGTGACCAAACACCTGACCTAGTGATTCTCAATTGACCCTCATCACCCGCGACAGTACAGAGTATACGACTCTAGTAGTATCACGCCTTCGTTAAGAACGGCCCAAAAAAAAGAACAAAAAGCCCAAAGTCCCATTCAGGGCACCTCTTGCCAAGATGACTGGCATATCAAAATTCAACCCGGAAGCTTTCGCCGACGACATGCAACAACGAACGCGCAAAGAGCAGCACTTCGAGGAATTCGAGACTAAGCTCCCGGATCCCAAATCTGCTGCTATGACCATTCTTCAGCCGAACGGCTTCAGCATTGGGTCCATTGTCCGCAAGGTTGGCGACCTAAACCCATTTGGAAAGAATGTCGGTAAAGACGATATCGTGTGGCTTCTCGATAACACAGCCTACCGCACTTCGAGACTGAAGAGCTGGGAGGCCGAGTTTGTTGCCGCCGTGTTCGAAAAGGAACCGAAAGTCAAGGTGGCCGACATGGTTGCGAGCATTGCGGAGCAAGTCGGTTTGGCCGACGACGCCAAGGAGAGGGCTACTATTCATGATCGCCTCTTGCCCTTCCTGTGGGATATTAGGATGGCCCGCATTGTCAAGGTCGATCAACAAAGCAAGGAGCTTAAGATGTCGCCAACTAGTATCAACGGCATCGCTACCGACAACTTGAAGATTTCCAAGGCCGACAAGGGACAGATTATCAAGATGTCTGCAAAAACCCCAAACGGCGTGCACGGTATTTTGGATGCCAAGACGACATATGCTGGACCTGAAGGCTGGGGCATCATCTCGGATATTGACGACACCATCAAAGTGACAATGACAAGCGACCCAATGGGCATAATCGAAAACACTTTTGTCAACCCCGCAATGCCAATCCCCGGCATGCCCGAGCTCTACGCTCAGATCAAGTCGGCACTTCCAGACGACACGCCGTGGTTCTATCTGTCTGCCTCACCTTATAATCTTTATCCCTTCCTCAAGGATTTCCGCGACAAGTTCTTCCCACACGGAACTCTGATTCTCAGGGATTTCAGCTGGAAGACCATCACCGGTTTGCTGACTGCCCTGACCATGGGCACTGAGAAATACAAGGTGGACCGTCTAAAGAAGGTCAACTCATGGCTACCCAAGAGGAAGATGATTGTCATTGGCGATTCGACGCAATCTGATCCGGAGGCCTACGGCGAAATGTGAGTTCCATGATGGTTTTGAGAGTTAACGCGCGCTGACATGATGCTATAGCTACCGAAATGCCCCCGGGTGGATCAAGCTCATTCTCATCCGCAAGGCAACAGACGTCTCCGCCATAGGGATCAAAGATAAGAACGAGCCTGAGCGATTTGAGAAGGCATTCGAGGATATACCTCGTGAGGCTTGGCATGTGTTTGAGGATCCTGCTGAGTGCGCAAGCATTATTCAGGATACCATTGCCAGGGATGGCCAGTGATGCAAGCCGCGCGGGCGATGATGATAATGTTTCTACGTACAGATACCCCCGAGTTGATCAGTTTGACAGATGCACGATGCTTGGATATGAGTACATGGTAGCCGAGCTGAGAATGCATGGACACGAATGTTGGATTGGTTGTTGGAGTTGATAGATTATTAGGTAGTCTCTTTATTCAATTTTATTTTCGTAGTAAGCACGCAGGTTTGGGCGTAGCACTCGGTATTAAGTACTACTACTACTACTACTACTACTACTACTACTACTCAGTAGTAAGACTTCTACTAAGTGTTGGTATATATATAGCGATTTACCTATCAGCCTATTTGATGCCATACTCGCCACAATGAAGTACCGGAATAGTACTAATTGAGTCCTCGGGAAAAGGAGTCTGGCCAAGTACCAGCACGGAGGAGACACGGAGGATACGGAGCACTCCGTACCCTAAAAGCTTAGAAAACGTAAGTGGAATAAAAAGTGGAGCGTCGGCTCCCGATAGACGGAACGCCTAATGCTTGGCTTATTACTACTAGTAGCAATTCCGCATTTCTGCATTTCTCTTGAGAACCGAAAGCCGACGACTCACACACACTTACACATTGTCACCCAAGCATTGTCACCTCCGGCGTCGAACGATTGGGACACTATGAGGTCGAGCTTTTCGTGTGACAATTGTAGGTGAGTTTGAGATCCCGCCTCCCCTCTCGCTGAGATGTCGCACATGTATCGACACTCGTCCATTCACATTGACTAGGACACTCCTCGTCGATTATCAATGCAGCAAGATTGTTGATCCGTAGTAGGAGGGCCAAGGTTAAATGTCACCATACAGGCAGCCCGCCATGCAAGAGGTGCACCAAAACTGGTCTGTCGGGATGCCTCCTCAGCAGGCCGCAGGTGCCGAACAAGAGGATGAGGAGGCCACAGTCCAAGAGGCTAGCACCTGGTGCACCTCCGCCGCCAACCCCGGCGATGACAACAACGACGACGACGACGACGTCGACGATGATGATGACGTCGGGAGGCAGAGAGCAGGCCGAGTATAGCGAGAGCCCATCTTCTCCATTATCGTACAGCCACAGTAATAGACGACACGACAAGTCGGCTGTTGGGCGGCATATAACGGCCTTGCCAGCCGCTATTGTGCTCAAGGCGCTCAACATTTTCACGGACAAGTTCCCCGAGTTGGCATTTATCCACATACCAACGTTCATAAAGGCCGTGCCCTCGGCCCTATCGCGAGAGCAGCATACTTTGCTCAGCGCTGTATTGGCTGTAATCCGGGCTCAGCTACCCATCCTCAAGGCGTCATGGGAAACCGAGCTCCTGGACAGAGAGCAGTACGCCTCTTATGCCCGGGAGATGCTGACGGACATGATGCTTCAGCCACCAAAGGTGGAGGTTGCCCAGTCGTTGCTGATAATTACCATGTATGAATGGGGCACGAGAGACTTTCATAAAGCGTGGGTGTACTGCGGTAAGCATACAGCAATGCCTTTATTCTCATCTCTTCTTCTTCTTCTTCTTCTAATTCTATTCTAGGCATTGCCATTCGCATCATGCAAGCCCTGCATAGCATGAGAGTGTCCCCCTTCCCCCTGGAACCGACTGTGAACCACAGCCAACGTGACACAGTCGTTCATGCAGTCGAGACCCGCACCTACTGGTCTTGCTACCTCATGGACTGCATGGTCAATTCGGGAACCTACAATCCACCTATGCTCCCCATGTCGGAGATGATCAAGCTCAAAATCCCGAGACCTCTTGGCACCGTCGAGTTTGCCTTCGGCGCAGAAAGCGCTCCAGCGTCCGTGACCGATAGCCCTGGCGGGCTAGACATTACGCAGAGCTTTGAGATTCTTGTCAGCGGCTTTGAGATATGGTGGCAGGTGCAGACATTCATCTTCAACGACGGCCGGAGAGCCCCTGGGATGTGCGCGCCGCAAAACTGCCCCTGGGTACCGACGAGCCCGTGGTACAACACCAAGACCCGTTTGGAGGAGTGGAGGGCAGGGCAGCACAGGCAGCTACATTACCCGAAGACGAGCGTTGCGGTACACATGACTCTTGGTTACGGGGAGACGTTTACGTATCTGAATCTTCTTTACTACCTCAGGTACGTTGCGCTTGCACTCAGTACGTTTAGGGTTTTTTTCCCCCGCTTACTCACGTCTTTAGTGTTCTTATGCTTCACCGAGAGTACACCCCTTTCCTCCCTACTCCTCAGTCAGTGCCTCAAGGTCCCGTAGATCATCCAATTCTCGAAGCGCCAGCGCCGGATGGGTTCTGGGATGAAAGTGCGGGGATATTGGCCTCGGGAGCGGAAAACATAGCTAACATCTTGAACGAGGCCGCGCAGTGCGGCGTACCCCTCCAGACCCCGTTTGCTGGATTCTGTGCCTTTTCCGCCGGCTACGTCCTCTCCTACTGCGAATGGTTCCCCAAAATGAACCTGAACCGCAGCCCGAGGGCGAGGGAGCATGCCAAGATGTGCATGGATTACTTGGAGGAGTTCCGCAACGTCTGGACCATTGCAGATGGATGGGTAGGTTATATATATATATCTCATTTTCCTAGAGAATGAACCCAAGTGTCGAGGTATGCTGACATTTTCGGATATAGATCAAGACCATCAAGCACGCCTCGCGTTTGTACGAGCGGGCATCGACGGCAAGCTTGTATGGGCGCAGCCGCTACCACTTTACCTCTCTGCACCAGTCGGTCCACGAGTTCCGCGGCGTCGACAGGTCAGACTCGCATAACCAGGAGCTCGACCGGGCCATCGCCGGGCCTTTGGAGCCCAACACGCCACGCGAGAACCAGGCAGGCGGCAACAACGTCGTCGACGGCGACGACGACGACGACGACAAGGTCGACGGTCTCGACACCAACGCGCTACTGAGCCAGCTGATGGCGGAGATCAGCAGCGGGTTGGAGGAGCAGGGGCCCTGGTCGCAGTGGTGGCCGTCGATCGAGGAGGTGGACTTGCCGGGCGAGGGGCAAGGATTCAATATACTCATGTGAGGAAGATGGGAGATGAGCAGTTACTAGTATTTCGTGACACAGAGTAGACTTCGGGTTGTTTAACAGAAGAGTGAATGAGATGCTTCGTACTCCGTACTACGTAGGTAGGCGACAACGGGGTTCCCCACCTCAACGTGGATTGGAGAAGCATCCAGCGGGCTCAACGAGAATAGAAGACCGTCAAGGACGAAATAGAAGGGTACAGACTTTGGAATTGAACATGTACAAACAATTGGGATACATTGTATTGAAACTTCGTCTCGCGCACGAAAACCGAAGCAATCTAGAGGATCGAGAACATGCAGCTGTCATCAAACAGCACAAAGCCGAGGATGGAGTATCTACCCTACTCTCTCTGTAATAGCAAAAAAAACTCCTTTGCCATGAGTCAATCACATTTTCCCTTCTTGGTAGGTCGTATGGTATAGTAGTACTAGTTAAGTTGAATAAACCTTTATGCGCCCTATTCGATTTTCGCTTCTTTCTTTTTTGTCACCCTCTTTTTTTTTCCCCTTCTCTCTTGTTAGTAACGGAGTACTACTAGTACTAGGCAATGTTATATAGTGATCGGATCTCGGGTTTGACGAGCCTATTGCACTTCAACAAAAAAGGTTAAAAAAAAAAGAGCATCCCTGACACACCCTCTGCCGTCCCCCGACCGCCCCCCGGCCCCCCGGCCCCTCGTCAAACACAAAGAAACGGGTTTCCTAGAGAAGAACCAACTGTGTACAAACACATAGTCTTTCGAGGACAAGGGGGGAAGGGAGGAAGGAGAAAGGTACCCTTGTTATTTTTTTTCTTTCGGGGTTGAGTGGCGTATATATACCAAGGTACAAAGCATCCTCCCGCTGCTTCTCCTCCTCGTCCTCATCCTCCTTTCTCTCCTCCATAAGCTTTCCTTCTCATTGGTCCTTTCTCTTTTCCATCTATTCTTTATTCATCTTCTCATATTAAGTGCCGCCGTCTGTATCCACTCACACTTATACATATACGATATGTCACCCTCGAAACTCCCCGGGGTCGTCCCCGTACCAGACATCCACGCCAACGAAACAGACCACGAGAAGCAGCAACCCCGCCACCTCCTCAACCGCTCCCTGGCGCAGGACCCGGTTATGGTAGAGTCGGCCTCGGGCATGACGCTCCACCTGACGTCCGGCCGCACCGTCATCGACGCCTGCGGCGGCGCGGCCGTCGCCATCCTCGGCCACGGGCACGCCGAGGTGCAGGAGGCCATGGCGGCGCAGGCCCGCAAGGTGTCCTACGTCCACACGCAGGCCTACTCCACCCCCGCGGCCGAGCAGCTCGCCGACCTCGTCCTCGAGGGGTCCCCGCACGGCCTGGAGAAGGCCCTCTTCGTCGGGTCCGGCAGCGAGGCCGTCGAGGCGGCCATGAAGCTCGGCAGGCAGTACTTCTTCGAAAAGGGGCAGCCGGAGCGCGTGCACTTCGTCTCCCGGAGGCAGGGGTACCACGGCAACACCATGGCGGGCATGAGCGTCTCGCACAACGTCGCGCGCAAGGTGCCCTACCAGGGCTTCGGGTACGAGCACGTCTCGCACGTGTCGCCCCCCTACGCGTACCGGTACATGCGCGACGGCGAGACAGAGGCCGACTTCACGGGGCGCCTGCTGCAGGAGCTGGACGACGAGTTTCAGAGGGTCGGGCCGGGTAGGGTCATCGCCTTCATCGCCGAGTCCGTCATCGGCGCCACGGCCGCGTGCGTCACGCCCCCCGCAGGGTACCTGAGGGGCGTGCGGGCGCTGTGCGACAAGTACGGCATCCTCATGATCCTCGACGAGATCATGTGCGGCACCGGGCGCTGCGGCACCTACTTCGCCTTCGAGCACGGCGACGACGGCACTGGCGGCGGGGAGGAGGTCATATCCCCGGACATCGTCACCGTGGCAAAGGGGCTGGGCGGCGGCTACGCCTGCATAGCCGGCGTCCTCATCAACAAGAGGGTCGTCGACGTCCTGCGCGCCGGGTCTAACGCCTTCGTCAACGGCCACACGTACCAGGCGCACCCGGTATCCTGCGCCGCCGCCCTGGCCGTGCAGACCATCCTCCGGCGCGACGACCTCGTGGCCCGCGTGGCCCGCCTGGGCCCTTTTCTCGAGGACCTGCTGCGCTCCGAGCTGGCGGGCTGCCGGTCCGTCGGCGACGTGCGCGGCCGGGGGCTCTTCTGGGGCGTCGAGTTCGTCCGGGACAGGGCCACCAAGGCCACGTTCGACCCGAGCGTCGCCTTCGGGTACAAGGTCCAGCAGGCCGCCTTCGAGAGGGGCGTGGCCGTGTACCCCGGCGCGGGCACCGTGGACGGCGTCGTGGGCGACCACTGCCTCATCGCGCCGCCGTTTACTGTTACCGAGGAGGAGCTGCGGACGATTGTCGGCGTGCTCAGGGAGGCCATACTGAGCCAGGAGGCTCTCTATCTGTGAAATCGGAATCGGAGCGCCTACTACTAGGGAGAAGAAGAAGAAGAAGGAGAGGAAGGGGAAGTGTCATACGAGCCATCCACGCCATGCAGTCAGGGATAAAGAAGAAGAAGAGACGAATAAGATACCATACAACATAGAATGTCACCGATGAACATGAAGAAAAAAAGAAGAATTAAACATGAGAAAAAGAAAGAATAGGAATTAAACAAGGGTAAAAAATGAAGAAAAAAAGAAGACATATTCTCTCTGCGGCGCGAAACACGAGCAAAAAGTCCCCCGCTTCGTGACCAAATGTCCAGAAGCGGCACGACCCGGCCGTTGAACGAACCATTTACTCCGCAAGACACAGAAGGATCCCGGAAAAGAAGCCTCGAAGGAGACGAATATGCACGGTTGACCCCCTCCCCCCCCCGGGCCCCCATCACGCAGTCACAAGGGAAGAACACTGAACAAGGACAAGGGGGAGGGGAGGGGGAAGACAAAATGTAACCCAATGAACAGTATCCATGCATCATGCATGTGCCACGGAAAACGAGAACCTGCACTTTTGACATCAGTTATCAGATCATCAGATCAGCTGGATACCCGCGCAAGGTGCGGATTAGAAATCCAGGTATTGGCCCCCAAAAAGAAATTGATGTATATAAATACCACCCTGGTTTGATCCCCATGCTGAAAGACATCTCCAACTCTGGCCAAAAAAAAAGTCGACGTGGATCACAAGGCCATCATCGTCAGTCTATGCATTGGCAGCCCAAGCCTAGCAATACCCTCTCATCTTGCAACATCACCCCTTTTACTTACCCGGTCCAATCAAAAGGGAAAGCCATAGTAGTAATATTACAATAAGAAAGAAGGAAAAAGAGAAGAAGGAGAAAAACATGGACGCTGAACCAGACGCCGTAAAAGTCAACAAGTCCCCCGAGGGCATCACGACCATCACCATATCCCGGCCTCACCGGAAAAACGCCATCAACGGCCCCGCGGCCAAGAAGCTATACGAGGCCTTCCTCGACTTCGAGGACGACGCGTCGCAAAAGGTCTGCGTCTTCCACGGGGCCCACGGCACCTTTTGCGCGGGCTTCGACCTGCACGAGCTGGCGAGGCACGACGACCCCGGGAGCGCCGGGTACGAGGGGCCGGTCACGGACGGGGCCAACTCGGTGCAGGGCCGCAACATGGGGCCCATCGGCCCGTCGAGGCTGCAGGTCAGGAAGCCCGTCGTCAGCGCCGTGGCCGGGCACGCCGTGGCGGGGGGGCTGGAGCTCTCCCTCCTGGGCGACATGCGCGTCGCCGAGGAGGACGCCGTCTTCGGCGTCTACTGCCGCCGCTTCGGCGTGCCCCTGGTCGACGGCGGCACCGTCCGCCTGCAGGCCGTGGTGGGGCTCGGCAGGGCCCTCGACATGATCCTCACCGGCCGCACCGTCACCGCCCACGAGGCTCTCCAGATGGGCCTCGCCAACAGGGTCGTGCCCCGCGGCCGCGCCCTCGAGGAGGCCACCCGCATCGCGGCCCAGCTCCTGACCTTCCCTCAGGAGTGCATGAATGTCGACCGCGAGAGCTGCTATTACTCCGCCTACGCCGCCTCGTCTTTCGAGGACGCGATGAGAAACGAGTATGATCGGGGGCAGCCGGTGATTGCGAGGGAGAGTGTCAAGGGCGCCGCAAGGTTCAGCGCTGGGGGTGGTAGGCATGGTGCGTTCGAATCTGCCAAGCTGTGAACAGAGCCAAGCCTTTACGGAAGTAGTAGTAGTAGTAGTAGTAGCGTCAGCACTTTGATCAAATTGTACGGATATTCTTTTACATGTCTTCGCTGGGCTCAACCTCTTGGTAGCCCGGATTCTATCGAAAATGTCGCTCTGGTCCCGTCATCAATCATCACTTTTGACTGCGTTTCTCTTGTTTTCACGCCCCGAAAACACCGTTTCATGCTTCATGTCGACAGCAATATTCTACTCGAGAATCGTGCTGAGCATTTGAATCTGCTCCAGCACGCTCGAGGTGCTCGTACTGCCTCTAGCCGATCTCCTCTCGACACTCGTCTTGTAGGTGAAGGGCTTGGAAATGTCGGGCTCGAAACGCTCGTCAATCTCCTTCATTTGTCCAAAAGGAGATCCCTTCATGGGGGCGCCAGTCTGCTCAGACTCAGCAACAGAGCGACCGGAAATGCGATACGTCTCGCGGAAGGGAACGCCCTCGCAGACGAGGTAGTCGGTCACGCCAGTGGTGAGCATGAAGGAGTCGAAGGTAGCCTTCATCTTTTCGCTGCTGGTGGCCAGGGCGGAGAGCACGCCGAGAGCAATCTAGATGCTGTCGGAGACGATCTTAACGTGGCCAAACATACAGAGTAAGCTCCATGATCTCCTGAAGATCCTTGTTGAAGGTGCTAGGGAGATCCTTTTGCGTCGTCATGGAGCTGGCCATGTGGCCGAAGGCACGACCGCTATTGCCACCAAACTATCCGGGGTCCTTCTTCTACGGCATAAGGGAGCTCCCGGTGGAGTAAGTGTCGGCCAGATGGACGAAGCCAAACTCGGCGAACGAGTAGGTGAGGTCCTCGGCCCAGCGGGAGATGTGCTTCAGCATGCTGCCCCACACTGCAGCATCTCGGTGACAAAGCCACGGCCGGAATCACCGCCCATCGAGTTTCATAGCAGACCGTCTAAACCCAGCTAGCTCCTGGGACATCATCTCGCGACCAATGCCGAAAGGGTTACCAGCCAGAGTCCCGCAATCGGGAGGGTTCTTGTTTGTTCACCCTCTCGATGGCTCGCGCAACCTCTCAAGATCACCAGCAAAGGCCAGAGCGCACGAAAGCATCCAACGACTCCAGCGAATGGGCTGGGCTTGCTACCAATGAGTGTACCCCGGCATGACGTGTTCAATCTCGGCCTCGGCTCGGGAAGCCGTGACCTTGGGGAAGCTCGCTGGGTATGCTCGATGACGCGCAACTCTTCGCTCAACCACATACGCATGCTACAGACCACCTGCTCGTTGCGGCTCCGGCTGGTGTGGAGCTTGCCAGCGACATTCTTTCCGATAATCCCCCAAGCTTCCGCTCGTTCTCCGTGTGGAGGTCCTCGTCAACGGCGGAGATGATGGTAAAGGCGTCCGTTTCCCATTCCTTCTTGACCTTGCGGGAGTCCCTCCTCGGTCAGGTTGAACTCGTCCTGGGTGATGATGCCAGCCTTGCACTTGACGCGGGGCAAAGGCGATTGCTGCCAAGATGTTCTGCTTACGGAGAGCGCGGTCCAAGTAGATACTCTCGTTTGTAATCCGTACTTGACCATCAGCGGGTCGAGGCCACCTATTCGCAATCCATTTGACAGGTTCCGGGGGGGGGGGGGGGGGGGGTCAACAGCACACGAAAATGAGAGGTGCAAACCAGCGAACCGACCACCACCCCAAAGCACAGCGCCCTACAGCTTGGAACCTGATGCCATTTTTGCTGATGTGATTTGCAGGTTTATTGTCTCTAAGAATAAGGGGGGGGGGGGGGACTCGTAAGATAATTTGCCGTAATACCAGGGATATTTCTGTCCTCGCACGGTCAATAGCTCCGACAGTTCTTGTTGGTTATTCTCTTGACACGACAAAAAAAACGTTTGCGGGCGATATCGGACATGGAAGCTAGTTCACCCTACACTTCAGACACGTCGCAGTTGACACTGAGTGAGACCCGAGCCAATCAATTGGTAGTCCCTTTTATACTACGGGCCATTGAGATTGCGGAAACAATGTTTTATTAAATCGTTTTTGTGTTTTATCACAAAGAACATTTTTTGAACCATGCCTCACAAAAAAACTCAGTTCTCCTCTTCCCTCCCAATTCCTCCCAATTGTTTTTAGTGGGATGCAGATAAGCAGCGGCCAAAGCTTCCTCTCAACATGTTGTAGGGCACCCCCTCCCCGCCGTCGCCGTCGCCGCCCCCAAAGGTAGAGCCACTTGAAGGTCAGTGCAGCAGTGCAGCAGTGCGACGAGTGGTGCTGTCGAGAGCTGCAAGGTGCACATGGGCAGCAAGCTCCGACGACCAGCGCTACTGTGTTGAACCCTGACAGTTCTCAAGGCCTCACAAAGCTAAAGCTAGGAACCGAACACTGCTTTAGTCCAATATACTCCGTACCCATGGGTGTAAAGGATCTAGGCGAATCTTACAAAGATCTCGATAGGCGTGAAATTTGTTGAGTCTTTGCCCTACTGCCCAACTCCGTATGGCAGCGTATGTATCCCGTCCTGTACAACGAAACGGTCTATGCCATTGTAGTTTCCAGATATAATCACCCTCATCGAACCGGCGGTAGAGAAATCATGCAGTCGAGGGGCTCACCCATGACGATGGTGAAGATTTCTGGTGATGCCGTCATCGGAGGTGTGCTCCATACTTGCATACTACTAAGACTGCGGAAGAATGGACTCTGCTCTTCGCGCCGGCCCGGTGTTAACTCGCGATATAGCGAATGGGATCATCATACGGAGTACGGAGCATATCACCAGTATTACTATGAAGTACGGAGCACCTTAGTAGCAGCACCTGTTCCCCGGGTTGCTTTCTCTTACCCCAGGAAGCCCTTGATTTAGAGCCTTGGGGATTGACGGCCGGCATCACAAATCTGGTATACCGGCCCGTACTGCTGGTCCTGTTCCCCAGGTCAGCATATCCCGAGAAGAGACAACAAACAACATGATTGCAAAACCACACGGAATTATATACCAGAAATGGGAGAGAGAACCCCGGTAGCGACGACGGGCTTGGATTTTCGTTTTCTTTCGCTAGGATCGGCAACTTGGAATAATGTGCTTTTGCTTGTCGGCTCCACAGCCCGATCCATGAAGCTCTCTCTCCAGACCCAGAACCCGAATAAATGCCACCAATGTTAGCGAAGATGTGAGGCTACCAAAAGCATCCGCAAGCCCGGTATGGGTTGATCTGTGTGGGGTGAGATTTTTAGACGACGGCCACCCAACCCTTGCAAGTTGCGCGCCCTAATAGGTATTACTACTCCGTACTACGTATTGTGTCCCTACGGAAGTGCGGATTACGGAGCGAGCACAGAGCATTCCGTACAGAGTTTGCTTGCTTGCTCGCTCTTATCAGACCACCAGCCAGCCGTGGCACGCAAAGGATCACTACCCTACCGGGTGTTAGTAGTAGTTTGTTGAGATGGTATTGGCCATCCTTGCAGCGGGAGGGGGGAGTTTGGGCACAAGTTGGTTTGGCATACTCCGTACGGACTACAGAATATAGCATGCATAATAAGGCGTCCAAAGTGGTCTGATGGCTGCAATCAACCAGCCAGCCTCGACTCTCCGAACCGACTCCGGCGGTTGTCCCAATTTTTTTAGGTTGTTTTTGGGTGTGATGGGATGACGGGATTCTTTTCATGTAGTACCTTACGGAGGATATCCCCCCCCCCACCTTGATGGGTGAAACCTCCCCCCCCCAAAGAAACCAGACAGACCCGCTGCACGCTGCACGCTGCACGGCACAAACATTCGAGGGCAAACATCCATCCACCCATGTATCCATCCATGTGCTACAGCGCGCGACTAGTTAGTCTCTCCGTACGGAGTCTAGGAGTATACCACCATGTAGGGGTGGAGGGGTGTGGAGGGGGAGAAGACGACCCACGCGAAGGCCGACCGGAACCGCACTTCTGAGTTTTTTCGCTAGACCCAGGCACACCATTTGCGGCGTCTGCCAAACCCTGTGTAATAACCATTACTACATAGTACTGCCATCAGTGCAGAGTGTCAGTGATAAACTCCAGACGGCATGGGCTGCTTAATTATACCGGTACATCGTATTGCGTACGTGAATAAGTACCTATAACGGTGTCTAGATTCCGGAGGATTTCGCCATCGCAACATTGATTGCAGCAGTCTCTACCTTTTTGCACCTACTTAATTGTCTTTCCCCTCCTCCTTCTCGCAGCTCCGGATTCTTCATCTTTCCTCCTTATCCCGTTGCTCCTCAATCCTCCTCGACACTTTCCTAATCAACACTTGGTGACAGCCATTTCTCTTGGTTCTTCGCTACTACCATACCTTAGTACTACTACTACCGCATCTCTCGCTGCAACCCACACCTGAACAAAACAGCCCCGCCGTCTCCGGTTCAAGCACATGCACGTCTAAGTTCCGCAAACGCCCGCCTACTTCAAGGAAAAAACCAAAACCAACTCGACCTGGACGGGTCCGTGCATTCTTAAACTACGTAAAGAGCTCAACACATCCGGCGCATCTTCTTCAAGATTCGACCACCTCTGGCTATTCGATACGCTTTTGCAACAACCTCAACTTACAATAAATACACAATACACAATGTATGCAACTCGCGCTCTTCGCCAGGCTGCTGCTCATGCCGAGCGCACGCCCATGATCCGTTTCCTCGGCCCTCGCAGCATTCCTTGTTAGTAGAACCAAACCCTCTCTACCCCCCTCCTCCCTCCCGAATCGCACTCAATGGCTAATACACTGCAGCCTCAATCGATCACACTCCCAAGCCTCACCCCGCCTCGCCTTCAGGCAAACTCCCCGAAGCCTTTACCTCGGGATCTCACGCCTCTTTCAGCTCCTACCGTGACCGTGCCCAGCAGCACGGTCCCCTCCAGAAGACGATTCCCTTCTCCGAGGGTGGTATTGGTGGTTCTACCGGTGCTGGCCTGGGCTCGGTCAAGGCTCCCAACGGCGTCTTCTTCGACGTGTCCGAGCTGCCTGCCCGCTTCCGCCGCGCTCCCATCGACCTCGCAGAGATCGAGGCCGTCGAGTCTGGCGGTGCCGCCCTTATTGGTTAATACCATATCGATCAGTATGGGTTGGCGCTGATTAATGGGCGCTCTGGTGAAGAAAAAAAAACAGCGAAGTGAACGGCGTTTTGATATTTTGAAAAGCACTTGACACTTCCTTAAGAGCTACGATGCAGACGGATGCCGATGTCAAACAGCGACTCGGCCGCCTTGTACGAGTATGACAGCAACTATGAATGGGATTCCGGAGGATTTGGAAGATTTGCACCTTGAATATTGGGCAAACTGGATCATCTCCATGACTTGGTCCCTTGATTCCCTCTGGTTCCTTGCTCTACTCAGCCTGGACCTGCAGTCAAGGCATGTCTGAAGGGGAATAGTAAGCGGTTCGCGAGAGACCCAGCAATAGCGGCTTGGGAGAATGGTCTCGCATGGGCACGGTTTGAAGCCCTAACGGTCGACTTGAGTTCGGCATCAATATTATTCACATGCTCTCCTGGTCGGGTAATTCCACCATATTCCTAGTAGTATGTATATAGATTTCAACTACACGAATAGAGAGCCATACTAGCAATTATACCCCACCACCCTTCCGATATGTTGTGCATGTTGATCTCGGGAAGACTCGGGACCCTTATATCTGGTTTCATGGCACAATGATTTGTACCATATGCCCTACCTAACAACTACCGAGGCACCCCATGTTATTACTAGTAGCGGCACCTCTATGGAGTACATGTGAATAGCTGGGGATTGGGGAAACTACCCTAACGGCTGCAATGTTACCATTGCTGGACCGACGTACATATATACATGTCGAGTATACTATGGTACGTACTCCGGTGCGCTATACTTAATTGATGTGATCCATACTTACTGCGACTGCTGACCTTGCAAGTGGCAGTACACAATACGGGTTACCCTAGTAGTTGTTGACTGTAAGATACGGAACTCAGGTGTTATATCTTTTACTCGTGTCACACGTTGATGTACAGAGTACATCAGGGATCATATCGAGAAATGTTATATACGCTGTATCCGGCTTAGACGGGGGTTTGGTAGAGTCGCACTGTGACCGTTGGCGCCAAGTGGCAGATTGAGTGTGACGCACCGTGCGAAAATCAAGCATTATACTGTCTCACCTTCGACGTGTTCTCGAGCATCGTCATCTTCGCAATCGCGCCAGAGACAATGTCAAGCCAGGAGCTGCACAACTACCGATCGGCGCCAAGAAAAAAATAAAAGAGGTCATGGAGGTGTCACCACTCACTCGCCAACCTCAGCCGGAGGTCTTTACCCCCAAGATCATTCATCTCTACGATTCCCTTCTCAAGGTTTGCCCTTTCCTACCCTCGCCCGACCATGGTATCGACCCAAGACTAATGCCATGTGCTCAAGGTTTGAGAGACTTCCCCCCCCACCAGCGCGATGTTCCTGGCCCACTGATGCCCGGCGCAGATTGACGATGAGAGCGAGAAGACGGATGGTTTCTGGAAGGAATTCTTTCTTCTCAAGCCGGACCGTGCGGCGTTGAAGAGGGTGCTGGACGATGTGTCGCCCGGGGATGTCCTCTTAATGGAGGCGCAGACCAGGGAGATGTTTGCGCGGGCAGTAGAGGCATTGAAGAATGGTACGGGAGCTGCAGCAGAGAATGCATTGGATGTAGGGCCTTTCTATTAGCTGCATCGTCGTATTGCGCTCGCTGACCACTCCAGACATTAAGCGTTTTCCTCTCATCCCTCCTCTCCAAGAAATACCCCCATCCGAGCTCCGACATCATCACCGTCCTCGCCGGCCTCGACCATATCGATACGATCTTCACCGAATTCGTTGGCACATTGGATGGCATTATACGCAATGGGAAATCACGTACGGCCGAGAGAGAGCTCCATGAAACAAATATCCCAAGGGTCACGCTGACGGGCAGGTAGTCGACGTACGGCACAAAGCCATTGATGCGGTCCTGGCCACAACTGCGGGCGCATACCAAACCACGCTCCTCACGTATCTGATACAGAGGGACCTCTTCCCTTCTATTATGAAGGTAAGCTGGGCGATGAAGATGCGGGCCTATGATTTCAATTGCTGATTCCCTCAGTTCATACAAGAATCAGAGATGCCGGGGGCTGTGCTGGAACCCTTCACGCTTATCGGTCTACTGGCAAACTACAACAAGTTCGAGTTTCAAAACCCCTACCAGATGCGACTTAGCGACTTCGTTAACGAGACAACAATCCAAAAGGTCGTGCGTTGCGTGGGATACACCTGCCAAGCTGTTCGCTTGGGTTACGTCGATATCCAGGATGACCTGCCTGAAGGCTGGACCTTCAGCAGCACCCTCAACATGATAGGGTTAGGATTCTTCGTTCCGGGACCGAAGCCAGAGAAGAAACCTATATACGACCCCACGACGGCGAGGCATATGTTTTCCCTGCTGTGAGTTATTCCCAAGCCCTACTTCCACACGGAGTGTGCTGATGTTGGTAGACCTGGCGAGAGCGCAGCAGTTATGCTGGCAGCTTATGATTTTACACACGCCAACAAGCTCTTCTGCATGACTTTGGTTACTCTGGCAGCGGACAAGGGCGGAGAGGCACCAATCTCGAGCTTCCTGTCCCTCACATCGTACCTCCTCCAACACGCGCATCTTTCCCCCCGAGCTACGCACTATGCTCATCTAAATCTCATGGTCTTCCGACTCATCATAGAAGACCCCACAATCTGCAAAAAGGTATGCAGCGACGATTCCAAGCAAGCGGTCCGCCTGTGTCGACAACGCCAACCTTTCCTCCCCCTCGTCAAGGGCGAAAGGCCCCTTGCGGCCTCTATTATTGATACGATGGTGGATGCCATAAACCACAACATGAGACGTCGTCTTGACGCAAGCCTATACACCCTGTGCGTGGGTATTCTGCTCCGCATAATATCCTATCTGTCCCGATCGCGCACGCGGTTAAAGTATCACTGGTCAGAGCTTTTCCGCTCCCTCCTCTCTCTCATCCGCTTCTTCACCACATACGCTTCAGACATCAAGGACCTCCACAACATCGACGGGTTGCTTGACCACGTGGTCAACCTGCTGGCCCTATCTTTGTCAGCAGGCGAGGCCTTCCTCCCCACGCCAAGAGACTACGACGACCTCTTTTACAAGCTTGTCGAGTCGAGCGAGGTGCTCAACAGGTTTGAAGCGGCGTTCAAGCTCAAGAGCCGGAGGAGCAATTCGATCGAGACGCTGCTCACGGTGTGCGCGCACTATAGGGAGATGCTCGCGGACGGCTCCGTCAAGACGAACCCGAACCACCTGACGACGCAGCAGGTGACGGCCGTCATCAAGCAGGGCTACGAGACGCTGAGCATCCAGGCCAAGGAGGGCCTCGACACGTGGGACAGGTACAGGGAGGCCGATGAGCGGACCCTGCTGAAGATGACGGCGCGGGCCGCCGTGGGCGACGCCAGAGCCATGGTTGAGCGCTAGATAGCTGCGATTTATATAGACTGCTTTTTCTTTCCCAGACTGCCCTTTTGAATCCAATGCTCCGGGTAGCACTTTTTCTTTCTCCCCCATGGTCCTTGTGCGCTCGCCCATGCCACATCATAACGTCTCTACGCGTACGTATTATACGGATTATGCATGCGTCAACCAGCCATTGCTAACTGGCAACATCCCGTGAGCATAGTGCCCTAGTCTAGGACCGAAAGGGCCTTGCTCCATCGTGCCATTTCCCAGCTCAGGAACATACTGTATAGGGCGTACAGAAACCGCGCCCTACCTCGTATGCCGACTACCTACTTAGCACCTACCAACCTGCCACCCGGCCAAGGAGCCCCCTTATTAGGCCCACAGCCCCTTTCTGCTTCTCTCTCCGAGGACTCCGGGGATACCACCGTCTAATTCCCGACCCCGTGACCAGCAGCCAGAGCAGGTATTCCCACTCATGCTTCCATAAGCAGAAAGCGCACCGGTACTCCGTACAACGGAAGCAGAGAGATCAGATAGCTACTACTACTACTACTACTACTACTACTACTACTACTACTACTACTACTACTACCCCGTAACTACGGCTCGGATACGCTTGCCCGGGGGGATGCGGTGTGTGAAGGGGAGGATTACCATATGGAGTCCTTCGTTCATCCCGTCCGTCCATGTCAAATGTCAATGTTTGGATGGATAATGGGGGTATGTGCGTACGTGCGCGCACCGGGGGGGTCTCCACATCGTCTCCACGGAAGGGCGCGGTGGATTTGATTTTCGACGACATGTCGCCAAAGGCGCGGGCCGCTCTCGTTTACTTGATAGTAGTAACTCCATAGTATGTAATAAGCAGTGCTCCGTAGTAATACTAGTAGTATTGGTAGGCGGTAGGGCGCTGATGACCATTATTGCTACTAATCTTTTGACTTACCTTGCTATTAAGTAATACTATAATACTACCATGTTCCTGCCTACTACTACTACTACTACTACTACTACTACCAAGGTTTCTACTGGAAAAACAAAAACACCCAAAAGTCAACAACTCCCATTCTACACATCCAACCTCAATCTAGTCCAGGCTTTCGACTCAATCGATTCAGTGTCGACATCTTCTCCCACATCAGGACGTAGCGTAGCGTTCGTCGCGCACCAGTCCCACCTACCCATCAACAGGTAAGTCATAAGAAAAAGTTCATGCACATTTCAAAAGGACCCCAAAGATTTCATCAAAAGCTCATTCATGAGTGGTATCTAGTTACGGAAACTCAAAAGAGTATACAAGAGAAAGTCCAACAAACCAAATCATTCAACCGTGTCATCCACCACTTTGCGAGACGTTCCGTTATACGTATACAATATGTATCTTATCACCAAACCAGCGCCTCCCATTATATAAAAAAGAACACTTTGGAAGTATCAAAAAACGAAAGCCCCGAAATAGTGAAGAGTTTTCAACGATTTACATGATCTTGTTAAGGAAACGCTTCCACGCGGGCCAAGTGGCAACCTCGGCGCGGTAGGCATTGATGGCTTCCCAGTCAAGATCACGGCGGCCAGTGTCGACGTCCATCTGATGGGTTCGGAGCCAGCCAGTTCGCTTCCAAAAGAAACCGCCAGCCCAAAAGGCCATTACAACAAACAGGGCTAGGTACTGCTTGAAGAAGTCCTGGGCAGTACCAAGACCAGACTCGCCAATGGGAGCGGCAACGGCGGTATAAAACTGAGCAATCAAAACGAGGACGTTAAGACCAAGGCCGATCCAAGAGCCAATGACACCGCCAGCAGCGCGGAAAGGAATCTCGTCGAGGGTGTGGCCGTGGTAAGCCCAAGCCTTGCGGAAGCGAATGTGGGCGAGGCAAATAGAGGCCCAGGTGAACAGAGCGGCAAGACCAGAGAGGGCAACAAGCCAGTCGAAGATAACAGCGCCGGAGCTGCTAATGTTGATGTAGGCAAGGACACCGCACAGGATGATGGCGATGACCGAGAAAAGAGGGCGGCCAGACTTGTCAATGTAAGAAAAGAACTTGGGAGCATAGCCGGTCTGGGCCATGGCGGTCAGGGTACGGGAACCGCCGTAGACACCAGAGACACCAATGGACAGGACAGAAACGAGGATGATGACGTTCATGAAGTGGTCAAATCCATTGAGACCGGCGTATTTGCCGACGAGTACGAAGGGAGAGGCCTTGGCATCGACGAAATCCTGGGAACTGAGTAGACGCTTGTCGTCGGAGTCAATGAGGAGGCCGACAAAGAAGAGACCGAGGATATAGAACAGGGTGATACGCCAGAAGACCTGCTTGATAGCACCAGGCAGAGACTTGAGGGGGTTCCTGGACTCAGCAGCGGCAAGACCGACAAGCTCGGTTCCGGAGAAGGAGAAGGCAGCAGTGACGAAGACGGAGCAGAAGCCCTTGAAGCCGTTCTTGAAGGCACCGGGCTGGTACCAGTAGCGGGCACCCCAGTACTCGTTGTAGAGACCATCTTTGGGACCACCACCAAGGACGAGAACGAGCGAGATGATCATGAAGACAATGGTAGCTCCAAGCTTCAGGCACGAAGACCAGAATTCCTCCTCGGCGTAACCGATGGCACCGAAAAGGTTGACGATGATGATGAGCACGAGGAAGACGGTGATCCAGACCGCGACGCTGATGTCAATGTTCCAGTAATCCATAGTTATGGCGCATACAGTGAGCTCAAGCGGCAAGACGATGGCCCACTGGAAGACGTAATTCCAACCCATGGCGAAACCCCACGAGGGATCGATGAAGCGAGTCGAGTAGGTATAGAAACCACCGGATACGGGGTACATGACGGCGAGTTCACCAAGAGCAAAGACTGGACACAAAGAATTAGCTTACAATTGCTAGGATGCCATTTCACATTCCATGTGGACTCACCAGTGTTGAACATCATGATACCAATGATCAAGAAGTCGATGAAAAGAGAACCGGGACCCTAAGACAGTCATTGTTAGCAACCCTATGCTTTCAACTGCATCGTGAGAAGCGCCATTGACGCCTATTTTCCCGAACCCTTGGCAGCTTGCCCGACAAAGCCCAACGCGGCAACGACTCCTGTCAGAGCCACCCGGGTCATTACTGCAGTTATAGGGGCGTTTGCCACCAAGGGCGTTTGCCATCAAGGGTATCGAGAAAATAGGATACAAAGCCGGAGTTTACTTACACCCTTGGCAAGAGCACCACCGGAACCGACGAAGAAACCAGCGCCGATGGAGCCACCGATAGCAATCATATGCAGATGGCGCGTCTTCATGGTACGATCAAGCTCGACGAGACCAAGTCCATACTCCTTGCACCTGAACGAGTTCAGGTTCAGGCCATTGCGGGTCATGAAGTCCTCATTGTCGTAAGAGTTGACGGCATCGGCGCCAGGGTCGACGACGGTTGGGCCGTCAACACGTGCGGCTTTCTCGCCACCATCGGTGGGAGACATGTCGCTCTTGGCAGACATGGTGAAGCTCTATCTTCTCGTTTTGTGCCTATAGACCAAAAGGGTACTAACTAAGCAAGGGAAGAAAAGAACGAGAGATGAAGAGAAGGAGGCGAAAGAGGATGCCGAAGAAGAATGGAGAGTAGGGGAAGAGAGGGGAGGAGAGAAGGACAAACAGGGGACGGGAGGGAGCGGAGAAGAGGGTTTAATATAAAGATGGCAAACGGGTTGAAAGAAAGGTAGGGGAGGAGTGAAGGTGCAGCGCAACGCCTCTGGTGCGCAAGCCAGCCAGCCAGCTTGCCAGCCAGCCATGTGCGCGCAACTGCTCGTACTGATCTCCTGCTAAGCTCAAAGTGAAGGAAACCTGAGCTGGAACTGAATGAATGGGCGGTTGAGATGGCACTACCAAGTACCAACTACGGGGTCCCGGCTCCGCAGGCCCTAGCAATCAGCAAACTCAAGTGCCTACTTAGGAGGTGCCTACCTAGGAGGTACTACCGATTACAATCATGTTTGCTCTCCGCAATCTGCAGTACTCAGTACCTACCTACTCACTAACCCGGCCAGCAAGCCAGCACAAGTAGGTGCTCCTTCCAGGAGTACCACTACGGATTACTGCTACCATACGGAGTACGGAGTACTACTGCTCAAGTAGGATGGAAGGACCCCTCACTCAGCCGTGGGTGCCAAGATGTACCAAGCTGGCAGGGGTGGCACGGCCTACCTTACTGATATGATGGATGCGGATGAATTCATGGTACTCCGTACCTACAGGTGGGTCTCTTGCCACAAATATGCACCAGCGCTGCACATTACCACGCCCGCACCTGCAACCTCTATTAAATACGCACATGCTTACAGCTGCCTTGGGCTTAGTCTACTAGCGCAAATAGTGTCGCACTTGCCTAGGCCTTCTTTCTTTCTTTGGCCTCTTTCCTGGAGTGACCTGCGCTTGAGGGGTAATAGCGTCCCAGTTCTCAGTGTTCGACCCACGCTACGATGGGAAGGAGTCAGAGAGACGCACAGAGAGAGAGGAGAGAGAGAGAGAGAGAGAGAGAGAGAGAGAGAGAGAGAGACGGGCTGAGAAACAAACAAACCAAAAAAAGAACCCACACACGATCCAGACGAGGTCACTACGCTAGCCAAAGCGCGTTCGAGGCTCCCATGATTTCGGACTTCTCCCTAGTTAGAAACATTTTGGAACTTCAAGGACCGCACCGAGAGTAGACGACCCCATCCTTATCTACAGCGGCCATACCGACAGATGTCATTACGAGAAGTTGCCTCCGGATCAGGCGTCGACCACGATGTTGCGATACATAGAAAGCCCACTCGTGCTAAAGTTGTCAGTGCGCAATATATCCACTGATTTCTTATCATCGCATTCCCCTGCATAATGCCTCGTTCCTTTCTTTGTTTCTTTCTCTCTTTCTGTCTGTCTGTCTGTCTTTTCGTCAAGGAAGCCTTTTTGAGTGCCATGCTCTCGCGTGTCGTTTATTGGTCATGGCGGCATGGCGATCACCGTTCCATTGCCCTATCTAGTCCTGCATGGGGGGTGTGGCCGAGGTGGGGAGGTTACCTCCTGCTATCTGCTTCTATCTGCCTCTGCGGGTAATAGACTACTATTGCTGATTACGGCCTCCCAACCTTGCGGCGCTTGGCATATTCCTCATGGCCGTTTGACGCCGAGTCTGTGGTGTAATCGTCGTGGTCGCTGTGGTTATGGCGAGTCTATACGGAGTACTATGGTTTCGTTGTCTAGACGAAACTTCCTTACTCATGTGGTCCAAGTCTCGGTAACCACAGGCGGCGGGGCTGACCCGAGCAACCACTGAGACAGCAACCGGTCGATAACCTATTCCGTACTCAATACCAAGCGCGGATGACTTGCTACGAGGCCTTGTTCACATGGGGAATCACTCTACAGAGTACTCCGTACTTGCAAGTTGAAAGCGCATTTACCTACGGGGTACGGAGTGTAGCCAGCTGGCGTCTTTCCATCACAGCCTATTGAAAAAGGTATAATGCGCTAGAGCCAACCTACTTGCTCAAGTGTGTGCGTTGGGGATGTTGGAAGTGAGAACCGACCCTACACTACGATGTAGATCGTGGTGGCACAGTGTGCGAAGCCCGGAGCTGCCCCAGACTGCAAATATGCATTCTTCTTTCACGAGAGGCTCGATGTGCCTGGACGTGTATTATCGCTCGACACTTTCAAGAGCTATTCTTCACTTATAGCCAAGGCAAAAGAGACTATGGAGTGATATACCAGACGATTTACGCTGCTGGCTTCGAATTTACTGGCTGGGTATCCGTAGGTTTACACTACTTATTCGCGTAGCACACCTCTGGCCTTGAAGTATATGTTGGCCTAGCCAACTCTCCCGGCCGAGAACAGCCTCTCGACCACCAATTCCGCCCTCACCCTCCTTCGGCTTAACGATCCTGTCGCAACACCCTGCCTCGCCTGGCGGCGGCTATCGCCCTTGCAGAGTGTACGCAAAACATTGGCCTGTGGCGCACGGCTGGCTTGACGCGATGGCATGCCGTCAGTTTTCACCACACACACTGTACGGCTGGCATCGCCATATAGTGCGTCTCTCGAATCCAAGTGACGCGCGCACGCGAGCGATGGAAAGCAGAGGTCACTAACTGCTAACGGGCGGCCGACTAACCTACCCCAGGCCGCTGGGCTGTGTCTATATTCAGACTGGGCTGTACTAATCTGGCAAGCCACGAGGAAACACCCCAATAAGCTTCGGTCTTACCACCTGCCGCACTGGGCTAAACGACTGGGGGTTCCTCTGGTCTTTGCTTTCGATATCTGCTACGCCCCTTGCACGCCCGGCTTGGCCTCACCCGCAAGACACCCAATGGCAAGACTGCATCGGCTCCCGCCGCCAACGTTTACAGGGACCAGAGGATTGAGCATTGGAACACGCGATACCAAGTCCCTTTGTTAAACTTGGCATTCGGACTGGTATCAAAAGGTCGATTGTGTGGCATCTGGCTTCCTGTTTTCACTGCTCAAAGTCGCCGCGCCTCATGCGTTAGCCAAGCAATCCCTCTCTGTTAAGTCGGGGAAAGGGTTCTCGGCGGCATGATCGTTGGCTTGGAACCCTTCGATGGGCGTTGAAGGCATGATGCCTCGTGGGCACTGGCTACTGGACAGCTGAAGCCATGTTTCTCCTATACCGTACGTCGTACAAACTTTTTGTCAGCCTTGGTGCACACGCACACACGCACACACGCACAATAAGCATTGCGAGCGCGGCACTTTACCTTTATTTATCTGCCATGGCAGCCGCGAGATCAAGTTGACCGCTCCGCCCGAGCCTTCGGGACCGTGGTTTTACAGTGACTCCACTGCCCACCTTCTGGACCTCGAAGCTAAAGCATGTGGCTACGCTTGCATATTTTCACATGTGGCAACGGGGCAGCAGTACTTGGTACTAGTAGGCGTCGACTACTTGTAAGCAACTATGCACGGGAAGATCAAATATCACAATGGTTACGGAGCAGGGTCCTACAGGCTAGCTCAATGTAAGAGTTGCAACGCTGGACAGAATACATCGGGCGCTAGAATAGACTGGTTATTCTAGAAGTCGCGGCTCCAAGCCTCGACTCCGCTTGGTGGTGTCATGGTGTGCCAATGGCGAAAGAAGAATGTGTATGACCTTGTTGGTCATGTTGGGTCAGCAGAGCGCCTGGTTGGCTCGTTTTCTCCGAAGATGCCGTGATGGCAAAACTGGGAGGGTGGCATCGAGGGCGCCAACAAAAGGGCTGCAGAAACAAAGGCCTGGGAGTTGAAGGCGGCGAACGACTTGCCGATATCGTTCACTTTGGGTCAAACGCGGCACCATGTCATGCAGTCGCGTACGGAGAGCTGCGTCTGGTACCACTACTACGGACTACATATTTACTACTATACGCACTTAGCACCAACTACGGAGTAGGGAGTGCAGATTGTAGTCGACATGCTTTTCTGGGGGCGGAGTTGAATTATGGAAACGGTGACAAATGGAATGCGACTCCCCATTCACGCACGGTCAAAGCCCCAAGGCCCCGGGATTTCCCCAGCTTTTGTACGTAATGGGATCATGAAGCTGAGTTTCCAGGCTTTGGACCTCATCTGCGCCATCAGCTCTGGCAATGTTCATCATGATGGATGGATACTATTCGTACGTTGCACAAGGCAATTTTTTTTTTTTTTGGAGACGCCTTTAGCACGACGGAGAAGCCATGTCGCAAATAGATGGTGTCGGGATCTCGGAGGGGAAATTTTCTCGAAAGCCAAGAATTTGTGAGAAAAGGTAGGGCAGGGTACGGGGCACACGGTAGAGTCGTAAAGAGTACGTTGGTACGGAGTACTCCGTACTAGTACTCCGTAGCAATGGGAGATACGGTTATGGCGTCCTACTGGCTGGCAACAGTTGGGCATCTGGAGACTAAGATGGATTGAGGCCAACCCGCCTTGTTGAGGGTTTCGAGAAGGGAGCGGGGAAATTTCCTTGAACCGTCGACTTGTTCTCCAACACGACCTGACCAAAGGCACCCTGACATTGTGTAGGGAGTAGACGGCTGCTAATACATAGTAAGTACTCCGTACGAAGTAGCAGTACTATAACTATGGAACACGGAGCCTTATCGCTCCAGAGGCTACGGAGTACAGGAAGGGAGCATTGCATTGGACACTACGGATTACTAGCAATTAAGCTTACTCAAAAGAACCTCGCAGGCATGGTAACTTGATATCAGCGCGATGCTACCTGGCAAGCCTGGCAGAGCTGGCACCCTGGCACCCTGGGGTCATGCTTGATGACCCTGGGCAATAGTGATTGGTATCGATCCATTTCTCTGCATGCGAGCCACACTGAACAGTGAGAGAGAGGCACAGGCCTCCTCATGAGACTTTGCCACCATTGACCAAGCTCACTCCCCCCCCCCCTCCCTTGTCGAGATAGGGGAAATGAGGGTTGCGGAGGGGTTTGGCCGAGACGAGAGGACAGCCCCGGACGCTTCCTGGCATGGTGGGCCAATCAACGGTTGTGCTAAGATGCCATCGGACGTTGTTTACGTCTTGAGACTAGTAGCTCCTTGGGGGGGATGGAAAGATGGATGGGTGGCACCGTGGTGCTGGAAGGCAGTTGGGCAGTTGGGTAGTTGGAGAGTGGATGGATGAATGGGATGCCCCCCCCCATCCCCTCCCCCCCAGCTAACCAATCTCCAGTGCCTCCCTCTTTTCCCCTCCCTCCTCCTTTTGACCCTTGGAGTTCTTGACAAGGTTTGGGCAAAGCTTGTTCAATGGAACGTTGGTGCTACCCTACCCTCCTACCTGGGGCCTAGGGTAATACTCCGTACATTGGCCTTCTCTGTAGAAACTCAAAACCCGGTGGCCTCGGCCCGTTACCTCGAGTTTGAAGCAAAAAGCCCTCGTGTTCGCTGACGAGGCGTACAAAAGCAGCAGCAATAGCGGCTGGCAGACACCGACGAAGCGCCACCTATTTACAGATTGCACTCGCGATGCATGAATGGGTCCTAGCATGTGCAGAGGGTGGATAAGATAGTAAGGTATGTACTCCGTGCTACTAGGGCTAGTAGCCATGGACAATGTGCGGTTAATAGCGTCAATGCGAATGTCTCTTTGAGATATCCATGAACAGGTGCCATCATGGATGGTCTTCCTGAAAAATGCCACCACTGACAGGGCGGCGGCGACTTCACTCTTCCCTAATAGGCCCTGCTATACGGAGTACTCCTGCTACTATGTATATGGTACGGATTACTGCCACAGACTCCGTACGGGGGACTCCGTACTTTACACTCTCTTGACTCTGTTGGTACTCCGTACGGAGCACTGAGTACGGATACAGATTACATGCGTATGCTACGATCAACGCGCATCGGCCTTTGATCCATTTCTCGCCATAATATTGCAACCAGGAGCTTGCTTGTTTCTTTTTATCCAACGGAGTGAACCTCTATGTAGCAGCAGACCGCTTCCGCCGTCGTGGTCGCTACCTGGGCTGCTAGGTACTACGTACTGTCGTTTGCTGTCGATTACGACGCGTACTGTTCACGAATCAGGATTATATTCTGAGAACCCTCGAGCCATGATACTACGACTATGTACTCCGCACTCCGTACTGCATGCTTGGTACAGTCTGCTCCATATTCCGCACATATTACGATAGACGCGCTTCCAGCGATCCTGATGGAAGTGGTAGCCTGGTCGACAGCGCCCGACGACAGCACCTGACGACGGTACGGAGTATCCTATGTATACTACCTGACGATAATACTGCGTCTAATGGGCCCAAAGTCAACCATGGATCGAAGCTACCACTCCTACACAGTACTCCCTAGCGATAAGTTCTCAACGGCGACCAGGGGGCTGGCTTGACTAGGTCATCAATCTCGTCTCAAACCTCGACGATCCCATGTACCCCAACAAGGCAGCAGCAATATGTACGATACATACCGCTCCTCCAAAAAAAAAAAAAAGGAAAAAGAGAAAAGAGAGAGGGAAAAGAAAAAGATCGACGACAAGCTACGACGCTTCCTGGTTGTTTCACCCAGCGATTGCTGGATCACTGATACGCATTCAAATAATAGGCCTTGCCAAGCGATTGTCCCTTTTTTTGGTATTGTTTTTTGAAGCCTTTTCTTTTTGCTCGTATTTTACGCCGCTCACTCACTCCCCCAAGTCTCTTGTCAGACAATAATACGATTCAGAGTAATACGGGTCATTCATCGATGCCTCGTTCTTGTTGTTTTGCGAGCGGCCTGAATCCAGCCAAGACAAACAGCCACCGGGAAGCGCTAAAATCCCCAAGCTCTTTCTCTCCGATTGACATGCAGCATTGTACTCGTGAACCTGAGAGAATAGGGGGGCAACATGGGATTTCTGAGCAGAAGTATCCTGCCGTGATGGCTCCATCTCTGACAAGATGATCTAGTACCGAGTAATCGGTAACTCCTGACGGGTTTTTTTTTCTTTTTCTTTTCTTTTTGCACCTGGTTTCACCGGCTTCGTCTCACTACGACTCGAAAAAGAAAGAAGAAAAAAACACGCGAGCCCATCCACAGAGTTATGCCCGAGGCCCGCCTATTTGCCTATTTGCCCCTCGCAAAAAAACTCGCAAACATAGCAAACATGCAAACATGGCGAAACTGCCGACCTGCCACGGGTCTTACCATGCGCCGCCGCGGCTCCAGCCGTCGGCACCGGCCGCGTATTTGTTCAGGCACGAAAAAGGGGGAGAGAGACCCTGAGCAGCTGTCGGGCAAAAAATGTCCTCGCCCAGGGGAACTCCTGGGGAAGAGCCGCGTCTGTCGGGCGGCGTGGTTACCTATTCACCGAGCGGTGAAGATGGTAAAACAAAAGAAAGAAAGAAAGAGAGAGAGAGAAGGCGCGGACTTGATAATTGTGTGTTGTTTTGCCAGTCAAGTCACACCCCCTCTTCCCTCCCTCTCTCTCTCGACTTTAGAGTCCAGGCCAGTTCATCCGAGTCGTATTGCCTTTTGCGGGGACGGTCGTGGTTGCGACGATAACTTGGAAGGCTTGGAGGTTTGTGGTTTTTTCTTTCTTTCTTTCTTTCTTTTGGGTGTGCGGAATGGAACACGCCTCGCTTGTTGCGGTGATGCGGAGAGGGCAGGGTGCGTCCTTGAATCATGTATGCCATCTGAGCACGAGAGCGCGCGGTGCTCGAGTGAGTAAGTTACGTGGTAAACATGGTAAACGTGGTAAGTGGGATAAAATGCTAGGTGTGAAGCAGCGTTGATCCGCCTTTCCTTCCCCCTCTTTAATATATGAGAAAGACGTGGGATAATGCAGCAACTACAAGAGCTACTAGTAGTAATACATACAAAGTCCTGATCTGATATACAAAGTTCTGATCTAGAGCAAAACAGTGACTTTATTTTTATTTTTATTTTTGTCTTCCTCCAACATCTGTTGTTAATGAACGCTATGCTCTCTTGACCTGTTTTCTCGGGCAAGCCAGGGATGGACGGAAGTAAGATGGGAGGTCGTCACACGATTATAATTGCCTTTTTCTGTGCTGCTGTAGTTGGTGAGCGAGCGGGCGAACTCTTGAGATTGGGTGGATGCCATGAAAGGGGTAAATATGTGCAAGATGGAGAGAGAGAGAGAGAAAGAGAGAGAGACGGTTGAAAACAAAATGAGCCATTGTCGTCACCGTTGTTGTCGTTGATCATGAAAAACGTTATTCTTCCCATGCATTATCCAACTCTCTCTCTCTCTCTCTCTCTCTCTCTCTCTCTCTCTCTCTCTCTCTGTGCGTGTCTCTATGTGTGTGTCTCTCTTTCTCATCATCGGTCGGTCACGCAACCACCCCTTCCGGAAAAAGCAACAAGATATATATATATATATATATATATATAAGGGAGGAAAGGGGCCAAGAAGGATGTTGGGTAGTGGTGGAAAGTAGGCGTCGAAGAAGAGTAATCAAAACCTCTGGCCAATCCCCTCCCCCTCCGGACCTCTTTGAGCCTGACCTACTATCCGCCCGTAGGCGCACCGCAACCAGGAGGAGGAGGAGGAGGAGGAGGAGGAGATGGAAGTGGTAGTGGTAATGGCGATGGTGGTGGCCAGAGGCTAGGGGAAGAGTAGGAGGAGATGAACAAGGTCAAACGACGACAAGAGAGCGCGCCCATATATAACTGCACGCGGGCCACAATATATCACGGGCTCTCCACGCGGAGCACCCAGTTTTGCTGCTACTACTCCCTGTCCGTCCGCAGAAACGCAAAGCGGCCCCATCTTGTTCCTCGGCCCCCCCCCCCCCCTCCTGACGTAGACTACCTGTTCAGTCTGGTGGTATTATACGCCGTGGCCCTTTTTGCTACTACGTTATTAAACGTCATTGCTACTCGAGTCGAAGCTACCATGCTACGCTGCTATTACTACATCTACCACGTAGGCAGGAGGGGGTCCAAGCAAGCTCCGTAACAGCCGACACCTAACTCACTAATCACATCAAGGTGAAAGGGTAGAGAGCCTACAAGGGCAAAAAAAAAGTGTGAAAACGCATTTTCCCTATGTTTCTCGACCGGGTATAACACCATCCATTCCATCATATACTATTCGAAAACGCGTAAATACATGCCAAGCCCCCCCCCCCCCCCCCCCCCCCGTACGCTCGACATTTCACAATCAATCATTAAGACAAAATAAAACCGACGAAAGAGGACCACCAGACCCGTAAATTGCAGTTTTAACTAAGAATAAAGAGCAAGCGGAACGAGAAGAGAAAAATCCTTTTGCCCTCACGCAATACCGGCGTTGCTGGCCCTCTTCTCCTGGGGCACGACGGGGACGATGACGTCCTCGATGGTCTCGTTGCTGAACTTGAGGTCCTGCTCGATGGAGACGGTGTCGGGGATCTTCCAGAGGACGGGCACGGCGATGATCATGGAGACGGTGAGGAGGCCCCAGGTGATGCCGAAGATGATCTTGTAATCAATCTTGGCGGCGTCGAGGCCCCAGAAGATGGCGACGCCGGCGGATTGGACCTGCGACGACGAGTTAGTATTAGACAGAGCCATTTCCGATCGAGCAATTCATCGAACGGATTATTGTGGTGGTTACTACTACTTACACCCTTGTAAAGACCGGCGAGGTTGGTAGCGCGACGGCCGCTGTTGCTGAGGGCACCCATGTACCAGTAGACACCGGCCTGCCACAGAGAATCGAACAACCCGTAGAAGAAGTAGAGCAACATGGGCCCAATGTACAATTCCCTGCCATCACTCCAGTCGATCAGCTCGTTGTCTTTGTACTCCGTAGTGGCGGCTACCTCGCGGGACACCTGCTTGAGCTCCCAGGCCAGGCCGCCACCCCAGATGATCATGGTGGTGGTGAAGAGGAAGACGAGGTAGATCTTGGCGCGGACGCTGCGGCGGATCTTGGGGTAGTCGAGGGCGTAGCCGACGAGGATGGCACCGATGATCTGGGCGAGCCAGTAGAGGAGGCCATTGAGCGTGCGGGCACGGGTGTTGAAGTGCGTGGCGTTGAGGCCGTTGTTCTGGTAGGTGTAGAAGATGTTGGAGGTGAAGAACATGGGGAAGAGGTAGAGGACCCAGGGCTGCTTGATCGTCTCCCAAAGACCCTGGAACTCGGTCTGCCACGTCGGGCTCTTCATGAGGATGACCTTGGTGCCGTCCTCGCGGATGACCTTGTCGGCATCAACAAGGAGCAGGGAGAGGAACAGGCCACAGAACATGAGAATAATGAAGGCGATATAGGTGCCGTCGGTGACGGGGCCCGCCTTCTTGTGTATATTTTGAGCAAGAGGAATCTATACCAGGTCGAGTCAGCTTGACGAGTTCCTTCTCATCCGCACACAAAAAAACCCTGCATAAAACGAAACAGCATCCTATCAAAACTCACCAGGGAACCAATAACACCACCCATGTTGAAAATGATCCAGAACCACGAGATGTAGCGACCCTTGGCGTGCTCAGGAGGGTACGACATCATGATGGCACCCTGGGCGGTCCAGAGCAGACCAGCGCTCACACCGGTCAAGGCGCCGGCGAAGACGACGAAGCCTTCGTTTTGGTTGTGCGAATAGGACAGGAACGAGGCGCTGTAGAGGGTGTAGCCGACACCACCGAGGGCGAGGGTCAGGCGAAGGCCGAGACGGTTGGCAAAAGTACCGGCAAAGAAACCGACGACGGCGAAGACGGCGTAGAGAGTGGCATTGGCCTTTTGCTGGGCGCTGGGGTCGACCTGACCGCCGCCGCCGAGACCACCAAGAGCGTTGAACATGCCGGGGCAAAGGAAGCACACGATGGAAACCATGAAGAGCTGCACCTTGGGCGAAGCATACCAGAGCTCACGGTTTCCGATCTTGAAACCCTTGTAGATCCATCCGGCGGGACGGTCAACGACTAGAGGTTCATCGGTGGGGTGGCCATTGGTGCTGCTGGAGTTATCGCCGTGGGTTGTTGCGGCGCCCACGACCTCGGGGGCCGTCTTCTCATCAGACATTGTGGCCTTGTCTCTTCTTCAGTGTTGCTTCTTCCGGTTATTTTCTTTACCCAATTGCCTTCTACCCGAGATACTGTATCTGGGGAGGTGGGGAGAAGAAGAAAAAAGATCAAGACTGATCGGAGGGGAGGGGGGGGAAGAAAGGAAAAAGAGAGTCTCAGTGAGAAAAAGAAGGGAATTCCGAAGGAGAAGAGGGATTGTAGGTAGTATTTGAATCTCAAGAAAGGGCCCTTTATGCCGATCCCCTTGCTAGCACTCCGTATTCTGCAGGGGTCCAAGCCAGGTGGCCCGTGGGTGTGTGTAGGCCAGAAGGCCTAGACGAGGAAAAAATAGAGTACGGAATACGGAGTACCACTAGTAAATTGTGGAGGTGATACGGGACGTAGTAATCAGTACGGGGAGACGAAACGGAGAAAACCCAAGGTAGGATTTGATTCCCAAAAGAACGAGCGAGCCCAAGGGAGAGAACGAGAACAGAGAGAGAGTAGGGGTGGGTAGTACGGAGTACCACCACTAGTAGAAACACGACCACGGAGCACCAGAAGGGGTGTGGTAGAAGAAACCCAGCTGGATGGTAGCAGAAGGGCAGGTCCAAGGTAACAGCGAGCTAGTACGGATTACAGAGTAGTCCACTCGTAGTCGCCATGGCAAGGTAGTATTGAGTAGTCCAGCTACCACTACGGAGTACTACGTGCATGTAGTAGCACTGCTAGTAGTATGCTCCGTGTGTACGGAGTATGGGATGGATGGAATGGGGTGCCATGGGCAAAATCCACAAGGCTACGTGACAGCCGATAGGTGAGACACGCGAACGAGGACAGCCGCACGCACCCGCAAATAGAAAGCGAATGGCCGGGTTGGTTCAGTAGCCGGTATGGAGTGCTGCGTGCAGTAGTACCAAGCAGTATCCCGTATAATGCCACTTTAGATCACTATAGGTAAGTTAGTAGTAGTAGTAGTAGTTATCAGACGCGAGCGGGCAGCAGTGCAAAAAGAATTGGGTCGACCGACCTTCAGTATCTCCCAAGCCAAGCCAAAAGATACGGGAGGTTTTTTTTCCTTCTTTTTCGAGACATGAGGTCACAAGAGAAAGACATGACATGTTTTTTTTCTTTCCCTTTGCTCGCAACCCATTCACAAGGTGGCAATTACCTCTAATTCACCGCTTTCAAGTGCAAGTCAAAGCCGGTGAATCAGAAGCGTCCATCACCTTGTCACATGGCACAGAAGAAAAGGATTAGCCACTCACATTCTACCCATAGATGTTTTTCTTGCGATAACGGAGGAGCGGACATATCACACGCTGTTGCGGCGTAGATCAAGAAGGGGGGGGAGGGGTCCAATAGAATGGAAACGGTATCAACTTTGCATGTTGGAATGGATAACCGATGGTGTGTGTGTGTGTGTGTGTGGCGTGTGGACGATGATCTGACACGAAGCGGCGTGCAGAGTTGGTTCCATTTCGCATTTTGCGTTTCGTATTCTCGACTTCCAACGAGGGGAGATGAAAAAAAAAAAAGAAGGCGGTTTCGTTCAGAAGGGTCCAAGGTACCTATCTGGGTGTATCTGGGTGACAGGCAGGTCGTATTAGGTGGTAAGCATGGACCCTGACAAGCTTAGGGAGGATGTCCCAACAAAGTAGGTACTGGCAGTTACGGATTACAGGTAGGGACGTACGGAGTACATTGGGTGCTCCGTATTCCTACCAGGAACCCCCTGGCATTCCTTGGTACCTGCTACATACATATGGTACCTGTTAACCATCTTGTTCTTGATGCGATTACGGTATTCACCATCACTGCGCTTTACAAAATTAGGTACATTAACAAATCTTTCCTCATTGCCTATCCAGTGACATTTTCCTCGTCAAAGAGCCCATCTCTACGGAGTACGGAGTACAGAGTACATACAATTACCCCGGATCGCAAAATCTCCAGAAACAAGCAAAAGCAAAACGATCAAGAAACTCTTCTCGAAAGGACCGAATGCCACGCCCTGCTGATTGGTCGTGGCTCCGCGCGGATCGTTTGATCAAGGTCCCCTCCCCTCCCCTCCCCTCCCCTCCTCCCCAAAATGAAAACTCCCCCCCCCCCCCCCCAAATTCCAAGCCCAAAGCTTGCCGGCGTCAAATTTCTTGGTCGCATGACCACACTACCTGCCAAATAATCCTGTTGCTTTGAAGTAAAGAAGAAGAAAAAGAAGGAAAATCTCTCTTTGCAGAAGCTTCTTTTGGAATAGATGACTGGTTATGCCGTCTGAAAATTATTTGTGCATATAAGACATCTGCTTTTTTCTTTTCTTCCATAATGTACGGCCTGAAAATAGATTATAAGCTGCTGATAACGAGATATGAAAAAGGCCATTGAAAAAAGAGGACCAAGTTTCGCACCCGTGGCTTATCAAAAACCCCCAAGGGTCCAATCCAGTCCCGATCCCTCCCTGTGCCAGCACCCGCCCAACACCCGCCAGTAGCGGTAGGTACTAACTGACTTGGCCTTGGAGTCGGACCCGTGCCTCTTCGCTCTTCCGTTCCCCCTCCACTCCCACAATGTAACGTTCCTCTACCCGTGCGCTACAGCCGGGAGCACAGCAACCAACAGGGACAGAGCCTAAGAGCCCAGCAGACTACTAATCGGCCGTACGGAGTAAGCATTGGGAGGAAAAGCAGCGATTCGCTATACCGACAGCCAGGTGCAAGCAAGCAGCACTCCGTACATATCATACGGAGAGTACGGAGTAGGTATCTGGGGTGCAGCTCCGGGCTCTAGCCTTCTTTGCCATCCACCCACCTACCCACCCCTCCACAACGTCGGAAGCCCGCCATGCCATGCCCAAAGCTAAATAAATCGTGGCGAACCAGAGAAAAAAAAACCGTTAATGTTGTTGTTGCATCTGAAGAAAGAAAAAAATACCCTATCAGCAGAACACCAAAAAAAAACAATTCAGCTGGAGTTAGCCCAAAACTCTATCAAGATAAGAAGAGTCTCCTCACACCGGCTTTAGCCCCTCCCCGGATATGAGCAACACCCAGAACGAGGTAGAATGACCGTCCAACTGTTGGTAACTTCAGAGCCTTTACTCCATATTCCGTAATCTGTACAAAGCGATACTACTACCACTACTGCCACCACTGTACTACCCCGCTGGCACAGCTACGATGATACGCCATGTAACCCACCAAGTCAAAGAGAATAAAAGAACCATTCCGCACGCACATGCCAGACGTCACGAGTCTGCAACGTGCTCGAGAAAGTTGCATTTCCCCTTTTTCCTCCGCCATGCCCCGTTGCATGCAAGTAGAACTAGTACAGGTTGCTACACACACACACACACACACACACACACACACACACACACACACACACACGAGCGAGAGCTGACCTGGGAGGAACCAACGATTTTTGTTTTGGGTCAGGGCTTCCATAGAACAAAACACCCTTTGCCACGGTTGTTTGTGTCGCCCGGGGCCCACGTGGAAACTGGCAGATACTAGTACCAGTAGGCACAGTACCGTATAAAACGTATCGGTTTGCATATGATTTAAACCCTCTATATTAACATAGACATGGTACTGCCAACAACCAACCGCATCGACTGTTTCTAATTACACCCTCACTCCCTCAGCATTGAGTACGGAGCAGCTGACACGGTATTAACTAACTAGACACTGACTTTTAAAACCCCCCTCGACCTGACACCAAAGCGCTTCGACTCACGCCGCCATATTTCAACCAACCGTCAATTTCTCTTCTTCTTCTTCTTCTTCTTCTTCTTCTTCTTCTTCTTCTTCTTCTTCTTCTTCTTCTTCTTCTTCTTCCTCCTCCTCTTCTTTGACGCCACAATCACACGTTGATTTTCCGCCTAGTTACCCGGTTGAGACCCCACCGGAAACGAGCTATCCGTCCCCGCCTCTCCCCCTCCTCTCCCCCTCCTCTCCCCACATCCCTCCTACTCCCCTTGGTCTGCTGCCAACCCTTCTTTGTAGATCAGCATGTTACGAGTATAGTCACTGTGGTTTGAGCAAAGCAACAATGGATAGCATGTCATGCGCAAAGACGCTGGCACTCTGGTGTTTGACTGTTATTCTTGTTATTCTTGTTTCCATTCATCTTCCTCTTCTTCCCCTATCGACTACCATATACGTGTAAACCTTCATCCAATGCAAAATTACAAGCCAAGGTTGGCTATGCCATGCCACATTGCATCATTTGACCACAGTCATGGCCATATTCTTTCCGAACCTAAAGCCTGGGGGACTCATTGGTCCTGAAACCGCTAGTCATGTCCCTCCCATCGATTGATGAACGCCGACCAAACAACTGTACAACCCATAATTGTACCCAAATACCAAACAAAAAAGGGAAAATCAAAGAATCACACCTGACGCCACCAAACCGAGTGGTTCCCCCAATTGACGCTTCCAAACTTTTACTATCCATTTCCATCCGAGTGTGTTGTGAGAAGTTGAAAAAAAGAAAAAAGACAAGTGCGCCAAGACTTTCATATACCATGGGCATCGAAGCCAAGATGTCCATCTGCACAAGATATTTGCATGCTTGTGCCGTTTCGCTCAATGTTGAGAAAGTCATTTCCGAAGTTTTAGGAGAAAGGGGAGGGGAGGGAAGGTGTGCATGCGTTGGGACTGCCAACACACAAAACGTATTTCTTAAATCGGGGTATCAAAAAGAAGAAAAGATAGGCAATAAAATGTTGTGCAGTAGATGTGCATGTGTATGTATCTGTCGTTATCGGGATATTCAAGGTGTCTCATGTTTGGGCTGGCGCATGACTGCGATCCCGGGACATCCAGCCAAAAAGTTCATTTCGCGAAGTTGGCAGCCCAGCTACGAGTGGTGTAGATGGCTCGACAGGAGTGCGAGGTGCGGTTTCGCGAGGTTCGAGCTTCAAGCTCTTACGGTAGTTTGTGTACTGAACATTGCCCTTGTCGCTCTCGCGGACTCTAGTTATCTGCGCCGAGAGCCAATCTTGCAAGTCGCGGACCTCGGTCAAGCGATAGGGAATTTGGAAGCGTTGCAGTTCGCCGATGATTTTGGCGGTCCTCATGTGCTTGTCGAAGTTGACCAATCTAAGGCCACTTCCTCTGCTGTTGCGTGTCTCGTCACCTAGTGACATCTGCTTGGTAGCTGGGTTACCGATATCGACGAAAGTCAAATCTGTAAGGTACATTCCAAGGAATGGAAGGCAAGGTGGGACGTGGTCGTGCAGGCGGGTGCGGAGGACCTTGTTGTTCTGAGATGGCTCGACGAGCTTTTGTAAGTTACGAAGCACCTCCTTTCGCTTGGGTGACACCGTGTCCCAAGTCTTCCTCAAACGGTTAATGGTGCTACTATTCAGGCTGCAGATGATGGCCATCAAACCATCGTAGTTGTGCAGCTCGAGGCATTGGTTGGCAATCTTGATCCACTGCTTGATGACAGCAGCGCGCTTCTTGATCTCCGAGTACTGGAGAATTGTGTCCGCCACCAGGTTGGACAGATCCGTCGACAATGATGACATAGCCTTGACATTCGGAGCGTCGACGCCACCGTTTTTCATCCACTGAGATGCCAGAAGCTCCTCTGGGAGAATAGAACAAAAGACGTCCATCTGCTTTAGCGTAATCTGACGGGCAATCTCGACAGCGTCGAAGTCGAGAATGGTCGGGATATTACCGCCGCTCTTGAACGAGTTCAGCATGTTTTGCTGGCTCTTGCTCACAACAGGCGAGGGAAGCGGGGTGTCCGCGGGGACCAGAGTAGCGGCAGTGGCCGTCTTTGCCATGGAGGAAACAAGTCGAGGCACCAGGGATCCTTCGCCAGAGACGCGCTGAGCGAGCTCAGACAACCGAGGCCCCGCTAGCTGCAACACCGTAGACAGCTTGCTCTCGGCAAAGGAAATGATCAGGCCAAGCGCTTCTCGGTCAGTGCTGTCACGCCAGTGTGTCTCCAGCCAGCCCTTGAAAGCGTTGTATACGCGCAGACGAACAGGCCCTGCCATATGAGGGCTCTCGCTCACATAGTCAAAGCGGTCAATCAAAGCTTCTGCCAGCTTTGTGGGTGTACAGAAGAGCCTGAAGGTGAGATAAAAGGCTGACACAAAAGTGGCATCAGGCGCGGCTTCATGTGTGGTGAGGCGTTCAACCAGAGCTGGGAGGGAGCCGCCAACTACATGGCCTTCGTTGTTGAAGATGAGCTCATGAGCATAAGTCTTCTCAAGGAGGCGCGTTTCGACGTCATCGTCAGAGCTAGTAGTAATGCTCAACTCCGACATGGAAGGTTGGTTGCGAGGCTGAAGAGTATGCTCAGGGGTAGTAGCCCGTGTTGAGCTCTGGGATATCATGCTTGTCTCAGAATCGTGACTCGGGTAAGCGACGCTGCTGCCAGCACTTGAAGCCACAACGCTATCGAAATGCGAAGCCTGGTATTCGGTGTCTGAAATATCGGATCGTTCGGCGGGTGGAAGAGAGGTTGAAAGTTTTGGGAGGTTGCGCGATGGGTGGTTATGCGTTTTTCCACCAACAGTCTTGTTTTCTTCTTCTACAGCAGAGCCATCCCTTGAGGGAGGGGTCGAGCTTTCGGGGATAGCATGTGCTTCTTCCAGGTTGAACTTGGGCACGTCAGGCAGAGGCTTGTCAGTACATGTGGCAGTGAATCGACGGGGTCCGGGGGTTGATGAACCAGTAGTCGGTGTAGACTCTGCGATGCTGCACGTGTCGGACGTTTTCGATGCGACGGACTGCTTGCGCTGACACTCCCTCGATGCAACGTCCAGGATGTCGAGTTGTATCCCCACGTCTGCCGTCTCCGACTCAAACTCGAAATCACCTCCACGCTCGATAGCCGTCTTCGTCTTGGCTACACAATCACCAGCAGCTCTTACGCAGCCTGCTGCTGACGCCAGCAAAGTCTCGCTATCTTGTGGCAAAATCATCTCAGCGTCCTCGGTAATGGAGTGAAGGAGGCCATCGCGAGCCGCAAAGACGAGATCATGAATACGCTCAAACATGGCTGTACGAGCCTGGCTCAGGACATCCAACCCGAGACTGGTGTGACCGCAAACGCCATCAATGACCGTAAGAAGCTCGGCACCGGCCGTAGCACACTCGCGGATAGCAGCCGCAAGCTCGGGTTGCGATTGAGATTGGAATTGCAGGCGTCCGATGAGCGAGCCAATGTGTGACAGAAAGGCGTCATGGCTGCGAACCAAGCGTTCCGAAGCGAGATGCTCGGGTTTTGAGCAGTGTGAGGGGCCTGCGAGGGAAACCCGATGCGAGATGCTTGAGAGGCGGTTCTTCGAAAACTGAGGTGACTCGCAGTCTCGAGGGGGAAGATTCATGGCAGAAAGGCGTTTACTTAGTGGTAGCGGGAAAGACTGAGCGACATCCACAGAGTCCGAGGCTGCCATGCTCGTGTTTGAGGAAACATCCTCGGGTGTCGGCATGGGCACACCACTTGTTGTAGCTTGGTCATGTCCGTCGATCGACATTCTGTCGGCTGGCGGTGTTGGGGGGATGGATGCCTCTTCGGCAACAGTGTCCATCACCGTTACCGAAGGTGGTGTGCGAGCCTGGCGGTCGAGCTCAAATGTGTCCATGAATCTAACACCCTTGAGAACAATTCTGAATGCTTTAAGGATCATCTCATCGACGATATCGTTAATATCCTCTTTGGGGTCCAGTGTACCACGCTGACATTCCTGTAGTCGCTTCACCGTCTTGACTAGCGAAGAGAGTTCAGACATGAGGGACTTGCGACATTTTCGAAGAGGTTCGCTCTTTTGAACAGCGTGCGACTCTCTGCTTAGGCAATTTGTGTGTTGCTGAGCACATGTGTCAGTTGATGCACCAATTGGTAGCCCCGGGTAGTAGCTCCAGGTGTGGTGAGTTTCACGAATGTGTACTTACAAGAAGGAAACGAACACCGGCGACAATGCCCTTCATGAACTCTTGGTTGCCGAATATCTCGCTATCATTGACCGACGTGCTTCGTAACAGATCCCAAAAGTTGAGCAACCCCTTGAGCAAGTTCCTCATCTCATCAGGTTCATACGCTTCGCAGTAGTTGGTCGGTAACCAACCCCTAGCCCCCGAGGCCAGCAACGTCCCGTCGGCCCAACCGTTGGTGTGAATAGAGTGCACCAAAACAACATCTCCCTCGTCGAGGGGTAACGTAATGCTCGAGTCTGTCATAGCATAAGTGGGGTTGAATGGGTAGAAGGCCCGGAGGAAGTTGTGAAAGATCGGAGGAGTCTGGACCTCGTCCAGAAGGTCCTTCTGAGAGTAATTTGGAGTAGCCGGGGGTGTCATCTCGTCTTTATGATGGCTCTGGCTATCGTAGGGTGAATCATTAAATGTGTAGTTGGATTGGCCCTTGAGTGTAAGAGGAGCCACCTGAAGACTGGCTCCCATCGGCATACTGCTCAGCATTGCGATGGGGGCAAGCAACGAAGCTTCCAAATCATTGGACGGGTGCGCCAGGTAGAAGTCGAAGTCCGGCTTCGCCCTCTGTTCCTGTCCCTTGTACGCCAATGCCAACTTTCAATGGCTTGGTGTCAAAAAAGAAGAAGAAAAGGAGAAAAGATGCGGTAAAAGTGGCCTGGGGAATTTAGTAGTAGAGATTCAAAGAGAACCTAGGTCTTGGTCAGCTTCTTGTTTTTTGAACAGGCAAATCTGCAAGTTCTGTGGATGGAAGTGGTGATAAGCAGCCAGAGGGGGCTGCTAAGGTAGACAACGGGTAGCGGGTAGTAGTGGTGGTGGTAGTAGAGATCAGCGGGAAAAAGTGACAATGGATGAAATGGTGACGCGACAAGGCTGGGAATAGGTAGCAAGTACTCCGTACTAAGGTAGATAATGCAATTGTTGGAAGCTGCCATCCAATGGGTTGAGAGCACCTGCAAAGCTGGAATGTAGGGAAGTCGACGGGAAGGCGGGATGGGGATGTATTAGTGCAATGACGTCCACGGGTTCCAGATTCACCACCACGGCAAGAACCAGCTGCAGCTCTCGCTACTGCCTAGGGCCCCTGGGTAGTAGTAGGTAGGTGGCTCTAGAAATGGCACACACCGGTAACCCGCTCCAACACTATTCCCGCCACTCAAAGGCTTTTTTTCTTGCTTTTTTTTTTCTTCCTTTCTCTTCTCCTGTCATGTGCTGTGTTGGTGTGCAAGCCATCGATCGCCCTGGGGAAGGGGGTAACGTCTTTGGGCTGGATGGATATACTAATGCTAGTACTAAGACTAGGAATAGTAGTAGTAAACTCACTCACCTCTATGCGGCGCCTAAGCAAATATGTCGTGCAAGCTGCAGTTGCCCTCTTCGGTCAAAGAAGAGCAGAGAAAATATGATTCGAGATACTAGACAATGTATAAGTGTCCACCAGGCCGAACTATGCCGAGCCCAAAGCAGTCCGCGATACGATCCTCAATGGCCCCAGCGATGAAGTGTCGGTGTAAGCTGCAAGTTGAGCAGGGTCCAATCCTGAAAGATCTAGGCGCAGTTGGTAAGCACAGCAGGGAAGGTGAATGCTGCGTCGGGTAAAGATCAAGTCGTATCGATGAAAGGCGTTGCTAGTCGTATCAAGGTTGTTGGTCACGGTGTCTTGTTATGTCACCAGGTTGTGTACGGAGTAAGTAGTTTCGAGTGTGTTGGTGGTAACAGTGGTGATGATGATGCTGATGATGAAAGAGAGAAAGAATAGCAATGGTCCTACCCCAGAATCGACAGAGGAAGGAATGGCGAGAACAAAATGTCAAGAGAGACTAAAGGAACAGGCAACCCTCGCAAGCAGGGGTCAAGCTACTACATATAATATGTAATATATGGGAAGCAGATCTCTCAAGACTCCTCCTTGGACATTGACACTCGTTCTAGGTCCATTGACGGCTGAGCAAGGAGACAACGGCACTCCGCAGAGCGCCGGGCCTTCCTATGCCTGTCTGTTCTCGCGGATACATAATATTACCCGAATAGCTTTCCAGCTTTTTCGTTGCTCCCCTGGTTCATCCCCACCCAGCTAGACCTTCCGGACGTAGTGCTAGGTAGACGCCACCACCCCTTATCACACTCCCTTTTCCCACCCCTGGCTTGCCGCGCACAGCCAAGAGAGCTTTTTTGTGTTGCCTTTATACACCGCGTGCACGAAGAAAATACTCGGTTGACCCCCTGGGTGACGACAATCCCGCCAAGGTCCACCGGCTGGCTTGCCATGCATGGCTCTTGCAAGGAGACCTTGAGGGTGACGGGCAAGGGGACGCTAGTCCAGTGGGTATACTACTACCGGATAGCCAGGGGTTGGTTGGCTGGCTCAACTTCAAAGCAGGGGTGGCCCGGTTTGCCAGTGCTTAGCCCGAGGAAAACTTCTCGAGTACGAGCACAACCAAGACCATGTACCAAGACCATGTACCAAGACGAAAAAAAAGCACCCTGTCCATCTCTCCCAGAGTCGAGTTTGCGCATCAGCTAAGCGACAACTGGGGTGGGCGACATCGTCGGTTTGGGCTGCCACGCGGGACATCCCCCAATTGGACACTGCGAGCTTCCCAGCCCAAGTCGCGCCGGTATTAATCCCAGCAATCGTTCGAAAGCTCCCGCCCTAGGCGATAGTAAACCTGATCCAGGTAAGTCATCATTAAGAACAGTAAGGTCATTTTGAAAGTCACGAGGTGTTGGAGGCGATATGTGCCCAACAGCAGTAGAATCAGCAGTAGCAATACCGGTTACTCGATACTCTATTCCGTCTGTCTATTGATGTGCGTATAGGACAAATCAACAGCATGTGATGAGTATTCAACCCAACACGGGGCTCGAAAGATAGAGGCCCAGTCTTGGTGTGAGTTTTCATACAAAAGGGTGGTACATACGGAATTCTACCCTACCCTACTACTGATATGGAGCACTCCGTACTTCGTACGGAGTACGGAGTACAGTACCTACATAGTATTTTCTGTCCCTAACCAGGTGACGTATGAAACCACTTTACAGAACACACGCAGTCAACGATCAGTTGAGATGTTGTTTGACTTTGGAACAATTACTCCGTACCACTCCCTAGAATCACTGCCATGTATCGACAACCATCCTGACGTGTCCCTCCGGTCAAAAAGTACATAGTATGTGACTAATGTTATAACTCGCGGAATCACTTTCACTTGCATAGGGTAATGCCTCGTCACTGCAAGCGATGGCATCCAATCAGCCTATAGGAATCGATGCATGGGGGGGGGGGGGGGGGGGGGGGCGCGTACCGGGACAGTCACACACCACTAACTCAGCTATGCCACGGACAGCATGTTGACCCGCCATCGGTGATGGGTTGCTTCGTGCTACTGCCACATGTGGTAATGCCGCATGGTTATAACGATTGCTTCAACGTTGGCATCATGGCCGAATTGGTACATAGTAACATAGTAACACGTTGTTCACACACGACCAGAGCCACCAGACGGGTGCGCACTTACTTGGTACTAATAGTAGTAGCAACAGTGAGTGAAATCAGTCACTATTGAGTCTTGGTGTCGGGGAAAGCACCACAACAATCTAAAACATAGAACCATTATTATTAGGACATGACATTGAGGTATTGTGTTGCTTTTGGCAAAAAAGCATGTCGCTGATAGTAATTAAACACAAATACGATATGCGCATTGCAACTTTACTCGCACACATTTTCAATGGCTTTTTGGTAAATCCTATACTATGTATTTGCCCATGTCTCTAAGTTACGAGACACGTCGAAGGAAAAGGTCCGAAGTAGGTTTCGTCAGAGCCGTTGCGCTACAGAGTACACCACGACACTTTTGTTCCAAGCGACCAGTACTCCGTAGAAGCAGTAGAATTGTAGTAATTACGGAATACTACGACATGTATCCTGTACTACTACGCACCTTGGTAGTATGTACGGTATGTACCTATCAAGGTACAGTAGTAATAGGGCTCCGTACATGGTGGCACGATGGTTCACACTAAGCCTCCGCTGGTGCATCAATCTTTGCTTTCCCTTGATAGTGGTTGCCCTTGCTTGGAAGCCTATTACCCCGAATAGCTGCGATGCTTGGGTAGCATCAATGAGTTGAGCAATAGGCGTCTTACCCGTCACCTTGCTGCTCGTATTCCAACGAGGACAGACAACAAACCTTCCGACTGGAGACCCATCAGTATTCACAATCGAAGGGTATTGGCTGACTGGCTCTCCAAAGGTAATATTCATTGCCTTTTAGCCGTCGGCTGCAGCAACTGATAAAGCTGGAGACGGCGGAATACAGGACCTGGGACATTGTCACATTGTTCAGCCATCCACCGTTTCGGTTACCTGCTTGCGAGCCACCCGCTGTTCGTCATGGTAACAATTACTACCCTCAGGTATGATGTGATTGATGGACTCAATGTGACGAAGTGAGCAGTTGCATGGAAGCGCCTATATTTTCTGCGTACCTACCCGATCGCTCAGCACCTCCTGCTGCGGAGTACGGAGTACAACCCTCCTGGGTTTCATTCCTGCGAATGCACCTGCAGTAAGCGGCGACCTCGCACCCTGAGGGGGCAGTACTCCGTACGAAGCACCCAGGGCCTATGTACGGAGTACGGAGTGTAGCATTTTATAGCTCAGTAGGTAGATGCCTCTTCCCTTGAGTTTCCCCAATTGGAGTAAGAACTGTTCTCATTGGTGTTTCCTCACCCGCAAGCTTCGTGTAGCACATGCAGGAGCCGTGACGGGCCTCTGGCGCGCTTTACGCACAGCACCTGCCACTTGCCCACCCACTTGCGCGCCGCTGATGTGGGTCGACTCGCCGAGGCCGGTGTCGTTCTTTCTTGCTCACTGCAATAACATGCTAGCAGCTAGGAACGAACCACGCAGGACACGGCTAGTTTCCAATCAACGGACAGGCAAGCAGGGTCGAGGCGTGACGACTGCACCTTCCGGGATAACCCCCCTACGGTTCTACCCCTGACTCCCACAGCCTTTTTTCAATTCGGGAAAACACCCGACCCGGGGGAAGAGCAACTCCACCAAAATGGGCATCTACCTACGATGGAGACTCTCCCATGGCCAAATAGAAATCATCATCACCTTTTGCGCGGCTTTATCACATTCGGCTACTACTCCACAATGGCCGACGTCTTCAATCAGCGCATGTAAAGCCCTCTTTTCTCATTGAGAATAGTGGCGAGAACTTCATTTCCCCTCCCTCTCCTTCTTTTCCAGAGCCGCCGACGGCATGACTCCCAGCTCATCATACCCTATCCCATGTGGCGCCGCTTTGTGCAGAGTTTTCTGCCGCCGAGGTAACACCCGCCATCTGAGGGAGCTCTACGGAGTACGGATTACGGAGTACGCTACTGGTACTCCGTAGTAGCCGCTGCTACCTATTCGTGGACACCAAACTTATTTCCCTAACTGAGGAACTGTATAGTACTCCGTACTCTGTACTCCGTAAAGACGGACCTCGACTCTCCCCCACGTCAACCAAAGCTAGTATGGTGGGGGTAAGGCAATGATAGAAAGCAGCTCGCAATCTAATACCCTTGGTCGCCGACCTGAGCTAAACTACTCCGTACGAAGGGCAGGGTTGGTGACATCAGCTACCCCTGTACTCCTTGACGAGCGATTCATTCTGCCAACAAGAAAGGACGAATGTACATATGTGTGGTTGCGATTGCGATTGCGATTGCGATTGCGATTGCGACTATACTCCGCAGCCGGTTTAAACAGATATTGTATACCGATTCCTCTACTCCGTATAGCAGCCAGCAATTCGTCAAATGCGCTGGGATGCCGTATGTTTTTGCTGTGCGGATGGCGGCCGATTAGTAACAACACCCTCTGTCGATGCGTTGTGTACATATGGAGTACGGATTACAAAGTGTGCTCTCTATACTCCGTATAGGCACCTTGATTGCCATCATCTGGTAGACGGATGAATGTCCCGTCAAGGGCAAACACCTGAGTGCATGTCACAGTGTCACCAGGCCCAGACTTTCCCGGTCATTGGTGTTTTGATGCCTTCTCGACGGTGCTTTGTGTACGGATTACGGAGTAAGCTACTCTGATATCAGCGTGGCGGCCAAAGCAGATGGGGACCAACGACCTAACCAATTTTGAATCAAATAACACCGCGGAGAGGTCTGTCCTTTCCGCTAGCACAGAGCCTTGACGCAAAATGACTTTAGCGATTTCTTAGAGCTTGGCTGATATTTCCCTGCTGAGCAATGTACCTCCGGTCACTGCCTATACAGTCCTAAGCCTATGGAGTATGTACATACGGAGCACTTCTCTATACGACCCTCGTCAGACAGCGGCGTCGCTGCGGAAATCAGAGTGCTCACGCCCCGTCTATATTCCCAGGCTTCCCCGGATGAGGCCCATCTTCCGCCAGAAGCCTCGAGGCCACGCAGAGATCTATAGATACCAATAGGCCTATACCTGTACTTTACGGTGCCGTACACGTGTTATAATAAATGGCCCGTGGTTAATATCTGGTACCGAGTTTTCTGTACCACTGCATAGCCAGCTGGACAGAAACCATGACCGGCCACGCCACCGAATTCATCAATGAGAGGTGGTGATGTTGTACCATCGACTTACTGCCAACCTACTCAGTACCAAAGCTTCGGTTCGGGCAGACCAGGGCTCTCGATGATTGGAGTGCGTTTGGCCGTTACACATCGGCCAAAGGTGAAACCTGAGTGTAGCTCGTTACCGTTGGCTTGGTGCGCCGCAACCTGCCGGAACACTGCCTCTCTTCCGCGGTAGCAGACTAGAGAAATCGAGCGTTGGTTCTAATAAATGATCAACCAATTCCATGGATATCAAATCACGTTACCCGAGTTGCATGTGGCCGTCTGAGTGGTTAGTACCAAGCATACGGAGTATGTACAGTACTAGTAGGCTCAACATTCTAGGTACGGAATACTATGTACTGCATGTATCTTCTCTCTCCGTGGATCCGAAACATTTGCCTCGACGGCTTCCCTTGCACAACTTCGCATGGGCCGGGACGTGCTTCAGTTCGTCTAAATATTAAGCCTAGGTTAGAACGGAGCTAATCCTCATTCTAGCCCCAGCAAAGTGGTTGCAGACCACAGAATACCTACCATACGGATTACGGAGTACGGAGTACTCACAACAACAACATAAAACAAACAAAAAAGCAAAAGGAGTCTGATGACGCTTGCACTAAACGTATGCAAACACATTTTTATGAAGGGAACATTGAAAGGCCCTCTATGATGACATTGGGCGCATTTGACATGAGGTAATTTCTCCAATACTACCTATCGATATCAGACTACGGAGTACATCTCACCTGTGCTACGTATTACTATGTACTACGGAGTACAGAGTTACTACATACTTTATACGTATGCAAATCTTGTGCACGGTGCTACTACTAGGTAGTACTCCGTAATACTAATGTTCTCCCTCTGGGGCCCATGGGAAGATCCGATGCCAGGCTTGCACCAGGGTCGACAGGGACTACAAATTACCACTCTGAAACCATCATTTGGCCAATCCAGCAATCTTGCGTAGTTTTGGGTACTGTATTACGGAGTACTGCGTGCCCGGGGAGCATGGAGTTGACGATGTACTCCGCACATACGCAAGAGGCAAATCCCCGACGAAAGCGACTTTGCCTGATTGGCACTGGAGATAGGCTATCTTTGACGATTCGGAAGATGGCATCACAACAAACTTGTACAACTGGGCGCCTGTTTGCGAAGTCCACAGATGCACTTTAGAAGCTTGGCAATCATATCCACGGTTGCGAAACTTCCTCAGGGTACTTTGTACTCCTACCATTCTCTGATCCAGCACCTAACAATCGTTGCTTCATAAAACCTCCCTCTCTCACGATCGAGGGCTTTTCGTGGAAGCTGTACTCCGTACCCCGTACGCAGGTCAGATATAGATCAGCCGCGTTGCCACGAGTCATGAATTAGAAAATCCCAGTCTTGAAATCTTAACGAACCTCACGATAAGGTACTCCGTACGCAGGGCTGATGACCTGGAGGCCGAGAGGCAAAGTTTATCTGGCACAGTATCTTCTCCGTACATAGCACAGACACAGGCGTATTATTACCTGGTCCGTGGGCCATGCACGGTAGATCTCCGCCAACACCGCAGCAACGGCATGCAGGCACATGCATTGGATGCAGCACGGGGGCGCTGCAGATATTTCCCATGCTTGCCATGCCCTCCAAACGTTACTAAATGAGGCTGTTCGTGGCCTCCATGTTTCCTCGCAAACAGCCGCGCCTGGATATGATTACGTTTGCCTGACCATCCCAAAATTGGCCACCGAGGCGCCAGTGCCGCGGCCCTGGCTAGTGCATATTAGTCCCAGAGCCGTGGAACGATTGGGTCTCTTGCATTCCGAGACATTAAGAAACGGGGCTTGGGTTGGGTCTACGAAGGTCTAGGACCGCTAGTACGGGACGACATTTCAAATGTACAGATTGGTCGCGCTAGGGTTCCTCAGGTCGAATTTGGGGAGAGGGGGGGAGGGGGGGAGGGGGCTGTTTGCTTCAGATTGTTTCCTCCTTCCTCCTCCCCCCCCTCCCCTCCTCCCACCATCTTCCATCTTCCCGTCTTCAACCGGCAACACCTACTGCGTGCTCTGGATTATGCACCCTGGATAAGATATCTGGACGTCAGCTCATGCGACAACAGGATCGCACACTAAACAAAGTGGACTTGTGTCCAATGGAGCTAACCCGCTCAGAGCCCGGCTCAGTCCCTCAGACAGGAGTTCGCCAACAAGTGTCATAACATTGACATTGAGAGGGGGGTTAACGACTTGTCCTGTTCAATCTGGAACCTCACCTTACCTTGCCCTCATACGAGCGTGTACGCTCTATAGACTCTATACGAAGTACGGAATACGGAGTATAGCGTTGACAAACTCGTTCCTACAAGGCAAAGGCAAGATGGAACGGGTTTATCGGACCACGGAGTACGGAGTGCGGCATGGCTATGCACGCTTATTTGGAAATCTAGCATGTCGACGTAACATCGTGCCGAGGAGATAACTACGTGTGGCTTGGTTCCTACATAGTACTCCGTAGAGGTCGGGGCTACTACTATTACGGAGTTCCATCCGCTCCGCGGATCGCCGACTAGGTGGTGGGTGCGGCTCCCGGAAGACGGACGCCTTGGCCCTTGGGGCCCCATCCATGTTACTAGCCTCATGTGATGAAAAATTTCAGTGTCACATCTGATAGGCCGGCGCTGCGTACGGAGTACAGCCTGTATATTCCTTACGAAGGACGTACATACATGCATATTCACATCTTGCAATTACGGAGCAGTTGCTACTTGTAGTATTTACTACTGCTGTTAGTAACACTTAGTACTTGGTGGCGGTACGGAGCAATCGGTAGTAGTACTACCACATACGACTGAATATCTACCCTCATCTCGACCTGAGCAGGCCACTACAGGCCACTTGGTCTACTCTCCCCATGGAATACCTGCAGAGATGGAGTATAGGGGATGATCAGCAATGGAGCGAGAAGAAAAGAAGAAAACATTTTACGCAAAAACAAGGGAATGGAAAGACTGTGCTTGGCATCGATCACATCTGTTAGAAAGGCTTCCTTCGGAGGATCGGAGTACTCCGTAATATTCTGTATAGATCACTGGCCAGAGCGTTGCAAGGAGCCACCACTCATTACCTATGGGGTGGGGGGGCAACGGAGTACGCACCACTGTCATAATGCACCTGGTAGCATCGTACGGAGTATAGTAGGTTGAAGGATTCGGGAACCTTTGAGTTTGATGGCGGTGATCGCTTAGACCAAACTGGACGCCAAGTCGACGACTGTCTTCCGAGAAGAGGCATGCACGTATGTACTCCGAACGGAGTACGGAGTACATACGTACATAGTAGTACTACTACATGCGCGCCCCGTACTGGACATGAAGGACGGAGCACTACGGAGTACTACTGCTCTTACTACTACATAACACGGAGGTACATTGTAGTAGTGGTCAAGAATAATGAACAGGCCGAGGGATGCGGGCCGGGCCTGATGACGCCCGTCGTAGGGAGTAGCCCTACATAGTAGGCTCTAGGAAGCATCCGCGAGAACAGAGACCCCCTCCCGTTCCCCCCTCTACGCGCCGCCGCCGTTACAGTTCCAGGGCGGTGGTTTTCTTTTCTTCTCTTTTCGTATTTACTCTGTCTGCCTCTTTCTCTTTTCACCCCCTCGGACTCTGCTCACTCTATATGCTCTGGTTCACGCGGCAATACCGACAATGTCTTAATCATGCCCCCATCCTGCCGTAGTACTGGTAAAAAGGAGACGGCGGCCTCTGCGACGTAGGGAAATGGTGTTTTGCCCTCCTCCTCCCCCCCTAAGACAGGGCTAAACGACAGCCTAGGGATGCACTACGGTGAATTTTCGTAACCCTGCCGTCTCTCGGTGACATTTGCTGCCAACGCCTATTACTCTCGCGATGGCGGCTGCGGGAAGCCCCACGAAGGAAAAGCAAGCTTAAACTGTCGCCCAAAGTTCCCACGGCCAGTATGTAGTACTCTGGACAAAGTACAGTGGGCGGTGTAAGAGTGCCAACACGGAGTACTACTTACTATAATACTACGTAGCACTGTAGCAGTGCTCGACTCTCTAGAAAGCGTGTTGGGTTTAGTTCAAATTTGTCTGCTCCTCAATAACATAGACATAGCGGCTTGTTTCACCCATTGCATTGGGACGACGACGCTGTCAAAGCGCAAGGGCAATCAATGTCTTGGTTATTCTCTGCTCCCCCTTTGGTTCATGTGGTTTTTTCCCAACAAGTGTTTCGCAGGCGGCGGTGCCAAACACACCGGGGCCCTGCCAAGTAGTATGTACCATGCACTACGCAGATTTGGATTATCATTTTTTTCCGCCATGTTCCTTGGTCAATATTTTCGATTCATTGTCATCTGACACTTGCCGAAATGTTTGACTGTGATGATTTTAGTTGTAGAAGAAGAAGAAGGAGGAGGAGGAGGAGATAACACTACGAGGGGGGTTAAAAAGAAAGTATGAGTTGCCCTTTCCTACCCTCTTCCTCTCTACAATATTGAATATTGATAATTGACGTGGCGTAGACGTCGGGATGACGAGATGACGAACATTTTGAGGGACCATGCTTTCCAAAGAAGTAGAAAAAAAACGTACAGGGTAACTGCTCTACGCATGGATGGGTGGAATGTCTCAAGCGGATGGATGGCATAAATCGTGAGACCAACAACAAACCATCAACACACGATTTCTAGCTCTATTGGCAAATTGTCGCTACTCATACTTCATATCCTGCGCATATTGGGTAACTATGACTCCGCATCTGCCTCAGTATTCGATGTTGCATATGAGGCTTCTTCTACCCCGGGTCAAACTGCCTTGACTTGCATCAACCAAGTTGGAAGAGGTACAAAGACGCCGTTTCCCACTGCTCTAGCATGTCCCTTGGCCCAGGCTCGACGCATACCAAGGATCGTGGACTGGGATAAAGCTTTGCGCCCCAGAGCTGTCATTATTCAGAACGCACAGCCATGATGAAGCTTTTACCGAGAGACAACGCGCCCCCCCCCTCTCGCCTCTCTTCCGATCGAAATGGAAGTAATCTGGAAGACCTCTCCGGGTCCTCTTGGGCCGGCTTGCGTGCGAGGAAGATCCTGGCTTGCTAGCAGGGCGCGCTCAATACGAGAAGTTGTTGGTTACGGATAGAGCGTGTGACCAGCCATCATGCGGCCCACCCTTTCTTGCTTGGGCACATCAAACCCAGGGAGTCCAAGGAACATGGACATAGCCGAGGAACAAGACAAGCGCCAACATCTCGACCCGAGGCCGACGTGTACGGAGTAAGAAGCAAGGAGAAGGGGCAGTTTCATACAATGATACGGGGTTGACTACGGAGCGTACATACGGAGTATACGGAGCGCCCTTCCGCTGACCAACTCGCCCTCATATCTCATACTATACGGAGTACGGAGTACTCGGTACTATACTTGGTACTACGCATTACCTACGGAGCATCCGCCTTGGTACTATTAGGGAGTACGCAGTGCAGACGGAGTACCTACACGCAATGCGCCATGCACCTGCATGGGGCTATACCTAAAACCTGGTACATTACTCCGTATGGTCTACGACATCGCTACCAATCGCATGGGACGATTCATGTATTCGGTGCGGAACGATTGTTGGTCGCTAGATGGGGGAGAGGACTGGGCTTCTCTCGTGTTACCACGGACCCGGGAGGCCAAGATTCGTTCCGAAGTGAGCAAAGGACCTTGAGCGGAGAGAGGAGGGGGAGAATAATACGGAGTACGGATGAATAGGGAATGAGCGGAGAGAAGATTGGGAGACACCTAGATTTCCGATTTGTTGGAAACGAAACAACCTGGTCCCAAGGCCGGCGAGCCGCCGACTGGGCTGGCAACGAATGCTTCTCTCCCTTTCTTTCTTATCTCTTACAGTATGGAGTAACCGGTACGGAGTACTCTCTCATTTGGATATTCTTCTTCCCTGCCCGTTGCCTGTCGCGTCTGGATGTTGGATGCAACGTCGGTCGCGCCCCTCCGCACCCATGTTGGTTCATGTTACGACTGACTTGGTTTTTTTTTAATTAAATTTTCTATTTTCTTGCTTCTTCCAATTTTGCCTCTCCATATCGAACGATTTCCTGTTTTTATGCATCAACGACAAGCGGCGGTATAGCGAAGTGTATTATACTTTTGAGCTTGGCGTCAGTCAAACTACACACACACACACACACACACACACTCACGCACTCACTCACTCACCCCTCCTCCTCTTTTTTTCACCGTCCTCGCTGAAATCCTCGCTCACAAACGAAATGCACAGCTGGGGGGCGAACCCGCGTAACGAACCGGGAATCACAAAAGACAATCACGACGAAAAGAACAAGCATACGAAGTACAGCATGGGCGGCTGGCTATCATGAGATATGGTTTTATTGGACATGGGTTATCATAATAAGAAGATCAAGGTAAAGACCCTGGCAAAAGGGAAAGAAAAAAGAGGATAAATCTCTCTGATATTGGTTCCTGGGCGGTTAATAATCTCTGGTTGGGGCTTCTTGTCAGGCTTCTCATGAAACTCACTCCTGGGCCCCTTGCCTGTCCCTGTTCACCGAACCAATTTTTTTTAAAAAAAAAACCAAGGAAAAAAAGAAACCCACATCTTTTTCTCCTCAACTTGGAACCTAACTCGTCAATCCGACACACGGAACCTTGTCGCCATGCTACATACATGCTACAATACGTACTCCGTAACCACGACCGCGATTCCGTTTGAGCCACCGCGTTCTGACAGCTGATAGCGGGGTCCGAGAGTCAAGGGGGCCCTTGTTCGACCGTTGGACCTAAATAAAAACATTAACCTTGAGTCTTTGACCCCCTCCCCGTCTCCCCCCCCCCGGGTCACTTTCAAGAGTTTGGATTGGGTTGACATGCCCTTTCTCTCGTTGCTGCCCTGCTCGCACACTCCGGGTCTACCCAGGCAATGTGTATTACTCCGTGACGCTCACTGTCCTAGCTAGGGCGGTCAAACCTCGGTGTGATGGATGCTTGCTTGCTTGTGATTGTAATGTTATTGTTGAAGGTGTCGCTTTCATCACTCCGTACTTTGTACGTGTTGCTACTACGGATCACTGCCATCTCGTACGCACCCGAACGATGTGGCCTGATCTACTCCGCAGTCACCAGTCTCTCTCTCTTTCTGCCTCGTGTACGGTGGAGACCCGAATGACTCGACCACGGAAAGAACCTGGCTTTGCTTGGGGAGAGAGATCCGAAGCCACCGAAGGGTAAATCGTTACCTGATTGTGCTGAAGGGATCATCATGTCCCATGTGGAAGAGCGGTTTTTCTTCCTCGCGCTGCCGCTGTTTCCCTGGCATTCCGCTTGCTCCTCCTCCCCCCCCCTCGTTCTCCTCCTACGAACTGTTTTGCGCTGCTGTGCCACAAGGTGGGGGAATCCCAAGTTCATTCAGTCCCAGACATGCATGCACGCATGCATGCATGGTTTGGATGCTAGCTCAGGTGAGCCTGTTCTTGGCTTGTCCCTGAAGGAGTAGAAAGGACGCGTGGATTGATATGCCGGTTTGGATACAAAGGCGATCGGCATGGTTGATGCTTGTCCCCCCCGCTCCCTCTTCCACCTCTCTCCCCCGCCTGGAACAGAAATGACTGGCCTGCTGCCCGGATGGGCAAGAAAGAAAACAGTCTGGGTACCGGAAGACAATGCGACATCGTGCCTCGGCCGAACGGAGAGCACGGATGACAATAGCCATGCCAAATGCCGTGGTGATGTATCATTATCATGAGACGAGGCGAAGAGATGCTCATATAGTACGTGGTAGCCGGAATGGGGCGGGGGAAAGGGGGGGGGGGGAGAAGGCCTTTAAACATGGAGGATGTGCCAGTGTAGGGAATGCATACATGCACTCCATACGAAGCATGCATGCTGATGTCGATTTTCCTGTACTCCGCGCAGGCAATTGACCAACTGCCGTTGCCGGGAATCCCCAGAATGGGATTGCTCACCTGACGGATGGCGTTTATGCGGACGGGACTGCCACGTGCCTTTCCGGTAAAGCCGTAGTGTTGGAAAAGAACGCGGGTCCTTTGCTGCAAGACTTTCCTTGGTGGGTGTGTTAGGGAGACACGTCGTCTCTACGCGGGGAGAGTGGTTGGGACGTTGATGTCGAATCCTGCAGTTTCTGATAGTATCGAGAGAGAGAGGCCATTATTAGCCTTGCTCCGCATCTTCAGGCCCTGGACGGGGCTCTGGAGTACGGATTATGGTGTGTGTGTGTGTAGTTGGGGACGTTATGTAGTCATAGTAGTGCTCGTTAGTGCGGTGCTCATCTCAATCTCGCCTGATGGCGTGGGCTCGACTGAGTCGCTGGCCGAGAGGGGCGGCCGCGGCCGACTCGTGGTCGAGATAGCGAAATGGCGTGACGGTGGGAGGGCTTTTCGGGTTGTGCCTACGGAATCAGCCACGGGAGTGTTGGGGACTGGGTAGTAACAACGTGTAGGATGGAGCCGGGCGCTAGAAGGCCTCATTTTCTAGCGGAAGAAGAAGAAGAGGAAGAAGAAGAGGAAGAAGAAGAAGAAGAAGAAGAAGAAGAAGAAGAAGAAGAAGAAGAAGAAGAAGAAGAAGAAGAAGAAGAAGAAGAAGAAGAAGAAGAAGGGGACGGGGAATACTAGACGAACAAACACTTGGCTGGCGGCGGTAAGCATCAGGGACAACGGGATAGGAATAACGACCGGCTTGTCGTTATTGCTGGATAGAGATTTGTGCGTGCACGATGGCCAAGGTCGTCTGCAGCCTATAATGTCTGGCTCTGAAGGACGGACAGTGGCGGTTCTTGGTGTCCGGCAAGTTCTCTCACGTTATATCCGTATAACGTGCTCTGCATACTATTTGCGAGGCGAGTGAGAATTTGCCTCTGCGTGAGGATGAGACGGGACGAGGTAGTGACGGAGAGTATCAGCCGCCGCCGCCGCCGTTGATAAAGGGGACACTCGTGAGTGCAGCGACTAATCGAGCAGTGGAGTATACAAATCGTAGTGACATCTCTTGGCCGGCGTAGCACACGACACAACGCCAAAACTGTCCTGTCCTATCCTGTCCATTCATTCATTCACTGGTGGGACAGCAACATGCTCAACACACAAACCGCCCGTAGAATAAACTAAACGTATATACCTACTTCTATTCAGCCCCTTCTCCCCCCCTTGTGCTTTCATGTCCTCTAGCTCCAGGCCTTACCTGGCTTTCTTTCTTTTCTCCTCGTTCCCATCTCCACGATCTTTTTGATACCGAGACGCGATGGAGCTACCCCCGTGTGTTCTGTGAAGACTGCCTCTGGGCCGAAAACGAGGGACAGGAGACACCGCACTCGGACACTTGAAGAAGGGGAGTATATCCCGCGTCTGCGCGCCCGCTGGGGGGGAGTTATACTCGGAACGGGATTATACTAGGATTGGATTCCAAAGGCGGCAAGTGTAAAGAGGCTCCGGCTGTGTGTGGGTGGTCATGGGGAAAAGGCGGTAAGATACACTGGCATTAACGTACGTGACTTTATATATAAAATACATGTTTGTTGGTATGCACCGGGTTTCTGTTAGGCCTTTTGCCTTGATATACCTGAAGCTTGTGTCTCTCCGCCTCATATATATATATATGTATATACGTGTATGATTAGGGCCCTATGGCTGGTAGTCGAATGCGGCATCCCCAGGCACATCTCTGCCCTCGACGGGGTTCACCTGCCTACTAATATCTCGTTCGGCAACATAGAGTCATCCGCCCGCCGCAGCTCCGGATTATCCTACGCGCACGTCTATCGTGGCGCGATCACGCACGGCCGCGTCCTCCTCGCTCCCTTCTCTCGAGGCCACCGCCCAGTTTACTAGAACGTCGGCACTTTGTGACGCTTTGAAGTGCAACGTACACCATGAGGTGGTGGTGGTGTTCCAGGGAGACTGTGCTTTACGTGAGGCTTGGATAAGGAGGGAAAGGGAGAGAGGACAGGCCCGGTTTCAACGGCTGTTATACAACTATGAAATGGACATCACAAGAGTCCATTGGAGATTCAGGGGTAAAGGGTGAATTATCAGTCGTGCGCTGTATGTAGATTCTTCTTGTATATACGTTTTCTTTTTTCTTTTTTAAACTATCACCGGTGCCCACAACTCTATCCCCACGGCTATGTTGCATGGCAACGCTCAAGCAGGACCTACGTGGATTATTTGTTACTGTAGTGTACTTCTTCGAATGGTGTACCGGAAGGACCAAGTTAGATCATGAGAGACGCCATAATGGTAATCTCTTGCTCAGGCCCCGTATGTGTACTGTAGACGGATGGGCTTGCGCTTGGGCAACGACACCTTGCCAGAATTATTGCAACCGCAGCAGCAGAAATGCCACGTGGCGCGAAAGGGCGCATGGACAAAACCTTCCCGCAGGCCTCTAGTGATCAATTCCGAAAAAGGGGAGAGAGAGAGGGGGCAAGAAAAAAGAAAAAGGTTTGTAATACGGGGGAAAACACGTAATGATGCATCCGATACCGAACGCTCTTTACAACATGTACGAATATGGGCGCCCGTGCTATTCCAAGTTTGACCGCCAACACTCAATGTAATAATAATGATAGAAGAAATGAGGGGGGCTTTCCCACAATGCGTTTACCAGTACTTGGCCCTATCATCGAGCAGAGTGTCTACAACTACAAGCTGTCAATTATCTGTCCTGGCGAAAGGAAACTGGCTGCAGCGAGGGAAAAGCCCAGGACGAAAGCCTTTCGTTCAGGATGCTATAAGTACGGTGGTTGTCTTCCTCCTTATTGCTCCCCTTTTCTTCTTCATCCTTTCTCATCATCATTCCTGCTTCTTCTCCTGTTTATTTCCTTTGTTCTTCTTTTCCTTTGTCTTTTGTCCTGGTACTTCTCCTGTTTTTTCTTTTGTCTCTTTCTTTTGTCATATTATCTAGTCTCCTTTCTTTTGTTCTTATCCTGTCTTTCTTTTTTATCCTGTCTTTTTCTTAATCTCTTCTTTTGTCATATTATCTTGTCGTCTTTCCTTTGTCATTGTCCTGTCTTTTTTCTTCTTACTATTCCTGTCTTTCTTTCGTTTTGCTCCTGTCTTTTCTTTTGTCATCATCCTGTTATTTCTTTTCTCACTATCCTGTCTTTTCTTTTGTCATATTTTCCTCTCTTTTCTTTCGTTTTGATCTTGTCATTTCCTTTGTTATTGTCCTATACTTTCTTTTGCCACTATTATGTCTTTTCTTTGTTATATTTTCCTGTCATCTTTTTTGTTACTATCCTGTTATTTCTTCTGTTTTCTTTGTCCTGTCTTTTCCTTTGTCGTTTTCCTGTACTTTCCTTTGTCACTTTTCTTTTGATTCTCTTGCCAAGTTTTTTTCCCTTCTAGGGTTTTTTTCTTGCTTCTCTATTCGTCTGTTTCTAGGTAGTCATTCCTGTCGTTTCCTTTGTCGTTCCTTTGTCATTAGTCCTGTATTTTTCTTTTCTTCTTTCTCTTCCCTTTGTCATTTTTCTGTTTCTAGGTAGTCAGTCCTGTCGTTTGCTTTGTCGTTACTTTGTAATCTTTGTAATTATTCCTGCTAGTTTTTTTCTTATTTTCCTTCTTGTCATTTTCTTGTCTTTTCTTTTTCTTTTTCTTTTTGCTGTATATAGCTGGCACCCTCCCTAGTGGTGGGGGATGAGAAGCTGGCCGCTTTGTATGGGCGCAAAATAAGGTTGGTTATTCGTGCCGCTCTGCGGCCCGTTGCTGTGTACATGCCCGCTCTCCTGCCGCACCCGAAAGTGTTCTTTTATCAACGGGCAAGTGCACTCAGCAGCGGATCAGACGTCCTTGCCTTGTCTGATCTACGAAATAGATAACAAAGCAATGGGCGTTTACGAAGATCCACGTGGTATACTGCACCTTACCTAATCCCAAGACCCTCCTCTCTTTCCCCAGAGTATGGGAAATATCAGGGTACTGGGTATCCATACTCCGTACATGCCTAGTACTACGTTCTGTGCCTTTGTTGGTTGTAAAAAGAGGAAACTCGGAGATTGAGGTTCGATACCTGCCGGCAGGCACTAATGCACGGAGTGTACAGCAACGAGATGTGATTGGACATGATGATTGCCCCGCCGTTGTAAGGCTGGGCGGCGCTAAGGAGCTGCGAATGACGTCAGGACCTGACGACGGTGCAGGCGCGATGATGGAAGGGCTGTTTTATTTTTTCCTTCCATTTTTTTTTCAATTACCGGGGCCACCGTGGCTGCGGCGGAGCTTGACACTTGCAGTAGTTTGAGAAGGGGAGGAGGAGGAGGAGGAGGAGGAGGAGGAGGAGGCGCATGTCACAGCAGCGGTAGTAGTAGCGGCAGTAGCAGCAGTCACACCCAAGCACCCACCTCCCTGGTCCTCTCCTCTCTATTGCGACACAATGACCCAATAGGTAGGTAGTAGGGTAGTATGTGCTAGTAGTTCAGCTGCATCTTTGATCTTTGACCAACCGTACTCCGTACCGCCGATGGGTGAATCTCCGTGATACTCCATCGTGGTGTACGGAGCACGGAAAAGTACTAGTAGCACAGCAGTGTTTTGTACTGGTAGCAGCAGCAGAGCTTACTCTGTACAATGGCAGCCCGAGTAGTAGAGTAGCTGAGAAGAGTAGTGCTGGCACTACCTACTATTCAAAAAAATATTCATCAGGAGAGATTGTCGCTACTTGACACCTGTTGGCCTGCATGCCGACTGCTAGTAGTACTTACTACTACTACCATACCTAGCAACCTAGAGTGGCCTCGACACCGAAAGGAGGAGGACAAGGAAGGGGGCAGATCTCCCGTTCTCGACTATTACGGAATCTACTACTACGGGGTACTACTACTAGTAGTGCTACTATTACTACTAGTACTACTAGCAACATACCAGCATGCCTCAGACCATTGCGAAAGGAGTCGACGCTACGCTGGGAGGAGCTAGCTCGATAGCATCATCATCATCGCTATCGATGCTACTACTCCCTACTGCTATGGTACTACCGATTACTACCGCTGCGACATCCTCTTTTGGATCCTTTCCTTCTCACATACCTTATTATATCCTATTTATCCTGCCTAGTCAAATCCCCTCGAGACATATACATCTCCATCTTCTCTCCCTCTTCTTCCTCTGCCCCCTCCCCTCCTTTCGGCCCCATTCCTTTCCCAGTCTTGCTCAATTCCCCTGCAAGCAGGACCCTGAGATCATCACATCCCCGGAAGCGGGATCTGCAGAGGCAGCTTTGTGTGCCTGAATCCTAGGTCGCGTTGTTCACGGAAAATATCCATCATCGGGGTTCTTCTCACTTGTCGTTGCGACACACATATCATACGCCTCCTACACAGTGGTCCATCTTCGATTTATTCATATTATCCTTTACATTTCTATCCTTTTATATTATTTTCATCTTGGCTGATATTCATTTTCCTCATTGTCGGTTGTGTAATTGGCTGGCTTCTTCACTCCACCGTACGGAGTACTGACGACATCAATTGCCCGCCATGGCCGAAGCCGCTACTGCCACGACCCAACCGCAGACGGAGTCTGTTACTACTGCTCCGAGTAAGCCCACCCGTTCGCATTTGGACATCCGTTGAAACGCGGCGTGACTTTTTTTTCTATCCCTTCTTTTGCTCTCCCATCCTCTATTTTACTTTCCACTAAATGCGCATTTTTTTTTCTCTCTCTCTAGCGACCTACAATCACTCCGTTCCCCTCAAATACGCCGATCCTCGATCTCTCCCGAGCTTTCCTTCGACCGGCCTTGCGCCCGATTCCGCCGCCGCCAGCGCCGCCGCCACGCTCGGTTGGCAAAACCAAAAATCCATTGAGCTCTGGAAGCCGGACAAGCTATCCTCCGCATCTGCTGCTGCCGTTTTGGCCAAGGATTACAAGATGGCGCCTCAATGGGAGCCCACGCCCGCCGCTGCCGGTCAGAAAGCTGCTTTGCTCGCCGTAGGATCGGCAAGTTCTGCTTTGAAGCGCCAATCGAGCACGCCGAGCCCCAAAGGCCAGCATGATGGGTGGGGGAACTCGGCAGCGACGCAAGCTTTTCATGCCAGTCGCCAGCAATCAACCAGTGGCCGTACGAGCACTCCTCTATCCCACGGAAACACTGCTGCGACGCAAGCCTTCAACGCGAGCCGATCGACGTCCACCCGCAATGTACCGCAACCCACGAGCTCGCCATCCCAGTCCGACAAATCGCTCATGGCTGCCAAAGGTGCCATGGCCATGCGCCGGCCCAGGGCGTCTTCTACACCGATTGAACCGCGCGATCACGAAACATCTGCTGCCAGGTCCAAACGCACGGCCAACGCTTTGAACGGCGCAAGTATTGCGCATCGCGCTTCCATGAGGGGTAGACCTACAGCCGAGGGTGGCGGTGCTGTTCCTGTTACGACCATGACACGCAACATGTTTACCTCGCATCCGCCAGTCAAGCCCGAAGTCGACGAAGCTACCGATGCGGAGCGCCTCCACCAGTCGGCTGTCGAGATGGCCAAAAAAATGTACAACAGACAGCAGGAGATGATCGAGCAAGCCAAAGTTGCCCATCCCGACGACCCGGAGAAGCACCAACCTACTTATCTAAGCCTCCAAGATGCGGCTTACAAGCAAGCCCAAGAACGATTGGCCAAGTTGCAGGACGAACATATCAAGAACCGAGACATGCAAGAATACTATGGCAATGCCCAGGCGCTTCCCCGCCGTCGTTTCACCGTCACCAACAAGCTTCGGCGGAAGAATTCGGATGACAGTTTTGATGACCGCCGGGAGTCTGAGAAGATCCGACAACAAATGTCCATGTTTTCCACGAAGCTTTCAGAGGTAGACAAAAATAAGCGACAGCAGGACCGTGACGCTCTGATGGCGGCCGCTCAACGCAACGTTAAAGCTCGCCTGCAAGGCATGGATGAAAAGGTTTACAACGAAACGGGCAAGGTCAACCCTACGATGCTGAGCGATTGGGAGGTTAGGGCCCAGCAGACTGCGCGCGAGCGTCACGAGGTTCGTGTGGAAAACAAGGGCAAAGTCAACATCGGAGGCGGCATGTACATGAACCCCGATGAAGTGAATGCCATTGCTACGAAGAGAATGCAGCCCGTCCTAGACGATATCAACGAAAAGGCCGAGGCCGAGCGCGAGCGTCAAATCGCCCTGAAGCTGGAAGAGGAAGCTAAACAAGCGGAGTTGGAAAGACAAAGAGAGCGCGACCGCGAGGTCAAGACTCTGCAAAGACAAGCGCGTGGTGAGCATTTGCGAGCTATTTGTGGGAATACGTTGGTGCTAACATGACCTAGATGAGGAAAGGCAGGATACCAAGGCCAAAAAGCTACAAGCCAAGGAAGATGCTAGGCTGAGAAAGGAGGAGGAAAAGATGGCCAAGGCCGAGCAGAAGAAGCAGGCCAAAGGGGACAGGCGGAGATCCAAACATGATTCAGGCACAAGTGGACTGGCTGCAGCGGCGCACGACGATGATCATGTCCCTGAGCATGAAGCACCCGAAGCAACTCCCATCTCTCCTGCGCGGGAGACCCACGAACCTGTTCAAGAACAGCCTACCATCGAAGAGTCTAAGGTTTCACACGAGAGAGAACCAACGCCCTCACCCGGGGTCACAGCAAGTGCCGCACCAGCTCTTGCGACCCGTGGCGCTGAGCCTGCCGCGCCCGAGGTGGGCCAATCGAGGTTCTCAGAATCGGCAGCGGGCGAACGCCATGGGAGTACCGACGAACCACGCAAGTCAAGGTCCAAGGTCAAGGGCTGGCTTCAAAAACATTTTCATCGAAACTCGACAGCAGAGTCGGGTGAAACCGTAGAGGAAGATGAAAAGGCCAGGAAGCCGGGGAAAATTGAGAAGCTTGATAAATCTGAAAAGCGAAGGAGCTTTTTCGGTGGCAGAGGTCTCAGAAAGAGTCAACTGAACGGCAGCACGGCCAGCCTGGAGCGCCGAGATTCAAGCATGCGTGACCTGGCCATGGCTGGCCGGAGTGGTACAGATCCCACGCCTACAAACGATGTAGCTTCTCTGGCACCTGCCGTTCAGGACGCTCACGGAGTCAGTCCTCTATCTTCAAACGAAGACATTATGGGGAGTGCCAGTAGGCCGATGAGGCAGGGAGGGGGAGGCTTTGCCTTGCATAAGCATCTCGTGGACAGGACACAGAGAGGGAGCATGAATTCACGCTTCAGGGAAGTGATGTAGTGGGACAGGGCGGTCTAACTACCGAGATGGGGAGTATCGAGTATTCGTGTAGGGATCTCGTGGCATCTTGGTGAAACGCGAAAACACCAATAGTGTTGCGTATCTTCTTTTTTTTCTTTCTTTCTTGGAAGTCTGTCTAGGGATGGGCTCTGTTCTTTTCGGTCTTTTTTGTTTTGTTTTTGCTTTCCTGCACTATACCATCTGCTGCACAGTCTTTAGATATGCTGCGTTTGGAGACGTTTTGGAGGTTCCGGTTTAATGTGGAGGAAAAAGGACTTACGAGGCTCGTCAATATATATAAACATATATATATACGTACGGCTCCAGGATTGTTATGTACAAATTTATTGGTCGATATACGTTTGCAATAGACTGTTGTCTACAGTAAATGTTGTGCTTTGCCAATCACCGTGTACGAATGAGTGAATGCATGTCCCTCGGCTAATTGGCTTAATGCTACGGAGAACAGTCGGTTGGTCATGCGAGCTTGATACACGTCAATTACCACGCCATCAGCACGTGGAGGCGAAAAGAAGAAGGGGATTCCGCCGCTGCTGCGACACGAAGACAACGCGTCGAAGCGAAAGGCTGTCTCGGGGATTGCTCGCATGGCAGCGTGTAGATTATTACTCAAGAAGTCTCTTCTACGGAGTGTTCTGTGCCGGCATTGCTTTGATACGTAGGTACGGCCCTACGTAGTGCTAGGTATTGTAGGTACATAATACTCTTTACCAAGGCGCAAATCCGAACATCTCGGCGCCGGGTCGATCAGGAGATCCGCGCTGGAAGGAGGAGGGCAGGCCCCCAAGCTTTCTGCTGCCGATGATGGGCTGGTGGTGGTGTGGGGGGGGGGGGGGAGGCCGCGTTGGCACTCGCGCTAGCGTGGTCGGGATCACACGAGCCGACAGTATTAGGCTGCGCACACCTTGCCCAAATTGACACTGGAGACTGTGCATATTATTGTTTCCACCTCTCCGGCAGAGGAAGGAATCGGGGGATAGTCCCTGACGTCATGGTCATGTCCCCCTGGCAGGCGATGCTCATCGATCGATTTCCCTCCCAAGGGATTCCCCACAGTGACATCGACAACAAACGGCAGTAATCTGGGAAGAGCCACACCGGGTTATTATTAACAAGAGAAAAAAAAAAGAGAAACTTCACGGTCAGCCCGGGAACGGCTTGTGGGAGAAAGTAAAGAAGAAGGAGAAAAAAAAAACAATATCGACACTCTTTCGTGACGGATATTCCGTACTTTTACGGGGGAACCCTCCTCCTGCTCTTGTTCCTGCTCCTGCTGTCCCATCCTTCCGTCCTAAAGAGAAAGAAGCAAAAAAAAAAAAAAAAACGTTGGGCTTTGTCAGACATTTAATTCCACCGGTGTACGGAGGTTACTCGACGAGCAATGTCAACCTTCCTCGCTGGGCTGATTTAACTTTCCGCAATCATCAAGTCAGATTCCAGCCCAAAACCCATATTTTCCTTTTACTATTACGGAGTACATACACTTCACTACAGTACTGCACTGTAGTATTTACTCTGCTGTACTCCGTACCGTCCCTGTTTTTTTTTCTTATCTCTCGGAACCCCGGGTGGTGTGGCAGCAAAAAATAACTCTGATTGTCCCCTTTTCCTCCTCCTCTTCTTCTTCTTAATACACTCTTATCTTGCTCTATTTATTTCTTCTACAGTCATCATTCATATATTTTATACTTTCAAAACATTTGGGCCTCTGGACGCTCCCACGCACTTGACGGGGGGTTCGGGCCGCCTTTGCCACAAGGAAGATAAACACGCGCCCGCCGCCAGTCCTCGAGCTTGGGAGGTGGGCATTGAGACATCGTCGGTAGCCTCACAAAGCTTCTTTTTTTCTTTCTTTCCCTTCCCTTCCTTTCTTCCTCGGAGGGAGGGCAAAGAACCATAATACAAGCTTTTCTGCTTTTGCCTTCTACATAGCCTCATCATGGCTATCAAAGGCTATATATCCTACTACGTAAGTATTCCCACCTGATTCCCCTTCCATGAAATCTTGCCCCAAAAAAACGCACCGGACAGTAATCGCTTACAATGTGAAATCCGATTTCTTTTAAACAGTGGTTCCCAGTCTTCTCCAGCGTCGTTTGGCTGGGGATGCTGCTCGGTATGCTCCTCTGGTGGGTGGTGGACGAGAAGAAGCGCTTCCTCTCCGACATGGAGGCGGGCATGACGCTGCCCTACATCAGCGACATCGGTGCCTACGAGCTCAAGCCGCTCTTCATCGCCGGCTCCTGCGTCGTCACCCTGTCCTTCGACGTGTCCTTCTTCGCTGAGCGCTGGCTCCGCCACAACGGCCGCCTCGTCCCCAACCGGAGCCGGGCCGAGAAGGTGCTCGTCGTGCTGTCCATCGCCTTTGCCCTCGTCGGCACCGCCGGCCTCATCCTGCTGAGCATCTTCGACACCCTCCGATACCCGACGCTGCACGACCTCTTCCTGCTGCTGTTTATCGGAGGCTATCTCATTTCCGCCATCTTCATTTGCTGGGAATACCAACGCCTGGGTATCAGTACGTACCTCCCTTACGTCTCTCGCTTTTCCTCTTCCTCTTCCTCCTCCCAATGATATCCTAACCAAGAATAACAGAAAACCGCGAGCACCGCCATCTCCGCATCTCCTTCTGGATCAAGCTCGCCTTCATCATCGCCGAGGTCGCCCTCGCCGTCGCCTTCGGCGTCCTCACCTTCCGCGACCACAAGGATGTCGCCGCCTACATCGAGTGGGTCATCGCCTTCGTCTTCACCTTCTACGTCCTCTCGTACGTCGTCGACCTGTACCCCGCCACGCGCACTAAGGAGTATCACGCGCGCTTCCGGAAGAGCGTCCCCGCCGCCCTCGAGGAGACGAGCGACAGCGCCCTGCCCGCGGAGCAGGAGTACTACGGCCGCAACGGCCACTTTTAGAAGAGGAAGATGATGATGATGATGATGATGATGGGGAAGAAGGTCTTTACGTGGAGTTGAAGGGGCGCGTCGAGGAGGAGGAAGAAGAAGAAGAAGGAGGAGGAGAGGATGATTTTTTTGAAAATCTTGCGTTTACTTTTCTTGGATACGACTCTGTTTCTTCTTCTTCTTATTTTTGGTGTTAGCAGGGCCTTTTTTATTTAATGATTCCCGACATTACATGAACACGCCGTCAAGGGAGCGGACTGGTATGGGGCTGAGGAGGGGGGGGGGGGGGGGGGGCGAGGAAAAGCGTAGGCAGTATGTGTATATTCATTTGGGGGGGGGGAGGGGGTTCGCAGCAGTAACTTTTGGAATAGCATGTGTGAGAGAGGAGAGGGCGTGGAGCGAGGAGGTGCACGGAATAATCATCATGTACAAAAAGTCGTAGGCTATGCATACATATCGAAAGCGTTCAAATTTTTCAACTCTTCAACCGAACCCCGCTCCAATGGTATTTCGTCAACAAGTTATAGCTAACAGGGGGGGAGAAGATAGGGGGAGAGGCAGGGACAGAGAGAGAGAGAGAGAGAGAGAGAGAGAGAGAGAGAGAGAGAGAGAGAGAGAGAGAGAGAGAGAGAGAGGAAGAGATACACATACACGTGTACAAAGTGGCAGTGGATTTGTTTGTTCAAGATACAATATGTCAAGTCTTGAATTCCTTTCTCTCTCTCTACTTATTTTCAACTTGTTGCATTATAATTACGATTATCGAGTTGGTTTTTTTTTTCTGTGTTTCTTTTTTCTTTTTTTGCTTTTAGCCCCCCCCCCCCCTTTTTTTTTTCTTCTTCTTCATCCCCCCCCCTTCTCTTCTAACCGCAATATTCTTCTCTCCCCTTGAAAAAAAGAACAACACTTTTCATCCAGCCGGGGACGGCAAGTATTTCTCCTTGGGGGGAAAAAATAATTATGTTGGTGAAAGTGTGAGACAAAAAGAAAGAAAAAAAAAGGGGGGGGGGGGAACAGGCCACCAAGAAAAACCTCCCCAGGAGACCCAAATTAAATTAGATTATTAGGTCTCCCCTTGGTGATTTTTCTCCGAGGTTTTGTAATTTTGCTGCTTCTCCGGGCAGAGGCGCAGGGCGAACAGCCGACGGCAACCACACGTCATGGCCGTCTTCTCCTCCTCCTCCTCTTTACCCCGAGCAAGGGCGTGCGCAGCCCAAGGTGGCCCGCGGGCGAAGGGGGCCTACTCGTCGCCGTAGATGTGGAAGATGGGCTTGGGGCAGGGCTTGGGCTTGGGGTGGTGGTGGCCGTGGCCGTGGCCGTGGGTGGGCTTGGGAGGGCAAGGCTTCTTGGTGGTGGGGAAGGGCTTGTGGGGGTGGTGAGGCTTGTGAGGGCGGAAGGGGCAGTCGGGCTTCTCGACGGGGCAGATGGAGTGGGGGATGTCGTGGCTGGGGCAGGGGCGGGGGAAGTGCTCGGGGAGGTACTTCTTGTAGGGGCGGTGCTCCTTGTGCTGGATGGGGGAGACGTCCTTGCACCTGGGGCCCTTGAAGTCGTCGCCGGTGATGTAGGGGGTCGAGACGTAGAGGGCAAAGGCCTCGCGGATCGAGTGAGCGGTGGAGCCGTCGACGGCGCCCTCCTTCTTCATGATCTCGCGCTCGTACTCCTCGCACTGCATACGGCGGACGAGCTCGTAGACAAAGGTCTAGGGGGGAAAAGAAAAAAAGGGGCGGTCAGTATAATACACCACCAAAGAAAATGGGAGGTACCCAATGGGGGGGGGGGAGGAGGAGGAGAAGGGGTCAGAAACTCACGTAGTCGGCGGCACGGAGGGAGTTGATGGCGGTGATGATGTACTTGGCATTCTCGCCATCGAGGCGGCGGACGTGCTCCGAGAGGACGATGAGGACACGGATCAGAGCCTCGGCATAGTTGCGGTAGCAGCAGGCGATCTGAGACTCCTGGGCGCAGTCCCAGCAGATGTCGAGGCTGGACAGGTCGATCTCGGTGTCGAACAGGTCGAGCTGGAACTCGAGCAGGTAGATCTGCTCGACAATCTTCTCGTAGGAGCGGCCCCGGTGATAGCTGTCCTCGTGGTCATGCTTGTTCTTGGAGTCGTGGCCGTAGGACTTGACCCCCTCGATCTCGTAGTAGATGCGCTCGAGCTCGTCGGCGAACTTGCCGAGGTGCTTGCAGACCTCGTACTCGGTGAGGTCCTTCTTCTTGTCGGGGTTGTGAGGGACCGGGAAGCCCTTGCCCGAGGGGCACTGACGGTATTTCTCGGCGCCGTGGACGGAGAGCTCCTGGAAGAAGTAGTCCTTGTGGTCCAGCTCCTTGGGGTAGTAGCCGGCCACGGCCGAGCCGGCGCTGAGGGCAGCGAGGGCCAAAGCGGTGAAATGCATGATGTACGGGGCGAGGTTAAAAAAAAGAAGGAAATGAGGTTTGTTGGTAGCGGGCGAGGGTGGTGTGCGATGGATGATAAGACGAAAGGTGTCATGAGGTGTCCGCTAAGGCGGCTTTTGTAGATAAAAACACATCATCCAGAAGCTCCTTTACACCTTTCCCATCTCCACCAGGTGCTCATCTGAGCTCGTCCTCACGAACTTGTTGAGTGGAGAGTTCCAGCAAGCTTCTGCTGACATGCTGGTGGTAATTCATAGGCGCCTCGTAGTCTCAACCGTGCCCCCCCGAAAGAGCAATACCTATGAGCTTTGTTCGCATCTCATTACTCCCCTCATTTCGATGTTGAGTCTTATCTTTGGAGCTCAAGCTTTTGGTTATCAAACGTATTAACTTTCAGATCGTAGCTTGGCTCTGTTCCAAGCGGCCATTGCGGTCGGGTGGGATCTCAGTCTTGCGGTCCGGCGGGGAGGGGGGTGTGGTTTCAAGCGAGGGCTTGCCTGAAGCTTCAATGTGTTGGATTGCAAGTCGTGCAAGTGTTGAAATCATATCTGAAGCACACATTGCGAGCTGTTACCAGCAATCGTAGCGGATGCAGGTTGTGCAATGATGTCAGAGCCCCGCGATAAAGATAAGAAACAGAAAATGGCGAGAGTCCGGGCCATCGGTGGTGCTTCTCGACGTTGACTTTTTGGAAACCCGGGCCCCCGAAGAGGGGCCCTGGGAGAGAGGCTAGAGGGTACGGAAGGGCCTGGACAGGTCCTACTGCCGTCCTACCGTCACCTCAAGGTCGGGAGAACTCCAATTTTATCGGCAACCTGCCCCCACTCCCCGATCCCCGAGCCAATAAGTGGTACTAGTACGGAGTAGTACTGCCCGATAAGAGGCGATAAGAGCAAATGCAATTGGGGGAAGCTCCAACTTCGGAAATGCTAAACATCCATTGACATCCCATCACCACGATCACCACCCATTACTTACACTCCCTACTGCAAAAAAAACAAAAAAAAAACCACCTTTCGACCTTCACAAGCCTCATCCTCTCACATATTCCCTCGCCGGGAGTTTGACATTTGATCGTTCACACCATCTCGCCAGTTACCTTTTATCCAATCCCGCTCTTTTTTCCCCCCTTCACCAATCGATAAATCAACTTTCTCGACAGCTGAAAACCCCCAACAATCGGAAACCCCCTTCCCATACAGAGGCTGTGGGACGTCCCGGCAACTCGAAAAGAAAGAGAAAAAAACACCTCGACGCGCGCGCGCAGCTGCCGCCGCCATCATGGCGCTCTCGCCAGTCGTAACCCACACGGCGTCGAGTTCCCGAGCCGTTTCCTCCCCGCTCCGAGCCATAGGCTCAGGCCAGACGACGAATGCCGCTGGCACACCGAAGCCCGCCACGACCACCGCCGCCGCCGTCGCCGCAACGATACCACCCTCGCTTGACCTCGCCGAGCAAGCCAACGAAGAGGTTAAGCGCCTGTACATCAAAGGTAGCGTATACACGTCCCCCCCCTCCCCACTGTTGGGACAAGTGCTCGAGGCTGACCCAAAAAACCCCGACGTTCGATTCCTCTAGGCAAGAAGCTCGGCGAGGGAACGTACGCCAATGTCTTCCTCGGCCAGCTCCGCTCCCGGCCGTCGGTCAACGTGGCCATCAAGAAGATCAAGGTGCAGAAGGAGTACACCGAGGGCATGGCCCCCGACGCGGTGCGGGAGCTCAAGCACCTCCAGGAGCTCTCCCACCCCAACATAATCGCCCTCCTCAACGTCTTCTCCTCCAAGGACCAGAACCTCAACCTCGTGCTCGAGTTCCTCCCCCTCGGCGACCTCGAGGGCCTCATCCGCGACACGGACCGCGTCCGCTACGGCGCCCCCGACGTCAAGGCCTGGATGGGCATGCTCACCCGCGCCGTCTGGTTCTGCCACGAGAACCACGTGCTCCACCGCGACATCAAGCCTAACAACTGCCTCATCGCCGCCGACGGCGAGGTGAAGCTCGCCGACTTCGGCCTCGCCCGCGGCTTCGCCGACCCCCACCAGCTCATGACGGCCAACGTAATCACCCGCTGGTACCGGCCCCCCGAGCTCCTCTTCGGCGCCAAGCACTACGGCGGCGCCGTCGACGTCTGGTCCGTCGGCGCCGTCTTCGCCGAGCTCGTCATCCGCGCCCCCTACATGCCCGGCAACAACGAGCTCGACCAGGTCCGCCTCATATGCGAGGCCGTCGGCACCCCCAACGACGACAACTGGCCCGGCGTCACCTCCCTCCCCGAGTACACGGTGCCCCAGCAGATACCCCTCCGGGCCCGGGACTACTACGAGATGCGCTTCGGCACCGTCGGCAAGGAGGGCGTCGACCTCCTCATCAAGACGCTCATCCTCGACCCCAGGAAGCGCATCACCGCCCGCCAGATGCTCGAGCACCCCTGGTGGCACGCCGACCCCAAGCCCACGCCCAAGCAGAACCTGCCCCGCAAGGACGACGGCGAGAAGAAGATGGGCGAGGACCTCAAGAGGAGGCCCGGCGTCGTCGACGAGGACCGCGGGGCAAAGGTTGCTCGCAAGCTAGACTTTGGCGGCAAGAAGTAATAGTAGTAGTACGGGGGAATAAATATGTTCCACGTCTCTTTCTGAACACTTCGAACCCCCCCCCCCCCCCCTTTTCTTTAAATCTTTTTGTCTACTTTTTTGTGTTCATATACCTTTTATACTTTTATAGTAGGCGTCAGCGCGGCATATGGTTTTTAAAAAACAAACGGGTCTTTTCTTTCCTCTCCTTCTTCTTTGATAAACAGGTGTGTGTGTCTAAGGAAAACAAAAAAAACGCTTTTTTGTTGCTTCTTAAATTATACCAATGCTGTACTACAGCTACCCATAGATTCCGTATTGTCGAGGCATCAGAATAGAGCAGCATAAATATTAGACTTATTCTTTTTCCTTTTTTTTCCTGCCTTTTTCCTGCCTTTTCTTTTCGTTTTTTGTTTTGTTTTGTTTTCTTCTCTTTTTCCCTCTTTCAGTCTTACATGACGCAACACTCCATCCCGTACATGGCCCTCTCGACCTTGCCCTTGACCTGGTACCAGTCGGCCCTCCGCTGCGCGTACTCGTACACCTCCTCGGCCCTGAAGACGCCCGCGAAGCGGTCCCCGTCGGCGATGACGGTGGCCATGTCCTTGGCGTCGCTAGCGTCGATGAGGAAGATCTGGCTCAGCTCGCGCAGGGCGCGGAAGTAGGCCAGCAGGTCCTGGTTCCTGAGCGTGCGGATGTAGTCGAAGTAGAGGTTCATGTCGGCGATGAGGGTGACGGCGCCCGACGTCGAGACGCGCTGGCGCTTGAGGTGCTTGCATATCGCCACGAACAGCCGCTGCCCGACCTCGGCGTTGAACACGTCCAGCATCGACTTGTCCGTCGTCCCGACGAGCATGCGCGTGTGCGACGACACCAGCTCGACGATGCGCTTCGCCGTCGGCGTGGGGCCAATGCTGATGTCGGGCGTGGCGGCGGCGGCCGAAGCTGTCGCAGCGTCCGCAGAAGCGGCGGAGGAGGAGGAGGCGGCGGCGCCCGTGGCAGCCTCGGGGTTGTAGTCCGTAGGGACCTGCATGGAGCCGTGCAGGTACTCGACCTCGTCCATCAGCACGTCGATGCCCTTGTTCAGCCCGGCCGCCACGCTCTCGTCGAGCATCTGCTCAAACTTCTTCTTGGCCAGCCCGGCCGGGTCCAGGAAGTCGTTCTTATCGGCAATCTTGGGCGTGGACAGCTGCTGCTCGTAAAACACGTCGATCATCTGCGAGATGAGGTCACCGACGTTGACGAGCTCTATGAACGTCACGAGGGGCGCCACCCCGGCCTCGTTGTGCTCGCTGACCGAACGCGGGTTGTAGTGCGACAGGTGGGCGAGCGCGAGGTCGAAGCCACTCTTTACGTGACGCTGGCCCAGGATGCGGAGCAGGACGACAAAGATGTTTGCGCACTGCTCCTTCGCCTCCTCGCCCGTTTGACCACCAAGGCTCATGAACATTGCCGCCCTGCCCAGTGAGGTCTTTGCGGTGTGGACGAGGTTGAGGGCGACCTCGATACTGAAAAGTGACTTGATGCCTTCTAGCTTAGAGGCCATGAGGGCCGCCTTGGCAGTCAGCTCGTCAGTCGGTGCTTGAGGTGGCAAGACGCTTTTCCTCGCCTCATTGCCGCCAAGCGAGGGTGTCTGTGGGCGAGACTGCTGCGGCGTAGCAATGCCTGAACCATTTGCAGTCATAGCCTTTGGTGTTGATGACGACGCCGAGGCGAAAGGGGAGCCGATGGTCGGCAGCACCGACACGGGCATCATGACGACCTTCTTGAATGAGCTGAGGAAATCCTTCTTGTCCGCCGACCTGTTGATATTGGACATGAAGAACGACTCTAAGCTCGAGTCCTGCTCTGAGAGTTTCTTATCCCACTTTTCAACCTCTTCCTCTGCTTTCTTGGTAAAGTAATCCAGCTCCTCTTGTAGATAGAGGTCCAGGTGTGGTTCAAATACGTGTAGCGTCATCTCCTTGGCCTTCTCCTTCACATCTGTAGATGAATCTTTGGGTGGTGTGACCGATTGGAAAAACTGCATCGTCTGCTCAAATGTGCCAGATATAGCCTTCAGGTAAGACCCATTACTGCGTTCGTGGGATTCGTCAAACAGCGGCGTGAGGTAATCCAACATGACATCGTCCCTAACCTTCTCCAACATAAGCCAGAACACCACTGCAGGCTCCGGGAAGATGCGTTCCAAGATACCGGCCTGCTCATTGACCTTTGCCAGTAACTTATCCAAGAATAACCTGGCTGGCTCAAGGGAGATCTCATCAGGGGCCGCTTTCTTCAAGCAGTCTGCGGGGTTCATCATGAGCTCCGAGTCATTGAAGATGGGATGCTTATGAATGAAAAGGTCAATCCCATTCTTCGCACCGTTCAGCACGTGCAAGACATGTGCATACCGCTTCATCCTTCCATCGACATCCCAAAACTCGTAACCCTGTTCAAACTCCCTGAGAACCGCGCTCTCGAATATACCAACCATGGTGGATAGCTTCTCCTCTCGTTCAAAGCACCCTTCGGCCCAGTCACTTTTGGCGAAGCGCTGCAGGTTGGCCAGCATCTGCCCCTGCTTCTCTGGGTCACGAAAAGCCCTGAAGACGATGGGGTCGGCGTGAGACTTGGATTTGACGAGGTCGAAGTAAAAGGCAGCCAGGGCGCCGTAGACTTTTCCAAACTCTTGACGAGCGCCACCGCGTATGCTGCGGACATGCTTGAAGACGTCCAAGTATGCAGAAGGGTCGCCTTCGGGGTCTTTGGCGGGGGCACCTATCGTCATGGTTTCGAAGCCATCCTTTAGGTCCGAGGCTGCCCGCTGTCTTTGTTGCTCTTCTACTGCTGCATCGAATAGAGTTGTCGAGGGTTCTTGGTGCTGTCTATGCTGTTGCTGTTGCTTCGGCGTTGCAGGTGCATGGCCGTTGGCCGCCTTCTGAGCCTCTCTTCTCCGTCGTACGGATTCTTCGAAACGTCGTCTCGCCTCAAGTTCATCCCAGCACCCCATTATTTTTAACCTGGAGACCCATCTCGTGTCATCATATACCATCTCTTGCATGCGGCGTGAGGCACGGGCGAAACGCATCTGGTCGGCGATGGGTAGGTAATCGAGTATGGTGACGAGTATCTCTGCTTTCTCGTCAGCATCTGAAGCCCCTGCCATGATCACCAATCCTTGTTGTCAATTATTCCGTACCCGCCGGGAGATTCGACCTCGAGTCCAATGTTGTCGCATGCAGGGCACTCAAGATGCCGCCGGAACGGCCAGCACCGCCAGCACCGCTTTTTGATTTGTACATGATGCCAATACCTAGCCGGTAGCGATGTTGCCAAAGATGATTCTTTGGTTGAGCGGGGGAGTGATCATCAACCACCGTTGAATGCCATACGCAACTTCTGCATCATTGGTAGAGAGAAGAAAAGTTGCGAAAATTCGGGGCTAGTAGTTGTTGATGTTTCAACTGCTTTTGCCCCCCCAAGCAACTCGAACAGCTCAAGAAGAGCTTCCCACTGGGTTGGTTGGTGGTGTGTCTCCTGTCCCACTTGATGGAAACCCCACCATTTCTAGGTACTACCCCAGGCTACCCGGTAGAGAGATACGCAAATATGGCTATTTGCTAAGACAGGAAATATCCACGTTATAAGCTATTATATACTACGGAGTATACTACTACTAGTCGTAATTACAGTGCCTAGTAGTTTTAAGTGGAATATACTATAGAGTGTGTTTCTGACTATATATCTTAGATTGCGAACTAAGTTGTTCTCGGGGAAAGACTGTAATTGTTTAATACTTAACTTTATACAACATACTCTAGTCGTATATAACGTGTCCCTTCTTGCAAAAGATACAGTAATACTCATAACTGAAATAATCCCTTTTTATTCTACAAGTCCATCTATTTCTAAGTCATCCCAACTCCGAAGTCAATACTTGCCCTCTCTTTGAAGAATGTAAAACATGCGAGAAGGCGAAGAACAAATATACTACCCCCCCCCCCAACCGCGATATTGTAGGGAGAAGTATCCAAAAAAAGAAAGCAAGAAAGGAAACCCATAAAATCAAACCAAGTAACCCGCCATAGCTTAACTAATACTATGTTCGGAATCACTTTCCGTTGCGCCGTTCATTCCAAAAAAGTAAACAGGTGGGTGTGCAGGATGTTCATCGCCCGCGTCGCTTCACCTATCGCGATCACGCAAGAAATGTTGATCTCGCTGGCACCTGTTCGTACGTCTTATTAGTATATCTGCGAACTGCAACAGAGGAGGAATTTCGGCATGTTCCTTACCCTGTGAAATCATCTCAAGGTTGATGCCGTGCTCGCCCAGCGTAGCAAACATCTTGCCGGCAATGCCAACCATATTTCTCATCTCGGCACCAACAAGGCTCAAAATAGCCATGTTAGGATATATAGTAACATCTCCACATTCTTTGAGTTCCTCTTGCGCTGCTGTAATGTGATCATGCTGCAGGCTCCCTGAATGAATTGCAAGTGAGACATGAACCTCGGATGTCGAGATAAGATCGACTGAAATGTGATGCTTGTCCAAAATCGAGAAGACCTTGGCAAAGAAGCCATGAGAAATCGATCGTTTATTCGAATGAATGTTGATGATGCTGATGTGATCCTTGATAGTGACGGCAGTGGGACGCTTTGGTTTCCTGCCCGGCGAGCTTTCCGCTCGTTGGCGCGAAAATATTTCAGACTTTGTGCGGGTTAAAGAGTTGGGGACGACAACAGTTCCATTGCCGCGTGGGTTATTGACATTCTTAATGCGGATCGGGATGGGCGGGTCTGCATGTATAACCTGATCCATGGTCAGGTGGTGAATTACCTCTGAGCCGTAAAATGTTAATTCGGCCGCTTCCGAGGGCGTAATGCTGGTGAGCAAGGATGCCGTAGGCACCTTGGTTGGGTCGGCGGTGAAGATACCATCGACTTCTTTCCAGATTTGCAGCTCCTCAGCTCCCAACCCCACGGCACAGAGAGCTGCGCAGAGATCAGTATAGCCGCGCCCGATATCACCTTCCATCAAGCTACCAGGGACGTTGCCGAAGAAACCTGTGACGACAGGTACACGATGTTGGCAAGCAGCAATCTTCTTAGCAAACGCAGCACAGGCAGTCTTGTAGAAGCCAATCTCAATTCGAGCACTGGCATCGTAGTGGAAAATATCACTCAGGTCAACATACTCTGCCTCTACCCCCTGTTTGGTTGGTAAGTATCAAGGGCACAGCCAAGGGTTATTGTTTAGGGGAAACATACCGAGCTTTGCAGAAGGCTCGTCATGTATAGACAGCTGAGCCTTTCACCAAAGCTGATGACACGATCTTTAGAACGAGCATTGATCTCCAAGTTGAACCGCTTGGCAGCAATAATGTACTCAATCAACTCCTGACACTCAGCTTTGATCTTGGTTACAAGGTCGTCTTTTAGAGGCTCATCAGTCAAATAAGCCTCTGCAGCAAATACGTGATCGTTACATATTTGCACAACAAGGCTGTTGGCCTGCTCGACGAGCTGCTGCTGTTCATCATCCGTAGCCGTAAATGCATTCACCAACCTGAGCTTCTCGTAGACGCCGAGTAGCCTGGGTTCGGTCAGTCTGATTGCCCGCACAGAGGGAATAGCTTGATGTCTCACCGACTGGTAGTGCCCTCGGCCTTCTTTCCTGTGCTCCTAGCCGAGCACACTACCACAACGCGATTTCTTGATAGGCTTGCCCTACAAACAGCTCATTAGACATGGCACCACCTCTGTTTTCACAAAAGATAATAACGTACTTGACGATGTCGCGGGCGATCTAAAGCGGGAAGTTAGCCTTTTACCAGGTGTAGTTGTGATGAGCGTTAAAGACTCACCTTGTCAGGAAATTTGCCAACACTGGTACCTCCAAACTTTTGAACCACCCATTCCAGACCCTCCTGGTTATGGTGCGAAGCGCTACCCATTGTGTCGACTCGCCCTCGAGGCACTTATGCCTTGTAGCAAGAAGACCGGGAATGTGAGCGCGAGGAGGAAGATGTGACGAAAACCGAAGCCTAGGAGGACGACGAGTCAGTATGGGTAGCCAGACAGACGAACAAATTTGGAGCCAGTAGATAATGGAGGCGTAGTAAGCTGGGTACGCAACTTAGTCACACACTTCAGTAATGACAACGGTTGAAAGAACGATTCCCCTAACGCTCTATGTATTTCCCTCGAAAACCGCTCCTCGGGCTGTACCAAAATTGGGGGACTTCTGCACGGTAATCCAGTGCCCGCCAATTGGGTCCCTGCGATCCGAACGAAAACGCTCAATTAGGTGCCTGAGTTGGGTTGAAGTAGAATGCTGATCAGTGTGCAGCCGTTGTCGGCTCAGGCGCTGCTGCAAGAGCAAGAGAGGGCCTATTACTAGGCGCTTATTTTTTCTAAGCTTCTTGGCCGTCAAGGAAAGGATCAGGAGCCTAAGTGCACCAAATATTACGGACCACTCCGTCCTAGGTATGCGTTGTATGTCACGCACCGCTTTCGTCTTCCCTGTATAGAAGAGAAAATGCAAAAGGACCCCTTGAAAGGAAAGGCGAAGAAACAAAGAGAGAGAAAATGAATAAGAAAAAAGAGAGAAACCCAGCCCACAGTATTCTTACCGAATAGTAATAGTGCACTCCGTATTATGGCGTGGATAAACCTTTCAAATTTTCAATACGTGATGTGGTGGTGGAGGAGGAGGTGGCCCATATGGTGGTGCAACCGCGGTCTGACAGTATGGAAGTAGCCGTACAATACGGTACTACATACAGTACGGAGTAGAGGTACCACTACTAATAGTAATCGGTAATACTGCCGTTGATGGCGTTCGAATTGGGATAAACTCGCTGTGTAGTTAGTTCAGCCACCTTTCTAGCTGTTTGAACAAGACGGAATCTCAGTCTAAGCGGGGCGGAAAAGAAGGAGACGGAGATTGACTTTTTTTTTTAAAAAAAAACAAAAAGAAGAAAAGAAAAGAAAAAGTCTTGAATGAAATCAGCTGAAAAGTGATTTGACCTCTTGTTCCCCATTATTTGATTCTAGATCGTACCTTTCTTGGCAGGCAAGAGCTGGGCTATTATGACTCGCCTGTTTCTTTCCTCAATGTTCCGTCTTCGGCGCACAGCGTGGGGTACACGACCTTATCGATACTGTACTCCGTATTCCGTACGGAGTGATACGGATACAGAGTACCGTGGTTGAGGGGACAGAAAGTAAATTTACGCCTCATGCAGCAACCTAGGGTCAGAATGGTGTGCGCTTTTTTATCCCCTCCTGCGGTGTACCTACTACCGGCATGCTAGCAACACAACATACAGTACGGAGTAGCAGTAGTACTCGGGCTGCACTCCGTCCTACATCCTCCCTACATATCACCATTGCCGCCCTACCGCCCTACCGCCCTACGCCGTATGTGCGTTGTTCAATTTAGCTGCACAGCACCTTCGTGACTGGCCGCCACCTGTGTGTCTGTACGGAGTACCAACTCATGCACTTGCACACCGAAAGGGCTCGATAGTGCCAATGCCACACAAACAGGACTGTATTGTAGTAACCTTGAACATCAAACACTTCTTCACCACTCCCTGCTTTATCGGACAAGAGATCTTCCCCTTGGGAATCATTTTTGCAGTCTATTGCTCATACCCATATGCATGTTATCAATACACCACGAAATCCAGCCACACGATGCGTGTGTAATCCAAACGCCGCCACTCTTTAACCATTCGCAACCCAACTTCGATACCCAAAACCTAGACTGACTGATACTGCGAAGCCCAAATAGTCTTAGGGGTATAATAAATATAGACAATCCAGAAGATAAGATGCCGTTTCTGTTTTTTCCCTGTTCAATACCGCCTCCTGTCCTCTTTCCAGACGCCTTCGCCGTACAGCCGCTGCTACTGCTGCTGTACATCCGGCCCTGTTACCGTCCTCCTTGACAATTATTAAATATCCAACTTCAAGTTCGTGGAGTCATACATCATGTCGAAAGTGAGATAGGCTTATACGCCGACGCTACATCATTACCCGAATCAAACCACGCTGTTCATGCGGCCTGCGCGGAAGAGTCCACAACATCGGAAAACGAGAGCTTATCCATGTAAAACTGGTCCTCAGGCAGGGTCATGGCTACTCCACTGTCGTCGTGAGAGTTTGGCGCGTCCGAGCATTGCGTGAGTTGAATGTCAACACGGGCGTTGGCATTCGTGTTTGCAAACGTGCTAGTCTTGGGGGGTGGGAAGGGAGCCCGCCCAGAATCGATAGTACCCATATTGGAGACTTTTAAGGAGGGGAGCTCAGGAGAGGGTGATCTGGTGGTCTGGTGAATGTGAACCGAGACGTTTTCGCGCGAAACATCGGCATCGCCACAGCCTTCGGCCATTTCATCTGCTTCCTCAAACTCGGCAGACTCAACCGTCTTCATTTCCAGGTAACCCCCAGATTCAGCCAGGAAGTTGCACGTCTCGTCTATCCAGGCCTTCAACACCCACCACGATGAGAAGCTCGTCCCTTGGCCCATGGTAATATCACGAAGGATGGAGTTGCCAACCCGTTCGACACACAAGACAATGTCAGTAGCAGAAGCCTGGGGAAACTTGTTTGGGAGGTTTTGCAGGTACTGCACCCAGTCTGTCAAGATCGTCTCAGCTACCCTAGCTGCCTCGGCCTGATCTTCTTCGCCAGAGACTGGGAACTCATAACCCTGAAGAGTTGCCGCATCTACCCCCTCGGGAATGTTTCGGGGCCGGATAAGGAAGAGAATATCTTTTGTCAGGGTCCTGCGGACCTTGTCCATACTCCGAGCTGGGACACACTCAGCGGCGCGTCGGACGTTGACCATTGCCTCCAACTCATCAAACATAAGGTCGCGATTCGCCGAATTCGTCATGATCCTGGCAACGGCATGGGCCGCAACGTTGACGCGCAAGAATCGCTCCAGAATAGTGACGAATGCTGCCGCCGGAAGTTCTCTCGCGTTGATGACGTGTGGTGGCAGAGCGCGGTGAACAGTGCGAATTTTGGGAATGAGCCTGTTGCCCATGTCGCCAAGAATGTCGAGTGCTGCCCTGGGTACAACTTGAAGGGTCAGTTTCTGGACAATGAGCATCATTCTCTGGTAAGCGACTAGGTCACAGGCAGAAATCCAAGGCGCGAGCTGAGGGTTCTTGAACAGCCTTTGAACGGGACTTGTGAGTGTCCCATAAAATGCTTCAAGGGCGCGAAAGAAGGCCTTGTTTTTGCAAAATCGAAACGCTTCGACCGACGAAGTAAGGTGTGTCGTATAACACGCAACCAGACTCTGGACAGCATCTGGATCCGCTCCAGCGGGTAGGTATGGCCGAATAGGAGGAAGTCGAAGAGGAGAGTCGATCGGGGTGCCACTATTGAATCCTTCAGGAATGATCTTGAGATCGACGTGCACCTTGTGAAAAGGCCCATTCAACGGGCCATCTCCGTCAGACCGATGTGCGTCGATATATCGGCATTGAGACCATGAGCTTCTCGGTTGACTGATTCGGCGGCGTAGGGATTCCCGTTCTTCATGCTCAGCCGAGGGATGAGGTTCATTCATGTCAAGACTTTCATGAGACTGTTTTCTCTTTGTACCGCTGCTGCGAGTCAGTGGGGTCCAAGTAATAAATGTGAGGGCCGAGACTGACCTGGCTTTCTTTGATGGAGCAGGGGCGGATTGCTTTGGAGCCGGGTCAGCGGCAACGTCATCCTCAACCGTCCCAGGCTCCTCATCGATCTGAAAGTCGACATAGTGGTACTTTGATTCGCCTCGGATACCCAGTCTCCGAGTCTTGAGACCTGGAAACAGTATCCGCACCAGCTTACCAAAACTGGCTGGGTTGAGTACCGTCACCTTCTCCTTGGAGCAACGGTTCGCATAATTGGCGTAGACGCGACCTCGAGGGACTGAGCCTTTCCCCCTTGTACACTTTTCATTCAACCTTTGCAACCTAGTTAGCATGTGCTGCGAGATGGGGTCCGTCTCCCTTCTTACCAAAGCATGGCGAAAACTTGGCGATAACGCTCCGAGCAGGGACCCTTATCATTCTCTTGCAGCTCCTTTGCCACATCCGCAATATCGCGTCCTCTATTGGTCTCGAATAATGTCCGCATCTCCTTCTCATTATTGGCAGATGTCTTATTCGGGGGAGTAGTTCGTCGAATACTGTTTGGCTGCATCATGGTCATTTGATCATTGACAGTTGGAAACCCTGGCCCACCCATGAACTGTTCGTTTGGAAGAGGGTGTCTAACCGCCCCGGGTTGCTGTTGTTGGATTTGCTGATGTTGGAAAGAGATATGATGCCCCATGGGCGAGTGCATGGCGCCATCAGCACCGAAGCCTTGCAAAGGTGCCCCCTGTACATGTGCTGAGGTTTGCAACATCATTCCATCAGGTCCCATGCCATTAGGCAAACCAGCGTGGCCAGGGTACCATTGCTGCGTGTATAAGCCCGAGTTATCGGTGGTGAATCCGGAGTGGTCAATGGCAGTCTGTGTCGTTATACTACGCGCCGAATTCGTTGAACAACTTGATGTCGGTCGAGCCTTTGCTGCCGCCTGCAATGCATTTGCGTCGTCTGAAAGGAACATGTTGTTAGCCAGCAGTCATTCGCAGATGAGCCAGTATTGCGCCAGAGCCCACAAAGCCGCCTCTTTTTCTTTTCGATGAAGATGCTACTTGTCGGTTTCACGCTCCGTGGCCCCCTGTCGAGTGCACATGCTGGTGGTTGTGAGGATGGAAAACTTACCCTGCTCCATTATATATTCGCGTAATTATAAGTTAACGGAATAGACTCTGTAATATAATGCAAAAGTTCTATCCAATCCAGCGCATAGCGCTCCGTGCCTTTAACAATGGACTGCTGTTTCGAGCGCGTGAGGGTGAAGCTACTTTGAGACTGATGGATGAGAGCGCGACGCTGCAAAGAATGAGCGCAAGTGCAGAAAAATGATAAAAGAAGTCGGCGATAGATTGAACACCCCGGCACTAGTCGTTGTCACTATTATTGAGTAGTTAGAGGCCGTTGTCGTCGTCGCCGGCGTCGATGTCGTCCTTGAAGAACAAGACTGTTGTTGTTTTGCTTGGAAAGAAAAGGCACGTTGCGCGGCCAACGAGGGGATGGATGGTTGGGACGGTTTGGGGACAAAACAGACGCTGATAGGTGCCAGCCACTGAGAGTGGCTACCTAGGGAAGACTTGGTCCGAACGGCGGAATGGCCGCTCATTAGCCGAAATTCCTTAGGCAATACACCACACGCCGTACGGAGTACTCCGTACACCGCACTCAGTGCTCCAAACGCCAGTGTCAAAAAAAAAAGAAAAAAAAGAAAAAAAGAAAAAAATACGTTTGCCGCTTTTAGGGCACCCACCAGCATTGCTGCGTATCGGTGTGCGAACCTGTACCATACTCCGTACCAAGTAAAAGTAAGTATGGTATTTATTATTACCTACGTAAGTCATATGGATTGCTCAAGATTTCAATAGCAGTGACCTGGCCGCTATGAAGGAGAGAATGGAAACGACAATAAAAACAAACACCAAGACAGTAAAAATAGAGAACAACAAATCCAATTCATCACAAGCCTACGGAGTACCATATGTCCTACCGTAATTCATCGCACCAAATGCTATCTTCTCGGTAGCTGTTGTGCATTCGGGCTGCCCCATTTGCAGCCTAGTATTCCGTAGTTACGGATTACACGGCAGTGTCCTCAAATTTTCCGAAGCTTCTCACTCTGCGACCGCCACCATCGTTGCAAAATCAATAATTCATAGATACATCGACAGCTCTTGGTTAGGTGGCTTCGATAAAGTTGCCAATTCCCTTGAATTCCGCAATTGCGCGGTCAAAGTCAACGTGCTCGGAATCGTGGCGTGGGTCCGATACCTCGATTTTTGAAAGGGCACGGTCCATAGCGCGCCGCAATGATGCTAAATCTACGGAGCAATCGAGTCTGGTGCAAGGTACTCCATAATCAAATTATCATTGGCTGCTACTAACGGGCTCTCGCTCTAAAAAGTCCACGCACGCAGGTCATCCTCACGTCGCTAACGTGCACGAAGATGTGTGACGAAATGAGGGGCAGCCGATAGCTGTCTCCAAGCAAACTCGTAAACTCTACGGGAGAACTAGGCATACCTCGGAGGTCTAAGAATGGCCCAGCCGTAAAGACGATGAGATTTCAACAGTCAGCAATATTATTTTGAGAAAAAGAAAAGAGAGAGAAAAAGCAGTCAGGTAAAACCCTACAGACCCTAAGAACACGCTGTACTCGCAGCACAACAACCCCACCACGAATAATACCCTCATGAGCTGGACCTGTGAATCATTGCTACGTCGCGGCCTTTCCATTCGGCGTATTCGCATGTGCAATCGGAAAGTCCGCAGTGGTCCGTCAGCCCGTAGTGTGCAGTACCTTGTAAGAGGCCAGAAGCTTCCATAGCATTGGATGCAAGTACTTCTACTATCTCTGGTTATTGTACGGAGTACCTCCGTACTACTAGTAGTACCCCCGCTCTCCTTCGGCAAGAACTCTCTTCTCCCTTCCATCTTTTCCAGGTCCCACACAGATGACGCTGTTGCAAACCCGATAAATCAACACACGTCAGTCCAGTCAAGTAACCTGTTCTCTCCTCCATCACCATATCGCCATCTACTTCATTTATCACTGGATACAGTCTCGACTACAGCTGATACCTTGACTCTTTCCTCCACTGCCTTGACTTCCAACGGCCATATAATATTATTCTGCGCCTTCAGTATCTAAAGGGACTTCTGCGACAGCATCACCCCTCATCACCCCTCATTCCGCGCACATTAAGCACCGCATTCCCACCAACTTCCCAAAGATAGATCAAAATGTCGTCCGCTCAGGAGAAGGCCCAGAACTACCTGGGCGTCTTGGATAAGGAGGTAAGCCAATATACCTCTCGCCTTCGCTGCATCCTACTCTTGGGTATTACAGTAACTCACAAAAGCCTCGATAGCTGTCCAAGTACCCCGCCCTAAACCAGCTTGAGCAGCAGGCCGGTGTTCCCAAGGCTTACGCAGCCATCGGCGTTGTTGCTCTCTACTTCTTCCTCATCGTCTTCAACCTTGGTGGGCAACTTCTCACCAACTTCGCCGGTTTCGTCATCCCCGGCTACTACTCCATGAACGCTCTCTTCACCCCCGGCACACAGGATGACACACAGTGGTTGACAGTAAGATTCCTCCTTCTCTCATCTCTTGTTACATAAATGCCGATCAAACGATAAACTAACGTTTCGTAGTACTGGGTCGTCTTTGCCTTCTTCACTGTTGCTGAGAGCTTTATCAACATTGTCTACTGGTTCCCCTTCTACTTCGTATTCAAGTTTATCTTCCTTCTCTGGCTCTCTCTACCTCCCTTCCAGTAAGTATCACAGAATCCCAACCTGCTATGGCCAAAGTCAAATACTAACTCCACTTATAGCGGCGCCCAGATTGTCTTCCGTTCCTTCCTGGCTCCCACTCTCGGCCGCTACTTCTCTGGTGGCTCTGGTGCCCCCAACCTGCGCGCCAAGGCTGCCGCCGTCGCCGACAAGTCTGAATAAATGATCAGTATATGCCGCGATAGGTGAGAAGCAACCTGTCTGCTACGATCAAGAGACGCAAACATGCCAGGTGCACTCTACGAAAGAATAATAAAATAGCATCTTAAATGCGAGCGGTAGGATACCCGTTAAAGCGCACTATAGCTTGGCCAAGGCTGGTGCAAATACATATGGTTGAGCATACTCTGTTCCTATGGGGTCGAATGAATTCGGAGACTACATATCGTAGGATAAATAAAGGAACTAGCCCGCGAATATATGGTTGAAGTCCTCGCGTTTCAAATTACGCGGTGTAAGATTCTCCAACACACCCGGTTTTGGAAATGCATAGAAGAATTAATATGATTCATCTGCCTAGTTTCACGGGTGGCATCTAGATGTATTTCATTTGTCCTGTCGTCTGCATGCTCTAGCCGTCGAAAATGGACAATTATATATTTCCAACGTTATGAGCTTACCAACAATGCAACATGCAAAAAAAGGACAGTGTGGAGATTTGACCGCTTAGTGATTTTTAAGTAGAAAAGTCTATTCTCTATATTTACCTTTGTGCTCGATATTAAAAACACCAGGAAGTCTCACATTAGTATATTAGTAGTATAGAGTTTATTTCCAAGTGTTGAGACCATGATGCTTCTGTAAGTTGAGTAGTCTTTCAATATTGTAGGTTAGCACATTCCGTATAGTACGGAGGACTCTATTACGGGCGCAATGCCTAGGTACCTGTAGCGTGGCTAGTGGGCAGGTATTGATTTTTGGGTTGGTGGCGGTGCGATTAAGAGGCCCTCCTACGCCACAGCCTACAAGGGCAGCCGCATAAAGGGACCCTCCTTTTAACAGGGGTCCGTTCTAAGGAGTCTCTACTCCGTACTGATTACTCCGTGGAGATGGGTTGATAGACTTACTAACTGCAAAAGCACATCATCTCGTCCAGAGTTGGTTCTCTGTTGTCTTGGTATTCCAATCTTTCAATACACTCGTTTAATCATGATGCGTTCTAGCGATTGGTAAAATACCTGATACTATACCGCACCCACGAACAACGACTACCGGGTCCTCTTCCTCGTATAACCGAGGGGACCTCTTCGCAGCAACCCACGAATTCCCGGAAGGGCATGCATAGAAGATGAACCTGAGCTGGCTGCGGGCGCCGGTTGCGACGCCAATGCATACCTCGTCCCTTGCCGTAGCTTTGTCCATTTCATCTCTCGTGTTAACCCCGGCCTCCGCGGCGACGGACCTTGCGATCGAGTCAATACCCTCCGATACGCCTCTCGATAACCCTGTTGGTGTGCAGAATAGCTTTGGAGATGTCTACGAGCCAGAATTTGCGGCCTTTGATCGTAGCCTCATTGGGCGAGCACCGGTCCCTGAAGGCGTCCGCAACTTGCGAAACAATGAGCCCGAAGTTTTTCAGGTGGATGTAGGCGCGACGTACTGCTATGTGCTGGAGAAGGATACGATAAGCCGGAAGAAACCATCGACTCAAGAAGTAGATGACAATGGGAAAGAGATTCTGTCACGCCAAGCCGACGACGATGGCGTTAACATCATGTTGTCAGCAACGACGTGCGTGCAACCTTTTCCGAACAAAGAGGACCAGAAGGAGAAGATCCCTCCGCAGTTGACGTTATTTTACGTGGACACGACCTATGAAGATTGCATGAAGGGCGCTGACAAGGCCCCCGTCGGACAGAGCCGGACCTTTAATGAGGGCATCGTCCAGCAAAGCCTATTCATCGAAAAGGACGTCTACGTCGGCATTTCGGCACCGAATTCCACTGATTTTCACGACGTCTACAACTTCGAGGTAGCCGCATCAAAGGATTATTGGTACCATTCATTTGATGAAGACGGTGGAAGTAATGCTGAGCTATTGTGGATGGACAGTGACTCTAGTGCAGCACTCCTCCAAACACAAAACCTCACGGAAACCGAATCGGAAGTGAAGGAGATCATGGATGAAGGACCAATCTACGAACTTTTCGTCCAGAACGACAATTACAAGGTGTTTGGTGGGATCAGTCGCTCCGTGTGTGGTATGCGGGGACAAGCCCTGATTCATGCGACTAAGAATGGTGATGGGAGACTTGCTAGTCTGGTAAATACAACGATGACGACTCAAGGACCAGGAGGGTACCCCAAGCAACAGTTCTACTTTGAAGGCCTGAACTCGAGTTCATCATACTCGGGTGTCTTATTCCGCACAAAAGCGGAGTCAACAGCCTTTGGTACATCGCAAGAAGAAGACAGCATTGGCGTTGGCGCTGGCAAAATTGGCGGCGGCGGGACTGTGTACGAGTTGTTGAATTTTCGTACATCGGCTGGTAAGTCGCATATCTCGCCTTTCGGAGCTTCAGCTAACGCTTGCTTGCTACAGGACAAAGCTGCAAAGTCATCACCGACCTTGAGTTCTGCAATATCAATCAGTATGCTGTGCCTGGCAGGCCGGATATGGATGGTGTTGACCTGGCCAAGAAATACGACAACTACGCCAAAGGGATGTATGCCAATTTCGAAAAGGTAATGGCGCAAATCCAATGCGAGACCGATTCGACGTCCAAGTACTCCTTGGCGCGGAACTGCGAGCAGTGTAGAACTGCTTACAAGAGGTGGCTATGCACGGTGTCATTCCCCCGTTGCGAAGACATGTCGAGTAATAATACTCATGCCGTGATACGAAATATTGGGATGCCCTACCCCAACGGAACCATGGTACCAGAGGACGCCCTGAGACTGCCGATTTGGAAGCCTTGGCACAACGCCTCTCGCAACGCCTTCATTGATAGTGAGATCAACCCAGGGCCATACAAGGAGATCCTGCCCTGCGAAGACATTTGCTATGAGGTGGTTCAAGCTTGCCATGCTGCCATCGGCTTCACTTGCCCTCGGCCCAAGTCAGCAGGATTCCAAGGCAGCTATGGCAGACGCGAGGATGGCTCTACGGAGCTTACATGCAACTACCCCGGAGAGCCGAAGACGAAGATAAGCGCTGCGGTGGCGATTGTGCCGCGGTTACTACTGCCGATTCTGCCGTTGGCCTTTGCGATGATGTTTTGAGCAGGGGGAGGGGGCAAGGGTGAAGCTTGTTGGCTCTACTGCGGGCAATAGAGTACACGCAAGACATGTTTGCCGATGAGGGTTTATAGACGATTCTGGAGTTTCTTGGGTATTAGACAGAGTTTTGCCAATATTTGGGTAGCATAATGAGAAATTAGCGAGTGCTTGTGACGCGGCAAATGCGGGATTCTTCCTGTTCTGTAAATTGTACGTCTTTTCTCTCCCCCCGCCCCCCTTTTGACTCGTGGTTTATAACACATGGGCGGTCGTGGAAACTCATTGGCTAGCCGTAAGCCGGGAGAGCTTATCACCTCTCTACCACTCCTTTCCGTGACGTATCATACACTTACTTCACTTTGTATCCCTGAAGGAGCCCTCTCCGTCCCTCCGTCCGTCCCCCCTCGCCGGGAGGTCTTTATGCCTTTTCTTTGCTGCCCTTGGCCCCCTCGGCGATCACCTTCTTCTTGTAATCCTCCACCTTGCCCTCGAGGTCGCGGATGGTCGCGTCGGCCTCTGCGCGGATCTCGTCCGTCTCGAGCTTGGACCAGGCCCAGTAGGCGAACTGGTAGGTGAAGACGGCTATGAGGAGCGTCTTTGCGATTGGTCGGGTGAAGGTTTTGTAGAAGTGTGACTGTTTTTTTTGATAAAAATTTCGAGAGGACGAGGCCGGCGCGTAGTTAGTTAAGGATGAAAACTCTCTCTATTTTTCTTTCTTAGGGTAATACGACTATTACTGTAGGATTTGAGGTTGGCGGTGGCGGTGGTGTGGAGGGGAGAACGTACAGTTGGGCCGGGTTGTTTGGAGCTGTAGAGCCGTCGTGCGCTCGTGGGGAGATTATGCGACGAGGATGAGGACGAGGAAGAGGACGACGACGGTAGTAGACGGGGTGCTATGCGCACATGCGCTGGTCGTAGCGGTATTCTTGACGCCATTGTAATTTGTGCTGTGCGATTGGATAAGAAAAAAAAAACCTCCATGCGAGCTTCGCAGAGCTAATTCTCTCTGATTTCTCCCCAGTCGCAGAATGTAGTATATTTAAAAAGAGATGACTGCGACCAAAATTCGAGATGGGGTGCTTTTTCGCACTTGCGCGCGCTCTCTCTCTCGGTGAGCCCCTCCTTTGATGTCCCCTCCCCTCGCTGACCGAGAGAGGATCTACGGAGTACCCTAGGGAGTAAAGGTACTTAGGCGGACACCGAGAAGTACAGCATGGGGGACGGATTGGAGGTACTGTAACGTGTGGCGGTGCGACTTGAGCGTTTGGTACGGAGTACGGAATACCTTGGCTACTTGGGTGCGACCCTCCCCGCATTTCCCCCCTTGGGGCTTCGCGCCCGCGCCCGCGCCCGCCGCGCGCGTGCCTTCCATGTCTTTGCGCGCCTGGGTTACTCCGTACCTTGGGCAGGTACCTACCTTGCCGTGGATCCGCGCCGCCTGACAAAAAATCAGGACACGCTGGTCGGTACGGGAGGCAAGGTACTGTGTACCAGTTGGAGCACGGAGCTTCTCATGCGATGCAGCGATACATACGGAGTAGAGACGCCCAACCAGAGAGCACGCCAAGTTGCCAAGTCGTCTCGCCGAGTGGTATATCTGTGACAGGATGGGTAGAGTCCAGCTATTATCAAGTACGCTCCCTATGGCTCCCACCCCTTCCAGTTATTTGATTATAACTGGGAAAAGTACTACTATGTACTCGTAGTGTTGAGAGATGGAGATTCAGCCCGGGTTCCATCCGTCAACACGGAGTACTCCGTACTCCGTACATAATTGCGGGTGGGGTAGGATAACCTGGCTGCCCTTTTTGGGGACGTATTTTCTTCACTCCCCTCTCTTGGATGCGTCTCTCTCGGGGTAATATTAGGGGTCCATTCACGGGATGGATAGATGGATGGATGGATGGATGGATGAATTGGAGCTTCCCTCTTTCTGGACCTGCCCGCCTTGTCCACTCCATCTTTTAGTAGTAGCAGTACCTAATAGGACGGAGTTACATAGGTAGGTGGTGGTACTTAAAGTAGTAGTAGTAGCGGTAGAGTAGTAGTAGCAGGAGTAGGTGGTGTGGTGCCTGCCTGTGCTCCGTTCTCTCCAACGACCACATGTACCAAATCTCGCCCAGCCGGAAACCGACTTACCTGTCCCCTTTCCATTAATAAAATCGTTCTCCAAGAAACAGCCCACGGACCTGCTTCGTAAACTGACCTCTTCTTCCTCTTCCTCTTCCTCTTCTTCTTCTTCTTTCATTCAACTTACCATCAATCACCTTTTTTCCCCTTTCGCGCGATTGTAATTCGAATCCTACTAGTACCATCTCGCATTCGGCTTTTCCCGCCTGTTACATTAGAACGAACATAAAACCGCTTCAATAACCAAACTTAATAATGGTTCGTGGCTTCTTCTCCCCCAACCCTTTAACATCCCCCCTCCCATTTGCTCTTGAAGGGGCGCAGACGTCGCACAAATACACACATGCACATATGTTTTCTTAATTGAAAGAATGGGCGAGATTGGCTAACTCGCATGCCCCGTCGAGGGCGCACATGGGATCTGCAGGCCCAGACTCCGGAGCAGCGTAGGCGCAACGCCAAGTTCGCAAAGGGCAACGAGATGCGCATGGGCAAATCGGAGGAGCAGCTCAAGAAGCGCGTCAAGGAGACGCCCAAGTCCCCCCTCTCCTTGTTCTGGATGGGTAAGCCGCTGACAACACCTCCCCTCCCCCCCTTCCTCCTCTCCTGCTCTTTGGGAGTGGCTACCTTTGTCAATTCGGGGTTGAAACATCTCTTGCTGACTGCATTTGTGTGCGCCTGTATAGCTCTCCTCGGCTTCATCATTTTCGGCGGACTAGTATTCGAGGCCCTCTCGCGATTCTTCGGAAAATAGATGTACTAGACGAAACAACACGAGGCGGCAAGAGGAGGACGGAGGAAAGCAACAGAGCCCACAAAGCTACAGAATGGGGTCGTGTGCGCGTGTATGTTTGTGCTGAGATTCGGGTTTTATTTTCTGCGATGTGCTGCAATATTTGTGTGTGTATGCTATCACTACCGGGACATTATTGGCGTTAAAAAAGGGGAGGGAGGCAAAGATAAAATGCCACAGCATTCAAATTTCTGATACTTTTGTTCACTCTAAACGAGCTTTGCCAGCAGGCGGCAAACACCCGGGGTCATTGGCATACGTGTTTTGAATTCATGTCTGAACGCCATGCTAACATAAAAAGTTCCTCGTGAGGCGAGAAGCAAAGAGGAACGAACGTACAAATGCTGGATGCTAACTGCCCTTCCTTCTCCACCAAGATATAAATAATCATCAGATCGGAGCCGCTTCCAATCCTTGCGTATTGGGTTCACACGCATGCCACCCCTGCGCTTCTTGCAAGTCGGGCCGTGACTCGCATCGTCTAGGCGCCGAGACCTCGGCGCTGGCCACTCTGCTCGTTCTTCATCTTCATGCCCGACTCGAACTGACGCTCGATGTCGGCCGCGGCCTGGGACGAGTTTGACTTTTTGCCCTTGGAGCCGGCGCCGGCGCCGGCGCTCAGGCCGGCCTTCTTGCCGCCGAGGAGGCGGAGGTACTTGTCCTGGCGGGCGGCCCCGCCCTCGAGCTCGTCGACATTCCACTGCCCGTCGTCCGCGGCGGCGGCTGCCGGGGCGGCGTCTCCCTTGCCGGACTTCTTCCCCTTCTTGCCCTTTTTAGCGGCGGTGGGCTCCTCGGGCTCCTCGGCCTCGTCGCGCTTGCGTTTCTTCTCCTTTGTGGGCTCGGGCTGCTTGATCTCGACCTTTTTTCCCTTCTTGGCCTTGGCCTGCTTCTTGGGGGGTTCGGTTTCAGACTCGGACTCGGAGGAGGAGTCAGAGGAGGAGGAGGAGGAGGAGGAGGAGGAGTCATCGTCGGAGCTCTCTTTGGCCTGGGGCTTTGCGTTTGTCTTCTTGGGCGGCTCGGCCTCGGCCTCGGACTCGGACTCGGAGCTGGAGGCGTCGGAGCTGGAGCTGGAGTCCTCCTTCGGCTGGACGGGAGCGCCGCGGGCGGAGGCGTCGCTCTCCCGTCGCTTCTTAAGCACGACCTCGTCGGCCGGGACCGGGGGGTCGAGCTCCATGCCTCCGTCGCTGTCGGAGTCGGAATCGGAGCCGGAGCCCTGGTCTTTGCCGTCCGCGTCCTCCTTTTGTGCTTTACTCTCCTTTTCCTAATTTGTTATCCTCGGGTGTCAGCCAATATTGTTTCTGATCTCGAAATCTACCCATCCATCCCGCGCGGTTGGGACCTGAGAAACATTTACCTACCTCCTTGAGCTTGGTGAGCCGCTCGTACGTGAGCCGCAGCCTGCGCGCGTCGTCGATCATCTTGTGGCCCTGTAGCTCGAGCTTGTCGGCGCGTGAGAGCATGCGCAGGCGCTTCTTCTCCTCCTTCTCGGGGCGGGCGGCCTTGGACTTGGCCTTCATCTCGGCCTTGCGCTCGGGCGTCCACTTGCCCTTGGGCTTGATGTTGAGCTTGCGCTCGCGCTTGGCCTCGGCCTTGACGAGGCGCTTGGCCTTGCGCTCGTCGCGGCGCTTCTGGCGGAGCTCGGCCTTGCGACGCTCGGCGGCCGTTGGGGTTCTGGCGGCGCCCGAGGCCGCGGCGACGGGGGTGTCGTCGGCCATTGCTTCTTTTCTTTTGTGCCGCTCCTGGCTGTCAAGCTCTTGAGAGGGTATGACTTTGAAAAGTACCTTTTTTTTTTTTCGTCGTGAGTGCTCTGGGCGAGAAGCAACTCGAAGGTTTTCCGTTTCTTGAGAAGGAGTGGTAGTCGTTTTTCCCTACTCAATGCAAAGAAACCATTGGCGGGCGGGCAGGCGGCTGGTGGTGTTTCTGCCAACTTTTTTTTTCTGCCGTCTTGAGCGCCCGGGCGGTGAGGTGCTAGTCTCAATTGAAACGTTCTGAAGAGGAATGATCAGCACCGGGCGGGGGGGGGAGACTCTTGGCGCAAGTGGGATTTACATAGCGAGCACTACGAGTACTTAAAGGTACGGAGTACTCCGCAGTAAGAACCGTAATACTCCGTGCTGTAGCAGAGCTCGTCTCAAGATATTGGATTCTTCACCTCTGCAATCAATATTTGGCATTTCTCTAAACTTGAGCTTCTAAAACAGCATCTTTTGGGGCATCTTTTATTTCCCTCTCCTTTTTCTACTATTTTTTTTTTATACTTCGCTCTTCGTGTAAAATGAATATTGACTACGCGATACGCATCCTTGATTAGGTCAGGGTCGGACTTTGATACGTCATATATTCGCAATGGTTATGGCATCCCTCTTCTAAAACCTGCTAGATCGATTCCACATATCTCGGGACCAATATCCTCGAGATCTGCAATTGCTTTTACTTGCGCCCGGCTTGCCGAGTTGGTCCAACACGACACTCATCGCCAGGCGTCCTTCTTAACTAATACCCCCTCTTTCCCCAGGGAGACTGGCCCCAAGGCCGGGTCCCAAGTGTCCGTCCTCCATATCCATGCCTCCCAATCGCCTTTGGTAAGAAGACCCTCCATGAGCTCCTCGTCCATCCAGAACCCCGCCACCTGCTCTTCCGTCTTCCACGTGAAGGCAGAGATGACATGTATCTGTGGCTCGCTTCTGGCGGCGCGGGCACTGGTAGATGAGTCGCCCGTTCTGTTGTCGAGCAATCGCCTTAAATTACCACGGCCGACTGTCAGCGACTTGGCCTTTAGGACCAATGCAAATGTAGGGTTGACCCAAGGTGCACCGGCACACATAGTCGGCGGAAACTGAATGGTATATTGCCGGATGCCTGTTTGCTCGGGTAGCCTCGAAGCGATGCCCCCCTTGTCCGGGTCAAACATGACTGGCACCCCGAGCACGGGCTCCCACAGCGCCAAAACTGACGTTGAGGGACGAAGGCACAGGACACGAACAGGATTAGTTACCCCAGTAGTCTTTGCAAGGTGCGAAACTCAGCGGCGAAGGGTGCGACGCAGACGTTGGCTGGCGGCCATGCCTTGGCTGCCATGTTTCCGTGAGTGATGACGGCGGTGGGAGGTCCGGCGCGGGTGCGGATTAGGGTACCGCTGCAGAGCGCCGTCAGCGTACCGGAGAGCCAGTGCGGCGGGTAACCAAGGGTGGCGACGTGGGCTACGAGATGGAAAAAGATGGACAGGTTCAGGGGCGCCATGACGAGCTCGTCACCGTGACGCGGGCGAGGGAAGGGCAAACATATCTTGAGGAAATGGGCGTGGAGCTAGTGTTCTAGGTTGGCGCGGGGCATCCGGTCACTGGCCTTTAGCGGCGCCGTGAGCTGCGACTTTTGCTCCCACTCGAAGCCTGGTATCATGACGGTTCCCATGCCGACGATGAGCTCGCCGTCCATCTCTCTCTCCATTTTACGGGACTTTTCATTAAGAGCTGTGCGGAAGTGCAGCTCGAGGCAGCGGCGGTCGGCTATGAGGAGATAGAGAAAGAAAAAAGAAAGAAAAAAAGAAAAGAAAAACCTTGTATCAAATCGAAAAGATTTCCGGGCGTGGACTGCTGTTTCCTCCCCTTAATGACTGACGGCTCTGACGAAGGAGTAGGGGTTGACCGAGGGCGATGTATTCGCGGCGGGCGTCACGAAGAGCAGCGGGAAAGAAAGGCCATGATGACCCAGGAGTGACGAATACGCGGGACACGCCTGATATGTCGTGGCTGGTGATACTGTCTGGCAGCGTCAAGTTCCTACGTGGTGGTGTCTAGTTCGTCGTGCCAAACTTGTTATATATATATATATATATGCTCCTAGTCCGAGAAGGGGGAGAAAACCCGTCTCGGCCCTCACTCCCCTTTGCCCCCATATCAAACTGTCTCTCAGAGACGAAGGGTGAAAAGACATGGAAGCAAACCTTTTCTTCTTCTTCTTTTTTTTTTGATTTTTTTTTTTTGAATTTTTACTTTGGACGGAATATGTTGTTCCTAGCTAGAATGTCCTACTCTTCTGTACCCTTCCCTCTCCTTCTCTGATTAGGTACCATGTACCATCACTAGTTCACGATGTCCAGATCATATTGACGTAGAACACACCCACACCCACACCCACATACGCCTCTTCTCACAAAAAAAAAGATGAAGAAAAAAGAAGAAAAAAACTCCAAAGTAACTCAAACTAAAGAGAAAGGAGGGAAGCTATTTAGGCGAACAATGAAGAATCAGTCAACATGTTTCTGATTCCCATATTTCTAATCTAAGGCGTTGTATCCCCCTTTTGCTCAGTGACAATCTTGTTTTCTTTTCTTTAACACTACTACTACTACTACTACTACTACTACTACTACTACTACTACTACTACTACTACTACTACTACTACTACTACTACTACTTCCTAGCAGCACGAGTAGTTGGCCTTTTTTTCTAGGTTTCGGTACAATCTTTCCTTCTCGTCTATCTTCTAAAAAAAGAACGGAACCCAAACCCAATATTACCATAGGGCTGCTTCCCCGTGTGTTGCCCCTCTTCAGAGCCGCGTGGGGGGGGGGGGGGGGTCCGCGCAACGCAAGGCTGAAAGTTACGCGGGGGCCGTAACCTATTTATATTGCCTGCATGACTTGACTCCCCGCTACTAATGCGGGCAGAAGAAGCCAAAAAAACAGAAAAAGGCATAAGAAAAAAAAAGCATAAGAAAAAAGAGAGAAAAAAAAAAGAGGACAGCCACAGTCAATAGTGCAACAGAAGAATCTGAGTCACTCTTAATTCACGTCACCTCTCTCGGGGACTTGATGCCGATCGAGGCAGCACCACTCTGCTGTGTTACAGATCGCATGGAGGTGCTTTTCTTTTCCGGACACCTGACTCGTAATACAATATTGGTGAAATCATAACTTGTAATAGTCTGATGCGCAATACCGATCTAGTCTATTGTAAATATCAAACAAGGAGAAAGAAAAGGGGTCCATAGTAATATAAGAAACATTTTCAAATCAGGTAAACCAACAATTCGCTTCCTTGTCCGCCTCGTCCAATAACCCGGGTAATCATGTTCGTCATATAAGAGTCGAGCAGTAACCAATCTGCAATCTGTACATACGGAGATAGCCAAGCCTCTCTCTATAAGGCCTCCGTGCGCGTATCTGGGAGCAACACAGAGAACCGCGAAGGTAAAAAAGAAAAAAAAGAGGAAGAAGAAGAAGAAGAAGAAGAAACAGGTCGTGCATTCATCCTAGCTTGCCAGCAACCGGGACATAAAGAATGGATAGGGGGCGTAGTCTTCCCAAGGCTATATTCCATTTACCACCTTCCGTGAGCCCAGTACTGCTGCTGCTGGTCCGTCGCGCTGGTGTAGGATGCCTGCCTAGGGCTCTCATAAAAGACGGTTTCGGGGCTTCCAAAGCTCGGCGTCTGGGCCACTCCGGCTTGAGAATAGGCGACCGAGTCGCTGCTCCAGCTAACGCTGCCGGTGTCCCTAGTGTAGGCATTGTCCTTATAGGCGTCGTGGTAGTTGGCATCGTATTCATCATGGTAGTGGGCGTCTCCGGCACACGTGTCTCTCCCGCTGCTCCGTCGGCTACCGTGTTCATGCCCATGGGCCGCTATGAAGCCAAAGTTGACGCTGCCCCAGGGCAACCCGGACGGCTCGGAGCCGTTCATGTTGTCAAAGTCGTCTGCCGATGGTGTGCGGTAACTGTTTCCCGCGTGTTGTTGGTTCTGGGCCTCCCTCTCGTTTCTTTCCTTGTTCTCTTTCGCCTTTGATCCTGGCCAAGGAATAAAGTGTTAGTATAGATTATAACCGGGGTAGAATATGACATGTACGTACGGAACTTGCGCTGCGCAATACGGTTCTGCATTCGTCTCCGCTCTTCCGGGTCCGTGATATCAGCCCAATCATTCTCATTGAGACTCGTCTTGTTCTTTGACAAAGGAGCCGACTTGGCGTTTGTCTTCGGACTCTCGGAGCCCTCGTACTGGCTACTTCGTGGGAACATCTTGTTTGTCGGGCTCATATACGCTCTTCGCGGTACCGAAGTAGACGACCTAACAGCCGTTCGCCTTTTTATTCCAGCGTGTTCCAAGAGCGACTTGGGTTTTCGGGGAGCGAAACGTAAAGTCTTCGTTCCCGGAACCTTGCTCAGGTTCGAGGTCGATATCAGTACACTGGATCCAGGTGAAGCGTCTTCTGGCCGGGTCCTTGCTGGGAGCTTGCGTTCTTGTAGGTCAAGACAAAAAGGAAGAGTACCTGTGGAAGACATGGATAACGTGGGAATTTTGTATGAGCAAACATGAATGGGGTGGTAGGCTTTTATATCTCTGCAATGATATGGCATTCAGCCTCACATGCGCTCGTGCGTTTCTGCCTGGTCTCCGGTGACTCTGCGCGATGGCTATGTGTCCTAGTGGAGGGGACGGAGGAGGCACCTATTCAAGGCAGATTGGACACTTAAGTCTCGGTTGAGAAGAGCGTAGCGCCATAGCTTGTGAGTCGTTTTCCCCATATACCGGGATGGGGAGGCCCGAGGGGGCAGGGGTTGAAGCAGGTATCGACCCCCATCTGACATCTACCGTCCCCCCTTCCAGGAACATAAACGAAGGACTAGGTAACCCTAATACGGTGGGCTAATATCTATACTTACACCCTGTGTCTAGGCAAACAAGATTTTCTGTCCACAGGCGGGCCGGTAACTCGCCCGAGATGCATGGGCGGACGTCGAGGCGGGAAAGACGAAGGGGGTACCCTGAAAGTGGGAAACGAGGTTGTAAGCGGGGGGGCGTACCGAAACCTAGCTCGTCCTAGGGCAAGGCGGCAAGAAGGTAAGTTTTCATGGCTGAACAGCCAAGTCGTACTAAATGGCGTAAACGAGAGGACTTGACCATGTACTCAGTACCGATTACCAGGCCACGAATTACCACTAGTGTGCCTGGTGGGATAGACTAGGCTCCGAGGCAACATGGCACGTGCTATCACAAGACTCAGTCGGTATCAAAGGGAACATGCGTAAGTCGGGTTCCCGTGGTATTGAGCAAGCGACGTATTGAGGGCGTGTCGTATACTCCGTACACATGTCGCAGGTGGATCCATGACAAAGTGCGCGCTGCCACTTTTGTACGGAGAACCATGCAGCTCTCCCTGCTTGCGGTGAGCTCAGAACGAAAGATGAGCTGTAGCTGTCCCCTGCAGCCACTCCCGAGCAACCATATTAGCTCGCGTGGCAGGGGTAGTAGTAGCTATGTGGTGACCAGGCTCGTAGGACACAGCAAAGCTGAGAGACTATCAGTCATCTCAGGCACTAGAAAATCTCGAGTACTCAGTACATGATGTGCCAGTCACCTCTTCGCCAACCCAGATTTTGAGGTATGATAGGGTTAAAAGCTGACAAGATGAAACTGCTAGTAACATCAAACCACGAAAGGTTATGGTGAGAGGCAAAGCACAGCGAACACGGCATTATGACTTTCCCATGGTTTCGGGCCTAAAATTCTGGCGGCTCTAATTGGTCATTGGCATACCAAAACGAGCAAGCTAGAAGAAGCCAGCAGCCCAGCCTTACGGCTATGGCTTTTGACGGGGTGAGATGCAACCCAGCACCTCCCCCCCTCCCCCCTCCCCCACCTCTCTCTCGCTCTCTCTCCTTCTTCTTTTTTTGCTTCAACGCCCTAGGGCTGAAAGTATCGCATTGCGTGAGATTTGTGTACCCGCTGGCTGACGCACCGGAATATAAAGGATGCTACCACCTAAGTAACAGTAGGCTACTCACCGTGAAAAGGGGGGGTCTCCAAAGCCATGCTGACTGAGGCACCAGTGGTACATTACCATGTGGTTTTCAAACGCGAGGGATACGAAAGTCAAAACCTGGTCAAAAGAGGAGAGTGGAGTTGGTCTGCCAAGCACACCAAAACCTCCACGCTAAGGCTTTTTGCCCTCTCCCCGTTCTCTCCTCAAGGCGGATTTCGACCTTTCCGGGTCCCGGCATGTCCTTTCATTGGCTCCTAGCAAGGACACTTCACATTCCAAACAAGTGAGCGACGGGCCACCAAGATATTAGAGGACGGTTCGACGACCTTTTTCTTCGTAGTTTTGGCTCCCCCGTTGGTATGTGAAAGCCTCCGACTCACTATCCCTCTTGTGAAGTGTTGGCGATCTGGCTCCTCTCCGGTTGGTGGTCAGGATGGTGGCATGTCCCCCAAACATTCTTAATAGGTACTACGGAGTACGCTGCGGTAACTAGATTCTGCACCTTGCATAGACCTGAGCAGGCGTTGGCAGCTGGGCGGCGCCACTCAAAATAAACCATGGGAACCGCGTTAGTGCTGAACACCACTTAAAGCTTGGTAGCATCCGCCACACTTTGCCATTTGAGTCCAGCATCCTTGATGAGATAGGCTTGGTTCATGTCGGAGAGTTTACCGGATCAAGAAGCCTTCAACGTCTCGAGTATTAGGTATTGTTGGAGGCGCTTTTGACATACTGGAAAACCGGTGTCCTATTAGTTTTATTCAATCATACACTCCGTATGGTACGGAGTTGGTGCTGTGTCACCCAATATTCCCCGTCGGCCGCCTAACGCCGTGCTGAGACATATCCCTGTCGTGGGATCAATACGGGGTGAACCGAACAACCAGCAACTCTGATGCCACCTGTACGCCGTAGCCTCCGTACTAACATGCGCCTAGCGTTAAAAGTTTATTGGGAGGAAGAAGGTCGCCTTGTGATCCTTTGTTCACATCATTCAGCACAATGGGAAGCTGTAGGTTTTGGAAGAAGAAGAAAAAGGCACATAGACGTCCATTAGCGGGCCAGCTATCTGCACGTATGCCGAGCGTACTCCGTAAAGTTGGGAACGGTCCCCTCGTTCCATCCGGGCACGTGCCAGTATCGAATCTTGCAGGCAGATCCTCTCACATTTTTCACCCATCCCTCGACGGCGGTTGCTGGAAGCACGCTTCGGCGGGTGAAAGCCCCGAAGCCACAGCGTCATTCCGATTTTCGTTTAGCGGTCGCTGTGGTAGCCAATTACTAGATGTACCCCAAAGAAGTCGCCCAAAATAGCACGCCGAGAAAGTAGAATCGTAAGAGGCACAAACAGTTGTTCGGCCGCCGTGTGCCACACATGGGCGACAGTTGATTAGGTGGATGTGATAATATACGGCGCATGTACGAGCCTGTACAAGCACTCTGAAGACGAAGATGAGTCCTCTCGCTTAGAAGACGACTTGGATAGTTTTGATACCCTCATCTTTATTGTTTAGGAATGCGAGTTGTTGTGGGGTCGGTGGAAAATCGTGAATGGCGGTTTAATTCAGACGTCAGCTACTCCGTACTACCCTAGCCGTACGCTGAGTTCTGATCTAGCACGCCGTCTGCCGGAGCGGGGCCGCTTGTGCGGAGTACACGTACGGGACTGGTCCCAGTGAACCTGTAAATAGTATTATCAGTGTCAAAATCCAAGGGGTATCAATCAGTACTACTAGGAACAGTATTGGAGGCCCATGCCCAGCTGGAAATGTGTATGTAGGCTCAGCTACGGAGTACTCACTCAGCTCTTTTTCTTTCTTTTTCTTTTTTTTCTTCTTCTTTTTTTTTCCCTTTCCCCACTGCCAGCTTTCGGTAGACTTTGGATGCCTGTCGGAGAATTATGTTTTGGTCAAAGTATCGGATGCTCAGCTGAAATGGCAAAAACCAATCAGACCACCGGAAAGCTATAGATAGGGCCGCTGTAAGTTCAATTTGGCAAAGTCGAGAGAGCCAAGATGTAGGCAAAAGTTACTGTAAAAATAGCTCCCCTCCGGCTTTTGTGCTGGTCATTCAACCCCACTTGTAGTCAATTTCGTGTTCCTTCTCTGAGCTTTTCCGCGAAGGGTGCATGTATTTTGCTTTCTTGCTGCTGGGGCCTACCCCAATAATACCATGCTGCCACGCGCACCGTAGAGCATGCTTCAGCGGGGCGCCCACAGCTACACAAAGGGGTTCCATATTCAGTGCAACTCTGTTCTGCAATATTCTTTGAGAAGACCGCTTGGTTCTTTTTTTTCGATAGCCAAAGGGCAAAGAGACAATTCTGAACTCTCAAAACAGGGCTGAGCGCTGCACCCGTTTCACGGCGGGGACGTATGCAGAAGGGAGGCGTCGGGAGATGCGCAGTGATCCGTCTTTTCGATAGTTGATGGCGAGGTGATCCCAGCGCGCAGTTGTTGTGGTGTGTCGAGGTTTGCCGGAGGCCCAGCACACGTGGAGTATGGCTTATTGCACAAACTAACGATGGATAGAGTAGAATGGGCTGGAAATAAGAACAAGAAAAGGAGAATGAGGAGAATGAGAAGAATGAGAAGAAGAAGAAGAAGAAGAAGAAGAAGAAGAAGAAGAAGAAGAAGAAGAAGAAGAAGAAGAAGAAGAAGAAGAAGAAGAAGAAGAAGAAGAAGAAGAAGAAGAAGAAGAAGAAGAAGAAGAAGAAGAAGAAGAAGAAGAAGAAGAAGAAGAAGAAGAAGAAGAAGAAGAAGAAGAAGAAGAAGAAGAAGAAGAAGAAGAAGAAGAAGAAGAAGCAAAGGACTACGAGAAAGGTACTGCAGTCAGTATGATGTCAACTCGAGCACCTCAATGGTGTTGAGAAGGAAGGCAGAGCCGACTACGACTTCACTCTTTGGCCAACCTCGGTTCGTAACCTTAAGCGACTGCGCTTTGGGAAGGAACTTGAAGCGACACACACAGAGGTGAAATTACTGGGTAATCGCAAAATGACGATTTTTCAAAAAGACAGAATTCACATTGCCCCATCGTATACGGGGTACTCAGTCTTGAATCCCCCGGCCTTGTAGAACCGTTTGATTTTTTCAACACGAGTTCTTTGAATATCTTCGTTGAATGGTCGCCCGGTGTGCACTCGATGAAGCCGGCTCCTACAGCAAGGCCATTATTCCAGAAGCACCAAGTCGGATGGATATCGGGTGATTCTTGTTCTTGATAACGCACTTTTGTGCGAACCTGAATATCGTCTATTTCTTTACAAGCGGTTTACTCATTCTGGAAACGAGAATAAGATTCCGTTATCAACGTACTTGGTAAGTATCCAAAGGGTTCGCAAAGCTGCTGCCGCAAGTCACGAAGTCACCTGCCCGCGAGCAGGCAAGAGGGCGAGTAACTTCGTGACCTGCGGCAGAAGACCGTTAGCTAACTACTCCTCGCGTACACTAATAATTATAAAGGATCAACGAATTGCTCCTCGTCGTTACTTCACGTGATGCCCGAATGTCCCATAAGAAGAGTAAGTCTGGTAGCTCCGCTTGTGCTCTTGCATACTACATTCGTAAAACCGCTGCGCAGCTTTGCTTAATCAATAAAGAAGAAGGGGGAGAGAAAAGGAAAGAAATCATAGTCATATCAACGTTACAGGTGTCACGAGTCAAGGGAAAGGCATGTAAGTTGAACAAGTCTAGGTTTATACACATTGATATGAAAACTGGTTATATACTAGCTAGGCATCGACAGATATACACAGATACACTAGGAAATAGGGAAAAGCCAAAAGAAAAAGGTTCATCTCCCAGGCCAAGAGAAATAACGAAAAGAAAAAGAAACGAAGAAGAAAGAAAAGAAAGAAAGAAAGAGAAGGGCCTAGGACATGGCGTTCGTCTGTTTCGCTCACTGAAAGCACACCACCGCCCCTTTCAACCCCCTTATTTGCCTCCTTTATTCTCTCTACAGACCGCACTTCTTGGCGCACTCCTCCATGACGACGGCGTACGAGTCCGGGATGCGGCTCCGAATCTCAGGGAGCTGCGAGACGTCAATGGTCTCGACGTCGCCGAACGAGTTGGCCACGACCTCGTCCGAGAAGGAGAAGAAGTTGCGCGCGACCTGCAGGCGGCCCGGGTCGGAGCTGTCGAAGGCGGCGGTGAAGAGGGCGGGCTCGCACGAGGGGTTGAACTGGAAGTGCGTCTGGCCCTGGGGGAACAGCATGCCGGTGAAGGGCCCCATGGTGGTGTTCACCGAGGGCAGGGGGCCCCTCTCGGGTGCGGGCTCGCCGACGATCTCGCCCAGGTTGCCGTTGTTGGCCTCGAGGACCAGGCCGCCGACGAGGAAGCCCGAGATGACGGTGAGCCACTCGTTGGCGCGCGGGTGCGAGTGCGGGACGTTGAGGCCGCAGGGGTTGACCCAGCCGAAGGCCTGGGCCACCTCGGTGCCGATGAGGGCCGGGAAGCTGGCCCGCGTCCCCAGCGCGATGGTGCCGCCCGTCTGGCCCGTCACGGTGTTGTTGATGAAGGTGAAGGTGTAGTTGGTGGCGTCGCCGCCCTCGCCGAGCAGCGCGTTCTGGCGCTCGGTGTAGGTCTCGGCGTTGGCGAGGGCGGCGCGGAGGGCGTCGATCTCGGCGGACTCGGCCGTGTTGGAGTTGAAGGGCGAGGTCTTGAAGTCGCCGCCGGCGCTGCCGTTGTTGTTGCCGTTGTTGCCGTTGGACGCACGCGGCAGCAAGGGGGAGGCAGTGGCAGCAGTGGCCAGGAGGGCAGAAGCGACGGAGATGATGGAGGCCTTCATTTTGATAGATTAAGGGGCTGATTAGGCAACTGGTGTTCTTGTGTAGAGAAAAGTTGGAAGAGTTGCTGCGAAGCTTTAGAAAAGGGGCTTGGAAGAGTGTTGCACAAAGCGAGGAGAATGTTTTGAGTGAGAGTTGGAGATGATGATGATGATGATGATGATGATGATGATGATGAGGAGGAGGAAAGTCTCCAGGTGAGAGTATCACAAGCATCTATATATACACATTTTCGCCTTCGTACATTCATCTCACTGCCCCCAACTCCCGCCGCCCACGCAAGCCTCATCTCCAACCAGCCGTGGTCCGTCAGGCAGCCAGACATACAATCACACGCACACATCCCGCGAGCGCAAGCCAAGCTCTCGACATCATCAAAGCTCATCGCTCTCTCATCACCAAATCTGGTAGTGAAGGAGCGAGCTCTCGGCGTTTCGGAGAGTTGCCCCCAGACATGGTAGGCTCTCTCTTACTCACACAGAGAGAGAGAGAGAATGAGAGAGAACACACAGACACATCAGGTACGGTTGAAGCCATCGCCAAGCTCGCCCTCGGGTCTTCGGGAGCGCGGTCTAGGTCAGGGGTGGAAGTACCAGACCATCGACACTGTGGCACGTAGAGCCTAATGGGGGCGTGTGTACGCGCGTGGACATAGGCACCGGTGCGTCCATTTCCAGGAGTCACGATGGCATCACCGCAAAACGTCCTGCAAAAAGTCTCGCAGCACAAGGAAATTTGACTAAGCATCCGTCCTCCCCCTACCTAGGATCTAGGACCTGGATCCTATGAACTTCTATCTCGAGTCGTCCCGAGTCGTCTCGAAGGCAATTACCACATGCCGACTAATCCGGTGCGGGTCGCGTGAATCTGACCCCTTACTCCGAAGCTTCTCAAAGACTCCAAAAGACTTCATCCAAACCTTCAAAGAACCAAGCAGAGGGTTCGTCTTCCAAAAATAACTTGTCGTTGCAGGGTCTCCCCAAAGGGTCCCCCCCCCTTTTTTTTTTCCCTCTGGTATTTACGCTGGGAATGGCGCCCGCTGCGTGTGTTCCGCACCTTGCCCAATTCGGGAATTCGTACCTTTTGATTGGACCGGTCCAGTTCCCTCTGTCCAACCCTTGTGGCCCGTTTTGCGGGATAGGATTTTCCAAAGCATCCACTCTGTCATCTGTTCGGAGACTACGGAGTATGGTACGGCGTATCCCATCTAGTTTGTGGAGTATTACTAGTATGTAGAGGGGCCTAAACCTTTTTGCTAGTGAACGCGTGTCTATCCAAAGGTTCGACGGTGGGAGAACATGAAACTCCGTGCGGCTTCCATCTTGCAATCTCTAATGGCGAGGAACTGGGCAGAGACTCGACATCGACTATTTCGCAGAATAGGTCCATAGTTTGCTGCTCGGTTCGCCGGCTAGGTGCATGGTGACAATGCATGGTGGCAATGCAGATAGCACGGAGCGAGTGAAGGTTCCCCAAACCCGTGGGTGCCGAATCGGTAGGGCTGCATTACGAACCAGACGGATTGCGTACGTCACCCCCCTGGTACTACGGCGGGTCGGCGTCTCGACACCCATTAGCCATAGCACCTGTTGACACCCATTTCCGCGTATCGTACTCCGTAGCCCGCTTATTTCCGCGCGTAGAAAGGGCCATGCATAGATAGATCCATCATGCATACGGAAGTATGCACAACCCATGATTACCTGCTGAGGCTCTGTCGACACACGTGCCTTCTCCGTCACACGGGGTCATGGCGGCCCAGTAACTTCTCGGCTCAGCGCTGCCGAGTGTCAGACCGTCCAGTCGACAAAACCCGCCGAGTGTCTCTTTGCCGGCCAGGGACTGACCCAAGCAGTCCCCGCGCATCTCTTTCCACCTCTATGCTACATAGTACCCTTTCGTCCCCCTTCGGCCAGCTCTTAAACAGTTTAGCTTGCTCCTGAACCCACAAGAAAATAATTATATGCAAAGAAACGCCAGTATGTTTTGGGACTCTGGAATTTCCTACAACTACACCGCGCAGACAATCCTCCCGCAAAGGTGCTTTCTCGGCATTCGGTAACGTCTGTCATCCTTCTACTCCATCTGTTCATGACCTGCGAGGGCAAAGATGCTTTGCCGCGAACACTCAAGAAACCATAAGGTAATGAGGCACCTCCCTCGGCGTAAGCGGCATCAGGGCCTCCTGGAGAAACCAAAGGCTTTTGGTCGTTGGATTGTGGGCCGCCGGGTCGCCCGTAGGATAAACACCCCAATGTAGTGAAGAAACAGCGAGGGGAAACAGCGCGCGGGCGCAAGACCCTGATCTGCGGTGACGAATTGTCAAGAACCATGGGTGTATTGTACAAGAAACGGGTGACCCATAGCGAGGCCCAGGTATCTGATGTGGATAAGACTGGGGATAACCCAGTATCGGATTTGCTTGGGATAAAGTGACCACGTTATTGCGACGGCTTCCGAGTAGTAATGGGGACCTGGAGCCTTGCTCATCAAAGTTGGTAGTGTATCAGCAGGCCGTGTACGCGGAACCACAACGGTGCATTAGAATGCATTCTAACCGTAGCGAGTATGTTTCCCCGGCGTCCCGGCGAAAAGAGCCCAGAGGGGTGGCCCCTTTGTCCCAGCCCTTGGATTAACCAATATCGTAGCCCTCACGGTGTGAATATCTGCGTCCCCGATCCGGTCAAAATCCAAAGAGCGAGGTGCCAACTTCCGCGTACAGTGTTGACTGTTTCCTCAGTGACCCTTCTCGTTGAGCATCGGCCCCCACGCCGCGCGGCCCTCCTCTGACACTTGGCCCAGGGCCATGGCAAGGCTTCGGCCACAACGGCAAAGAACTGCCTACAAGGGGTTCATTCGATTCAGCCGGCAAGGCAAACTTAACTCCGCTAGTCATTCAGCCCTCGCAGCATCGAAGTGTCAACGGACCGCCCCATAAGCCTGGTAATTTCTTCTTCGCACCCCCTCTCCCCGGAGCAAAACTTTGTGCTCGCTGCGGTATTCCCGGATTGGGAAAGTACATGGACTTCCAAGTCCTAGGGGCCTCGTTAATATCGAATCCTTTGTCGAGAATTGTCTGAAAAGAAAGTCATCGGAGGGCGACACCTCCTTATCCCGAAACGCGCGTCACTATGAGAACGTTCAACAACAGTGATCTCAATGGCTAAAATCTGCTCTTCATCGGACCAAGACATCGGAGCTACGATGCTTCCATTTCTCTCGCTAGATGCTGCTATTTATAAAGCACCTACTCAAAACAAGCGTCAGGTGAGGGAGGGAAAAGGGGCGTAGAGTCCACCATATTTGCTAATCTGTGGTCTAGCGTGGCAAGCCCACCGCATTGGAAGGCTTCAGTTTCTATTTTGCCCCGTGGGCAAAGCTTTGAAACAAAGTACTTGTTCTCAAAGCCATCCTTCTATAATATTGTATACGAGCTCGTAGTCGAACTCGGGTCCCAGCATTTCTTGTGGGGGGGGGCGAAGCAACGTACTTGTTGCGAGTACTCAAGACTGGGAAACGCCTTGTGGGGGCTTCGAGATAAATGACAATCTCGGGGAGGGGAAGGGGGAGGAGGATGATGATGGCTAGATGGCTCGAAAAGTTGTGAATTCCTATTTTCCGAATGCCGAATCACCGCCCACGTGTTGATGTCGTAAAGCTCAGCGCCGCATCAGCCAGGTGGCCCGGACAGCCTCGCCTCTGCTGAGTTTATTCACGCCTCGTGCAAGCTTGATTTATCACACGTGCGCAAAGAGTGGCACGCGGCTGAAAGAGGATGCGATCCTCCCACCCACACAGCTTTGGTAGACTACCCGGTTGTATTTTCTTTCACCCGCGTGAGTGTATAGTTCTTCTTCGTGGAGGGTGTCCTTGCCGTCTCGATTCGAACCGAAAACAAGTTAGGTTGAGGGTTGGCGAGATAAAGTTCCGCCGTTTGTTTTTAGAATAGAGGAAAAGCGTGTTTTTCCCCTTAAAAGGTTTATAAAGTTTGAGACGAGGGATCTGCTATATCGACAGAGCGGGATCAACCCACAAAATTCAAGTGAGGCAAGGAAAAGAGGAGGAGCTAAAGATCCGAAAGGTTGAATGCAGTTCATTACCAAAGGCGACCGAGTCAAGAACTGGCAACGGCTTCCCCTCATATTTTATAGGTGCAACGAATGGAACTGAGGGAGAAAGAACAGGATCTGTCAGAACCTGCCTAACGCCCGACGTCATATGGAAGTCATATAGGTACATCATTACACCTGGAGATATTACCCTACACAAGATAAAATTTTTGGTTAACTCAACTTTACTATACTCCATACTTTCAATATTCATACACGCATATTTCTCTCTATACACCATGCACTTCTCTAACCCAGCCAACAATCGCCTTCGTCAGTCGCAGCAAACGACAAGCGGTAGTCAATGGCATCAGGCAGTCGGCTCAGCAGTAGGCAAACAAGCGCAGCCCGAGCTCACACGAGAGATGACATTAGTAGGACAGGCGGAGCGGATATAAGTAGGCACCGCACGCACGTCAGCCTTGAACCCGTCGGTAAAGTTGCTGCAAAACTCCTGGCTCTCTTCCAGTCGGGCCTCGCCCTTCATGGCGCGCAGGCAGTCGTCGGTGCGGCAGGGGTTGGCCTTGCAGCGCTCACGCTTGGTCATCTTGACAAGGTAGCCGCCGCGCTCGATGGTGTTGATGAAGATGAAACCCGAGGGGAACATGGCGTAGCTTGACCAGGAACCGGAGAACTCGATGGCGCCGCCGCCCGGCAAAAGGTCGTCCTCGGGGTAGACGTCGAAAAAGGCAATTTCGCAGACGCCATCGCCCGTGGGATCCTTGGGAACCGACGACACGTCGTAGACGCGCAGACCAGCGCCGTAGTTGGACTGGTAGATGAGGTCATCGTGGATGTATTGGTTGTGGTCGACCGACTTGACACTGCCTTTGTAGAGACCAGTTTGCTTAGGGGCCTCGAGAGATCGAATGTCCCAGATGTACGTCACAGGATAACCATCCGCAGCAGGGCCGGCGAGCTCGTCCTCATCGTATTCGTCATCCATGAACAGCCACTCCTGCCAGTTGACATCATTAACGACTCCCTGGTGGGTGAAAGTAGCACCCTCGTAGGAGGTTCTGGAGATGACCTTGGAGTTTTTCTTATCCGAGACATCGTATATGGTCAGAGTGTCCTCGTTATAGCCGTAACAGATGTCACGGCCAAAGTACTTTTCATCAGGGCCGCGGTAAATGAGGCACTGAGCATCATGGACGTATCCATCTTGGCCATCGCAGCCAAGGTCCTCAGGCTTGGACGGGTCGTCGAGGCTGAAGAAGTGAAGGCCACCCATGCAGCCCTGGTCACGGGGCTGTACACCAACAGCAACGCCATAATTGGCCTCCTCATTGACGACGACATTGTGGCTCCGGCCAATGGGAAGGGTAGCATTGAAGTGACCGGTAAGGTCCTTTTCGTTGCTAAAGAGTACTGGAGCCTTCTTGGGATCAATGTCGAGAAGCTTCTTCATGTCAAAGATCTGGACGCCGTTGCCCTCAAGCTCGGATCCGATAACCATGTAATGCTTGAAAGAGCGAGTCTCAGTCCAGTAAGCGCGATCGGCAATGGGAGCCCACTTGGGACTATAGTCACGGTCAGAAGCTGCATACTCTCCTTCAATCCGAGCTTACACGTCAACCTACAGAAAACCAAGGTGGCGCATACGACCCTCGGGAAGAATCTCGATCATGGCGCAACCATCGTACATGCCGCTGACTGAGACTTGTATGAGTACAAACTGTTATTTCCGTGCGTGGACCATCACTCACCGATAAACTCGCGGCCAGATTCTGGGTCGACCCAACCCCATGACGAACTGCCACTCTTGCCACGATAGTCGCTGTTGGGGGAGCCGAGGGTGGCGTGGTTGATGAAGTCGTAGAGATCAATCTGAATTTCCATCAGTCTAGAGCACGAAGACGAAGCTACTTCAACGAGCGACTTACGTTCTTACACCGAAAAGTGTGCAGAGGGTCACCACGGATAGCCTCGGCGACACCGTTCTTGCACTTGGTATACTTGAGGCGAGGCCACTTGGTGGAATCCATCAGGCCAGCGGCTTCCTCTTGTTCCCAATGAGTCTAAGGAGATATCGTCAGCTTCGAAGAATGCCGGATAACCGTGTGTACCTGTTCAAACATACAATCTTGCGGTGCATAATCTTATCGTGCATGAGTCCAGAGTCGTACATCTCTGTGAATAACCAATTAGCGCCGATTCACATACATCAACGGGCATCACGGCACTAGGCGCATACCAGCAGCGCGAACTTTGTCCTGGGGCAACTCCCTGGCAAGGGCGGGAACAGCAGCCGCGAGAGCGGCGCCGATGAAGGTGTTGAGGCGCATATTGGACAGTCTTTAGTACACGTGGTGAGCTATGTAAGAGTAGAAGCTCTACAGACTGTGTCCGGAGTTTAGGAAAGAAGAAGAAGAGAGAGAAGAGAGATGTCGGCCTCCTTCGGAAATGCAAGGAGGGGAAGGGATGTCATGGTATTATACTAGCTACCCCATCTCGTGTTTTCCCCTTTCGTCCTCAATTGGGACCTCACCGATGGGCCGGCTTTGCACACAAGCTCCCTCGGCTTAAGCACCAGGGTCCAATATCCGACTTTCCATGGCGACCACTTAGTCTGTGGAAACATGACCTTACTCTGTACAGGCAGGAGGGAAAGACGAAAGTTGAGAGGGGAAAAGGAACTTGTCTTGGCGAGCAAAGAAGCCCTGCTAGTACAAGGTCGCCTTTTCTGAATCCCAGTCAGTGTGATTGTGTGTGTGTGTCTCTCTCTCTCTCTGCCTATAGGTGCTACGTAGAGAGAGGAGAAAAGGGCGAGGAGAAAGAATTCCAACAGCCCGGGACAACGATAGAGGTCCAACTAAGCTACAGCAGTAAGCTCAAGGGTAACATGAGCCAAGACTCTTAGGGCGTATTGCGATTCTTGTGACTGGCTCGGCACTGACCGTTGGTCCCTCATCTCCACGCAAGTCAGCGATAACCTCCATGCTAGCAGTCAATTAGCTCTCCTATTGGGGAATCCCTGATTCGCTTCTCCCTCTTCTTTCCCCTCTTCTTCCCCCCCTTCTACCCTCCAAGCCAAGCCTTGGACAAGACGCGAAGCAGCACGATCTAGGACTCAAACAGGAAGGAGATGGGATCAACGAGGATAAGAGGATGAGAGAGAAAAAAGTCCTCGTTTTATTTTGTACTTCTTGGTCTCGAACGGAATGGGCCACCTTATCGCGACGCACCCTTTTGGGAGAGATGGCATGCACGCGTACGGATCGTTCATTCCGCCAAACTATCAAGGTACGATTACTATTATGAAGTGCTGTAAACCTTTGGGTATATTGAATCCCTGCATAAGACGGATTTTCAGGCTTTCAATCGGCACATCCGTACGGTTACAGTATGCTACTCTGTACCGCTTTGCCATGTCCATCCATCTCCCTGTGTTCCATCATAGGTTAAACAGAAAAGCCAAGCGTACACGGGTGGTGCGCGCGATTCTCGTTATGACAACGTTTTTGAAGCTACGCCATCAATCCCACCATCACAATATGTACCCTGGCTATGCGCTTCGTGCTATGTTTGTAGCTCAGTAAGACATGTAGCCATTACTCTATAGCAACAGTATAAAATATTGACAAAGTATACCAATATCATCGTTTCTTCCCTCGAAAGGGCAATCAATGCCATATAATTGGCTTTCGTGAACAATATGTTACAAGGCGTAATTTACATCCAGCCCCCAGCAGGCCTCAAACCTCAACCCTCTGTTCTCTAATTTCATCTTACAGGTTGGCCAGAATCTCAGCCTCGCGAGCTGCCCTACGCTCCGCGGACCTCTTCTTGAACTGCACCTCGGCTCGCCGCCTCTCACCGCCGTCAATCTTGCGTCCTCGCTTCTGCTCCCACATGCCCTCGGTGACCTTGACGACGAAGCTATCACCACCCGGCAATGGTAGCGCGTACGGCCCACTGATTTTAGTCGCGCCGCTGATTGTGTACCCTTGCGGCCTGACCAGTTCCTTGGGCATCCGCTGCTTCGTCTCCGGGTGAGGGATGTTGACGACCCATTTCCGGTCCTTGAGCGAGCCGGCCGGCGGCGTTGCGATCTTAAGAATGGCCTCCCCGTCCTTGACGTGCGTAAAGTCGCCGCCAGGCCCAAGGGCCCCCTTCCTGTACCGCTGCAGCCACTGGACGAGGTATCGGCGGTTGCGGGGGGGCTCGATGCCCAGCTCCTTGAGCTCGACGCCGGTGAGGGAGAAGAGGGACTTCCAGGACGGGAACTTGCTCGCGTACTTGTTCATCCCGCGACCGATAAGGGTCAGGAACGACTCAACATCGGGGACGAAGGGCCGGGGCTCGGGGATCTTGTGGGATGGTCTCGTCTTGTGAAGCCATCGAGCCTGGCCAATGGTGGAGGGGTTGCCGATCGGCGCCAGCACGCGCAGGCACGGCCGTAGTCTGTCCAGCTTCATGATGCTACATCGAATGTGTCAGGTGCTCCGAGTCGCTCACAGTCAAGTTCCGAAACGTAAACTTACAGTTGTGTGCGTCGCTCAACACTTGTGCCCGCAGTTCCTCTATTCGTCCGCAGGTGACATCCAACATCCAACCCGCCGGAAAATTGTTGCCAGGGATTTTATGTAAGCAAGGCTGAGCAGGTGAGCCACTCAACGCCACAGCATATGCCACAAGACCCACAAGTGACAGGAGCGTTGATCCCATACTATTGGCTCCACATGACGCATATGGCTGTGGGGCAAGCACGAGGCTGCAGGCTCGCGGCCCATTAGCTAATTCACTCCCGCGCCTCCCAGTTCTCCGAGGTATCACCTTCTAACCCATAACTTTTTTTAACCAAACATTCAACATCTCTCTCTCTTACTTTTTTTCTTGTCCTTCTCATTTTTCGATTATATTATGGCACATCATGCACTGCGCCTCTTATAATAAGCCAACATGGGACGCACAAAGGCTATTCCTCGACGGATCGGGCCTGTATATAGCAGATCAACCCCAGATCGTGTGTCCCTTTATCGTCCCTTGTTTGCGCAATTCATGTGCTGACCAAGCTCGAAGCCAAAATCCCAAGAGATCTTGTCGCCTGTCTACGTTTACTACCACCCCCGAGTGTTTCAACAGACCTGACTGGAGACAATGCTACGCCATCCGTCAAACGCCGCCGAACCGATGGGCCCAAGGTACCAGCGATACACGTTGCAACTTGCGATACTCATATAAATCGGCCATGCATCGATGATGGTGACGATTTCGAAATATCACGGTTCGATATCGGGCGTCATCTGAAATTTATGTGTGATGAGGAAAGGCTGGGCATCTTCAACGGAAGAGCACATCCCGGTCGCGTATCTATCTTCCTGAGGTTGAAGGCGGGGGAGGCTACACAAAATGCCATCGATATCATGCGCATTTCTTCGTCCACCCACGACGAGCGCAGTGCCCCGGGCGCTATTTGGGCAGTTTGGGATGTGGCTCTGAAGAAAGTGGGGGAAACGATGCAACTTTCAATCACGGGCGACCTATTCTGGAATGAAACCTCCTCGCCACGAAATGGGCTTAGAAACAAGGCATACAAAGTGATAAGTCAAGACCTGATCAATAGCTTTTACCCTACTCAAAATCAGGCTTCCAAAGCCGCACGTTCGCCCATGGACTTTTACGATGCATCACATGTGCCAGATAAGGGCGACAGTCTTCTGCCCCCGATAGAGGTTCCAGCACTCGATGCGACTTTGTTTCCCTATCAGAAGCGTACTTTGCAATGGATGCTTCGCCGAGAAGGAGTTTATTGCTCGGGGCCATCCGAGGTACTACCGCTTGAAGATGGAATGCCTGCGCCGGTCACTGAGAGTTCGCGAGAAATCTACGACATCGAAGATAAGAGGTTCTTCTTAAACGATACCCTCCATATTGTCGCGTCCGATATGCAGCACTATCGCCTTGAAGAGCAGGCAGTCAGGGGAGGTATCCTGGCAGAAGAGATGGGACTAGGGAAAACTTTAGAGCTCCTCGCCTTAATTCTCCTACATACCAAGCCAGCAAACGAGCCTACGGCCAGTGCCATCGATTCTACACTGCGTCCGAGTGGTGCAACGCTTATCGTGGCACCGGAGTCACTTCGACAACAATGGATGACTGAAATGTCGCGGCATGCTCCAGGCCTTCGATACATGTTCTACAAGGGCTGCAGCAAGTCGCTCAAGACTGCTGCTGCTGACGAGATTGAGGAAAAGCTCGCATCATGTGATGTTGTCCTCACGACATACAAAATCTTATCCTCCGAAGTGCACTTTGCGCACGATGCGCCAGAGCGATCACGCAGACATGAGAGGATGTACGAGAGACCAAAGTCGCCACTGGTCAAAATATCATGGTGGCGACTCTGCTTGGATGAAGCTCAGATGATTGAAAATGGCTTCAGTGGTGCGGCCTCGGTAGCAGGGCTCATCCCTCGAGTCTATTCCTGGGCTGTTTCAGGCACACCTGTCAAGAATGATGTGAAGGACTTGTACGCATTGCTCTCATTCCTAAACTATCAGCCAATATGCACCGCGCCTCAGGTATGGGGAGGGATCCTTGGCGGGTCAGGCGGAAACCAAGGAGAGGATTTATTCCGGCAGATATTCAACGCCATCTCTATACGGCACACAAAAGCTATGGTCCGAGAGGAGATTGCCCTTCCTGCTCAGAAGCGTTACGCAATCAGCATCCCGTTTACTGCTGTTGAAGAGCAACACTACCAATCCATCTTTACTGAAATGACAGCCGCTTGTGGGGTGGATGCCGAAGGTAACCCAGCGGTGGAAGATTGGAAACCAGAAAATTATGTGGAGGAGATGCGGAAATGGCTCAACCGGCTGAGACAAACAGCCTTGCACCCTGAAGTTGGGGCGTACAATCGCCGAGTTCTGGGCTCAAACAAGGCGCGGCCTATGAGGACAGTAGAAGAGGTCCTCGATGCTATGATTGAGCAGAGCGAGGGACTCATCAGATCCGACCAGCGCGCGTATTTGACGAGCAGGTTAACGCGAGGTCAGCTTTACGAGAATGGCCCCCGTGTACGAGAAGCTCTATCGATATGGGAAGAGGTCAGGCAAGAGACAACCAAGTTGGTTCGAGAAGCACGTGAAGCTTTACAGGCCGCCATACAGGATCTCAAAGTCGAAAACGACATCCAAGGGGATACTTCTAATCAGGCCATGGACGTGGAGTTGACAGAGACTGACGAGGACGATGTCAACGAGACAGAGACAAAAGGTCGTGTGGGCGAGTGTCGACGCAGGCTTCGTTCTGCGCTTGAACTACACCACAAGACTGTTTTCTTCTGTGCGAATGCCTATTTCCAAATCCGAGACAATGTGGAAATGACCGAGGTCGACTCTGACGAATTCCACCGCATCCAGAAGCTCGAGAATGAGGGCTACGAGGAGGCCAAGGCGCTACGAAAAGAGCTGTTGCGCGGCCATCATGGCAAGGCAAGCCGACTCATGGGCAAACTGAGCGACAAGGCCTCGAACCAGACTTTTACCGAGATACCCGAGCTGAAGACATTGGAGATGATCAGCATCGAGAGCAGTCGTGCCACCGATGATCTTGAGGTCCTGTACGAAGAATTGAATGCTCAAGCAGACCTAGTTGACGAATTGAGAGGGGGTGCAGTTCAGCTATTGCTAAGGAAGCTATTCGACGAGGATGACGTTGTTGAGACAACAGGCGAAGAGCTTGAAGAAGCCGTAAAGGTTCAAGACGAAGTCATGGCCTATACCCAGGTCCTCCGGGCAACAATAGCCGATCGCCTCGACGTCGTTACGGGGGGGACAAACGAGCTGGTCAAGCACGAAACCAAGACGGCCACCAGAATGGCCAAAGATGGTGAAGGTCCGGCACCCGCGAAACTGCTTGAACTGATGGAGAAACGCGAGGCAGTCAAGCCCAAGGAGGCCATGAGTTCGATGCGCGGGGCCATTGGCGAATTCCGCGGCATCATATCCAGGCTGACTCACGAGAAGAGCCAGACATCGCGGGTCGCGAATGAGCTGCACATTGCGTCGAAGCATCTGCAGGCGACCCAAGCCGCCCTGACGGCGCAGACCAAAGCCGCCGTGGCACTCACGGCCGAGATTGAGACATTCACTACGGTGATGAACGCCCGTCTCGCGTACTACAGCCAGCTCCAGGCCGTGTCGGACAGCGTGCTGGCGTACGAAGGTCCCCGGACGGAAGAGGCGGTGGCGAGGATGGAAAAGGCGGAAGAAGACGTGCTCCGCAGGCTGGCTTCCGCCGAGGCCAAGCATCGGTACCTGCTCAACCTCAAGGAGGCCGGCTCAAAGACCAACGAGCCGCGCATGTGCGTCATATGCCAGACCGCGTTTGAGACGGGCGTCTTGACCGTCTGTGGTCATCAGTTCTGCAAGGAGTGCATGATGATGTGGTATAAGGCGCACCACAACTGCCCCGTCTGCAAGAGGCACCTGACCACGCACCAGATGCACGACATCACCATGAAGCCCCAGGAAATCAAGGTCCGCAGCGACGACGATCACAGCAATGCGCAGGGAAGCGGCGATGGCAGCAGCAGCGGCGGGGACGGCGACGGTAAAGACGAAGCACAGCAGGAAAGCGCGCGCAAGCAGACCACGATCTACTCCGAGTTCAACGCGGAGAAGCTGGCGGAGATCAAGAGCATCGAGCTCGACGGGCCGTCGTACACGTCCAAGGTGGACACCCTGGTGCGCCACCTCCTGTGGCTGCGGGAGTCGGATCCGGGGGCCAAGTCCATCGTCTTCTCGCAGTACAGGGACTTTTTGACGGTCCTGGGCGGCGCCCTGGCGCGCTTCAGGATCGGCTACTCGTCCGTCGACGCGCCCGGCGGGGGCGGCGCGGCCCGCTTCAGGGAGGACCCGGCCGCCGAGGTGTTCCTCCTGCACGCGCGCGCCGCCAGCGCCAGCGGTCTCAACCTCGTCGAGGCCAGCCACGTCTTCCTCTGCGAGCCCCTCGTCAACACGGCCCTCGAGCTGCAGGCCATTGCCCGCGTCGACCGCATCGGCCAGGTCCACGAGACGACGGTCTGGCTCTACCTCACCGCCGGCACCGTCGAGGAGTCTATCTACAACCTCTCGGTGAAGCGCCGCATGGAGCACATGGGACAGAGGAGCAAGCCGGACCACAACGACAACAACAAAGACATGGAGGGCAAGGGAAAGGGCAAGGGCAAAGAGGCCAGCAGCGACACCATCGACGCCAACCTCGAGGCCGCCAACACCCTCGAGATGGAGCACGCCGCGCTGGCCAAGCTCATGAGCAAGGACAAGTCGGCGGGCGAGGTCGTTGCCCAGAGGGACCTATGGGAGTGCCTGTTCGGGCACGTGGCCAAGACGCCGGCATTACAGTAGGTACTATGTAGGTAGATGGGGTAAAGACGTTTTCTCATTAGCGATACGATTAGCGAGGGGTTTTAAGGGGAGAGAGAGGGGGGGGGGAGCGTAAAGGGCGTAAAGGGCGTAAAGCGAGTTTAATAGCAGCTGGATAAAACCAGCCCGTACAACAACAAGGAACCGCCAAGATCATGTTACAGCACTATACTGTCTACAGGGGACATTATGGTCCAACATAGAAATTTCTACACCAGTATCATGAGGGAACAACGGTTTATAGTAGAAAAGAGATGATTTTTTTTACAAAAAAAATCCATCTCTCTCTTTCTCTCCCTCTCTTCCAGCCTCTGCCTCGCTAACTATCCCGCAAAATAACATATATAATAATACATTCGAGTCGGTCCTCGACTTTTCTGTGCGAGCCCGCACCGTCATGATAGATTTTGCTACACATTCCCTCCCTTCGCTCATCATCAGCTGGTCATTTTTTTATTTTTTTTTATTTTTCATGCCAGCCTCTCTCTCTCTCTGTAACAGTATTGGCTTCCCCTAACCTGCCATGGCAAATCATCCCTGTTGAAACAACAACCCGCCACTTCCAGGAAAACGCACATCTTTCCGAATTGAGACGTCGGAGAGAATCCTTACTCCTTCTTGCCCTTGGCGCCGGCGCCCGACTTGACGCGCTTGGCAGAAGGGCGGTTAATGTGGTGGTCGGGGATCCAGCTCTGGTCGTAGGAGCCGGCGTCGGCGCCGGTGGCGGCGGCGGTGGCGACCACGTCGGGGGTGACCTCGACCTTCTTGGTCTTGGGCTTGCCGGCGCCGCTACGCTTGGCCTGGGGGAAGAGGGCCTCGATCCACGTCTTGTAGACGAAGTAGCCGGCGCCGGAGAAGACGGCCAGGAGGACTAGGTACAGGAAGATGCTGTTTTTCCAATCAGTATTTACACTTCTCTCCTGAAATGGTTTTCCTAGTGGAGGAAAAGGGAGGGGTTGGAGAGAGGGAGGGGGGGGGGGGGGGGGGGCTCACATCTGAGGGTCGAGGAAGCTGACGGGGGGGTCGACAATGGTAGCCTTGTCATCAAAGACGGGGACCTGGAAGATGTTGCCCTTCTCGCCGATGACCACGGCGCTGAGCTGGACGACGACGTCCTGGGGCATGGCGTCGAGGGCGAAGCTGAAGGGCAGGCTGCGCGTCTCGCCGGCGGGCACCTGGACGTTGTACTGGACGGCCGTGAGGTTGCGCAGGATCGACTCCCAGGCGGGGGCGTCCTCGGAGCGCGGGGCCTTGGTCGAGAGGAGGCTGCCGGAGACGAAGGCCAGCTGGATCGAGCCCGGCTCGTGGTTTTCCACCTCGATGAGGGCGTTGGTGGGGTGCCCGTTGACGAGCTTGATGCCGAGTATGTCCGCGTCCGGGAAGGTGGCCTTGATGTCGGCCTTGAGGGGTGTGACTTCGGGGGGCGTGAAGGCCGGGGGCTCGTCGCCGGCGGCGGCGGCTGCAGGGTCCTCCTGTTGATTGCACGTGTTAGGTTCATCTTCATTAAGCCTTTTGTTGTTCGGGCATATTGTGCTCTCCCTTTCTCTAGAAGGGAGATTGAAGCAAAAAGAAACACGCAATCGACTCCAATGGCATAGCCAAGAAGGAAAGCAAGGCAAAAAAAGAATAAGAGAGAAAAAAAAAGGGGGGGGGAGAAGACATACCTGAGCCATGACGCCAAAGACGTTGACAGCCAAAATGGCCAACAGAGACTTGGGGAACAACATGACGGTAGGCCGAGAGGAAACACACAGAAGACCGTCAAGGGAAGAGGAGGACAATTAGGAAGAATGCGGATATGAACCCTCCAGCTCGAAACTGCCGAAAGGAACGATTAAAGTAAGGGAGGGAAGGGGGGAGAGGGAAGATGAGAAGGAAGCTATTAAGGGAAATGAAATAAAGGAAAAAAGAGGGATGTGGAAGTTCGGAGAAGGGAAGGGTAGCTTGCTTCCACGGAATCCTTGAGAGCTGTTAGTAGTATGGTGGTACTCCGTAGTAGTAGGGGAATACGTACGTAGCTTGTACTCCGTACTCCGTATGAACAACGTGGAAGTGCTGGCCGGTGCACACCAACGGCACGAGCCACGCCAATTGAAAATGTGGCCTTTGGGGTGGGAAGAAGACCCCTAGCCCGGCGGACCCCAGCTACACCAGCCACAGAAGTACTCCGTACTCCCCACTCAATCCCCCCCTTCCCCCCCAATCGCCACAAACCTTCTTTTTTTCTTTTCTTCCAAGTTCCCACGTTGCGAGAAAACTGGGGATAATGACCGGGGGGTTTCTCCCAAGGTAAGCTACCCTGTGTTTTATGCATCAACATTTCCATGACGGAGTATATCTCCGAGAATATGTCACTCTGAACCCTATTGCCACTACTATCAGTAGCTTTAATATCCAAGAACAACCTCTTCTATTAAAACTTGGATTTTTATTTTTTTTAATGAAAAGAAAAAAGAAAAAGGAGAAAAGAAGAAGGACATGACCGGGAGATACTCAATATTACCACGCATTATATTCACCACTAATCACGAATATTCATAAGACACCAAGGAGCTATTTCTGGTGGATGCGAGTGTTGAATAATAATTAATAGCATCGCGGTTCATCTATTCCTACTGTACGGATTAATGCTTCTACGCTAATAATAAGAATAATCACAGCTGGCTTTTCCTAACCCCCAACATATTAAAAATGCTGAATCCCGTATAAGAGAAAAAGAAAAAAGAAAAAGAAGCTCACTATTCTCCAAAAACGCCTGCCTTCAAGCCAACCCATCTTTATAGAGCCCACACACACACTCTCTCTCCACTATATACTTAATAATGTAGCGCAAAACAACGACACGTGAGATGAGGGGTTGGGGGAATAATATCGAAAAAAGGGGAAGAGGGAGCGGGATAGAGAGAGATGATGATGATCAACTCATGTCCATCGAGTCCCAGTCAAAGTTAGCATCCAGGTCAGCGCCGAACCCGCTGAACAGATCATCGCCGCCAGCGCTACCGGCGCCGGCGCCACCGAGATCTCTCATGCCCGACATATCCAGGTCTCCCGCGCCGACCATGACGTCCCCGAGCCCGGCGGCCACCGCTGCCGCGGCAGCGGCTCCGGCGTTAGCGTCGAGATCTAGGGACATGTTGGCTTGCAAGAGGTTGGTCTGGGGGGTCTGTATCTGCGGCAGGGACAGCTGCGCCTCGACCCGCCGGTGGAGCCGCACGACGTGCTCCGCCAGCACGGCGTCCGTCTTTTGGATCTTGAGGCAGTCCTCGGCATCTATACGAAGCACCTCGCGGAGGGTAAGCGGGAGCTGGGCCGGAGGCAGCGGTGCCTGGACGTTGCCCTCGCCGTCGGTCGCGGGAGGAGGGGGAGGGGGCTCCTTGGTGACGTTGGGGGCGCAGATGAGCGCCACCGCGACCTCATATACGAAGCTCGCGTTGCCCACCTCGCTCTGCGACTTGACCTCCTCCAAGATGGCGTTCAGCACCTTTCGTGCCCCGCACATGTTTATGGCCACGTTCAGTTGACGGTGGGTGTACGTCGTGGGCATAGTGTTGAGGCTGTTGTGCATCCCCCATTGCATGAGAACCTGGATGGTGTTCTTGATGGCGCTCATGAAGCCGTTGGGCTGAGTGCTGCACCATCCTTCGATTTCGTTCATCTCTGCGTCCCCTGTCCGGCGAGACATGGGCACATTGTCCTTAATCGCGTTAAGCAAAGGGTTAATGTCCTGGTTCTGCGGGTCTCGCTTCTGATATGAGCGTAAAGCGTGCTCCAGGGGCTTCGCAATTATGTATTTGACGGACGTGTGCATCAGGCTGGCCTCCCCAGAGATTTGACTGGGTAGTAAGATCAGCTGGAGCACCTTGATGGCGGCCTTTTGCTCTTTCCCGTCTATCCAAAGATGATCGGCGAGAAACCTGATGCCGGGTACCAATGAGGGTAATAGGAACGTGTCAACCAGATCTGTATCAAATTGTCACAGTTAGTCGACTTTCTTCTGTCAAAAGCATGAACAGCTCGCCAACTCACATTCAACACCCCCTTTAAGGACCTCGTCTGTCAGATAGCCGTTCGCGTACCCCGTGACAATGTTCTGGAATAAAGACGAGACCAGCAGATAGAACTCTTGAGGCGGGTAGGACGACATCAGTTCGTCGCTCAGGCTGCCGACCTCGGCATCGAATAAGCCACGGATCCAACCGCCCAAGTGCTCGTTCTCTTTCTCCGTCAAGTCTTGAAGCTCGCGGTGGACGTGTCCCCAGGCAATAATCTTGCCCACGCTGGAGGAAGACGAATATATTCCCATGTCGAGGGGGGTCAAGTCGTATCTGTAGGCGAACCCAAGTACTAAGAGAAGGATGGCCCCAAACTCCTCATACACAGGCTGATACTCATTCTGATCATCGTCATACTTCCACTTGTCTAGGAGGTGGCAGAGCGGCTCGACAACATTGGGTAGCCTCTGGAAAAGCAGGAGTATGTCCAGAGAGTGAGGTCTCTGGACTAGCTGTGCACAAAGGAGCTTCAGGGACGTCGTGTCCTTGGAGTTGCACATTTGCCTAATCAGCTGCAACGAGGTCAGTTAGCCTCTCCCACGAGTAGCTGATAAGCCCAAGTCAACATACCTCAACAATAGCCTCGGAGACGACGCTGACGTTGCCATCCATCTTCTCCAAATCCCTAACCAGACCCTGCAGCTTATCCGAGTCCGAGAGGCATTTCCGCACAAGCTCATTCTTCACATACTTCTTGGGCTCGTAACCCATGCTAATTTCCCCCAGAATGCTATCTAGCCGGGCCTTATCCACAAGGCCTTGAGATACGCATGCAGCGCAAAACTCCTCCCGCACACTCTCGGTATAAGGGTTACTGCTCTTACTTTCGTCGAACATGGCCGAAGCCGTCGGGAAGAGGCTAGCATCCACGGTTTTGAGGGCCTCGGTGACGCAGACCTCTGCCGAGACGGCTGAGAATTGGGACTGGCAAATCACCCGAAGCAGCACAGGTACCTTGTTGACCAGGAAGCTGCGGAGAAGATGGGCATCTTCCTTGCCGCTGTTACGGAACACTGCGTTGGCCAGAATATCGAATGATGCGAGGATCAGCTGGATGGCTCCAGATTGGGCATCGCCGTGGTACCTATTATTCAGGTACGTGAAGAAATCATGATCCTCGAAGATGGGACGGCCGACCAGCTATTTTTTGTGGGTTGATCATGTTAGCCATATTACCCTACGAACATGGCCACGGCAGGATGGATAGAAGGTTATATGTGGCTTACCAGAGCATTCAAGTAAACATACAGCCCAACTCTCGTGTTTATAATTTCGACCGGAGACACCTCAAAGTGCTCGAGACCGACGGCAGAACTCAGCATCTCGTTCATGGCAGCATCAGCGGCCTGCTTCTTCTCGTCTTCGGGGTCTGCCCTTGCCAGCTCCTCGGTTCTGAATCTCTCAAGCTTATCCGTGACCTGGGGCACGAGCTGCAGCGTCGGCACGAAGCTGGCGAGGCTCTGGGACAGGTCCTGGCGAACCTTTTTAGCCATGGACTTAACGACGGCCGCGGTGAAGACGCTGTCGTCGCACAGCCTCATCAGGAGGGCGACAAAAGCCGCCCGCGCCGACTCCATCTCCTCTTGAACCTGGGAGCCGGTCGTCATGGGGCCGTCGCCCATGCCGTCTGCCGCGAACACGCCCGAAGCCGCGGTGAAAAGCGACATCCACTTGGACATTATCTTAGCTACCTCCAACGCCGTCGACGTGTCAGGCACGGCTCGTCCCTCGACTACAGACTTGGTCAGCCTGTAGAAGAGGACCTCCTCCGCCCAGTACGAGCTTCGCCAGTAGACAGGGTCCTTTGCTGCTTTGTCTCCATCGCTCGCTCCATCGCCCGCTCCACCGCCGCCGCCGCCACCTCCGCCTCCTTCACCCGGCACGCGAGCTTGCGCATGCGATGACGAGAAACGGTACAGGGCACCGAGTATAGCAGGGGTGTTGATATAACCCAGCTGGCCCAGAACCTGCAGGTAGGGCGGTATGCGGGGGTCGAGGCTGTCGCTGTTGGAGGGTTGCGGACGGAGGAAGAGGCTGGCGACGGCGGCCGGTGGGAGCGGGTGCTTCTCGTAGACGAGCCGCACGAATTCGGTGAAGCGCTCCGTCTCGAGTCGCTGGGTGATGCATCGGTCTATGAACTTGGTCCAGTAGGAGACGGTCTCGCGGAGCGTCTCCGCCGGTGTCCCAGGCGAGAGGTGTTCCATTCTTGCAGTCCAGCTCGCGAGTTTCACGCGCGCCAGCGCCAACGCTTCTATGAGGGGTTAGTCATGTGTTTTGGTACGCGATTATAAAAAAAGATTTGCTAGCGATGTCACGAAAGTCGCCCGGCACCAAGATGTAGGTGTGGTGATGTTGTGGAAGCTTTGGTATTAAGCACTAAGTAAGTAGTACGGAGTACTTGGGTATTATTCTTGCCGAAGCTCTAGAATGGCCCGGGGAAGGGTGGTGGGGCGGGCGCGATCTGGGTTTCCAGTGCTTCCAGTGCTTCCAGTGCTTCCACTGCTTCATGTAATCGAGAACACACTGTGGGAAATGGCGCCCTCGCTGCTGTGACCCCGCCGCCCATGCTCAGCACTCAGCACTCTGTCGCCTCGGCGTCATATAAATATCCGGCCTCCATCCACCCCGTCCGATGTGTACGGAGTACTGTCCACAAGATGAGACGGCAATGCTCCCAACTGTACCGAATGACAGGCTTCCACTTGATCGGACTTCTGAGAGGTGAGGCACAAGAATCAGGTATCCGAAGGACATAGCAACGCAATACGCCGAGTGAATATAACATTCTGTTTAATTAAAACTATTAAACAAAGACCTGAAATCTCGATCTTAGAAGAGGGAATTATTATTATTATTATTATTATTATTATTAATTCTACGCTAGTTACTAGTAATTATTTCTAGTAATTAGAAGAGGGAAAGAGTCTGACGTGCCTGCCTCCGAACAATCCATTCAGCTGCAAGTGCGTTTGGAGGCATTCCCCACACCGCGGAGAGGCCCGAATTTGGTGATGGATAGAAAGGCTATATAGTCTTATTGGGTCAGAGAAGCAGTAAAGCCCTGGTTTAAATGGGATTTTTTTTTTTCATGAAGCTACTCGCACGTTCCTACTCATACCTTCTCTCCTAGCCTGGACCCCCGGTGGACGGATGTCGATGATGTTCACGAGGAGCCGGCCTCCAGCCCCCGGACAGCCTCCGCCACAAGCTCCTTCAGCGTCTTCCTCCTCGCAGTCAGATACCCGGCGCCGTCGTGCCGGAACCCTTCCTCCAGGTCTCCCGGACCCTCGCCGCTGAGGGCCCCGAGCTTGATGCAGGTGAACAGGGCCATGGGCAGGTTCCCCGACCTCAGAAACCCGTCGCGCTGGCCGAGCAGGTCCGACGATTTCACGACCTCCCTCTCGAACCCGACGCCCATGACCTCCTCGTAGGCCTGGGCCACCTCCTCCATGGTCGCGCGGACCTCGGCGATGGGGATGCGCTTGTTCCTCGTCGCCTCCTCGTCCATCCGCAGCGCGGCGACGAGCGCGGCCGCGATGAAGCCGAAGGAGCAGCCCGTGAAGGGCCTGGCGCCGTCGTCGATGAACTGGATCCTGCGGTTGGCCGGGTCGAAGAGGTCAATCTTGCCCGCGAGCCAGGGATCCATGAAGGCGGACGTCATGAGGGTCGTGAAGCTCGTCGGCCCCCCCCGCTTCTCGAGGTCGAGGAAGGCCTGCGCGGTGCGCACGGGTGAGGGCGACTCGGGCCAGTCGCCCCCCTCGGACATCAGCTTCACCGCGTAAGGGTGCAGGATGTCCAGCGTGTACTCCGACGGGAAGATGCGCCGGACGCCGGCTTCCTGCGCGGCCTTTAGGAGCTTGAGGTCGACCTCCTTGGCCGGGATGCTGGCGAGGAGGGAGACGATTGCGTCGGCGCCGGAAACGGCTTGGACGAGAGATTGGTGGTCGTTGTAGTCCACCTGCACGACCTTGGCGCCCGGGACTGAGGGCGTTTTGCCCGAGTTGGCGCGGGTCAGGATGGTGATGTCAAACTTGGGCGACGTGGACTCGAGGAGGGCGGGGAGGATGGCGTCTGCCAGAACGCCTGAGCTTCCAGCGACGACGAGCGTGGTGAAAGGCATGATTTGACTTTCCGATGTTTTGATTGTGTTTCTTGTTTCTGGATCTGTAGGACTTCTTCTGTAGTGATGAATTGTGTTGTGAGTTGATTCTGGAGTTGGGTTAACACGGAGGCAGGAGGTACTCTTATACTTGTTTTTTTTTAAACCAGCTTGCATGTGTACGTGAATATTCTCCAAGGAGATGGTCTGTTTGTATGCAAGATGGACGTATTGCTTCGTAACCACAGTCAACTTTCTCCGAATTATCTGACATGAGCAGTTCGGCACGCGTTGCACTTTGACCCCAAGCCTGACACAAAGCATGGCAAGTATTTCCGACGCTAGGGGATCAACGAGACAAACACATCCGACTTCAAAGAGATTTGTCATCACCAACTCGAAAGGATGAGTATGAGTGTTGAGGATGATCTGGACGATATAGAAGTGGTAAATGTTATATGTATATATATATTAGATCTTCTAGGTTCTGGGCATTTCTTTACAGCCAGTTCCAACAATTCGATTAGATCCAAGTTCCAAGACCGACTTGAACCCATTCTCGCAGCAGTAGACACCATGAGCGAAAAGATTGCCCTCATTTTTGGCTATGGCCCCCGCGTGGGAGTACACGTTGCCCGCGCGTACTCCGACAATGGATACAAGGTCGCGGTAGTCTCTCGCTCCCAGCAGATTGGCAAGGATGTCGAGGGCTATCTCGCCCTCGAAGCGGACCTCTCTGACCCGACAACTGTCCAAACCGTCTTCACCACCGTCGTCGAGAGACTGGGACATCCGAGTGTCGTCGTTTACAACGGTTTGTAGTCTCCGAGGCACTCGCAAAGCAAAGACTGACCCGCGCGCAGCATCCGGTGCCGCGAGCTTCTTCAACAGGGAAACCCCTCCCGGCGAGTTCATCCCTGCCTTCCAGGCCGACTACAACGCGAACGTCGTTTCGGCCTACGCCGCGGCCCACCTTGCGATCCAGTCTTTCAAGGCGCGCGCTTCTGAGCCAGGCACGTACATCTACACCGGCAACAAGCTCAACTTCATCGTCGTGCCGCCTCTGCTGTCCCCGGGAATCGGCAAGGCTGGCGCAGCCCACATGATCAACTACCTGGCGGAGGAGTACGGAAGCGACGGCCACAAGTAAGTCCCCGCCCCTCTTTTGACCTTCTCGATTCGATGCCTAACGAGTTGGGGATGCCCAGGTTCTACTTTGCGGATGAACGCAAAGCTAATGGCGACCCTGCGTATTCCCGCATCGATGGCCCGGCCCACGCCGAGGCCTATCTGAAGTTGGCGGAGGAGCCCGCTCAAGGGCCGTGGCTTTACACTTTCGTCAAGGGCAAAGGGTACGTCGACTTTAAAGAGGCGATTCCCCAATCCCGGGGCGAATTGGACCCTGTCGACCGGCAATGATGAGGAGGATGCATTGTATTATATTCAAACGTAGCTTCGAGCTTTGGGATACGATGAAGAAGAAAAAATTGCCCTATGCAATCAACGGCAGAAAGCCTGACGTGGATATGACCGCGTCAAGAATCTCGCCGTGACTGACTTTGTTATCAACGTTGAGATCCTTCTGATTCCATACAGCAGTCGTCATCTTTCGAACTGATGTAATGTGGTTGGACCGTTGTTTGATGTCGCTCTCGGTGCGATCAAAGACGTCTAGAATGCTGAGACGCTGATCATCGTCGCTGGCCTCGCATGCCAGAAGAAACAAAGGCAAGGCGCTCTCGCAAAAGCCAAGTGTTTTGAGAAGTGACAGCCCTTCTCTTACGAGACGCCGGTGTTGGAAGGTCTCTGCAGCGTTTGCGACCGATCGGTTGTAGTAGATAAGGGAGGCGATTTGGTGGAGTAGTACGATCAACTCTCTCCTGTCGACCACCCCTGAAGAATCATATGCCGGTCCATCCTGACCAATGGTATTATACACGTTGGAAACGAATGTCTCAACGTGTGCCATGTCTTGCTTCTCCTGCTCGGACTGAATATGGTCCATGTCGCTGGCTGTGCATCTGCATATCAGCGCGAATAGATAAAGTGCGTCATTGAAGCTGCTGGATCTCTCGAAAATCTAAGTTGTGTAAGACCCATGAGCAGGACTGAAGAAGGGTTGTCTACACGTACAAGTGCTGTGCTAGACGCTATGCGTGGTGGTTGTGCCCGTGGCTCTTTCTGACACACCCGGGCGAGCTCCTTGGGCACCATCCAGTGTCGCAGCGTGAACTCTGATGACACTTCGTGGTAGTACACCCAATCGAGCAATAGGTGGTCCTCGTCTTGACGCAGTACGTTGGCTTTCGACCCGACGTCGATTATACGCTTCGCACCGCATAAATGGGGTGCCCAATCGTGGGATGAAGCCATGGTGTGTGAGAGCTGCCAATGTCAGTGGATTCCGCAAATTGTACGACCAAGGCTGTCGTTGGTACCTCGTATTGATACAACATCATGGTTGCAATGAGATTCCTGATGATGCTTGGTCTGTCAAGCATCGTCAAGGATTCCCGAAGCATTGAGATGACCCGAGACTTGTGGTGCATCGCGCGAGAGTGACCTTGGAACTTGAGAGAAGTAATCGTCAAAATTGCGTGGAAGACCAGATTAGTATCCGTACTTGAGTCTGAGAAGGCGATTCGCAGGATGTAGTCGGTCAACGGCAGGTTGACAATGGGAGCTAGCAACATGAATCTAGACTCCATAACTGGAACACAGTCAGTGCTGAGCTCTGAGTATCAGGCCTAGTTGATCGCGTCGAGGTACTCCGTACAGAAGTCAAATAAATGTGAGTTACCCGGGCTCATTCGAACCGGGCGTATTGAGTGCCAAGGGGATGCAGCCATAGTACCAAAATGAGTCGCTAGATCAACAGTCAGCGCATGCCATCATTACCACGGCCGGCGACAGTTACCAATATCGACTTGATCTTCGAGGCCCTGTGCGAGGACAACGTCCCACGGACAAACATTGAGGAATTTCGCCCACGCTCTCTGATGTCTCGTGGGACGCGAGACATCTTGGGCTACCAGGGCGCGCCGCTTGTCGCCCTCTCGCGGCCATGATAGCTGGACGCCGTAGCCACGGCAGATGCGCCTGGACTTTGCACAGTTGCCGCATGTTGGTTTGCTGCCGTCGCAGCGCACCTTTCGACCTACAGCGCGATCAGTGAGTGCATTCCAGCGTGTTGGGGGGAGTGCGTGTCCTACTTCTGCACGTCCAGCATCCCTTGACGCCCATTCTGGGCTGTGCGTGGGTGCTTCGCAGCGCCAATTGGAGCTGCACGCTAGCCGTGAATCGTTTCTTTGAGTGCGAGCAATGGAACTTTGAGAGACCAATGTAAGTGTCGATGGATGAGTATGGTATGCTTTGGATGATGAAAGAATTCCGCAGCCAGTATCGGTTAGATGGTGTAGGCTGTAGTTGTGCATTAGTAATCTTACACCGAGAGGGTACGTGACCACACCCACCAACCCCGGTGTCGTGATACTCTTGCCACGGAGGCTGCCGGAACGTCATCAAAGCCACCGGGTCGTCATTTGCTACACGAACATTGTCTTCTACGAGGACGGAAAGGCCGCGCCAGAGGGCATCAAGCAGCGCGCGTCCGAAGGCGAACCATTCCCCGTCGTTCTTCATGGACACCCAGGAAAAAGGGGGGTTTCTTTTCCTTCTTTGAAAAAGCCTGAATTTCTTAATTCATATTCTGTTGTCTCGCACAGTCGATATAAGGCTGATAATAATTCATCTAAATTTCATTAAAAAAACGTCTGGGGATATCCAAGGTATCAATCGCCAATCATCGCCAACAACAATAGAAATAGAAAATATACTACTTGCACAGCACACTCCCCTCCCCTCCCCTCCCCGCTCATTTACAGCACCCTCCCTCTCGCTGCTTCTACGTGTCATCACTAGGCCTGCCCCATCGCCAAGGCCGGGACCTTCTCCGTAAACAGCGTGCGCCCCTTGACGAACCAGATCATGATGCTGGGCAGCTTGAACGTGCCCATCTGGCCCGTGGCCTTGTTCCTGCCGAGCGTGATGCCGTACATGCTCTTGGGGCTGGGCTCGTACGTCGGGACGGCCGCGCCGGCGAGCAGGTGGGCGGGCAGGTTCTTGACTAGGTGCTTCGTCTGGGCGTCGGCGATCATGGCCTTGGACGGCTCGAGGTTGCCGACGTCGCCCAGGACGAAGATGTTGGCGTGCGCGGGGTGCTGCAGCGTCTTGCTCTGCTTCAAGTAGCCCCGCTCGTCGAGGAGGCCGGCCGGGGCGAAGGCCGCGTTGGGGGTGAGGCCAAAGGCCGGGACGTAAGCGTCGGCGGCCAACGTGGTGGAGCTGCCGTCCTTGGCCTTGAGCTCGATCTCGTACCCGGAGCCCTTGCGCTCCACCTTGCCGACGCTGGTGCTGGCGTGCAGCTTGACCTTCATCTTCCTCAGCTCGCTCTCGGCCGCCTTCCTCGCGCCGTCGATGACGTCCGAGTACAGGGGCAGGGCCTCGTTATAGACAAAGTGCACCTCCTTGGTGCCCTTGGCCGAGTACTCGCAGCCCAGCTCGCCGGCCGCCTCGGTGCCCGTCACGCCGCCGCCCGCGACGACGATGACCTTGGCCTTCTCGATCTCGCCCTGGACCTGCCTGATCTTCTCGGCCGTCTGCTCGGTATTGGCGAGCGTCTTCCACGGCATGCCGTCCTTGGTCGAGGCGCCCGTCGCGACGACCAGGGTGGTGTACTCGACGGTCCTGCTACCGCCGTCGTTGAGCGCGACGGTGACGGTGTTGCCGCTCGGGTCCAGGTCGGAGGCCTTGCCCTCGAGGAACTCGAACTTTTCCGCGCTAAAGTCCTTGAACCCGGGCCGCAGGTCGACCAGGACTTTGTCCGCGGACATGACCCCCGGGACGATCACGCGGGGCATGGCGATGGGGTAGTGGTAGTGGGTGTTGGGGGCCACGAGCACGAGCTTGTAGTCGCTGCTCTTGTTGACCACCTCCTTCATGAGGTTGTGAATGATGGGAGTAGCCGCAAGGCCGGCCCCGAGAACAACAATGGTCTTCATTTTCGTCGAAGTGGACAGGTGACGCTAGTCCAACGGTTATAGTAGTATGGCGATGACCAGAAGTTTGTCTTGAAGCTGGTCCTTAAAGGTGTAGAGGGAGGGGGAGATGACACTGTCCGGTATTACGGTGAGAGGAGTGGAAGAAACTTGGAGATGATGGTTATGAAGTGGTGGTAGTACTAGTTCGTCCTTGGGGTGGAAAGCGATGGCATTTATCTTTGGGAGAAAAAGAAAAAACGGCTCGAAGCGAAACCCTAAAAAAAAGAAGAAGCAAAGTAACCTTACCATTCGACGCTCTACTACTAATCTAACAGAAATTGATTTCCAAGCAGCCGGCAATGTCTCGAGAGCCTCGATCTCCCGAAAGACGCAATTTCAACCTACCCGTCGTGCCCGCGTCCATCTTCTCACGCCTCAACCGCGCCGGACAACTCAAGGCTTTGGAGCCTGTCCAGCGGGTCCCGGCGGTAGCCTTTCCCCAAACGGCGAAGAATCAACCAATCAGCAGCGTTACCGCGCTGAGATGTAATTCGTTGGATGACCGAAATTAGAATCGGTACATACATACATACATACATACATACTCCGTACTGTCCGTCTTCCTCCCCCACTGCCTTGATTTTATCGACTACGGCCAAAGTAGCTAGTAATACTGGAAGAGGGCTGAATCATCCAATGTCTTTCTAGACCAAACTTCTCTCAAGCTTTCTTTTGCCGGGCCTTTGCTTACATAGTACAATCGAAACTTCCGATGACTACTCGGCATGTCTCCACAAAAACCACTAGATATCACGGGAAGTCGGGGTCGCCAAATCCCGATGCATAAAAATTCCGCCTTACGCCTTGGAATATATCGCCCACGTGTACGGATTCTAGTAAGGGAGTACGGAGTATAGTAAGCGAGGTGGCTCTGCACTTACGAAGCAGTTGTAATCAGACGAGGTATGCCGTGGCCAAGAAAATCCAAGCGACGACACATTCATTTCTCGCCGTACCCGAGCAGGTCTAAGCAGTGTAGAGTACGCTGTCGATACAACAGCGTTGCAGGATGAGGCTTGTTTGTTCATGCCCGACAGATTGTCAATTGAATTTCGGAAAAAATACTATCATGATTGGCTACTATACCCCTAATATGACTTGCTTATACGAAACGTTTGTGTATTTATATCGATAGCAAGATGCCACTGATAATAGATTAGCTGCTGCGCACGACTTTGCTCGTCAGACATCATCGTTCATGGGGAAACAGCCGAGACCAGTTAGCCAATCAAGCTCCCGGTGCCGACTGGCTTCCTAAGCATTGATTCTACTGGTATCGTGTATAACGGCAACTATGGGAAGTTGAAGAAATATGGATGTCCTGCATGATTAGTCGACAAAAGGACTCATGCGCACCACAAACACTGGGAAAATGCATCCGGCGTCGCTATCCTGGCGTCACTGCAACATTGACCTACAGGCTCTTCATATATCATGCAGACAATTATCGTCATCGCATCTTGGGAAATGTGCATACCATGAGATGCACTACAACATCAAAGACGAAAATGCGTCATTCAGCACTCTTGAAGACCTTGTTTGCGGCCTCTGAAAGCCTGCCCCTGATATCATACAATCCCACAGTCCCTAGCAATCCGCTTTATTGTGGACACTCGTATCACTCAAGAGACAACGGGAATCACTGGACTACAACTCCACGTTCCTTAGGTTGTTACTGAAGAGTGGTATGACCTCAGGGGCAAGTGGTAAAAAAAACATGGGCCAGAGCACACCAATTGCATGGGCGCATCCAGCTAACAAGGTTTTCGTCCAGCGCGTGAGGGGGTAGTAGACGAAAATGACATGACCCGGGTCACCATACTGCCGGAACTTTAGTTGGATTGCGTATTCTCTCATCTGCTTGGGAGAAGGGGACAGTGCCCTGGTGGCAATACGACTCAGGTCAGCAAGTACCGCGGACAACACTCTTACGCTGTGCCTCGATAGAGCCTGCGCGCCAAATCGGTCCGGCCACTTGCATGTTATCGTGTTTCGAAGCGGAGAGGTGGTGATAATTCTGACGTTCCAAAGAGTACGGCACCACCTTCTCTACAAAAATGATGCCATAGCTGTGCTCCAACGGCATCGAGAGGATCGGGATGGAAGACTGAGTTACCAAAATGAGAAAAACTTCATAGCCGTAGATGTTGGTGCTGAGAAACAAAAGTGATGAGCTCATGGCTCGGCATCGTCGATGAAGACCCTTGGCTGCAACCACACCCCTGACACTGCGATACGCATCGAGATGCGTGCAATCGCACGGCAGACATAGTAGATTCGACTCTCCCTACCCACTCCGGAAACTTTGCGGGTTTGTATTAGGCGCTTGTCAAAACTTCGGAGACGTGAAGCTTTTTTTTTCCCTCTCCGCGGTGAGAACCTTGCCAAGTCGGATGATTCAAGGTTAAACGCGCGGGAAGTCTAGATCCCGTTGATGGGACAGCAATGTTTTGACGTTAAAGATGCGCTCATGTCTTTCGTCATCACGTGTCATGGACCAGCACAAGACTTCAAACCCCGAGCAGGCTTCAGAGATCTCCAGTCCGCTCCACCAAGTCCGGGGATCGAGGGTTCTCACAGGACCCTTCGACAAAAAGTTTCTTCGAGGGGGTTAGGAGCCGAGGGTCACACAATGCGCCCCTGTCGAGGACCCTTCGTGCAGCTCATTCATCACTAGTGGGGATAGCACGGGTTGATCCCCACCACCCGGATGATCTAAAGCTAGCCACGGGCGTGCGTGAAGAAGCTCGGTGAAGGTGTGGTAAGAGTGGCGACGGAACCGGTGTATGTATGTAGAGCTGGCTTATGACGAACGATTGCCCGCAGCAGAGTCGCATATACTCAGGTCGAAGGACTGCATTGCTGCGTCTTTTTGCATCTAGCGCCTACCGCGGCTCACAACGTGCGAATGAATGGGTTTTGAGAGGGGAGAGGGGGGGAGTGGGAATGAAGCCAAGTGCCGGCGATCTCCTCTGAAAAAGAATGAGACTAAAACAGCCCAATTAAGGCCATAGAGGATGAAACTATAGATGCAATCTAGAAGGGATAGAGGCAAAAAAAAAAGTGATGGAGTCAACGTTGGAAATCTGGCAGAGAACAAGCAAGCAAGCAAAAGGGAAAGACAGACGAGAACGAGGACAATAAAGTGGAGGTGTGTGACGGCAGCGGCGACAAACGTCTACTCCGTACGGGGTCTGTGCTTTTTTCGCTTTTCCAGTTGCACTTGCAGTGAGCAGAGCGGGTTTGCTTCTGCTGACATCACTGCGGCGGGGCGTGACCTCACTGGCTGTCGACTTCCTGCAGGCAGTGAGCTAAGGCGTCCCCTCCCCAAAAAAACGGACAGGAGAGCCTCCAGCGAGGTCCTCACACCATTACGGCGGACGGGCGTGCGCTGAATGACACCACACGGCGCTACTACATACCTACTGTATACGGGGATACAGTACGGAATACGTACAGCCCACCGTCTACCGGTCAACGCACCTCTCCGTTCAGATTACGGAGTTGGGCAATCTCGGGGGTGGTTGTGTGAGAGCACTACTCCGTATTACCACGCTACCTACGTATTTCCGCATTGATTCCCCACCACCCATCGCGTCAGTCGTCCTACCGTTTTCCCTCTGAACGTTCGTCATACTCGTCCACACTTGCCTCCCCTCCCCCAACCGTCGACCGTAAGAGTCGGGGGGGCTCGTACTGTGTGATGCGCGACAATGGAGCGAATCATACCTTTGTCGCGACGTATCTAAACTTTCCCAATGGGGCGAATTGACGAGAACTTCGTTTTTGCCTAGATTTTTTGGTGTCATCGTCTTACACCTAGAAATCACCGGCGATTGATTCTTTTTTTTTTTTGCAGCAAATATTACACGTTACGGCATAACTCTTGTTGAGTGTTAGTAGTTGCCCGGGAGAGCAGGGCAAATTATCATATGTACGTAGTCGTAGTGCTGACCGACCGGGGAGTGGGAAGGGACGAAGCTAGAGGCTGAGCCTAGAAATAACAGCCAAAATAAAAGAGGATGGGCAAAGAGAGCAGCGACGAGGAATTCAATGGCATTGTTGGCGGCGACTCTTCCATTTTCCCCCAGTTGTTTTCTACCTTGCACGGGCCCTGCAGGCCCTGCACCCAGAAACAGTGCTAAGAGCCGGACCCGCCACGGCCGTGCTCCCCCCCCCTCAGTCCATGACATCAGGAAGGCTCCAGTGAATCTCGTTACGGGTTAGACAGCAATCCAAGTTAATATGCGCTGCATTAGGGCGCATTCGAGACCCCTCGACGAGATTTTTAGGAAGGGCTGGTACGGATGGTCGGAGGGGGAGGGGGGGAGGACAGCGAGCATGCACAGAACCATTAGTCTCACTGCAGTACAACCCAGCAGGCTGATTTAGCCAGGAAAAGACGACTTATTGTTACTTTGCTACCACTGCGACGCAATGATGTCGGGGGTGGGATGATGGGCACGCACAGTCTATTGACGGTGCGGGCGAAACCTAAAAAAGATGGTAGGAGGAACAAGGGAGGTGTTCTCGATGGCGTCGACTGCGTCACACAATGCGTTTCGGCTCATTTGCTTTTGCAAATCGGAACACATTGACATGCTCTCTGCGGAGCACGTTCTTAGGTTCTCTACGTTGTCTGACAGACAGTTTCTGGATAGCACTGTAAGTGGGTGGTATTGTGATGCAGGTTGCTGTGCTCCAGGCTCTGCGTAATACTCTGTAGACCTATCGTTGAAGATGGCTGCAAGAGTCTTTGGATAGCCTCGTGCTGCTTGGGTCATGAGCCGGTTAAGCCTGCCTGATATGCATCCATTGTACGGGAGGTACTCCTGACCCAATTCTGGGTTTGCTCGACAGGGGAAAGGGAAGAGGGGGCTGCTCGAAATCTTGCACACGTTTTTCTCGGAACTTTGAGACAATCTCGCGGAGAGCACGGAGTGTCCATCTTGCGTAGTTACCTGATGCGGTCACTTGTTCATCTCCTCACAAAGCTTCCTCTCTTTTTCTCCCCCCGTGGGCACTACATCGACCTCACCTCACTTCCCCTCCCCCAGTTTTATGACCGAAAAGAAATCTAGGGCACCATACAGTACGGAAGTACATACAAACAAGAGCAGAGACTACCGTGGACGTGCCCTTCACCTTCACACAGCGTCAAACGGGCGTGTGCGGCTGCAGGTGGTGTGGGTGGGGAGGGGACAGGACCCTGAAGTCTTGAGTGAGTCTCTCTTTGAGGGAGCGGGTCCACAAGAACGGCAAGATGAAGAGAGGAGCCTCCCAAGCCCCCGAAAAATCCTGCTCTGGGACTGGCTGAGTGGCCAAAAGCCAAGGAGTGACAGGGTGACAGGGTGGCTGCAGGTAGGCGCAGGGGGGAGTCTACGGGGTCTACATAGTACGGGGGGAGGGGGGGTCAGAAAGTCTGCAAATCTTTGACGCAAATGCGCCATTCCAACGACCGTCGATCAAATGTCGTTTTGGGTAAGGATTGGATGCACCTCTCCCACAGCTTTCCCTAACGACTTGGAAAGCCGGCCTCGCTCCTCTTGGCCCTTAGTACGGGAAGTGGAAAGTGCCCTGTGTTAGTAGGCCTGGCGACGACTCAGTTGGCGAGGCATTCCCTTGGGTTGTGTGGTTCCCACACACACACACACACCCCCAAGGGACCACCCCCGAAAAAGCACCTTCGCAGGCTTGGATGTCTCCCCCCCCTCCTCTCTCTCTCTCTCTCCATTCTCGCTTATAAAGACCCTGAATCATCCCCAGCTACATTTCTTCGTTCAGCATCTCTCAGCCTTCGCCCAACTCTAATCATTACAAAACATTCAGCCTTTCCTCTTCAATTCCTACTACATATCCAAGCTTGCCTTATAGTCAACTTATTCAACAACTACTACAATTATTATTATTATTGCAATAATCTTTCACATCGCAATATTATATAATCTATAACCTCGCAACAAACAATCATCACTCTCACAACCACAATCACTATCAACATGCCCGGTCACCAAGATTCCGTCGCCATGCCCGTCTCTCCTCCCCCGCCCCAGGATCTTCCCTCTTACTCCCGCTTCATGCTCGACCACACCAAGCGTCAAATGGAAGCCTCGGGCGCAACGGGGTATTCTCCCACGCACAATACCAGTAGTTTGCAGTCCCGCGGTAGCTCAATGACAAACGGCACCAGTCCCAACGACTATTGCACATAAGAAACATGGGAAGAATGGGAACGATTGGTATTTTTTCGCGACCTCAGCTTGCGATTTCTTCTTCCCCCTGCTGAGGTTAAGCACAAACCCAAATGACTCTCATGATGAGCATTTTTATTTTTTGTGACGGGTGATACAACAACTGCCTCCGCCTCCACTGACCTCACCCCCGACGGTCGTCACTGGTGGCGCAGTTATCCCGTGCGCGCCTGAGCGGTTCTTGCTACTTTCTGCCTTGCGGTGGCTTTTTTTCCTTCTTTTTTCTGTGACGTCAAACATGAAAAAAAAAATGAAAATTAAACCCAAGCGCTGTACTTTTGATACACGATTATTACATTCTTCGAGAAGCACACATACGCGGCGTTTTTTTCTACCGGGACAGGAATATGGGGATTCCAAGAAATACGGTTCCTGGCGTTTTTGTTTTTGTTTTTTACGGATAAGGCGATTGGCAAAGGAGCTCGCTTTTTTTTTGTTAAAGGGGAAACAAGATGATAGCATATAACGTGGTATACGATTGGACGTTTTTGGCGCGAAATGAAACTATCTATTCTATCTGTTCACATAAACAGCTCCTAATTCGCGATGACGTCTGCCTTGGTGATCCGAAATTTCTACTAGAATTGCTGTGCAGTGCGGCGAACCATAGCCAGCCTGGGAATTCTTGTCCGATGAACAAAGTCGGAAAATCAATTAGACTCGGCCTATAAGATGATTGGATGCAAATTCACTCCCTGTGACAGTAAAGGAGAAGAAAGGGCTTGATGTTGTTCTCGTGGTTTGCTGATGAATACGAAGTGCATTACACGTTGATGGTCCTAGTTGTACATGACGGGCTGGGCGCACGAACCTCGGGTTGGTTCTCGTCGCCAAGGGTATCGATCTGCAATGTAAAACAAAACAAAACAAAACAAAGCATATTCCATGACGAAAAGGAGAGGGGGGGGGGGGGGGGCGTGGTAGTTGTCGGACCTGAAAAGTTCACGACGTTGTCCTCCCATCGCTCGAGAGCGACTTGTGCAACGGCGTGGGACGGTGCCTTTGTGCGGGTGCTTTCTTGGGCCGCCGGGTAACATCTTTGCAGGAAGCAATAACCCCCCCTTTTTTTCGAGGAAGCTTCTTGATCTCGATCAGCTCTTCCAGCTCCTCCGCTGATAAGCCCTGGCTACAAATCTAGGTATTCTCGCTAGAAAGTGATCTCCGGTGGGCTCATCCGGGGAAGGGATGGGGAGGGACGATCTACTACCCTAATCCTCTAATCACCTCATCCCCCTCTCGCCTGGTGCGTGCCTTCCGACCAGCTCCCGGTCGACGGCGCCGAAATCTAGGCCAAGTCTGACAACGTACAAACGGAATCAGCAGATTAGTAGCTCTCGGGCAAGACTGGACGATCTTTGTCACTTTCCATGGTTTTTACCCTTGGCGGTCTTTTTCCCTGAGCCGCGAGGAGAAAAAGGTAGATAGACCGCCAACATCACGTAGTATGCAAGCAAGCGTTAGCTAACAAGTATCTGGTAACCAAAAAGAACCTGACATAGAAATATTACGCATTATCGTGAAACATGCAGGCCTTGTTATAAGATACTGTCCCCGTGCGACAGAACCGGCGCCATGACTCCAATGTTGATGGGGAAAACAAAAAAAAGAAAGAGAAAAAAAAGAACAATCGTAGTAACGCCGACTCAAACGAGAGATGGCTTCTTCTTGATGCCGAGAAGCGCCGAGTGGTCCTTCTTCTTCTTAACCACCCGCTTGAAGCTCGGCACGCTCGACGACGCCTCGGCCGCGGGCGCCGCGACGGGTTTCGGCGGAGGCGGCATCAGGGCCTCGTCTGTCCCGGGCGGTGGCGCCGGCTTCCCCTCGTCCGCGTCGTCGTTCTCGTGGTGCGAGCCGATCTCGGGAGAACCGGCCGCCGCCCTCTCTTTGGCCGCCGCAAAGGCCGCCTTGGCCGCCGCCTCGTCCTCCATCTCCTGCCGGGCCAGCACCTCGTCCTGCGGCCTCACGATGGCGTCGGCGTAGTCCATGCCGTCCTTCTCGTTCCTGTTGATCCTCGCGTTGCGGTGCCTGATCTCGTCCAGGGCGTCGGCGGCGGCCATCTCCCGCCTGGCGTCGACGTTCTTGGCCTCGAGGTCGGCCATGGCGTCGCGCTCCTCCTCGCCCGCGGCCTCGGCCTCCTCCCTCTCGAGCCGGTCCAGCCTCTCCTCCACCGTCTCCTCCTCGGCCTCCCGGTTCCGCCACGGCTCCGTGTTGCGCAGTGCCCCCTTGACCATGGCGTAGTCGTTGTTCTTCGGGTCCGTCTGGAATATGATCTCGCCGCTGCACCGCGTGCACTTGATGTGGAAGTAGAAGATCTGGATCCCCAGGTAGCGGTCGTTGAGGGGCGTCTCCTTGCGCGCGTTGAACTTGCGCCCGGGCCCGATGAACTCGCCACACGTCGTGCACTTCATCGAGAAGGGCGCCGCGAGGCGCACCGTCTGGATGCGGTTCCCCGTCTGCTTGGGACCGCGACGCCGGCCCAGGGCGCTGGGGTCGAAGTCGGGCGGGTAGTATTTCTGGAGGACCTTTCGCTCAGACATGGTGGGCGGATGGCGCGCGTAGTAGAAACCGGAGGTGAGGGGTGTATTAAGTAGGTAGCAAACCACGTCCAAGTGGGAGGTTGTCGTAAGGAAATGAAGTTGAGATCTCAAGGTACGGAGTACTCCCTGCAAAAAGTACAGGAGGTTGATTGGCGGTGATAAGATAAGCCCCGCCATGCGCTAGGGAAGTACAACCCCCAGCTCCGGACCTAAGTAGACACTGTCTTCAGCCTATTACCTATTGAGCTTTTACCTTTACCATATCCTGCATTTCTCCCAATTCCTCCAACTTCATTCCCAGCAACCCATCCCGCAACACCACAATTTCTCCCTGCCAGACAGCGCCCCCAAACGCACTCACCTCCGAACCTTCAAAGAGCCACGCCACCCCCCCTACGAACTTTATTTTCACGAACCCGAACTATCCTTCAATCCAACCGCCGCGATGCCCAAGGCCGAGGTCGGCTCGGTGAAGCATGTCGCGAACCAGCTCAAGTCCAAGGGCCTCACCCGGCTGCGGTGGTACTGCCAGGCCTGCAACAAGGCCAACCGCGACGCCAACGCCTTCAAGATGCACTGCCAGTCCGAGAGCCACGTGCGCAACATGGTCATCATCGGCGAGGACTCCAAGAAGTTCATCGAGGACTACAGCCGGCAGTTTCAGCGGGACTTTATGCAGCTCCTCAAGACGGGCCACGGGGAGAAGTCGATTCATATCAAGTATGTACCGTACCGCCCCTCTGGTCTTTTTTTCTTTTACCTTGTTGGTTTACAACTATGGTTTGGTACTGACACATCATGCAGCAAATTCTACCAGGAATACATTGCCAACAAAGAGCACATCCACATGAACGCCACGAAATGGCCCTCGCTCTCCGAGTTTGCCAAGTTCCTGGGCCGCGAGGGCATCTGCAGGGTCGAGGACAACGAAAAGGGCCTCCACATCGCCTGGATCGACGACTCGCCCGAGGCCCTGCGGAGGAAGGAGGCGCTCAGGCGCAAGGAGGCGCAGGACCAGGGGGACGAGGAGAACGAGCAGCGCATGATCAGGGAGCAGATCAAGAGGGCCCAGGCAGCGGCCGCGAGGAACGATGAGAAACCCGAGGAGAAGGAAGAGGACCGCGAGCTGAAGAGGAACGAGGGCGAGAAGATCACACTGTCGTTTGGCGCGAAGCCAGCGCCCAAGATCGAAGAAACACCGGCGCCCGAAGGTGCCCAAGCAGATGCACTGCCGGAATCAAATCCGTCAAGGGAGAGAGAGCCCGAAAAGGCAGCAGCGCCGCCCAAGGCCGCTTTCGGCGGCGTGTCCGTGAAGATGGGAGGCAAGCCCCAGACGAAAAACGTCTTCTCGCAGGCTAAGAAGAATGCATTGGCAGGGGGGCAGAAGAAGGGCGGCTTCGTCGCGCAGCCTAAGAAGATGAGCGAGGCGGAGCGCATCATGAAAGAGGAGATGGAGCGCAAGAGATCGAGGGAGTCGGCAGGCTTCTCCATGCCCGGCGGTAAGAAGCAGAGGCGCGACTGAGGATGTTTGAACAGCACCGTATTGCACACCGGAGTTTTAGGAGTTTTCTATACATATAGCGCGGGGGTTTTTTTTTTTGGAAGGGGAAACGTGTTTTTTTGTTTTGGATTCCTCACTTATAGTAATAGATACCATCGATAATGGCCTTTGTTTTCCACTAATCAATTTCACGCCTTGTAAATATCTCCAATGCCCTAACGTGTCGAATCGCCAACCATTAACGCCGTAATAACCCCCTTTATTTGCTTGCAACATGTAGAAATTAAACGTCAGGCATCGCGTTCTAAGCATCAGCCTCAGCCTCACTCCCATCGCGCCTGCAGCCACCTGTCAGCAACATGAATCGACCACCCAATCCCCTTGCTAAGGCAAGAGGAAGAGAGGAAGCGAGGGAGAGAGAGAGAGAGAGAGAGAGAGAGAGAGAGAGGAAGAAGAACAACTTACGGGATGTACTGCACCCGGTACTCCTCCTCCAGCGTGGCGCGCACCTCGTCGGGGAGCTGCCCGCTCACCTTGATGGCGTACATGCCGCCGACGTAGCCGTCCAGCCGCTGCCACTTGGCGACCCAGCTCCTGCCGGGGTCCGCCAGCGTGATGACGCCCTCGAAGACCTGCGACGTGCACGACTCGATGTTCTCCTGGTTGCCCTGCAGGCGGAGAAACTCCTCGCAGTTGGGGCACCCCTGATCGCGGAAGCGCTGTTTTCAAAAAAGTGTCAGTAACGAATCTCATCCTCTGCCAAGTTCCCATCCCTTGCTCCGGTTCCCCAATTGCTCTTTCTTTTATTTTCAATGCGCCCCGAAGGGAAAAGGGGCTAATGGCATCAAAGGGAGAGAGATTGAAAGGAAAGGAAAGGGGCGAAAAAGGGCATCTTAAAAATCCTCGACGTACGCTGGCGGTCTGAACAATCGAGCACACCATGCAGGCGCGCAGGTAGCGCATCTGCCCGGGGGTAATGACGTTGTTCGCCTTGTCCATCTTTGCGCTTCGGTCTTGTTTATCGTGTGGTATTGTTTCGGTAGTATTTGGTTCTCCAACACCTGAGTCGATGGAAGTGGCGTATGCGTTGTCGCTCGTCGGACTTTGTAGCGGGATTGTCCTGGATGCGGATTACCACCGGTATTGTGCGCGCGTGCGTGAGTATGTGTTTGTGTGTGCAAATAGGCGAAATCGAGTCAAGAAGAGGACGAATGCAAGGCGATGCTGAGATAGAGAGGGGGAGAGAGGGAGAGGTTTAAGTAAACAAAGAGAGAAAGGGCTTGAGCAGTCTGGAAGTCAGGTTGTGAAAAAGAAACCCTTGAAGCTCTTTCTCTCTCTCTTTCTCTCCGCGCCATGCCGATCTCCCAGCTCAATTGGCTTCGACCCACCTTTATGCACAAAACGCGGCGAACGGGGGAGCCTGCCTTGGCACTCCGTATCCGTACAATACTTACCGCGTGTCAAACCACATTCACTCCTCCCCTCTAAAAAAAACCTTGGTGGGATTGACTGACTGACCACCATCCTTGCTGTCACTTGCTCGTATTGAAACTATAAAACCTCTAATGCCCCTGGACCACGAAACAGATGACTCATAGAATTCAAAAGGGATTAGATAAAACATGGAACAGAGCACCCAGCAGCCCTCCATCCTGCCCAAGACAGGCCTTACCAAGTCTCATGAGATCCTCACCTGCACCATCAAGTCGCCGCCGTACGCCTACGCCCAGCTTCAGCTCACAACTTCCGACCCGGCCGCCGCTTCGCCGCTGGACGACCTCCAGGTCAAATCGTACTGCACCGCAGCTCTTCGTCAGTTCCTCGGCCTCACGGGGGCGGGCGTGTCCGTGGACGTTCTCAAGGTAGAGAATGACGAGTGCTGGGTCCGAGTGCCTCGGCAAGACCTGGGGGCATTTTCTGCCGCCATCACGGCTTGGGCAGGAGCCAGTGAGGATGGCGTGGTAAAGCTCTTGAGGCTCAAGCAATGCGGCGAATGGCTCGGAGTCATGGTTGGCAGTGACAGGCAGGATCGCATTTGGGACTTGTGAGATCACCGCATGCATCAACCCGAAAACCCTTGGGTATACTCCATACTGGGTATCTAATATTTTTGTATTCCTGAACACCTTTTATATACCCCATTCCCCCCGACGCCAGGAATATGCGATTCGCGCCTTGTCTCATATCTACAGCCTTCAAAATGGCCTGGTATATATTCCGGGCTTTACATGAGCGATGACATGAGAGAGTTTTGAGCATAAGCCTAGATGGAAATTAGCATGCACTGGCCCGTATCATCTGGACACTACCAACTCACCATGGGCTTGATGTCTGGATGCGGTACGGCATCGAATTGCTCATATTTGAGCTTATAGTCGGGGCCGATATTGATGTAAGCACCCCTGTTCTCAGTGGAATCGCAATACCTAGGGGCAGAGAAAACTGACGCGGTTGTTAGCGAACATTCATTTCCCAAGGACAGGTCAGCAAGCGTACCTGTTACACATTTTCCGTCATGCTGAACCTCGTAACCGTCCATACGGACTTCATGACTGCGAATAACGGCTTCAAGGCCGTTCTTCTCGCAGAACCGCTTGGTAATGTCCGGGCCGAACTGCATACCAACACCGCGCTTGCTGGGGCCGCGGCCTGGCTCCTCCTGGGGGTCGGTCCACAGCATCTCCATCATCAAGCCGGCTTGACCTGGTTGCCTTTGGTTGTGTCTGTTGAGTTTACGAATGTCCTCTAGAGTGACGTTGTCGTCCGAGAAGAGACCACCGTGGAGAACGAGGTACTTGTCGCCGACGAGAGTTGCTAGGGGCAGTGCACTGAAACTCTCGGAGAAGAGCTTGAAAACCCTGAAGGTAATTAGCATAAGTAAAGACGAAGATTACCGCCATGACAAACCTCTCATTGTACTTGGCTTTACATTCGCCCTCGAAACCATACACCCTATTCATGTCATCTGTCTCGTGGTTACCTCTGTTGAGGAAGAAAGCGTTGGGACGCAACATCTTGTAGGCGTAGAGTAGCAGGGCGATCTCGCAAGACCATGATCCACGGTCAACAAAGTCACCGTTGAAGAGGTACCAATGCTTGTCCGATGGCGCACCGTTCCTTCGGAAAAGCTCCATCAGGTCAAAGTATTGGCCTTTCATCCGAAGTCAGTGAAGAGAATGGCATAAACCTCTGGAAATGGACTCACCATGCGTGTCGCCGCAGACAGTCAGATTCACATCGTCAGGAATCTTCATTTCAACCATGGTTGCCTCTTCGTAGACAATATTCTTGACCCCAATGACGATTTGATACACATACTTCTTGTGAAGATGCTTGCCGTTCTTGAACCTCTCGGTCATGTCGTCAATGAACTCTTGGGTCATAACACCGTTTTCGAGACGAGCACCATCGTAGCTGTCGTCAACAAACATGCTGTCGAGATCAAGGCCCTCGGCGGCTGACGGTTCATCGCCGACCTCAATGGCAGCGAAGAAGGCCATCTGTCGCACGATTTTCTTGCACTCTTCCAGCTTGAGCCTTGCATCCTTGTTGTTGGGGTCTAACTTGACACATTGCTTGAAGTCATCGACGGCGTCTTTCGGTCGCAGAATCGCGGTACGGGCGAGGCCTCGTCTGTAGTAAGCCTGCGTGAGACGGTTCAGGTTAGTCGCATGGTATTTTGGGACGATGTACTATTTGCGCACCTTGATGAGTTTGGGGTTGAGCTCTAGCGCGGTTGTAGCATCGGCAATAGCATAGCCATAGGCCTCGGTCTTGATGTATGCCTGCACGACGTATGTTAATCACACGAGCAGCTTCAGGTGCGCTTGGAGATCACCAACTTGCGCACGATTTGTGAAGAATGTGGGCTCCTTGTCATTGGCTTCGATTGCCTGTGAATAAAGTTGCACGGCGCTCGGGTAGTCACCGGAGACAAAGGCCTTGTTGCCCTCATTCTTGAGGTCGACCGCAGACTTGGCCATGGTGTGTCGTGATGGAGGGGTCGAATGGAGGGGCTCGCAATGACGGGTTTAATTGATGATCTCTTTTTTTTTCTTTTTGTGATGCTGGTGCGAGATGGACGATTAGCTCGAATATTGTGGTGAAATACTGATATTTGATGCTGCTTACACAATGGTAAACCAAGTAAAGTGCTGTTGCAGCAGAAAAGAATAAGTTGATATTCACGAAATGATGGCGATGGCACCTTGACAAGTCTGGAAAGAAAGTGATATGGGAGGGCTTAATGGCCCCACACTTTTTCTTCAACATCTGGTATTCCGTAACAATTTAGCGGCGGCCCAGTAAAGTCGGTAGCCGGCAGGGGCCTTGTTAGCGGCCTGTCGCCACCCATTCTCTCCCACGAGTTTCGGGATCGCTTAGATGCATACGTGCCTATCGTAAGCTAATGACGGGAACCTAGAGCGTTGGCTTCCCTTGCCAGCCACTTTCACCTGAATCACAACGGAGTTACTCACGCCGTCAAAAATCTCACGACTTCTCAGCCCAATTCTCATCAACAACAGAGCCGGAGCATCATATATGACATATATGATTTAATCGCCATCTACTCGAGCCCTGGCTCATATTCCACCATGGTCGACCCGTCGCCATCGAATGCGCTGGTGCGCAAAAGATCCAACATGGAATTGATGCCGCCACCTCCCCCAGCTAAAAAGATTAAGCGTCCAAAACAGATCCTTGAGGAGGAGTCATATACCGATGCGCTATCTCAGATCATAGCTCGGGATTTCTTCCCCGGCTTACTGGAAACAGAAATCCAACGAGAGTACATGGATGCTCTAGAGTCTAAAGATCAGGCGTGGATCTCGAGTGCAGGTCGGAGGCTGAGGCATGTTATGACGCCTGGGAGACGTTCCACCACTGCCGCTAAATCTACATTCCATGGCGATGGTAGCCAAACTCCCACCACGTATGTGGGAGATACGCCAGCGTCAGAGGCTTCCACCGCACCAAGTCGAAAGCGGCAGATGGACACCAATATGAGTCTATCTCAGTTTCAGCAGACATACACCAGTGAGGATAACGAGAGCTTTTATAAGCTTTTGGACAGGCAGAATCAGAAAAGAGCAGACAAGTACGCCTGGTTATGGCGCGGCAATAAGTTACCATCGAAACAGATGATCAAACAGAAAGAGGTGGAGGACAAGCTTGCTGAGACACGAAGTCTCGTCGACGATGGTTACAAGAAAGATAGGATGGCGATCAAAGACAAAGATGACCGCCCGGCGCGTCCGGATACCTGGAGGTCAACTCCAAGAAACGGCCTTATGTTCGCAGCGGAAGGAGTAGAGGACGAGAGTGGAAGCGTGGCAGCACAGGCAGCAGAGGCTTCGCGGATGGGCCCCAAGGCCATCGTGCTCGAAAATACGAGGATGCCAAAGCCTCATATCCCCAAAAGGCCTTTATCTCCAACAGCATCCTCAATTCGAGATGCTGTAGCGGGGAAACCTCGAAAGCGCGGCCAGAGCTCGACTATCGCTGGAGATGAAACACCAAAGGTCAACGGCTACGCCTTTGTTGACGACGAAGATGACGAGGAGTCGGAGTTGACGGAGGCTTCCATCATCAAGCTTGGACCTGGTGATACTCATAACCCTTTCAAAATTCAAGAACAGCGAGATCGAGAGACTTTACATGAACGTATGGTGGATAGGATCGCAAAATTAAACAAAGAGTCAGCAAGGAATGGCCTCGTTGGTAGGGTGCTCAAAACGCCCGTCCCCAAGTTCCCGAGCAGCCCTCGAGTTACGACTGCGCTCACGCCGGCCGCCCAGAGGCTCTGGAGTCAGATGGGCAATACGCCGGCGAGATCAGGGGGCAGCTCTTTTGGACAGTCAACGCCAATGGTACCACGGGGTTCTCTCCTTAAAAGCGTCACTCGCCCAAAGCCCAAGCCAGAGTAGCACATGAGAGAAGTCTCCCATACCTATGTCATGTTGGTCGACGATGTCGCTTGCAAGATTTCCCTTTTTCCACGTTTGATTGAGCAAAGAATGATACCCATTTGTATTCTTATCGTTTTGGACCATTTACCCCAGCCCTGAAAATACACCCGCCCGACGGAAAACGGGCCATCGGTTCTGCATACGGCTCATGTTTATGCCTGCCTGACTTGTTCGATTAATGATTCGCCTGTAGAGCAGTTACTGCTGGTCCATTTCCATTTCTCCTACATTTGCAACCTCTCGTCTTCCAGTTTTTCTTTTGGGCGTGGAAGATGGTCTCAGCACCGACTTGGCCGTTGGAGGTGTTGGAAACAATCACATTACCATGCTGAGCCATACTTTGTTAGCGTGCTATTTCAGGTCCTTGAACCACCAATGATATTATATTATACTCAGTATTTACTATGTCTGTTGTCTCGCCACTCCAAGTCGTGGTAATGGTTAAGGGAGAATGTCACTCGACGTGTGATCGGTTCTTTTTGAACGGTTGCTGATTTAGGCAAGTCCTCTCACGAAATACATAGATACGGAGTACATAGTCCCCCGAAACCAGACAAGGATCAGCAAAAATCATGCTCGGCACATCGGTTCCGGCGCGATTAGGTATTGTCTCCCGAACTATATTGGAACTTTGTCCATCTGTCTGCATGTTGGGGAACAAAAGGGTATTGCTGCTGACACATGGAAGCCAAAGGTGCTAAACCTACATGATCGCTTGTCGAACCGAGAGCTTGTTCATTTAGTAAGTACTACTACTACTACTACTACTACTACTAAGTAAGCATTACTAGTAGTAAAGGTAGAAAAATATGGACAGGATAAGAGCGTTGTTTTTTTATAAAATAAAATAAAAGGTTGAGAATCTCAGAGAACTGCAAACGTCTATCAAGGAAAGAAGGCGCTGATTGGTAATTAGGTACGTACCAGCGACGCCATCGCCGAGTTCCCCTCAAACCCCAAAAAGGTCACCAACATCACGTTGCCATTATGCAAACCAGCTAACGAGCAGAACTTTTCAACAACCTCCCTATTTCATCCTTGAACCCCCCCTAGAAGGGAACAAAAGAGCCTACCCCTCTCATATGTGCGATAAGCATGGATGGCATGCGGAAGACTCAATGCGGGACAGTGATTCGTCTCTGTCCATTCGCCAACCTCGTTTAACCGCAATGCCAAGCTCTTCCACACTGCGGGGGTAGCAGTGTCACACACATCCATGGGTACCGCCAGTACTTGCAAGAGTCTCGCCATAATAATGCACAGTTCTAGACTGCGTTGGGCCCAGATGTGGCTTGGCCCAAGACGGCAGGTACTGGAAGCGCCTGTCGGCCATGGCATTTTTCTTTCTCATCCCTTTGCATGCGTTGCCATTGCTCCGGTACACCATCCAATATCGTATCCACGCTCATCACTCCCGAAGCCACTACTCCTGCGGCTTTGCTGGGCGTTCTTGATGACACCTAACTAGTTGAGTAGGTGCTACGGGGGAGGGCAAGGAGATGGCAACAGTCGCTTGTGGAAATGGGGGGTTGCTGCGGTGGTGAGGAAAGTCAGGTTGGGAGGTGCGCGGTGAAGAGTGCACATGAATATTTGCATATATGTTGTGATACATTTCCCTGCACTGAGTAAATGTCGTTTTCGCTCTCTCTTTTCTCCCGCGGCTCCTCATCCCAGTCTTCTCCCTCCATCTTTCGCACACTCCTCCTCCGGGTCACTTCACAATGAAATCATTTCTAGCTTTGGGTCTCGGCCTTCAGCTCGCGGCGGCCAAGGTGTCGTACAACGGCTACAAGGTCTTCCACATTGACGCCCCTGAGAACCAGTACGACGAGGTTCAGCACTTGATCCAGGGCCTCGATTTTGTCTCGCTGAGCTGCGAGAGCGACCATCAGAGCCTCGACATCGCCGTTGCCCCTTCCAGCTTGGAGGAGTTTGAGCACCTTGGCTTCAACGCCACCGTCGTCACCGAGGACCTCGGCGCTGACATTGCGGAGGAGGGCGAGTTGACCACCCACAAGTGTATGTCCCTTCCTCGTACCTTAATAAAAAAAGAAGCCAGGGGTAATTTCGTATTTGAAACGCGGAAGAGCTGACATCTCGTCGAAGCATCCTCGGTGAGGACCAAGGGCGCTGCCGCTGCCGCTTTGCCCGACATCTCCTACTTCAACTCTTACAAGGATTTTGCCGGGCACCAGCAGTACCTCAAAGACCTCCAGGCCGCTTTCCCGAGCAACTCTGCCCTCTTCACCGTCGGCAACTCTGTGGAAGGCCGCCCCATTCAGGGCATCCACATCTGGGGCAGCGCCGGCCAGGGCAAGAGGCCCGGTGTTGTCTGGCACGGCACTGTGCACGCCCGCGAATGGATCGTTGCTCCGGTAAGAGACACAGCCCCTCTTATGCTGCTCTGTCTGGCTGTTTTTTTCTTCTTCCTTCTTTTGCTAACCTACATAGACCGTTGAATACATGGCCTACAAGCTCATTGACGGGTACCAAAAGAGTGACTCCCTCATCCTCAACACCCTGAACAACTTTGACTTTTACATCCTGCCTATTGTCAACCCAGATGGTACGATCTCAACACCAACCCCCTTTTCCTTGTTTTCCTTGTTTTCCCTTTTCTTTCTCTTTCCCTTCGCGTTGAAACTAATTGTTAAACTAACAATCTTTGTGTTGTGTAGGTTTCGTTTACACCACCACCAGCGACCGTCTCTGGCGCAAGAACCGCCAGAGCCGTTCCGGCCAGTCGTGCGTCGGCACCGACGTGAACCGCAACTGGCCCTACCAGTGGTCCGTCGCCGGTGGCTCCTCCACCAACCCCTGCTCCGAGACCTACCGCGGTGCCGCGGCGGGCGACACTCCTGAGAACAAGGCGCTCGTCGCCCACACCCAGAGCATCGCCCGGGCCACGGGCATCAAGTTCTACGTCGACTGGCACTCCTTCAGCCAGCTCATCCTGCTGCCCTACGGCTACAGCTGCAGCGCCAGGTTCGACGACCTGACCAGGCAGATGTCCCTCGCCAAGGGCGTCGCCGGCGCCATCCGCGGCGTCAACGGGCTCTCCTTCACCTACGGCCCTACCTGCGAGACCATCTACCAGACCGCCGGCAGCAGCCTGGACTGGGCCTACGACGTCGCCGGCGCCGAGATATCCTGGAGCGTGGAGCTCCGGCCTCAGAGCGGCGGTAGCAACGGCTTCGTCGTGCCCGCCAGCAACATTGTGCCGTCCGGTAATGAGAACTGGGCGGGTATGAGGAACCTCTTTGGCAACTGGTAAGCGGGTTGCTGTTAGCAGTATACATACGGAGTACTCCGTACTGTATAAGAGCAAGGCGTTTTTGGTGGGGGGGGGGGGGGGGGAGATATGAGTCCCAGTAGCGTGAAGAAACAAATGAATATCTTGTAAAGTCGCAAAAGCAGAGAAATATGAAGAGACTTGATGTGAAATAATGAGAAAATGTCTGTTTTAGTAGAATTATATCCTTGTATTTTTTATATCTAATTACGTAGTAGTAGTACTCCGTATATGTCATGTAGTGCTTCGTATATACTCCGTACAGCACATGTCAAGGGCCGCCTCATTAACTGCATATGCGCACTTGGAAAAGCGCCACAGGCATTCCGTACCTGAAAATATAGATACTTGCGTATTTGTAGCGTCGATCCTCGCATCATCATCGAGCCGAAGGGTTTCAAAAAAACACTAAAAACTTGTGGACTTTTACATCGACTATCCCACCACGCCCGTGTCCTTGATATTGAATACAACAACTTCGATGCGCTACGGCCGCACGATCGAGGTCACCCACCCCCCATGCGGTTCGTTGACTTCGCCATCGACCTCGCGGCCGTCTTCAGCGCTTCGCGGTCCGTGGCCTCGAAGCATGTCGCTCTCCGGGGCAGACAGGTTGACGTCTACACCAAGTCGCTGAGGGCGAGCAAAGCCGCGGCATCTCCCCAGCAGCAGCAGCAGCAGCAGCACCGAGCACAAACGCAGACGCAGCATGGTAGCCACGAGGGAGGCGTGGATGCGGAAACTGCAGCGGGCGTAACGAAGGATGGTACCCAAGACGAGACGGGAGGAGGACAGCGAGGTGCTGCAGCTTTGGAGCCCCCTCCTACAACGCCGCCGCAACCACCCCCACCACCATCATCACACATCCGGCCGGAATTTGTGCAGCCGGCAAATGCGGCGTCCACGCATGCTCCCCCGGGAGCCATGAGCAACCCCCCCTCGACCGAAGGCTTGGATCTGCCGCCCGATGTCAACGTCAACATCTTCTATACTGCCCGGGGCTCCAAGGTACTGGACTCGTTACGGCAGCAGGGAAGGACGCAGGGGGAAAGGAGGAGGCATGTGGCGCCGGCGGGTGGTCCGGCAAAAGAACATCCTCTGCGGAACTGGCCGCCGCCTCCGCCTCTCGAAGATGCCGAGCCTGAACCCGAGGTGAGCACTTCAAAGAGTGAAGAAGTTACGAGAGCGGTCGAACCCAAACCGGAGCCGGAGCCGGAGCCAAAGCCGGAGCCCGGGCCAGCTCTAGCCTCAGATGTTCCAACAGATGATCAAGCCACCAAAGCCGACAGCGAACCGGCATACGAAGCAGTCGAGGACCCTGGTCCGAAAGTTAAAGTTCCCGATCCGGACATCATCGAAGCAGCCAAGGAGATGACCACCGCCGAGCCAGAGCCTCCCCGCGCATACCAGCTTCGCGAGTCCAAGGTCCCCGCCGGTCGATTCAGCCGCATGTGGAACTACGGCGGGCTGGCGGCCGGCATGCTCGGCGGCGCCGTGACCGAAAGCATAGGTCGCGCCTTTAGCGGCGGCAGCGGCGGTGGCCAGCAGGGGTCCGTGATGCTCAGCAGCGCAAACATGGAGCGCCTGGTGGCCAAGCTGTCGCGGATGCGCGGGGCGGCGCTGAAGCTGGGCCAGGCCATGAGCTTCCAGGACAGCAAGATGCTGCCGGCGCCCATCCAGGAGGTGCTGCAGCGCGTCCAGGACAGGGCGGACTACATGCCGGCCTGGCAGCGCGACCGCGTCCTCGCCGCCAACCTGGGCTCCCAGTGGCGGGAGCTCTTCGCCGAGTTCGAGGAGAAGCCCATAGCCGCGGCCTCGATCGGCCAGGTGCACAAGGCCGTGCTCAGGTCCAACGGCAAGCGGGTGGCCGTCAAGGTCCAGTTCCCTGGCGTGGCCGACTCCATAAACTCGGACATGGACAACCTCAGCATCCTGCTCACGGCCACCAAGCTGCTGCCCAAGGGCCTCTACCTGAACAAGACCATCGCCAACGCCAGGCTGGAGCTCGGCTGGGAGTGCGACTACGAGCGGGAAGCGGAGTGCGCCACCCGCTACAGGGACCTCCTCGCCGCCGACAGCGCCGACGCCGACGTGTTCCGCGTGCCCGCCGTGTACCCGGAGGCCTCGGGCAAGCAGGTGCTGACGATGGAGTTCATGGACGGCGTGGGCGTGACCCGCATCTCCTCCTTCAGCCAGGAGCAGCGCGACCTCATCGGCACCAACATCCTCCGCCTCTGCCTCCGCGAGATCACTGAGTTCAGGTTCATGCAGACGGACCCCAACTGGACAAACTTCCTCTACAACGCGGCCACGGGCAAGCTCGAGCTGCTAGACTTTGGCGCCTCGCGCGAGTACCCGGACGACTTCTTGCGCGCCTACGTGCGCCTGCTCGACGCGGCCTCGCGCTCCGACCGAGCCGCCGTCAAGGACCTGTCCGAGGCGCTGGGCTACCTGACGGGCCACGAGAGCCGCGCCATGCTCGACGCCCACACCGACTCCATCCTCACCCTCGCCGAGCCCTTCCTCGCCTCCGCCCCCGACGTCTACGACTTCACCGGCCAGACCATCACCGAGCGCGTCAAGGCCCTCATCCCCGTCATGCTGCGCGAGAGGCTGGCGCCCCCGCCCGAGGAGACGTACAGCCTGCACCGCAAGCTCAGCGGCGCCTTCCTGCTGTGCGCCAAGCTGGGCAGCCGGGTGCGGTGTAGAGAGCTGTTCGAGGCCAGCGTGGCCAAGTCGGGCTTTGTCGAGAAGACGCAGTAAGCCCCATTTCTTGTCTGGATTCTGGACTGCTACTGCTCTTGTAACAACAATGTACAACAACAATGCTACAAACGAATATGAGGTGAATGGCAAGGAAAGCGAAAGGCAGAATTCGCGAGTGTAACGGCGTTGGAAGGTAACATATGCTAGGGATACAACAACACACCGTAGAGGTACAAAAAGCGTAGAGAACGAGTCTGTTTACTTGGTGAAGCGGGTGAATACACTCAGCACCATTCACATGCATCAACTATTCGTAGGGAAGGCTTATATATTCAATTTGAACCACGAGAAAACCCCTGATTTGTCGTCTTACGAATGAACCGCCTCCCTTTCTCCCCTCTCTCACTCACCCCCTCCGGCTAGTCACCCGCTCCAGCGAGCCCAACTCCTTCTTCTCCTTGCCGGCGACCTTCTTCCTCTTCCTCTCGATGGCCTTGTCGACCTGGGCCCCGCTCATGCCCTGGAACCTGTTGAGCAGCAGCTGCTTCTTCTGCTCGCTCTTCTTGAGGTAGAACGGCCTCTTGCCCTGCGCCACGGCGCCCTTCTCCGCCCGCCTGTGCTCGGCCAGCAGCCTCTCGCCCTCGTCCTTGCGCTCCCGCGCCCTCTTCCGCGACTCCATGCTCATGAGCTTCCTTTTGAGCGCCTCCTTGGCGGCCGGGTCCCTGGTTTTTTTCGCCTCCTGCCTCAGCGCCGCCATCTCCGACTCGCGGTACTCGTCTAGGAAGGCGTAGGCCTTGCGCGCCTTGATCTCCTGCACCGCGCGCGAGTTGCCGCTGCTCACCGCCGGGTCGAAGCGCGGGTCCCGCGCCTCCCCGCGCCCCCGCCGCGCCGGGTCCTCGTCCCGGGCCACGATGTCCCGGCGGCCCCGCGCCACCGGCCGCTTCGACGAGACCTCCTGCGGGGCGTGCTTGGAGCTGCGCTGCGCGTGGTTGTACTTGCTGGTTTTTTGCGTCTGCCGCCCCGGCCCCCGCCCCCGCCTGTCGTCGTCGCCTTCTTCTGAGTCGTCGTTGTCGTTGTCGTCGTCTCCCGGTCGGACTCCGCTCTTGCTTTTCCGCTTGGATAGTGCTGGTAGCGAGGCTTGCGCGCGGGCTAGGGCCCCGAAGGATATATTTGACAGGTCGGCTTTCCCTGCCGGCCCTTCTTCCTCTTCGTCATCCTGCTCCGGTAACACCATTTTAGCCTCTCTGCTCGCTTCATGCCGGGCCGCTGCAACATACCTCTGATCCCGATTGACTACCGCCGTCATCTTCCCCATCCGAGTCGTCCTGCCCCTTCCTCCTGCGTCCGACCCCTTGCTCCGACACGAAGTCGTGGCTGTCGCTGTCGTCGTCGTCGTCATTTTCCTCTCCCTCCGACGAAACCTCCGCTTCGGGCTCGGGCTCCTCCTCCTTGCGGGCGCGGACACGCCTCTCCAGGCCCACGGACGGCAGCTTCCTCTTCGGCGCCATTGTTTATGAGACGAGGTCGGTCTTCGAGGACGGGGGCAGTAGTATTGTCTCTTTGATGTTTTTGGAGTTATCGAATTCGTGCAGTTGGGGGGACGGCGGCGGGTGGACGGATTTTACGTGGTTCAGTACGGTTGTTGAAACTTTTTTGCGGGTCGGGCCTGGTAGTACAAGGTATTATTGCAGGAAAAACTTCCACGAGTATCACTAACTCCCCCCCCCCCCCCCCCCCCCGCGTCGGTGCAAGCGCTGGATTGGTACAGTGAGCTCAAGTGGGTTTAGTTGTATGGTACCTCTTATCTGATCCGATAAGCCAAAAAGATATTGCGAGTTTAGGTTTAGCGCCCTTGTTTAAGTGCATGAGATTCAGGGTCTCGAAGCCCATGCATGTACCGAAAGAAAGAAAATCGAATTATTTTATTTTCCGGATTTCCTCCCCATTGCGATGTCTACTGTTGATCGAAGAAGTTGATAAATAGTTGAGAGCAGAAAACACGAACCAAGGCATCCCATCCATACCCGCACGCACGCACACCACAGCTATTAAAACTCGATTAATTCTCCGCTTTACCGGCACATCATACCCCCCTCGCCTCAAGATCATCCCCCATCGCCCGCTATCAAAAAGTGTCATCCCTCACTACCTTCTCCTTCCCTTACCTCCCTGTCATGCGCGCGGGCGGTCGCACATGTCGAGACTACTACCGAGCCTGCCCCTCCGCCCCAAACCTCTCGTCAGCGCCGCCGGCCCCTGCCGGGTCTGCAGGTCGCCGCCGTCGACACCGCCGCCTTGGTTCCCGCGCAGCCGGTCGCACTCGCAGGCCCAGCGGGGGCCCGCGCCCAACGGGCCCACGCCTAACCTGAGGGCCTCGGTCATGGAGTACACCGCCGTCACGAGAGCATCTTCGGCGGCGACGGCGGCAAAGGCGGCGTCCGGGCAGGTATTGGTCCCCGTGTCCGACGCAAACCAGCAGGAGGCTGTGGCTTCGTCGTTGAGGTAAGCTTCGAGCCCAAATATACAGGCCAGCGCATGCTCTCTGTCTCTCCCTCTCACTCTACCCCTCCCTCTACCTCTCCCTCTTCCTTTCCGTTTACACAGGGATATGGGGGTAATTCAGTGTCAACATATGTTAATCATCCAAAGTGCAAGCAGCGCGATGGGAAAGGCCGCCAAGAAGGAGAACAAGGGCGTAAAGTCCAAGCACGGCATTGCGAAGCAGCAGAAGAAGGGAGCCAAGAAGGGGGGAGGAGGAGGAGGCCCAGACCCCCCGTCGTCGCCGACGCGCCAACCCCCCTCGCGAGCGTCCGGCGGCGTCCCGGACCCTTCCCCGGCCTACCTGGACCAGGCGCTGGGCAAGCCCTGGGACCTCGCGCGCCCGCGCCGCCTCCTCGTCGTCCTCGACCTCAACGGCACCATGCTCCACCGCCCCTCCAAGCGCCGCCCCTTCCACTTCGTCGAGCGCCCTCACGCCCAGCGCTTCCTCGCCTACTGCCTCGACAACTTCCACCTCGCCATCTGGTCCTCGGCCCGCCCCGCCAACGTCGCCAGGATGGTCGAGAAGCTCCTGTCCCCCGACCAGGTCCGCCGCTGCCTCCTCGTCTGGGCCCGCGACCGCTTCCGCCTCTCCCCCCAAGACTACGACGCCCGCGTCCAGGTCTACAAGCGCCTCACCCGCGTCTGGGACGACCCCGCCGTCCGCGTCTCCCACCCCGCCTCCGCCCACGGCGGCCGCTGGGACCAGTCCAACACCGTCCTCGTCGACGACTCGCGCGAAAAGGGCCGCAGCGAACCCTACAATATCCTCCCCCTCCCCGAGTTCTCCGGCCTGGCCAACGAGACTGCCGAGGTCCTGCCTCAGGTGCACGATTATCTCAACACGCTGTGCTGGCAAGCGGATGTCAGTAGATACATCCGCGAATCTCCATTCCAGCTGGACCCGAATTATAGACTCTCCAATCAATAAATTTTGATACCCGCGCGCGCATATCAAACCCGATTAGCGATGGTCGGACACAGTATTGTATATAAGAAAACGGATAGCGGTATGATGAAAAGCATGATCGGGATGCAGGTCAGCAGAAAACCCCGAGACCTTGGTACGAGCAAAATGTTAAGAAGGATAGACACGTTACAGGAATAGACGTAAAATCACAAGTACATTAAACAATAAGGTAATTGTTTGACCACGAGAGGCGTAGAATTTGCAGTTAGATATCTGCGTCTATGAACCATATGGTCCTCATGCGGGAGAACTTCTTGTCCCAAGGGTATGCCGTGCAGATTTCCTCCTGCATCCTAAACTTTTTTTCCGGTCATCAAACTCATGGCTTTCCTTGCCGGACCGTATCAACCTGGTTTCCATCATCAAGTCATAATCGTCCTGATTTTCCCTACGCAGAGACAAAAGAAATACATGCTATGATTTGTTTGGTTTATTGTTATGCTTTTTTTTCTTCTTCGTTTATTTGAAGACCTTGCCGTCGGCACACTTGTACTCCTTGCCGTTGACGGTGACGGGCTTCTCGTAGAACCAGATGTTCTCGAGGTACTCGCGGTCCTCAGCCTTCTCGGGGTCGAGCTTGGTGAACTCGTAGCTCTCATAGTCGGGAGCGACGTCAAAGACGTCCTTGTAGTTCTGGCCACGGATGACGAAGGCACCCTGGATAACAGAGTCGTTGTTCTCGCCGAAGACGGAACCGACACCGAAGACGTACTTGCGAGAAGCCTCAAGACGAGTGTTGAAGCCACCGATGAGGTTGTTGGACATGAAGACCAGGGTCAGCTCATCGTTGTACTTGTAGTCAACGCGCCAGATGGAGTACTCCTCCTTGAGGGGAACGGTCTCCCAGAAGTACTTGGCAGCATCCTCGTTGCTGTTGTTGGAGTAGAAGCGCTTATAGTCATCAAGGGGGAAAGTAGCGCGAGGGAGGAGGTCGCAAGGGTGCTTGGGCTTGGGGGCAGCAGCAGGCTCAGCCTCCTCAGCAGCAGGGGCAGGCTTGGGGGCAGCGGCGGGCTTGGGGGCCTCAGTCTTCTTGGGAGCGACGTTGGTCAGCTTGGGCTTGTCGAGGAACTCGAGCTTGTCGGCAACAGCAGAGTAGATGGGCTGGTTAACGACAGTCTCGTACCAACGAGTGACGTTGGGGTTCTGCTGGCGCCACTCCTTGTCGAAGAAGTACTGGAAGCCACGGGTGATGATGCCAGCGGCGAAGAGGTCAGCGAGGGTGATGCGCTCGCCAACGAGGTAGGTCTGGCTAAGAAGGTGCTTCTCGACGACGGAGATGGCCTTGAGAGCGCGCTGAGAAGACTCGTCGACGTTCTTCTTGTTGTAGGGGTCCTTGCCGAGGAGAGGACGGAACCAGCCACCTAGAGGAGGGAGGACCTCGGAGTTGAAGAAAGACATCCACTTCAGGATAGAAGCGTAGCTGATTCAGGTCAGCCAATAGTTTCACAAGTAGCATATCGCGATCGCTGGTAACTTACTCCTGCTTGGTCTTGCCGAGGAGGGTGGTCTTCTCATTCTGGGAGGTGACTGGAGACAACGTTAGCTTAGGCTCCATCTCAATGTGACGGCAGTAGCAACGGTTGGCAAAATAGAATTGGGTCAGAAGTTGGTCTTTATCAACACAGCAAGATTTAGACAGGGATAACTGTATAAATTTTGATATGCCTTCTCATCACGTCGGGTTCGCTAGGTAGCGAGCATGCAAAGAACAGGGCTCACGCAAATGATGCAGGGTATCAACGTACTGTAGATGGCGATAGCGACACACTCGGAGAGAGCGAAGCCATCCTCGCCGAAGAAGGCGGGGTACTTGCCCAGACCGTTGGCCTTGAGGTGCTCGACGGTAGGGTTGGCAGGGTCAACCTCAGCGTAGGTGAGGTCGATGTTGTTGGCCTTAGCAACTGCCTTGATGGCAGTGGTGCGGGGGTTGTCCTGTGCGCAAAGAGTCAGAACTAGAACAGCGACAAGATCTCGTTGCGCGCCGGAGCGGGCAGCGGGCTGAAAGCTGAATTAAATACTTACCGCAAGGGTGAAGAGAGTACCGAAAGCCATTGTGAATGATGTTTCCTTTGGGTAGGAACTGGCAGACCTGGTTGACAAAGTTGGATGAAGCTGGTGGGAGGAGGGGAGAAAGAGAAATTCTGTTCGCAGTCGGGCGGCTAGGATAGATTTTTTTTTATTGCGACTGCCCCGCGTTAGGTGGGACGTGCAAACCTTCCTTCAAGTCGCGCAATGATCGGCCTTGTGGCTCGTTGTGGCTTGACGGACCTCAAATTGTGGCTGGTTTTAGATGTAAAGCCAACACGTGATTGGTGAGTTGGCCGTCAAATGTCTGGAGAATTTGATAACTCGAACTCAAGTTAGCAACCTCGACGGCATCCAAGCTCGCAACCCCACCACGGTCCAGTATGGCATCGCTCACAGGTGGCTTGAGGTCACTGCGGTGTCAGGGTCATATCGCTCGATCACAATGGCTACCGAAAGCCCGACAGCAGCAGCAGCAACAAGGGCCTCGATGGTCGGCCGCTTTAGTCCTTAGGCCCTTTACAACAACGGGAAGGAGGCACGATAGTGGCGGAGCGACGGAATCATTCCAGAAATTCTCCAATATGTCGGGAGAAGTGATGGCGGAATCTGGTCTATCCCCCGAGATCAAGGCTATGCTTAATGAGAGTGCGCCACTGCCGTTTAAAGGGGTCACGCATGTTCGCCAAGTTCCTCAGACATCGTCATACTTCACCCGCGAACCCAGGTTCAACGACATGCACATTGAACTGCGGAAACTCCTCACGCAGTACCACCATCTACCGACTGTCCGTGGCAACGACGCACCCCAGCTACCGTGGATGAAGGTTGAGCATGTTCGCCAGGCTCTTGGCGAGCCAATAAAGGCTTCATACTTCTCCCAAGTGCTGAGGATAGCGAAACGTCTTAACCAGATAGATCCCTCCCTCCGCCCACCACAGGTGGACGTGGCCATCCAGCCACTCACTCGCGGCACCGAGATGACCGAGCAGCGACCGAACCCCATTGCCGTAGACAAGTACGGACGGGCCGTTGGTGTCGGCAGGCGAAAGGAGTCAACGGCAAGGGCGTTTGTGGTTGAGGGAACGGGGGAGTTCCAGGTCAACGGAAAATCTCTGGCTGAGGTTTTTGGCCGCGCTCATGATCGCGAGAGCGCCGCCTGGGCGCTAACAGCAACGCAGAGGTTGGACAAGTACAATGTCTGGTGCCTTGTTGAGGGTGGCGGCATAACTGGGCAGGCTGAAGCTATCACTCTGGCCGTCGCTAAGGGTCTGATAGCTCACGAGCCAGCTCTGAAGACGTTCCTCCGTAAGGGTAGGTCACCATTTCCGTCTTGTTCCCTCGCGTGAAGTAATATATCTAACATAACTCACAGCCGGTTGTGTCTCGAGAGATTACAGAACAGTAGAGAGGAAGAAGCACGGCCGAAAGAAGGCCCGCAAGGGTATGACCTGGGTTAAGCGATAGTCTTATTATGGCTATTGTCGAGTTGCTCATCACTGCGGAGCGACACATCTCTGGTGATGGGGATATTCTCAACCAAAGTCTGAGGCAGCTTGATTTAAAGACGTCTCGTAAAGCCCCTCGACGCCGAGTGCATCAACATCACTCGGCTTGTAATGTATATCACAGAGTAACAAATCTGTACTTTTACCTATGACAGGTACATATGACTATGTATAGCTCTGTGCTCCTGAAGATTATTGACACCATGATGGGATGGACTGTCATACGAAAAAAAAACAAAGAGAAATGAGTGCCGTCTGACGGCAGCGCTGTATTGTCACGGCATTCCTGATTAAGGAGAAATGATATTTTGCTCTGAGCTCAAGGCAGGAAATGGGTGAGTTTCACTCACATTACGCTGGGAGGCCTATGCCAACTCTGTGTTCATACGATTACCGACGTTTCAGAAGTTGGCGTCGATAGCTACATCTAGGGGTTGCCATAGATCAGCATAAGCTCCAAAATGATGCTGGGCCGCAAACCCGTTCAAACCTTCATCTTTCAAGGCCAGTTTCGCTCCACATTTGTTCTTGTACAGAGTACTCCGTAATCATACATCCCCCAAAGGTTGCGAGGATGATATTTGCTGGCACGAGACTCACGCATGGCGGGGTTCATCCGAAGATGAATTCATTGGATAGAAGTTACAACACGGGACGAACCCCGCTTTGATCAACCTGCAGGCGGGAAGCTGCATCGGCAAAAAAAAAAAAAAGTGAGGCTCTCGGGGGTTTGGCCCCGCAACCCCCCGGTTGCATGTACCGATTACTACTGCTACAGATTACAGTCTGTAGGTAGGTGGTGGTTGTAGGTAGTAGCAGTACTAGCAGTACGTACTGCGTGACGCGTGCATGCGGCGTGCGCGAAATCGCAATAATCTCGCCAGCGTGTGATCTTTTGTCTCTTATTACCCGGTGTTGGTCAGAATTACGGTAGCAACGAGTTACTCGTATTGAGCTTAGTGCTTGCGATGTCACCATATGGTACACCTTTTGGAAGTGCTTTGTGAGATGTACAACTTGGTACCTGCGTCTCTCTGCATCTCTGCGGTAAAGGCTTGTTGCGGGTGCAAGCATCAGTTCGGGGTCTTGGCCCGAAGGGTTGTCAACAGGCCTGGGCATACTGCTACGCATTAGTACGTTCGCATTGGCAGCAGTACGAATTGCATGCTACATCGGATGGGCTTACTCCGTACAGACTCTAGACATCCATCCATTTAGCTGGAAGACGGCGGACTCTCGGAAGACTTAGTATTTAGTACTGAGCGAGTTAGCGGCAGCCCAGTAGGGTACTACTACTGCTACCACTACCACTACTATCACTACTAAGTAGTTATCACGTCGCGCGAGTAAGGGAGGTTGATACTGGCAGCAAGCTAATCTGTAAAGTCCCTAGCGCTGGCCCTAAGCCAGGCACGCACGGGGTTTTTCTATTTTAGTGTGCGCGTTTCAGATGCCCATCAGCGCAGAAGCTTTGGTGCGCGCAGTGACGCCCTGTTGATTTCGTTGCCGCGAACATCCGTATATGCAGTTTCAGTACCGTCCGTAGCTTCAAAAGAAATGTTTCCATGACTCCGAATGCACCTCGACTCTTGGTAGGAGAAGAGAAAAAAGTTGGATCATGCCCTTGCCTCTGTCCTTCCACGCAAGCCTTACCCAATATCGAGATTCTACGCCTCGTTACCTATGCGAAGACATAATGGCAATCAAAGCATCATGCAGTTTTTGCTCGCGTGGACCGGGGTTTTTTTTTCTTCTTCTTCTTTCTTTCCCCTCGGGAATGAGGCTAGCTGAACAACATGACAGCCTTCAACTCGATATGTCTACACGATGAATATTAAATGATGTGTCAATTCGCTGTTGATGGATCTCGGCGGCAATGCTGCAAAGTCTTATCCCGTATTGACCAGAAATAGGCGGCAACAGACATTACTCTGGCGGTGGGAGAAACATATAGTGGAGAGAGAGCTTCGGATCGTCGAGGTGAGGCTACGGAGTGGCTGCCACTAATCACGGCATGGAGCGTTGGAAAAAAAACTGCTTATCCAAAGAAAATTCGTCCCAGCACTTCGCCCTACCTCCAGACATGGACACCGAGCTGCGCGTCAATTTTTTGTGAGGCGTCCGATCCCTGTAGCGAAACCGAGGTCGCGATGGCACCCGCCGGGACCTGACAGATGCCGGGCCCCTACGCCGCCCGTCGAAGACCGCCCCAGCCGGCGTCAAGACGGCAAGAAACGTACCCAAGCGGGAAAGATATACCGTAGAAAACTCTAGGGCAACGTCTTTCCAATTTTCCCCCTCCTCTCCGGTCCAGAATGGTGCCGCGCTTCCCGCTAGTGCTCTTTCCCAGAGCTGCAAGTTGTCAGTTGGTCAGTTGGTCGACGAGGGGGAGCTGGGGAAGATTCGGAGGTGGTCCAAGTTGGCAATGATGAGCCACAGTCTTGAGGCCGTTGCAAAGACGAAATTGAAGGACATTGGTCATGGCGCAGTGTGCATAAGGGCATGATGAGGGTGCATGTACTCCGTATACTAGCCGCGAATGCATGCAAAGAAAGCAAGCATAGCAGAGCTAGAACGTGAAGCTACCACTAGTACTCCGTAGTAGTGGAATAGTCAAAAGAATGACGCTGTAACCAGTACTCCGCACATACTCCGTACTACTAGTACTACGACCTAGTACTACCCTACTCCATACGGAGTGCGGAGTGTTATAGTAACACGGATTTCCGAGCCAGGGTACGTTGAGACTACTGCTAAGACTAAACATTGATACTACTAAGTAGTAGTAGCATCAAGAACTGAGTAGGTATTTTCGGATGGTTTTATGATAGCGGCAGAAGTCTTTATCATTTTGGCCAAGTACTCTGCACTAATAGCAGTACTAAGTATGCCGTACGGGGGGGTATGGAGTAACTGTAGCAAGGTGTCAGTACTCCGTGCTCCGTAGTACGGAGTAATAATATCCTATACGTAGCGGCTACCACTCTCGTGGCCACTCATATCCCCAGCTCCTTTCTCCGCTTCATTACCTCGACTTGTTTTTACAAGTCGCAGATACGGAGTACGGTGGACAAAATGTCTCAGACTCACATAGTTGATACTGCTAGTAGCACTCCATTGTACGGAGTAGCTAGCACCATGATGCAGTGTTACCGCAGTGTGCAGATTTGCCGATTGGCATGATTTGTGACGGCTTGAATCTCGTTAATCCGTCATATATATCAAAGCCAGCTTACTCCGTACAATACAGTAGTAGTGTTGAGAGTTGAAATGCTACACCTGCCAATAACAAGAGCTTATTATTAATCAATACTGGTTTCGCATTGGTTCGGGTCGTTGTTGCCATTGCATGATGTACTCCATACGGAGCAGGTCCTGCTACTACTACTAGTTGTCGTGCCTGCCGACTATGACCTGCAGCTGGAGCACACAGTAGTACTACTACCAATCAGTGGTAGGTACTATCCATAGTACTCCGTAGACTAGGTAGTACAGCATACTTACGTAGAAACACAAGGAAAGGGAAAAAGGAAATCAACGGAACCTGGCAGGTGCCAATTATGACTCCTTTCAGAACATGCAGCCACTACTCCGTACCACTACCAAGACTACGACCACGACCACGATCACTACACACTCCAATTTACCGTGACGCATCCTGGAAGCTACGGCAGCCTCGAAATTTTCCTCATGATCTGGACTCGACCGTTCTGTGTCCTCTTTCGCATTCAATGAGGTGATGTAGTAACAGTACTACTACTACTACTAGTAGGTATGTATGTGCGCCTTTCTACATACACCCCCTCCCTCCCTCCCATTCCCTGCCCTCCCTTCCTCCCCCCCTGGCTCACATTGACATTGGTCAGCGCGGTTCTCCGTCCCACCCAACGACATGGTTCAAGGTTCTTCGTTCGGCACCAGAACAATTTTTTCTTCTTTTTCTCGCGCGTTCTCTCCCCAATCAACGCCTGCTGGGTGGGGGAGAGATTGTGCATGCGTACGTACGACCTCACTGGCGAATCCGGCGAAAGGGTTTGGAGCCTCGTCTACCATACAAACCTCTAGCTATTCAATCTGGCATATCATGGTTGTAGTCCGGCAACAAGGCTACCGAGGCTGAAATTATCCGAAACCTGATCATAGCTGATCATATAGGAAAAAGAAAGGGAAAAATGCCCGTTCGTTTGGTAACCATGATTGGGCACCAATCTCGACTAGTTCGGTTTATTAATCGCCTCTGTTGACCCTATATTCGCCCCCTCCCTCGCCGCGTAGCCGCAAATGCATACGAGGGGTTATGTCTCTGTGGCTGCCCAAGAAGGCTGTCAATGAGGCGTAGCTGTTATGACAGACGAAGAATTGTCGCCAGTTTTCTCTGCCATCTGTCTCAGATCCAGCATAAGGAGATTCTGGGAAGCCAATGGCTTCGGACCGTCGAGGGATATCACCACCTTTATTTCGGGGTGAGTAACCCGACCTCTTGGCATAGGCACCTCAGCAGAGAACAACTTCCGGCCTATCTACTCTCCGTACTCCGTACTGTTGGTTGTAGCAGCCAAGGAAAGACGCCAACCCATTGGGGATCACTGGAGCCAATGCTGCCCTGGTGATTGCTATAGCATTGTAGCCCGACTGGTGCCCGCCCGTCAGGTTTTGGGTACGAGTACTCCGTACCTACCTATCCTATGCGCAATGGGCGTGAGCCCTCCGTACCATACGACCCTAACTAGCTATTGGACTCGTTTTCAGGAGTCTCCATTCCGTACCTAGCTTCTCGCTAGACCCCGAAGCATATGGAAGCTTTTGAGGCCGTCTAGCTCAGAGCACGGACTGCTAGAGGAATCAAAGGAAGACGCAACGACGGAAAATTGAGGGCTGCAGACTTGCAACGAAGCAAAGTCGTCTATCCGTGCCCATTCGCGGCGACTACGTATAGAGGCTTGCCTGAAGTTGGAATAAAGAACGAGAGTCGCACAATGCTCAGTGGTTCCCAAACCAAGCCACCCGACTCAGGAATCAGGAGTAAAGACTCGGAGCGCTCAGGTCAGTCCCGGGTTGTAAGGACCCTCTGCTCACACCCCTGAAGCGCCCGCCCTCCTAGTATTTCACCCCAGTCTTGGGTCCACTCCCACGCAGCGTGGGTTTAAACTTCGCGATCCAGCTGGATCTCAGTACTGGTAGGAGACAAGACTCGTTACGTCTTCTTACGACACCAACACCCTGACGACAGGCTAAGTTTTTGGCACCTAGTGCATTATGGTCTAGTACCTACAAGAGGAAATGGGGCCATTCCCAGTCCCTGATAGCGTCAGGTACATTGGCAAGTCCGTGCCTGTGCTCTATGTTCTACTACGTACGGACAAGCCTTGCAAGGTATGTGCGCTTTACTTCCGCTGGTGCTGTGCAATGTCCAATAACACGACACGAGTGTCCTATTGCTGTCATGTACATGCTCCGTCTTCTCCCAAATAATTCGCTGACAAGCCACACCCGAGCACTTTTTTTTTAAACCATGTACGGAGGAGTACTCTCCTCGGCTTACGTCCCATGTCTTGATCTCCTCCTGGGTTTTGGCTACTCCGTACCCGGGCTCGAAACATTGTGTATGGATGGGGTCCGAATATCTAATCCTGGATATAGGTACACCACTACTACCACATCATTTGCAGATCATCTCCCATATGGCAACCCAATCTGTTCCGCCCCATTACCACTCTACCGTTGTCTCGTGAGCTTTGTCGCCTAATACGTCCATGTTGTTCGTTTCTGAGCCCAATCTATGTTTCTGCTGCTCAGCCGTCCTCAGATCGGGGTTCATGGACGCTCGCTTGATGTTTTCCCGAGGCTTTCGCCTCACCCTTCCTTCTGTATTGCGCTTGCTACTCCGTATATACGCCCCCATTGCTCTATCTGAGCGCAAATTTGGATAAATTCACTCCTCTTCCGCACCCTTTCCAGCCTCTGACTTCTCTGCATCCTCCGTTTTTCACACCTCGAGCCAGCAAGTTGTCATATACTCGATTGCCTTTGGAACTAGCACCGTCAAGCTAAACTGGTGAGCGGTTCAGTTGCAAGGGTTGGCCCTAGCCGTGACGCCCATCCGGCGGGAGCTTTCTGGTAAGACTCCATAAAGGTAAATTCTGAGCCACAGAGCCAACTCCAGGTATAGATCGGGCAGGGACGCGCTTGTCAGGCCAGGGCCACGGTGCCTGGCGGTCGGCCCAGGATCCTCCCTGTACGTCTCGTTACAACGGTCTTGCCTATCCTTTGCGGGTATACGGAGCACGGAGTACTGCGGACAAGCTCTAGCGACCCGCCTGCATGGTAAGACGACACCGGCGCCTGGGTCTTCATCTTCTTGTAGGTGGTTTCGGGGGCACTGAGGGCACTAACTCGTCAGTCTGTCAGTATTGTCCTCGTGGAGCTGCAGGGACGCCTGTCCAAAAGCCCTTGACAACTTATTAGTAGCTGCCCAGGATAAGTACGGAGTGCTACGTACGTTGTTCAACATATAACTCGAGTCTCGCCACAAACTCCCTGCCACGACGTCAAGTTTCCACAGCAGTTCTGCCTATCTACGTTATTCATAATCCATACTCGGACAACAGTCTAAGACAACGCTCTTTACTAGTCTGCCACACCCTTTTCCGCGTATACGTTCATCATATCTTTGCTCGGATTCTGTTGGCTCGGCTCCTGATCTACCGCTGCCCCATTGGTCCTGCCAACGGCTTATTTACAGCACATCGTTTTCAAGCTCGTGCTATCACGGCCTTGATTCAATCTTTCACGACCCCATCCCTTTTTACGTTTCGCCTCGGGCACATAGATCGGTTCCTGTAACCGATCTCAGACAGTCACCCTGGCCTTCTACTATCCTTCCCCCACGCCATCTCCGGCGGCCTACCGCGTGAGCTTGACTTCGGAGTCTAGCCACGCCAACGAGCCGCGCGGGATGGATGATACAAGTAAACAGCTTAGAAGGCACAACGATCCCCTCGGCCAACATGAATCAAACCCTCGCTATACTTCGCAGCCAAACCGTTCGGTGCCTGGCAGCGCAAGTGACCGTTTCCGCCCCCCACCTATCAACACATCGCCCCAAACACCGCGTAGCATAGGCAGCACTGGGGCGTATAGCGGCTATTATCAAGATCCCGCCACTGGCTTCTCATCAACGCCCATGTCGTCTTCCACAATGGCAGCTTATGGCTCAGAATACGGACAAGTTGCACGACAGCAAGGTCAGGGCTTCGGCAACTACAGTGCTACTGGGTTGGTGTACAACGTTCCCCCAGGAAGCGCACAGACACCAACATACGACGGCCAGCAGTTCGGTTCACGGCAATCAACGGCCATGCAAATACTGGGACAGGACGTTACTTCGACCTATTTCGGAGAGGCTACCAATCCTCCCTCCTCGAGCTTACAACAAGCAACATCCGGCACACCAGGCAGCGTTTACCAGCAAACACAGACATTGAACTACTCAGGCAATATTATGCAGCAAAACGCTCCCAACGCCGATGTTTCCATGAATGAAGAACCTGAAGCACCGGAGGGGGGGATGGAAGAGAAGTGGCTTAATTACCAGAGGCAACTGGGAACTGTCTTCCAAGACATTCGGAGCGGATCACTGGAATCGGCATCTGAGACATTGCTTAGCATTTCGCGCTGGCTACTCTCCCAAGTCACGGAGCTAGGTATGTTTAATTCTTTAGGAAGACCAAGGGTCCTCCCAGGACCTGTAAGTAACTAACACGACGGGTGCAGGTCTTACGGTGGACGATGCGAGCCTACACGGTCAACGTATCAAACTATGGGATGATTTCAATCATGGTTGGCTAGCGCTCGGTCAAAAGCAACTGGAGATGATGCAGGCGGACACTCAACCTCCAAGATCCGCAAAACTTTTGCCCAAGAAGACTCTCGAGAAGCTCGGAGATGAATTGGTACAATTCTGTGACGATCTCGAGAGACATGGCCTGGTAGATTACCAATACGGTGTCTGGGAAGAAAGAATCATTGAAGGTAAGGCTCAATCGGCATCACACCGGAAATATCAAGCTAACAAGAATCGTTTAGTTCTTGGCGAATGCTTAGACTTGTACGAATCCAATGAGCGAACCGACATGGGCTCCTCCCGATAACGCGGGCACGCCGAATCATGAACCTCGTAAAATGACGAATCACTTTGCTTCAAGGCCTGGATAGTGTGTACATTACGGCACCGGAGTAGAGCGTGCGCGCTTGGGGATCTCTTTGCTTCTCTTCCTTTTTCTTCACCTTCTCTTTTGTTATTTCCTTTTTTTTTCGAGAAAGAGAACGGTGATGGACATGCTCTTGCTTTTTACGGTTTACGTTACGGCGCAGCATTATCGAATTTCTTTTGTCAGGGGATATGGAAACTTATAGACTCACACTCGTTAACGACAAAACTGGCACGCGAATGTTTTTTTTTTGGGACGGACTGTTAGAAAGGAGCTTTTTTTTGGGGGGGGATAATGTTGTTAGAAGGACAGTTATTTCGGGGCCTGGGCGTTTTTACAACTGGGCTTTAAGGGGGACACAAGCCCATTGGGGCATTATATTCTGGCGCATTGTATGCATATTTTCCATGACGCTCCTATTTGTTGTTTGCGGAAAGAAGCTACCATCTGAATGAGATCTGGGCATGATGTGCCTGTTTCAAATCCAACTAACTAGTAATACGTACCTGTTTCTGTGCATATCCGTGCAGGCACTAGCCAAGGCGATGCATGACATCAATGCTGCCTAGAAGAAGAAGAAGAAGAAGAAGAAGAAGAAGAAGAAGAAGAAGGCACAACATCACGTACATCCCGGCGCATCCCAATGTGTGTGGGGGAAAAAAATCATGAAGCATGGGTTGGGTGATCCTCAACCAAGGCCCGGACCCCTTCCCTTCCCAAGGATCGTACATACGGAGTACATAGTAGCCCAACCTTGAGGAAAATGGGCACGGATGCATGCATTGCATGCATGCAGGTAGGCAGGCAGTCGAGCATGCAAGCATGCAAGCATCTACTAACTACGAAGTATGCACCCGCCAAAAAGGACAATTACCGAATGTTCGGGCGTACGGAAGTAGACAGTTGAGTCCTTTTCTTTTTTTTTTAACTCTCTGCTTTTTTTTTCTTCTTTTTTTTCTCTGGCTTTTTTCTCAGACGCATACGAGAGAGAGAGAGAGGGAGAGAGAAAGAGCAAAGTTGTGTACTCCGTACTCCGTACTAGTAATAACATGTGGTATGGCACGGATTAGTACATAGTGTTGGTGGCAACGCTGGCTGGCCTGGCAGTGGTAGGAAAGGAAAGAACAATAAGAAAAAAAACCCAAAAGAAACCATGCCCAGCTGATCTGCAATGGACCCCCCTCTCCGGAAAAAGAAGAATGGATGTTCTCTGTGATACCATATGGAGTAGGGAGTATGTACAGAATCTGCATGCATTCGGCAACATCCATCCACGGTTGCAGTAGTCATAGTAGCAGCAGCAGCAGCAGCAGCAGCAGCAGTAGTGGTACGGAGTAGTACATAGGTACCTAAGCCCGCAAATCCATCATGGCTGCTGTGTCCTACCATGCCAGGAAGAGAAGTCGGGCACGCGGCGGAAACCAACGATCCCCCCTCCCCCTCCCCTCCCCTCCTCCCCTTGGTAGATCCTTTTTTTTCTTCTTTTTTTTTTGCGCGCGCGCCGCGAGAGTACACCGTAAGGAAAGAACAAAGTAAGAAAAGGCAAGGCAAGGCAAGGCAGGGGAAATAGATGGTGGTCATTGGTGGCGGGGGGAGGCGTCGGCGTCGGCCTTGAAAGGGAGGGGAGGACGGGGATACGACTTGTCACTTTGTGGACGTTGTGGAACGTAGCAGTGGTACCTTGCTTTGTGCCTGGCGCTCGCTCCCGAACAGTCAGGGGAGGGGCGGGTGGGAGTGAGGGGGGGAGGGATGGAGGGGGACGGACGGGCCAGGCAAAGCATAATAGAAAGATAGAGAGAAAAAAAAAGGGTGTGAGAGTGAGGGTGGCAGAAGGCCGATTCGACCCCAAGAGGAAAGTATACCTCCATGCGTGCATGTACTCCGGTAATCCGTACCTATCGGCCAGACTGCAACGGCCGTAAAAACAGAGCAAGGCGCGCAAAGGCCAATATGCTACTCAGAAAGTCCAACGAGAATATGCGTACCGTAACGGAGTAGCACGGAGCACATAGTACCACTGGGTACTACCGGTAGGATCCCCGTTGTTTGCCCGGTTTAGGTATTCTCTCTCTCTCTCTCTCTTTTTTTTTTTTTTTTGCTTCTTCTTCTTCCGCGTCTTCCTTTATTCCTTTAAGTGGGTAACAGAAAGAAAGAAAAAATCTTTCCGTGATCTGCAACCCAGCTGTCCATCCTCCCCTCCACTCCCCCCCTTCGCACGTACATCGGGCGGCCTTTTCTTCGGCATGGCTTGGTTGTGGGATGGAGAAGAAGGTGGCTGCACCTAGCTCCAAGCGCACGGGAGCTTTTCCGGCGGTAACGGGGCAACTTTGCCGGTGCCGGATCTCCTACACGGAGTGTTGCTGCGACAAACTTGTCGCCGAAGAGGGAGCAGAAACAGCAATGGTAGGTACGGAGTACTCCGTACATATGTGATACTAGCACATACATACAGTAGTTACCCGCTTCATCAACTAGGTATGTAGGAGAACGGAGCGGAGCCGGGCAGGATGAGGCAAACGAAAAAAAAAAAGGAAAAGAAAGAGAAAAAGAGAGAGACAAATAGCAAGGGTTACCTTGTTGCCTCGCTGCTTTAGTACATGTCCCTCTTGATTGGCCATGGTTGAAAAAAGGTTTCAAAGCCCGACTCCCGTAAAACTACTCCGTACTCTGTGCCTCGTGTGCGTGATAACTCTTTCGGTGTGGAGGAGAACGACTGTGCTGTTTGGGTGAAGCCATGGTCATGGCCGTCTTATTGCCGCAAGTAAGAAATTCCAAAGGATTTTCAGGGTCTCGGGAAGGGCCTTTTTTTTCTTTCTTCTTCTGTTTTTTTCCAGGGCCGTCTGACTAGATGTCACTTTGAAATTTTTTCAACGGTTGCAGCTCAAGGTAAAGTCGAGAGCTGGGTAGAGTTCCAGGTAGAGCACAAAGCCAAAGCCCGTATTCAAGAAAGTAGACGACTCCAGGGGACCGAAGCAAGCCTAGAGCGCCTACCGAGTATCAGGACAGGGCTGACGCTGAAAAGGCTGCTCAAGAAACGCTGGTGGGTTGTGAGTAAGTCCCATGCCGCCACCATTCTTCCCTGCACAACATTTTGTTTCCATCAGACGTCAGCAGCAGCGATTCCGTACCACTTTGGTAGTAGACGTAGACAGAGAGCACTAGAGAATCGTATCTCTTCATAGAGGATGGGGTACGGGGTCCTCGACGACGTGATGTAAAAACGGCTCATAGTCTGGAACGCGGGACTCTCCGCAAGGTATTGGAGAGTGCCATACATAGTATACTCCGTACATGGTATGGTAGTAGCCTGTTTTGCAGATGGCCATCTTGGAAGGATGCGACCTAGCGCATTATTAGTACTCTTCCAACTAGTAGCTTCCGCATGGAACTCTGTCCAACAAATATTCAAGCTCAAGACGACTCCGTACTCCCTTGCGGAGTAACGTTGACGGATTAATACTTGGTCAATTAAGGAGGACCACGGCCTACTAGTACGTAGCTAGGACGTAGCAGCCATGAGCCAGAACCCGCCATGTGGTGACCTGTGATGCTAGGAGTCCGCCGTCTTGGATCCGCCCCCCCCCCCCCCCCCCAAGTCCTTTGACAGCGGTAAGACCCGCGTCACGTCGTCGCAGATGATGGTCGATTCGAGCAAGATGGTTTCTATTCTTGGACTCTTGTCCGTTGGCCCACGATAAGTTGCAAAATGCGCCTAACTTGGACTGGCCGAATACACGACCATTGGCAGCGGGTGTTCTTACTTTTTTTCCACCACCTTGTCCTTGACTCCTTATTGTCCGTGTTCCCCCTTCCGATGGCGGAAATGCGTGGCCAGGGGCAGGACTGCCCGGCTGTTTCGAGATGGAAGTCTTGGAGCACACTTGCATACGTAGTGCGCAAAGCCTGGATGCGTATTCCATACGGAGCACTACCAATTACTACGTGCGTACTCCGTACTCCGTACATAGTAGGTACCGTATGTAGGTGCTCCGTATCGGTACTGCATGGTGCAATTAGAAAGTCGCCCGGCCACTCCATCAACCAAGTCATGTCATACCATATGGCTCGAGCGTGTCTCGGAACACGACGCCATATCCATACATAGCACTCCTCCGTATGGGGTGCCACGACGCTCAAGGGGCTCCGCAATCCAGAAACAAGGACATCTCGTCTCTTGCAATTTTCCATGCTCCGTACCGATTAGACAGACAAGAATCAGGATACTGCAAGGCTTAAGCCGTGGCTAAGCTACAGATGCTCTGTACGTACTTCGCAGTCTGTTCTGGGCAAGATAGCACGCACGCGCTCGTCTTTTCCGGCTAGGTGATCACCATATTACCAGGTCTTAAGCTTTTTGAGAGAGGGAAAAAAATCCCGATCATGTATGCAATGATCCTCGATGCGGTTGTTACGTAGCAGCATGCATCAGTCTCAAGATCGTGCGGGATGCCGATGCCTGCCCCTGGTGGTACCTGGGCGGTATTCCATGTCGGCAGCTCCTCACTCCTACCGCAAAGGGGGGTTCTGCTTGGACCCGTGCTATCCCAATCCGTACTTTGTTACTTTGTTTCGTACTCGAAAGTGAAGGCATCCGGCAACTCAGCGCAAGACTCAGGACTTGTAGCGCACTCTCTTGATACATGCCTCCGGAGTATCGCTAACGGAATGGCGTTTCCGCCCCAAGCATGTCGTACCGTCGCGCCAGCAAACCTTAGGCTTTTCCGCCCTGCTAGGTTAGCTCGCATGCGGTGGACTGAGTAGTATACGGAGCACTGTATATGGCCTACTAGCCTACTATAATACTCCGTACTCGCGGTACCATGCCATATGCCATAGTAAAGGAAGTACTCCGTACTATGTACCATACGGAGTAGGTACTTCGTAGTAGAAACAGGTAGTTCCTTGCAGCCACACGTTACGCTAGCCTAAATATCCCTGCTAGCTGGGCGTGAGAGCCAGCCATGAGAGCCGGAAGTCTGGTAGCTGACGCCTGTCATAAATCACCCGAACAGCCACCGCCGCTATTGTCGCCCGCGTTGATGGCTTGCTGCTATAATATTACGTTTGATACTCCGTACTTCATAGTGGTACCAATATTGAGGTCTGTACGGAGTACGGAGAGTCCCATGTTGATCAGTCGCGTTTTGATAGAGTACCGACGAGTGCGGGATGGCAGGCAGTTGCTGTAAAAACTCTTGCCGATACTCCTTCAATATCCTACTCGACCGTCATTAATGTGTTCCTCGGTAAGTAGACAGGTACAACAAACACTGAGTGTGGTTCGTAATGCCACCCCATGAGTCCCCCCCCCCCCCCCCCCTCCCCACGAATAGATACAGATTGCAGAAAGGGGCCAGGAGACGGAGGGTTGTATCGAACGGCACAGGTAGATCATTGGGCCTCAAATTGAATTGGATATCCTGGCAAGGATCACTGCAGCTAATAGGTGCTCCATATTGTACTTCGTGCTCCGTACGCAGCGAACAGTTTCCAAAGTGCTGCACCACACAACCTTGGCTCGTTCTCGATGACAATGGCACACGCATACGAAGTACCGAGGCAGTTAAAAGAGCATAAGTGATGAAGCAGTGATGGCGACGGTCATGGTGACTGTATCGGCAATGACTGCGACCGCGACAACCCCGTAAAGCCAAGTCCTGGAGCTCGTGCATTTCGGCCTGTGCCGATAGCATGTGACAATGATAGTACTCTGTACTATTCCTCCGTACGCATATAAGTAGTACTCCGTACTCCGCAGTAGTAATAGTAATAGTAGCAATGCTTGTGCTCCGTAGTTGTCGTTATACGTAGTAGGTACTCTATACTCCATCCTAGTAAACCCGTTGCTTGGCCATTGTACGGAGGTTGCTCCTCGTCCGTCGTTAGTGTTGCTTCAAGTCTGGTAGCAGCCGGCGCATCTCCCATATATCAACAAGTATGAGGGGACTCATTAGTCCGTTGCAGGGTTTAGTAGTTAGTTAGTAATACTTCCATGCTGGTAGGTATAGTACCTTAGTACTGGTACAGAGTAGGTTGCACATACAACTACGTATGTATATGCTCCGTACAGCGTGTATGGTACGGAGTAATCCGTAGCATGGTGGCAGTTACCAATTGGTAGTGATACATAGTAGGTGCTCCGTATGGTACCACCTCTGTGCATTTCGCGTGCGGTCCGCTCCAATTGTCTTTTCCCAGTAATAATGAATGGCAGGCAAGTCCTGACAACGCAAGACTTTCCCCTTTTTCCGGCCGGGGAATTCCTCCTGTGCACATGCACATACTGGTAACCAATCGTTGCTCTTGTCCTGGCCGGCCCGTATTGTGACTTGCAGCCCTTCCAGGCTCCGTCATGGTCAAAAGTCATCCTATCTCATAAGTACTCCGTAAGAGACAGCTTGTTATCTGTGCTCGTTGTTGCCTGTGGTGAGACGAGCCACAGAATCACAGGCAGACGTCCGAGTTTGGCTGTCGGCCAGCCTTCGGTGCATCTCTCGCCCGGTTTGCTTGATGTTAGCAATGCAATGGCCCAGGGGCTTACCACTCCTGTATCAGTAACCGGAGGAAGCCGCATCCAAAAGAACCACCTTGCGTTCCACTGATGTGCTTTTTCCAGCTCTTGCCTCGGCCACTGACTTTGCCGTAGATCTCGGTCGATTTGGCGGGCGTGTGTTCTTCATTCATTGCGCCAGTGCGCCATCATGAGCAAGGAATCAGGTAGGGTATACCTGGAGAGTTTCGGGTCATGGTCCAGGATATTCCGTACTCGGCTTTCGACAGGGTTGTAGTGACAAGTTGACTGTGGATGCGACACTGAAACTTTTCAAACCCCCTCACCCCTGCTGGGCAACGATACGCGCACGCCCCTGTACCTTGGTGAAAATATAATAATGGATTAGACAATTCTGGCGCAACGTCTAAGCTGTTTCGGGACATAATCGTAACCTGCTGTTAACAAGTACTTTGTACTTGCAATGTGGCCCTATAAATGTTGCCCGACAGCAAGGGGGGCTTGGGCATCAACAACAGTACGGGGTAACAGCACCTTACTACTGCAGCTTCGTACTGGTTATTTTGTGGCGGAAGTCCAGAGTGACCGTTCCTCTCCAAGCCACCACGACCAATGTCTTTGAATAAAACCAATCTTGCAATCGCGATAGGCGACGTCCGGTCAGGCTCAAGGATAGCTCGCCAGTGGCACTCCTTGCTTGATCGACTACCCCATGCTATCAGGTGGCTGCATATCAATGTGGCGGTTTGAGATCACGATGGATGCTATCATGCTCCAACACAGCCTTCTTCCGGATGAGAGTGCTTGATCAAGACCTCAACCAGTACATGATGGGTTTTGATGTTCTCAGTAAGCCAGCACCTAGGTGTGGCATGGCGAATTTTAAGGAACTGAGTCGTTGAATGCCGGCAAGGGATATTGCTATCGAACCTCTACCCACCGAGCAGTTACACCAAGTTGGACCATACCCAACTTGGCTATTTCAGAATGCTGTCCATTCCCGCGACCATCGCAATGACTCGGGTGGCGAAATGGTGACACTGGTGCCGGTATTATCAAATGAGAAGAGATAGTGCGAAGGTGTACAATGACCTAGGTAGACAATGCAATATTCATTGAATCAACGAATAGGCGGCAGCCGGGCTTCTGTGCTGGTATTTCCTATATGCAGTCAGTGATACTTGCAGGGCAATGGTTCGGTAGAACTGCTTGAGTAAAACGGAAGAGATTCTTCTAGGAAAGGACTGGCACCCAGCACGTCCTGCCTTCCATACCAAGCCATTCTTGAATGAGGTCTGGAATATGCTTCAGGTTTTCTCCGGGCTGCTACGGCCTCCTACTTTCTCTGCTTGATGGCCAGGTCTAGGACAACTCTGGCAAGGCTTCTTACGAAGGCTTCCCTATGCAGCGTTAATCAGTAGTTCGAGGATCTCGAGTCAACATGGCGGCATCGCCGGCGCAGAGAAATCGTGGCTATACAAGGCGAAACACAGCGCGGGCAGTCGGATAGGTGCGACTTCCTTTGTAAGTAAAAACGGAAGATTCCATCGTCCTCCTCCATCGACATGGCCCAAGCATGTTAGTAAAGCTCGCACACCAACCGCAGAGCCTTGAATTAATTGATATCACATGGGCAAGGTCTTGTCAACAGCTCCGCCAGGGCCGTAGTAAATCTGCCCAAGTAGAAGTAGCCGAAACAAGAGGCCGCAGCAGTCTTGAAGAAACATTGACATTCAAAGCTGCTCGTTTGGGAGGGTTGTCCTGCGGCGCTTGCGATTTAATGTGACAGTACTTGCGTGGTCATGGTAGGCGGAGAACAGTCGTGATTATCATAAAAAAGTACTAGGCTCGTCCAGCGCTCCCTGGAGATGCCAGTGATATCTTAGAATTGGTCTGAAAATGGAGTTAGTATGCTTATCGCTGTGGTCTAAATTACAGAAGCTGCCAAAGGGTCAAAACTTACCCAAAGTCATGCTCATGCTGACATCCGTATTCTCCACCATCTTGGTGAACTCCTCGAAACTAACTTTACCGTCCCCGTCCAAGTCGGCCTCCATTATTGTCTTGTCAACAATTTGCTGCAGCTGCTGGTCTTTGAGGTTGCTGCCGACCATCATCTTTAACACAATGAAGAGCTCGCCGTTGCTGATGTAGCCATCACGGTCGATGTCATAGACTTTGAAGGCGAATCGCAGCTTCTGCTCCTTGTTCCCCTTGTTGCTGAAGGCGCTCAATCCGCTAACAAACTCTTCGAAGTCGACATCACCGCCACCGTCCTCGTCAAAAATAGCAATCATTCTGCGCCCCGCATTAGCTCGCCTATATCCCTTTTATCGTTTTTTCGATCTCGTCACAACTTGCCGTGTTGCCAGCGGGTTCGAGGAGATTTGGGGAAGACTTAGGAACTCCTCGCGTTCGATAGTCCCCGAGTTGTCCTATAGAGTAGGTTAGTGAGGATCAGGGCCACAAAGGCTTTTGGGGCATGGTATACCTTATCGAGCTTCATGAAGCGCTTTCGTAGGCGGTCCACCTCCTCTCTATCGACTACGCGCAATCAGCTCCTGGTCCATCTTTTCAAATAATTCTAAGCCTCCATTGAAAGCACTCACAGTTGGTGCCCTGGACAATGTTGTCCAGGACAGCACTCGTGGAGTTGCCCATCGTTACGTCGTTGACGGCGGCGAAATGGTGTGGGAGGTGTGTCGGCGACAATGAGGCTCCGTTGATTGGCGCAACGGAAACTTGGTCTCAATGATCTGTTATCTCAGATTCGATTCGTCCGTGTATCTTAAAGTTGATAGTGCGTGAAAATGCGTCCTACAGATGCCGTGTCTCTTGTAAAAGTTGGGCACATGGGAAGTGGGCGCTGGAGGTGAGGTCAAGCCGGTGGAGGGGGGGCGTCCGCACAAACGACTTTGACGCACGGACCATGTTGCCTCCCAAGGTATGGTGTACTCCGTACTTCATACAAGCAGTAGGGTATCGCCAGTACCTAGTACCTTGAGGTAAGCGGAAAGAACATTACCACTAATACTCCGTACAATCGATTTAAAACACTTCATACACAACACAAGTCTATGTACAACATTCTAGCCTCCATCTACTTCATCATGAGCTGATAACATATCCATATATTCATGGACTTTGTTTAGTCAGTTCGTCCTAGGTAATGGCAAATTAAGTCATCGGCGCATAATCACGAGCTTGGGCATCACCCAAGGCCCTACAGCTCATGTCATTAAAGAGATATATTTGTTTGATACTGGAATGCGAGAGCCTAGCCATATAGAGTACGGCTAGGAGATTTCCCGAAGAGAGTTTCGGGAGCGGCGCGGGTTCCCGGTTCCCAGTGATATATATCTTAATTTATTGCCGTTATAGCGGTCAATACCTACAATTCTCAACGGTCTGGGTTGCAAAGCTTAAGTCAACCTCTTCCTGCAGTCCACCGTTGTGCGTTTATCACGACTCTTATCCTATTTCAGGATTGATATAGTGGTTTGTCGAAAGATACGCCATGTGAGAAAGAAAAGGAAAGAAAAGAAAAGGCAACCTGCTTTGCTAGCTACCAAGATCGTTACTTGGACCCATTTAGATACTATGGGTGAATTATCGGCACAACTCGTTCACCTCAAGACAATTTCCTATTTTATATGCCTTATTTTCCTTGATCCATAGGCACCGATGGAATAGCGTTCGCAGATGAGCTTGCATCAGAGCACCGGCGAGAAAATACTTCAAATATAGAGAGTATTTTCCTCGGTGTTGTACATGCTATCACTTGTACAAAGCATAATGAGGGAAATGGCACTCATATTACGAGCACAGGAGATGGCAGGTCTCCTGTGACGGCAATCCTGTAATTTACATTAACTCTCCGGACCAAGTAAACCAGCATCGCAGACTGGCATGTCTGCGACAAGGACATTTGTGTGCAACGCGATGAACACCGCTGAATGTGGCTATAAACTATAATTTGTAAAAGTGTTCTATACCATTGGCTACTTCGCCATGTTTGGTATTCCCTTGAAGGAATATTACGACATGTATCCGAATTTGAGCTACCAGGGCCATAACATGCACCATTGATGCTTTCCTAGTGAAACCATTATACAACGGGCTTCAAAGGTCATATTGGCAGCTCCGACCATGATAAGAACAACCAGGAACGAATGTCAGGTAAGGCTCTCCCAGGCTGGCATTCCCACGAGCTCTACCAGGGGGCAGGTCAGTCACCAACCCATGTCCACGTCAAGTCGAGTCTTCTAGGTGAACCAAATGTCCACAAACCTACTAGCTCTTGCGAAGTTGTATATAAATGATAAGAACGTAGTCATCAATCTAGCGAGTCGCAACAGACCCTTGGGTTGTCTCTAATTTACGAGATTGTCGACATCGCCCACCAAGACCATGCCAATTTAATAGCCGCCTGATTGGGAACTCCTTGAGAGACCACACAGAGCCAAAGCTATTAAGCTGAAGAAAATTAGATCTCCGATGAGGGGAGAGGAAGCTGCATTGCAGGTCATGGTGCCTCTCTCTCTCGCTCTCTCTCTCTTTTCTTTTTTTTTCTTGGGCCTGAAATTTTGCGCCGACTCTAGGGCTACCCCTCTTCATGGGCCCAGCGGATCAAGATATTTCAGCAGAAACCCAGCAATGATTAGCACCCTCGCTTCGTCCGCAACGCCAATGCCTCGGTTGCTACTTCACGGTATGTCTCCCAAAAAGTTCCCTTGGTCAAACACCGGCGCGATGTTCCAAATAGCCGAACCACTAGGTGCATGCATTGAAAAAAAGGTTTTGAGGGGTCAACAATAATTAATAGTAGTACGGAGTAGTAGTGGTAGTACAACGCAGGCTGCAGGACTAGTGAGATCTCTGAGCTGCGGATCGGTGGCATCCGTGATCGTGCAGGCGGATTATTACTACTACTAGTACATACGGAGTACGGAGTACGGAGAATTACCACTAGCAAGCGCAAATGTCCACAACTTGGGGGATTTGGCTCAGCGCGAGGTTACCCTACAGACAAGACACGCATGGTAAGAAAACATCAAAGCCTCTTTTTCACGACCGGATAAATACTCGTCAATAAATCAAGAGGAGTAATTACGGTATTAGTATTAGAGAAATTACTGTAATGGTAAATCTTCTTGAATAATTATAGAACCTTTGTAGAGTATTTCCGGTCTAATCAAACGAACATTTTCGACTGAAAAGGTAACCAACTCACCACCCAAATCACTACCCTAGCATTCACTAAAATCCCACTGAATCAAAATTACTAGCACATAATAACCCATACGTATGTGTATAGTTTTTTTCTTGTTTACCTAGAATGTGTAATTAAAATGATGCCAATCGTCATCCTATTAATTCAATACCGGTACGTATACATCTCGCACAATAGTAGTGGGCATCCGTACGGAGTAGATGCACTAAATTTACATCTCTGAGAGAAACTCCAGCTTCGGATTGTGGAGGTGGAGGCTTCAATGGATGATTGAGTTGGCTTCGCTATGGGCGCCAGGTGGGGCGCATTTTTTTCAACCTTCCAATCTAGCCAGTGACAATGCTGAACACCAAGTTGTGAAGTTGGTGAGTGAGGGGTTGCAAGGACATGATTGCAGCTGGAAGCTGCTAGCGCAGCGCCCGCAATGCCTACGTAGTCCCCCGTTCGCTAGCCGCAGCCAACTACATGTAGTGCGTTGTGTGGGAGAGAGCAAAGTTGCCTGGCAAAAGAACCCCCCCGCGGACCACTGGCCCAGGAAAAAAAAGGAGAGGTGGCCCGTGCGTCAAATAAGTACCGCGCAGCCTAATTTTCGCCCAAGGGTGACTTCCTTGAGGCTCCCTTGGGCAACAAAAGCCTAGCCAAGCAGAGGTCATCAAATCCGCCCGCAATCTTCCACGCCTGCACCCAGCGAAAAATCTTCGCGAGCCAAAACAATCCCAACGTCACCTCATCGACCGCCGCATATTCGCCCGTCAAAATAACCACCAAAACACGCCTTTTACATCGCCATTTCCACAAAAAGTGGCATAAAACGACCTATTTTATGACTTGATCGTTTTTTTTCGCGGTTTTTCCGCCGGCTGGCCGCCTTTTTACCATCACCCTTGCACCATGTCATCTCGCAAGGTTCGGGTCAAGAAGTTGAGTGTCAAAACTCCTCTACCAGTCCTCAGAGAAGACCAAATCGACCCATCTGAATACGAAGCACTCACTACCGAAAACCAAATTGCAACTGGTGTCGACCAGGCCGAAGAAAATGTGAGTTTTTCCAAACCACCTATCTGTACTGATATCACGTGCACAATCACGTGATATGTCTTGGCATCATTTTATGTTGTGTCGACATGGTCTTGACCTGACGTCTCAAGACAGCACTTGCTGATATCTTGACTTTAGGAATACCATTTGCAAAGTATCCTCAAAGATGCAGGTACCAGTAATGACCAGGAAATTCCTGTGCCACCTCCTCAGGAGAGCGAGATCAACTACGATGACCTCTACCCAAGTACTTTCAAGCAGCCGTCATCGTACATCCGCTCTTCTCAGACAGTAGAAGAATGTATCAGCTGTCAGTATGACATGACGAGTGATGATGATACCTTCCTCAAAGGCTATAATGGGAAGTCTCCGGCTGGGGGCCCCCTTTCTGATGATGATTTTGAACGCATCATGGAGGTGTTCGAGGACACTGCCGCTGAACAGACCCCATTTGCATCTGTTGACAATACTATTGTCCCTTATGATATAATGGCACCAACTTTGGCGCAGCTCAACTCTCAATCCATACTCCAACACGCAAAAGCTGTGTATGAGTATTGGAAGCAGTCAAGACAGGAAGGGGGCAACAAGCCCCTGCATCCTCAACTCAAGTTCGAGACTCATCAGGAGACTGATGACACGGATCCTTATGTTTGTTTCCGCCGCCGTGAAGCACGTCAGACGAGAAAGACTAGAGGCCGGGACAACAAGGTTGCCGAGACTCTCAAGCGCTTGCGTCGAGAGTTGGAAAATGGGCGACAGCTTGTACTTTTGTCGGCCGAACGTGAGTCAACGAAGCGCGACTTGCTTAACATAGACCGAGCTCTCTTCGAAGAGAGAGCTCGGCTCAAGCAGATCAAGACCAAGCTTGGCATCAAGGAGTCTGACGATGATCTCGTCCACCAAAAGGTAAGCATCTCCGACGGCAATGTTTTTCGAACCATTTGCACTGACTCATATTCGCAGCCCCAAAAGCGAAAGGTGGTCGAAGCTCCTGTTGTGCAGAGGCAGCCGGGTGCGCACTTGCGCATGCCTGTACGACCAGATGGTCGTAATATGGAGGCCGACTTGGTCCAGCTGGTTGATAAGCTGGTTGAAAAGGACAATGAGTTCCGTGCAGATATTGAGATGAAGGTGCAGAACCATAGGAAGTGGAACCAGAACCACATCGATCTCACTCGAGATCCGCTGTCCCCTGTAAAAGATCAAGGGGCAGAACAGAAGTTCCGACCAGCAAAGACGCAGTATCTTATGACGCCGCCTGCATCGATAGAGTCAGACGAGATGGATGTCGACGAGCCTGTACCTGACCCCATGGACATCGATCAGGGAAACTCTGGTTCTCTCTTCCAGTTCAAGGCGGGCGGCACTGGTGAACCAGAGCATATTGTCCAGGCCGCCTTCCGTCGCCGAATCGGCCGCCTCAATCGCCTCTGGATTGATAGGAAAGGCATGATGTCACCACCTAGAATGGACATGGGAGGTAACTCGGACCGGTGGAAGTATGACACCGATTCGGATGATGATGAGCCAGATGTATATGAAGTGGACCCGTTTGATACGAGGGCGCTCAAGTTTCGCGCAACGATTCCGCTTAATTCATATCCGTATAGAGGACGCCAGCCCGTACCTCAAGAGGGTGCGGCCAATGGACAACGGCAGCTCCCACCGGCTGTTGCTGCTGTGGCCCAATCGGCGGCGGCCGCGTCGCACACCCAGGCAGCGGCAACAGCAGCAGGAGCTTCGGTGCAACCACAAGTAGCAGCTCAAGGCCCCCCTCAAGCGCAACGACCGCAACAAGCTGCGGCGTCATGAAGGAAGAAGAAAGAAAAAAACCGAATCGTCTCGGGGTCGATCGATTGCCCCCTCATGTATGATTTTGGCTGATGGCATGTAAATACCCCGTTCTTTGATTTTGTGATTTCGAAGAGGGGGCAATCGACCGGCAGGACTGGATGGAGAGGGAGTAATATTTCCGAGACGAGCTGTACATATATGATTTGTTTTTGGCGGGGAGGTCGGAAGGCATTGCGCGGAGTTGGGAGTTTTAGAGGAGCCAACGCACATGGAAGCGAGCGGGTGCCGAATCGAAATTAGATAGAAGACAAAAAAAAGAAAGACCCTTCCCAGGGATCAAAACAGCAACCTGCTACTGCTTCTTTGCACAAGACTGAGTGAATCTTGCATTGGTATCTGATATGCGAGGCGAGTCGTCGTTGTCATCATGCTGATGCCGCACGGCCGGGTGGGTAAAAAGGTGGTGCGCCGTGATAGTGAGGCGTATGCGCAACGCTAGGGTGGTGAAGGCCTGTTTTCTGAAGGAGGCGGACACTCGAAAGAGACGGATATACCGCAGAGGGAATAATCTTTTTGCAAAAGACTGCTCGAAGCACGAAGAAGAAACCCTTCGTATGGAGAAGGGGAGGAGAGAGAGAAACGTGTCTGGAGTCCTTGGTGAGGTAAGCGAGGAAAAAAAAAGGGTAGACCCCCGAGGGCGCAGCTGACCAGCAACCGGGAGACGTGCAAATTGCGAAAAGAGGAATAAACGAATCAGGGTGCTGGCCAAAGGGTAAGAAAAAGGAGCTTTTGACAGAATTGATTATTATGAGAACAATAACAAAAGGAGGAGGAGGAGGCAGAAGAATTTTTGGTCGAGGTGATATACTGTGATAAGGGAGAGAAGAAGGGATAAAGCAAATTATTGGGTGGTGGTTGGTTGGTGGTTCGGAGGAAGAGAAGAATGAGAGTGAATATGGTATGGAGAGGTCCGTCCGGGTTTGTGTGGGTGGGTGGTGCGCGGGTGGGCGAGCGGGCGTCTTGGGATTTACGAATGACCTGGGTTTTGGTGGCAGGTTGTGCGAGAGAGCTAGTTACCGCCAGGTACCTTCCCGACTTCTTTGCGCCTTGCCTCTTTGCCCTGCGGAGAGAGAGAGGCCTGCTGCTGCTGCTAAGCTCCATGCTTTTTTTGGGGGAGAAGTGGGACCCCAGGCACAGAGAGGGAGAGGGAGAGAGGGAGGTAGACCCTTGGGGAGGAATGCGAGGAGCTGGACTACGGAGAGACATAAAAAACCAACTCTATGTTTGTGCGACTCTTCATAGAAAAACGGCCGGCTTCTTCTGTCTGCTACCCTAGGTGGCTACTGGGAGGTACCGGGCTGACGCCTGTGGGTATTAGGTAAGCTAGGTTCTTGCGTTAATCGGTTTTGGTCAGGGAAGGGTTACCTACAGGCTACCGGGAAGGCATGGATTAGATGGGGTGTGCCCCTCCATGTTGCGTCTTCTTGGTGGGATGAACCTCGAGAAAAAAAGACGACACGACGACAAGCCATCATACTTCCGGTCCTCTTTTTGTTAACAAAGATCACTGACTGATTGGACATTTCTTGTTTTAAAAACGTCTCCTCGTCCTTCTCATTCGACTCGCGCGATTGCATCGCGGGGAATCGGTCACGAGCCCGGGCCCGGCGCCGCGAAACTGGTACAGAAAGCGCCCTCACCCCCTCCCCCTTTCGAACCGGCGCAAACGCTACACCCTTGCCGTCGCATTATTTCTAGACCCCCGCGCGCGAACAGAAGAAAAGGGAAATAAGCCAAGCAGAAAAGCAGGTTGGAAAAGAAAGGGGGCGACTAGAAGGACGAAACGTGATACCATATAAAAAGGACTCGAAGGGGGGGGGCTTTTAAAGAGGTAGAGAAAGAGAGGCAGGGAGAAAGAGAAAGATATAAAGAAAGAGAGAGAGAGAGGGAGAGACAGCAACAAAAAAGACAAAGCAATGGTCGACGAAAAGAAAAAGTCGTTCGTCGCCATCGGCCTCGAGGGTTCGGCCAACAAGCTAGGCGTAGGCCTGATCCGGCACACGCCGGGACAACCGGCCGTCGTCCTCGCCAACCTCCGGCACACCTTCAACTCGCCGCCGGGCACGGGCTTCCTCCCCAAGGACACGGCGCGGCACCACCGCGCGCACTTCGTCTCCCTCGCGGCGGCGGCCCTCGCCGAGGCGGGCATATCGTCGCCCGCCGATGAGGTCGACTGCGTGTGCTACACCCGCGGGCCGGGCATGGGCGCGCCGCTGACCTCGGTTGCCGTGGCCGCGCGCGCCCTCTCGCTTCTCTGGGGCGGCAAACCCCTCGTGGGCGTGAACCACTGCGTGGGCCACATCGAGATGGGCCGCGAGATCACGGGCGCCGAGAACCCGGTGGTCCTCTACGTCAGCGGCGGCAACTCCCAGGTCATCGCTTACGCCGAGCGGCGCTACCGCATCTTCGGCGAGGCCCTCGACATCGCCGTCGGCAACTGCCTCGACCGCTTCGCCCGCACCCTCGCCATCCCCAACGACCCGGCCCCTGGCTACAACATCGAGATGCTCGCCCGCGGCGCCGCGGCTGGCGGCAGGCTCGTTGAGCTCCCCTACGCCGTCAAGGGCATGGACTGCTCCTTCTCCGGCATCCTCGCAGCCGCCGACGCCCTAGCCGCCCAGATGTCCCGCGGCGAGGCCGACTTCACCCCCGCCGACCTCTGCTACAGCCTTCAGGAGACCGTCTTCGCCATGCTCGTCGAGATCACCGAGCGCGCCATGGCCCACGTCGGCTCCCGCCAGGTCCTCATCGTCGGCGGCGTCGGTTCCAACCTCCGCCTCCAGGAGATGATGGGCCACATGGCCGCCGAGCGCGGCGGCTCCGTCTTCGCCACCGACGAGCGCTTCTGCATCGACAACGGCATCATGATCGCCCACGCCGGCCTGCTCGCCTTCAGGCAGGGGTTCACGACGGACCTGGCCGACAGCACTTGTACCCAGCGCTTTAGGACAGACGAGGTTTATGTCAACTGGAGAGACTAAAAGCACCACCATCACACGTACGCACATGATCATCCACGGGCTTGTAGGCGCAAAAAGAAAAAATCATGCGCAGACCAAAAAGTGAAAAGATTGGCCTAGCTTTTGTTTCACTGTAGTATTTCTTTCTTTCCTTCTTGCTTCCCTGTCTCTCTTTTCTCTCTTTTCTCTGTACCCTCTTCTTTCATCTCAGTAAATGCCCTTGCAGGCCAGCTCCCCCCTTTCTGTTTAAGGGGGGAGGGAGGGAGGGAGATGCATTTCTTTCCGTCGCCCGCAATCACCATATTCATAGCCCCCGTTGACACATTACCCTATGACATTTCCCCTTAATCTTCTCGTCTTAACCCTCTTCCGAAGACGTGGGCTTGTAAATGACCGTAGTCACATACTAGAAAGAAAAAAAAGAAAGAAAAAAACCAAAGTTAGTTCAGCCCGAAATCTTGGGAAAAGGTTCAGATTGGTATGGGAAAGAAACACGTACCTTATTCCTGTATCTCGTCGTAGCAGACACCGCCAAGACATTGTTCTTGATGCTGCTCGTGGCAAGGTGGTTCAGAACAGCGTGGCTGGGCATGTTCAGCACGCTGTTGTCGTCCTTCATCAGCACCGCCGCGTTGAGGATCGGCTTGCCCAGGAAGCCGGGCAGGCCGGGAGGCGTGGGCAGCTTCTCGATGGCGGCCACCGAGTTCTGGTACGCGGGGGAGTCCTCGGGCTGGTCGAAGTCGAGCAGGTACTGCGGGACCTCCCCGGCGTAGGCCTCGGGGGGCAGCGTGGCCCTCTCCTTGGGCGGCTTGGGGACCTGCGCGTCCTTGGTCACCGAAGTGGAGCGGGAGCTGCGGTTCTCCGGGTCGGCCGAGACGTCTGAGGCGACTTTCTGGACCACCTGGCTCTGCTTGCGGGAGTGCGTCCCGCGCACGTCGTCCGGGTTGACCTCGATGAAGTTGACCAGGTTGTTGCCGAAATCCACCGTCGTGGGCAGGTCGAGCGACGTCTGCATGATACCGTCGACCAAGAAGCGGACATGGTGTGTGCCGGGGAGAACATTGACGACGACGGAAAAGTACCCAGGCTTACCCTCGCTTTCATCCCTCACGTGTTAGCAAACTCATGCTCATATTTGATACCGACGCATCCCTGCCAGGGGCGCCATGGGTAAGGTGGTGCGGCACGAGAAGCCACAGTGACACAGCATCTGCAAGCTTCCGAACTTGTGTTCACAATCCTCCAGAGAAGTGCCGTCTGTCCCGAGGATAACCAAAGGGTACGTGAATAGGGATCGGAAAAGGAGGGGGGCAGAGGAGGGGGCCTTGAACTCACACAGGATGCAACCTCTGCTTACGGCTCCACTGGAATATCGAACCAGTCACATAAATCTTATCGCCGCCGCGCTTCCATTCAAGTTTTGTGGGCACGGTATCCCTCGTCTTATCCACGCGCAGCTCCTCGCTCTCTTCATCCTCGACGGTGCCCGCGCTCAAGCCCGACGACTTCCTAGTCAGAGCTTCCGACGAGCCTCCGAGCTCTCCCACGTCCGGTAAGCCTTGTCCTTCGTCGGGAGCTACTATAGGCGACCCTGGTGTATGCACCTCTTCCTCTATGGGCAGGGGCAAGCGAGGGGGATGAGTAAGGTACATGTCAGTAACGCTGTTGTTGGAGATGAGGATAGAAGACGAGTCCATGGCCGCCTGTGTTGCCGCCGCCATGTCGGAATTATAGTGGGCGTGTTTCTGAGGAGTATGGACCTGGTGGCTACGGAGAGAGCCTGCCTCTATGGGCACGTCCACAGGTTTAGATGGTTCGTCCTTGATGGGCGCGACGGCAAGCCTCCCAGTCGAGTCGGTGGAGGGCTTACTGGCGTGTCCCTGCTGCCCTTGCTGCTGCTGCTGCTGTGCACCGTTGTTACCGGGAACGCTGTGCGGCGACCCGCTCAGGCTCGAGACGGCGGTGCCGGGAAGACTGCTCCTAGGCCGGCCGGCGACGACTGAGGTGGTGGAGCCTTGGGCCTGGGCGAGCGAGGCCTCGGGGGGCACGACGGAGCGCGAGGCTGTGTGGGGGGGAATGATGTTGAACGGCCTCGACTCCCTGCGCTGCTGCTGCGACGGGTGCAGGGGGATCTGCTGCTGGTGGTGGTGGTGTTGATGTCGCGGGGACGAGTGGTGCGGGTGCGGGGAGTCGCTTGGGGTAGCGGATCCCCCCGAGGCTGAGCCCGGCTTGGAGGACGAGGACGGGTGATTGCCCATCGCTTGTGGGTATTTTCGCTTCCTTCTTTTCTTTCCCCTTTCCTCTCTCTCTCTCTCTCCTGCACCTTTCCCCGTTTATTTCAATGGCCTACAGAAAGCCGGGCACTTTTCGGTAGCGGCGCTCAATGTTGCAGCACTCAAAGGGCCGTTCTGATGTGCAGAATTGAATTCAGCCGTCCGAGGGGCGGTGTTTGGCCTCTTGACGTATGTATGTGTACGGAGTATGGCGTGCAAGGTTGGTCCCAAGTCAAGGAAACGAGAAAACGAGCCGTCGATGGGAGGGGACAGGCGACTTCGGAGTGAGGTCGGGTGTTCGTGTAGGTAAACGGGTCCGCTGGCTCCAACCAAAAGAAGCCCACTGCCCTCTCGGCAAACCTTCAAGGGCGATGCTTTTATTTTATTTTATTTTAGCTCTTTTTTTTCTCAAAGAGGGCTCTTGTATTCGTCGATCGATTCCGGAACAAGTATAAGCCACCGGTAGTCGATATCGTTCGATGTCACGGCCCCAATTGAGTGATTCGGAGGGGCGTGTTCTCGTACAAAATCCCGTGTTCGGATTGGGGGGGGAAGAAGTCGGGGGGAGGGGGTTATTCTTTTGGTTGGAGGTCCAGAGGAGGGGGGAGGAGGAGGAAGCGGCCGGGAGGATGTGAGGTTTAAAGTTTCACGGATGGGAGACGTTTTGGACGGGACGGGGAATGGAACTTGATGGGATGGATGCTGGGGGGGGTGGGGGGAGGATGGAGTACGGAGTTGCTGTACTGTGCTGCACTACCTGCAGCGGCGCAGTGTGGGAATCCGGGGGCCATTATATCGGGTGCTTGGCCGGGCCTTGGCCTTGAGGAGGGGCAAGCAAGCAACCTCCAGCTCGTTGTTTTCGTCGTTGAAAAAAAAAAAAACCCCTGCACCCGCTACTGGTGGTATCTACATACTAAACCACTGCTTTGGGGCCTGGAGGCTGCCTTTTAAGCTGCTAAGATTTTATTTAGGTGCGGCTAGTAGTGAGGAGTATTTTTCAAGTGGGAGTTGCTGTCGAAAACGCCAGCACTACGGAGTGCTATTCCGTGCTACGGAGTATACTTACAGGTAGGTAGCCACCGGCAACAATAACTCTGGCTCGCAGACGTCATCCCGCCCAATCCGTGGAGGTAGCAGGTACCTACTCCGTACGTTTCGACCTCCGCCCTCTTCTCAGATACGTTAGGTATAAAAAGATATAGATACGCAGACACGCATCCTTTATATATTTCCGATTCCAAGTATGATACTACTCCATATCGTGTAATCGGTATATGTAGAAAGATGCAAAACATTCTTAACCCGGGTTCGCTGGAGATTTTTGCACACAAGGCCACCCCTCCCGCCCTCCATCTTTCCCCCGTGCGTCACTGATCCCCCAGTATTTCTTGGGATTCTCGAGCTTTGGAGAGAGGGGTGGTCAGTGCGCCCACATATGAGATGTACTCCCTACTCCCTACGGAGTACACACGACGCTACATACATACCTTACCTCGTACGGAGCATGTACATACCACCATCCATGCAATAAGCCCCGGGCCGGCATGCGACTTCTCACCCATCTCCCAAAGAAACTCACCCTCTTCCCGGGCCATTGATCAACTGGCTTCTTAAAATCTCACCACCACTACGGGAGTAGTACTCTGTACTATATCACATATAACAATTTTTCATTCTCACTTCTTTGGGCTTTCCCGCATCGAACTAAACCAAACCAAAACCCCCACCACCCGTCCCGTAATCAACAACCCCCCTCCAAATAATAATAACAGTAACAACGAGGGCCGTATCACAAAGCCCAACCACCCACCATGGCCGACGCCGTTCCGCCGCAGCCGCCACAGCTATTCTATCACGAGCAGCAGCCCCAACAGCAATTCGCCGCCACCACCACAACCACCACCACCGCCATATCAGCCATCCTCGAACCTCTCCTCCTCGTCCTCTCCGCCCTCGCGAGCCTCGTCCGCGCCGTCCCCTGGGCCGCGATAGCCTCGCGCCTGGCCGCCCTGGCCGCCCTGCCCTGGAGGATCGCCCTCGTGCCCGTGTCCTTCCTCGCTGGCGTCCTCCACGCCCTCCTCGCCCCCGTGATCCACCTCGTCGCCTTTACGTGGGGCCTCGTGCAGTCTGTCCTGGGCTTCTTGGCTAGCCTTGAGGTGAGCTTCCTTCCTCCCTTTCTTTCTGCTACCGCCAGTAGTTTTAGTGCTCCTATGTGAAGCCTGATACAAGTACTACTACGAAGCATCGTGGGCTAACACCGTGATTTTTCAACCAGCCTCTGTACACCTTTGTAAGCACCAACACCTACACCTACTACCCCCTGTTGCATCAACGTGAAACGTATCCCATCTGACATTGCATCCTTTTCCCTTCTTCGTTCCCCCCCAAAAAACAGTTTGCCGTTGCTGCCATTGTGGGCATCGCCGCCGGCTTCACGCTCTCGTTCTTCTCGAGACTCCTCACGCGCCATCTCAGACTCGAGGGCAGCGACCAAGCCCCTCTTCCGGACTGGCCGTTGCGCACCGTATCCCCAAGGCACTATAGGAAAGGCCATCTCAAGGCAGAAGCAGACGGCTCGTCGGGGACGTCTAGCGAGAGCGAATGGGGCTGGGTTGACACCACCACATCAACATCACCTACGAGGTGGCGGCCGGTGTCAGGCTTGCTATCGCAGACTATTCACGAGGAGACCGATTCAGATGACATATTCTAAGCGCGCAGATAGCACATGTTTACATTATAACTCCTTAATACGCCTCTATCAAAGAGGTAGGTGGTCGCGAGAATATTAATTACTTTACATGCCCCCCTAAAACGCCGTGCGTGCCTGTGCAATTTTCGTTAGAACCCCTGGCTGCCCGCTGTTATATCCACCATCAAATCCGAAGCCCAGAGACCGAGTCTAGTGCCATTCGCGAACGCGTTGTATAGAATCGAACCACTACCTCGGTCATGTACGTGTTGTCTGGTGCAACCTGATTCTATCGTCGGTACATATCCCGATCGCGCGGCGGCATTGGTGACCTGCTGCGACTGCGTGTCCGGCGGTCCCAGTCGTGCCGTCTATCTTCTCGTTGGCCACCTCTCGGACGCCGATCCTCCCGGGACCGTTCCTCTCGTCGCCGCCCACCATCATCGCGCCCATAGCTGGGTATATACGTATCAATGTCTGCACCTCTAGGGCCTGGAGGACCTCCCCGGTTTCTGCGTTCCCGATCGTCGTCATGTGGTGGTGGTCCTCGAGGCGGGCCGCCACGGTCTCTCTGCCACGCCGGCCTCTGATCATTCCTCATCCGACCGCCATTCATGCCATTGCGACCTGCGTACCCATCGCTGCTATTGAAACCTGCTGTCGCACCGTTCGCATCAGGGCCGACGCCGACTGTACCGCCTTTGGGCGCCGGTGGCAGGTTGGCCCTGCGGTCGTGGAACTTCCTGCGATCGAGCTCATGGCTTTCTTCATATCGAGGAATCTCATGCGGTTGCATGGGCAGGGGTGACATCTTAAAGTAGGGATGTTCTAATGCATCTACAGCGTTGGCTCGTCGAGCCCAATCCAGCTTCATCAAGTCCTTCAGAAGGCTAATAGCACCAGATCCGTATCTGTTTACTCACGTTAGCCAAACCACCATTACTATTTGCTCCAGCTTACGAAGACCACTCACTCTCTAAAACGGTTGTCCATATTGCCAGGCCGTGGTCGTGGTGTAAGATGCTGGCCGCCTGGAGTATCCTTCCAACCGGGCATATTCTGATCATTAGGAGATCCCATGAGGTCCCAGATAATCTCCAGTTGATGGGCATCGCTGTCACCCGTCAATATGGGCTTACCCACGAGCATTTCACCAAAAACGCAACTGCCTCCGATTAGTGCCTAGTCTGGTTGGTACGCCGACCGACGGATAGGAACTCACCCCACGCCCCACACGTCAATAGCGGTGGTGTACTTTTTAAGTTGCATCAAGAGTTCCGGAGGCCGGTACCACCTCGTAACGACCAGCCCTGTATATTCCCTTGTACCCTGGGTAGGTTCTCCGGACTTTGGTGTGTCACCATCGTAATGTCTAGCCAGACCAAAATCGGCGATCTGTAGGATACCATTGTTGTCGATGAGCAGGTTCGCGGCCTTCATATCTCGGTGAAGTATGTGGTTGTCATGCAGGTATTGCAGCCCTTTCAGGAGTTGTAACATGTAGCACTTGATCTGTGCTTCCTTGAAATGTACTGAAGGGTTGTCCAACAAACCCGACAAATCGTGATCCATATAAGGTGTTACCATGTACATGATGGGCTTCTTGCGTTTATCGGCTGTGGGCAGACTCTGAGTTAGTGGAGAAATCACATGTCTGGCTAATAATACTTACATTGCCTGGTGGGGTGCTCGACAGCCATGTCTTCGAGCGGAATGATGTTGGGATGTGACAGGAGCTTGAGCAGCTTGATCTCTCTGAGAGCGGTGATGGGAAACTTGAGCTGATATTAGCAAACTCTCAGGTTCGACTTGTTTCGGCCGCAGCGCGTACCCCGTCTTTCTCGTGGTGCATGATGATCTTCTTCAAGGCGACCAGCTTGCCCGTTTTCTTTGAACGTGCTTGGTGAACCTCGCTATCGTTTTGAAGTTAGTGAGCGTTCCGTCAACGTATTGCTTGGGAAAACCGGGGCGCAAAGCGACGTACCCAAAGGTTCCCTCGCCTAGCTTTCCTTTCAATTCATAGTCGGCGATTCGCGAGCAGCCGGTGAAGCTGCTCTTGGGCCGTAGGTGATTGAGAGCGTAGGTGCGCGGCGAGGTGCCGCCCGGCGTGCTGCCTTGGACCTTTTCCATTTCTATGCCACCTTAAGGTTTCCCCCGCTGAAGGCTGAGTTGGGAAATGATGGGAGGACCTGTGCGAGCTTCGGATCGAATGCAAAAAGTCGAGGTCGTCGCGGCGATTGACAAGATCGAGGGGAACTGAGTTGGCTGGTTGGGCGGGAGTAGGGGCGCTGTAACAAGCTGCTCCCTCTGAGGTTTTCTCCGAGTCGATCAAGTACTACTACCCTAGTAGCGACGTAGGAATGCGCGTTGCGAAACTGAAGCTTGAACTCGGAGCTTCATTGAGCGAGAAGAGAATGTGAGAAGAAGAAAAAGAGGGAAATATATGTGGGAGATTCGCTTGAAAGAGAGAATGAAAAAAAATCAAGGACTGGGCAATCGGATTGGAAGAGGAGACGTAAGTCGAGAAAGAAAGAAAAAGGGAAAAAGCAAGCTGGCCGGGTTAGAGGTCGCAAGGTAAACGTCGTCACTGGGGGGAAAGCGAAGAAAGGCGTCTAAGCAAGGGATCCATTAGCCACGTGAAGTGATGATAATGGGAAGGCGGTCAGAATTGGCAGAACCAAGAGACATGTCGAGATTTGAAACTTCCGTTACCGCTGCCAGAATGAGAGGCGCTCATTGGTGCCAGTTGGTCCCTGTCAAAAAAAAAAGAAGCCTCTCAGTCGGGCATTTTCGCTTCCAATTCGCAACAATGCCAATCTTGCCATTGTACGGAGTACTGATCAGCTTACTATTTAGGTTGGTTTTCTTTGGTACATGACGTGTATGAAATGTGTTTGTCGGTTAACACTCAGCCGCACACAACATACACCGGACCATGTTAATATTACTTGACTGTAGAAGCCAAGGCTACAAGCGGCATATCATGAATGCACAAATGTGAACACGCATATGTAGATACGCATCTGGGACGTTCCCCCCCCCCCCCCCCCCCATTCTAAATAGGCATCTACTACGGACTAGATTGTGTCAGATACCACCACCATGTGCTCACTACTTATTACCCATGGCGCTATCGTACATATATGGAGCACCACTAAAACGCTCTGTATGCCGATGGCCCATACTGCATCTTAATGAATTAAGCAACACCAGCCGCCCCAATAGATAACAACGTCGAATCAATCACATGACGGCCCCCAAAAGCCTGGACTGACTCACGACGTACAGAACTAAAGCATTGCTATCGGGGAGGGAAGGGGGGAGGGGGTTTCCAACTCGGCATGAGTTGGCGGTAAAGAGGAGAAAGTGAGAGAATGAGAGAAAGGAGACCAGAGATGAAAGAGAAAGAGAGGACAGAATATGTGCGCGTGCGTGAAAAAAAAAGATACAAAGACAAAAAAAAGATTAAAGGTTGATAATAAAAAAACGGCCGCAATCGAGTTTTTGTTACCCCTTCATTACCCCATCAAATCGCCTATTCGACACACTGACTAGCAGCAAAATCGAACATCACTTGCGGCTTCGGGGGATCCACCGACAAACACCAAACTCACCTTGCCTTGCGCAACCAAGGAAAGTTTTCGCCTTCTTCTTTTCTCTCTCTTCTCTCTTCTTATTTATTTTAAAACTCGCTTTTATCAGTCGTAACTTTACCTTTTCTCTCTCTATTATTCTCGTAGATTACGCATACAACACCTCATCTCACTCATCTCACTCACACTCTCACTCACTTATACGGAGCCTCACCTTATCAACACCCTCCCTTCACTCAGCAACACTCCAAAGCCTCTGGCAGCCAACGAAAACTTCTCACTCTCTAATTCTTCCTTTCTGGTTACTCTAAATTTGAAAATAAGAGGAAATTTATTAGGAGGAAAAAGAAAGAGAAAAAAAAGATGGTGCCGCCTCCGACCGTCGCGCCCACGGCGGCCCAGCTGGAGCAGGGACTCCCAGAGTCCCGAGTCCTCATACTCGGCACCGGAGGCACAATCTGCATGCAGCACGGCCCGGACGGCCTACAGCCGAGCGATAACTTCCTCAAAGAGGCCATGGCCCCGCGGCTCTCGTTCAACGACATGTCCAGTCCACAGGGTTAGTTACACTCCTCCCCGACCTCCCTGACCTGCCTGTCGTTCCGGTGTTCGGGAAAACACATCTTAACAAACGAGAAACACTATTTCCCCATACGAAAACTGGGACCATGATCTGACATAGCTGTGCCATTTAGTCTCCCTCCCCGTCATGCAAAAGGGCAAAAAGTTATCCCTGCCGTCCCTCCGGACCCCCGCGACGGCCTACCACCGTCACATCCGCTACACGGTCCTCGAGTTCGACCCCCTCCTCGACTCGTCCTCCATGTCCGCCGCCGACTGGGTCGCCATGGCCCTGGCCGTCAAGGAGAACTACCACCTCTACGATGGCTTCGTCGTCCTCCACGGCACCGACTCCCTCGCCCACACCGCCTCGGCCCTGAGCTTCATCATGGAGAACCTCGGCAAGCCCGTCGTCCTCACCGGCTCCCAGGCCCCCATCTTCGCCCTCCAGAGCGACGCCGTCGACAACCTCCTCGGCAGCCTCGTCATCGCCGGCACCTTCTGCATCCCCGAGGTCGGCCTCTTCTTCCACCACAAGCTCTACCGCGGCAACCGCACCACCAAGGTCTCCGCCACCTCCTTCGACGGCTTCGCCTCCCCCAACCTCGAGCCCCTCGCCAAGGTAAACGGCCTCGGCATCGACGTCGACTGGTCCCTCGTCCTGCGGCCCACCCGCATCGAGGGCTTCGACGTCGCCACCGACCTTGACACCACCCACGTCGCCTGCCTCCGCGTCTTCCCCGGCATCAAGGCCGAGATGCTCGAGGCCGTCCTCCGCCTTCCCACCCTCAGGGGTCTCGTCCTCGAGACCTTTGGCATGGGCAACGTCCCCGGCGGTGCCGACGGGCCCCTCACCACCGTCATCCGCAAAGCCATAGCCGAGCGCGGCGTCATCGTCATCAACGTCTCCCAGTGCGTCTCCGGCTTCGTGTCCCCCGTCTACGCCCCCGCCACCCACCTGTCCCGCGCCGGCGTCACCTTCGGCCTCGACCTCACCGTCGAGGCCGCCCTCACCAAGCTCTCCTACCTCCTCGCCCGCCCCAACCTCTCCCGCTCCGACATCACCGATCAGCTGTCCCGCTCCATCAGGGGCGAGATGACCGAAATCTCCCGCCCAACCTTCTCCCACCCTTCGGAATCGCTCGATGCTGCTGCCAGCAGGCTGACCCCAGCAGAGTCGGCTTTCGCTGCGCTTGGCTACGCCATCCGGGAGGGCGACGTGCGCTCCGTGTGCGACTTGGTTACTGGTCAAGGGGAGCAGTTGCTCAAACAGGCTGACTACGCTGGAAACACTGCTGTTCACCTGGCTGCGGCTTCTGGAAATACCGCCATCATGAGGGAGCTCCTTCAGCGTGGCGCAAGCGTTCACGAGAGAAATATGGCCAATAATTCGCCCTTGTTTCTCGCCACCCTGAACGGCCAGACGGAATGCGCGCAGTTGTTGCGAGCGACGGGGGCGCACCTTTCTGTGGAAGAGGTGGAAAGGGGGCCGTGGAGTAAATCCGCTTCACAACCAGCACCGGATGCACACCGTCCCAGCAAGTTAACTGTCGCACAATTGAAATCCAAATAGACCTAGAAGAAATTTGTATAGATGATCATGATTCAATAGACGCACAGCAATGAGCAATCTTACGAGCAAAGCAAAGCAGAGAAACACTTGCGTGCACCGCCACAAACACCTATAAAATTATCAAGGAGCGTACTTCTGCACCTTTTTTCGCAGTAAGCAGAGGATCTCAAACGTGTATGCCATGACGGCTAAATAGGTATTTTGTTTACCACTGTATACTAAGATGACACGTCTCCGTGCCTCTTTGCCTAGCGATACAGGCGAAGAATCCCTGAATGCATACTTATAACCTTCTACAACGAGCATCGTGCTATTCAATTATGTTAACAGACGGCCACCCTTGATTCATGTTGGCTTATCAAGACCGTATAAGTAGGCTGGCTAATCATGCACTCCGCTTGAAATTGGCTGTATTCTATACATTCCACCGAAGCGATGTTCCGGGTAAGAAATTGATACTAGGAACGCATTGGTTTTTTTTTTCAACGAAGGAACAAGTCTCCCGTCCCGTTCTTGACTGCCCTCGTTCTGTCTGCGTGATCCAGCCCAAGGTACTCATCTTCGGGCGAAACATTGCCCCAAAGCTCATCATCTATGCTGTGTCAGTGATCATATCGGAGATGGGAACGGACTGTTCAGATACTTACCGTCCTCCAAGTACCGAGGCTTTGAGTAGTTCCCTCGGCGAACAATGGCAAACTTAATTTTCTCAAAGCTCTTGCCCTTGAAACCGGTGCGCTTCTCAAGGCGCTTCTTGGTATCCACAAACTTCTCTCCCTGATCATCTCTGTTAGCCAATGCCTCTGTAAAAGGTAGGTGAGTTAGCTCACTTCTACTAGCAAGAGTTTGAACGGAACTCCATGCGCTCTATTGACTTCGTTCTGGAAGTGATAGACTTGAATAAAGTCGTTGTCCTCGGCTGATAACTCAGACTCGGGTACACGTTCGGCGTATATCGATGTGTAGTCACTGAGGTTGAAGACTGGCTGATCTCGTGGCGGTTCCCTGTAAACCCTATTTGCGCTGGTCTCATAGACACGGATGCGACCACCCTCAGCTTCGTCTGCAATCTTGGCCTTCTTGATAAGCGCTTGGATGAGATCCTCAATTGTGCCCGTCTTGGCGACAAGAACGTCGTAAGAGTCCTGTAACATTGTAACATTGGGTTAGTACTTGTCATGTTGCAGCAAGAAGTCTGTAATATTTACCTCTTTCGTGATGCCTTCGCTCAGCCAAGTCACCGGGACCGTCTTCTTGGTTTCCAGCTCTGCTAGACTCATCTCAAGGACCTCGAAGTAGAAAGCATCTCCGCGCTGAGTGAAGGAATTCGCCCCCGGGTTCAAGATCTGCCGCAGGCTTGGATTTATCTGTCTTCGGACGGCTGATTTAGGGTTGTTGGTACCGGCTGCCACAGTCCACAGGCGCAGATGTGTTGGCGGGACATCCAGATGAGCGCCGACCCGCTCTACAAGCATATCGTAACTGATTTTAGCGTTGAGATCAAGCTCGAATGGAGGATATTGCTCTGCATCGCCCCGAGAGGGATGGACGTGGAATTTAACAGTGCGTTTGTTCTCCAAAAAGTCATAGTACTCTCGGGCATCCTCGAATATGTCGGCAGATTGTTGTTGCTCTGGTGTTTCTTCCCGTTTCACGACAACACCATCATCGCTACCATCTGGTGCCTTTTGGAAGCAAATTATATCACCATCTTGCAACTCGGCTGCTTTGAGTGACTGCTTTGGCTTCAGCGGCTCGATCATGGTTGGCTTGATCTCCTCCCATAGGAGCAGCTTATCTTCGTCCCCGAGCTTGTTGTTCCAGCCCATCTTGGCCAAGATTAGGGGCACGAGCTCTTCGACCTTCTTCTCCTTACTGATGTAGATGTGACCAATGCCGTTCAGTGTCTGTTTTGCGACATCGAAGTGCTTTAGCAATAGCAAGATCATGTCATTCCTAACAACAACGCCGTTGGGTTGGCTAAGATATGAAGGCCACAGAGCTTCACCATCTTCCTTTGCTTCACTCGCCACTTCCGCCCAGATGCGGAGAGGGCTATCTCGTTGACCAGCAGCCCTGCCATAGATTTCATCAATGGTCTGTCTCAGGTCCATGATAGGAGTGTCCGGCCGGGTAGTCTTATTTTGGCGGTTAACCATCACCCATAACCGCACGTTCTTAGGATCTTGTCCGATATCGCTTGCGACTTGCGCTGTGAACTCCTCGGCCGTCATTGTGCGGCGAAGACGATAATTCTTAGGAGCAGCAGGGTCTGTTTCGGGGGCTGCATCAAAGGCGCACATGTCGGTGCCTCCGAAATGCTTGAAAGTATCTTCTGTGACAACCTTGCCTGTCACATAAAGATGAGCTTCTTTTTGCTCCTTGCGGCGTGCCTCTCTTAAAGCCTGTTCTTCTTCGACCCGCTGCCGGAGATGCTGAGGAATGTCGTCTTGTGACACGGGGCTTAAAATCTTGTCGAGGCGTGATTGCCGGATGTAGACCAACATGTAAGCGCTGTTTTGACGAATGATGGGGCCTTTCTTCTGGGCGATCGGGTTACGGCTGAAAGCAGGGACTTCGCCTCCGAAATTCTCTTCCAAAACTTCGCGACGGGTAGCTTTGGTGACCTTGTCGTCGTCGTACTTGTAAAACCAACCCTCCTTGTCGGGCTTCAAGAAAGCGTAGTAGTGTCCGGCATTTAAATCTCCGCTGTGGACAAGAACGCCGTGAAGCTGGTATGACCAAGGCTCTGACCTGTCAGAGTCATCGTTAAGGAAGGGGGCAGCATCGAAAACCTCTGGAAACTCGTATCTATCGTTAATCTTCATCATCATATCGCGTTGAATATCGTACTCAAAACGCTTCAGCTGTAGGTGCAGGACGTCGGGGAAACTGGTGAAAATAACACCCTTGTTGGCGTCCTGCAGCTTGTACTCATCACCCGCATAATACTGATTTTCGCCGTCCATCTTCTCAACCTGAACGTAATCCTGAAAACTGTCCAGGAGACTCTTGTTGCCGCTGACGTTGAGTTGAATATCCCAGAAATCCTCAATGCGGCTTGATTCGTAGTCGACATTAATGCAAGAAATGTATGTCTTGATCTTACCGCAGAACATTTCGGGAAGAACATTCTCAGCTTTGGTGCCCTTCATGCGCTCCTCCATCCTCTCCATCAGCTTTCGTGACAGCTCTTGTACGTCTTGCTGCTCAAAGATGTGGCGCGTCTCCCATCCAAAAGATTTTGTGAGTTCGTTCGTGCCGACTGCTTGATCGGAGGACTGCAGCTGATAGAATAAACGCTGCAGCGCATATGCACTGCTCTGTATGCTTTCGTCGTCTTCAGTAGGAATCTCGTAAACGGCCTGGCGAGCGTGAGTCAGACGTTTGCATAGCGAAGACTTGATCAGCCACTAACCTTTCTGAAAGCATTGGTAAAATACAAGGACTGCAACAAGGAGTTCAGGTAGCAAGTTGCCCCCTGGTTCTTGAGGCCGACGTAACCTGTCTCTTTCTTGGAGTCGTAATTGATGAAGTTGTGCCAAAGAACACCAGTCTCGTCTTCGACGAACCGGAGATAGGCGGTAATATTGGCGGTATCGTCTTCAACAAGTGGCCGGCTGCCGTCCGCCCACGGCATATTGAACATCTTGCGATGCTCAACGAAACGCGTGAAACCCCAGTCGCCCTCATCTTTCGTGAAGCGGTGATGAGCGCTGTGATGGCAATGAAGACTAGGATCATTTGGGTTCCATAGTACCAACGCAAACTGCACACACGCGCTCCAATTCTCCGGCATCGAATCGCCTTCATAGCCATGCTCAAGATATATAGAGCATTGGTCAACATTATTGCCATGTGGAAATAGAAGGATGCGCCTGAATAATAATGGGTCAAGTCAGTCATGGCTCGGCGCAGTAATTGCTCACTCTCCCGCGGTCAGACAACGCACCAAGGGGATCCCCTCGCCTGGAATACAGGACCATGCTCTCTCTTGTCAAGTCTCCGCCAGTTTTCGACAGTCCATGTATGCTCGAAGTCTTCGAGGATTTTTGGTTCGTCGGCCAATGGCAGCATGGCCAGCTCCTTCATGGCTTCGTCTATATCGCACGAAGTTTTGGTTAGCTCTTTTCTGCAACTTCAACCAACTTGCTACCCAATAGCAGGAGATGGGGTAGGTGCAAACGTACGATCGGTTGCCAGAGGTAGATTCGATACCTGCTCATCGTGGTCGAGGTTATCGGGATTGATGATGGTGACGGGATCCTTCTCGGGATAATTTTCGATAAAGTCCGAGTCGACCACCATCTCATTGGGCGAAGGCACATTGTAAGCCTGAATTGGGAATGAAATGTCAGCTTTACGTCGCAGAGGAAGTGCCCTCCTGTTGTGAGGAGTCGAAACCATCGTGAAAAGAGACCGCGCCGCACGCCAGGTAGGTGTTATTAGTGCTGTGACAATGACTGTGGTATGTAGGAGAGGCGGGGCAAAGGTGGTGCAGTTGGAAAGCTCACTCGGCTACGAGTGAAAGGAGCCCACACAAACGAGACGATGAAAGATGGGCGAGAATTGACAGGCAAATGCCAGGAACCAGAAATAGGAGGGTCATAGAAAAAGATGAAGGAGATGTGCTCTTGAGGGCTGTAATGTTGTCTTTGAACGAGAATAGGAAACAATGGCGGGCATCGGGAAGGTAAAAAAGGTGACGTAGAGCGTGCGAAAGGCACGGCAAGCAGTCTCTACCCATCCCAGCGACAGGTGGAAGGTGCTGTCCTAATTCCAAATTACCGCTAGAGAATCAAACAATTGACAGGTAGAGAGTGAGATAAAAATAATCAGTAGCCCCCCAACCCGGGGGGGAGTTATACTGCTGTTGGCGCAATGCACCTCTTTCACATCCGTTCACTTTGGAACGCTCCCCCTCTCGGTCGCAACGGATACGCTGCAGTGGCGGGCGGAATGATTGGTCGGCGCGGGTAGCAGCACCACACCGAGACGTGTTGCATTCACAGCGATAATACATGTGAGGGTACGTGCAAAGTGCAGAGCAGCAGAAGGCGCCATGGCTAAATACACCTTGGAGGTACCCAGCCATGGTGGGGGGAGGGGAGTGCGGATGGCAGGACAACGGCATTCAAACAGCACGAATTCCAACTTACCATTGTCTATTGCAGCCCAACGGGTCTTCAGAAATGCCGGGACAGCTCTGATAGGTATAAACTTATCGTGTCAAGAAACTGCACTACAAAGGTAGTATTCTGTCCACGACAACCGATTGCCTGGTCGTCCTTCAAAATGTCCAGATATCGGGTTCGGTCGTGGTGGTACGTGTAGCCAAAGCTCAAAGTGCGAAGTAGACCAGCGAGCTCGCAACTTCGAGAAGAGAAACCAACTGGCAGGACATTCGCTCTTTTCGTTCAAGTCGTCACTGTGCTGTCGATTCGTCTTGCCGGCAGACGTTGTCTTCCTAATGCAGCCTCAGTCGTCGACGCTCGCGGTTCGTAGCTCGTGGGCGAATTGACGACAGCGTTCAGGTTCTCGTCCCTGCTACTATGGTTTGCGACGGCGGGGGTTCACGGGGCAAATGTCCAAAGGAGACGATTTGGCCGGGATATGGATATGTTTTTTTCGTTTTATGTTTTTGAAAGGTGGCAAATGCAAGCAAGGGCCTAGGAATTGTACCTGAAGACCGGATGTCGTACACGCTGTTTCGCCAAAGATCGAAAAATGCTAATGGTGGTGGCAGGCAGGTACAGGTAGTCGTAAAGCCTGTCAGCAGAGCTAAGGACCGTCTGTCAGTAACCTATCAAAGGTAGGGAGCGAAGTGGCGATAACAGTTTTTCAAGGCAACCTTGTCAAAGGCAACGCCTCAACTAGAACCCAAGGGCACACTACGACATACCTTTGGAGCTACATGTGGTATTGGAAAAAAAAACGAGGAGAAGAGGCAAGGTTGTATTCACCCAATATTCACCAGCAAACATCCCCCCCTCCCCCCCCAACGATGTGGGGATATTATCCATTGCGGGCAACCGGTTGACACACGCAAAAGCGAAAAGTGTGGACGATCGGTACGTGGATCCGCCGTTCTCTTCCCTCCGTGCCTCCTCACCCTCCCCCAAACACTCGCCCATCCCCCAAAAAACAAGGAGCTTCAGCCTTCAATTCCTGCGCCGTCGTGACCCCCAAAACGAGTGGCTGTTGTAGAAATGGGACACAGCTTGATTCTTTTTCTCTCTCTTTTGTTCCAGTAGTATTGTACGCGCAACTCCAATCTGCAGCTAAAGAGGCACCTCGTCTATTATTACAGGACTGGTGGCGCCCTGAGTACTGTCCTATCATGACGTTCTCTGCGGCGCACACATTCAGAGGCGTCATCGTGCTAGTAGCATCTACCCCTCTGATCCTCCAATTGCGTCTCAGATGCATGCCTGAAAGCTCCATGAGACAGGTCCCAATTATGCACGCAAAGACTAGTAGTAGTAGTAGGCCCTTTCTCTAGGCTACCCAACCTGAGCAGTAAGGATCATGTCACTTGCAAAATCCTCAGGTTCACGGTTTCCATTGCCCGACTGAGTACTAAGTGGCAGCAACTGTCCACCGATACGTAATAATGTAACCATTTTATAGGTGTTACTATCGTGCTATGATGGTAGCAGTATTGGCACAGCAATAATATGCACCCATTCTTCTCTTCTCTGCCCAACCATGGACTGATGAAAAGTCAAAAAGCCCCAAAAAAACTCCCAATAAAGCACGCCTAATACTTTCCCTTGACGGCATACAGGAGGCAAGGGAATAGAGTACCAATATTCATATCACCGCCATCCCACACCCACTCTATAACCATTAGTACTTCTATCATAATGTCGCTAGGTACTTTGTGCGACAGGTTCATTATAAGCTATTATGTTTGGCATTACATCTAAACCGTACAGCCATCATGTATGTAACCAACGTGAAAATAGATACTCCAATGCATTCTAAATCCAACCAAAGCAGATTTACCATCAACCCCCCAAAAAGAACGCCAGTCTATTCGCGTGTCGTTTTCCATACTACTCCGTGCTGTTACCCACTTCACAAGCCACTCCGTGGGCTCTGTGGGCGCCGTGGGTTGCCCCCCCCCCTCATCTACTCGATCGGCTTGTCGCTAAAGGGAGCAGGGCGACGCGTGGGCGTTAAGCTCCTGGCCGGGGCGTGCATCGACGTCCTCCCCGGCGACCATGGCTGCTCCGTCATGGGGTGCTCCTTGATGACCGTCTCGCCCTCGCCGTACATCCAGTACTGGACGCCCAGGAAGCAGTCGCAGCTGGCCTGGAACATGCCGAAGACCTTGAAGACGAGAGGAATGTCCGACGTGGAGGTGAAGAACCAAAACATCTTCATAGCATCACCGCCGATCCAGGCCGCGAGAAGGGACAGCCTAAAGCCCTTGCAGGAGCGCGTCTGCATGTTGTTGAGAATCTGAGGCAGCGGCAGTGTCGCCTCAATCCCGAGCCCAATAAAGCCTATCATGTCGGAGTAGTAGTGGTACAGTGCAGGCACGGATGACAGGACGACCTGGCCGACGATCAAACCTCCAAAGAGATAGAGAAGGAACTGCCAGTACCTATAGCAGTTGTCAGCGCAAGAGAGAGACAGAGAGGAGAGAAAGTAGCAATATTAGCTAAGGAAGGTCCCACGTACGGCTTGGGTGAGCGCCATTGCCAGAAGCTATACGGCCTCGGTGCCGTAAAGATATTATCCTGCGCTCCGGCAAAGGGGACTCCAGCTTCCCCTCCCTTGGTCGATGGTGCCGGCCGGTGATCGAGCGCAACCTTGAGCAGGATGACCTGCATTCCGACCATGAGCAAGGACTGCAGCAGCAGACTCACATCGTAATGTTCGCCAGGCCAGTAAAAGATCCTATAAGATTCCACCTGTCAGCATTTCCGAAATCGTATCCTGCGTATTGACCTGAGCTATAGCGAACCTGAGCAAACTGGCTACCAGCATGATGAGAGGAATATCGAGAGAGAAGCCGGCGCTGGTCTTGTTGCGCTGCATGGAGTAGGCCTGATCACTGTAGGAAATGACGGGCGACGCCACGATGAAGACGGGCCCCAAGACGCCCACCAAATCCGTTATCCATTCGAAACCCATGGTGTATAATGGCCTCTCTGCGCGCGTAATGATGCTTCGAGGAAACGATATGAGGTGTCGCGTGCCCCCCAGGAAAGCACAAGCGATCGGGAACAGCGGGAACAGCCTTGGCGGCGGTCCGGGGACGGTGGATGGAGCAAAATAAAAAGCAAAAAAAAAAAAGCAAAAAAATCTATAGGAATAAATTTAGGAATAAAGAGAGAAAACGAAAGAGTGGAAACGAGTCACGGATATGAGGGCCTTGGTGACTACACAAGAGGTCATGGAAACGCGATATTTTAGAAAGTAAAAGAGAGTCTGGAAACGAGAGTGCCAATGGATGTTTAGTCCTCATCGAGCAGAAATGCCGGCAAGGGAAATCGTAATCGTAGTAGTAAGAGTAGCTAAGAATAATAGAGGGTCCCCCTCCCCTCCCCCCCGGTCAGCAAGCCCCTGATATTTTGATGGGAATGGATTGGACGGGTTTTTCGAAGAATTGCCCATCCGTGGGCGATCAATCGCACGACGGAGCAATAGCAGTGCCGGGCCAGCCAATAATTCCATCGCGTCCATTCTAATAAATTTCCATCCAGCGGGCCTGAAAGCCTCGAGGTAGGTGGCCTGTAATGGCTATGTAGCGTACTATGTACTCCGTAGTGGCACCGCCAAGCCGCATGCAGCTCCGAAATTAGGTCCTCCGACCTGGTAGGCGATCAAGCCACTTGCACTTTGACGGATCTCATCGTGAGGCTTTGCAAAAAATGTGGCTGGAGAAGTCCATTTAAAAAGCACCCGGCCTCTGCCCCCAATGGTTCGGCATGTGAGTGTACTCCGTACTCCGTGCTCCATACCTTAACCCCCCGTCCCTCCGTATTCGTTTACGGAATATCTATGTATAATAAGCCAGCCCTACCATCACAACAAGCCTTGTGTGAGAAGTCGGGTCTTTTCAGGCACGTGCGCATTCCGGGTACCAGCATCAAAGCCGCATGCACTGATAGATGAACACGATACGATATCTTCGTATCCGGAGACCTTGATCCCCGGCAACGTCGAACGGTATGGAGCACGATTCTGTCGGGGAAATAGCATGTACTCTATACGCGAGTTTCCCCTTCATTACCCGCCGGCAGTGAGCGGACATTTCCGTGACGACCTAGACCAAGTGGTCAATGTTCCAGGTCACACCGCCAACGGGCTGCTGAGAGAGCTCAAAGCAATCCTTCTCAAGGCGCCTATAGTATAATGCCACTTTGAATCGGTACTTGAGGGATGGAATGAACCTTTCCACGAACCTTGGGGTATCTCTCTATTCATCACTCGTAGCTAGTGCTAGTATGAGCGCCACCAGCACCGCCGCCAACGCCCGCCTGCAACATCTCCGCCAGCGTCTCCCACTTGGCGCCCGACGCGTCGCCGCCAGCCCTCGCAACGCTCCGCAACCCGTTGCATATGAAGCGCAGATTCTTCTCGAACGCGGCTCTAATCTCGCCCAGCAAGTCGCCATAGCTGTCCTTTCTCTTTCTCAACTCCAGTTTCATAGCTAGGTCCAGCACATCCAGCATGCCCTCCCGTATCGGTGTGAGCCGGCTTCCCAGACATGCCTCGCCGACAATGCGCTTGGCAAAGGCCTCGTGAACCTCAATCAGACCGTCGACGCCGGCGGCCTGCGACAATTCCTCCTCCAGCTTGAGAACGTTTGGCACAAGGACCAGAGTGGTGAGGTACGTCTGCACCGTGGTGCAGAACCAAACCAGGTTGGTGCGGCACAAGTAATACAGAGCTTGCTCGCCCCATCGCTCGTCATCAGTCCAATAGTTATCGAGCAGCTTAGTGTTGAGAAGAATGTAGGCCGCGCGCTTGAATTGGAGCAGCATCGCTAGGACGGCTTGGTACTGGGCAAGGCTGCCGCTAGATATAATCATCTGCATGGACCAGGGGAGCCGGTAGTCAACGGTGAGGTGAGGCAGCGCGGTTCTGACAGAACCTCTGGCCAGCGCCGTGGGATGTTGTTTCCCTTGCTCACCTATACTGATGGCTAAACGACTTGTGTCGACGACGGAGTTGTAAGCTTCGTGGCCGATGGCTGTGAGAGCATACCTGTCGTGCCACCTGGGGCCAAAGGTATCCAGTCTGGCAAAGACATCCTCGCAGAAACTCGAGGCGGCAGATCCGTCCGACATGAGATATAGGCGCTGTAACGTCTGCAATGCGGATGGAAGGCCTTTGGGCTCGAATAGTATCTTCTTGAGCGTAATGGATGTGGTCTGATATTTGCTTTGGATCCAGTGATCAAACGCCTCGCTGAATAAGTCGGAGAAGGGGGCCAGAGCAAACCCCTGAGGGCACATTGACTCGTAGCTCAGAGCTGGTTCCGATGAGTATAGCTGTGATCTGGTGACTGTGAACCTTGCCAGCCTCTTTAGTACAACAATGTTCTTGCCGGCGTTGAGAATCTTGTGTACAGCCGGGTGAAGGAAGGCTGGGGCGTGGATCTTGCCGTCTTTGCCGTAGCGAAGCCGAAACCTTCGACTCCATACATCTCCATCGGGCACCTCCTCCGAAGACTCGGTGACAAAGAAGATTTGGTCGCCTGGCATCAGCATACCCTCATCCATCCATAGTCGCACAGGACGGAGATAGACGTTGAAGCACTCGATAAAGATCCGAGCGAGAAAGTCATATACGCGCGATTTCCCGCTAAGTTGCGCCGTGCTGGCCTCGTCGTAGAGAAGTTCGAGGTGACGAAATGCCGAAGGATGAAAGGCCTGGGTCTGTTCAACCCGAGCAATAATGCTGGAGAGGGTATTGAGGGGTTCCAGCCAGGTGCTCAGCTCATCCTTCATGGCTACAAGACTAACCACAACGTGCTGCCGAGGTGACGCCATGCGCGCATGGAGCTCGCAGAACTTGTCATCCAGGCTGCTCAGCCTGTGCGAGATGCAGTCTTGAAACGCCTGCAGATGCTGCGCATCCTGCGGCCGCTGCACAAATTTCCTCATGATGCGCAGCTGCCGCCCCGCCTCAGCGAAGCTTGTGATGAGGGCTTTGTGGGTTTCCCATTTGAGGTGGGAGATTTGAAAGGAGCTGACGGGTGCGCATTTGGAGTCGAAGAGCGTGGTGTCGAGCCCCTGAAGCATGAAGAGCACCTCACGGTAGACGTCCAGCTCTTCAACACCAATCTTGCGAGCATGACCCTGAGCGTCCGTCGTGGGCTCAGCCGTGCGCCACTCTTGGGTTTTTCGAACGGCGTTGAAGAGCTCGACGTTGCCGTTTTCAGCAACAACAAAATCCTTCGCCGCCTTTCCAGCGACCTCCTCGCTGTCTGTGAGGGACGTGTCTTCGTCCTCGGAAGCGGCAGCGTACGATAAATCATCATCGGAGCTGCCGGCATAATTGATCGATTTCCACAAATTGGGGTCTTCATCCCAGCCATCCTCCTTGGCGATATCCTGCCAGCGTAAAATATCCCCTTCAAAATAGCCAGGTTCCTTGATCGCCTCCAAGTCACTCAGACGAGACTTGTGCGTGGGCTGGTCGGAGAGCTCGAGGATGAGGAACAGAATCTCCGGGTGCCATTTCGAGGTTGAGGGGATAACCTCGAGATGGTCAAGTCGCTGGCGCAAAGCGTCCGCCAGCGTCTCACGGTGGTTCACCCGGAATCTCTCTTCGAGGCCATTGAGGTACTCTCGCACTTGGAAATGGTTAGTTCCCAGGTAGGAGTGTGACTTGAAGCTTCTCAATGATTTTTCACGAAGCCTCTTCAGTCTCCTCGCATCATTTTTGGGCTCGAGGTTGGTTACGGCCTCGATGAGCTGCTCAGTCAAGTCACTGAGTCTTGCAGCAAAGGCCATTATGAAAAAGAGCTGCTAGTGTCCATTTCACGTTTGCTTCGTTTGTTAGACATGAAAAGGGAAAAAATGATGCTCTGTTCAGTAAAGCAAAGCATCCATTCATGGGATTGGGAAGTTGTTGATGTTGGTAACTACATATACCGAGTACGGAGCACCTGCTCCATAATCGCGTCCCGCTGCTGCACCTGCAGGTCGCGCCTATGGTAGGGGTGCGTCTCCTGGGCCAATAATAAGGGCACGCTTGGCGTGACATCAGCGATCTAACGGGGTATCCATCCACTGGAGATCAAGCCCAGAGGCCACCATCAACCCCCTAAACCGAATAGGAAATACATCAAATTGGACATTCTGGACGTTTTTTGGATTTTCCCATTGAAAAGTTGGCATCTCGAAGGCGAACACCATCACAGCCTGGACGTGAACACGACGACACGACTCTCCATTCTCTAGCGAAACCCCCTCTCTCCCCAACGATTTCTACGACATTCGAGCGAATACCGATTGATCTATCCAGGCGCCAACACTTGACCCAAAGCTTCAATGGAAGGCTAAAAAGTCTCCTCGACCGCTACCAATACACCCCCTCCAGACAACATTCCATTCCTTTGATTCCGTCGTACGACACCTCGACAGGGTGCTGCTCTTTCAAGCATGGCCATCGCACGGCCGGTCCGCGCGCTGATAGGCTTGGCGGCGGTGCTGTGGTGCTTCTTCTTATACCAGTGCTTCAAGCCAACGCCGGAGATCCACGGCCCAGGCGATCGCTACATGTACTTTGAGCGAGACCCCAACTTAGATCGTAAGGAGGCCCCAAGAGCTATACCAGGCGATGGGGAAATAGGGGCAGACCGATTTATGGCTAACACTTTTGCACGGCGCAGCAACGGGCGAGCCGGAAGGGGTGCTGACGAGGGCATCCGAGCGATACGCCCCCGATGCCAAAGATACGGATCGCATCCCGGCCACGCTGCTCGCGCTGGTGAGGAACGAGGAGGTGGACGACATGGTGCAGTCCATGAATGACCTCGAGCGGACGTGGAACCACAAGTTCAACTACCCCTGGACCTTTTTCAACGACAAGCCCTTCACCGAGGAGTTCAAGCGCAAGACGAGCGCCGCCACCAAGGCCAAGTGCAACTACGAGCTCATCCCCGACGAGCACTGGCAGGCCCCCTCGTGGATCGACCCGCAGATATTCGACGAGTCGGCCAAGGTGCTCGAGGAGAACGGCGTCCAGTACGCCTCCAAGATGTCGTACCACCAGATGTGCCGGTGGAACAGTGGCATCTTCTACAAGCACCCGGCCCTCAAGGACACGCGCTACTACTGGCGCGTCGAGCCCAACGTCCACTTCTTCTGCGACGTCGACTACGACGTCTTCCGCTACATGCACGACAACAACAAGACGTACGGCTTTACCATCAACCTCTACGACGACCCCAAGACGCTCCCGACCCTCTGGCCCGAGACGGTCAAGTTCCTCGCCGAGCACCCGGACTACATGCACCAGAACAGCGCCCTCAAGTGGCTCACCGACGACACCAGGAGGCCAGAGTCCAACCGCAAGGCCCAGGGCTACTCGACCTGTCACTTCTGGAGCAACTTCGAGGTGGCTGACATGGAGTTTTGGCGCAGCAAGCCGTACGAGGACTACTTTGAGCACCTGGATCGTGCGGGTGGCTTCTTCTACGAGCGATGGGGTGATGCGCCCGTCCATAGCATCGCCTTAGGTCTGTTTGAGGACGCCAACAAGATTCACTGGTACGTGCCTCTCCCCCCCCCCCCCCCCCCCCTTCCCCCGGCCTCCTTTTCTTGATTTGTACAACTAGGGCTCTGCCGTTCAGTTCTAACTCTTAATCAGGTTCCGCGACATTGGGTACCAGCACATCCCCTTTTTCAACTGCCCCAACTCCCCTAAGTGCAAGGGCTGCGTGACCGGCCGCCTGACGGACGGCGAGGCGTGGCTGCACCGCGACGACTGCCGCCCCGTGTGGTTCGAGCACGCTCACATGAACTGACGTGGCCCCTCCCTGGGCTGGCACGTACGTATCCGTCCTTTTCAGACAGGGCCGGTGTTTGGTACATGTTATGATGATGATGGGAGAGGCTGGTATATAATAATCGTGTTTGGTCCTTTGGCTTTTGTATTCCTGTCTCGGAAATCCATATGATGTTGGGAGTTTTGTAGGCGCCAGTCACACTACTTATGCGATATTGAGAAGAAAAAAAGAAACCTATAACCCACTATCAACTCTCCTTTTTTTCTCTCTCTCTCTCTCTTCGGCCTCGAAGGGGGAGGGGGTATTTGTGCGCGTGCGTGAGTGCATGTTTGTTCCCATCCGTTTTTCATTGCTTCAGGTTCCCGTAGACGGTCACGACGCCCGACGTGCCTCCGACGCAGAACTGGTCGCCCCAGCCGCCGTCCCTCCACGCCACGCACGACACGACGTTTGTCCTCTCCTTCTCCTTGCCGTCTCTGCCCACGGCCCTCTTCCTCCTGTTGCCCTCGTAGCCTTGGGGACCCCACGGCACCGCCAACTTGGCGGCCACGCGGCCCGTCAGCAGGTCCCAGACCCAGAGCCTACCGTTACCGCCGCTCCCGTTATCGTCGTCTCCGGCGCTCTCGTCTCCGGCCACGACGTACTTCTCTTTGCCGCCCAGGACGGCCTGCACGCGCAGATCGGCGTTGCGCCTCCCGGGAGCGGTGTAGGACCGGAGGCAGGACCCCGTGTCCCGGTCCATGAGCCTCACCCCGCCGCCGCCGTCGCCCAGGCCGCCCACCAGCAGCGCCCGGCCGTCCCTCGTCAGGTCCAGGCTCGTCACGCTCGCGCCCAGCACGTCGACGACGACCTTGCCCGTGCGGACGTCGTACGTCCTCACCCTGCCGTCCACGCTGCCCGCCACCACCTCCGGTCCCCTGACCACGAGGCTCGTCACCGAATCCGTCGCCTCGTCCAGGCTCTGAATCGGCCTCCCCCCGCTACCGCCGCCGCCGGAGCGGCAATCCCACAGTTTCACCGTCGTGTCGAACCCGCCGCTGGCGAGGACGCCGCCGGCGGGGTCCCCGGCGAAGCGCACCACGTTGACGCGCGACGAGTGGCCGTGCAGGTTCCCGCCGAAGCGCCGGATCGTCGCGGCCGTGGCCACGTCCCACAGGAACACGGCCCTGTCGCCGCCGCACGACGCGAAGCGCTCGTTGTCGGCCGCCACGTCCACCGACAGCACCTCGTAGCCGTGCGCGGCGTACGCCTGGATCAGCCTGCCCTGCGGCGCAGCAGCTGCAGAGGCAGCGGTGGCGGCCTGGGTTTGGTCGCCATTCCTGATGATACCTACTATTGTAGGGGTGTTGCCGCTGCTGCTGCTGCTGCTGCTGCTGCTGCCGTTGGCCGGTGAGCAAGGGTTGTACAGACGGATCTGGCGGTCCGACGACCCAGTGAGTATGTACGTCCCTGGGGACGCAGAATATGCGACCGCGTGGATAGGGCCTAATTTTTATGTTGGGACCAAAACCAAAAAAAAAGAATTGGTCCCATGGGGTGTTAGTCCATCAACAACATTACTACTGTTTCCTTATCTTTCATCGTGTTTTCTCGTGTTTCCCTCTCTCTCTCTCTCTCTCTCCATATTTTTCCGGAGCCAAGATTGAAGTATGTATGCAGGGCAGGTTGACAAAAACAAGAGGAGGGGGGTGTAGGAAAAGAAAAAAAAGAAAAGACAAAAGCGAAAAGAAAGGGGAGTGAGTGGACTGGAGAGCTTCATGGGTAGGTAGTTAAGCAGTGCTAAGTACTGGTAATAGTAAACTCACTCACCGTTTGCGCCCAGCAGGTAAGCCGCGGGCGTATCTGGAAGAGCCATATCGACACACTTGCAAAGACGACGTGCAAAATTTCACATCATTGAGTAATCGAACAAGTTGGCTCTCCCTGACGCGTAAGTACGCGCAAAGATCTTGTGAAGAAATTGGTTCTCAATGTTGAGTCGGAAAACGTTCTCGTTTCTTTGGTTTTTGCATCGTGCAACGAGATACTACTAGTAGTACTGCTACTTCACTCCTTCCTCAGAAAGTGTCAAATGAGTCACGTGCACCCCTCGTCTTTCATCCCATCAGAGTCACTGTTCATATTACGCTATTACTCCATGCTCAAACTATTAATCTATTATACCACCTACTTGTTCATCGTAGTAAAATATTCAAAGTCTGTCTTGGAGTATATATTGGATGGGGACCGTCTTATTCTAGCTCCGTGAGCGTCAAGATATTATTCTAAGCCGTATTTGTCCTCCTGCATCCGCACAATTACAAAAAAACCATGTCCAGCCCAAATTCCCAACATTCTGATTCACCCAGAAAGCCCTTTGTCCCAACCCTTGATTCCATGATTCCATCAATAGCTTTCAAAAACGCCAAACATGTGCAGCCAAAGCAAACCCCGTACAACCTGGTTCGCCGACCATTGAATCCTATTCATATATACAATCCTCCTCTCTCAGAGTAGCCCGGAGTAGACAATGTCCATGTCCTTCCCATACATCTTCTCCAGAGGTTCCGATAGTAGCCAGCGATACCCTTCTCCGCTATGCTTCCTAGGTAAAAGGATGAACCCGCAGTGTCTCATCTCAGGGTTCTCAGCTACTTGACGAAGCAGCTGTATCCTTTCATCAAGTGCCACGCGGATTGTGCATGACTCTTCCCAGACGCTTCCCATGGTGTCAACAAGGGGCTTCATCATGTTAATCTTTCCAGATATCTCTGGCACGCGGTTCAGAACTTGGCATGCAGTCAGCACGTCGACTGCTTCCGCGACCGCCACAGCGACTATCGGTGGAGGTACACTGAGTGTCATGGGTCGAGATCGGAGCAGCGCATCGAGACTACCAATCATGTCAACGATGCGATTCCCGTGTGATTCGCAGTAGCCGATACGGGAGCGAAGAGCCTCCATTGGCATTTGACGTGGCGCCCTGCTGTAGCGATTGACTCTAATCATGGCATGGTCGTAAAGAAGGTGCATGGTGAGATAAGAGCCAATGTTGCCCGCTACAGCCGTAGCTTCCAGATTGGCGCGGCTTGAAAATAGTCGACGGGGTAGAGAACTATGCCATCTTCGCATCGCCTCTATCAAAGTCTGTACTTTGGCGTTCTCCGCGTCATAGGGCATGGGCCTGTGAACCATGCGGTATGTCAGGGACTGGCACTCTGCCCATATATGGACCATTTCTACCAGATACGCCGCAATCCCGTAAGAGTCGTCCATCATTCCCATAACGTTAAGGCCGCTCGGGTCGAAGAAAGGAATATGACTGTCAATTTGCTGTTCGAAGCTTCCAGCCTCGGCCGGCAGACGAATATAGATATCATCCGTATTGATCATGGCTGATCGCCTAGGGTATAGGCCATTCAGACGTTCCAGAATAAAAAGAGACCAAAGAGTACGGCGGCGAGCTTCCGAGTATCCGGCCTTGCTGAGGCCCATCGGATGTGTTGGCCTGTCTGCTTCACGAGACTGTTCAAACTCCAAGTTTAGTTGCAACGATGCAGCCGCTGCGGCAGCAGCCGACATCATCTCACTGGCTTCGTGGTTACGGGATGTCGAGATGTAGTAGACAGCGAGCAGGATCCTCGATTGAACCAGTTGTAGGCAGTCTAACGAAGTCATTTTCTGCGCAAAATGAGCCACCTGAGCATACTCGTACGCGATATGCAGCGGCCCCCCGGAAAGAGCCACACCAACTGTCAGCATGCTGTACAGGAGCATCAATTCCTCCGGCGATTTGTTGGCAGTAGGAACCCATTCCTGCGTCGTCCGAGCCGGGAGAAATTGCAAAATCATGGTGCTATCAATATGTTTGAAAAATCGGGAGACAACCATGGTAATGGACTGAGGATCTGAGGCATAGGGGTCTGTCATCCAAGCGCGATGCAGTACTTCGTCCGGAATCCGGGGGGTTTCCGCAATCTGTCGGTTTGTGGATGATGGTGATTTGGAATGATCCAAAACCTGTGCTTCAGGGGCCGGCGGTGAATGGGTCGTAATATAGGCTTCTTGGCTAACTTTTGACCGCTTGGACGATGACTCGGGGGAAGGTTGAGGGCGCAACGTAGTTCGAGGAGATATGGGAGAGCTGGCATTGCTTTTGGGAGAGAGGTGCTCATCGGGCCGCTGGTTTATAGAAAGCTTTTGGCTAACATCTGGTTCAGCAGGAGGTGTTGAAGGAGATCCGCCATGCCCACCTCGAGGTCTATACGCCGGTTAACACCCGTCCTGTGTTTGTCTTTTGCCTCGTTGTTTGACGTACGCGTTCTTGAACTTGCAGACCCGACCAAACTTTTCGCATTGGACACATCGCGGGTAGTCGGGGTCGCATTTGATCTTCTTCTCTCGGCAGGTGACACAGGCAATGGCCAGCCTCTTCCGGGGCTTACCAGCCTTTGTCACTCCCCAGTGCGCGTTGACAACTTCACCTTCGATGACCGTCTTGCAGTGGCTACCATCGTCATAGAAGTAACACATGCCCTCCCCAGGCACCTCGGCTGCTCGAACGAATCGGGGAAGGAAATGGCTTCCTGTCCATATCTTGGGGCCGAGGCCGTCTTTGGAAACGTTGATCTCGGGAGGAATCGCCCCTGTGGGTGTTGAAGGCAGGCTTGTACCGCCGTGGCTGGGTCTGTGAAGTTGGTACTCAACGGGGCCCTTGGAGCCCGGGAGGCAAAGCCGGAACTGATCTCGCGGGCGGCAGTCCAAGGTGTACTCGTTCCTCTCAGACTCGTGGGAAGCGGGCCACCAGCGGCCATCGGGCCGGTGAGAGTCTGGCCCGGAGTACATTCTGTCACCAAAGCCAGGCGACAGTGGCCCTGAGGATGAGCGAGACATGGAGTGAAACGAAGGCCTATCTGACTCGTACTTGGTGTCATGGGAAGGCCTATGTTGCGAGATGGGAGGAGACAGCGTCGGCGGGAAATATGAGTTGCTAAACTGTCTCTCGTGGGAAGATAGGCGAGGTCGATCCAAAGGTGAAGCCATGGAATATGAGGCAGTGCGTTCTGACATGGGCGAATGAAGAGGTCTGGCCGAACTGGGAGGTCCAAACAGGCTACTCAAGGAAGGAAGCTGCTGTCGTGGCGCCTCGTGGCCAGAAGCAGGTCTCCTGTCCAGTCCATCAGGACTGTAGTAGCCATGCAGGCTAGGAGGATGATTTTCGTAACTCGACATTGGTGGCGAAGGAAGAGCGCGATGTCGAGCAGCATCTATGGAGGTAGGAGAAGATTTAGAAGAGAAAGCGGTGCCAGTAGGACTTATGAGGTCTGGTGGAGTATTCGGTAGATGCAGACGCTGGCTAGGCTCGAGGACTGACAATCTCCCCATCTGAAGAGAAGACATCTGGGTGTCTGAAAGGTCTCCAGGAAAGGAGTGAAAAGGAGGGGGGAAGAGAGTTATCTATTTGACAAGAATAAGCCCTGGAAGCCCTGCTGGAAAGTCAAGAGGGGTGCTCCAAGTATCAGTAGGCCGATGAGCAAGCCACCTACGATCCAAAGATCGTCGTGTCCAGCGCCCGAGCTTTGCGCAGTATGCAGCAGCGGCTTGACGTAATGGGTGTGTGGTGTGCTAACAATTTACTTTACCCGTGCAGCCAAGGTTGAAATGTGCTCATATGCGCTATTGTTGGCGGGCGTAATGAGGGTGTCTCCAGCAAAATGGTCCCTTTTTTGTCCTCCTACACAAGGTTGTTGGCTCGTATAGTGTTGGTACGCTCAAGTAGTCTCGAGACGTGTAAGTGAGGATGGCGAGTCTACCAGAGAAATTTGTATAAGCTAGGACCAGGCATATGGGTAGTAAAAGTTGAAGAAGTTTCAAAGAGTTATGTCAAGATCAAGAAACAAGATCAAGAAACCTCAAAAGTGAGAACAAGCGAAGAGAAAGAGACACGAGAGGTGGGTTCCTTATGACTACATGTACGTAAGTAAAAAGAAAAACGACGAGGAGGCAAGGTTAAGTGTTGGTCAGGGCTGATGTGAGGATGGGATGGATTTGAGGGAGCGGGTTCTAGGCCATGTTGGCCATGCGCCTGTGCCTGTAGATGCGACTGCGCCTGGGCGTGTGGTCTCAAGACGGCCAGTCCCTGTGCCTCCGAAAGCCAAGAAGCTGCCGAGCCCAGCCCAGCCCAGCCCAGCCCAGCCAGCCCCGTTGCAGCTCCTACGCTCCAGCCCTGGAAGGGGAGGAGGGGGGAGGGGGGGGGGGGTGTTTGTTTCCGTTCCTGCAACGCAACTCGAGCGACCCGAGCTATCTAAGGCGCTATCGTTGCTATCCTCATCCCTACTACCGCTACTACTCTATTAGCAGTGTAGTACGGCAGTACGGTAGTACTAGCAGCATTATGGGGACTTGTGCCTAATCGTATGCTGGCATCACACTCCTCCCCTCCCCAGAGTTCCGGATATTCTCCACGTCCTAAGCACACTATCCTGGTAGCTAGCAGGATAGAAAATGCTGGTTCGGTGGCACCTCCCGAGATGACCCAAGAAACACTCAAGAAAACCAAACTACCCTTTCGCGGGTACACGGAAAGTCGAAACGTGCCGAGCATAACAATCGCCAGAGAAAAAGCCGTCGTGGAGCCCTTTCATGGGTCCCCCCTCCTCTCCCCCCCTCCCTCCGGGCTACGGCACCAGGAGGGGAGAAGCCAGAGAGGCTAATAAGCGAGGGCAAGTTTTCCCAACGGAACCAACAGACTGGACCGCCAATGGCGGAACAGAACGGCATGGATCCGTTCCATATGATGCAAGAGAGCCGACGGGTAGAAATGGTAGGGTACTAGTAATGTATGTATATTCCGTACAGCGTAGTAGCGGTAGTGGTGGTGGTGGTAGTGGTGTTGGTGTTGGTCATGACAAAATACAGTTTGGAGAGGGGGGGGGGGGAGGAACCTGTGAATGACCTCTAGAGAGAGCTGGAGGGAAGCAGTCGGAACGGTGGCCGAAACCCTCCCTCCCTCTTTTCAGCAGGTGCCAGTCGTTGGACAGTTGCCAATCCAAAATGTGGCGCCAAGGTACCTAAGGTACCTAAGATACCCTACGAAGTACCCTAAGACCTACATACTACGTTGATAGCTCTGCGACTCTGCAGGTCAAAACTCAATACGTAGTACGGATTACGGAGCATGGAGTACGGAGAAGGTACCGCAGCTTTTTCCCGGCACATTATGGCAGTTGCTTTTTGTGCATGGATCCTACATAGCAGTAGGTACTTGTCTTTACTCCGTACTCCAGTGCTACCCAACACCTGGGCTGCCACTGCTATTCGTAGTAAGGTTCAAATTCTTGTCGACGACGGAGCAGTAGCTAAGTACAGAGTACTAACACTACTAAGGCACTAAGTAATACTTAGTAGTAGCAGTGGCCAGATACCACCTGCCTCGCAATTTCAGTCTCCATGTAACGCATCGCTTGATCACATCCATTTCATTAGTAGAGTACCTATTTGCCGCTTACTGCCCTATTCTTCTACCGCTTGCTTGTCTCATGAGGCACAGGCCAGTTCGCTACGAGTCCGGCGCATTTCCGCAAGTATGGGCCACACTCGGAGAAGCTGACCTCACGTAGCACTAGGGTACCATAGTAACACTACAGGAGCGGTAAGTGCCGGTCGTACGGAGTACGGACTGTTGCAAAGCACTTTCAGTTTTACCTTGCAGGCCGGGGCTTTGTCCCTGCTTCAGAAAGGATGGAAGAAGAAGAAAAGACTTGGGGTGCTAGTGGTAGTAGGTCCTCTCCGTATACGCTACCAGTAAAACTAGCGCGAGGAGCTTCTAGCGCTAAGCCGAGGGGTGTAAAAAAGAAAAGTGGTATGGTAGTGCTCCGTACTTGGTAGTAGTATGCACATACGGAGCACAACCCTGTCGATGCAGCAGCATTCTCCGGCACCTGTTTCTTAATATATACCCCATGCCAAACCAGCACATGAACTTCAAGCCTGACAAATGACACGTGCAGAGACAAATGAGCCCTGGTTTCTGTTTGTCGAGCTCGGCATCATCAGCTCCCTCTTACAAGTAGGGCATTATTATATGCTCCGTACTCCGTTGCCGTATATGCATAGCAGTAGTAGTATATGCCATGTCACGGCCCGACAAAGAGTAACACTCCATTCTGCTGTACGGAGTAAATATTAATATTTACGGAGTAGAATAGCCGGCAGTCGACGGCACAGACTCTTTTGATCAACAGGGTGGTCTCTTTATTTCCAGCCTCGAGTACCCTCCCTTGTACCAACACAGAACGGCACAGTTGCTGCCAAGTTGAGAGTTGCCAACAGCTGCTTTTGTTTTTCCCTCTCTCGCTGTGGAGGGGGGGGAGGGGATGGGTGGGTGGGTCATGCAAATCGACCCTGTACAACATGTACGGAGGACCAACCTGTAAAAATGGTGTTTATTTCTACGGAGTACCGACTGAGGCACAGTTGTGCTTGTTCATATCTTCACCCGCAAGGGTGGTCCTAAAGTATCACGCAGTCACCAAGCGGCACCTTTACCGCGTTCCCACGCCACGTTTAATGTGGTACAGTAGCCGAGCCGCCATCAAAATAAGCAAACTATGAATTGTCATGAGAGCTGAGAAGGACCCAAATTCGACCCGGATATCTACCTACCTCATTATCGCATACGTTCAGATCATATGAGACTGCCATTATAGCTGAGTAGTGCCTACACTACGAAGTGGTGGTGGTGCTGCTAGCACTGCTAGTACTGCTACTATAGGTAGTAACCCGTTGAATATTGTCGGAGAGAAAGCCATCGTAGGACGCCTGAGCACCCAAGGGTTCTGGATCAAATAGAACATCACGTCACCTTCCTTATCTCTGTGGCTTTATGCAGCCTCGTTGGTAGAAATCAACGGAAACCACGACACGCATATTTCCCGGACATATTTGAGCGAGGCCAGAGCGAAAGCAGGAACTATCGAAAAACTCAGCGGATTATCGGCGCGGGGTTGACGGTGGTCCTGTCGATTAGGTATGTCCCTGGTCAGGGTCTACCCTTGTTCGCGCCTGCAGTAGAGAAAAGGTACTCCGTACCATCGCATAGTGACATCCGGTAGAGCCCCGAAAGGCTCCTGCCAGGTTTCATGCACCTCTCTTGGTTTTCCCGTCAGTGCTCTTTCTTGTCCCTGGGTAGCACTTGCTGACCGTGCGGTAAATTTGCTCATTCTTGCCTCTCTCGGAAAGCACGCATTTCGGCTCTACGCAGTTGTACCTGGTAGTAGTGAGTACTCCGTACTGCCAATACTACCACTACTCCTACTACTGCAGTACTGCTACTACGGAGTACAGGTACGGAGTATGTATGTACATGCCCACATCATCTGCAAGGGTCCTCTTGCTTCCATCCACAATCCGTCAAAACGCCAAAGGTGCTGCTCCCTCCGTATTCCGTCCTTCTACTACGGAGTACGGAGTACCTTAGTAGTATTACCTAGCGGTAACTGTGATCATGGAAGGTACTGCTAGTAGTCGCCCGACTGGCATTCTTCACTGTCAGACCGTTAGCGAAAACTTGGCCTTTCGGTAACTTCCGCCCATTCAAACCCTTCAGCCACGCCACCACGACTTGCTAGGCTTGCTACTACTCTTACCGCATCTACGGAGCACCAAAAAGGTTATCTACATCTAAGCGGGTGAGCTATGGCTGAACCAGCGCAAGCCTCACCAAGCCCTTTGAAGACTTACTCCTACTACTGCTACCACTCTACGGACTACTACTGCTAGTATTGCTATTACACGGTTCTCTGCAGCAAAATGACTCCTCTTGGCAGGACCACTTCGCATGCACCTGGTGGCATGCATGTCCGGAATAACGGCCAACACCTGCTGAATGGTACTGATCCTAGCACTGATACTGGCACTGCCTAGGCACAGAGTAATGTAACTTCGGCAGCTTTCCATTCTTCTGGGACCTTGTGTGTTTGCTGTGTCTACCAACCTGCTTGCCCGGCCCTGTACAGTATGATGGCGAAAGCGTTGAGCAAATGGCCGCTCCATCATTGTCCGCGGCCCCCGCTGACTAGAACCAACCAACAGCTCCCTCTCACCGTGCAGCGAACCAGGTACGGTGACCTCAAATTCATACCCGTTAGTCGCCGTTTGATCGGCCCGACATCAAGATTCTCTACATACGGAGTACATTACAGGTACTGTGCTCCGTTTTCCTACTACCGTGATCTACGCTGGGGGCCTCAGCATGGCCAACACGGACCTAGAGTTGGTTGTTCTGCCGTGGTTCCACACATCATGCCGCGGAAGGAATTCCAGAAGCCCAGTCCGCTGACGCTTTACCAGTAGAATCATGGATTGGACTTAGTTACGACCCCAAGGGTTATCGGCCTCTCAGACAGGGGCGGCATGCTGTACCATGTAAATGGAGAATCAGGCCTTAGGAAACAATCCAAGGGAAAAAGAAAGCGAGGCTTTTGATTAGCTCACGCCGCCACAGCCAGTTCTTAGGTAGGCACAAATTCTCGAAGCCTGCCGTTATTCCGAAGAGATCATCCCTTCAAAGGATCTTTTTACTAAAGATAGCACATGCACAGACACGTTTACCAACCTTATATTTGGACTTTGAATCAGGTCCCGAGGCGCTCAGTAATTGGACGATATTTATTCGACTTCTGTCAAGTCTATGGAGTATTTGCACGGCGTTGAGGATTTTCGTCGAGAATATGCTTACCTCAAGTTTCATGAAACTTTCCACATTCTAAAGGGGAGAACACTCTATCACCACCGATAGAGGAGCGGTGACATTTCTGTGACGGCAAATTGTCCCTTGTGACAATTTTACCACCCGGGGGCCGTCATTGTTAACCCATCTCGCCAATACTCCGTACTATGCCGAGAAACCCGCATCAAAATTCTGCGCCGTCCAGCAGTTTCAGCTCTCAGCCTATGAGGTACCACTCAAATTCAGTCACGAGTGATTGTGTGGCTCGAATTCGCCAGAAAGCACCAACTACGATCCTTGCATTCAATGGGGCCCAGCTTGCCTAGGTCATCTTAACATGACTTTGCTGCGGCGGTAAATACCTGTAACCTCATTGGGAGAAGGACAGTTAGCCCATATCAAACCGACTGGAGGCTCGTGATCGACAACCCTCTTTTTACCAGGGCGTGGCCATCCTCGAACTGGCGTGGGTTCCATCGTTTGCATGTGCCATACCCTGTTGGAAGCTTCCTTACAGACTCTAGCTTTGTGAGGCGATATGTTTGTTGACAATTAGTCTTATATGTTTAGGTTACGTGCTTTTGAGTTGGCCTCGCCGAACAAACTCGGACTATGCCATCAAACAACGATTGCTCTCTTCGTGAGAGAGAAGTCCTTTCTGCAATCAACTTGGCTACCATGAACTCACATATCGTGGCTAAGAGTGCGGGTCATCGCCAATGATAAATCGTCAAATGTAGTATTTGGAAGCACGTGTGGAACGCGAGGGCCTATTACGTGGTATTAAATCGAAAAGTGGCCGCCAACAAGGGTAACCATTGCCGGTGTGTGCTCTCGGCCGAGTCACTGAGATCGGCGCGGCCACACGTTACCTTTGGACTTAATGTCTCCCAAGTCTAAAGCTAAGAGCCTGGATATTCCCTATGCATCTGCGTCATTATTTCGCGGGAAACCGGGGGAGGGGGGGAGAAGAATGGTTGTTTGATGGCTTCATTCAACGACAGCTGTCTAGACTTGATGTCGGGCGTGCAGGCAATGTCCCCATCTACGCCGACTGTCGTATTTGCAAGAGACTTATGATTGAAGAGTAACTTCCAGAAGATGGGCTCGGTCTTTTCCATTGCTAGGCTCGAGAGCTGACTGCCTCGCGCTGGATGGTCAAGCCTCGAGTGCTCGTGCATGGTGCGAAGCGCGTTGAGAAAAGGACTGGTATTTTACCACAGCATCTCAACTAGAGACCAGGTGATCTCCGGGTGTCCATCTCTTCTTTGATGCACCATGCCATATTGTATGATCGTCATTGTGTTGAAAAGCTAGGCGTACATCCACACCGTTGGAACCGAGCTAGAAAAGCCGGCCGGGGGGGAGGGTTCCACAAGCACGAGAGCGGCAAATTGACGCGCCAAGATCTTCGGCTCTTGGAAACGTGGAATTTAATATTGTGGTAGTCTTATGCTACCTTCGGGAGGGGTGGGTATAGTTGGTCGGCTCGTACTCCGTACAGCCAGCCATACTGTCCTCTCAGGGCCCTCAACCCCTCTCTCGCGCGCAGCGGCTGACCTATTACTTGGGCAATCAACAGCGAAGTGCTACCTACTACCCTACTACTTATTAGTCCAACGGCTCGCGTTCGGTCCCGACGGCGATCACTACCTCAACACAATGTATACGCGCAAAGGAGTGTTTCCTGATGCGCTTGCCACCTCGTGGCAGCAGGCGCCAGATCGTCGCTACGGAGCACAGATGGTCACGGCTGGATCTGTATGTTAAAGATATATGCGGCAACTGCTACGAAGTACGGAGCACTCAACTCAATACGTATCCCAAACGGTAATTGAGGACCAAACATCTCTTTACCAGCATGTCCCAGGTCTCTCCGATAATGCGGAGTTCGGGCCCGGGGTTTGTCGGTTACAGATGTATGTAGGTACTCCGTGGGGAGCATTACGACTACTACTGCTACTAGTAAAAACTCAGCATCGGAAAAAGACGTCGTTGGCCCGGTTGTTCTCAGTGCATGATCTCACGGATTAATCCGTACCAAACGGAGTACAGGCGTGGTTCAGGTTCCAACCCCACGACAATATGCCGCGCCAATCGCCAATGAAGGTCATGGTACTCCGTAGTAGGAGATGTGCCATTTTCGGCCTACGGTTGGAATTGCGGATAGGATCCAGGGTCCTCCTCTTCCTCGCGTAAGCATCTGTCTGGAGGCGTGTTACTACTGCACCACAGTCGCCTTGAATCAACCCCGGTAATGAAAGGGTGCTGCAAGATGCCCTGCAAAACGCCTTATCACTAATAATATTCAGACACGATCCATGGGCAAGAGAAATCCGTGGTAGTAGTAGTAGAACTACTACTACTACTACTACTACTACTACTACTACTGCTGCTGCTATGCACGGCGTAGCACCTGTTATAGAGCCCCGGCCTAGCAGTACCAGTGTACGGAGAACCATTGTACCACCGAGATTCCGCAAAGCCCGAGCTACGGCGGGCTATAGGCAAAGCTGTGTCAAATCCGAGTTCTCTGCCCCCAAATTAGACGCACTGAGGGTGAGGGCCCAGCAAACGCTAAGGGTAGCGTGATCGAATGACCGAACCCCTGGTCACACAAATAGGTTTCACCGCCGAAGCAACCCCGTCATGACGGTTTATCTGCAACAAAACGGTTTTCAGTGCCACTCAAGGGCACGATCGACGGCGGTCTTTGAAACACCAGATCATACTGATCTCATCTTATACGCATCGGAAGATCTGGCACCCACGCACCGTAGCCCATTCCGCAATAAGGGGTTTCTCCGAATAAGCATCTTTGCGTACACTTGCGCCGGGGAAATGCTACCCTGATTCGGAGTACGGAGCACCTCGACCACTGCTATGCCCGTTTACGTCTGAAAAGTGGGATTGGTCGCAACCCGGATGGTGTTCATGATCTGTACTTCCGTACCCCGTGCTGGTTATGAGAATAGCAGAAGGCTTGTTTGCGCATGATGGTGCGCTGAACACGTCGACGACAGTGCTGTCGTCATTTTCGATACGCCGCAGCCAGACGCATCTGGTCACTGCAAGACGAATTTCCTTTCTCGGCCCTGAAGTTGTGTTTGCTACATAGTACAACCCTGGCGCAAGTGCCATCGCGGTGAATGAAGGGGATAGGATTTGTGCCCAGCACCCAGCACATAAGCAGTGATCAAGGGCCGGCCGACTGGACATTCCCTTACTTATTCTCACTCCCAGGTGTAGGGTGTCGGGATCTCAGATTCGCAGCGGTCCGGTCATTTGAACTAGGGAGCCACGAGGCATCGACAGGCATTTTGCAGCTCTGCCCGGCACTTTCCATTCAGGCGCCGTAGGTGATACTATTCCTAGCACTACTAGTGCTACCGAGTGATACTACTACTACTGCTATGCCGTACTTAGTAGCTAGTAGTAGCATATACTACTCCGTACTCCGTAGTGGGATACCACTAAACTCCATATCTCCCTCAAATGGGGTCCTCGGCGTCTGCCTGGGCAGTGGACACCACCACCACCACCACCATCACCACCACCACTACTTACTTAGTACATACATCTTTACCGCTACGGAGTACGCTGAAGCCTAAAGGACGAACGGCTGGCCACTTGGCAGTGATGCTCCTACTCCGTACCCCGTGTGGTACTAATGGAAGGGTAGAAAGAAACTGGATTGCATCCGATCATGTTGCTAAGCATGCCTTTTCCTCCCACCTCTACGAAGTGCGCACGCAACACGCAACACGCAGCACACACCCCATGCTCTACTGCCACGCACGAATAGTGTGGCCGATACAGTAGTATTGGGGCTTCAACCAGATCTCATACGCATGTGCCCTTGCATGGAGTGAACAAGATAAGAAACCACCCGTGCCGAGTCACGCGACGAGCACATCCAACACTTGCTATGCACTCACTTGACCAGTGGACACGCATTGCCGTTTACGGATCCGGAGACCACTCAACACTCCTCCGCAATTATGCGTGATACTATGTACGGAGTACAGCGCTCTTAATCGTCCTGGCATACGGAGTATTGACAAACTTTGTACGGAGTACTCCGTACTGTACCACTACCAATACTACCGCCGCTACGGAGTATACTATGTAGAGTGAAGAATGAATCGTGAACTCATTGCACACATCCGATGCGACGGTTGACACTCGGGACTTGCCGCTCCAGAAAACTTGGGACGATTTGAAATAGTGCTTCTCACGGAGCACTAGATGTGCGGCGCTCGTCAGCATGATTCCACGTGGAGTTTTTTTTCTCTCTCTCCTGCTTTTCCCAGGTGAGCATCCCTTACGCGACGGCAAGTTCCGTTTCTATACGAGCGAGGAGGGCTCCAGAATCATGAGGCCAAAAGATGTGGAAAATGCCAACGGAACACCGAGCCTGACGACAATTGGGCGTACTATGTACGGAGCACGATGCCAATGGCTTGGCTCAGCTCTACGGCAACAATAATGGTATAACGGTATTTGATGGGTTGGCGATGTCCGTCCCCGGCGAACCTTGCATCTGCCATGTATCATACTATGTAAGTACGGAATTGGGCTTGCTACCAAGTGCGCAATACTAATCGGTACTCCGCACTGGACTTGGCATACTATGTACGATTCCCACCCGCCCGGCGAATAACGGCACTTTTCAGCTTCTGGGCGTCTGTTCATATTAGAGTGGCCCCTTGCTCGGCTCATTCCTATCCTGGCATTACCGGAATCCAAGGAGCTTTCAGGGCTTCACCTGAATCATTTACGGAGTATGGAGTATGGAACGGAGAAATAACCGAACGTACGGAGCATCTACTAGGTACATAACAGTTGGTATGAATTACGAAGTACATATTTCGTACTCCTACGATGCAGTAGTAGTAGTAGTGGTAGTAGTAGTAGTAGTAGTAGTAGTAGTAGTAGTGGTAGTAGTAGTAGTATGCGTTGGCTTTAGATGCCGTACGGGGTACATGAACCTTGAACGGAATATTGCGAACCGAATCTACTGGCTTGGCCGAATAGCACCAGCTGTACATACTCCATACTCCGTGGCGATGGAAGCGAAAGCGAAGAATTGGCAATTCGTCGTTGGTGTGACGATGATGTTGGAGGCAATACTCTGCTACTACTGCTTCGTTATTACGGATTACACTTTATGGAGTGCCCGGTATTGGCATTGGCCATGCTAAGTATCTGCCACCACTGGCGTAGCTGTTCTAGGCCGCCAGGTGGGTGTGTTTGTGTTTGCTGCCCATTGAGATGCAGTCATAATCTCTATATCCAGGCTTTTATCAAGCTCTTGCCTGGCTCTTATCGGCAAGAATGGCTTTCCAACGGTACTACGTGTCCGCTCGTGCAAGGCATGTAGCATATATGGTGGCATATCCTATTCCAGTTGTGCAACTCGAACCTTGTCGGTATCCTACATGGCTTCGGAGCTAAAACCGACAAAGAGGCAAGACCTCCGATGCAACCTCGACATCGAGGACACCCTTAATTATCATCACGAGCATAATTCCGCCGAGCTGCTGTTGGACGTGTGACCTAATTCCGCACAGAAACGCGCGGGATCGCCTTAGCGTTTCTACATTATCCACGATGGCCCATTCTATACATGTAACAAGGAGGGGGTGTGTATCTACGCTGTCACCTGCATCATCTTGCAGTATCAAGGCTGAGTGAGATTTCGCATGGTTGACGCCTCGAGCGAATTTCCAAATGTGCAAGATATTTGCGAGGATGCCTGTTGCTACTCTTTGGCAGTCCCGTTGTTGAAAAAGAAAAAGTGATCCAACGATTTGGGGAAACTGAAAAAGGGTTGCAGATGCTAGCACCCCCTCGGCATTTCTGTGAGAGTTCGGCACCCTTAGTTGGAATGTATTTCTGCGAGCCATGATAGGATTCCGACCACCTGCAGGAAACAAGGCAGCTACTTATTCAGGTTATCATTAGGGCCCTTCAGCTCACGGGCCATAGGTGCGGGCTGAGATCGCGGGGTCAAGGGCCAGGTCTAGACTCTTACTTTGTCCGGCGTCGCATTCAATAGCGCCAGTCAGATATCGCATGCGGTACGGAGTATTGTGACAGGTTGCTCGTTTTCGCAAAAAAAGAAAAAAAGAAAAAGCATCCCTTGCCTTGGAACCTGCAGGCTCAAGTTCTTGGCCGTAGCAGATGGAGACATAATAAGCTGACAACGGTCCTGGGCCAACGACAAGGACCAAGGACAGAGAGGGACGAAAAGGGTTGGGGTCGAGATGGAAGCCTTGCTGCATTGGGGGCAACAACTCACGACCCGGTAATACTATGCGCCACTACGACTGGTAATACGACACGCATCTCACTCCTCGCTTCGCCGTAGGTCCGTAGGTAGGTATGTGGACAACCACTCCATATGCGCTTCAAGGGCATGCCGCTTTGGAAGGATCTGGCTCCTCCAAAGGTCAACAAGACTGCAACCCCTCATACAGCGTTCCGCCAGCACGCCCAGTCTGAAATCGAACACGAGGGTGTGGCCATTGGGGAATACATTCGCCTCCCCCTTTTTGACGCATTTCCTTTCCCTTGCGCGGAGGATGGCGGTGGCGAGATAGAATCATTACCAGGCCTTGAGTCTATCGGCAAAGAATTTCATAATGGGGAACATCTCCTCCCTGTTAGACGGCATGCCGACCCCGGTCCTCTTCCACCTTACCACTTCGACATGAGCGAACTCCTGCCCCATCCTCTCAACCTTGGCATCTCCCAGCTGCACCGCCAGCACAGGCGTCCCGCTCTTCCCCCTCTGTCTCGCAACCGACGAAGTCGACGACAGCATGGACAGAGGTAGAGAGCCTCCCACACTCACGACGCCCTTGTACCCCCCCTCGGCGCCGATGCCCAGGCCGAGGGAGCCTCCCTGCCCGAAACCGAAGAACATGACATCGCCCTTCTCCCACCCGCACCTGTCGACTAGCACGCCCTGGACTAGCTGGTTGACGATGGCGTCCCGAGCATTTTTGAAACCCGGATCCTCGTCGACACCTCCTCCCGCTGCTGCTGTCACGCCCGTCTCGCCCGAGATAAGCATGTCGTCGCCCCAGTGGAAGCTTCCCTCGCCCGCCATGGGCAGCGGCGATGTGCCCCGGACGGAGACGCACAGGACGCCCGGCAGATTCATGGCCGAGGCGAAGGAGGCGAAGGGTGCGTGGGAGTCGCCGAGGCCATGGAGCAGGACGAGGATGGCCGTGGTGCTCTCCGGGGGGTCGGGGAAGTGGACGACGTGGGGGAGGGTTCGTGAGAGTGGCTCGAAGTCTTCTGCTGTCGGTATCCGGGGAGGCATCTTTTTGCTTCCTCTGTCAAAGCGACAGGTTTTTCAGTGATATGATAGGGGTTGAGTCACTGCGAGTGTTCCGTAGTGCTGCCAGTATTGTATGTGTAGAGTGTTGAATACCCAGGTGGGCCAGGTACTACTACCACCAGTGGTACCTACTACAGTAGTAGCCTACTACTGTAGTAGTAGTAATAGTACTATAAAGGCACTGCGTGCAAGTACTGAGTAGGTATGGATGGAACAGTGTGACGGGAAAGTGCAGCGATGGAAGAAAATGAAAATGGGAAACTGCAGTTTCGTCACTTTTTGTGACGTGAGTTTATGTGGGGCAGCTTGAAGGCGACTCTCATTGCATTTCATCCATCTTCTTTCTTTTCATGACATGGCTACACTCGATGAATTCCATCTCTCGCTCTTTATCACTTTATTTATATACCTATGTACATGAAAACGTCTCACTCGTCTCCCTCGTAATCCAGACAACATTTGGGCTTCCTCCCTTATTCGGAGTCCTCGTCGTTGTCACCGTCCTCCTTCTCGTCAACCGCCAAGCCCAAGCAAGAGGCCATCTTGTAAAATATGTCAATGTTGTTAAACGTACCCGAAAAGGTCTCTTGGCAAGGGCCCCAGGCATAGACGGGGACGTCAGTGAGCGAGTGCACGCCCTGGGCTTGGTCGGTTGGCAGGGTGCCGTTGACAATGAAGCCACCAGCACCGTCTTCGGGGTTGGCGTAGTACTCGCCGCCCTCGCCGACCTCGACGGCGGGCGTGCGGGGGCCCTCGGCGTGCACCTTGTAGTTCTCGCGGTGGTCGGGCATGGCGACGACGCCGGCGGCGATGGCATACCGCGGCTCCCAGTCGTGGGGGAAGGCCGGGCCTGTGCTGTACTCGACCTTGTTGGGGTTCTGCTTGGTGTACTGCGAGTGACCGGATTGCTCGTAGACGCCAATGGCACGGCGCTTCTGCCTCTCGTCGTCCTGGGCCGAGATGTACTTGGTGTCGGCAGAGCCCCAGACGCTGCGGAAAAGTTGCCGTTAGTAAGAGGACATATCGTGCTTAACAGAGGGCGCAACTTACTCGAAGCCGTGGCCGTGGTCGGCAGAAACGACAACAAGAGTATCCTCACGGATGCCAAGCTTTTCCAGCTTAGCAATCGTGGTACGAATAGTGTCGTCGAGCTCGAGAAGATCACCTAGAGCACGGTCGTAGTCAAGAGCGTGCATCTGCTTGTCGACCGAGGCTGCCTCAACCATGAGGAAGAAGCCCTCATCGCCACCGCGGTTGTTGAGAATTTCAACGGCCTTGCCAGCCATGTCCTTGAGACCGGGAAGGTCAAGGGCGTCGCCGTCGCCGCCAGCCGGGTCGTTGCCGAGGCCCTCGAGGTTCTCACGGTAGATGTTGCGGTCGAGCCAGACGGGAAGGTTACCGGTGCAGAAGACACCAAGCGCCTTTTCGTTGGGGTCGGCGGAGAGGAGACTGGTGCGGTTGAGGCTGACGGTGTAGCCCTTCTTCTCAAACTCCTCGTAGTAGTCCTTGCCGTGGTACGAGTCCTCGCCGGGAATGAACTGATCGGCACCGCCGCCGAAGAAGACGTCGGGCCCGTGCTGGGGCGTCCAGCTGTAGTTGGTCATGCCGTTGAGGGCCTGGTCGATGAGAGGGCCGTACTCGCTGCGGAGGCGGGTGTGGCCCGTGAGGGCAATGGGCGTGGCGTCGCTCAGCGTGGCCGTCGAGACAGCTCCCCAAGCACCTTTCTAATACGGCTGTCAGGATATGAAAATGGTTGCAAGTATTCTCGTCATCACTTACACGAACGCGGCGGAAAACCTCGGCAATAGTCTCGACCTTGGGATCATCAAAGGGGTCCGCGGAGGAATCGGCATAAACACCCATGGCCTACGCAGTTTTCACAATTAGCCCCTTTCCCATGACCAACTTCTTCAACCTCTTTCCCTGAAGGGCTGTTTATTCTTTTTTCTCGCATCACTTACGTTAACAGTACTCTTGTGGCCAGTGTAAAGGGCCGAGGCAGAGTTGGCAGAGTCGGTGATGTAGCTGTCGATGGAGTGTGTCATCTGGTGACCAAGGACAGGAAACTCGTCCATCTTGAGGCGCGTCTGGTAGACACCATTGATACTCTTGTGTCCCAAGAGGCGGGCGGCGGTGATCTGTTATGGCAGGCATTAGCCATTAATGCCTCTCGATCGATGAAAGGACTCCGTGCGGAGAGTGTTATGTAATGTCTTACCATGTTGGTGGTCATGCCGTCGCCGATGAAGAAGATGACGTTCTTGGCCTTCTTCTCCTTGCTGACGTCGCGGACGGTCCACTCGGCCTTGGTCTCCTCGCCGTCGTAGTAGCGGAGAGTGACCTCGTACGTACCGGGCTCGTACAGCGCGAGCTTCCTGTACGCCTTGCTGGCGACATTGACAACGGAGGCCTTGCCCTCATCCTCGGCGAAGAGGTCCTCGTACCAGTCAAAAGTCCACTTCTCGAGCTCGGGCTCGTCGATGCCAAAAGCCTTGGCAAAGTCGCGCCCCTTGGTCCTGGACCTGTCCTCGTCTTCCTCATTCTCATCATCATCATGCTCCCGGTCATCATGATCATGGTGGCCGTCGTCCTTGCTCTTCTTCTTCCTGATGGTGACGGAGAAGTTTTCGTCGGGCTTGCCGCTGTTGAAGGCCTCGCTGCCGTTGACGGGCGCGTGGACCTCGACGCGCAGATCGAAAAGCTGACCGGGTAGGAAGGAGGCCTGGTCCGGAGGTAGGAGGCAGCCGAGGGTCGGGCAAGTTCCCAGTCGCTGATAAGTCTGGGCCGAAGCCAGGGCCGCGAGGCCGGCGACGGTGGTGAGCTTGGAAAGCATCCTTGGCTGTCCCTCTTATATCCCTTTGTCTCTAACTGTGATTGTCTTACTCGGGGTTGAAGACTAGACAGGGAAAGAGGAGGGAGAAGGGGGAAAGGGACGAAGGACGAAGAGAGATGAGAGTAGTGGACAAGGTCGATGACTATCGAGGAAGGGGGATTGGGCGCGCACTTATACGTTTGCGCGCAGTGAGCACACCCGCGTACGGCCATGCCGCACGCATACCTGATGGAGCTACTACTACTACTAGCACTTTCACATTTATAACCGGCTGCCGCAACTCTTTCCGACTAAACTCTTTTTCTTTGCGCAGATTCGGTAAGAGCAAACTCTCTCACCCTCCCTTGGCTCCGGAAACGGGAAGGGAGGGATGTATACTCCATACGGAGCATGCAAGAAAGCCCCATTGCCCTATCGGAAAACGGGCTCGAGGGGGGCGCTCGTCTCCACCAGGAGTGCGAGTCGGGATGCGGCGACGCGAGCACGTGGGATGGGAAAGGAAGAGGGAAGCCTGATGAAAAGGAAAAAAGCCGTGGTACCCTGAAAGGTAAGTGGTTCCTTTGCTCTACTACTACTACCAGTACTCCGTACTAATAGTTCGTTTGCTTCCTAGGACCTTGCTTGTTACGAAGTACTACTGTGTATCTATAGCACAGGGGAACGAAAGCTGGACCGTTGGTTTTCGCTTGGATATACTATACCCCATATTGCTGCCAGGGTTGGTAGTGGTAATAAGTAGTGTGGTTCCTGGCACTAACAACTTGGTCTAATAGAATCAAGCTTATATATTGGGTGTTTTCTCCCCCTTCCCCCCTCGTGGGGGAGTCGCCTTTTCTGATTGGTCAGATTGCTTTTGCCTGTACGCGCACGACGATGGGTTCCCAGCTCTCACTACGGGATACTATGTATGTATGTGCAATCGTGGTACGGAGTGTCTGGGCGGGATTTAAGCATGCAGGTTTTTCATGCTTGAAATTTCTTGTGGTACCTTGGAGTTTCTTTTTTCTTTTTTCTTTTTTTTGGTGGGCGGATCTCGTGCCATTTATTTACCCGCGCCCATCTATCTATCTATCTATCTATGGCTCAGCGGAACTATTCCCGACTGCTTTCATGTATGACGACCTCTTTTCTTTCCCCTTTTTTTCTTTCTTATTCTTCTCGGGGATTCGGTACGAGTTGTGTTGCGTTACATTGGACGATTCGCATTGTCCTCCAAGAAAAGGTTTCCGTTTTATACTACGTAGACTGAATAGTACGGAATACTGCTATTACTACTACTAAGTAGTACTTGGTACTGCTAGGGACGAGGAGGTGGTAGTGGCAGTGTTACTTGCACGCTTGTTTTGCCCGTCCGACGAACTCGTAGTGTCACCAACCTCCCCCTCCCCTAATAGGTTTTTCTTTTTCTTTTTCATGTTCACGCAATTATTATCAGCAGTATTGCACCTACAAGCGGAGTGACGATGGGAGTGGGATGATCACTATATCGTCACCACGTGTAACTGGGCTTTTTGTTTGAAAGGATACCGGGATGAGAGAAAGCCGAACTGTGGAGAGAGAGAGAGAGAAAAGGAACAAAAAGTGCCTGGTTCTAATATTTCATATCCATTACTTATTACCGCAATATCATTCTTTCTCCGCCTCTCCAGATACGTATCCTGCGATTCAGGAATTAGAAATGCGTGTTGAGGCATGGCTTGTGGTAGCAGCAGCAGCAGCAGCAGTGACAGTGACAGTGGTGATGATGATGGGGATGGCAGCAACGCCCTTATGCACATGTAATCCCGTTTCCAACCGAGTAGAACAATCCGTTACACTACCGCTATTACCACTACTACTCCTCCTTCTGCGTTAACCCATCGGTCTTCTCATCCCTCTTCCCCTCGTCGCCGTCCGACGCAGCAGCAGCCTCGTCGACGGCGGCGACCCCGTTGATGCCGGCCTGCCACGCCGGCCGGTTCGACCTGGCGTTGCCCTCCCCGCTCTTGAAGTGGTAACCCCTCGCGCGCGGCCTCTCCCCCGTCCCCGCCGGCAGGTCCGCCTCGTACGCCCCCGCGAAGCGGAGCCTCGCCTCCTCGAGCGCCGCCGGCCCGCCCGCCGCCAGGGCCATCCGCACGGCGGCGAGGAAGGCCGCCATGACGTGGTGGTTGTGCACCTGCAGCAGCGTCCAGCCGAGCATCTCCTTGGCGTGGAGGAGGTGGTTGACAAAGGCCCGGTGGTGGGCGGTGCAGGTGTAACAGGGGCAGCCGGGCACCATGGACTCGACCCGGTCCTTGTTCCTCTCGTCCCACATGTCCTCGCCCAGGGGAAGCGGCTGTTGTTGTTGTTGTTGCTGCTGTTGCTCGTCGTGCTGCCCAGGCGCGGGCAGGGAAAACGTCAGCGCCACGCCCGCGTCGGAGGCGTTGTTGACGAGGGGCGTGAGCACCATGTCCGCCCCCAGCGACACCTGGCGCAGGATCTCGTGCGGCGTCGGCGGGGAGTCGAGCGAGAGCCTGGGCAGGTGACCCAGGGCGGCGTGGCCGGCCAGGTCGGGCAGCAGATCCGCGCCGTACACCGCCAGCCCCTTTATCCTCCTCCCCCTGCCGCCCGCGGAGCCGTCGCTGTCGCCGTCGCCAACGAGGTCGGCGAGGTAGTCGAGGTAGTTCCGCTGCGCGGCGTACGGGACGGGCGGGACGGGAGCGAAGAGGCTCGCGGCCGCCGCCTCGCGCTGGTTGCCGTGCTCCGGCTTCGCCGCGGACAGGGCGAGGAACTCCTCCAGCCAGTCCTCGGTGTGCGTCATCATCCGGTCGAGCCTCTTGGCCGACAGGGACGACGGTTTGCCGGGGGGCAGGTCGGCGAGGGGCACGACGACGTCGGCCTGCAGCGCGTCCGTCCACGAGGCGTACTCAGCCACGGTCACGCGCCGGAACCCCATCGAGGTGAAGACGAAGGCGTGCTTGGACGTGTTGCCCGACGGGGCCTCGACGGGCGGGCACCTCCGCGGCGCCAGTATCACGGCGGTGTCCCGGGGGAACGCGGTGAATGCGTGTAGCCGGCTGCCCTCGAGCCCGCCGGCAGGCATGCTGATCATGGGAGGTTCCTTTTTCTCGACGACTTCACACACACACACACGGAGACACAAGAGTTCTGTATATTAGCATATTTCCGGGAATGAGTTTGGAGAGGAAACAAGAATAACAATATAAAGAAGAATAAAAAAGCAAAAAAAAAAAAACAAAAAAAAAAAAAAGAAGAAGAAGAAGAAGAAGAAGAAAAAGGGAGTGCTGCCGTTGATTCACACTTTGACGTACAGTCTTCCAGGGCCATGTAGGCCGAGTCCAGCTTCGTGTACCGGGTTACATTGTCGGATGTGACGTGGGGGATGACACCCCTCGACGCAAAGGCCGTGTAGCTCGGCGTCTGGATGGGTTTCCGGTTCGGCACCTCGAGGCACCCGAGCCTGGCCACGGGCCCCGCGGCCGCCGCTCCCTCTGCGGCCCTGGGACTCAGGACCCTGAATATGCTGCGTGACGCCATGGCTGTGCCGTTGGGGGTATCCGAGCTCGTCATGTCGGCATTTCTCGCCTTGAGGCCGGCAAACCGATTCGTCGGCGGAGGGGGGCACACGGTGCTTCTTTTCTTGTGCTTGCAATCTTGACTTCTTCACACAGGGAGTACAGTCTGTTGTGGGGAGGATTAATAAGTAGAAAGGCTAGATGAGTCTGAGTGCCGTCCTCGAGCTGTGAGTATTTTCTTTCTTTTGTTTTGGCTGCTTGGGGAAACGCCGTGTTTCGTTATTCACCCTCAGGTCAACTCGTACGTCAAATTCTCATACGAAGCCCTCCTCAAAATGGCAAACAAGCCAACCCAGTTAGGTAGTAGCAGTAGTTAGGTGTACTCCGTACCGTGTTCTTTTCGCGCACTGTATCGCAAACTGTGCCATTGTCCCGCGGAAGCTGCGCTCGAGTCATGTTCGCCCATAAAAGAAACCCGAAGATCGTCGACAGCCCCGCAGGAGTAGCTGCGGGGTCAAAGCCCGGCTGTGGTGGAGGAGTATATGGGCAGGAGAATTTCTAGGTGCATCTGCGGGACTACTAACTTTACTGTGCTAACTGCTTAATCTAAATAGTACATAGCTTAATTGGAACGGAGCCGAGTTAAATGTCATCTGCCTCATGGTCAATAGATACTCTTACCTAACAGGGACATGCATTCTCAGCTGAGATGATATATACATAATCCGCTCAGAGTACTCCGTACAAATGATGCGCATGAGCCAGGAACTGCAACAGCCAAGGGTGTTGCGGCCACTGCAAGCTTGGATGAAATAGCCTCACTCAAACACCCTCCCCCTGCACTATATCGGGGTATTGCGATGCTGGTCTCAATACGAGGCTGCGAGGGATAAAGAGTTTTCGGAGCCTTGGAGTGGTGGGGTTTGCAAAATTATCAGATGCATCAGATAAGATGGATCTTATCTGATCCGCTCCCAATGCCCAATCACGGCCTCCATCACGGCCTCCGTCACCCACCACATCACCCACTACCAGCATCCACTACCAGCATCCACCCCGCCCGGACGCCTCTCCCATTCCGTCCTCGGCATGGGCCTTTTGCGAGAACCTCGCGATGTAATGGTGTCATCAACGTTGCTTCGTGCAGTCTCTTTGTAGAAGGTGATGCAACGTTTTTACGATCTAAAGCCGTCTCGGCCTCGGAGCTTTGAAGGTAGTGGTCTGAGGTTTTGACCCCCTGATGAGCATGAGGAAGGGGAGGGGCTGCTGGAACCACCGCAGCTCCTTGGAGCTAGAGGGGTATATGACGAGAGAAGGTGCCCTACCACTGGGAGAAATCCCGTCATTATCCATTTACTTCTTTATTCCATCTTCCCTTTTCCTAGTCTCATCCTGTTCTGCCACTGTTCGATTCCAAGCGTATTTGCATAATGGCGGATTCACAAGCACCCACTCTCAAGGAGCTCTCAGCCAAGATCTCGGAGCTGTCCGAGAGCTTCACGGCCTACCTCAGTGAGAACAAGATCCCAGCTCCCACATTTGCTGCCGACAGTGTCACCAGCTATGATGGGTTGAATGCTGAAATGTTTGTCACACGTCAGCTGTTGCTTGACAAACTGATGGACATGTACTACCTCGTCTCCGGACCTAGTGAGAGTGTCTTCAACTACGTTCACAACGTAAGTGATTTTCTTTGTGTCAACCGTTTTGTGACGTCGTATTGACACTGTTTTATCAGTGCATGCCCGACGTAGCCGCCCTCGGTATCCTCAACCACTTCGACTTTTGGTCTGCCGTCCCTCTCGACGGCACAGCCACATATGCCTCCATCGCCAAAAAGGTTGACCTTCCCGAGGAGGTTGTCCAGCGCGTGGTCGAGCACGCCAAGACTCTGCGAATCTTTGCCGACTCAACCACCGATGCCGGCAAGATTCAGCACTCGTCGCGTTCCGCAGCTCTAGCCAAGCAGGCCGGTCTGCGCGCCCTCGTCTCCACCATCCTCGATGACGCGGGTCCGCCCATGACCGTCATGCCCCATGCTCTGGAAAAGTTCAACCGTGGACAGGAGACGCTGCCGCAGGATATGAGCAAGACCGCCTTCAACCTGTTCCACGGAGGTAAATACGCCAACTCCTGGGAGTATATCGAGAATGACGGCGAGGGCGAGCGAAAGGGTTGGAGATCGAGGAACTTTACCACCTTTATGAACTACCTCAAGGAGATTTTCCGTCTGGACGGAATTGTTGAGGGAGCCTACGACTGGAAGGCTGCGGGCAAGGTCAAGGTCGTCGATGTAAGTGCCCCTTCCTTCGCTATAGCCATCTGACATGAGATGAGTTGCTAATCAGGTAAACTCGACAGCTTGGTGGCTCGGCCGGTCATGATTCCTTCGTCTTGGCCAAGAAGTTCCCCGAAATGGACATCACCGTTGAGGATCTGCCCAAGGTCGAGTCCGTCTTCAAGGCCAACGTGCCCGATGATCTGAGCTCGCGTGTCCGCTTCGTGGCCCACGACTTCTTCCAACCGCAGCCCGTCGAGGCTGATATCTACATGATCAAGCTTATCCTGCACGACTGGCCCGATAATGAGTGCGTTCGCATCCTCCAAGGTCTCCGCCCCGCCCTTAGGCCCGGCGCCAAGGTACTCTTCATCGACTACGTGGGCAAGCAGGACACGGTCGAGGAGAAGAAGCCCGGGGATGAGAGCTCCTCGCTACCCAGGTCGATCCAGCAGATGGGCACGTCGACAGATCTGAGAATGATGGCTTTGTTCAGCGCCAAGGAGAGGGCGCCCAAGGAGTGGAAGGCTCTGTTCAAGGCGGCGGACGAGAGATTCAACGTCACACGCTTCGAGGCCAACCCGCTGTCGTTCTTTGTCGTCATCGAAGCAGTATGGCAGGGTTAGAGTATTTGCGGAAACTCAGAGATGGGAATTGTGAAGAAAACGCGAGAAAAGGAAAAAGCTGACCGATGTTACTTGCGGCAGGAGTCAAAGTGCATACGTCGTGTTGTATTATAGTGATGAGAATGGACCTATTTAGCTATTACTACGGTTTACTACCTACCCAAACACGCTAAAGCTACAGGGACTTGAACCCATCTTCAGTCGAGAGCCAATCGCATCATACGGCTAATGGCCGTTTTAAGCATGGTCATTCCAGAGGGCATGTCGGAAACAGTGCAGCCAATACACCTCAATTTACTATGTGAATAATCTTGATATTTTCCGACCCTATCTCTTTACCAGCGTTTCTTTCACTGTATATAACTACTGCTGGTACGGAGTGCAATATCGAATACGATTAACCTTCACTCACCTGCATCACCGTGCTGCACGATCTACATACATGCTCCGTACAAGTCTGCCGACAAACCCGCTTCCCTCCCCACACCCACGCCAATCAGCCAACACCGAAACTACAGGGTCTGGTCTGAGGGTCCAGTGGGTTCCCTCAGCGGCTTCAGCCTCAGATCCCTCCCAAAAGAACCGGAGATTCTGCTTACCCCCGGTTCCATCCCGACTATCCCAATCCATCTTTCGCTCATCCTTCTTCTCTGCTTGTCTGTCATCTTATTTCTCTCGTCATGGTTCAGTCGGATGATGATGAAAACCAGCCCCTCATGACCGACTCCGAGCGCCGCGAAGGAGGCGTGCCTGCTGACGACGCTCCAGCCGGGCATTCCTCGACCTCCGACAGTAGCAGTGGTCCTAGGAAGAACAATGACACGACGACGACGACGGCGGTGACCGATCCTGGCCATCCGGATGCGCCACTCCCTTCTTCATCCGATGGCAATTCCTCCTCGTCCCCGCGACGCGGTACTCTGGATATTGAAGAATCAGGGAGCGGAACATCGACACCGCGGTTCATGCACGAACAAAACCCAAAGCATTCGCGCTGGATTCCGTATCCTCTCCGCCGCATTGGCAAAGCCATTGCCAAGTGGACAAAGGGTCCCTCGAACCCGACGCCATATCATATAACGCCTCTCTTCCCGCCGATACAAGAAGCTCCGCTAGTACTCGTGAATAGGCTGTTGCCTAAGAAGAAACACCGCTATTGGCTCGTCTTTCTTTATTTCAGCGTCTGGCTCATCGCCTTCGTGTTAGTCAAGAGGCAGGGCGAGCTGTCGTCCGAGATTGCGGGATGGGGTCAACCACAAACAATTGGCTGTGGACAAACGTGGTTCGGGAAGGGTAACTCCTGTGGCGTGGACGGCAACGATTGCCGCCCGTTTAACGATACTGGATTTGCCTTTCGGTGCCCGGCAAACTGTGAAAGTTACCACGTCCTTAACCCTCGGGCCGTGGGAACTCAGGAGATTATTTACCGGCCTTTCATCATCGGCGGGCCCACTGCGGATGAGGAGCCTACGTATCGCGGGGACTCTTTCATCTGTGGTGCTGCCATTCATGCCGGTATCATCTCGAATTCCGGAGGCGGCTGTGGCGTTGTCGAGTTAGTGGGTGAACAGGACAGCTTTGCCAGCTCGACACGGAATGGCATTGAGAGCGTGGGGTTTGATTCGTGGTTTCCCCAATCTTTCCGGTTCCAGCAAGATGTCAAGTGCGCAGCCCGTGACTCGCGATGGTCCCTACTTGCGATATCAGCCGTCTTCACAGGCGTCCTAGCTCTCTTTACCGCGATACCTGCCCTATTCTTCTTCCCGACGTTTGTGGGCATTTTCTGGACCGTGGGGATGGCGACGGATCCTCCTTCCGACGACCCTGCGGCTGAGCTCTTCTCTCTAGTACTTGGGCGCTTCCTACCCGCCATGTTCTGCGCGTGGGTCATGTACGACAAGATGGGCGTTCGGAGGACCTTGTTTCATCTCACAGCGCAGTTCGAGAAGGCAATACTATGGTTGGGGCCTTGCTGGGTCGGCGCGTTGGATAACTACACGCTCAGCTTCATCCCAATCCAGCGGCTGAATGCACATGATTTGCAGCAGCAGCCAGGTGCCAAGGGCGCATTGGCCGCCATCATCATCGTGCTATTCGTCGTCATTGTGTCTCAAATTTGGTTCTTCCGCCAAGAGGGTCGGTTGTGCAAGATACTTCAACTGTACGGCTTGCTCATCCTTGCAATTCTCATCAGCTTGACGCTGCCGGGCTTGAACCTGCGCATCCACCACTACTTCCTCGCCTTGCTCCTCCTCCCCGCAACTGGCATGCAGACAAGACCGTCGCTGGTATACCAGGGCCTGCTCATTGGCCTGTTCATCAACGGCATCGCCCGGTGGGGCTTTGACCCGATACTGCAGACCTCAGCGGCGCTGCAGGGCGATGCGACCAAGGGGACGCGTCTCCCGGAGCTGACCGATATTTTACCCCGTGGTGCGTCCAATATTACGTTTGCCTGGGAGGCGGCCGACGTGCGCAGCCTCGACGGAATCAGCATCCTGGTCAACGACGTAGAGCGGTACAGGAGTTACTTTGCCGACGGAGACTTTACGTGGACGTGGGCGAGGGACAGCGATCACGAGGGGTTACCAGAGTACTTTAGGTTTGGGTACATGATGGGTAGACAGGTGGGCGATTATACCAAGGCTGGTACTTGGACGGGTGACGGGGAGTGGGTGGCGATGGAGGCAGGACCGTCGAAGCTGTGAGGGAAAGATTGATTGGATATACACACACACATATATATATATATATACCTGCGGCATCTATAGGGACCTAGACTTATTTCCTGGCAACGTATCAGCGCTCATTTACAACGTTAACGTTGCCTTCAGCATGAGTCGACCATGACCTTTGATATGGCAATTCACGCTCCTGGAGCAGACTCGTCTAGGACACTCAATATTTTACCCATCTCTACATCATCCAGAGACTCCGCGGCAACATGCTCGCCCGTGGCAAGACAAGCTGTATGAAACCACACGGCGTCCCCACCAAACCGGCCCAGCCTTTCGATCGCGGCGCCGACGTTGCCGGCGCGCACGCCCCCTCCCACAATGGTCTGCAGCCTGCCGTCGGCCAGCGCGATCAGCTCCTCCAGCCGGTCAAGGTGCTCGCCGTGGGAGCCGACGCCGCCAGAGGTCAGCAAGGCCCGGAAGCCACAGGCGACGAGGCTATCAAGGGCCTCCGCGTGCGACGGACCTGCAGCCAAAACGTCAAAGGCCCGGTGGAAGACGCAGGGGTAGGGCGCGGCCAGCTTGACCAGCTCGGCGCACCTGTCCACGTCAACCCTGATGCCGCCATCACGACTGTCCTCGAGGATGCCAAAAACGAAGCCGTCGCCACGCGCCTGGTCCAGCACGCCGGCCTCCTTGATCTCCCTCAGCGAGCGCTTCATGATGCCAAACTCGTCGTCGCTGTACACGAAATCAGGCCCGGATCCGGGTTGCACCCCGACAGGGCGGATCATGACCCTCACGGGGATCTTGAGGCCGGCGGAGGGGGAGGCGAGGGTGGTGAGCTCGGAGAGGGGAGGGGTGAGGCCGCCGTCGGGGTAGGATCCAGGGGCGTTGAGCTCGACGCGGCTGGCGCCGTTGCGCTGGGCCTGGAGGGCCGACGAGGCGGAGAAGACGGCTACTTCGAGGGGGTGCTTGGGCGGCATGGCGGGACGTGGATGCAACTACAAGTAGGGATGCTCAAGGTTGCTTCAGCTAAGTACGTGGAGGTCATGCTGGAGTATACTTTGAGTGGTGGCGCGGATTTTGGAGTAACTGTCCGCTGCTGGTAGCCGGGTGGAGGGGCAGGCAGAGAGAGAGCTCCATTGCAACGTCCAACCTTGACCACTATTTGCGCCAACAGGTTGACGAGTACGGCCGAGTGTCACAGGTATCCCGTTGAACAAGAAGACGTTTTACGGGAATATTTAGTTACCTAGGTGACTAAAAGCATCATAGTGGAGTCTCAATGGATAAGTGTGATGTTATGCCGAAGCTTCGTGAAACTCTTATCCTTGGATCAAGGAATTTGCCTGGCGAAAAAGTTCAAATCCAAACCCCCTCCGAATTACACAATTCGTCCCACTCTTTGGCTCAGTTGCTGGGGTTATGAAAGTCAGGGACGAAATAAGTAGACACACACGAAAAGCAAAGCGTGAAAAAAAAAATTCAAAAAGCTCAAACCAAAATGATTTTTTTCTTTCTTTTCTCATTGGGAAAGCCGCATCGCATCCCACCCCGATACAGGGTTTTTTTTTTCTCTGTTGCCCCTCCAAAGGCGTGCATGCATCGTCGCGCGCGACTTGCCCCAATTGCCCCTCCCAAGGGTCCCTCTCTGCAACTTGGAGGGGTGACGGAGGGGGGGTTCCCCCACATTGCTAAGCCTTTAATGGGATGAAATGACATTAACCCCACAGCATTTTCCCCAATCACAGGTGCTGATTTTCACCGCCCATGACGCTTTTTTCTTTTTTTTTTTTGGGTTGCGACGAATTGGCTAGGGAAAAAAAAAAGTAGCAAACCACCAGAGAGAGAGGTTAAACCAAGAAAGAGAAGGGGAAAAAATTCGCAAAACACCCCTCCCCCCCCCCCGGCTGAGCGCACTGCGCTGGCGCATTTACCCAAAATTTTGGCAAGAGTGGAGGGAAGAAATAGTAAAAAGACCCGAGGAGAAAGAGAGAATTTTTTTCTTAGTGCGCTTGCCTTTGCGCCTGGGTGAGGCGATTAGATAAAGGGAGAAAAGAAAAAAGGGACCAGTGTCTTCCATTGTAAAGCAGAAGAGAAGAAAAAAACCCAAATATCACGTATAAAAACCTTGTTGCCTGCCCTGCTCTTGACACATATTCTCTCGGTTGTGAATTTTCTTCCTTCTTTCCTCCTCTTTCTTCCCTCTCTCATTTACTTTTCATCCTTGCTACCTACAACCCAACACCATCTTTTCTCGTAACCTTATCTATTCACTTAGACATTATACACAATGGCTTCCGAAGAGGAGAAGAAGGCTACCCTCGCCTACGAGCACCTCGAGGCTCTCGAGGATGAGTCTGAGGACATTGAGCTTGAGCTCCGTAAGTTTTTCTTTTCTTTTCGACCTCGTTGCGAATACATCTTTTCGACTACAGTTTACTGACCAGCGAGTTGCTCTTTTGCCTTCACAGTCCGTCACCAGTACAAGATCTCCAAGGAGCACTACGCCAAGCGCGAGAAGGTGGTCGCCGAGATCCCCCAGTTCTGGGGCCAGGTCCTCGAGGCGGCTCCCCCGGACATCGACGAGTACATCCAGCCCACCGACGCGGCTCTCCTCGCCGGCCACCTGACCAACATCAGCGTGGACCGCTTCGAGCTCCCCGACGGCGACCCGCGCAGCATCGCCGTCAAGTTCGAGTTCAGCGAGAACGAGCACTTCACCAACAAGGTCCTGGAGAAGAAGTTCTACTGGCGCCGCGCCAAGGACACCTGGGAGGGCCACATCAGCACCCCCACCAAGATCGACTGGAAGGGCGCCGACAAGGACCTGACCAACGGCATGCTCGACCTGGCCATCCGCGTCCACGAGGACGAGGCCCGCGGCACCAAGCCCGAGGAGCAGACCGAGGCCAAGAAGGAGCTCAAGGCCAAGATGGAGTCTACGGGCATCGATGGCCTCTCCTTCTTCGCCTTCTTCGGCTTCCGCGGCCGTCAGATCTCTGACGAGGAGCACGCCGAGGCTACCAAGATCGAGAACGAGAGGCGCCAGCGCCGCAAGGAGGGCAAGAAGGTCGAGGAAGACGACGACATGGATGAGGATGAGGACGAGAACGACGAGTACGAGTGGGAGATCTTCCCCACCGCCGACGACCTCGCCGTCACCATCGCTGAGGAGCTCTACCCTAACGCCATCAAGTACTTCTGTAAGTTGCCGCCGCCCACTGTCTCCTAAATTCCTCACTGCCTCCACAAGTGCAAAAGGAAAAAGGATGAACCCAGAAGAAGGACCAGTGCTAACAGTAATCTACAGTGACTGCGCAGGAGCAGGATGCCCTCAGCGACCTCGACTTCGAGGACGATGACGAGGATGAGTCCGACGAGGAGATGGGCGGCAGCGATGAGCCCAACAAGAAGAAGCGCAAGGCTTAAAGCTTTTCGCTTCATCTGACCTCCAAAAAGGACAACCAGTTGACGACCCGAGGCGTTCCCCTTCAAGGAGGAGGGGGATTCCCTCAGGAATGACTCTTTACGATGAATGGCTTCGTTTTTCTCTGATCTTTTTCCTTTTTCCTTTTTTAACGGCAATGAACTATGTGGAGGGCAAAGAAAAAGTTTGGTCTTTTATTTATTCCTTTTGTTCACAACGACTCGGGGGAGTGCAGCGATTTAGAGTACTATATCCAACTACTTAGGGAAAGCTTTGAAGCAGGGGCTTTTGGGCACTCAAGAGACATACAACATGTCCTCCAGTATAGAGAGAAATAAAATTTTTCACCGATACTTATGATGGCTGTTTGGTGTTTCCCGTCACTACGTAAGGTAGGACTTGTTCTCGCGGTACTAGTAATTGTCCCTCCTTTTATACAATTTATTGTTAAATATACTGCTAGCTAGTAGTAATTCAGAAATGCTCGAGGCCGGGTTTGTGCTATCGGAAATACGAATATCGAATAGCATTTCCGACTTCTCTATTTAGTGAATTAAGGATACGGAGATGGGCTACCGGGTATGGCGAGATGGCTTTTCGGAATTAGAAGCCAGAGGCGGAGGATGAAGCGAGCGCGACGTGCTGCTATAAAAAAAAAAGGAAAAAAAAAGTGACTTGTGTGTTACGCTGGATTGATGGAACGGCACAGCATATAATGCGATAAGTAAAAGTAGATAAATGGTAAAGAAAATCATCATTAATCCGATTCGCTCATCGCGGAGGCTGTGAACCGGATTTTTTTTCTTTCCTTCTTTAGTCACCAATCATTACGATTGGAAGCTTTGCCGGAGTATTTCGCACTTCGGACAAATTCCAACGACCGGGGAAAGATCCACCCACACCCCTACTTATGTACACGTACTTAGCCTTACACACGCAAACACACACACACGTAGTATACGGTGGTACCAAGCCCAGAGCGTCACATCATGACCTCTCTGTTCCGTCATAGCTGCAAAAATAGCCTACAAATGAAATCCGGGGTAAAATGCGTAATAAGCATCCAAAACAAAACAAAAAAGGACGGGCTTTCTACCCTGCCGACTGACCGGCTCTTTCGCTCGCCATTTCCCCTTCCACTTCTTTTTACTCCCCTCTTTCCCAACCCCTTGCTTGTCTCACACCTTTCTCGCTGTTTTCGTACTCGAAGCGGGAAAGCTTCTGGACTTTGTGACACTAAATCATACTGCTAGTACTCTCAGCTCGCCCCCCGTTTCCTAATGGCATCTCGATGATTGGAGCGAGAATGACTTGAACGAGAAGAAAAACACTGGGGATATTCTCGTCCTCGCTGCTGTCTCCTTCGTCTCCTTCCTTTTCAATTTGTCAGCCTTGAATACCCCGACCTTTTCAATTTCGCGGCGTTCCGCTCGTGAACCGAGGAAGTTCGCTAGGAACCCGGGATAACCTTTTGAAGAACCAGGAGTCGAGGCCTCAAAGGCTAAACTTTCGTTCGTGGTGTACCAAAGGGGGGGAAGAGAACCAGGGTCTGTCTCTGTGTGGGTACGAAGTAGTAGTGGTGGTCTCACAAGTTGTAAGTCTCACTGCGTCACCGGAAAAAACAGCAGAAACACGTGTATGTGTATATGTATATATAAGTCCTCGACGTCGAGGGCTTCCCCTTCCAGTCAGGTCGAATGAGGTCGAGCAGCATGAGATTGCATCTCTCACAAGCACACAGACTCAAGACGCCTCCATCTGCCAGACAGCAACTGCTACCAAAACCATCTCGATACTATTGCCGAGCAATCGCACCGTCCCTTCAAGCTACACGCACCATGGCCACCGCGTACAAAGTCAAGGTCTCGGCCTCGGACACTGGCCTGCTCAAGTTCAAGCAGGACGAGGCCACGGCGCAAAAGGTCTCTGACCTCCTCCAGCAGGATCTCGAAGTCAGTATAGCCGAGCCCCTTCACAGAAGCATCATCACTCCCCATTTCCTGTCTCCCAGTTACAGGTACTGATAGATCGTATTTAGAGACACCACGTCTTCTTCAACGCTTCGGGTTTCCACGACCACGTAAGTCAGAGAGCCCCTCAAGTAGAAGAGAGGAGATCTCGCTGACTCGACCAAAGATTGTTCATCAGCTCCTGACCCTCTACGGCACTGGCGCCTCCGCGCAGCATCTCCAGAAGGCCTACGACGACAACTCGTCGTACATGAAGCCCGCCCAGGCGACGCACGACTCCGTCCTCGAGGAGCTGCGCGCCGGCTGGCACGAGGCCGCGCCCAAGTACCTCGGCAAGGGCAACCACTACCCCGACTTCCTGGCCTTTTTCCAGCGCGAGATCGAGACCCGGGGCTTCGAGGAGGTGCTGCTCGAGTACGTCTTCAAGGGCGACGAGGTGGCCGAGTCTGTCTACGCTCGGCTCTTCGCCGGTAAGTCATCTCCCTGGAGCCTCTTTACGCACGAGAAAAAGAAAAGCTTCCTTCGTACCTCTCTTCTTTTGTGCAAAAGAAAAATGGGGAAAGGAGGAACTGTCTAACATGTTATAGGCATCCTCCACCCGATTATCCAGCTCCTGTTTGGTCTCGAGTGGTCCCAGCCCGCCATCATCGCCTCCGCCCTGGCCCAGACCTGCGTTCACAAAGATAACCTCAGGGACTTCCTCACCAAGGCCGAGACTCTGGCCCGCGCCGACGAAGGCAACCAGCCGCCCGCCGCCGCTTCCTCCCCGACCATGCTCTCCCTGTACGAGGAGCTGCGCCTGCCGGAGAACGAGAAGCTGGCCCGCAGCGCCCGCTTCACCGACGAGCTGCACATCTCGGGCGGCGTCTTCGCCCGCGCGTACGAGGAGGCGGCGCGGTTCGCCTCCAGGATCAGGGTCGACGAGGCCGCGCTGGAGGAGAGGACAGCGGAGATGGTGCACGCGAGCGCGCTCGTCGCGGCCGCGGCGGCTTGGAAGCCTCCCCACGAGCCCAAGTACGACTTTTTCCTCATGTGAGCTCTCCCTTTCCTTACTTCCCCCCATCCTCAACCCCCCTTTTTTCTTCCTCTAGTGAGAAAGCCTCGAGTTATCGGCTAACACGCAGCTTCGCCTCGCAGCCACCATCTCACTTCCGCCCCCGTCTTCCTGACTTTCAACAAGTACCCCTGGCTCCCCCAGTCCTCCAAGGCCCGCCTCTTGGAGTGGAAGCTCCGCCTCGACGCCATCGAGTACATCGCCCGCGGCTGCCCCGCCCTCGACGCCTCCATCCTGTCCGCCTACGTCCCCCGCGACGACTCGCAGCGGCAGGACGGCGCGCAGCGGCCCGAGGTGTCGGACCCAGAGGACCTCTTACCCCGGGTGCACGGCATGCACGACGACGGGCACATCGTCAAGGTCGCGCGCTCGCTGCTCATCGCACGGGAGGCGTCGAGGGGCTACGAGGATAAGGCGTGGCACGTCATCAAGGAGGGCGACTACGCGAGGATGATGCACATGCTCCTCGACGGCGCTACCGGTAGTGGAGGCGTGTGGGTCAGGTCCGCGGGCTTCGACGAGGCGTGGAAGGATATTCCCAACATTACCTGGAAGGTACGCCTTTGAAAAAGCTGAACCTCTTTGGAGGGTTAGTTAGGAAAAGGAAACAAGAAACTTGTTGTTGTAAATGCTTTTTTTTTTGTTATGTACTCTCTGTATGGTATCGTTGAATATAATGGAGACCTGTGTAAAAAGAAAAAGAAAAAAAGAAGCCATCACTCTAGTCCAATCCACTCATCATCGTCATCACCACCGGATCCGTCCGCGAGGTCCTCCCCTTCCATACCCATGACGATATCCATCTCCCGACTCTTGGCCGACGCCAGGGCGGCGGCAGCATTCTTCTCCCTCGCGGTGTCCTTCTCGGCCTGGCCGAGGAGGTAGTCCACCATGTAGACGTTCTCGTCGGCGAGGCGGCGGATCTCGTCCCGCATGCGGGACACGGCGCGGGCCACGACGCGCAGCTCGACGTCCATCTTGGCCCGGTTGGCGCGGAGCCAGGCGCCGTGCGCGTCGACGAGGGCCTTGATCCACAGCAGGCAGAACTCGACGTGGGGCGAGTCCTCGGTGCGGGCGGCGACGAAGCGCAGCAGGCGGGCGACGTAGACCCTGGGCGTGCCGGCGACGACGAGGGCCACGTCGGCGGGGGGAACGGCCTGGAACACGCGCCTGATGAGGCCGGCCTCGTTGAGCCGGAAGGCCATGACCAGGGCCTTGAGGTAGTCCCTCTCCGTCTCCAGCACGGCCAGCGTGGATGCCGGCGTGATCTCCATGTTGAGGTCGAAGGGGTCGAACTGCAGCGCGTTGTCCAGGCTGTAGATGAGCAGGCCCTCGGTGGAGGCGGCGCAGAAGGCCGTGCCCGTGGGGGAGAAGCCGAGGCTGGTGACCCTGACGTCGGCCCGCTTCCTCCTGGCCGACGGGTCGCCGCCGCGCTTGGAACCCGGAAGGGTCGGGTCCCTCCGGTTCTCGGGATCGGAGGCGTCGTCGCTGTCGAGCTCGCCGCTGGGGCCCGCCTCGGTGAGCAGCCGGCTGTTGAGGAACTCCTGCGTCCCGGAGAGCGAAAGGTTCACGCTGACGGTGAACTTCTTGAGGAGTACCATGGTGCTCACCGAGTACAGGCAGATGTACTTGCTGTTCCCGCCCGCCAGCAGGCAGCTGCCGTCCGTGCTGTAGCGGATGCTGTTGAAGGCCTTTGTGCCCGAGACGTTGGCCGCCGTCCTGCGGTCCGACATCTTGCGCCCGCCCGAGACGTCTCGCCTGCCGTCCAGACCGGCGACCTGCTCCGCCTCGGAGATGGACCAAAAGGTCAGCTGGCCGTCGAGGGTCGATACGGCTAGTTGCAGCGAGTCGGGCCGTACGGCAATGTCCAGAACATCTGCTTGCAACTGCAGAGGCTCCGATGTCTGTGTTCGGTTGAAGATGGACCAGATGCGGGCTGTGCGATCCCAACTACCGCTCAGTAACGAATCACCGTTGGGCGTGAAGGCGAGAGAAGATACGGGCCCTTCGTGGCCCGATAGCTGATCGAGGAGTTGCCCCGTTTGCACGGACCAGATATGGATATCAAACGAGTCCAGAGAGCCAGCCGCCACAACTTCGCCGCTGGGGTCCACGGCCATACATGAGAATGATAACCTCATAGGCGCCGTGAACGTGCGGAAGTTGCGGTATCTGATGAGATCCCATGCTCGTATAGAGCCGTCAAGACTGGATGTGAACAGAACGTTGCCCTTCTTGGCGAACTCGCATGCCGTGACACCGCTGGTGTGCTCCGTAAACGTCACTATGCAGAAGCCAGACTCGATATCCCAGACCTTGATCTTGCCGTCGTCGGCGGTGGTGATGATGCGCTGCCCGTCGGGCGAGTACGCGAGCGAGTTCATCGAGTCGAAGTGACCTTGCTGCTTGAGGATGTACGACTCCGACTGCCACTCCCAGACCAACAGCTGTCCCAGCTTGGATGCGCCAAAGGCGAGCCACTCTCCGCTCTTGTTGATGGTGACGAAATCGATGTCGTTTTGGGAGATGCTGAGTTTGTGGATGTTATTGAAGTCGGGCATCTCGTATAACCCAAACAGCCCGTTGGAGAAGCCCGCGACGAGCAGATTTGTTTCCGGATGGAACGCCGCGCAACGGACATGCGCGCTTCCCTGCATAAAGTAGTGCCTTTCCACAATCCTCCATCGCATGTCCGACTCGTCATCATCGTCCTGCATCTCGTCCTCCGTGACGCGGTTCTTTGGTCTCACGTAGCGCCAGTCGAAAACTGCACCATCTTTGCTGACCGTGTATAGATTCTCCTGATCCTCAGAAAACCATGCGCCAATCACACCCTGCTTGTGCCCAGCAAGTACCGTGGGCCGGAAGCCCTCTTCGGGATCCAAGCTCCATATGCGCGCTGTGAGATCCTTGGACGCTGTCAAGAAGAATCTCGAGTCGCTCGACCATTGGATGTGCCGCACGTCATCAAAATGCCCGGTGTGAGAGTGGTGCTTGACAAACGGCGCAAACTCCAGTTCGCCCTCCGTGTTCGTATCCGGCGTCGAGGGAACGTGCCAGACCTCCGTCTTGCGCCCGAGCCCGACGGCGAAGTGGCGTCCCGACGGCGAAAAGGCGAGAGCTGTGACTGACGACTTGAAGGAGAAGTGGTAGATGGATATCCGGCGAGGAACGTTTGTGAGGATCGCGTGGCCATCCTCGTCGACTGTGAGGAGAAGGTTTCCGCGGGGTGTAAGTCCGATGCGGGAGATGTTTTTTCGGTGGGCAAATGGTAACGTATGTGACTTGTTGCTTTTAGGGAGTCAGATAGAGCGTCCGAACCATACAGCGTGCGATTGACTTACTCTACCAAGTTGAAGACGGTCACTCGGTTGCCGACGGGGGAGAAGAGATGGGTGCCATCGGGGCTAAAGAGCAAGTTGCCCTGGCAGTAGACGGTGCCTAGCAAATTCGAAAACTAGAATGTTCACGTTAGTGACTGGAGTATAGTCTAGTTTAGGAAGTCCCGGGAAACGCACCTTGAAGTCGGTCTTCATTGTCACCTGTGATTTGTGTCCATTATTGAAGCACTCTGACGGTTCTTCATCGCAATCGGCATCAATTTTTTGGCGGGTCCTTCAATTCCTTATCGTCCTGCATTGCTTATCGGTCATAGTGGGCTAGACTAGCCTAGGCCGGGTGAGTGGGTAGCAGGAAGCTAAACCGGCACAAGTATTTTCCGTCACCCGCAGGTCTCTCAACGGTTCAGATTGGTGGTGAGAAAAAAAAGAAAGAAAAAAAAAGGGGACGATAGACCATGTCCCAGAAATATGGAGTGGAGCCATGAACGGGTCGCACTGGCCAATCCCGCACCTCTAAATCGATTGGTGGCCGTTCAATCTGCCATCCCTTGAACAGCTAATTCCCCTGAAGCAAGCAACCCCAGTGGGCTGCTGGGCACCTGGGCTACTCCGTACAGACTAATAACTAGCGGTCCTTGGTCAGGTTCTCCTAGGTAGCAGAAAGTGCGTTGCCCCCAATGTGCGTGCACCGAAGCTCCTCCTAAACAAACCCACCGCTTTCTCTGTCTACGGGGTCCTCGTATCTTCTCCATCCTCAACTCGACCTCGTCCTAGTCGACCCGCGTCTCCTGCTCTTCCTTCTCCTTTCCCACGTGGTGCAACTTCCAGCGCAGCTTCGTGTGTTGATAATTTATCTTCCTCTTCTTTTTTTTTCTTCCCGAGCAAGCCACACATATCTTCCTCTCCTCTCAATCATCTTCACAATGGCTTCCGCTGCCGCTGCTGAGAGCGCTTCGCCGATTGGCATTGCCAATCTCCCCAACCAGCGACACAAGATTGTTGCCAAGCGTGGTGCTGGCTTCACGATCATGGTACGGATTCACGGGATACTTATTCTCATGCTCGGAGCTATTGGCTAACATTTTCGAACCCAGGTCGCTGGCGAGTCGGGACTGGGAAAGACGACCTTCATCAACACACTGTTCTCCACCACCATCAAGAACTATGCCGACCACAAGAAGCGCCACCAGAAGCAGGTGGACAAGACCGTTGAGATCGAAATCACCAAGGCTGAGCTTGAGGAGAAGTTCTTCAAGGGTATGCCTCACCCATGCTACTTGCGCCCTGGCCCCTTTTTACCCAGCTAACACGTCCAATAGTTCGCCTGACCGTTATCGACACTCCCGGCTTCGGCGACTACGTCAACAACCGCGATTCCTGGCAGCCCATCATCGAGTTCCTCGACGACCAGCATGAGTCGTACATGCTTCAGGAGCAGCAGCCCCGCCGTCAGGACAAGATCGACCTCCGTGTCCACGCCTGCCTGTACTTCATTCGCCCTACCGGCCACACCCTCAAGCCTCTCGACATTGAGGTGATGAAGAGGCTCTGCTCCCGCGTCAACCTTATCCCCGTCATTGCCAAGGCTGATACCCTCAGCCCTGCTGATTTGGCCAAGTTCAAGCAGAGGGTAGGATATGTTTCGAAGGATGTGTAGAAATTGTGCTAACTGGGTTTCAGATCATCTCCGTCATCGAGGCTCAGAACATTAAGATTTACCAGCCCCCGATTGAGGAGGACGATGAGGCCGCTGCTCAGCACGCGCGTAGCCTTATGGCCGCTATGCCTTTCGCTGTCATTGGCTCCGAGAAGGACGTCAAGACTGGCGATGGCCGCATCGTCAAGGGCCGCCAGTACTCTTGGGGTGTTGCCGAGGTTGAGAATGAGGACCACTGCGACTTCAAGAAGCTTCGCTCCATCCTAATTCGCACTCACATGCTCGACCTCATCCATACCACCGAGGAGTCGCACTACGAGGCGTACCGCGCCCAGCAAATGGAGACCCGCAAGTTCGGCGAAGCTCGCCCTAGGAAGCTTGACAACCCCAAATTTAAGGAGGAGGAGGAGGCGCTCCGCAAGCGCTTCACCGAGCAGGTCAAGATCGAGGAGCAGCGTTTCCGCCAATGGGAGCAGAAGCTCATCGCCGAGCGCGACCGCCTCAACAAGGATCTCGAGCAGACCCACGCCCAGATCAAGCAGCTCGAGAACGAGCTCGAGGCCATGCAGGGCAGCGCTGTCCGCAGCCATGGCCGCCGTTAAATCGATTCACCTGCGTTTGGTTCCCAGCTGCTCCCCATGGCCGGGTAGTTTGTGTATGACTTCTTGTTGACTCTGGTCGATTGCTCCGTTTTTGGGGTTTGGAGTTGAAAATGAGGTTCAAGAGTAATCGTGGAAAATATGCGTTTTGGAGAATACCCTACTGTTTCACGGGACCTCTTGGTCGACTTGATGGGGGAATCTTTGATGCGGAGAAACGACAATGGTTGGAGAGTGCTACTTCCTGTCCTCCTTGCGCCCTTCTGGGGTCGAGCAATGGTTGGTGGGAAGGGAGTCTCGTTGCCCATTGAACGAAGATTATGATGAGCGAAGCGGGAGCCGGCCCGAGGCAGTGGGAGAGGGCATTTCTGATAATCTTGATATAGCTTAGTAGTCGTTGTCTTTTACATTTTCATTAGCTGAGACAAACGTCTCAGCTCAGGCACAACGACCGTTTTTAGTCCAAATGTAATTCCATTATTCATACCCACCATTACCGAGACACTGAGCTACTACGAGATGAAGCTGATGCGAGGGGCCCTGGCGGGGGACGGAAAACACCGACCTCCCTTCCACACACTCACATGCGCAGAAGGGTCAGTGTTTTCTGTCCCCGAAAGGAGGCCTTTGAGTGGCGCTGGACGCATGTGGAAGTTGGCTTTGCCTTTTGTCTTACACGCCGGGCAGACTGCAAAAGCTATTAGCTATACGCGCACGAACTCTTGACGTATATTATCCGGACAAATTCTGCTGGGCCTGGACAACGTCCCCCTGACGTATTATTTGCTCACGGTAAGAGACGCGGGTATTCCCTCTAGGCATCGATTCTTGGTAGGTGAGAGTACGTTGGGTTTGGAGCATTGTCTGGTTGCCATCTGCCGGGGCTGTATTCCGTACAGTGTATGATGTGTTGTCGTCAAGCCGGTAGCTCCCACCGAGTTCCCTTTCTGCTCCCGTGTGCCTGCCGAGTTGGAAATGCGATTGTGTTGTGGGGTTCCAAGGGGAGCTGTAAAGGCTCCAAGACGGGGCCAGCCTCATGGCACTTTGTTGATTCCGCGCGTCGTCTCCGTTATCGACCCTGCTTTTTTCTTTCTTTCCTCTTACCATGCTACGGATTGGGCAGGCTCTGTCTAGACTCTCGGTTTGGGGCGCCCTCGCGGCAAAGAGACTGCTGCGTGTTTGGAGCTGGGAAAGGTTTCGAACCATTTTGCGTGGGCAACCGCAGCGGACGCTGTCAGTAGGCGGTGGTGGTTGTTGTTATTGTTGTTGTCGTTGTCGTTTCAGTACAGGTTTTTTCCTCATACTCTACCTGCTCCGCGATTTGTCGATAAGGTGCGAAAGGGAACGCGGGACAGATCCTGCTGATGCCAGTTGCGCCCGCCGCCTCTGGCAGTCATTCGTTGTCTAGCAGTCATTCGTTGGGGCGGTGATTCGGGGAGAAAGGGAATACCATGGGACCAGGAAGAGGGAGTGGGCAGTAGTAGTAATACTCCGCTGTGACTGGCGGTCACTGCGATGTGACTGGCAGCAACTGTGATGTGACGAGCAGTTGCTGTGCCTTCCCGGGGCGCTAGCAGTACAGTAGGGACAGGCGCCGCCAATAGTTGCTATGTACGTGTGCAAATCGCGTGGGCACGATGGGTATGTACGGATCACCTACGCAGCACGTACTCCGTTGTGATAATTTGGAATGTGCAACTTGAAGTGGTCTCGCCTCGTGACTCCCGACACTAAGCCTCCCAGTCTCAGTGTTCGACCCGGATGTTTCCCATATCCCCGAAGAACTACTGGTAGCTCCGCCTACCTCGAGGATTGTTGAGTGTGAGAGCCTGCAGGCTAGATGTGCGCCGCATTGCAGGCACGCTAAAACTGCATTTGCTGTCCCGTCTGCTCCACCCAATGATCGCATTTACATACAACATGCCAGTACACGCCCGCTGCTGCGCAGGGAGCTCAGCAAGCCCGAGGATTCGCTAAAATACGTGCTAGATGTATATACGTGGACCGTCCCATGACGATCCCCCAGTCCAGTTCGAATATACTACTCCAAAAGACCTCTCCGGCTGCATATACGAAGGCGGCAAAGAAGAAGAAGAGTTGACATGGGTAGACAGCTCTGGGGGGGGGGGGGGCTGTTCTTCTTTGTGGGATTCTTATGAACGTAATAGTACACCTTAGTACGCCGCATGGAGTAGGGTTTGTTTCGTTGTAGGAGTCTGAGTGGCCGCAGGTCATCATCGGGGGCAGCTAACCTGGGTGCGATGTTCTGACTTGCATAGCATCGGATTGTTACTTCCACCGCCTCTGGCTTCTACCTACAACTCGTGCTCTGCCTCCCAGTTTCCATACAAGACTTGGCAGCTTCTTTATAGATAGATAGTAGTAGGAGGAGGAGGAGTAGTAATAGCAGTAGTAGTAGTACCTAGTAGGAGCAGCAGTAGTAGTAGTAGTAGCAGTAGTAGTAGTGATGATAGTAGTAGTGATAGTACTCCGTAGTAGTGGTGGTGGTAGTAGTCGGTATTGGCCAAACATCCTCTCATAACGAGCTCGATTTCTCGAAGCCTTGGCGTCTAGCCCTAGGAGTCCGACTTGATTTACAAGTCCATCCCTGTGCCGTATAAGTTCATTCCTGCTCCGTACTCCCAAAAGAGACATTAGCGCTCTCCGGCCGATCGTCTCCCATTCGTGCTGGGCTTGTACACAATTTTTGGTTTTGCCACCCTTGAGGGCAGATCCAGCCTGGAAAATACGGGACGCGTCAGTATATGGCCATGCAATCCTCGACAACTGCAACTGCGCATGGGCAGCAACGAATTAGAGGCTTCTGCGTACGCCCATACTCTAGTAACGTTGTACTTTCTTCCCACCAAGGGGTCACTGTCCCCACAACCTGTTTTTTCGAATGGAAGCTTTCACATGCTACCTGCAGCATGCATTTACTACGTCCGACCCAGTCCGCCTTGGGTCCTCAGTCCACGGCTCCGGCATCGTGACGGCTTTGGAAACCGGAAGGGTACTTTCTCGCACACACATCTTTAACGTCATGACGACGCTGAGACTGAGCATCTCGTCTTCAATAGTAGCGTGTATCCGCTTTCAAGAATAGGGCCAAGGTCGGGATGGCTAACCGACCCAAAGCTTGCACTGCCTAGTACCGCTTGATTGAATAATTTCGATGTCTTCGCACAGCACAAAAGGCAACATTTTCCGCCCGACCTGATCTTTTCTCTCTGTCTCTCTCTCTCTATCACATACTTTCGCGCATTCACTCTTGTCCGTTGACGTGCCACGGACAAAAATCGACAAAAATTCCATTTTGGGCAGGACGAAGGGCCCCGGGCTCTTCAACGTTATCTATTCATTTTCGCCCCTACACAGTGAAGAGGGCAGGTTCCTTGACGTTGGGCGAAACACAAAGGATTAAACCTCAGGTATATATATATATACATACCCCAGCCCGCCTGCTCTCAGCCTTGCAGGCCTAGACGATGACTTTGTCGACCGAAGGTATAATAGCCATAGTTGGTCTGGTTGTGACGCTACCTTCGGTCTATCTCACATTATGGGGTCTCAAGCGTCAATATCATCGCCATCGATCCCACACATGGCCTCCCCAAAGAGCCGACGCATTCGACGATTGCGAGCCCGGCCATCTCAATGTCCGTTCAGTTGCTACCTCCCGACTCTATCAAGGCTTAAACCCCCCCGCGTGGGCGAAAGCGGACTAGCCTTGTCCGTACGGAGTATGTACTATACTATATGTGTACTAATCCCCACACGCTAGTCCTGGCCCCATAATTCCGGCCCGCTGCCGATGGTCTGCCCCGAATCGCCACCTTGGAACAACAACACCCAGACTCGGGTAGAGGACGCCCGCGAACCGCTCACGGCTTCAACGACGGGCCGGCTCCGATACATTACCGCGTTTTCGGTGGAAGAGCAGTGGTATAGGAGATGAAGCGTGCGAGAGAAGAATGTTTGTGGCCCTTTTTCCAACATGACTCGGGGACTCACGCCTGTACGGAGTACTGAAAAGTGGTATCGCTCCAACGCGAAAGAAAAAGAAAAGAAAAGAAAGGCCAATGCGATTTGGTACGGAGCAGAGGGATTCGCAAGGTATGACGTGCATGCCTGAAGTACGCATCACCATCCAATAGGTCCGGGGAGCGGGGGCCGAGGCCTTATGTTTGTGTCGTGTTGATTTGTTCGTTTGTTCTGCTCTCTCGTTCTTGGTTTTTGCTGCATTTGTAGATTAGGGGCTTGCAAAGGCCGGAGTTTTCCCACGATAATATGACGACAACTGTACAGCGGTGAAATGGTTCCTGTTTTTGTGACCAACCAAAGGGTGCACTTGTAATTGACCAATGAGAGAATTCGGAACCGCCCTACGGAGTAGTCCATCTATATTTATACTCTCTACGGAGTACGAAACCAAGCCACTCACTTTCCCACGTACGGACATCTTTAAGGTGGGAAAAAAAACTTCCCCGTTACTTTTTTTTTCTACGCAAGTATTACGTATATATGGGTATTGAAAAGGAGTGGTTGAATAATATAGAACATTGCTCGAGTGTGTGTTTAGGTATCCCTTTTTGCCGGTCCCTGTTTCATGAATGTTAACGTGTGTTTGCCCAATATGAGTTATGGGCTCCAACTGGAATGCGAACCAGGCGGGTGCCTTATTTACAGAAAGAAAGTCTGTCTGTTTTCTATTGGTACCTCCCCACTGAAGCTTATTGTAGCCGCAGCATGGATCACAGTGGATATTTCATACTACGTACATCTCTTGACAGCGGCGTCCGGTCTTATTGTTGCTAGAATACTCCGTACACAGAATCAATATGACAGAATAGGTTTTGCACTGCCATATGGGCCAGTTTAAGGGGAACCCTGGGCTTGCTTGGAATTGTGAATAAATGCAGACTCGAAAGTGTGCATATGCGGAGTAGGAAAATCAACGGGGGCTCATCGCGACACCTTCAGCTCTTGCACTGATTCGGTGTGAAACTTGATCGGCCGTGGCTCGAATTGCTCCGGTGCGATTCTTCTCCTTGGGGAAACCAATCGCCTTGTGTAATAAACTTTCCCAGAGCTGAACTTATAGGCTCCGGCTTGCCGGCCAGATATTCATCTTTCCTTGCTGTCAAGGTTGGGCTCAGGAGCTTATTAGCAGCAACGAACATACAACTGCACTTCGCAGAAGCCACCATCTAAGATATCGGACGCTATAATTGGATCGCGAATTCCGTGGGAAAGGGTTATGCAGATTTCGCCTAACTACTACTACCATACCCTACTCCGAACTTTGTAGGTTACTAGCACTTGGTACGTATATGGTAATAATCTGACAGGAGAAGAAGAAACAGCTAGTCACCCTAAGAGGACCACGTTAGCACGTTCATTGGTCCACACTATGCCACCACGTATACTAGTACGTATGGATTATCACATCCACCAATAGGCAAGGTTATTATATTTAATGAACCGCACCATCGGTAGAGTCACGTAGTGTCAAAAACCCCTGACCCCCCTACGCGCGTAGGTGTGTGGATGGGAGGTCGGTGTTTTCTGTCTCCTAGCCAAGATCGCTCCGCCACTACTAAAACGTCCCACCGTACGGTGTAGTCGGTGGTCTGAAGCAAAGCATTGTCCTTGACAAGTTCTTGAGGCTGATTTACCTATAAAAACTATGTATTCAACTCATATGTATATACATACATACATACAAAGGCCGTCTAGTGTGCTGGTCTATTGACACCTCGCAGTTTCATCCCTACGACATAATGGAATTATCCAGTGAAGCCATCATAGCAATCGTGAGCTTGATCATCACAATACCTTCGGTCTGTGCCGGATTATGGACCTTGACGCTCCAGGGTCGCCGCGCATGGTCAACCAACCCAACCCATCCCACCTTCACACACGCGCATCGTGGACCCCATTGCACATGTAGACATGTATGGTATTCAATGTTTCCCTTCCAAAAGGATGCTCCCTTCACGGGGTTCTGCCAAAGCCATCTTTATCACTAATACGAATTTCTTTTTCCCACAGCTGCCCTTGAATTCGACTCTCCACCACTTCGGCCCTCCGCAAATTGCAAGACACGGTTCTCGATTTCCTTTCGACCATGACGGCGGCAGCCATATAGGACCTGCGACTTCACGTTTTACTAGGCACAGGTTTATCACCACTATTTCTCTTGAGGAGCAATGGACCGGTGGTTGAAGAGCTTGGGTGCGAGCGTGTACAGGGTATGCTCATTTCTAAGAAGCCAAGGCGAAGCTTTGCCGGAAACCGTTGGGAGCATCCCCGTACAAGTTTTTGAGGGGCTAGATATCCCGGCCCACTTTTACAACCGCTACGTCAGTCAGTTATCTTCTTGCTTTCTGTACGGAGGACGAAGTACTACGCATCAAAGGTAGCAACATGCATCGGGTACTGTACGGAGTAGTAGAGTATTGATTTCAAACCGGGGATTGATCGTTTGCATACGCTGCAATTGCATTAACATCTTGATCCAATTGTTGCACTGGGCTTATTGAACAGCGGACCCCCCCACTATGGCGCTGCTCTCAGTTTATCTCGCATTACGGAGTACGGGGCCTTATGCGTCGTCATTATCATCGTCGTTGCTCTGCGTGGCCGCCCCTGCCAGCCGATGTAGATAGACATGTTGGACTTGGGCTACGACCTCAATGTGCGTTCAGAACCGCTGGCCATTGTCCCGCCCCTTGCCCGTTCCGTGCTTGACTCCATTGTAGTCCCGGCCCCACGATTCCGGTTCTCTGTTAATGACGATCCGGGTGCACCCCCAGGCCTGTGCTACATACGTAGAAAATGACGACACTACACAACAACAACAATACAGTAACAGTTATGTAGCGATGTTGAAAGGATTATCGGTACTCCGTACGGAGTACCGATTACTTACAGTATTTAACCAATCCAAGGAAGCACCTATTATCAACCAATAAGCGCGTTGGGAAACCCCTGAGTCTCTTGGCGCCGCTCCGGTGGCAGCTTGTACATGTACATATGTATGTATGGTAGAATACCCACTTCTAGGCCTAGATCAGCGGGAGACAGGGCAGCCCGGCGTCTGCAGCACCACCAAGCTTGTGCACAGTACGGAGTACATATGTACTTCGTGCGCTGCAGCTGAGTGCTGAGTTGCATTGTCCTAGGGGTTCTAGGCACCGTCAGACTATGTACACTTGCGGTGCTATTACTACTACTACCAGTAGTAGTAGTAGTAGTAGTAGTAGTAGTGGTAGTACTCCGTAGTAATACACCCTTCACCCCCACGCCCCTCCCTATGACGTACAGCGAGGACTTCTTGTAAATATCACAGCGAGGACTGAGGAGGGGCGAGAACGGTTGAAAGCTTTTCGAGGGCCTTTTCTTTTTTTTCGTCTTCTTTTTCACCCAACCCTTGCTCCCCGCTGCCCTTGCTGCCTGCTGCCAAAGATTGAGAATGCCCAAGGGGCTGGAACCAGAATTTATGCATGGTACTACCGAATACGTTTACGTTTTGGGAAAAGACCCTCGATTGCTCATTGCGCGAGGCGGGAGCGGGCCAATTCGTTCTTCTTGCCGGATGACCGAGCCACGTCAAACAGGGCGTTTGGACAGCTGGCAGACGGTGAGCCCAAGAGAGCCTGAGAGGGGTAAAACACCAACTTTTTGTTTCTCATTCTGGTGTCCAAGGCTGGTGGTTACGAGGAGGAGTTGATGGACATGGAAGGCATCGCATCCGCTGGCAGTTCGCGCGGACAGGCACACCCAAGAAGAAGCGGTGTGAGCCGTATTCTGCTGCCGTGCAAGTAGCAAACTTTCAACGCTCTTGTCGTTCTGCCAGCTACGACCACTACTACGCCGGTGCTGGTACTCATGGACCTCCGGTGAGCTGGTATGAATAAGTGACCGGAACCATCGCCACTTATGGCGTGCCTACCATGCATACACTACGCATGAGCCGTGGTGGAGTTTATGATATGCAAGATGAACAACACATCATCTCAAGCAGGCGGTGGACAATCGCAAAGAGAGGTGAGTTTATGACTCGATTGCTGAGCCCACAAACTTTTTTTCTTTCATGTTCTTTTTTTTGTCTTTTTTCAACGTCGAAGTCCGGCCCTCCTTCCTTTCAGAGCCCGGTCAGCGGTGTTGGTGACGAGGATGGGCTGCGCCACCGATACAGGTCCATCAGCGGCAGCCTGAAGCGACTCTGCATACGGACATGGAACAATACACCTATGTATATTGTAAGAATCAAGCCACTCCATGTCTTTATTTATTATGAGACCCATGTTAGGGGAGCAGCCGGGAGTGGCCTGGCCACGATGGTAGAGATACTGACAGTAGTAGCCAGGAGAGGGGCAGGAGGAGAACCATGTGTTCCTAATCATACGTAGAAATATAGTAATTTGGCGCATGCAAGTCCTATAAAACATACGAGCCGCAATGGCGGCAGTAGGCCACTGGCATGGTATAAGGTAATATGAACAGGAGGGGGGACAGACGGCAGCGATTCGACGTACAGATCAGGCAGCCCACAGCGAGGTTGCTCATGTATAAAAAGAATACGCGCGCCGCAAAACGTGGGCCAATAGGGAAAGGCTTTGTGTTACCTATCGAGCAGAATTGACGATGGCGCAAAGCAAGTTCAAGGCCCGACGAGGCTAATGGCGAACTACCTGGGCGACGTAGAATGCGACACAGTTTGTCCTGTAGTCCGGCGTCGTCATGCGCGTTTGTTGCTGCATGCCCAACCTGGTGGGCGGGCGAGCGGGGCAGTGAGAACCCGAAGTCAAAATGGTTGTTGTCGTCTGGTTTAGGTGCAGGTACACTTCTTCGAGCATCTAATGCAGTAAACTCGGCACGCGTAAAATTTCTGCAAGAGATACTGCTGGTTACTTGCCGTGCGCCCCTACGAATCGCCCCTTGGGTAAGCGCGATGCTGCTGTCATCTCCCCCGTCCAACCATCGCATGATCCCGTCCCCCTTTCCCTGCCAAAGTTTTTTTTTTCCTTAGCTGCGAGTCTGCTAACCGCCAACTCTTCATCCCCCGAGGGCTACGTGTAGCATCTCAACCCGCTCAATATTTACCCATGTACAGATTACTAGTAGTACAAATGCAAAACGAGCCCCCCCCCGCACCTTTCGGTTCTGATAGAAAAAAAAAGGAGGATGAGGATGAGGAAGGGAGAAGTTTTTTTTAATAAAAACTTTTCCCCTATACTTGATGCTTCTTTGTATCATCCTTCACACTCTTAACACAGTATCGTACTTACAATTAGGTCGCGACCTGGACTCGACCGGCTCCATTCGGGGCCCTGTATTTTTGCGACTCGATTGATCTCTTTGCAAAGACCCAAGGGGGGGGGGTTCCAAGTGCGCACAGATACACACCAGTCTATACGTTGTATTACTGTGCAACACATCCCAAAGCAAACACCGCGCGAGCTGCAACCATAATGGTCCTGTCGAGCGAGGGCATAATAGCCATAATCGGGCTCATCCTAATGCTGCCCTCGGTCTACCTCGCATCGCGCGGGCTCATGCGTTGCCGTCGTCGCCGTGACAATAACACATGGCTGCCCCAGCCAACCGACGTACGCGGCCATCCCGAACACGGTTATGGCCTTAATGTACGTCGACGCCCTTCCCCCGCGGCCCCGTAACCCATCGTGGAGAACGCCCTACCCGCACCCACTATTGCGTTAGTATTGACTCTAGTTCTCCGTCCCGCCCCACGCCTACCCAGGCTACGTCGGAACCTCTGCCGACGACGACCGCGAGGCTACCCCGGCACGACTACGATCCCCATCCTTCTCTGCTAGAGCGCCGGGGCGACGGACTCGCGGCTCCCGACCCGGGCCAGCGTCGGCACTCCGTCCTGGCCACGCTGAGGATGGCGAGCGAGGAGATGGCGAGGGAAGAGATAGCGCTGGGAGAGATGGTGATGAAGGTTTTGAGGATGGCCAAGGAGAGGGTGACGATGGAAAGGATGGCGATGGAGAGGATGGCGAGGGAAGAGATGCAGGTTGGGATGTGAATGGCCGGCCGAGCGAAGCGTGCCTTTTTTTTTGTTTTTGTTTTTTTGGCTGGTTGCGACAGGTGCCTCGCAGCAAGCCCAGGAGCACGTCAAACGGTCACAAGAGGGGGAAGAGGAGGGCTTCGCTTGAGGGTCTCGCAACGCGCGCGGAACTTATAGAGCACTATCATCTATCGGGTAGAGGGAGCATAGATTTTTCTTTTTTTCCTTTTTTCCTTTTTTTTTTTTTTGCTGTCTCGCTTTTGACAATGGGTTAGATAGAAACGCCCAAAAAGGGCCAAGGCGTTTACAGGGGGCCAAGGGGAGTAGTATCCATTATGTCGCGATCACCATGTACCGCCGGGGGAACAAACAACAAGGCATTTCTTTTTTTACCCTCTTCTTCCTCTTTATTAAAAAACCCGTTTTTGCCCGTGTCCCATCTATAAGCTGCGTGGATAACACTTTCTAAACTCCCAGTGACGTTCATTTTACCTACTACCACTACCACTGCCGCTACCACTACTTGCCGTTACCCCTCCATCCAGCACTCCCGCCCCTCCCTCGCGGCCGAGCAGTCATTACCCCTCCATCCTTTGTGCATGAGAGCCTGGGATAAAGGGTTTTTTTTTCTCAGGTAGGCAATTTTCTCGCTTACATCATTCAGAGCTTAGGGGGGGGGGATGAAGAGGGGGGGAGGGAGTGGGTCAGGATACATGTACGAAGGCCACACGCCGGATACGCGTATTACACAGAGCCCGCCCTAAGCATTACCATACGGTATTGTCTATTTCGTATGCAACTACTCCGTATGGTACACCGTACTCCGTAATCGGTACTGCGTACTCTAAATCTAAGTGCGAATCCTTGTCCAAGCGCCCCTCCGAGCTGCGCCCCAGCCCAGTGAGCACTTTCGTACCCGCAGTCACCGACAGTACGGAGTAGGGTAGTTAGTAGTGGTGGCAGTACTCCGTAATAGTAGTGGTGATGGCATCTCGAAGGATAACATGGATTCCAAAAGTGAGCAGCCCCGCCAACCCGGCGGACTTGTGGCTGGCATTGGTGCAGCACTAAATGGCACGTAGTACGGAGTAGCGCAACCTGATAAGTGCGATGGAGATACCAAGCCACACAGCAGCAGCCTTGCCGCCGCTGACTGTGAGGGTGGGAAATTCCTCTCTCTCGCGGGACTGAGAATTGACGTGCCTCTCTCGCTCGCATCGCGGTCAAAGACGTAATGGACAGACAAACTTGTCTGCCCCCAGTATCGTAACTGGAAACACCGGCTTTCAGGATTGGGCACCGTTCCCACAAAACATCCCCCGCACTCCAGTCCCATATATAGCCGCGCTTCCATCATATTGGTCTCTACTAATCGGTAGGCAGGCGCTGAATATCCTATTTCGTCAATTCCCTTTCCAGCTCAGCTGCCCTGAACCACGAGGTGCGCTAAAAGCGGTTTAGATCATTATTAGTGCGTTGTACGTACAGCACGGAATACTCCATAGTCTCATATACATATCCCTACGGAGGTTTGGTCAGACATCGTGTATGTGCGATTCTGCGAGGCACCTACCGACTTATATATCATCTCGCAAACGTGTCCGTCCTCCCTTCTTTCTTCTCTGAAAAAAAAAATTCGTCTTTTCCTTCTCTTTTCCCATATTTTGCACACATAGGTATCGTCTTTTCGCAGCAGACTTTGGACAGATTTCATTTACCTACCTTTCAAAAATCAAGCGTGATTCCTTCTCATTGTCGATAACCGTCGTCGTCCTGATATCAAGGTGCAATTCAAGATTGTACATTCCCACATACTCACGCGCATCCACACGGACAATTTACACAGAAAAGCCACACATATATCTCTATAACTTACATTGCACATACGGAGCACACACGTCGAAGTTGCTGGCTTGCTTTGAGCCCCGCAATCTGCTATAATGGCCCTCTCGGCCGAGGGTATAATAGCCATCGTGGGTTTGGTCTTGATGCTGCCCCCCCTCTATCTCACATTTCGGAGTCTCATGCCTCGTCACCGCCATCATCGTTCCTATTCATGGCCGCCCCAGCCAACCGACGCAAACAGTCATTTTGAATTTGGCACTCTGAACGTCAGTTGAAACATGCTTCGTCCCCGGGCTCCCGTCCCATTTGTACTGATCCCTTAGTAGCATTGGCCCCACAATTCCGGCTCGCTGCCGATGATGGATCCGAGGCAACCCCGACACGACGCCCAAACTCATTCAGAGGACAACCGCCCACCGCTCGCGGCTTCAGCGGGTCAGCGCCGGTACGTCGCTGTATTCTCGATGGAGGAAGACTGGGTCGGAAGCGAAGCCCGCGAGTAGAGTGTGCAGCCTTGCCAGAGACGGTCCACGCCTCAAATCATTCTTCTCTGTCAACTCTATTGGATACTTGCGCTTGAACCACGATGATTTATCCATGCGGCTAGTCGAAAAGCAGGGTCCGATCGTGGGGGGGTTTTTTTTTTCTGGTCTTCTTTTGTTGGGTTTCGCTCATCTGGGTTCCTTCTACTCTGGGTTTTTGTGCGCTTGAAAGAGTGCCCCGGAGTTTACAATTTCATGGGAATAGATGTGTCACGACAATTATATACAAGTGGAATTTATCCAGCTAAAGTTTTTGTTTTTGTTTTTTTGGAGATGCCACAGATCACATTGTTACACTCCATGCCCGTTACCCGTTCCCGGCTGCTTTTGCATCTGTCAGTCGCACACGTAGCACTGCTACTGCTTCCCTTCCTTCAGGTTCTGTCAGGTACCGAGCCCCCTCTCCCCTATTACTCCGCACGGAGTACGGGACACTCTAGATCAGTGCGGGACGGAGCGGCCCGGTATCCTACCGCACCTGGATGCCATGTGCACGGCGTCATGCTTCGACACAATGATGCACACCACCAGATATATATTGGTGGTTTCCTACATGCACGGATCACTCCCACAATCCCTTCCCCCTCTCATCATGCATTCTTTGCCGGCTCCCCAATATGTTTTTGCCCAAGCCCTCCGAAAAGAAAAGAAAAAGAAAAGCACAAAGCTGCGTTGCTGCCCGGGTATTTCTCTACGTATTTTCGACAAAGAGCTCGGCTCGTCGCCCCTTGGCTTGATAGACTTCTTCCCCCGCCCCCTCCCTTGGAGCTGAGACGCAGTGTCCTTGGGGGTCGGGAGCTGTCGGCGCCGCACTTGCTGTACTACTATTACAACATACACTACCAATACATCCTCCATCAACGACTATACGTATGGCCTACAGGTTTCCCCCTCTCTCTTTGAGTATCGCGGATACCTCGTGATATCGGCCTCACGTTTCACGTTAGATCAAACATCCCCATCCCCTTGCCCCAACAACATTCCGCCTCCTACCATCAAATAAGGCGGTAAAATTCTGTTGCCAACTTGTACCTTACCCTAGTAGCCAAAAGGCTCGCCAAAGCTGCCGCCGCAAGTTACGAAGTCGCTCGCCCTCTTGCCTGCTCGTGCTCGCTGATAATTACAAGGGATTAACTATAAATTAATCCTCGTCGTCACTTTACGTGATGCCTAAATCTCTTGTCAGAAGAGCAAATCTAGTAGCTACGCTTATGCTCCTGCATACTACATTCGCGAGGCCGCTGCGCAGCTTTGCTCAAATATCCTATAATATTGGACGTTGGATACGAGGAGTAATGACATAAGCGATGAATAACTTGGATATGAGCTTTTGCGGGCATGTTGTGCCTGAACCTTCTTCTTCTTGATTATCTCTTTTTCTCCATCAATAACTCTAGTCAAGTACCTTCGAGCAGTGTTAAGGTAACGGCTGGTTACAGTGGCAGCCTCTGCGGGTATGATCCCACGTAATAAGCAAGTTCAAGAACAACCATACCACCCACCGGGGCATTACTGCGATAAAGCTTAAACCAACCCCCGTCCAGATATCAAGCCCCCGGTGAATATAAACCAACGCCGATATAAATATGCAATTCAAACAAGGCCCAATAACCACGGCAGCATCCTCTCCTACAATGAGGGGTCGCCTTCTACTACACGGCATCCATGCTGGCCCTAGTGGTAAGCTGCTCATTCTTGTTCCCCAACCTCGATATCTGCAGGAACGCGTCGACGCCGTACCCCTCGAGGCTGTGCAGTACTATCTCCCCAGCCCAGTACTCCGCGTATACCCGGCTGAGCGGCAAGCCTAGACCTAGGCGAAGGTCAGGTGGCCGGGTAGCCAATGAGGCCAGAGAGCTGGGATAACTAGGCGCCCTCAGGTCTGCGCGACCCAGCTCCTCCTCAACATGAAGCTCCTGCATGGTCGCTGCCATCTTCGGGACGCGCGACAGGTTCTTCAGCCGCTCTTGGGTTTTCGGACCTTTGCTGAAGGACCACAGATACGGTAGCTCATCCCGCGGTATCCCGCCGCCACGATCTGAGATGCGAATCGTGGCGTGCTGCGCCGCTTCTATGATTGTGACTTCGATGGGATGAGGGTCCGAGTCCGGGGATCCGTGTGTTTGGTGTCTATCAATGACTGCTTGCACCGAGTTCCTCAACAGCTCGCCAATTATGTACTCGAGGTGACTGAGGATATAAGGGAAGCTGGTGTCTAAATGCCCGTTGATTTGGACCTCGGGGATCTTCACGTTGGGCGGATTTATGGACTTGGCGATGTGCGTTGCGGTCTCGGCGCAGCGCTCAATGACGGTTTTAGCGTTGCACTTGATGAAGACCTCACCGATGAAATCCGATTCTGACAGCTTAGCGCCGGGGGAGAAATGCGGCGAGTTGTAGGTCTCTGTTAAAGAGAGGTGCTGTTCGGCAATGACTCTTCGCGATATTCTCTGCATTTTGACACTTGGTTAGGTGATTGTTGCAAGGTATTCGGTGCTGCCGTTGAACGTACCGATCTCAGAATTGTGTTCATGAATTTATCCACCTCCACCCGACCTATTAGGCTATCGCATTCGTGTATCCCCATGGCCAACTTCGGTATCACGGTCAGGTGGCTCTTGAGGTTCTGCCCAATCACATCACAGAGATGGTCATTGTCCTCCAGAGTTTTGATCTCTTTGATCTTCCTGAACGACTCAAAGGCGTTGTAGTACAAGTTATACACATCATTTATATGAGGGTTCGTGACGACGGCAAAGGGAAGCTGCTGCATGTCTCGGAGGCGATGCGCTATTCTGTTGAAGTCACGACATCAGTCTGAAGCACTCTCCTCTCCAAGATGGTGCCCATCAATATCAAGTCGCACCTTGTTGGAAGCTCCGTTCTGACATAGTTTCCGGAGCTAATGAGGCGAGCCTCGGTCAGGGAACGGCCAAAGACCATGAGCTGGCGTAAGCTGATAGGCCTCGCCTCCTTTGCTACCCATCTGTTCGGTGTCAGAGTATAGATTCAAGATGGCAGCACATTGTTGCCGTGGCTGTACAAACGTACTCGTCGAGGACGCTCGAAGGCCGCCAAGTCCCACCAACTATATTCCGTTTTTGGCATTGCGCCCGCGGGTTTGCGTTTTCGGGCCTGGTCGGGGTTCTCCCATGGCATATGGGCAAACGTGGGTGTATCGAGTTCGTCAAGCTGCGCGAGCTGCGGGAGCTCCGCAGCGCGTTGGCGATCAGCATGCCTGTGATTCCATGCAGGTGGGTGGTCGGGCGGAACAAAACGTGATGGTATCTCGCGCGTTCAATCGGTGCTAGTAATTCTTTTTTGTTAAGCTTTGGCCTTCATCCCGAGATAAGTTCGAAGTTGTTTAAGGTGCGTGTATTTTGGGAACCGGCTGAGGATGACTGGAATTGTAGTCGAGGTGTGAGGAAGGATTCTCCCTGCAGCTGCCTTGGACAGAAGATGTTACGGTACCTTGTCATTAGCAGTAGGTTGTTCTCGAAACCTAATGCGCCAGTGCCAAGCAGGGTCCGATCTGTGTACTCGGTACAATCTTACCCCACACCAGCGATATCGGCCTGCGACCGTCGCCCGATCGACCATCCGCTGCCGCATGTCATCGTGGATTCGTGTCCCACGGAAGAGGAATATCCAATTATTTCAGTGATAGCTGAACTCTACCCTAGTAGCTGTTCTAATCGTAGATTTATTCCCCGCGTATTCTATAAAGGCTACATACATGGGCAATTCTACAGAGTGACGAGTGAACAGAAGAGAAGGTTTCCTGATTAGAGGCGCCTCCACCAGACACGTGTCTCACCATCACCATACACGGAAATTAATTTTAGGGTTGCTTTATCTTTTATACAACTTAAAGTTTTGCTCGATAAATCATATATGATATGTAGTCGTCGCCGGCGATGCAATCCTCATATTCTATTTGGTTGCAAAATCCTTGCTTCTGATACCTTGGCCGTCGTATCGCTTGGGCAGCGTCCGTTAGGTGGCGATAAAAGTGTACATGTAATGCTCCCCGAGTTGAATGATTTTGGTTGCGATATTATCTAAAATAACACACAACACCGTCATGATAGAAAACAGGTGTTCTCTTATATAATGACCTCTTTTTACGCACCTATACAGCTGTATTGGATGCGGGAATCGTCGTAAGAAAAAGGAAATCTTGTCGTTCTCTAGCATGTCTGCACCGCGACGCGCCTACCACATACTGTCCACTTTGGCCAGCAATGTCTCTCCTTTCCACCCTCAAGCCGGCTTTTGACCATCCTCATCATCAACGCACTTGTCATTTCTTCACTCATTACCTGGCGATCAATTTCATCATCTCACTCATTAAGCAATTCCCAGCTACCGCGCATCTTTGCTTTCGTCGCATTAACTTTGTTTACATTGGTCTGTCGTTGGCCAGGAAACAGTCGCATCATCTCCCAACGAGCTTCAATTGCTACTTATCGCATTGTTTGCTTAATCGCTACTTATTACGTAGTGAGACGTCATATAGAACAATTTTTTGTTAGTTCCTACGTTCCCAAGAACTTGAGCAAGGCGGTTTGCGGGTTCTCGGGGCTCGGGGGCCTCTGAGTCTTCCCATACTAAACTTTTAGTCCCAAGGTACGTGAGTCGCGGCGGCGGATTTTGAAATTGTTGGCAGTCATGGCTATCAGTTTATTCTCACCAGTTCACATCTCCCCATATGTAAATTACCACGTTCATACTCGAAAGCAGTTCTGCAAACTCTGTATCACGGCTATGCAAACATACCTTTTTTTTATCTCCTCGACTGCTCTCTACCCTCATCAAGTATCAGCACTGATAATACTTTTCTTCTTTTAGTATATTTGGTTTGGGCTTGAACATATAGATTCCAGCATCTTAGGAGCTATCCTTCTCATGTAAGTGAATCTATCGTTGGTTGCTTCCTTCCCTCGAGGGTTGAGGATATTGCCGACTGAGAGTCTTGGTGTGGTTCATGGGATATCAGACGGAACCGTCCGCTTTGATGCCTTTTGTTTTCTCTAGTCCAAATATCATCATCGTTACTGGAGTTCCCCTTCTTTTCAATAGAGCTTTCCTTCCATTTCTTTAGCTGAGGGCAGCCAGCTGCAGCCAGCTGCAGTTAACGCTCACTTACCTACCTCTCTTCCACCTCAGCTCGATTTCTCTTCCTCACTCCGTGCTCCCCTTTCATCTCCCCATACTCACCATCGATCTTATCCCCATACACGCTCAACTGTCATCAGTCCCACTTACTCACGCTTTCAGCCCTACCAGGACATTCAATCCCCGCTCATCTTCTTCTGAACTGAGTTGAAAGGTCTTCTCTCACCCTTTAACACTTTACCCATTTTACCCAAATTTTATCTGCCCTGTCAGGACACTATATGTTTTTCTCTATGTTTTACCAACAAGAGCCACCTTTTCCTTTACTACAAGATACTTCTAGACTAAAGATCTCAGCTGACTCCCGATAAGAAAATCAACACCATGGCTCCCAATACTTCCAAGGCGAACTACAAGTCCTACGAGGCCCAGGCCCGTATGATACGCGCCATAGTTGCGGCTCACCCAGATGTCAAGTGGAATTACAAAGGTAAGCACATCAGAGATTATCTTCTCAAAGCCTCCTCCTCCTCCTCCCCCGCCCACCTTTCCTTCATTCTCCATTTGTGATGCCCACGCCTGCGGGGGGAGAGAACAAATCAAAACACGCCAAGGGACGATGACGGTTAATATTTTTTGGGACCGACAGAGATTGTCGCATGTTACGGATCTGACATAACGGAACATGCCCTAAATCATCGCTTCAGGCGCTACCGGGCCGAGACTCTCATCATCCGCGAGGGTCGCAAGATTGGTCTCGACCCAAAGGATTTACCTACGGAGGGTCTACCTACTACTCAGGAAGCCGTGGGCAAGAATCGTACGCACGCTTTATATCGCTTGCGTGGCTAACCGGGCGCGCACAAGTTGCAGACACAAGAGGCTGACAGATACCACCCGTTTAGATATTGCAACCTACTTCGGCCAGTCCACTGGCGACGGGATCCAGTTCCAGTTTCGCTCCATCAAGAAGGATGCCGACGCTCTTCGCAAGACGGTCGCTGAAGGTGGTGATCCCCTAAACTGCCCTATCAGCACCGATCCCAAGGCGGCCAACGGTACCCCCTCCAAGACACCTCGCGTCAGGGCTACTCCTACCAAGTCCGCTGCCCGCGGTGCCACATCCGTCAAGCGTGCCCGCGCTACGCCCTCCAAGCATATTTCGTCCGAGGATGACAAGGCGGACGACGACGACGACAACGAGAACTGGAGCGAGAAGGACATGGACACCCCTACCAAGCGCCCCAAGACGACCACCACTGCCCGCCGCAACGCCACCCCTGGCCGCCAAGCTGCGAGTGCCGCCAACGATACTATCGCCAACGCTTCCTCCCAGCTGAACCGCACCAGCAGTTTCGGTTCCTCCTCTGGCGCCGACGTAAACCCTCCCTCTTTCAGCTCCATCTTTGGCCAGCCCGAGGAGAGGAAGCCTGACCCGCGCCAGCTGGACGCCCAGGCTGCCCAGGCTGCCCAGGCCCAGGCTCAACCCACCCAGACGACAACCGTCTTCCGCCCCGGCAGCCGAAGCTACGTTGGCCACAGCCAGGTTCCCCCCCACAACTACATGAGTTCCATGACGGGCCAGGCCAACATGATGGACGACGACGACGACGACGACGACATCGACGGGGAGATCTGAAGAGCGGACACACAACCTAAAAATAAAAGCCCTGCCGGCATATTATGCGACGACACCTTTTTCCTTTTTGCCATGGACCGATGATCTCTGTTTGTTCTCTCTCATCTTGCCCACCAATTTACGGTGTTTTAAGACGAGAACGGCACAGACGGAAAACTCTGCGATGAAAAAAACACAAAGAGAAGAAAAAAGAGAAAAGCATAGTCAAGAGCTCGTCTTCATATCCTTTTCGTCTTACTCTCTAGCCCTTATTCGTCGAAGACGGTCCCCGCAAATCGTGCCTTGCGATTTTGGCCATCGTCGTCGGTCTCGCCATCATCTTTGCTTTTGCTTATTTTTCTCACGTTTTCATAATCCATGTTTTATGCTACGTACGGTAACGCAGCTTTGCTGTCTACGTGTCACAATGCTGCATGCAATCTTCATCCATCTCCATATTTGCCGAATCGGCCCGGGGGGGGATACCAAGAGTGGCAATGATTTTTTTTTCTTTTGGAGTTGTAGGAAAGGGAAGGAGGGGGGAAGCAGGCGGGAGGGAACTAAGTCAAGGAAGGGTACAAACAGGAGCCGACGCCCTTTTTTTTCAAATCGCAGTCTATAATAGCAAAATGGAAAGGAAATCACCAACAGGAAAGTCAATAATCAGTAGTAGTCGATGTCGTATAATCAAGAAGAAAAGAAAATGTGGCTTAAGAATCAACCGTTGAAGCGCAAAAAGAACGGCCATGTGCTAGCTCTCGCAAGATGTTAGTTACATGGTTCAATTTTCATCTCCGCAGATATATGACCACACAAATATACTTTCCATCCCAACGTCCTTAATAATGTGCTCAAGATGATAGTATTTTTTTCTTTACAGATGGATGCTGTGTAACCAAACCCAATCGGCTCGCAAGAGCCGCCTCCCTCCTATTCTAACCCTGCAATAGATTCCACAGAGACTCCGCGTCGACGTAGTCGTGGTGGATAATGTTGACGAGCCAGCAGTCCTCGCCCAGCTCCTTCAGCAGCTTCCCGCTCTCGCTATTCTTGCCGTAGACCTGCGACCACTCCCTCCAGATGCCAAACGCCTCCTCCGCCCACGCCTTGAAGCTGACCTCCTCGATAATGGTGGGCGTGACGATCTCCTTGTGGGGGAAGACGCCCCACGTCACGGCGTTCGTGCTGTTGTCGTCGCTCTTCTTCGTCGCCGCGCCCCCGGTCAAGTCGGACGACGCAAAGTCACCCTTGGCGTTCATGGCGTAGAAACAGATGTTATCCCTGACACCGGGGGCTTCGAGCTTGGCCTTTAGAGTCTCCCAGGCCGCCGAGGGGAGGAAGAACTCGACGAACGCCTTCTGGAAGACGAAGCCGTGAGCTGGTCCCCAACCAAACGTCGAGTCCGAGGATCGCACGCCGTTGACGGCGGGCTGGGATGCCACAGTCCACCATCCCTTCTTGTTAAGTTCCACCAGGTGAGGCTTGATGGTGGAACTCTCAGGGAGAAGCTCCTCCTCGGTCCACGGAATCGCCGTGATTTGGCCGTTGATATGCTTAATGAAGAGTTCGTTGATCTCTTCGCGGGTTTTCGGGTTGCCCCAGAGCGCTGTCGCTTGGTTCACAGAGACATGAAGGCTTACGCCATAACCGTCGATCTCACCATAAGCTGGGGATCTCGAGTCACCGAAACGGCCGTTGGGAAAGTCGTCCCACGTTGCCTCCCGTCCAAGAACACCCTCGCCCTCCGATATGGCCAACGTGTTGGCGCGCGTATTAATAGCCCCGGCAATTGCTGCAGCGTCCTTTCCTGTAACTTCCCAGTCTGGGTGGGAGGGCCTCCTATCCCCGACAATAACTCTGTTGTGTGGGTCGGAGCCGGCAGACGAGAGGCGTCTCGAAGAGCGGGAGTGGTCGCGCCGGCGATGGCCGTTGACCTGCAGTGTCGGCGGTGCAATCAACTCATTGGCTATAGCCTGCTCCTCGTCATTATCCGGGATCAAGCCCGTCCGCTCAACAATGAACGAAACTGCTTTTTCTAGGTTAAGAGTGTAGAAGTGGAATCCTTGGGGGCCGGGCGTCCGGCTCTTGATGTCCTTGATCTTTTCCACGAGCTCACTGACTATATCCACGCCGACTAACTTGACCTTCTCATCATCGCCCTTGACGGCATTTAATCTCTCGAGCAGCTCTTCGGGCATCTTTGCATGACTAAGTTTGGTTGTTCTCTTAATCATTTGGTAGCTCTGGATTGGCATGAGACCAGGGATGATTGGAATGGACTTGAAAGCACCGCTCGGGTGCTCTCTAAGGGTCCTCTCAAAATTATCATAGGCCTCGATGTCGAAGAATAGTTGCGTCATGATGAAGTCGGCGCCGGCTTGAGTCTTGTCGACAAGATACGGTAGGTCATGCTCCAAGCTCTGGCCCAGAGGATGGCTTTCCTCGGCGTGTCCCTCCGGGTATGAAGCCACGCCGATACAGAAGTAATCGCCGTATTTTTTGCGAATGTATTTAACCAAGTCAATCGCCCACACAAAGTCGTCCGCTTCGTCCGTTTCGTCGTCTCCGGGTACTCGATACTCGTCTTTCCGGGGAGGGTCGCCCCGAAGCGCCAGGATATTTCGAATTCCGAGAGCCATCGCATCCTCGAGCGCCTGGTCGATAAGCCGCTTGCTCATATTGGTGCACGTCAAGTGCAAGCAAGTAGTGAGGTTGAGCTCCCGCTGGCAGAACTCGGCCAGCTCGATAGACTTGTCCGACGTTGAGCCACCGGCACCCCAGGTAACATTGACAAAGAGAGGCCGCAATGCCCGCTCCATGCGGCCAAGACGCTCTTTGAGGTTGGAAAAACCCATGGCCGTCTTGGGCGGGAAGAATTCTAGCGAAAAGTACTTGCCGTCCGCCGGCAGCGCGGCAAGCTTGTCGGTAATCTTCTCCATGGCGGCGGATGGCTATTACAGCCAGAATAGACGATGCAGAAGAAAAAAAGTATGCGCAAACGTCGAGAGATGTCGGGAAGAAAAGTAAATATGTGCCGATGTTAGGCGACGACGGTGGATATGCTGACTCGGGTGTAAACACTACTCTACCCAGGGAGATAGAGTGAGGGGTAGGCGGTACCGGCAGTACAATAAAATGTAAATCGAGTTTCAAAGTCTTTACTACGTATCAAAACTGTAAAGGATAGATCCAGAATCGAGGTCGCTGAAGTTTAAAGTATATGGATGTGTGCTACGTGCTACAATGCTATTCAAGTATGGACGCTTTCGTCACAGCTATCTATTCCAATCGCAAGAATGTCGTTCGGTTTGCGTCTATGGCGGGGCAGCGATAGCTTCCAATCTTCGTTGTCGATAGTAGGGCCCTAGTGGGTGTCGCAAGTCGTCAGTGGTGAGCGTACCTGAGAAACCGCCACTTCAGTGAGTTGTTAGCGGGGTCCGGCATCGCAATGACGCAGCGAAACCCTGATTGCAGCAACAACTCCACCCCTGTCAATTTTTTTGGCTCTCATGTTGCTGTCCCGTCTACTGTAATTGTACGTGCGGGCGACAGACGATACAAAACGGCCCGAGCTCCATAAAATTCGGGTCATATTAACTACTACACAACTACTGCTACTGTTTCAAGTCCAGAATGATTAGAAGTATCAACACTTCATGATATTTCAACTAATATTGTCCATGTCATGAAAACTATCCAATGCAACTTCTTCATGCAAGGCAATTCAGCCGCAACGTGGCAAGCGCCGCTTCAGCTGTTCGCCTAGCTTCGCCGACACTCAGACCACGAACCGACGCCGCTCGACTTCGCGTGCAGAGCATCTCTAGGAGATGGTACGCACTGGACCTGCTCGCTCTTGATAAGAAGTGGAGGACAAGATGGCAAGAGGCTCGGGAAGATAGCAAGCCGAAGCCTAAAGGCGACGATAAAACTCGATATGTCCTTCCTATGTTCCCGTACCCCTCCGGTACGCTCCATCTCGGACACCTTCGAGTATATACGATTGCCGACGTCGTCGCTCGATATCGTACCTTGAAGGGAGATGATGTTATGCTACCAATGGGCTGGGATGCTTTTGGCCTTCCAGCAGAAAACGCTGCCATTGAAAGGGGCGTCGATCCTGGGACATGGACGAAAAGCAATATTGCCAAGATGAAGGACCAGCTAGACTTCATGAATGGCAGTTGGGATTGGGATCGCGTTAGTTGAACTTGGAAACTTTGTAACATGATATAAATACTAAACTGGCCTAGGAACTTACCACCTGCGATCCCGAATTCTACAAGCACACCCAAAAGCTATTCCTCATGCTGCACGAGCGTGGGCTTGCGTACCAGGCCGAGGCCGATGTCAATTGGGACCCTGTAGACAAGACAGTGCTCGCCAACGAACAGGTTGACGCAAATGGTCTGTCCTGGAGATCAGGCGCCAAGGTGGAGCGACGGAAGTTGAAGCAGTGGTTCTTCAAAATCTCAGAGTTTAGGGAGGCATTGCTCGAGTCTCTTGACCAGCTAGGTCGGGGTGGAGCATGGCCAGAGAATGTCATTACCCAACAGCGGAACTGGCTGGGTAAGTCAACGGGGGCGACGGTCAAATTCCCTATCCTCGCCATGGGCCACGATGTCGGTTCAGCCATCGATGTCTTTACTACCAGACCCGACACACTGTTTGGCGTACAATATATTGCTCTTGCTTCAACGCATCCGACAGTCGTGCAGCTAGCCCAAAAGGACCCAGAATTGCAAGCATTCCTCGACACGCTTCCTGGGCTACCTCCGGATTCCAAGGTCGGTTACCTTCTACCGCATTTGCGAGCTATCAATCCTTTAGCGTATCACGAGGAGGTCCCCGAGGCTACAAAGGTGTCTTTGCCGGTCTACGTTGCGCCTTACGTCCTTGGCGATTACGGGGTTGGGGCTGTCATGGGTGTTCCCGGTCATGATGTTAGAGACAGTGCCTTTTGGAAGACGCATCACGACGACCAACCTATCCGCACCGTGCTAGCTGCATCGGAGGACGAGTCGACAACTACCATGAAAAACGAGCCCTTCTTGGATCACGGAATTATGACAGAGCACAGTGGCCCTTTTAGCGGCAAACCATCAAAAGAGGCCGGAGAGCTGATGGTTGATATATTGGAAAAAGCAAACCTGGCCACACGGGTAGAAAAATGGCGGCTTCGCGACTGGCTTATTAGTCGGCAGAGGTATTGGGGCACACCAATCCCTATTATTCACTGCAATTCATGCGGGGCTGTTCCGGTACCTGAAGGGCATCTACCAGTACGCCTTCCCGCCGTCGACAAGCATTGGGCAGAGAAGAGCACTGGCAACGCCTTGGAATCGTCTTCAGAATTTGTTAACACTGAATGTCCCAAGTGCCATGGTCCGGCTCGAAGAGACACGGATACCATGGACACATTTGTGGACTCGAGCTGGTATTATGCTCGCTTTGCGGATCCTCACAACGCAGAGGAACTCGTCGGGCCCGAAGCTGCCATGGACTTGCCCGTGGATGTATATCTTGGTGGAGTAGAACATGCTATCCTGCATCTGCTTTACGCTAGGTTCATATACAAATTCCTGGCCACGACACCCACGCTGCCCCTGTATTCCGAAGAAGATAGAGATTTCGCAGAACCCTTCCGACGGCTCATTACGCAAGGCATGGTGCATGGCAAAACCTACGTCGACCCTGACACAGGCAAGTTTCTAAAGCCAGATGAGGTGGATTTAACGGAATCAGGGAGGCCCAAGGTTCTAGCCACGGGGAAGACTGCTGCTGTGTCGTTTGAAAAGATGTCCAAGTCGAAGTACAACGGTGTGGATCCCACAGGGTTTATATCAAAGTACGGTGCGGATGCGACAAGAGCGCACATGCTGTTTCAAGCACCTGTTGGTGACGTGCTCAACTGGGACGAGACAAAGATTGTCGGAGTCACCCGCTGGCTTGAGAGGTTATTTGATCAAGTTACTGAGGCTACTACGGCTGCACCGGTTCGAGACTCGATGCCGGTCAAGGATTACCTGACGAGTCAAGGTGAAAAGGTCGAGTCTATGAACCCCAGTGAGCTGGCTTGCTGGGATGCCGACACTACGGTTTGGCGGGAGGTACAACGCACGATTGGATCGGTTACGGATTCATACAATCAAATCTACTCGCTCAACACGGTAGTATCGGATTTGATGACGCTGACCAACACGCTGGGCAGCAACAAGGCAGCAAGCAATATAGTGAAACGGGAGGCTCTCAGCACAATGACACGGTTGGTGGCGCCGATTGCACCAGCTTTCGCGGAAGAATGCTGGAGTTTGTTATCGCCGTCGGTTGGTTCAATCTTCAAGTCGACGTCGTTCCCGGTCGCCGATGAGGACAAGGCGCTGCTCAAGCTGCTAGAGCCACGGGTTCAGCCCTGTGCGGTTCAGGTCAACGGCAAGGTCAGAGGCGTGGTCAATATCGCTCCCCCTCCGGCGGGCCTGGAAGGTGACACGCTCAAAAAGTATATGGTGGCACAGATTTTGATGACGGACGAGGGTAGCGCCAGGTTCGGTAGTGGCGGGGCGTTTGATCTCACCAAGGCGCGGAGAGCTATCGCCGTCAAGGGCGGCAAGGTGATTAACTTTGTGCTTTGAAAGGAGTGCGAGGTAACCCTATAGGTTCCTATATACGATGGCAATATGTGGGTCACGTTGCTGTAAACTATTTGTATTACTATGTATGGTACGGAGTACTCGGTAGCGTTGGTGGTAATGGTAACCACCACGTCCAAGAATCTACGAAGTAAGGATTACGGGGTACAGACGTGTCAAATTACATTGCAAATGTCCATGTTAGAGTGTCAGATGCACGGGTTTCGCCCTTGGGAGACAGTTCGCTCCAAAAGGCATGTCGTCAAGGAATCCTTGTCGGCCCGCGTCGGAGCACAGACTTTAGAAACGCTGGGATAATATGGATAATACTCCGTAGGTAGGTAACTTTTTCAGGTCGTCGTCGTCGTCGTCGGCAAGATCGGACGGAGGAGGAGGGGAGGACGCGCACCTTGTACCAGCGATTGAGATGGCGGAGGAGGTTGCATAGATGCGTATTACTCCGTACGCGGGAGAAGATGAGATGGATGTAATCCGCCATGCCGGATAGGTATGTATGTGTGCATGCGGCATATTTCCAAATACAGCCGGATATCCATCCATTTATCCATTCACGGATGCGAATCGTGACCAATCTTGCCGCGCGACGGGATCCTGCGAGCTTTCTTCCTCCCGCACTGTACGGAGTAGGTATGCGATATACAGTAACCCGTACTACGTACCAGCTGCTAATATATCGTACGGAATATAATCACATAGGAAGGAGGATAGTAGTAGTAGGGTTATACAGCGTACCTATGCACGTATGTATGGGTGTATGCAAGTGCTAGTCGTAGCTCCACGAAGCACAATGCCCAGGTATGCTACTCCGTATACACCGTACGGATCATCGCTACTGCGTAGTACTATGGCACAAGTTCAAAGTCCCCATCGTGGGCGGGCGGGCTGGCGGGTTGGCGGGTTGGCGGGTTGGCGGGTTCGACAACGGCTCGCGTGCGGTCTTGTTGGTATGTTTCTTTTGATTTGTTCCTGTAATGGGATTGATTTTTTTCTTCTTGCCCTTACATGGGGCGGCCGCCGCTCCAAAATTCGCTTCCCTTTTACCGTTTCTTCTTGTAGCGCAATTAGCATCACTAGTTCCCGACGCTCTGGCTGGCAGAATATCTCCCCCCCACACACTACCCGTCCATCCACCGCCGAGCCAATATGGGAACAAGTAATCGGTACTCCGTAGATGATGGTGTACATGCAATGGATGTATACCATATGAGCTGCTCCATCTCTGCCAACCAACACGAGGTGATTTGTCGTTTAGCAGCACACACGCACTACCCTACGTAGCATGCACTACTACTCTACTCTGCCCTAAGAAAGGCAGTGTTGAGATGTATGGGTTGCGGAGGAGGATAATAGAGGCCATGCGGGAAGGCGGGTATGTCTACCGTCCAATACATTTGCTCATCTGTTATCGTCGTCGTCGTCGTCGTCGTAGTTTAGAGTGAGAGGGGAGGGGCGGCCGCGGCGGCCGACCATGATCATCAATCGGATCTTTGGGGGTTTTTTTTTCTTCCCTAGTAAGCCTGATCCCCCCTGGTCTAGGAGCGGCCGCCAGCAAAAGCCAGCTCGGCTAGCCCATTACATAACTTTAGGTACCTACTACTACCAATAGTACTACTCTTCGCTTTTCCGTACGGGGATTACAAACGATGTATGTACAGATTACCACTGGATGTACTCCGTAATCTATGGTTTTCTTCTTCTTCTTCTTTATCAATTGACTTTTTTTTCTTGTCTGGAATCATTAAAAAGGAACCAGACTTCTTTCTCTACCAAGCTTCCCCTCCCCCCTCTCCCGATTCGAGAGTATTATTTCTTCGAGACACACCTGTTTCTGCAAGAGTTTCAAGAGGAAGAGGAGACGCGATACACTGAGATCCGAAATTCGAAGCTCTGCCCTTGATCTCTTGTCTCTTTCTTTAAAACTGTCTACGGAGTACATCAACATTCGATTTAGCCGGCCGGCGATAGAGCTCTTCAACTTTAGCTTTTTTAGTACTGACAGCTTTATCGAATCATTTCGAGGCAGTACTGCGGTGCTACACCAAAAAAGCGCCTCGCATCTGGCATCCCCCCCCCCCCCCCCCCAATTTTCCCCAATTACCCTGCCCTGCCTTATTGCGGAGTACTACGGTTAGGTGTGAGGTGCTGTTGCGCCCCTCCTTCCTTGACCCGCAGCTCGGCTCCGTCGCAAAGCCGGGTTTCCCAAACAAAAACGACGACATACCAAGACGGCGATTTCATCGCACCCCTTCCTTTCCTGCCCCCCCTTTCCTTTCCCCAACTTCGCATCCAATATATATATCCAATACTTCGCAAAAAAAACTCTCTTTATTACCATTGAGCTCTTCGATTGCTACCCTTCTTCGGCTTATATCCACCATCTTCCAATCTTCCACGGATACCGGAAGAGAGCAATTGCTAGCCAACAAACAACCCCACCACGATACTTTGACCTATATCCGTATAGGAACAAGGCCCCCCCCGGCATCGCATCGCCGCGAACCAAAAGAGCTTCCCAAGCGATGTAACCAAAAGCCCTCTCCATACGGATTACAGAGCACCACCTGACGCAACTTCTATCCATCTAATCCGCCTCTCTCCCATTGTCTTTTCCTTGGCTCGACAAGGTTCCCCCGACCGATCGATCCTGCCGGTGCCCGCCTGCGCGCACACACTTCATACATATCAACTCTCTTTTTAACCCCCTCCCCCCATAATATCCCACCGACATCAGCTGGAGGGAGAAGATCGCGCCAAGATACGACGTAATACTTGGTTGCGGTGACTTTTTGGTCAAGGAAAATACGGAATTTCGGGGATATACTTTTCCATTCGTTCCTCCCCTCCTCCCCCCTCCCCCCCTCTTTGGGCGCCGGAAAATATGATGCGACTTGATCTGGGAGAGGAGCTCTCGAACGAGGTTGCCAGCACTCATGCGCACCACTCGATCGAGCAGCATGACGACGAAAGCGCATCAGCATCAGCATCGGCATTATCATCGTCATCAACAACACCATCATCGTCGTCAGACGACTTGCAGTACCTACAATCGTCAGTGAGAGCGGCGCAGCAGCAGAAGCAACCTCCATCAGCAGCAGCGATGCGCGGCGGCAAAGAACCCCACCCCATCCCCTTCCACTACCGCCTGACCCTCCTCTACCTCGAGCCCCTCTTCGCCCTCAACGGCGCCTACCTCCTCCTCTCCTCGCCGCTTTCCTTCCTCGCCGCCGTGTCCACGTCGCCGTCCGCCTCGTCGTCGCCGCAGCAGCAGCAGCACCTCCTCTCCGACGTCCGCATCATCACCGACCAGCTCGGCATCCTCCACCTCGTCTTCGCCTTCAACCTCGCCGTCGTCCTGCGCTCCACCCGCGACCTCCGCACCTGGCGCCTCATGTGCGCCGGCATGCTCCTCTCCGACGTCCTGCACATCCTTGCCCAGGCCAGGGAGCTGGGCTGGGACCGCTGCTGGGAGCCTGCCGGCTGGCGGGCCAGCGACTGGGCCAATCTCGGGGTCCTCTGGTGGATGGGGCTGACGAGGCTGGGCGTCGTGGCCGGTTGGGGCATCGGGTACACGTAGCGTCGAGGGGTGGTCACGGGGGGGTGGAGGACGAGGAGAGTCGGGAAGAGAAAGGAAGAAGCAAAAAGGGATAGAAAGAGAGGGTCGGTCGGCTGACTTGGGTTTTATGAGGAGTTTTTTTTGGCGTCATCGTGGACGGCGGCATTGTTTTTCCTGGTCTTTTATTTTTAAGTTTGGGTGGTGGGCTTTCTTGGTCCTTTCGGGGACGGAACGGGGCTGAAGGGCTGAGAAGGCTCTCGGCCAACCGGAATGCTCTGTGTGGCTCATGCAGACCTGACAGCAGCCCATCCATTATTACTTGGCGCCCTTCGGCCATGTTTCCAGACCTTCCGTGACTGCTGGGTGGCTCCCCCTCCTTTTTTTCTTCTTTCTTTTATTTGGGTACTGATACAAGTTGGTGGTGGCTCTTTTCCAACGTTGTTTGCATACGAGCAAGTAGGACGGCAAGCATGAAATGTGTGTTTTTCTTTTTTTCATGGATTTCATATACAATGGCACCTCGGGTGCGTAACAAGGTACATACATTAGCCGTATAGATATCAGTACATATATATACTGCGTATACACACGCTTAGTCGATCCTCCTCTCCTCGTCCCCCAGCAGACTGTCCGTCTCGCGCGCATCCGCGTCCGCGTCCTTGTCCCCGTCCCCGTCCTCGGCTCCCCGGTAGACGACGTAGTGCTGCGCCACGAAGACGGCGTCGTAGGCCATGCTGACGTTGCCGAGGATGAACTTGACGGGGTTGCCGGTGACGCCGCTCCAGTCGCGCTGGAGGTAGCTGTCGAGGGCCTGCTGGGCGATGCTGAGGAGGCCGCCGGCGAGGTCGAGGAGGATCTGCCAGATGCTCCAGCCGCGGGTGCTCTTGTTGCGGTAGTTGGCGAGGACCTGCGGGGTGTACTTTGTCAGCGTGACGACGACCTTGACGTAGCCGACGGCGTAGACGACGTCGAGGGCGCACCAGTCGACCGCGGGGTCCATCACGCCGCTCCCCCCCCGAGGTAAGGAGAAGGCGACGACGAGGTAGGTGGCGGCCACGCCGAGGCAGCACCCGGCGGCGATGCCGAGCATGGCGAGGCTGGGGCGGGTGCCGGCGGCGCGGGGGTCGAGCCCCCACAGGCGGCGGCGGAGGACGAGGTACTGCGACGTGGTGACGAGGCTGAGGGCGAGGCCGTGCAGGGCGAAGACGAGGTCGTTGAGGGCGACGGTGGGTGTCAGGCCGCGGTGGCGGGCGGCGTACTGGGCGCGGACGAGGGGGGAGCAGTAGAAGGCTGCGTTCTGGCAAAAGTACGCGGCGAAGCCTGTTTAACCGTCAACGGATCAGTCAGTGGTTTTTTTTTTCCGTCTTTTTTCCCCGGCTGGACTACGTAGTAGTAGGTAGTGGTACCGTCGCATGAAGGACGAGGACGAGGGGATGGGGGAGAGAGAGAGAGAGTAAACGTACCGAGACAGTTGACAAAGGGGAAATCGACCGTCGTGCCAGAGGTGCTCTTGCGGCGGTAGTTGAGCCAGGCCTGCGGGTAAAAGGACAGGGACCAGCAGATGAAGTAGACCCAGCCGAAGAGGGCGGAAACGAAGGGGAGGAAGCCGCCCGCCGTCGCATCCGTTGTAGCCGTCGCGGCCGTCATTGTCGTCTCTACTATTCCCGGACCCTCTCCTTCTCTCTCTCTCCTCTTATCAGGCGGTGGGTTGCGGCGAGGGAGAGGAGACGCGGAACCTGCGTGGTTGGTTGGTTGGCTGGCTAGTTGGTTGTTTTGTGGTCGGGAAGAAACTCGGAAGGACGGCAAGGGGACGAAAGGGTGGTGGTGATGCGCTCGGTACCCACAACGCAGAGATGCGTTGTGTGCGATGGTGCAAGCGCACGTGCGTGTGTTGCAAGGGACGCACCCAAAGGGAATTTTTCGGAGGTGGACGGACGGTGGAGGGGGGGGCGCCCGGGACCCGCATCGGAAGTGAGAGAGCGAACCCCCCCCCCTTCCTTCCTTCTCTCACACCCCCCTCCTCCTCCACTAGAATTTGACAGCTGCGCGTGGGGCCGGAACCCGTCGTCGGCCTCACCCGTGTTCCGGTAGGTAATGGTTCTCCTCGAGAGTTCCCCTAGGTAAAACTTGGCAGATGTTTACGGCCCGCGACTTTTTGCCAACTTGCATACCGTTTAGCCCTGCAAAGCTCATCATCGTCGACGGTACGGAGTACTTGTGCCATCACGTTTAAGTAAGACCGTGTGCTTCCTACCCGTTGATTTTCCGGGCCAGGTTGATTAATGGCAGAGGCTCATTACATTGGGTCGTTGACTTTTGCCAAGTCTTTGGGGGCCATTCGTGGGAAGGATGTGTGCATCTAGTATTACCGCCCTGACGTGGTGGGAAGCAAAGACTTTTGGGACACTTGGCCTCACACAACATTTCTTGAAGTCGTAAACGAAAAGCTTTTTAATCAGATAATCCGCCAACCAACCTGAGAGAGATAGAGAGAGAGAGAGAGAGCCATCACTTCTCAGAACCCCCCCCCCCCCCCCCCTTCCCTCCTCTCTTCTTTTGTCCGCAATAGCCGATGGAGCGTTTGAGGGAGCTTAGGCGACAAAAGGAACACAGAGCCATGTTCGGCGACTCCCCCCCCCCCCCCCCCGGCTCCAAGGACGCCCGCCCCTTACCCGGAGGGCGAGGTGATCCACGAGTCCAATACCAGCTACGTGGTGCGGCACGGCGACACCGTCACCAAGTACGCCAAGAGCGGCGACGGCATGGGCGCCGGCGACCGGCCCAGCTCAGGGATTACGTGGCCCAGCTGCGCTCCCTAAAGGGCCTCCCCGTCGGCCGGCTCGACGGGGAGGGCGCCATCATCCACGGCCTCTCGTTGTGGTCCGGCAGGCCCCTTCCGGACGACGGCGGAGCTGGTGGCACGGCTGGCTCGTCCGCGGGCCGTCCTTCGTTGAGGCGCGGTCCCCCTTCTGGCTCCAGATCACGGCCCCCACCTCGGCGACGAGTTCCCCCATCGTCTTCACCCACGGCGACATCTCGTCCCGGAACAGTATCGTCCGCGGCGGCCGCGTCGCCGCCCTCCTGGACTGGAAATGGGCCGGCTGGTGCCCCCGAGTACTGGGAGTACGTCACCACGATGCGCGGGCTGGGTCGCGTCGACTGGCAGACCTTGGGAAGCCAAGTGCCGTCGCTTTTCCCGTCGCCCCACGACCTGGAGTACATATTGTTGAGTTTCATCCTCCTGGTCCATTAGTCGGATAATAAAATGCTGCTGCTTTTGGATACATTACAGAACGGCTGTCTTACATATGTAGTACGAAGTACTCCATAGGTGGACATCCACTACCATATACATGGGGGGTCTTATTACTACCCCTCCCCTCCCATCATGCACGCATGCACTGGCAATCGGCGCCGCCCGAGATGTTCCTACATCGGTCAGGGCCATCATCCCATCCCATCCCATCGCCCCCGTCCCAATCAATCGGAACCCTTGAAAGCGAGAAGAAAAGATTCCGAAAACACACGAAGAAGAAAGAAAGAAAAAAAAGCGGAATGTTTCTTGTCAGGGGCAATGATGCTCGTTCCGTACCTCCACTACTACTTACTATGGGGTACTACTACTATTGCTGTACCTGGTGCTTCCCGTGCCGTACCCGCGTATCGTATCGTACTGCGGCGGTACTACCTTGCCCCCGGCGGTCCCAGACGATAAGGCCATTATTTGTCTCCTGACTCGCATGAACAAGCAAGAGAGGCGTTGTCTGTCGGTGTGCGATGGGTAGCAGGGACAAGAAGCCGAGTAGATGACTTGTCATGTCGAGTATTTTGTTATATAAAGGGAGGCGAAGAAGCACCTTGTTCGGGAATAGCCTTCATTTGATAATACATCGCATCCTCGAAGCATTCAATCAACCAACTAAACATTCAACCCAAGCAAACAATCAAACAACCACACACGCTCATAATCAAGACATACCTGAACATCAAAACCACAATCATGTCTACAGTCACCATGACGCAGAGCCATCCCCCAAAGATGCTTCTCAAAACGTCAAAACCGCCCGCCAACCTCGAGAAATCATTGCAACCACTACAACCGCAACCGCAACTGCAACTGCAACTCCAGCCGCAATCACAATCAGACGCCTCCAAAGCCTCCGTCTTCCCTTTCCTCCACCTACCCATAGAGCTCCGCCTCGAGATCTACGCCCACCTCCTCATCCTCCCCTCAGACGACAGCGATGACAGCAACAACAGCAACAACAGCCACTCAGTCCAAAACTACGACTACTACCATCACCACCACACCCACCAAAAGGATCCCAGCACCGCCCCCCTCCACCCCCAAATCCTCCTCACAAGCCGCCAAGTAAACAACGAGGCCACCGACCTCCTCTACCGCAAAAACACCTTCCTCGCCCACCCCATCCTCCTAACCGCCTTCCCCCGCCTGCCCCCCCTTCCCGACCCCCTCGCCCGCCCCGCCGCCGCCGCGCGGGTACGCCGCGTCCGCCTCAGGCTCCGCCTCGACGAGGACCTTCCCTTCAAGCCCGCCGACGCCGAGGCCGCGCTCTCCGGCCTGGAGCGGGTCGAGGTCCAGCTCGTCCAGAGGACCTTCCTCGGCGTCGGCTGCCGGAACCTCGGCGTCCTCGAGGGCGTCAGGGGCGTCGGCCGCGTCAGCATCTGGGGGAGCACCACCGGCTTCGAGAAGTACGTCGCGTGGCTGGCCGGGACCATGATGAAGCCCGCCGGGGAGGCGCAGGGGGATACTTACGGCGATAGGTACGAGGAGGGTCTCGTTGAGCGTATGCATCTGTCTGCCTATCTTTAGCGGGCAAGGAATCAACATACACACACGCACACACACACACACATATATATATATATATTCACATACACAGCCGGGCGACTCTTTCATACACTACACAACAGATAGAAATCTATGGTCTAGACTACCAGAACCCTGCCTCATTCTACCACTTGCGTCTACTAGATCCTGTCCTTCTCTACCACCTCTAAGTCTATAGCGAGCCCTAACCCGTAAGCAAATGCCAAAAGGGGGGGGGTTGTAACCACACACTATTCTACCCAATCCTCCACGGCCGCCACGTTTGAAACAAATGAGAGAACAAAAGGGGGGGGTGGTGTAGCAGAGTACAAGGTACCAAAATAAGAAGGAAAATTACAAAGAAGCAGCGCCAAGAAATGCCATAAAACAAATGCCCCCTAGTGTCTCCTAAACGTCAAAACGCCATTTCTTTTCGCATCATGGTGACTGATCAGATCGTCCAACTCCGCTACTGGAGTGGACACATCTCGTCATCTTCCACGTTTCACGTTTTGTAATAACACAATGGGGTCATAAACAAATGAACCCCCTTCTTCAAGCCATCACAATCATGATCGCATCATGGGTGGGTGACACATCTAAGCCTGGCCACCGCCGCCCATGGAGCGGGGCAGGGAGCGCCAACCCTTCTCATTAGGCATCTTGATTTTGCCAAAGTCCTCGTCGAGATCGAGAATGATCTTGAGGGCGTTTCTGCTGCGCGCAAACGGGCTAGTATCCAGGCTGCCCTTGATCTGGCTAACAGCTTCCGATACACCTACGGAAACGTTGGAGCTCAAATTGTGCTCCTTGGCCTTGCCAGGCATGGGGAGCAGGTTCTGGAGAACCTCGTACGCGGCGAGGGTGAACCCGAACTGCGGCGAGGAACGGAAAATACGTGCGGGACCACCCTTGAAGAAAGCAGTGAAGCCCTCCTCTTTCCAGATGGTCTTGGCAGCATGGCGCAGACCGGTGTACTGAGCTTCGCCCTTGCGGGCCTCGACCTGTAGACGCGTCTTGATAACGTCGCAAGGGGTGGTCAGATAGGCAGCAGGCATACCGGCAATAGCACCGGCCGTAAGAAGTTGGACGACGCCCAGCTTCTTGGTAGGTGATTCACCGAAGAAATCCCTCTTCAAGTGACTGTACGTAGGGAAATAGATGGCGGAGAAGGGCACATCACGCAGCAGGCAGGCCGAGGCGCCTTTGTAAAGGCCTACGAGACCCAAGTTGCGCACGATCCACATTGCTGATCTCCTCGGGGCACCATCAACAGTCTTAGCAACTTCACCTTGAACCTGAAGGCGAATCTTGACAATCTCGAGGGGGTTTGTGAAAACCTAAAAAGAAATTGTCAGTCTACGATCATTCCGCCGTCAGGAAGAAATAGTACTTACGACTTGGCACGCACCAGCGGTACCACCGGCGATAACCTCTGAAGGCCAGCCAATCTGGTTGTTCTTGTCGGTGAGGAAAGTGCGCATCAAGTCATTGACCGTGAGCTTAATGGCCTTCTCGGGTGCCACACCGACAAGCTGAGGCAGCACCCCAGAGTAGAGGCCACGGAAACCTTCATTGCGGACGACCTTCTGGAAGCAGTCAATTGAATTCTTATACAATCTCTGTCCAGGTTGGGCGCCGCGCTGGTTCTGCAGACGTGTCTTGACCAAGTCAATGGGATAAACCATGAATGCACCGAATGCACCAGCCATAGCACCAAGAAGGAAGTTGTAGGAAGACTCGGCCGCGCGATATAGGATGGTCGACCCGGTCGATGGGGCTGAGGTGACTTCATCCGCGTCATAGATGGGGTTACGCCACGAGGGATCAAGGACTTTAGCAAAGTCACTGAGACCAAGCCGGCCTGAAGGCTTCTCCAGACCAGCAAAGTGGAAGAGAATATCTGCTTCCATGGGAGTGAAGAGGGAAAAGCGGGTGATTTTTGCGGCCTCGTTAAGGAATTCGGGTTTGGTTATCTTTCCATCACTGCTCTTGGAGATGGCGCGGCGCAGGATAAGCTCAACCAGGTCCATCTCCTTGATCATATTCTGGAACGCGCGCACGTTGGCGTAAGAGATCTTGCTACTCTTGGAGATATTGCAGAGCGTGTGCAAATGCTCCAGGAGGTGATCAGAGAGCTTATGCTTGGCGGTCTCGCGGATGATACGCTCGAAATCCGCTGGGTCAATGTACCCGTCGCCGTCCTTGTCAAACAACTGGAAGGCTTGGCGGATGCGCTCGCCTTGTAAGCCGCGCAGCATCTGCGAGAACTGAGGGTAATCGAGGTTGTGGCGGTTCTTCTTGCTACCAATATACAGCTGGGCCCATTCCGAATCCCAGTCGAAAGGAATCGTTTTCTCACCCTTGTTCAGCTCATATAGGCCGCGGAAGTCATCGTACTTGACATTGCCAGTGCGGTCACTGTCAAACAAGCGGAAGGCAATCTCGTACTCGGCATCGGGTTTTAGAAGGAGGTTCTCGAAGACGCCCCAGTCCGTCAAGGTAACTTTGCCCTTGTTCTGGGCATCGGCGACGCGGAAAAGAATCGAGTACTGCTCCCTCTCAATCTTGTGCTGTATTTCAACCCCATTGTCAGTAAGAGAAGGACGAACGACAGACGCGGCTGACAGCCACCATGATGTAACCTACGTAATCCTCGCTCTTGGGCGCAACAGCGTTGATGAACTCCTCCGGTCCCATATACAGTTCACCCGTCTCAGCATCCTTCTTCGCATTGGCAAGGAAGCGAGCCTTGGTCTGCGCAGAGAGCTGCGGGGGAGCCTCAGCGCCAACGAGGCTCTCCTTGACCGCCTCCTTTACCACCGTTATTTGCGGCATGGCAGGCTGGTGTGTCCAATGCTATTGCGATCGCGCAAGTTGGCGAGCGGGGAGGACTTCCGTTCGAGCAGCGATTGCTTCGCTATCGGGGAGACACGTGAGGGACTTCGTAGGATATAAATAATATTACCAGGAGCTCTCGGCGAAACTACTACTAGCAGGGTTTTGAATGACTGGATCGCTTCGGTGGTCTTGGAGAGTGGATCGACAAAAAAAAATACCGCCCGACTTCGGGGAATCGATGGATACCTCTCTCTCTGTCTGTGTGTGGAGTGCGAAAGAACACAAGATACACTCTGGATCGTACAAAGAGAGGCAGATGACAAAACTTACTGGATGTAAAGGTCCTACCACGATCAAGGTGTCGAAGACGGTGAAAGGGTCGTGAGAACACAGTATGAGAACCTTGAAAAAAACGGGTTTCCTTTTTTTTCTTTTCTTCTCTTTTTCTATCTTAGGTTACCAACTGCTTTGGTCCTTTAGGGGGGGGGGGGGTTCGGTTCAATGGGAAAACTCCATGCATCTTACTGAGTTAATTATTGGGTCACGAAAAGTAAGTGGGGCGTCCGGGCATGCGGAAAACAATGGTCGCACCTGCTTTGCGCCGCACCTGCCCTGATTTCCTTTGCTCCTTCTCAGACGTCGCAGGCACAGAGCTGAAAACGTAACGGATATACGTTCAGCCGTCATGGTTTAGTCAGGGGAATCTGAGAATTCGTAGTAACCCGCACCCCTTACGGAATACTCCGTACCTTGATCACATTGATCCGTACGGAATACTACTACTGGTACATAGTGGTGGTAGTAAGTGAACGGTAAACCCCACGTGTGAATCAAAACGTGATGGAACGTGATGCGTCCGATTCTGCAAAATTCGAAATACTACCCTACCTTTTTGGACCCTGATGTTTCCAGAGAACCCCTGGGAATTTTTTTTCCTAAGTCGACGAGAATCACGCACAGCAACTGAAATATTGACGCCGAATTCACTCACCCGCATCAGGTACTGTGTACTCCGTGATACTATGTAAGCTGCCGAAATATCCAGGGTCTCACTCTCAGTCTTCCTTCTCTCCAGGTTCCGAACTCCGGGCACCAATCAGAGTCAACAGCTGGTGCCTTACGTCAGACTACCACTCCCGCATTCCATCGGGAATCTCCCGGGGATTCGGCATTCTGTCACCCTACCATACCCTACGGAATACTCCTTACTGTCTACCTGCTACTACTACTACTACTACTACTACTACTACTACCACTACCATAGTATCACTACCTGAACACCAAGTTGAAACTGTTACGAGCACGACCAAACTTGAAGATTATAAAAGAGACGAAAGAATAGAATGTTAGAGCAGTGCAATACCCTCAAGTTTAGCAATTAATAGTAGAAGCAAAATGTGTATACCCCAACTCCTCCGCCTAATGATCAATGCCAGTTGAAGCTCTATAAACAGACAGAAAAAAATGCAAAGCCCAAAAAATGAGCAAGATTAAAGCCATACACATGCGGGTATCTCCAACTCTCCGTGCCTGCAGCATGCATATGTACGACAATTTACAGTCGTATCGTATCATGCCCCCCCCATTTCGAGATTCCATCGTCACCAGCCTCTGGTTGCAGCAACGTCATATTGCCTCAGTGCAGTTCCATGAGCGAGTGCTGATGCGTGGCAAGGGCGCCAAAATGTCATCAAGCTCATAACATCATAATTCGTGGATCGAGACACTCGTGTTTCCTACATCCAAATATTAGCTCCGACAAGCAACATCGCCGGTAGTACCAATTAGCCTTCAATAGCAAGGGCACTTTGTTGATGTTGGAGCTGTTCTCCTTCCTCCTCGTATGCTGAGGATTGGGTGTATGACCCTCGCACAGGCATGCTATTCTGAGGCAGGGTAAACCCAGCATCTAAGCAGTCCTGGACAACCAAAGCGGCTTCTTTGAATTTTCTGTCAGAGTACTTCTCAAAGATTGCCGAATGGTGAAGACGGGGGTGCTCGCAGCATCCAATCATCATAGAAACGAGTGACTTGAGCTGAGCCCAAGTATAGCCAGAGTAGTGCACGTGTGCCTTGGTCTGTTAAAAGGGTTAGCACTTGGTACGTGAAAAGAAAAAGCCGGCTATGTATATCTTACCCATTCGCCCTTGTTTAGAATCAGCCTAGAGAGGCAGTGAGCACCAGCCGCTAGGAAACTCGGCGGCGAGGCAACAAAGCGCTCGTCCATCAGAGTCAGCTCGAGGAAGTATTTGGCCAGAGTCCGGGTCTCAAGATCGTAGTCGTCTGCCTTGCTGACGCGCCGCAGGAAGCTCATGGGCCCAGGCCAACCGAGTTCGAAGCCAAGCATGCTGAGCATGAAGCGCTCAGCCTTCAAGATCTCGTCACTGCTGTACCCCTTATCAACCATATACACGATCTCCTGGAGTGATGGGCAGTTGATCTCCTCATATTTGGAAGCCAGCAGGATGGCGGTAGCCCCAACGAGCTGCAGTTTGCCGATAGACACAATCTTGACTGCCAGAAACCGATCAATGTAGTTCACTGTCAGGAACAAAGTCTCAGGCAGGAGACAGAAGCGAGCGTGAACCTGCACAAGCCAGTCGATGAGTACCGAGCGCATGGACCACTGAATCTCAGTCTGAATGTCCATGTAATGGGGGTTCGGGAGCATCTTGATCTGGAATGTGTTAATATCAAATCACCTTTCGATAGCCAACCAACATACCTCGAGATTGCGCATATACGCAAAGATCTCCTCGCCGTATTCTGCCACCATACTGACATCCCAAGTCTCCTCTTCGACATCCTCCCAGGTGCGAGTGCGCTCGACCTCGAGCCTGGCCTCTTCCAGCTCCCTCTCCACGCGCATAGTGATGCGCGGTTGCAACACCGTAGTGGCACCGCCTGTCGTCATGTCGCGAGAACGAACTGAGTGGGCAGTTGTGTAAGCTTGATCTTGATCATCATACTCCTCCTCGTCCTCATCCCAATATTCTTCGGGTTCAGATAGCCCAATAGTTGGTGCATCATTGTGAGCGGCGGTAGTAACATTAGGTGCTACCTCGTGACCAACGCGTGGGAGCTCTGCCTGGGCATTTATATGCTCGGCGTGATTCACCTCCACACGGGGCTCGGGGTCAGTCCGCTTTTGCACGGAATCGAGATACTCGTATCCCTCCGCGATATCGTCCTCGGTTAGTGCATCCAAGTCACTGCCCGCGCTCAGCACCGTTGTGCCTGCGTGCGAGAGGTCAATCTTGTCCAGCACCCGGCTCTGACTTTTCCGCAGTGGCTGTTGCGGCTGCTTGAGCTGTGGCTGGCTTTTGTGGTGACGTGGTTGTAATGGTGCTGCATCAATCCCTCCTCGAGCTCCAGGTTCCTTGTTAACGGGAGCAGGTGGTCCTTGAATATGTTCCTCAGCCTCAGCGGGACCCTTGAACACGCGAACGGGAGCATTGGATGTAGCAGGCCGCTCAGAGGGCTTCCTCGCCTGCACAACACGCACTTCTGGCGCATTTTTTGCCCTGTTTCCCAAAGCTGCAGGCCTCTGAGGTGGTCGCGCCATGCCCTCTTTGAAACTTCCGGAATTTTCCTTATTAATTGCCAAAGAATTTGAGCGGCCAAGTTGCGCAACCGGTTGCACGCCGACGTTCTTCTTATAACCATCGCGGTCGGTTGCGCTAGACTTGGGCAAGTTGGTGACATCGCCAAAGGCAGCGCGTTTGGCAGGGCCTCGAAGGGCACCTGTAGCAGCAATTTGCGCCATACTTAGATTTCCCGTCGACTTGTGTCGTTGGTGAATCGTCGACTTTTGGTTTTCGATACCGCGGGGACGGAATGGCTGGGACGCTTGTCAGTCCTAGTTATCACGAACGAAACGCGCTACACAACGGACATGGGGGTGACCAAGACCCCTGTGAGTAAAGTCATGGAGGGCCTGATTGGCGAATTGGAACTTACTCGGGCATCCATTATGAATAAGGACGGCAGGATAGCCGTAGAGATATATAGTGAATATGCTGGAACGCGGTGACGCGATGGTAGCTCGTTCAACTTGAAGACTGTGAAAGTCTCCAGTAAACGACGTTACGAATCGAATACCATAAAAATTGCAAAAGAATTGCGTGTCGTAAAAAAGCAACCCAAGGTATATACCGGTCGACGGACACGTCGGAGCGAGTTCGCAGAGTCAGACCCAGGTTGCAGCATGAACAGATCAGGTACGAGCCGGCGGAGCAGTCTTCCTTCGCCAGAAGCGTTACCGAGGAGGCAAGGAAGGTGAAGTCGATTATCGTCAACAGCCAAGTTCAGAGGTAGGCAAGTACAGACAGAGTACTACTGGTATGCTGGAAGTAGTACTGTAGGTCCCACTGGCAGGCAGAGACAAGCCGCAGTACTACTACTGTATAGCAATGTGGGAAGAAACGATGTACCAAGAATAGTGCTGAAGGGAAATTACCGGTCAACTTTAGGATGACCAGCCGCGCGTGCTATCCTTCTAAGTAACGCGACGCGATGTTGGAAGGAGATGCGCAAAGAAATTGAAGGGAAAGAAAAGCTGGAGGAGTTGCGCAAGGTTGGGAGGTTTGCGGAGGGGGGTAAAGGAAAACACAAAAAAAAAGTTCGGGATGGTGAGATGCAATGCTTAACATTACCAGAGAAATGCATATACCATGCCAACAAAAACTAGGGGTGGCGTCCCTGTCGCGGGCGCATTGCTCTACCTGGGAATGAGATGTAGCTCACCTTCTCGAGTCTTAGTGCCTGTTTGTTTGTTTTTATGCCCCCTTTATTGTAGCACAAGGGAGATTTGTGCACGGCACGGCTGACGCACAACTTTCCCTGTTCGCGATTGTAGGAATTGATTGGTTGAGCGCATGACGTCCCGCTTTTTACTGTTGACCTTACCGGTCGTCGAGGGGATGTTTATTCTCCGAAAGGCCACACTGCCTGCAGCTGACCGACCGGGCCAGAAGCAACTGCCAAACGTGCGCCACGAACTGAAGCAAAACATCGGCTTTGAGAGCAAACTTTGGCAAACAATCGCGTGAATTTGCAGAGCACGGACCTTTTTTCAATGCCTGTGACCTTTCACGTCAAGATTATGCGCGCTGATACGGAGTACGGAGAACTGAGATGTACCATGTAAATGTACGGAGTCGTGGGCGACGCTGACGCTGCACGTGATTCAAGACTGAACACCTCGCCTCGGTGAGGGTGTTCGACTAGTCCGAATATGGCGTCATATCTATCCGTCGCGTCTCCCTCGGACTTTGATATTCAAAAAGTCCCTTTTGTTCCAGAACATGTATGAGCAATAGCAAATAATTATCGAATCTCCAAGTACATATATTAATCCTATATTAAATCCGGCTATAGAATTGAATATTAAGAATTATTTCGCTGTTTCTTTTTCATCTCAGACGCCACAGCCGACTTTCAGATCAGCACGCGTCCCAGCTAACCCCCACCAAACGCCAGATATGCACGTCCTCACGTGACTGTAGAGGGGATTGCCTTCTCAACGACTTGCGAGTTGCGACGCAGTCCTAAGCGCAAGTCATCGCAGTGATATGAAACACTGTTTCTGAAACTCTCAAAGACTATTCCGTACTACTGGTAGTAGGGAAAGCTCAATCTACTTCTACGACATACGTGGTACCGCGGCTCGGTATGGCGACTAAAGTTTGGTTGGAAGGCTATCGGTCGCCGAAGTGTCAACGTCCGCTGTTTTCACATCTCATGCCTCTCAATTCCGTAGTCGATTGAAACCTCTGCGAAACGCGCAGGTAATCCGATCAAGGCGGAGGATGTGGTCTCGAACATATCTTTCAAGGTGCAAGCAAGACAGGCTGCTTACTGTTGAAAAATATTGCCAATTAGAAAGAGAGAGAGAGAGAGAGAGAGAAGAAAAACCGCCAGCGCAAAAAGGGAGCGCCGAGGCCGAGCAAAAAAAATCATCAGTGGGTTCTTGCAACCCAGGACCGCATCGCCCCCTCATCTCAGCGCGCCACGCAAGCTACACTAGGCCCAGTTCTGAACAAACCACCTCTTTATGCTTCCGGACTATCTTTCCCGTGAAACTCGTAGCTGGTGTTACGACCGGCGGTGACCCTATCAAATGGCGTGTCGGCTCGAGGGCATGCTCAGCGGCCATCCATTCCGATGCGTCCGTTGAGTTTTGTCTATGGTAGATGCGAGTAAAAAGAGAGACAACATCGCATGTTAACCCAGCCATTGCCCTGGACTTTTGCCCTTGGTCCTACCTATGCTGACTGCTTGGAACCGGTTCGTTCACCTCTGTAGTGCGAGGTGTGCGAATCGCAACTGGTCACTGTGCCGCGCAGACGCTGTGCAGGACTCTGCGACAGACAAGCGGGAGAAAAAATGCGCTCTGTCCGCAGATGAAGTATTTCGTATTACAAGCGGCGATGAAGCATGTTTAGCAGGTATAGTAGACATAGACAATACAAATCGCCCTCATTTGCCTCCAATATACTCCGTACATGCATCAGGTTATCGTACTGCTACATAGGGAATACAACCCATTGATGCCAGAGGGACCAAACCCCCTTGCGCTTGACAGGCGCATTTGTGGATGCGATGCGACCATGATGCGACACCGCTTCATCTTGCGCTCCCACCTCGCAACAGCTCAACAAATGACCCCGCTGTCGCATCGAGTCCCCTCTCCTTATATGATCATTTACAAGATGGGAAGGGACATAATCAACTTGATACTGTTCAAAACGGCCTTCTAATTTTGGGTTTGAAGCTGCATCTAGGACCGAATTATGTATGATGCGCCAGTGAGGGTGCGTCGATCCCTTGACAGCGAGGCGATCCACCAGCCACAATACCGGCCAAAAACCATTGTCACTGCTACTGTTATTCGGTGGTGCTATTGGTGGTACTAGCATTCCGTCCATATTTGCGCTTTCCCCTGCTTCTCTCTGATATTACGAGGTAGTAGGTAGTAGTAGTACTCCGTACTCCCTAACCCTGTATGTAGGTGGTAGGCACCATTGACATGCGCAATTTCGTGGCCAATCTTCAGCCCATGATTGCGACATACTTACCCATCAAGGTTTCTGCAGTCCCAAGCCTCCCAAGGACTGCTAGTGACAGTCAGCATAAAGAGGCGAACAGTACTCCATAGTAGTAGTAGTACCATGTACAGGGACGGAGTTGGTAGAGGTATCCAAGTACCTGCTACTAGGTATGGATATAGTAATCGGTACTAAGTAGTCTAGATACATTGGGTGTTTTGCCCCATGCAACCTTTTCAACCTTACACACCGTATTTTGCGCCTGCCGTCAATCCCATTGGCGCCACTCCTATCTGTAGCTATCTCTAGCCCAGGCAGGCCAAGGCCACCATTATTATGGAGGGGCCCCAACTCATCCCTCTTCAGTCAATCAACGCAGAGGCTGGAAGAGAGGAAAAAGAGAGAGAGAAACAAGAAGAAGAACGAAAAAAATCGAACCGGCGCAGCGCAAAGCACAAAAGCTTTATCGATCCACCACTCGGCAGGTCGCCAACATGATTGCGGATACTGAACCAGTCCCAGGGTTTCCGCCGCACTCGAGACATTTGACCACTGACCATCGCAGCAACAACAAACACCTTCTCCCCCGTACATATATAAGAGGGGGAGCGGGGGTAGTCATTGACAAGCGGCCACTCAGGAATGGCATGCGCACTTATTTGCTTTGCTTTGGGTTGCAAGGGTTCTCATGCTAGGCGACCTGATATCTTGACCTAGCTTGGTGCCACGTAGGTGGGCATGTACATCTGTACGGAGTACAGAGTACGGTACATCGTCTCCAAGATGGTAATGAAACGGGACAGAGCAGGCGGCCGAGTTGGTGTTGAAACTCTCGATGTCCTGACCAGTGATTTACCAAGTCAATCGCAGGCATGCTCCCAGAGATGTCTCGAAACCAGTCCAACCTAGGAAAAGGGAAAGCAAGCGGACAGCCGGTGATCCATTGCCTGTACTCCGTACTCCATACCTCTATGTATGCGGATTACGGATTACGGAGTGCCCCGTCCAAGTGATCGCCTCACATCGCCAAGGTTGTGTGTATATCCAACGTTTTGCTCTTGACAGCTTGGCCTCAAGGTGCCTAAGATATATCCTTTGGTAACCGCATGGATGCTACTACCTACAAACAGTATGCCTGGATAATCATCCAAATTAAACACACACACACATAATCCTATCCATTCCTTAGGCTTGCGCTACTCAATCAACAACCTACCTCTTGCGAGGTTAGGGCTTAGGCTCGATTCGGCTGCGGATGGCCGCCGCACAGGGCCGAGCCAGAAGAGGTCCCCACCTCCATTCGCTGGCGGACTCAACGACCTCTAAATCCCTGCACAAGGGACAACGGGCGCCTCTGGGGTGGCCGACGATGGAGGGTCATTGGCTGAGGATGTCCTCTGAGCGTGAGCAAAACAATTCATGGGAGCCCAGTCTGGTAATCCCGAATTGGTTCCTGTCCGCGAAAAAGAGCGTTCGTTTGGCGCCACCAGCGGCTGTTGAACAGCGTTGCGGCGTCTCTGCACCCGCAGATGCGAAGAGAGAGAAAAAGGGGAGAGAGAAAGAAAAAGAGAGAAAGAGGTTGGTTGGATGGAAGACCAATGTTGGGTACGCAGTACGGAGCCCGTTGAGGGGAAAGACTCTACTAGTGGCGTCGAGGGCCAGCGCACGCATCAAGCAGCGACTGCAGCCGTGCAGGATGCTGATGCGCCTGCCATTCATATTCTTTGTAGCACGTCGACCAGAGCGGAGCCCGTCTGCAGGATGGAACATGGACATTGACCATCCTGCTAGGGTTTGGATGCAGTAGAGAGAGACGTTAGCAGCCCAGTATGAGGAGAAGTAAGGGAACTCGCCTCAAGAGGGGGGAGAAGGCAGAAAATTCTCGTTAATGCCCCAGATGATGGTTCACCGCACAAGCCAGGTTGCCAATGGAGCAGAGAGGAAGCCGATGATGAACATCCGGAGTACGGAGTACATACTATGTACGTACGTACTACATGGGTGCTTGCTACGGCTACTTCACGGAGCTGGTAGTGACTGCGTACGGCGTTCACGCATCATGCTGACCCCCTCCTTATTATCGAGCACGGTTCAATCTTGGAGGGGAAAGAAAGAGGGAGGCGACGAAGAGTGATAGGGAGTACCTACAGGGTCACAAGGCTCCATGGTCATGATTCCAGGCCATATCCCGCGCGATATGAGCCCACATACGGAGTACATGACCAGCGGGTTCCAAGGCCATGAACAGTAGCAGAGTAGCGTATCCCAGACGCACATACGGAGTACATACATACGTAGTAGCCCAACGCGCTGTCAACAACCTGACATGTCACGACGAAGGCCATTGAGCTCCAAGGGCTCCGCTTTCATACTTTATTTCCATATCAACATGGTCGAGCAGGCAAAACGAATGCCTGCCATCCTTTGCTGCTGCCCAGCAGCCTCTGCGGTTTTCAATGCCATTTGGTGCTGCCACAACGGAGCACCGTATGTACCCTACCCTACCTATCCAGTAATAATAGGACTCCATACGGAGTACGCTGCAATGCGCAGATAACCAAAGATCCCACCTTGCTTATGAGCACTAGCAAGTCCCATAAGGTGGGTGTGTTCGCGGTGCGGAAGACAAAAAGGTTGGCAGGATCGGCACATGGCAGTCCTTGCGCCACCGGGCCTCCTACTGATGCATGTCTCTGACGAGGAACTCGTATATCCCTATCCTCTGGCGCAGGCGAACACGGCAAGACATTAGGCGTCGGTGGAAGTCATGATAGTAGTAGGTACTCGTCGCTTTTTTTTTCTGTACCAAGTTTAGCGACTTGTGTGAGAAGAAAAGCGCATGCGCCTCAAGTCCTGTTTGATGGCTGCGAAAAAAGGAGCACAGCGCTGGGTTTTAAGGGGGAGGGGGAATCATCCGCGGGTCCCTAAGCCTGCTATTGCGCCAGGCTACTACCCTACTACTACTAACTACTCTCCGTACAGCTAGTAGTTCTCGATGTCATGGATGACCGCCTGTCGCGGAATCCGAGATGCCCTGGCCTAGTAGGAAAAGGCCCCCGGGGAAGCTGCCCGCACGGTGGATTAGCGAGTTGGTGAATCGGCGCAAGACGGGCTGGGCGCGAGTCTCACGTTTCGAATGCGATTTTTGGAAAGTCAACTGCACCAGGTGCCATGAAACGGGTAAAAACCATAAGTACAGAGATTCATATGCAGATAGAGTGTACGCATGCTTCTCAACCGTCAGCGTATGCGCGAAAAAAGAAAGAGAAAAAGAAAAAGAAAAGAAACCCCCGCGCAGGCTGTCCACGTCTCAATGCCATAGATGAAGCCATGTGCAGTAAACGGATACCGTAGCATGTATCCATATCCATACCATACCCATGGATGTACGGAGTATACGGAGCACCATATATATCGGGTGGTAATGACGGCGGGACTGTGCGAGATTGCGAGAGAGTGTGTGTGCGCGCCAGAGACAGTGCCAGTGCCAGCGCCAGCGCCAGCGCCAGTAGGAAACAGTGGCAACCAACAGTATACGGAGCTGTACCTAGATAGCGGTAAACGTAGCGGCAATAGTGGCCATCAGCGCTCCAGCTCCAATCCCAGCATGCATTCACCCCCAAAAAGCCAAAAGCCCAGGGCCATCTTTCCGAAGAGGAGTGAGTGCGTCCGGGTGTGTGAGCTGGCGCTGGCTCACCCAGCTGCGACAAAACCATTCGACCTCGCAATGGCTCCTCTTTTCCCTCCTCATGCACACACTCTTCATCTTCAGACCGCCGCCATTACATTCAACCACCCATCTTTGCATCTCTGGTAAGTCGTGATCCCTCTATCTTGGTGCGCGATCATCCTTGCTGCTCAATCACACTTGTCCGATTATACCCATCACCCCAAACCCGTGCTTCCCGACAGACTGCCTCTTGATCCTCGTCTCGTTAGCCGATACGATACAGTCCTGCCCTGTCTATACCAACCAGCCTCGTCCTGCTTGCCATACAATCAAAGGCCTTGCAGTTGCTAATGAGCGTCAAAAGATATTATAGAGCGCCCCAGGTTACTCGAACCGCTCCTTCGTCGTCGCTCCCAGCCGACCGCACAAACAGCCTACCCTTCCCACTCGGCATTTACCGACCAACGACCTCGACGCATTCGGACGGTGATGCCCTCTTAGGACATTTCTCATCCATCGACAACACGTACAAGTCGATCAATCCTGACTTGAGCCTCAATACTAGGCCGGGCCAGGACAGCCGACCGAATAAGGCTCTCTGGGACTCGTGGTTCCAGGCGCTTTGCACCTCCGTTTCGTAACCTCAACTCCGCCTACCGCGGCGACATCGACAACCCGATCGCCTCTCTACCGAAGGCTTCCATCGATCGTCTCATTCCCTTCTGGTCCCCAAAATACACACATAAATCACAAAAATGACTTCAACGTCACCGACAAGTGGCTACGGGGGGATGTTTGACGTTTCCCCTCACGGTGGTAGCGTCTCCCCCCGGCAGCCCGTCACTCCCAAGAACGTCTCCTTTGAGCTCCTCTTCCAGGGTGCTCAATATAGGGCGCGCTTGCCCATGAGAGTGCAGATCTATCCTCATGATACCACCGACTCAATTGTAACAACCGTCAAGAATTTCTACGGTCTGTACTCGGGTCCGACCGGATCGAAGGGTGTCAGCTTTGAAGATGAGCACGGCATCACCCTCATCGCTCGCTACGAAAACTTCCGTAACAACATGGTTGTCTACGTTAGAGTATTTGAGGAATCCCCTGTCGAGGCAGCTCCTTTTGCTCCTCCCCCTCACCAGATCTCCCCCGGTGCTGGTGTGGAGACTTACTACGCCCATGATGCATACCCTGCCCAGCGCCCCAGCCGCGACATTTCGAGGCCTGCCTCGACCTCGTCACGGCGACGCAGTCAGTCCCCCAATGCAGTTCGTGGCGATCGCGGTGACCTTTCGGGTGTTGCTGCCCAAAAAAACCGGTCTCGCTCGGCCAAGAGCGCACACGCCGACAGCTACAGTGAGGATGGCTACAGCAGTGATGAAGGTGCTATGAGCACTTCATCCGGCAGAACCAAAGAGCAGCTCGGAAATACTGATATCAGCGTCGAGAACATTGTTGAGGGAGGTCGACGCAAGCGAGCAAAATTTGAGAGCTCGGTAGGCGAAATCGACTTCTTGGTATCTGCTGTTCTGGACACTAACATGATTCAAATAGGAACTGCCGCTATTTGCACCACCGCAGATGCCAGCCGCTACCTCAAACCCCTCTGTATCCCCTGTTCGCCGAATTGAGCATCACCGCCAAGCTCTATCATACTCTGGGCACAATCCTTTTCACAATAGGCCTATCCAGGCGTCACACAAGTACAATCAGGGGCTAGCTCAAGCTAGCATGTATGGTACCCCCACCGGGCACCGCAATAGCATCAGTGCCGGTATGGGAGTTCTCCCCACCCCTGATCCAACTGTTGGGAGCTGCATGTCTGAAGAGGACAAGGATGTCGCTATTCAGTTGATGAGGCTCGGGGACATGTCCAACATCTCTCACGGCAGGACCAGTGCTTCTACGTTGGAAGAGACGTTTAGTGGCAAGGCAGAGGTCGCCTCCTCCACTGGCGTCACAAGTGAGAGCGAAGATGATAGCGATGTTGATGAGCATGCCCCTCCTGTTCGCCGTCAGAAGCTCGACGCGTCCGGGACATCCAAGAGCATATGGCCCACTACCGAGGCGCGGTTCATAGCTCCCGACGCTGCCGACGTGAGCACCGATGATGCTGAGTATAACACCAGTGCTGACAGCTCGCTGCTTATTGATACCAAGATGAAGGCGCCCAAGGCAAAGTCATCCAAGCCCAAGGGGTCAAACAAGCCCAAGGTAGAGAAGACCTCGCGTCCTACCAATGGTTCAAAGACCAAGAAGCTTCCTCCCATTCCTGGTGTTCCCATGTCTCCCATGTCGGCGCCTCCTTCTCGCAAGCCATCCATTGCCTCGGTGTCCAACGCACACCAGGGAGGTGACGATGAGCAGCCTGATCTCTCCACTAAGCCGCGCTGTCAACGCTGCCGCAAGAGCAAGAAGGGATGCGATCGCCAACGTCCCTGTGGCCGCTGCCGTGATGCTGGTCTATCCGCCGACCAGTGCGTCAGTGAGGACGAGGGCAACGGCCGCAAGGGCCGGTACGGGCGCCACATGGGCGTACCCGTCAGTATTTCTAAGGAGGATGTATCACCCATGGTCCCTCCTCAGCCTTCTCTGCTTCCTGCGGCCCCCATTGCCGCCACATCCGCAACGGCGGATAAGGCTAAGAAGCGCAAGCGGTAGTGCAACAAAGCGAGCCACCGGCTTGCGCTCGATCTCATCATATTTGCCGCAAGGCCTACTGCAAACTATTTTTTCTCTTGTCGATTACTACGAGAGTACATTGTACCTATTCTTTTTTTTTTTGGGAACTCTGCGTTCTTTCGCAGATGCATGATGCACTGGCATTTGGCGGTTGTGCTTTGACTTCCTTTTGTTTTATAGGCGCGCGCCGGCGGGCAAGTCTGTATTATGAAGAACGTCGAGGGTGTAATCACGTTGGCCTTCGTCGGGCTCTTACATTCCCTATTTCCCTTTTATTCATTTTTATTTTTTTTCCTCAACCAAAAAATCGGCGTTAGGCGGGGTCAGCTGCGGGGCTTCGATATCGTCCCTTTTTCTCTCCGAGTACTACTACTATTATTGTTTACTGTTACATGTACTATCCTGGTTATACGTGGCATTTCTTTTTCTTGTGGTTTTGTTTTAAGCGTCTCTGCACATCCGATGGCCCATGGATCCGATGATTGGCAGAGGCGACGGGAAACAGGCGATGGATAGGTTTATAGGCGCGAAAAGGGAAACAGGAATCTTCGGCTGGGATTGGACATGTTCTACCAGGCCGAGACAGCGAGTTGAGGTCGAGGCTTGGGAGACGGGGAAAAAACGGAAACCGGTGGGAAGGTAAAGGGGCGGGCGGGGTGTAAAAGGATGGCTGCTTTCTCCGGCCTGTTTCTGGGAGGGGGAGGGGGAACATCGCATGCGTCTTGCTTTTTTTTATTTTTTTATACTTGAATCTATTTTTGCAAGTTATTTTGTTGCATTTGCCGCTAAAGCCAAGCAGAATTTCTACATGGAATCAACCACGCATATAGCGGTGTCAATATTTGTTGAAACAATGACCACGTTTGGTTGCAAGCAGCCCGGTTAGTAGTGAGACATGTGGCCCGGTGATTTGCTCCGCACATCGACCCCCGCGCCGCGCCGCACCGCGCAAGGGGCTCTCTGGACTCAGCGCTCCCCTCTCTAGGCTTCTGACAGAGAAATGACCGGCTCCGCGCAGAGTAATCGGTAGGGTGTTGGCGATTGCGCACATATTATTCCTCATCCCCCGACTCGTTCTCGGCGAAGCACATTCAAGAAAGCGGTGCCTACCCGTGAGGACGTCGTCAAACTTGGCTCAGAGACGCTAGTCCCCGCACGGTATAGCTCCCCTCCCTCCCCTCTTCTCCGGGGGTCGGGAGGGGGGAGGGGGGCTGGTCCCGCAAAGTGCCGGGAAAAGCAGGGGTTCAAGAACGATGGGTAAGCTCCGATTGGCCGGACGGGTGGGTCCCTACATTGTATATCTGTGTCACGTGATATTTACATCGCACGAATGGATGGTGGGTGTGCGTATTACGTCATACCGCACTTGTTTGTCTCTCTCTTTTTTTTTGGGGGGCCCTCTCTCTCTCTGTGTCTCTCTCTGTGTACCATATCTCTCTGTTTTTTGCTCGTTTCCCAAGTACCCCGCGATTGTGGGCCGGACCGTCTTTTTGCGAAAAGGAGGGGAGGAGAGCTACTCCGTAGGGAAGTAGTTGATTGACTTTATGCCGTGGTGGTAAAATTTCAATAATTGGTTTTTCCTTTCTCTTTAAACTTTTATCTTTATTTTTAATTTTAATTTTAATTTCTTCTCAAGAGAAATAGAAAAACAAATTTTGAAAAGCACAGAGGCTCAGAGCTTTACGCCGCGGGAGAGATATTCGCGAATTGAGATATTCTTTTGTGAGGAGGGCGGGGAGTTTTCCTTGCGCCGCTGGTTCGGGGAATTTACCTACCCTAACATGAATTGATCACGATCAGATCGAAAGGGGGCATGCAAAGTGCTACATGTTATGTTACGTCGTGGGACGGTTTGTATTTTGTTCAAGATACTGTGTAATTTCTTTATAATATTGTTATTTTCTTCTTCTTTGTATTCAATCGTTGAAAGGCGTGCTCTATTGTCAACTCTGGAGTGTCTCTCCTTAACTTATCCAAATGAACGAGCAACATGTCTTTGTGCCAACTGGTGGGATCAGTAAAACATGGCCGATCCAACTGTAGATTTTCCAAAATAAAACAAAAAAACAGAACAAAAAAAAAAGAATAGAAAAAAAAAATCCAAAAATTTGAGGATAGAAAAATAACCTCAACGCTTAGCCAACGCGTCCAGAGTGATCCCCACGGCCTTTGCCAGCTGGTGCCCCTCGCTCCAGACGGTGTCGTGCTCCCCCGTGAGCCCCTTGTACACGACGACGTCGACGCCGTCTTCCCCCCCCAGCCTCTCCGCCATGGCGTCCGTCTCCGACGCCGGGATCAGGGTGTCGTCGGCCGACCAGGCCAGCACGGCCAGCACGTCGCGCGGCCAGCGGGCGGCGGCGGCGGTTGCTCCACCCTCGTCGTCACCGTCGTCGCCGCTAGTGCGCAGCAGCGCCGGCGACGCGGCGTCCCAGTTCTCCGCGCCGCCAAAGGCCCCGCGCACGAAAGCCTCGTAGTAGGGCCCGCAGGTCTGCACCAGGAGCGGGAGGGAGTATATGCCCGACACGCCCAGGACGGCGGCGGGCAGCGGCACGCGCTGCTGCTGCTGCTGCTGCTGCGACTGGAGGAGGAGGAGCTGGCATGCCAGCGTCGCGCCGGCCGAGTGCCCGGCCAACACGTACTCCCCGTCCCCGACGCCGTGCTCGTCGCGCAGCAGCCTCACCGCCGCGCACACGTCGTGCAGATGGTCCGGGTGCTTCGCATCGCGGAGCTCGGCGGCGGGCGTGTCGGAGGGGTTCTGGGGGTGATTCGGGTGGGGCGAGAGCCGATAATCCACGCTCGCGAAGCCGCGGATCGAGCAAGACAAGGGGCCGGAGGAGATGATGTGCTTTATCGCGGGGACGAGGTCCGCGTAAGTGTTGGAGGGGTCGCGCCAGGCGCCGCCGTGGATGAAGCTTTGTGCGCGCGCGCCGAGCTCGGGGGTCAACACGGCTGAGATGTGATGACAGGGTGTGATCCGGGATGGGGACACTTACACCAGCCAGTAGCCTTTGGACGCCGCCGTGCTCGAACCCGGCGGCGGAGGAGGGAGCTGCCATATCCCTACTCGCTGCGTAGATCTTTGCGTATCATACGTACGTAGCGTGAGCTTGAGGTCGGCAAAGTCCATATTTCGTTTTTTGGTCACTGCAAGGGATACTCCGTACAGTCGTTGGGAGAGGAGAGCGGGGAGCGAACGTAGTACTACCCCAATGTGCGCCGTTCTATGGTCAGCTTTGCGTATTCAAGAAAACAAATAAAAAATACAGATTAAATCAGTTAAAAGTTCCAAAAAATAAAATAAAAAAGAGTACGTCGGTTGAATGAACTGTATATCAATGGTAGATTCTCGGGATGCATGTGTAACGTGTTTGTATTCAGTGTCTTGACTATAGTAGCTCTCGCCGCGGAGAGTGCGGATGGTGAGATGTGAAAGTGGGACAGCTTTGCGAGAAGAAGAAAAAAGAGTGGGACCTGCTTGTCGTCGGTGTTGTGGGTTGTTGTGGGTGTTGTCGGGCGGAAGAGGGAATCGGAACCAGAGTGCTTTGCGGTCCGCAACTCTCGCCCATCGGAGTCGGAAAAGAGCGGAACCTGCCGTGTGCTGCTATTCCGCTGGCCCCATATTATCAACCTCACCTCGTTCGACGAGAAACAACCTCCACATGTTGCATCGGCTGACACTTTGGGGCATTGCGGTTACCATATGTCACGACTTTTGCGGTCGATGAACTGGAATAATAAGCATGACCTAAATGAACACGACCAGTGTTGCGCGGTTAAACTTGCCTTTACTCGCTATGGCGAGCTTGCGCCTCGAGGTCGTGAATTTGCTCCGCTCCTGCTGGTCCAGCATTTCTGTCCCACTCTGAACCCCTGGGGTCTCTTGTCGGACCATATGTCTGGATATAGTTTTCCTCTTGTCTAGTGAAGGTTCCTACCTCTGCCTGTCCCTCGTAGGGGCGATTGTCCTCCATACTGTGCGTTTCCGGCGCTGCTATCTCGTCGATGCTCCGCGGTGAGTGCGAACGCGCCAGAGAGGCGCTCGGCTGGTTGTATCGCGAAGTGCTGTTCACGTGGTTCTGAGATGACACGTATGCGTACTGGTGCTGTTCTGTTGAGTTGAAGCCGCGGATGCGCATCGCACGGAACAGCGGCCGGACGGTGACTAGGTTGGACGCTATAATGGCGAGACCCGGCTCGACGATTGTCCACGTCATGGCCGGGGTACCAGCGTCTGCGCGGTGGAAAAATAAATAAATAGCAGAATGATTAGATCACAGCCCAACGAGCTCCGGAAGCAGAATGAAGGTGGTGCTTACAGAGTATGTCGTCTGTGTTTTTCAAGTCGGGGAGGAAGCGTATCCGCACAAGGGTCGCTGCGCTTGCGCTGCTGGGTGATTAGCTGGGTTCATAAATTTATATGAAATCTGGTGTAGAGAATTTGTACAATATACCGAGGCCAAGTATGGCGATTACGGTTCATTTTGCCTGCTTGGACATTTTGACGCTCCAGAGCATTGGGATGGGGATGAGTGCCTGCATCACCACGGTCAATACCTGTCACCTCACTACTCCTTAGCCTGGCCCAGAACTCGGAGCAACCACTACCTCTGGGAACCCACGTATAAGAAATCGGAAATTATGCCCAAGGAGCTGATGGCGTACGCCGCAGAGACAACCTCGTCAGGGCGCACGCAGCGGCCACGTCGGATCCGGTAGCCCCACTGCTTCTCGATTGGGCTGCACTGCAATAGGTCCTAGAAGAAGAGAACGGTGCCATAGACGGCCACGGCGAGGATGCTGGCGCGCAGGACCCAGGTGTAGACCGGGCGGACGGAGATGCGCAGAAGGAAGACGCCGATGCTGAGCTTGATGAACATCATGGCGAGGATCCGAATGCCTATGGAGATGGACCGCCACTGTACGCGCACGGAGTTTTAGCATATTACTATTATTACCACCTTTTTGATGTTTGTGGGGGTTAGGGGATTGGGTGATAGTTGTTACCTACTTTTAGTGCCAGGACCCTTGTGCGATTGTCTCTGATGGCGGCGTTGTGTCTCCCTATGCCCGCGTTGATGCCCGCAAAGAGTAACCCGGTGTATGTCGTAAAGGCGGCCTTCCGGATGGAAAAGTGTTAGCATAAGAAAACAAGAGTTGAAAATCGAAAAAAAAATACAGCCTTGGGCGCGGTAGGGGGGAGGGGGTGGGGGAAGGGTGAGTTTCCTACCTGTCCCAAAATCATCAACCAGTCGTCCAGTTGCATGCTTCTGGTAAGAAACACTCGGGTATACATGCGCAGAGTGACGCTGAGCCAACTTCATGCCGAAAAGGTAATGGCGGCACCCACGAGCGGGCCGCTGTTGTTCTTGGTCAGGTCGACGGTCGTTGTCATGCCGGCCCTGAGAAAAAGCGACAAGGATGGCCAAAAGGGATGGTACTCTCATGATCTTCTCCCCTCCTTTATGCTTCTTTTCAATTTCCCCATCCTATATTTTTCCAGGGTTATGTATACTTTGTCTATCAGCTTTGTAAGCCAATGGGTAGCGGGCATTGTAAGTCGTAAAAATTGTACGAAAGCTGGGTCATGATTCACTGATATAACTGCATTATGTCCTCGGCAGTTTGGTAGCCGGTGATCTGAAGCATAGGTACAGACGATAAGTTGGAGGAGATGAAAAAAGAGAGAAACCAAAAGGTACCGTAGAGGACAGGTTTCATGTATTATATAGATCAGACAAGTCGAGGGGGGAAAGAGCGACATCCGGGAGCAAGCAGTCGAAACCAGCTGTGAAACGAGATCCTCTTCGGCTCGTTGGATGACTGCAGTCCCATTCAGCAACAGATATTGGGGGAATGAATGAATGAATGAAAGACACGTAATGCGGCACAAAGGTAGAACATGATCCCGAAAACTCGGCTTGGGGTTTCGGGGTAAAGATATAGTTGTATGCTAACGACGTAGAACTCCCTAAAGTAACCACGATAATCATATACCTCAATCCCTGAAAGCCTAGTCTAATGGCGGCGATTTTACTCTGTGCTGTCATGAATAGGCATGTCTATCCAAAAAAAAAGCCCAAAAGCCGGTGGCTATAACACCTATACCCCAACAAAAACCATGCGTTACTTCTCTTAACAAAGATTTGGGCGCTTCAGGCTAGGCCTCCGCCACGCTCCCACTCGAGTTCTTCCTCGTCGACATCCCAGTCGTCCTCCTCTTGCCATATAGGTGCTAGCACGAATCTGCCCATAATCTTTCCCATACCAACACTTTCACCCCCAATGACGGCTGGCCCGGGCTTGGTATCATTCTCCTCAAGGATAACTGCCGTGGTGAGGAAATTCATGCCTGCTGCGGGCCCCAACTCGAGTGCCTTGCCACCCCAGTCAAGTTCAACCTTACCGCTGCGACGCACGTTGAGCCTCCCAATTAGGCCGCCTTCTTTAAGAAGAGAGGACATGAAGCCCTTTGTGAGCTCTGGGTCGTCCTCGTCCGCTTTCTTAGCATCGGCACTGGAGTCCTTGCTCTGTTGGTCCCCTGTCAAATCGACAGGGTTGCCACTCGCACTGGGTACCGAGTCGAACATATTACTGTCCGTCGGCTCGGACTTGACTTTGCTCTTCGGTGGGGGGGCATCAAATTGCTCCAGAGGCGGTAGCATGGGGGGGAATTGGAAAAGATACAGACGGCCATCCTTGTTGGAAGGGCCTTCCACCGTTGACTTGGCCCCATCCTCGCCCTCTTGTCCTATCGTGACATTTCCGAGCTCGTTTGCCAGGAGTTGTAGATCGGCTTGCATGAGTTGGTCCTCGGGGTCTATTAGCGCAGCCTTCTTTGCCTTTAGAAGCAGCTCCTTCTTTTCTTCTTCCTCTGCAGTATCCACATCCATTGGTGTCGCATCTTTGCTGTCAGGATCCGGCTTAATTTTGACCCTCTTTCCTGTATCCCAGACACCCTCCTCAGGCGGTTGTTCGGACGGCCGAGCTGAATCATCGTCTCCCATAAACAGACTCTCCTCCTCTGCCGGGACAGTCCCGGCGGCATCTATGGCAGCGCTCCCCGTGGCGTTCTCTGCAGCCTCGAGTTCCGCTGTTGTAGCCACCACCACCTCCGCTTTCTTATGCTTCTGCCGGTATATACCCATTGGCATTATGGCATGGGGTTGACCACTGAGCGCATTCATCATCGCTTCGTCGTCGCTGTTTAGTTCGTCTTCGGGAGCCATGGCATGTAACTTATCTGCGTTGATTCTTGCCTCGCGATAACGGTTACCACCCATCTCGTTGAAACCTCCGCCTTCTCTCTTGGGTCCTCGAGATGGACCCCCAAAACCACCGCCACCACCACCCCCAAAACCACCGCCACCGCGACCTGACATAAAGCCCCCTTGGTGAAGTTAGCCATGTTAACCCCTGGAATGACAATCCTCTGGGTGAAATATTACCTGATCCGCCTGCAAAGGGCCCGCTGGCGCTGCCTGTTACGCGCCCTCCTCTTGCGCCCATAGCATCGCCGCGGCTGCGTTTGCTCCTAAAGCGTGAGCGGCCTCTGGCCTTTTGCTCTTCAGCTAGTCGTGCATTTGCCTTTTGCTCTTCGTGCCTGGCGATGGCCTCTCGTTCCGCTTCATCTCTCCGAACAACCTTGGGACGAAATCGACCGGTCGTTGGTCCTCGAGTTGCCCGTGATGCTGCGCCGCCACGTAACCCCCCGCGTATTGAGGGGCCTGGCGTCGCGGATGATGTAGACGTGGCCGCAGCGCTATCTGGAGCGGGCGCGGAGGAAGTACCACCTTCTCTAGAGGCTGCGGTCGAGGTGCCCCGTTGGGTGCCCCGCGCAGGGGTCCTCTCGCCCACCATCTCAATAGGCTATTGTATAGTGAAAAATAATCGACCGAGGATAAGAAAGGAATAGAGAATGGAAAATGGGATAGCTGTTGTGGGTGGTGAATTGAAAAATAAGATAACAAAAAAGTAGTCTGAAGAGCAAAAGAAGCTTTGGAAATAATTTTGGCGGCCTACCAAGTTAAACAATTGAAGGTGGGGCACGATGAGCAAGGGAAGCTACGGCCTATGTACGGCCCCGCCATCGGTGTTCCTGCCCTGCCGAGCCGGAGGAGATTCTGTAAGTGCTTGCTTTTAGGTGCTGAGCCAGGTTTCTTAGCCTGGATACTACTACCCTAGGGCCTATTACTAGGAGTAGCATTAACTACATATTAATAGTACTAGTAGTACTCCGTAACGTTGGCGAACGGTTTTAGAAGAGATCTAGTTCAAAGGCTGAAGAACACAAGAAGCTCACCTACGTTGATGAATCCATTGGTCTGGCACTACTTGATACACATTAGTGCTTGATCACCAAATTCAGAAGCCATGCTGCCCTCCTTGATAAGCATAGCTCCCACCCAGTCTCTTCCTGCCTCGACCGTGCTGGCTCCAAATTTGACAATCACGCAGCCGCGGACATTGGCCGCAGACCAGAGTACTGTGTGTTTCGATTCCATGGCAACCCTCTGTGATCTCCATCTTTCAAAGTCGGATCTGTTGCTTTCCTCTTGAGCTCGATCTTCCGCAGACCGAAAATCTCGAGAACCTAACCGAGGCAAGGCATCAAATTCGGCCAGGAAGAACGACCCGAGAGACTTTGTCAAAGGGCCTCGCAGAATTAATGTGCCAAAGATGCCAAGCTTGTGCATGGTCTCCCGCAGAGGCCTGCCTAGCGCAATGCTGTCCGGATTTGACAGCACCACAGTATCGCGGATAAGAAGACGATCCTTCTCTTGGCCCCTGAGCCACACCTCATTGCGGCCTTTCCAACTGACGAAGCTCCAGTCCTCGCCGCGAGCACTTCGACCTTGAGTTACCCAATCCAAGAAACACAGAGATGCAGTTGGAGCGAGGTTGAATATTTGCGTTTGAGTGTAGACACTATTCTCGAACGGCTGGACAGGGTCAGGTAGCAGGCAAAGAGCTGCCCCGTCATCTATGCGAATTCGGAGTGTTTGGCTGGTGACAACGTCTGGGGTAGGCGATTTGAATATTTTGGTATGACCCTGGGTGACTAGGCTCAATCTTGAGCGCTCATGTATGTCGATGGCCAAATCGATGGCATCACCCCCTACGAGACCCCCACCGTACGATAGGAGAAAGACTAATATGCTTTTCTGATCTGCAACGGGTGTAGGAGATATAAGCTTCAGGGGATACTGGTATGTCATGACCTCGAGACCACTTCCACCGGCTGGTAGGAGTTTGACAACAATATGTCCATTGCCAGCGGCGGAGGATGAAGATGGAAAAGGTGAGACCATTGTGTTTATCGGTAAGGGGAAGACCACACTTTGAAGTGAATGTAGGTTGATGAACTGTTGGAATTCATTGTAAGTTAGCCGCCAATACCATCAACACCTTGGGCCATGGGTGCGGTTGCATCGAGTAAGGTAGTATTGGCCAGTGGCAGGTAGGCAGGGAGGTAGGGTGTGATGGTTCGATGATGGATAAAGAGGGACAAACAATTGGCTGAGATAAGATAAGGCAATGCACGTATTCCGTGCCTATTATTACCTACTCCGCCCCTGTCATGGAACCTTGACGGTGATGAACTTTGCTGGGAAGTGACAAGCCGGCGTTTTGATTGGACACATACTCCGAAGTTGAACCGTTTGCGCTAGCACCAGGGGAGGGTTGGGGGGTTTCTGGTGCGAAAAAGAGATACTTACGTAGTACTCTGCAGTACTCCGTACCGGCCAGCAACAACCAACTCCGTACATAACAGGGTCCACATTGAGATCAACAGCTAGGACGCACCTGCCTACCCCCCAAATAGGTTCCAGCGACTGGAAAACGCGCCCTGGCGGTCGAGGAAAGATTCCAGGTCACTATACATACATATACTAATCAAACACGACGACGACAGCTTCTTACGATTGATCATTGCGCCACTGCAGATGACCACGGCTGCGCGCGCCCTCTCCCCCCAGACAGAATGGACAACAACGCCAGCCAAAGTCCTGACCCCGAAGGCGCGGCGCGTCGCCGATCCGGACGCGTCGTGCGAGCACCTAATAAATTTGTGCCAACCCCATCGGCGCAGCAGGCACAGGCCAAGAGGAAGCGCGATGATGCCGAAGAAGAAGACGAAGATGAACAGGAGGGAGGAAACGAAGCACCTGAGCTAGAATCGGAGCTTAGCGATGAAGAGGGAGAGCAAGGTGATTCCGATTCCGACGCAACCCCCCCGGCCAGGAGAAAGGCGTCGCAACCCAAGCGCGCAAAGAAGCCCGCAGCCAAGAAGCCCAAGACGAATGGCGGCCCCATTACAGTTGCAGCGCACGCGACTGCGATACCTCGGAGACCCAAGAAGACGTTTAAGCTCGAGACTCGTGGTGAAGGGAGGGGTCTTTACAGTATGCTACCCCTCTATCGGCATTGTCTACGTAAACACGGTTAGCTGACAGACTGGTCGCGCAGCTGAAATCTTTGGATCGGGCGATGCGGCCAAAGTGGTTGCCCAGCGATGGCTGGAGAAGTACAGGGCAGACGACAGCGAAGCGCTGACGGACGTCATAAACTGTGTTCTGCAGTGCATCGGATGCGAGAACCTCATCACTGTTGACGATATTCGCGACCCCGATAATATCCCCAACCGAGTCGCGGACCTTCACAATCAATACCAAGAGGTGCGCGCGCGAGATTCCCATACCCAAGATCATTGTCATTTACTAACTGAGTTCATGTAGCAACAAGAGACGGAATACCCTCTTATTTCGAGAACCAGAAACACAAAGGCATTCCGCGACATGATGGTTACCTTTTTTAACGAGCTCGTCGCTGTACTCCACGGATCAGAAGTCCTTTATAAAGATAAGGACTGCATGGATAACCTGCTTTCGTGGCTCTCAAGTATGTCCTCGTCTCAGCTCAGACCGTTCCGCCATACAGCCACGACGATATCCCTCGCTGTGACTTCGGGTCTGGTGGAAGTAGCACAGATTCTCGACATGCGTATCACCGATGATGGTGCCCTGGTGCAAAAGTCGAAGAAGTCAAAGAACAAGAACAAAGAGGCAGAAGCCAGTCTCAAGGCCAGCCAGGAGAACCGAACCTTTTGCGGCGCCTTGATTCAATCCTTCTTCGATACTGTCTTTGTTCACCGTTACAGGGACACTGATCCCAAGATTCGAGCCGAGTGTGTCGAAGCGTTGGGTCACTGGATCTCCGAGTTGCCTAACGTCTTCATGGATCCCAGTTACCTGAGGTATCTTGGATGGATGCTGTCAGACACGAGCCCCGTCACTCGTGCAGAGGTGCTCAGACAGCTTCTCCGGGTCTTTCAAACGGACGCTTCGGCTCTCGGCCACTTCATCGACCGTTTCAAGTCGAGACTAACTGAGATGGCCACGCGTGATGCCGAGGTCTCGGTAAGGGTGGCCGCCATATCCGTCGTGGATGTCTTGCGCGGTGCCGCCCTCCTCGAGCCCAACGACGTGGATGCCATCGGCGAGCTCATCTTTGATACCGAGATTCGTATTCGCAAGGCTGTTGTTTCTTTCTTCTCTGCCTTGGTGGAGGATGTGTATGAACAAAAGGTTGATGCTCTTGGTGGCGTTGACGTACTACGAGAACTTCCGAATGTTGATGAGGACGACTACGACTCGCTTCAGGAAGACTGGGTCGATATCAAGTGCCTTGCCGAGTCGCTGGCGCATTACGATTCGCAGATTGAGGAGAGGCAGCAGAGCACCAACTCCGCAGGTGTACCCGCCCATCTTGATCTTTTGGGATCGGCACAGCTTGACACTAGAATCTCTCTTGCCGCGCAAGTCCTGTTTGACAAGGTCGATGTCGTCAACAAGTGGCGGCAGCTTGCTGGCTATCTGCTATTCGATCACACGACCAACACCAAGTCCAAGTCACGATCCAAAGGTGCCAAGACCCCGGAGTCTGTCCTTAAGAAGGCCGTCGCCCCGACCTCGGCCGAAGAGGTCATCCTCCTAAACGTTCTCGCCTCGGCTGTCAAGACACACCTTGCCCACACTGTGGAGATGGAGCAAGGCAGGCGGAAAGGTGGCAAGTCTGAAGCCGCCGAGGTTCAAGAGGCCATTGCCACTGATCTTGCTGCCATCATCCCCCCTCTACTCAATAAATTTGGTGCTGTCTCGGAAACCGCAACAACGGTTCTGAAGCTGGAGCATATGCTCAACTTGGGGATCTTCACCCAATTGGGCCAAGAGAGCCAGTACGAGAACCTCCTGGATGAGATTTGCACGCAGTTCAACAGACATGACGACAACATGGTTATCTCAGAGGTAGCCACTGCACTTGTCCATGCTAGACAGCACGAGGAGCTAGAAGAACTTGCCGACACGAGACTGTCAACTCTTTGGGAGAACAACATCAACTCTTTGCGTAACATCGAAAACACCTGCGAGGTCAGCGTGCGAGGCAATCTATCCGAGGATACGCTGCAGATTCTGTCGGCTACGGTCATGAAGATCAGCAAACTAGCTGGCATTTCAGACTGCGTAGATATGCTCGACGCCGAAGGCTCTGGCGATTCTACTTCTCCTACCATCGAGTTGCTCATCAATCTTGTCCAACGTGGCCACTTTGAGCCTCAGGACGATGAGGCCATCGACGTGCTGGAGGATGAGCTCGTCTCTTACGCGATAAAGGCATGCCAGTTCTACTTCATGTGGCGCGTCCGAGCGACTGCCAAGATGGTCACGGAAGAAGTCGCTATCCCGCCGACTGATGTCGATCGCCTTTCTTACCTCTGCGCGCTCTACCGCAAAAACCTAGTCCAAACATTTTCGTCTCGCGCAAACATCGACGATCTCCGCCTCTTCGCGACCGGCAGCTTCTGCGACGTGCACGTTACTTTTGCCGTCCTCCGCTCGCCTCTCAAGCACAACGTCGCCGCCTCCGACCTTCTCCAGCCGCTCATGTGCGACATCGAGCCCTCGCTCACCCCCGAGCTTCTCGACATTTTCGGCGCCGCCGAGAAGGACTACGCCAAGAAGACGAGGCGCTACAAGACGCTCAACCCCCCGGCGGAGGACGAAGATCCCGTGGAGGAGGAGGAAGACCTGGACGAAGACGACGACGAGGACTTGTCCCAGGAGGAGAAGCTCGCCGCCGAGCTCAAGTCGGAGAAGGCCCTCTGCGAGATCACCGGCAAACTCGTGCTCGCCATCACGGCCAAGTGCCTCGACGTGCGCGGCCGCGACGCCGGCAAGCTGAAGAAGCGTCTCCAGCGGAACCAGGCCAAACTGGGCAACAATTTCAAGGAGGTGGTGGCCTACCTCGACGCCGAAAAGGCCCTGCGCAAAAAGGCGGCCGCGTCTTCCAAATCTGCCGCCGCCACCGCCGCCATGGCGGCCAAGAAGAAGCAGGAGGAGGAGCAGAGGCAACAGCAGCAAGAACAAGAGCAGCTGAGCAAGGAGATTATCGACGACGACGACGACATCTTTAGCGACTCGGACAAGGGCGAGAGGAGGGACGAGGTCGAGGACGACCCGATTGAGGACGTCGAGAGTGATGAGGAACCGGAGAGGGGCCTCACCCGTGACGAGAGCGTTTTGGGCGACTGATCTTTGGTCGTTTGTGCTCTCAGGGTGCTTGTTGAAGCTCGTGGCATGAGGAAGCGTACGGGGAAGGAACCCTCCCGGAAACCGGCAAAAAAGAGTCGATGAAGAAGAAAAAAGCGTCTTTCATCGTCGGTTCTTGATTTGGTTTAAAGGAAAGGAAGAAGAAAGGATATACACTTTTTTGTCTCTTTTTATTTATTTATTTAAACCACCTGTTTCCCTTGTGGTACATGGAGAGTGGAGGGAAAGGGGGAGAGAGAGAGAGCAAGGAAAAAAAAGAGGTTGCAGCCAGCCAGCTCACAAGAGACAAAAAGACTTTTTTGATATCGACATGAAAGGGAAATGAATCAGGGATACATGCTTTTGTTTTAATGTTTGTTTTTTATTGTTTTATTTTAGTTGTTGGAAGGATCGCCGCGATCCGCTCGGCGTTTTTTTCCCCTCCTACCATATCTCCTTTTTCTTCTCTTGGTACAATCACTGTATTTTCTGCTGCTGAAATGAGAAAAAGACAATTCTTATCTTGTCTTTATTTTGGGCCACCCCTTACCCCTGTGTGTGACGAACTCGAATAAGGATTTTCCATCCCCTTCCGATGGAACGCATATTGCGCGCTGGACCTCTGAACAAGAGGAGCAATAAATATTGATTTTTATACTGAGCATGAGTACTCCCCCATATCCTAGAAACGCCTTGTAATCATTACCACGCAGATAAAGTCGATTCTTTCAATCCGCTTTGGCCTATGCCAAACAAAACCAAAAACAAAAACGAAACAAAAGCTCCGACTCAACCACGTGCGGATATCTTGGTGCCGTACAGACCGTAGAGTCTTTCCCAGCGCCACCCGGGCCCGTCCCTCCTCTTCTCCTCGTCTTCTTCGGCCACCTTGATGCCGTACTGGCGGACGCAGCAGTAGAAGCACCGGTTTTTGGGTGCCTCATCCTCCTTCGCTTTGGCCTTGGCTTTGGCGTAGCCGCCACCGGGAGGAGGACTGCTGTCCGGCGGAGGCTGGCCGCCGTCTACCTGGTCTTTCAGCTCCTCCCTCTGCCGCGACTTGATCTCCTCCAGGTCGCCCCAGAGCGAAAACAGCCGGTCCCGCAGCTGCCCCAGAACCTTGTCGTTCTGGCGCAGATCTACGGCGTCGAGGTTCAGGAGGTTTTGCGCCGAGGGGTTATTGACGACAACCCACAGGCGGCGAGGATCGGACTTGTCTGTCGCGTCCTCGAGTTCGAGGGAAAAGGACCACCTCCAGCCCTGGCTGACCTGAGAGACACCCCCAGCCTCAGAATCCGGATCCGACTCGTCGTCGTCGTCGCCATTGGGAACAATATCGTCATCGTCCATGGCGGTGGAATGGTAAGCAAAGTCCTCCAATAGTGGCGGGTCAAAGTTTGTCACGCGCACGAGTGCGCGGTAATTAGCATTGACGAACGTCAAAGGAACTTCTACTTCCTCGCCTTCCACGTCCAGTTTATAGCAATGCTGGTGCAGCATTTCCCCTATTCGCGTAACTGGGCGTTGCATTCCTTCGCATTTCACTACCAATATTGGTCAGTTCTTTGTCGCACATATAGCGTGATGCCCACGGTGATGATAGTCTTACCACGTGTGCAAGGGGTCTCAGCAGGATCGGGGACCGCTTCGGGGGTTCGTGTCTCCTCGGCAGCGGCCGCTGCAGCCCGCTGTCGTTCCTTTTCCCTCTTAGCTTTACGTTGGGCCTTGGAGTTCGGCTTCGTGGGCTCGAGCTCTTTCAGAGCTTTGCGCTTTTGTCCGGCAACAGCGGCGCTCTGTATATCGTCGTCGACTTCCTTGATTTCTTTTCGATAGGCGCGCTTGCGGTCCAAAGCTTCCGCTAGACGCGTTGCCAGTGGCCCAAGATCTTCTTTATGCTTCTCAACATCTAAGCGAGATACTCTAACCTGGTTCGAGTGGAATGAGTTGGAATCCCCCCGCAGAAAGCCCTCATAGTTTGCACCATTGCGACCGAATTTAATATGCAAATTTCTCAGAGATAGCCATGATCCTGGCTCAACGAGAGGTTCTCGGATCATGGACAAGTGAGGATCATAAATAGTAACCTGTATGCTCCTCTTCCCCAGTGGCCCACGGAAGCTCTGTTGTGTAGGTGCTTCTGAAGCGGTCTTAATTGATAGCTTGTCCATATATCCGTACGGGTCACTAGTCAAATCGCCAGAAGCCGAAGTTTCGTTCTGCTCCGTCATGAGCCAAAAGTTTTCGTTTTCCGTATAATCCGTGACCCATAGCGTGATCCGATCACCCAGGTCGTATGATTTGCAGACTTCAACGACCAAGTCGTAGAAATTCCCATCGTTGACCTTGTCGAGGGTGCTAAACTTTTCTTTGACGTTGCGTGACTGAATTTTGGCAGCCTCGAAATCCTGCACTGTTGGTACTCGCTCCCTGCTCGTAGCGTAATGTACAAACGTCACGTAGTCGAGAACCTTTTGGTTCGCGATCTTTGATGCAGACTCCTTGGGCCACGCCACAGCTGACAGGGCACTGGCTGGGGGCTTTGGTATCTTGTTGGCTGCAAACACCGTCATCTTTGTTTGCGCGTTGGTCAGGAGGTTGACATTTTCATAGCCACGCTTCTGCACCTGGACGAGGGAGTCAATACGAGAAGATGGCTTGCGCCGGGAGGCTTGAACGTACTTTAGCATTTTGAATCAAGATAATGTCACCGGGACCGGCTTCTGGTATCTGGGGTATTGTCCGCTGGAAGATATTCAAAACAAGAGCGTCATCGTCTGTACTCTCCAGCGTCTTGTCCATTAATTTAATTTCACATTTCCAATCTGATGGGAACCATTAGCCTTTTGTCCTTATTTTCTGCATCGACGTTTGGTCTCTTACCCGTGCCCCGAGTCTTGATCGGGTCCTTTCGATCTATGACGATACCGACGACATTGACAAAACTCCCTATGCTGCAGCTTCCTTCAAGAACCTGGCGGCAGTGAAAGTAGCCGTCGGGCTTCTGCCCAGGCGTTTGCGGGTTTTGGGACATTACGGGACCATTGCGACCATGAATGGGCGAAAAACATATATCGCGATGTTGTCAATTGCCCCCAGGGGTTGTAATGGCGCAACTGTACTTGATGGTACCGGTAGTATACTTACGCAATACTCTGCGTGGCCCAGACGCGTCTAAATGGGCCATCGTGAGCCATTGACCGCGTCGTGTTAAAGTTGAGCAGGCGCGAGATCATGTGACTTCAAACAGACATGGGACACCTTTTGGGATGAGGCTGGATGTGCACCTTTCTTTATTACAGATTTTACTACTAAGTAGTAGTAAAGTAGCTCTTCCACGAGATTTTTTTTTGAGCGTGAGGGGCTGAGCCTTCATGAGTCTAGCAAGATTTAGTCAAGGAACTGGAAAGTGCATTTTATCGGTGATTGCAACCTAAATCTTGACAACCTTTCATTGTTGCCCGTTTGTTTGTGACAAAGTTGGTTGCGGAAGTATGGCTATACCTAGGATGTCCACAGCATTCTTAGCCTCTCTGGATAAAAGAACATACTTCACTGGCGCCTCAGGCATGAAGTTGCATCAAAAAATAAAAGAGTGATTGAAATAGTGTCATTATGAGAGGAAACTTCTGAGTTTTTTTTTCACCCACTGCGTAGTAGACAGGTCCTTACCTCCACCTGGTTACTATAGATCACATCAGAACCTGGTGGGGCGGGGCTTCGGGGCTTGTCGAGGGATTGGAGGGAGCCATACCGCCTGAGTCACTCACTGATTGGCGTTGCCGCTGCAAGCTTATTGGAAGCTGCAAACAGGACAATCACAAGTGTCGAAAAATACAGCGCACTTGAGCGGTATGAGTAGGTAGGAGGGTAGAGGGGGGGTGAGTGAATCTGCAGGTGGTTTTCGAACCCCCCTCGTCTTGGCAGTTGAATGCAGTGTATCAGTGCAGCTTGACAGTGCAGATTGCCACTAGCCACCCAGTAGTAGTAGTTTTAGTGGTAGGCGGGCAGTCCTTAGGTACCAAGGTACCTGTGCGCCAGTCTTCCCATGGGTAGCCCGAGCCCTCCACCCCTCCTCTTTTCGGCTTTCCTACCCCCCTAGCCCCCCCCCCCCCCCCAAACCAGCGGGTAGCAAAGAGCAAAGCCACACTTTTACCCTCTGGAGGCGACCTGACCTGATTTTACTCGAGAACTAAGGTCGCTCAGGCCAGGCCTTCATTTGATCTTCCTCCAACTTTTCCCATCCGACCACATCTTTCTCTCTCCTCTCATCCACATCTGCATTGCAAAAAAAGACTTTGCTCCTGCTTTGCAACCATTTCCACCTTTTTTTCCATTTACGGTCGCATACTCATTCAGCCCTCGAAAGACTTTCATTAGCTGCTTGTAACAACATTTCTGGCCCCTCCCTCATCACGGACTCCTTGTCCTCTCGCAACACCCCGCAATCCCTAGGGTCGTCCCGCCGAATAACGAAGAAAAAATAATACAAAGAGGATTAAAAGGAAGAAGAGCGACACCATGGCCGAGAGATACATCCCGGAGCATCGCCGGACGCAGTTCAAGGCGAAGAACACCTTCAAGCCTGAGGAACTCCGTCGTCGTCGTGAGGAGCAGCAGGTCGAGATTCGCAAAGCAAAGCGCGAGGAGAATCTGGCCAAACGTCGTGGTATCGGCACTGGTGAGAACCGTCCTGGTGCTTCGCTTGGTGCCGCCCCTGACAGCGATGATGACACGGCACCCACTGAGTCTCAAGTACGTTTTGTTCCCCATTCACTGTCTTAAATGTATCGCACTTCCCGTCCTGTCCATCTGTTTCTTTCATCACGGGCTTGGGCCTTTGTTTGCGCTGGGCAGAAAGGGCAACGCATCCCTGACTGTTATTGACCCCACATCCAACTGTTCCCGCCCGAACTAGAGCGTGGCCCAAGCTTGTTCTTTTCCTCGTGGTCGCTGCAACTCAGAGGGGATGTGAAGCAGCCTGTTTCAAAATGTTCACCCGGGTACCAACGCTTCTGCGCTGGTGTGCACTTTCCCCCTAACCCTCCGCTAGCCTTTTGTTATCATGTCCGAATACAGGCTAATAATGCATCATTTTATAGCTGAACGAGGACCTTCCTCAGATGGTCCAAGGCGTATTTTCAGACCAGATTGACCTTCAGATTCAAGCCACAACCAAGTTTAGGAAGCTGCTATCCAAAGAGCGCAACCCTCCTATTGAAGAGGTCATCAAGACCGGCGTCGTTAGCCGCTTCGTCGAGTTCTTGCGATCCCCCCATACTCTTGTCCAGTTTGAGGCCGCCTGGGCCTTGACAAACATTGCTTCTGGATCTGCCACTCAGACCCAGGTTGTTATCGAGGCTGGCGCCGTCCCCATCTTTGTCGAGCTCCTCGACAGCCCCGAGCCGGATGTTCGCGAGCAAGCTGTCTGGGCCCTTGGCAACATTGCTGGCGATAGCCCTCAGTGCCGCGACTATGTTCTCAGCTGCGGTGCCCTCAAGCCCCTTCTTGCTCTCCTGGGCGATAGCCGCAAGCTGAGCATGCTCCGCAACGCCACCTGGACCCTCAGCAACTTCTGCCGTGGCAAGACGCCCCAGCCGGAATGGAATATGGTAAGTTGACTGATCAGATACATATGGTATTGGACTTGCTAACGTCTTTTCTTCCCTGCAGATTGCACCCGCGCTCCCCGTCTTGGCCAAGCTCGTCTACTCGCTGGACGATGAGGTCCTTATCGATGCCTGCTGGGCTGTCTCGTACCTCTCCGACGGCTCCAACGACAAAATCCAGGCCGTCATCGAGGCCGGCATTCCCCGCCGCCTCACAGAGCTGCTCATGCATGCTTCTACTTCGGTGCAGACTCCTGCGCTTCGCTCCGTCGGCAACATTGTCACTGGCGACGATGTTCAGACTCAGGTTATCATTAACTGTGGTGCCCTTCCCTGCCTTTTGTCGCTCCTTAGCTCCACTAAGGATGGTATTCGCAAGGAGGCTTGCTGGACCATCTCCAACATCACTGCCGGCAACTCTATTCAGATCCAGTCTGTCATCGACGCCAACATTATCCCGCCTCTGATTCACCTTCTGCAGAATGGCGACCTCAAGACTCGTAAAGAAGCCTGCTGGGCCATCAGCAACGCCACTTCTGGTGGCCTCCAGAAGCCCGAGCAGATCCGCTACTTGGTTACCCAGGGATGCATCAAGCCCCTCTGCGACTTGCTTGGCTGCCCCGATAACAAGATTATCCAGGTTGCTTTAGATGGCCTGGAGAACATCCTCAAGATCGGTGATCTTGATAAGCAAGCTGCTGGCGAAGGCTCTGCCGAATCGGTCAACCGTTATGCGCTGTTTATCGAGGAGTGCAATGGCATGGAGAAGATTCACGACTGCCAGAACAATGCCAACGAGGAGATCTACATGAAGGCGTACAATATTATTGAGAAGTACTTCTCTGATGATGAGGAGAATGCGGACGAGGGTATGGCTCAGCCCACTGGCCCCAACGGCACCTTTGGATTTGGGGCAAATGGCCAGGCCCAATCTGGCGGGTTCAACTTTGCCAATGGCGGTGACTCAATGGACATGTAGAGCATGGGAGAGCCCGACGCACTCTTCTGTCTCTCTTGAGATTTCTAAACCCCCGCCCTTATGCAAATACCCCCGCACCATCCCCAATTACACTATATGTCAGATCAAGTCCTTCTGGCTATTATCCCACTCCCGCATGCTCACAACAGGTCGCATCTGATCCGAGTTTGTTGTTGGCTTGGAATGTCACATGATCGATCATGTCGCAGTGGAAATTTGAGATGAAAAAGGCCCAGCTTCGATGTGGACATGCGATGAGACCTTGTAGCCACGGAAGGCATCGGTTCAAATGCAGACATGCTTGAGTGCTATTTGGACAGATCGCTTGGTTGAAGCGATGCAGTATCGTGGTTTTCAAAGGAGAAATGGGATGCTTTATGGATTGATGCGATAATATTTCATCACCACGAGGTTTGTGCTAGTGCACATACATGGTAAGCACTCCCCAACGGTAGCCTAGCTAGGTTTTATGATATACAGTCAAGTGACTGTTCATAGCAGGTAGTAGTAGTACTTGGCCATATTTATAATTGCTCAAGAAGCTTAGTTATCCTTGGGTTTCCGTGTCTGTGATTGCTACCCATGAAAAGAAGAAAAGAAGAAAAGAAGAAAAGAAGAAAAGAAGAGGAAAAGAAGGTAGAAGAAGTCATAGTAGGTGCTCTTTCTTGCACAAGGAAGAGGCGGACGTACCAGAGCTTGTTTGACTATACACTGTGTGCAATATGCGACTTGGCTGAAATAGCACAGTGTGGCAAAGTAGTAGTTCGCACATCCGCAAAATATTTCCATCGACAACGAGGGACGGTAGGAGCATGTCATGCATCCTTAGTATATCCCCATAAAACAACAGTGAATAATTACTTGATAAGCTGTCGTAACGAACGCCGTATATCTCCCCATAAATAATTTTGTTGCAACTCTTGACCGGCCAGTGAGCGGAGGCGAGGACAGATTGAGCCCGCCCACGGACAACATCCTCCCTCGCGTGGAGAAGAGAGCATCGCCGAGTAATCATTGGTGGATGCCCATTTTCAATCCAGTACTGTGATATTTTTGGGCTTCGAAAGCGCAACATCTTCGAGGTTCGAAACAAGGGTTTCTTTACGCCACACAGAGCGTGATGGCAAAAAAGGGAAAAGCGAAAGCTGAACCGCCAGCCCCTCCCACTGCCTCAGGTCCGTCAAAGGATACAGGAAAGGGCAAGAAGGGCGGTAAAGGAGGGACCTCGGCACCGACGACGGAGCAGTTGCCTCCAGCCGCACCTCCGAAGCCCACAGCAAAGCAGATCATCGGTGGCTCTTCGTGGACGGGAAAGCTGCCTGTCAACCTCTTGAGTGAGCACTGCCAAAAGCAAAAGTGGGATAAGCCCGAGTATGACATTAAGAAAACACCCGAGGGCTTCTCCATCTGGATCACGCTCAGCGCCAAGGACCCCAAGACGCAGCAAACTACAAGGTTGGAGCCTTTCAAAATACCTGCAAGCCATAAACACTTGATAATCAGGGATACGGTTCTCGAGGCCAGACATGCGGCAGCAACGTATGCGCTGTATCGTGTCTGCAACATGCAAAACAAGCACATGGTCCTTCCGCCCGATCACAAAGCGCTCTGGAAGCAGTTCAATGAGCTCAAGGCGCAAGACGTCAAGGACGGCAAGGGTTGGATGTACGAGGCGGATCCTTTTAAGACATACCATGAACGTGAGGAAGCCAAATCTGCCGCAGAAAAGAAGCGCAAGGAGATTGAAGCTGCACGAGAAAAGGCCAAGTCGATGCCCGGTGACGCTGGCCTCGTTCTGATGAATAGCGTCGGAGAAGGAGGTAGAGGCGCCAATGCTATGAAGGGATGGACGACGGCGCCAAAGGTGGAGATGGGGAAGCAAACAAGAGCACAGCTCGAAGGACTCCTGCGCAAGGGAATCACCTGGAATCCTCATGGGACGCAGATGGACAAGGGGCAAAAGGCGCGTGTGGTGACGGAGCTCAGCAAGCTGGGATTTCGAGCCAGCCATGTCACCGAAGCTGTCGACTACTGCAAGGATAAAGAAGAAACGCTCGAGTGGCTACTTATCCACGTTCCCGAAGACGATCTTCCAAAATGGGCACTCCCTGGAAGCTATTCTGCCGGCGTTTCTCTGGGAGCAACGGATTTGAGGAAAGAAGGTATCATCAAACGCCTGACGCAGACTGGGTATTCACTCGAGTTGTGTACGCGAATGCTCGCCGACAATGGGGGCGATGAAGGCGAGACTGCCAACGCTTTACAGAACCTGCTCTTTGCGGCCAAGGAGGAGGAAGAGTCTGATGATTTTCTGGACATGGGAACACCACAGGAGCAGTGGGATGAAGAAGTCAGCAGCTTGGAATCTATGTATGGCGAAAATTTCAAGCGTGATGACGACAAGGTCATCCAGGTTCGTATCGAAGGGGTGAAAAACGCTGGGCAAGCAAACGTCGAGACTTTCTTGCAGATGCGCATGGCGCCAACGTACCCCAAAAATCTCATCTTGGCCATCGTGGCAAATCTTCCATCGTATATCAAGCTCAGCATCATCAAAAAGGCTTTACAGTATATGAACGAATCCCTGAAGGATGAGCCGATAAAGATGTTTCTGTTGGTAGATTGGGTCCAGCAGAACATCAACAATATGATTGAGAACCCCGGAAAGCTGGTGGACATCTCCGCCGTCTCTTCGGCAGCGGCCGAGTCCCAACCTTTGGCGGGGACGGGCCGTTCGAAGAAGAACCAAGGACACCCCAGGGCTATCAAATGGATTCCTAGTGCGGAGAGCAAAGAGAGGTGGTTGAAGAGGCAGGACGACCCAGCTTGGCAGAAGATGTGTGCGCAGCGCGAAAAGCTACCTGCCTGGGTTGTGCAGGAGAATATCGTCCGGACTGTGAAGGAGAACCATGTTACCATCATAAGTGGAGAGACAGGTTCTGGAAAATCAACACAGTCCATGCAGTTCCTGCTTGATGATTTGTACAGCAACGGATTGGGTGATTGCGCCAACATGATTGTTACGCAGCCCCGTCGTATTTCTGCTCTTGGCTTGGCGGACCGTGTGGCGGACGAGAGATGCACCAAGGTTGGCGGCGAGGTTGGCTACGCGATCAGGGGCGAGTCTCGCCGATCCAAGGACACCAGGATTACCTTTGTGACTACTGGTGTTTTGCTCCGACGTCTCCAGACATCTGGAGGAAAAGTTGAGGATGTGGTAGCAGCTCTGGCGGACGTCAGCCACGTTGTGATTGATGAAGTTCACGAGCGCAGCCTCGATACCGACTTTCTCCTCAACCTCCTCCGAGAAGTATTGCGCACCAAGAAGGATATGCTGAAGCTGATTCTCATGTCCGCGACCTTGGATGCGGCGACCTTTGAGAGGTATTTTGCATCACAGGGCCTGAGTGTTGGGTCTGTTCAAATCATGGGCCGAACGTATCCCGTGGAGGACTACTACCTGGACGACCTCATCCGCATGACTGGTTTTAATAACGGCGAAAGTGCTACGCCTTATGTCAGTGATGATAGCGTGGGCAAGATTATCCAAAAGCTTGGTCACAGGATCAACTACGATCTGATCGTCGAGGCCGTTAGATGTATTGACTACGAACTAGACATGGACAAGAAGGGCGGAGGTATCCTGATATTCCTACCCGGCGTGGGGGAGATTAACAAAGCGTGCAATGCGCTCAGAGGAATCAACTCTTTGCATGTGTTACCACTTCATGCTTCGCTGGAGACAAAGGAACAGAAACGAGTTTTCGCTCAACCACCTCCTGGCAAGCGAAAGGTGGTTGTGGCCACCAATGTTGCAGAGACATCAATCACCATTGATGACATAGTCGCCGTACTCGACAGCGGCAAGGTCAAGGAGACGAGCTTTGATCCAGCTAACAACATGCGGAAGCTCGAGGAGACGTGGGCGTCACGAGCTGCTTGCAAGCAGCGTCGCGGTCGAGCGGGTCGTGTCCAGGAGGGCAGCTGTTACAAGCTTTACACGCAGCACCTAGAGAAGCAGATGGCTGAGCGACCTGAACCTGAGATCAGGCGTGTAGCCCTGGAGCAGCTTTGCCTGTCCGTGCGTGCGATGGGGATGAAGGACGTAGGGGGTTTCCTCGGCCGTTCACCGACGCCGCCAGAGGCAACCGCCATCGAAGGAGCCATGAAGATGCTGCGGAGGATGGGTGTACTGGACGGCGACGAGCTAACCGCCATGGGTCAGCAACTGGCCATGTTGCCGGCCGATTTGCGATGTGGCAAGCTCATGGTCTTTGGAGCAATCTTTGGATGTCTGGACGACTGCGTCACAATCGCAGCCATCCTCAGCACGAGAAGTCCCTTCCTGTCGCCCCAGGAGAAGAGAGACGAGGCCAAGGAGGCGAGGATGAAATTCTACGGAGGAGACGGAGATCTCCTGACAGATCTAGAAGCCTTCCACGCGTGGGATGAGATGATGCGAGACAGGCTACCGCAGCGTCAAGTCCGCTCATTCTGCGAAGAAAACTTTCTATCTTTCAATACTCTGAATGACATTGCCAACACGCGGTCGCAATACTACTCCGCCCTGGCGGAGATTAGCATCGTGGCCCCCTCCGAGGCCAACGCCGATGCCCACGCTGTCTCATCGGCTAGCACGTCCAGACAGATGCTGCGAGCTCTGATAGCCTCGGCTTTCACTCCCCAGGTCGCCAGGATCCAGTACCCCGACAAGAAGTTTGCGAGCTCCGTCTCGGGTGCCGTCGAGTTGGATCCGGAGGCGAGAAGCATCAAGTACTTCAACCAGGAGAACGGCAGGGTTTTTGTCCACCCCAGCTCAACGCTCTTCGGCTCTCAGGGGTTCTCCGGGAACGCCGCGTACATGTCATACTTTACCATCATGGCGACCTCCAAGGTCTTTGTCCGTGATTTGACTCGTAAGTTTACCACGGCTCTCTCTCTCTCTCTCTCTCTCTCTCTCTCTCTCTCTCTCTCTCTCTCTCTCTCTCTCTGTGTGTGTGTGTTTTGAACCTTTGGGATTATGATGAAGCTGACAGTCTGACTACTAGCTTTCAACGCGTACACGCTCCTGATGTTCTCTGGGCCGATAGAGCTGGATACCCTGGGGAGAGGTCTGTTGGTCGATGGATGGCTCAAGCTCAGGGGTTGGGCGAGGATTGGTGTTTTGGTGGCCAGGCTCAGGGGCCTCGTGGACGATGTTATAGCGGAAAAGGTCAAAAATCCGGGTGCGGACGTGGGGGAGACGGAGGTGATTAAGCTGGTCAGGAAGTTGATTGAGCTCGACGGGTTGGATAGCTGAGCGCATGCCTAGGCAGTGGTAACCTTGGCTTTCCGCATCGCGTGCATCTGCGGTGTATGCATATGAAGAGAAGAGACGACGACACCAAGCCTTTTTTCGATGCACGATGGGATTGTAGTAGAAGGGGTAGGTAGTAGTAATATTTGCACTACTACTGGCGGGTATTGATTACTGCATCTCTCTGCCGCAAAACCCTCGCCTCATAATTAATTACCTTGATTATAGTAGTCGTACCACTACTGATTACTCGTTTTCATGATTGCCGTGGATTATTTTTTTTCTTTCTTTTGACGGTGGTGGTAAAGAATCTATCTATCTACATCTATGTGACTGCGATATGCGACCTTCAATGGCTTTCTTTCCACGTCGGGGTTTATTATCACCGCCTATTATTTCCGCGATTACATCACCACAAACCTCAGGTCGGCAGCATCCAGAAACGGTCCCCCACCGGCAACGCTCTTGGCCTGGTTTTGCGATCCGCGACGGGTTCTCTGGTGATAGAATGGTTCACACGAAGGAGGAGCCCGAGGAGGGCATGACGCAGGAAGAGCTCAACGCTGCGGCTGCTGCTGCTCCCTCTGAACCGAGGACGAAAAATGCATGTATGTTTTTTATCTCTTTTTTCCCTCTCTGCTCAATGGAAGACCTTCGCGGCGGCCCGTCTTCTTACACTATCAATCGATCATTGACCTGACCCAAAAACAGTCTCGGAGCTCATGGCTCCCAAACCCAAACAAGCCGCCGCCAAACCGCCCTCGTCGTCGTCGTCGACGACGAGCCGCAACGCTGGCGGCGCAGGAAGTCGCCGGTTCCAGGGCAGGGACGGCCTGGGCGCGTACCTCGCGGACCCGTCGTCCTTCCTGCCCGGCAGGGTCATCTACCACAACGCGTCCTTCGTCGCCGTCCACGATCTCTTCCCCAAGGCGACGGTGCACGCGCTCCTCCTGCCGCGGGACCCGTCGCATACCTTGCAGCACCCCTTCGACGCGTTCGAGGACGGGGACTTCCTGGAGGCCTGCGTGCGCGAGACGGAGGTGCTCAAGGGGCTCGCGGCGAGGGAGCTGCAGAGGCTGCTGGGCGGCGAGAGCAGGGCCGAGCGGAGGAGGCAGGACGTCCTGGACGGGAGGGCCGAGGTCGGTGAAGGGGAGGACGTGGACGAGGACGAGTCGGGCCTGCCGAGGGGCAGGGACTGGGGGAAGGAGATCGTAGCGGGCGTGCACGCCGTGCCGAGCATGAGCAACCTGCACATACACGTGCTGTCGCGGGACATGCGGTCGCCGGCGCTCAGGCACAGGAAGCACTACAACTCCTTCGCGACGGGCTTCTTCGTCCCGCTCGAGGCGTTCCCGCTGGCGGCGGACGACGGGCGCAGGCGGACGGGGGAGGCGGGGTACCTGAGGAGGGACTTCGAGTGCTGGCGGTGCGGGAGGGGGTTCGGGAACAGGTTCGCGGAGCTCAAGGCGCACCTCGAGGTCGAGTTTGAGGAGTGGAGGAGGGAGTAGAGAGGGACGGACGGAGAGGAGGGGAAGGATATAGAATAGGAGGAGGGAGGAGGGAGGGCTTTGGCCTTGTTGGCTGAAATGGCTTCTTCTTCTTCTTTTTTTCTTCTTCTTTTTCTTTTCCATGTTCTGGTAGAAACAACTGTGTATGAATTACAACCCTTTGTGTCCGACGACGCCTAGCTCTTCCCGCATAACAAGAGAACCGTTCATGATAATACATTTAAACGCCCCCCCCCCCGCTCCCGCTCCCCTTTCCCTCCACCTTTCCAAGCTTGACAAAACTTTCCGTCCAGAAGATCAGTTGACAACGTCCCCGAAAAATCAATAAAGAAATTCGTAGAGCAAGTTATCGCAAAAAAGACCGTTTCCCGTATCTCTCTCTCTCTCTTTCTCTCTTCGCTGCCATAGAAAAAGGGCCCTAATTTACAATTAATCCGTGGGTTGGAGGTTTGGGGGGTGTGCGTGTGTGTGAGGCTGTATAGGTAGATATGATCAAACCTACGCGCTGATTAAAAAAAAGCAAAGCAAAAAAAAAAAAAAAAAAGACAAAAAGGCGCGAATAAAGGGGTAGGCAAAAGGGGATGGGGGTTGGGAGGACAAGGGCAGCAGCTTTCTTCGCCCTCCTCCTTCTCCTCATCACTCCAAAAGCCGGGCGAAAGCAGAGCGCATCCGCTGCGCGACGCCTGACGGAGCGAGTCAATCCTCCTCGTTCTCGCCGTCCTCCTCCAGCGGGTCCTCCTTCTCCTCGCTCTCCCTCTCCCCCTCGGCATCCTCGGCCTCCATCTCGGCGGCCGCGCTCTTATTCGCCGCCTTGGCGGGCCTCCCCCTCTTCCCGGTCCCCTTGGCCGCGCCGGCCTTGGTTCTGCTCTCCTCGGGGACGGCGTCGCCCCTGGCGATGGCGGCGGCGAGGGCCTTCTGCTTCTTGCCGCTGCCGGGGGGGCGCCCCCTCCCGCGGCCGGGAACCTTGGGCTTGGGCGTCACGGGCCCTCTCTCCGGGTCCTTGGGCGGGCGTCCCCTTCCGCGCCCGGGCACCTTGGCCTTCTTCTCGACGCGCGTGCTCGTGCCCTTAGGACGTCCGCGGGTGCGCCTGCTCTCGTCCTCGCCGCCCGCTCCGACCATGTCTTCGAAGCCGACGGGGCCGCCGAAGCCTGCTGCTGCCGCGGCGCGTTCGGCGTAGACGTCTTCCTTTGTCTTGGCCATTGCTTGCTTGTTGCTGTTGCTGTTTCTGTTGTTGTGCGCGCGTGAAAAGCGCGGCGTTTCCGGGTGCGATGTCAAAAGGTTTATCTGCGGGTAGTTATGTTGGTGAGAGAGGGAGGGCCGTGTAAACTTCGTTCTCTTTGTTGTCGTTTTGTTTATCGTTTGTTGTTGTTGTTCTTCTTCTTGTTGAAAATTGTTGGCAGAAGGGGAAGCAACAATGGCTAGGTTTGGAAGAAAAATAAAAAGAAAGATCGACCTTTTGGGGGTATGGTTTGGAGAAAAGGAAGGTTTGGGAGTCTGTGTGTGTGTGTGTGTGTAGTGTGTGTGGAAAGGAATTGCGCAAAAAAAAAGGGATTTTTTTTCCCTTTTTTTTTCTCACCCCAGATTTTTCGCTCTACGGAGGAGTACAGTAAAATAGGATTATGGAGTAAAAAGGTACGTACGGAGCACAGCACCTAGTTGTCGCAAAGGAAAACAAGGTTTGAAAAAAAAAACCGCCCAAGACGCTTTGCTGGATCGGTCGGGGTCAATAAAAGAAGGAATTCTGTGCAGGCTCGCGACGCGCCTTGTCTGCGCTTATGCAGCAATTGTGTTCTGCGTTAGGTAGTATTATGCATTCATAAATGCTAGCGTGCACGAAAAATGTTGCACAATCGCTTTGCACAAATAGAAAGCAGTTTGATGTTCCAGCCTTTCCGCAAATGGCTTAGTGGAAAAGTCCCTTCCGTTAGACTCTGATTCTCTCTCTCCCCGCGTCCCGATAGTGCGGGCTTGGGGGGGGGGGGGATTTGACCCAGCACTTTACGCCAAAACGGCAAAGAGCTCTCTCTCTGCTGGAGCTCCAGCGCGTTTACACGCGTCGAAACCTGTACGGAGTACCGATTATATCCCACCAAGAATGAAAAAAGTGTAGCGTACCTTGATACGGCCTTTTCCTTCCCCCCTCCCCCCCAAATAAATGACCTGGAAAACCAAAGGCTTCAGCCCGCCATGGTGACGCTCGAAGAAGTATCGGGGAGTCTGCTCCAAAAGACGTAAGTTGACAAACAACCCAAAACTGGAAACCAAAGTCTTCTACGTTCTCTTCTTTGCATGCATGCACGCTGGAACAAAAGGTTGATTATCTATTACTTTAGTGACGACACCGCCACCGCCCACCATGTCCCCTCCCGCGTCCCCTCGTCCTACAGATCCCTCGACACCTTCTTCCTAGACCAGAAGCGCTCGTACCGGCAGCAGTACGGCGACATGTACTTCCTCCGGCTGACCAAGATCAGGCCGGCGGTGGACCGGGCGGCGGCCGAGGCCTGGGACGGCACCGTCATCGCCGGCGAGTCGGCCAAGCGGGTCGACCGGGTCCTCGACGTGCAGGCCGGCGAGTTCTGCTACGTCTCCGGCACCGTCTACATGGATATGCCGCTCAAGCCCAACATCCTGACGGACGTGTCCAAGGACAGGTGGATCGCCGCCCCCGTCGCCGTGGACAAGTACTTCTCGGACGAGGACCAGGGCCAGGTCATGCTCGAGGACGAGTCGGGCCGGATCCGCCTGGCCGGCGACGTGCTGCGGACAGTGAGCCTGGTGACGGGCTGCATCATCGCCGTCCTGGGGACGGAGAATGCCGACGGCGAGCTCGAGGTCATCGACGTCAAGTTCCCCGACCTGGCTCCCCAGCCCGAGCGGTGGAGCTTGACCAAGGCGGGCGCCACCAACGGGGAAACGAGCAAGGGCAAGGGCAAGGGCAAGGTGAAGAACGAGGACGAGGACGAGGACATGGCGGACGGGAAACCTGGCGGCAAAAAGATTGCCATCGTCTCCGGCCTCTCCTTTTCCGGCACGGACACCTCCAACGCCCTCGAGCTCGACCTGCTGTCCGAGTTCCTCCTCGGCGAGGCGCTGGGGCCGGGCGAGCAGCAGGAGAGCGCGCAGATAAGCCGGCTCATCATCGCCGGGGACTCGATCGCGGCCGCGGAGAAGAAGCTCGAGGCGGAGGAGGCGGCGCTCGGAAAGAAGGCGACGAGCAAAAAGTACGGCTACGACGCCGCCGCCTACAACGCCCTCCCCTCGCAGCTCCTCGACGGCTTCCTCGCCGGGCTGCTCCCCTCCGTGCCCGTCACCCTGCTGCCCGGCGCCTACGACCCTTCCAACGCGAGCTTCCCCCAGCAGCCCATCCACCCGGCCATGTTCCCCGCCGCCAGGGTGTTCGCCAAGGAGCCCTCGGCCGACGCGCCGGGGTGCTTCGACGCCGTGACGAATCCCTGGGAGGGAGAGGTCGAGGGGTGGAGGGTCCTCGGCACCGGCGGGCAGAACGTCGACGACGTCTTCAAGTACGTCGACAGCAACGATCGGCTAGGCATGATGGAGGCCATGTGCCGGTGGAGATGTTCTGCCCCGACCGCACCAGACACGCTCTGTAAGTAACCAAACAATCTTCTCTTCCCTTCCCCTCCCGATCAAGTCCTCAGGAAACTAACGAGGGTTCCAGGGAGCTACCCATTCCAGGACGACGACCCGTTTGTCATGGAAAACGCCCCTCACTTGTACTTTGTCGGCAACCAGCCCGAGTTTGGCACGAGAGTGATACACGGCCCTTCGGACGAGGCCGTGAGGCTGATAGCGGTGCCGTCGTTTTCGGAGACCAAGGAGATTGTCCTCGTGGACACGGAAACCCTCGAGGTTAGCAAGATGCGCATCGCGACTGGGTAGTAGGGGGATTAGGAGAGGCCTCTCTGTCAGACGGTGGGACAAAGGAGTTGAAATCTGTCGATGATACCACCCCCTTTTCTGGAATGTTTTCATTTATTGCTTTGCTATCTTGTAGACTTGTTCGGCATATGACTGGGACTACATCCACAAGGGAGCGGAAAAAATATAGTATGGGAAATGGACAAGCCTATCAGGCAGTCCTTCCCAAGTGTTTAAACAGAAGCACCGCCACGCACGTAAACTTGGACCGTCTCGCTCGGATTTAGGACTAATATAATGAATGTCGACTACTACTCTGTGCTCGGCATGGAAACCTGTCTAATTTGGTTATCCGCCCCAGGACCCGTCACCGTCATCATCAAACTGATCGTCGTACTCGTCCCACCACTCGTCCTCGAGGAGCCCGATGCCGTTCTGCTCCACCCACCTCCTGCAGCAGCCCTCGACGCTCTCGCCCAGCCCGTCGATGACGCCGAGGCTCTGCGCCGCGCCCTCGGCCCTGGCCCTCGCTGTGAGGCCCGCGTCGTCGGCCCAGGGGTCGGCCTGGCTGCCCGAGTTCACGCGGCGCCGGAGCCGGTGCAGGCGCAGGTTCACCACGAACCGGGAGCCGTGCGTCCTGGCCGTCCCGTCCTCCCCCTGCCGCCGCCGCCGCCGCTGCCGCTGTTGCTGCGTCAGGGTGGCGGCGCTGAATTCTTGTTCGTGGGGCGAGAAGATCAGGTGTTGGGTCTTGATGACGACGTAGAGGAACTGCGTCTCCAGGCGCTTGAGGGCCTCGGTCAGAGGCGATTCCGGGCCGAAGAAGTCGACAAAGGTGAAGCTGTCGCGCGTCCGCATGGGGGAAAACCGGATCGCGAGGCTGTATATGTTTGCCGGCGGCGCCAATCGCTCCCCCTCCTCTTTTTCCTCTTCTGCCTCCTCGTCTTTCTCCTTCTTGCTCTTCCTCCTGGACGCCGCCGCCGCGTTGGGCTTCTTACCCGCCGGCTTCTTGCCGCCGGCCGGTGGTGCTGCTCGCGCCGGGGAATGGTCGCCACCCTTTGCGGCCGCGGCGCGGACGTGCCTGGCTAGGAAATCGTGGGAGGGGAGCTTCGGCGGCGATGTCCACACGTTGATGGCCCGGACCATGTGCTCGAGGCGCTCGTTTGAGCAGCGGTTGCTCTCGGCCTCGATGGCGATGTAGCGAAATAGGTGGTAGAAGCGGGCTACGTTGATGCATGCCCTGCCATCTTTACTCGCGGCTTCTTGGCCGGCGCCGTCATCATCGTCATCATCTTGCTCGGCGTGTCGCTTCCTGCCTCCGCGCTGCTTCGGGACTTTTCTAGCTCGCGCCTCGGACTCATCTTCATACTCGGACCCGGAGTCATCATCATCATCCTTCCCCTCCTCGTCGTCACTACCAGTAATATCCATGGGCTCACCACCGCCGCCGCCCTCCTCCTCATCACCCTCGCCGCCACCCCCACCGTACGCCAGCCGCGGCACGTCCGCCACCGGAGGCGCCATCTTGGCCAGCGGGTCCCGCAGCCTGTACAGGAACGTATTATCGCCGTAGAGCACCCGCACGCCCTCGACGTAGGACCGGTAGCAGACGCGCAGCACCGCGGGCTGCAGGCCCAGCCCCGGGCCCGCGTCCTTGGCGCGCCCGCGCAGCCGCAGGACCGACCGCCAGCCGTCGTGCACCGGCACCGGCCGGCCCGAGACGAGCAGGTTCCTGTAGACGGCGTCGCGGACCTCCTGGGGCATGGCGAAGAAGGGCGACGGGCGGCGGGGGCCGTCGTCCCCGCCGCGTCGGAACCGCGCCATCATGGTCAGCGCCTTCTTGGTCGCCTTGGAGCTACCTGCCGCCGCCGCGGCCCTGAGGTGCCTCTCCAGGTTGTTTTCTTCTCTCGCCAGGGGGACCCGGGTGCTCAGGCCCCAGCTGGGGACGGTGGGCATCCTCGCCCTCAGGGGCGGTCCCCCTTCCGGCCGTCTCCTCTTCCTCGCGCTCTCCTCCCCTTCCTCGGCGGCCACCCACGTCCACATGGTCGGGTTGAGACTCGCAAAGCCGCGATTGAAGTCGTCCAGCCGCGGCGGGACGCACGCCGCGTACTGGAGTGAGGGCTGTTTGATGGTGCGTCGTCTCCTCGGCTTTCCGGCGGCGGCGGCGGAACTGTCGGTTCTGGTGGCAGTTTCCGGCCTCTGACGCTTGCGCTTGCCATTCACCGACCGGGATGAGGTGTCGCCATCGCCATCGTCATCATCATTATCATCACCGCCACCTTCCTCCCCGGCTGCTTCGAGGCCCAGGAGTCTCTGCATCTCCAGCAGCCCGCTGTGGAGGTTGGCTTCTTCGCCAACGTCTTCCCCTGCTTGCCCTCGCTCTTCCTGGCCCGCCTGTTCTGCTCGGCTCTGGGTGTCGGCGGCCCAGTCCTGGATCCTCGCGTCGGTATCGTTTGGGGACTGGGCGGACGCTGCTCCCGTAGAAGCATACTGCAGCAGCAGCTGCTGCTGTTGTTGTTGCTCCTCCATGGCGGTCTGTATTTGATCGTAGCTATTGCTTCATCATTTCTTACTCTTTTTTTCTTTTTTGCATCAGGAGGTCTGGATGTTCGTCGGTTGCATCTTTGATTGTAAAAGGATGCGTTTGAAAGCAAAGGATAAGATCACAACCGCAACACCATCTTAAATAGTAGTAGCAGTCATCATGTTCAAGGAAGAAATCGCAGCAAGTGCAGCTTCAAGTGAGACCGCGGCCATGAGTATTTGGCTCTTGGGCGGGAGGGCGGCCACTTGGTTCACCAAGAGGGGGCTTTGCACGCGAGCTGCTGATTCCGGTGCGGGAGCTTTTTTCGCGAAACTTACTCCAGAGGGGGGAGGGGAGGGGATCAAGATATTGCCTTGCTGACGCCATCATCATGAAAAGTCTCGGTCCTTGTGTGCGCAATATGATGTGGCATGTTATACCTCGAGGCACGTCCTCAAAACTCTACCTTTTTTTTCTTCTCTCTTTTTTTTTCTCCCTTTGAAACACGATTCCCAACTGTGAATACCATCAAGGATCCCTCTAAACAGTTTTGGAACCATCATTAGTGATTCCGGATGTTATGTATTCAATCTCGAAACAACCCCCGGATGAATGGCGGCAGCCGCCGGGGCCGACATAAAAAGTTCCGAATGTCAAAAACGGTACGGCTCGCGGCGGGCCAGGACGGATTTACCCAAAATTTTCGGGGCCGGTCCTACATAATGCGCGCGCCCTATTCTCGACGCCATCCTTTTCACACCGATGGATGGCGCTCCGTAGCCATACAAGAACAAAATAAGTACCGCCGACTCCCCTTTTTCCTTTCAACAGCCATTCCTCGTTTAGTCTCTCTCTATCCAAATTTGCTGCTCACGACATTCTTTGCGACTGCACAGAAGATGGGCTCCCACGCGCAAGAGAAGCTTCCTTGGCTCAGGACGCCATGCGTCTTTTCACCGGAACTCTCCCGTATAGCAGGATGGTAAGGCATATATACCTTTTCCTGAACCCCCCCCCCCCCCCCCCCCCATTCGAGTCGATTTGCCCGCAAGGTCTGAGCTGAACCCACATTTCTGAGAAACTAGTAACATCTACCTAAAGCTCGACAATCTGCAGCCGAGCGGCTCCTTCAAGTCCCGTGGCATCGGTAATCTCATGATCAAGGCCCTTGCGGCCTCGCCGTCGCCGGACTCGGTCCGCTTCTACTGCTCGTCGGGTGGCAACGCGGGTTTGGCGTGCGCTCACACGGCCGTGATGCTGGGCCGGCCCGCCACCGTCGTCCTCTCCCACGCCGCCTCGCCCCTCATGCGGGCCAAGCTGCTCGCTCTCGGCGTCGACGTGCGCCAAGAGGGGGGGAACTGGGCCCAGGCCGACGCGTACCTACGTGAGACCCTGCTAGCCGGTGACTCGAGTGGCGTCTATGTCCCGCCTTTTGATCACCCGCACATCTGGGACGGCGCGGCGAGCATCGTCGACGAGCTTCGAGAGCAGCTTGGGGCCGGGGAGGAAATCGATGCGATCATCTGCAGTGTTGGGGGAGGGGGCATGCTCAATGGCATTATGCAGGGGGTAGATGCATACACCTGGCCTGGAGACCGCAAACCCCGCGTGTTAGCTGTCGAGACGGTCGGCGCCGACAGCCTCAACGCTAGCGTCCGCGCCGGTGAGCACGTCACTTTGCCGGCCATCACCTCCATCGCATCCTCACTCGGCGCCACGAGGGTGAGTGTCAGATCATGGGAGTACGCCCGCGACAGCGCCCATCTGAGGAGCATCACTGTGTCCGACGCCGACGCCGCTGCCTCCTGTGTGCGCTTCGCCGACGACGCAAGGTTGCTGGTCGAGACGGCTTGCGGCGCCACACTGGCCGTCGTTTATGCTGGTCGGCTAAGGGCTGAGCTTAGTGCCATGAAGACCGGTGGTGGCGATGGCGATAGTGACAAGGAATGGGCCGGAAAGAACGTGGTACTCGAGGTCTGTGGCGGAAGTGGTATCTCCTTGGAGGTTCTGGAGATGTACAGGGAGAGGTATGCTGCTCAGGCCAGCTTTAAGCTATCGTAATTCCCTCCGTTTTTCCCCCGGTTATTTGATAGACATAGATGTGTAGATTAGAGTCGTGAGGGTATCCACGGATAGATCGGGGTCAAAAGACTGGTATGGTATTTCCTAATTCCGGGCTTCGCTCGTGCCCATACCGCAAGATGGTCAAAATATATAAACTCCAGCAACTCCGAACTTGTGCAGGGCGCCGGGTGGGTCGTTTAAGCACACAATATACACACATAGGAGGGTCCTTGCCGCCTAACTCTTGGCTTTAGCCTTGCCTTTGGCTTTGCCCTTTGTGCCCTCCTTTGCTGCCTTCCTCTCGTCGATAAACTCGCCAAGTAGCTGATGCAGGTCGACGTTTTTTCTTGCCAGCAGCAGCACATCGTCCGTCGTAACTGTTGACCGTCCGGCGTGGTTGGCAAACGTCTCTAAATCAATGGCAACGTTTTCTTTCCATCGGACTCATCGTCAGTTCGTCGGGTTCGGAACGTGGATGAAGTGGCTCGAATTACCTAGTTGGAACCACACCATCTCCGTCAGGGCGCCGATATATTGCGGTGTAGCGTTGCGGTTTCGCTTCAAAGATTCCTCGTCCACCATCTCGCCGATTGCAAACCAGAGAGCCTCTTTGAGGCGCTAGTGCACAACATATTAGCCTTTCGCCTCGATGAGCTCGGAAGTCGTTACACGTCATTACCTCTAGGTCCTGGTCATGCTGGTCGGTCATGGTGGTTCATTTACGGTGGTGAGATCTGGTGAGATCTGGTGGATGTAAAGGTCAAGGTCGCGTTAGGACGCGTCGCGGGGTAATTGAGCAATGATGGGACGTAGAACAGGCAAGCATGATGGAACTTGCAGCTCCTGCCGTTGACGAGACGAGAGCGCAATTAATATGAAAAAAATCACACATACGTCATTTAAACACTGCGGTTTGACTCTCTCTCTCTCTTTTTTTTGTTTTTTTTTTTTGCTTTTCTTTCGTTTCTCTTTCAACAAAATTCCATTTCATACTCGATAAAAAGATAATTCCAAGACTCCACGGATCAATTTTGGTGTCAAAATCGGTTCGAATGCTATCTAGATATTCACCACCACTTCAAGAAAACTCCCTCCCTCCTCTGGCGCTCCAAAAGAAGATATATGAAAATCATCAAACATGTGTGTTTTTTTTTAATGGTGTCTTTGGCCCCCCGCATTTCCATCGTTTCGTAAGTCCCATTGCATAACAGTCTGGTATCATCGTAAATCACAAAGAAAAGCAAAAAAGAAGTGTCTAGTTGTCCTTGACGTCCATGTTAGCGCCTTTGCCAACCAGCAGGTTGACCATGTCACGCTGTCCGCGCGACATGGCAGCCCGCAGAGGGGTGAGGCCGTTCTTGTCCTTGGCCTCAATATCGGCACCGTCGTCGAGGAGCATTCTGGCCAATACGATATAACCCCTGCTGATAGCCTCGTGGAGAGGCACGCTGCCAGCGGTGCCCCGAGCTTCCTTGACAGCGCCGGCGCCGAGAAGCGTCTGCACGATTCCGGTGTAGCCTTGGATGACCGCGAGCTGCAGGGCAGTATGGCCCTCGGAGTCAACAGCCTCCAGGTCGGCCTTCTTCTCGAGTAAAGCTGTCAGAATCTTCTCAAACCCACGGAATGCGGCCCAGTGTAACGGTGTTCGCTGGTACTGGTCCTTGGCGTCGATAGATGCCTTGGCCTGGAACAGTTGCTGAATCACGGCGTGGCTGTTCTTTTGCGCAGCAATATGCAGCGGGGTGCTGCTCCAGCGGTCCAGAGCGTCGATCGGGGCGTTGGCGCGGATGAGTTGTTGAGCAACACCTTCACTCTGGTATTCGACAGCCAGGTGAAGCGATGTGCGGGCGTTCTTGTCTCCAGCTCCCAGGCTTGCCTTTGCAAAGATGAGCTGCTGCACAACGGCTTCGTGGTTGTTCTCAGCTGCCCAATGCAGCGGTACACGAGCCCGGCTGTCTGGTGCGTCCTTGTCAGCTCCTTTCTGCAGGAGGAGCTCCACGACGTTGCCGGCACCCTTGGAGGCGGCAAGGTGCAGTGGCCTCAGACCTTGAACATCCTGGGCCTCGACGCTAGCACCCCTATCCAGGAGGATTCCAACAGTCAGTATATCACCCCGCTGGGAGGCATGATGCAGTGGCGTCTGTTGTTCCCCGTCTCGAGAGTTGATGTTGCTGCCCATGTCGACGAGAACCTCGACGGCCAGGACATCGCCACTGCGGGCGGCGCAATGGAGCAAGGTTTGGCTTGGCTCAGTTGCCTTGGCCTCAAGCTCCAGCAACTTGTCCGCAGGGAGATAGGTAGACAGCCTTGCACCCAGGTCCTGAACATGAGTGCTCTCCCGCCTGAGCTTGATAAACTGCTTCCTTAGGGCAGCTTCCGATGAGTCTGTCTGCGGGCTGACTGAGAGGAGCTTGTCCAGAATACCGTCCAATCCCCTGCGCAAGTCACCCACCACAGGGATGATTAGCGAATCGAGCACGCCACTCTGGTCGGAGAGTGCCTGCAGTTCCTGGTCAGTGCCGGAGATATCCCCAAAGTCCTCCGTCTCGCTCTGGAGCTTCAGAATCGAATCCCGGCATGTCTCCAAGGCGAGGTGGAGGTCTTCGAGAGCCCGCTCCTCAGAGGCGGCCTCATACTTGTTCAGCTGCAGACCAAGGAACTCGAAAGCATTGAGCAAGTACTCGAGCTTCTTGGAGACGTAGGCAACCATGAACTTTGAGTGCTTCTGCGGCGAGTTGAATAAGGCGGCGAGGGGCTTCGTGGCTTCGAGACCGAGAGCAATGATGGCGGCGGCGGCATCACGGTGGCGGTCGAATGTGGTTTCGCTTAGTCGCCTCTCTTCAGCCGCTGCGGCCTCAGCAGAGGCCTCGTCGGCAGCGGCGGTAGAGAGCTCGCTCGCATTCTTCACGATAAACGAGGCAATCTTCTTAAAGCCTTCGCCATCAGCTCTCAGCGATGTTAGGCCGAAATGGGTTTCTTCGACGGCAATAGACTCAAAGTCGGGCAAAGAGGCCCATTCAGACGCCAACTTCTGTTGTATGGGTGAGCAACTCTTCTTTCAACCCTTTTACGATTCTTAATGCTTACCAGCTTATTGGCCGTGGGCAAAGTGCCATAAGCACCTGTGATATGAAGGTCGGATTTCTTCTGGCGAATAGCCTCACGGAAGAGCCTCTGAATGATACGCAGCTTCTCGATTGACTCTTCGAATGGCGGCCAGTCTTCCAGTTGAGCAGAAGAAGCACACGGGATGCCCAGCTCCTTGGCGCAAATGACTGCCCATTCAGCAATGCCTGGTCCATGATGGGGCGTGTTGAGAAGAACAGATGCATGCTTCCTCCGCTTCCCGACACCCTGATCTTTTTCAAAGGAGAGGGCAACAGCCTAAAGGAGGGGGAAACATTAGCCAAGCTGCAGCAGAGGAAATCCAAGGGGGAATATGTGTGTACCTGTTCATAGATCAACCCACCAAATCCGTGGGCAACAAAGATGACGGGACGCTCAATGCCGACAGGCGCAGGAGCGTGCTCTTCGGCGGTAGCTCCGTTGTGCTCATCCCCATGGCCATTGACACCATTGGCACCGTTGATGCCGTTAACGCCATTAGTACCATTCACGGCAGCCTCGGCAGTCCCGTTGGTCGCTCCGTTGGCTTGAGATGCCCATCCGGCGTGCAGGGGGTAGTAATGAAGCAGCCTCTCTGCACTCTCGCGCAGCTTGGAAGGGTCAAAGAGCTCCCCGATGCGCTGCACGTCGCCGACGTCGTATCCAAAAGTCACCAGCCGGGCCTTGTCAAGCCCTTGCTCACTCAGCCTTGCGGGCCAGCCGTCAGCGGGATCAACGGAGGCCCATGCCTCATCACGGCCCTGTGTCAGGTCATGGATAAAGACGATGCTAGGGGCACGTTGTTAGCGATGCTGTATATGATGCATCAAAAGCATGTTACATATACATACTCGACATTGGCATCCTCGGGCTCGGACAGGAAAGCCAGGCCCTTGGGAAAAGATTTTGTGATGCTGCTCGCTACGCTATTGGGACGATTGCGTGTCTTGCGACGACGCAATGACAGCCATCTAGACATTGTGTTTGTCGGTGAGCAACAGCTGCGGTCCTAATACTGAGTAGCGGCGGTATAACCCCTGCTCTTTTGGCCTGTGTTGTTACGAGGACAACTTCTCAGCAAAGCACACGGTTCAGAGAGTGCAACACGGAGTATTGGATGAGGAGAAACAAAAAACAAAAAAGGCTCCAACCAGGAGGAAGAGCTTTCATCAACGAGTTATCCTATTTATGCTTTCAACCCTTGACAACGATCCTCTGGGATTTTTTCATGACTGCCGCGGGCTTACTCAATGAACGGTGCTGGTTCATGTATACCCATGCAGAGACATTGGGCGAGCCACTTAGACTGCGGCCTGACCAACCACCTGCATACACATGCGCGCCCAGAAGCCAACAACGCACTGCCTAGGTGTTTTAGCTGGACCATTGACTGACCCCAAAAACTGCTAGTATTATCAGTCATTCTCAGTCGAGAGTCCTCGCATAGCAGGCTAACAGGTCACATACAGGGAGCAGTCTGTTCCGTATCTTGTAATCGGTACCAGGCTCCGTCCTCCGACCTCCGTACACAGGGGAGGTAGACTTTACAACGCAAAAGTGGAATGGGGTGTCGCCGCTTTCTCTTGCAAACTCCACTCCAACTTTGCTCACCGACCATGATCTTCGACGGGGCTGGAACAAGAAGGTGGCAGGTGGACAAGGGACCCCTAGACGTACACTAAAGATTTTTTTTTTCCTCTTCTTGACGAACCGCATTGTTACGCACAGGCTACTGTATGCACAAGCCGTACGGAGCATGCGTGCGCTGCATCTCCTTCGTCTGGAGAAGAGACAAAGGGAAGGGTACCCCCCAGACAAGCGTGACGACGTACGTTTGGGCGCTTAAAGATTCCCAGGTCTTCGAAACAAACCCTTGCGGTTGGAGAGGCCTACGTAGATGCCAGCAGTTACAGGCAGCGCGTGACGGTGTGTCGGATATCCTCGGTGCCACTAACGAGACTTTACGTAGTTCCTACGCTGTTGCTCTGACTCGACTGAGCCTGATGCTACTTCAGACATGAGGCTATACCAGTAGCTTGCATTTGCTACTAGCACCGCGCACTACCACACCACTAAGCTACTATACTACGGCGGTACTATGTGCGGTTGTACCTACAGCCGCTGATGGCGTCGGGAGAGAGCGATTGAAGAAGAAAAAAATCTTCCCGCGGGCGCCGGAAAACAGGGGTCCTCTTGTCCTCTTGTCCTCTTTGTTTGCATTATGGCGCCAGGCACCAAATTACGAGACAATGGAAATCAAGAATCGTGCCTTACCAGCACCACCACCACTAGGGTAGTAGCTCCCGCTTGAGGGAGAGATAGTATTGGGCCTCAATTCCGCAACCTCGAGAGTGGCAGCATGGGGGTGTGTGTTGTTCATGGCCGACCACCGGCCTGTGACTCTTTGAATTTTTTCTTCTCTCTCTAATCGGTACGGAGCACAGAGTAATGTACTAACAATTTCTAGTGGTGTCTTTGTTGTCAAATCCTCAGGCTAAATCAGATTCCCCCATGCTTTGACGTGCATTAGCCTCGCACGTTGAGGAGCTGTACGAAGTACCATGGCCAGATATGTACGTATGTCTGTGACTTGCACCTAGTCAAATATCCAGAGTCTCGACCCCATACCGTTTGTCTTGGAAGAATTGACTCTTTTCGGTCGCTGGACGATGTGAGTTGGTTACTGATGAGTTAGTGGTTCACCATGCCTGGGGAAGATGATGCCGTACGGAGTACGGAGTATGTACATGTTGTCGTTATACGGTGTGATGCTCCTTGGAGTCCCTGCTATCCGCGCTGCTCCGTACTCGGTGGCTCTGCACAGGTTACTCCTCCGTACCATACCATGCACCGTTACAGGGTGCATGTACTGGTAGGCCGGACAAGAGTGATAGCCACGATGTCGACATGATTGACCCTTCTCTCCCCCCCCCAGTTGGCGCAGCACATTGCGTCAAAGAAAGAAAAAATGACAGCTGGGTCCCTTTACGTCGGTGATCGGCTTGGTTGCATTATCTAAGGCGGCTTGGCATAGACATGGAGAAGAGGGTTCCGCAGCAAGACCCTCATTCGAGTGAAGCTGATGGTATCGGCATTCATTCTTGGCCACTCGATCCAAGTGCTGTACGCAGTACCCCAACTGGCGCCGATAACCACCAACCAGCTGCCGGGGAAGCGACGTGCAGGCATCGTCGTCCCGCAGACTGCGGGGGGGTTTGGAGACTTGGAGGCTCACATGAACATGAAAATGAGGAACTTGTGTCTATGAATGGCGGCGAGGGGTCAATCAGCCAAGTACTCTGTACTCCCTAAGTCCCTCTGATATTCTGTCTTCCGTCTTGTGTCTTTGTGTCTTGTGCGCAATACGGAGCAATACGGAATTACGGAGTATGGAATATGGAATACCAAGAAAACGATAAAGGAATCAGAATTGTCTGAAAACACCTGGTAATTGCATAGTCGTCTACGGATCCGAAACCGGCAAGCAAGTTCCGCGGTTGCACTAAATACGTCAAATATTCTCCGATTTTGTCCAACCTCTATTTATGCGAGTCCTTGGCAAACAGTTGATGGCATGAAAAACTATCAAAATGCTATACACCTCCCCTCCCCTACGACACAGAAGAAGAGGAGAAAGGGAGCAAGACATATAGAGTGCGGAATACTCCATACTCCGTACGAAAGAGAGAACGCAAAACATTGCTGCTGCTGGGTCCTTTATCGACGTGGTAGTCTAGTAGGTGTGGCCAATGTCTACCAGATAAATTATCACGTTTCAATTGCTTCTCTCTTTTTTTTTCCCTCCCTGCCCCCGCCATGGGGCAAAAGAAAAACAGACAAACGACTCCAACGGTCACTACTCCGTACTACGGAAGTACTATTATTAGCGAGAGGCTTGGCGCCCGCCCCCTCGAACAAAGCTCTCTCAATCATTATCTCTCTTCTCTAGACCTCTACTCCATATACGGAGTACCCTGGTTGAATAGTTTAGAGTCTCGTTTCTCTCTACCCTCACAAATGTCTCAGTGAAGGCGGCCCGTTGACGGGGTCTTGATCCGGCGTTGACCACCCCCCATACGTTTCGCGCACCTGACAGGCCGGATAACAATGCCTTGGACCTTGCTCTGGTTCCGTTCCTTTGCACGGCCGTGCGTATATGCACAAGGTTCTTGGCAATGCACACACTGGCATTGAGAATATTCAGTCATGTGATTAATTATCAAGACAGGAAGAAGAAGCGCCCTTGTACTACTATCCCCTGAAATACGGAGTAGTGCCGTTTGGGGTGATTCTGTACTCCGTATACTTTATTATGTACGAGATACGGTTTACGGAGTACGACATGGGAAGATTGAAAATGCTGGCTGGAATTACGGACATGATGCGGGATTCTTGCGGCTGAAGATGCAGCAGCGGTAAAAGCAAGGTGCGCAAAAACAAAACAAAAAACAAACAAAAAAGATGTCACCTCTTTGAAAAAATGACAGCGAAAACGGGGATGCGTCGTTGCTGGCTTGATTCGCTGCAACCCCCCCCCCCCCCCCTCCCTATCACTTCTCTCACTACGCTGCGTGGCGTACGTGGGAGTACTTCCTCCTTGAGTATGTACAGAGAGCACTTGGGTGATCGGTCGCACAGCATCACGAGGGGGCAGCCAAAAAGCTGCCGCAAGTTGTTATACTATTTTTGCTTGCCATGGCGTCGGCCAACCGATAAGCACATGAGCCCGCACCACCATCACCGCCCACTCTTGCCCCGGCACTGTACGCGCTGCATTCAAAGCTGAATGGGAGTGCGGCTGGGCACACCCTCCACCTCCAAAGACGATGCTATCGGCGGCGGTATCTGCAGGCTTGCTTGCAGCCAACGGAATTCTCCTCCGGGGAGAAAGCTACAGGAATCATCCGACCTGGGCTGGAATACGAAGAGCAAACCATCCGATTACTTTTCAATAGTTGGAAGAAAAACTTGGCTTTGGGGGCTCGGAGCGTATGATTAGGTTCCCTCCGGCGCCGGTTCTCCTATGCCCACCCTGTGCCCACCTTGTGCCGTGGTGTGATGTCGGCGTTTTTTGCCAAAGGGATCAGGAGAGCGCGATTGTATTGGTCACTGCATGTGTGAATCGAGACTGCACTGAACATGATGCTCGTGATTTTGCAGTGCGGCACATATATATCGAAGGGGCCCCTCCTCGAGTGCCGCTCCTGGAGGAGTATTTTGGGGCCGATATTTGAACTCAGTGATCCGCGGCATTGGTTCATTTCTAGGTTCCTCCCATGTGTGTGAAAGAAAAAAGACCTTGGAAGCTACCCGTTTGTCAACTGAGAGGCGCATCTCTACACTTGGGTCTAGCATCTTCGTTTGGTCAATACCCTTACCTCGATGAAGCCGTTGTTTTTCCCCCTCTCTCTTGCGGCGGCCTTGTCGGGCATGGCTGTTGGCACTGCAGCGGCAGACCCGACATGGCCATCCCCTATTGACGAGCTTGAGGAGATCATGTTCCAGATACACTCGTTCAAGGCCCGCAAGTTCGCGGACACGATCAACCCCTGCGGCAACGAGGCCTCTGGGCCGGGCCGCCTAAACGCTGCCGAGTGGCTCCGCACCGGCTTCCACGACATGTCCACTGGCAGCGTCTTCTTCGGCACTGGTGGGCTGGACGGCTCCCTCCAGTACGAGCTCACGAGCAGCGAGAACAAGGGGCCCGGCCTTCAGACGACGCTCGAGTTCATGGCGCCCTACGTATCCAAGCGGTCCAGCCTCTCGGACCTGATGGCTGCGGGTGTGTACGCTTCGGTCAGGTCCTGCGGGGGCCCTGTGGTGCCCGTCAGGGCGGGAAGGGTCGATGCCACTGCGAAGGGCTCGTCGGGTGTACCCCAACCTCAGAACTCGATCCAGACATTTGAGTCCCAGTTTGCGCGCATGGGCTTCGAGCCGCGTGAGATGATTCAACTCGTCGCATGCGGTCACAGCCTCGGCGGTGTGCACAAGGCTGAGTTCCCTGACATGGTAATCGAGGAGGACCTCATTGACGGCATGAACGCCTTAGATAAGACCCTAGCCAAGTTTGACAATTCTGTCGTCGTCGAGTACCTCAACGGGACCACGAGGAACCCGCTCGTCATCGGACCCTCTGGCCGCGTCGGCAAGAACAGCGACTTGAAAGTTTTCAGCAGGGATGGAAACATCACGATGGAGGACATGGCTGATCCGCAGGCATTCAACGATGCCTGCAAGATTGTGCTGCAGAAAATGATTGAAGTAGTGCCTGCTGGCGTCGAGCTCTCGGACCCCATAGCTCCTTACACGGTCAAGCCCGTCGATCTACAGCTCACCCTGAGCAGCGATGGGGTTTCGCTGGACCTGACTGGGTACATCCGGGTCAGAACGACAGACCTGGCCAAGGACGGCATCGAGAGCATCACGGTTACTTACAAGGACCGTAAAGGCGGCTCCGACTGCGGCACGTCCGGGTGTCGGATATCAGCCACGGTTCAGGGCGCCGGGCAAGGCTTGGACGACAGTTTTGCCTTTTTCCCCATCGAGGCCGCCATCCCCACGTCGTCGGGCATTTCCTCCTTCACCGTCACCCTGAACAAGGCCGACGGCACCGGCGAGCTGCACGACAACAACGGCGAGCAGTACCCGCTACAGGACGCCATCCTACTCCAGCCGCCGCAGAGCTGCGTCCTCGGTTCATCCGGCGCGCTCACGGCGACGGCGGCCGTGCGCAACGACCGCAAGGGCCGGGGAGCAAAGGCGCTCGTCTCCTACAAGGAGGCGCAGGCCAACAGTCCCGTGCCCAGGCTGCGGGAAGCGACGTTCGAGCTCGGGGAGGGGGACTGCGTGGGTGATTACACGCTCTTCTCCGCCAACTACACCATCGTCGGCGGGGTTGCTTACGAGTCGAGAATCGACGTCGTCAACGGCGATGTTTCGGATAGCTTCAAATCCGCCGCAGACCTCGGGGGTACCTGTCGCCCGTTTGGGGGCAATGGTACCTGTGCTACCAGTACGAATTACTGAATTGTAGTAGTTATTCTGAGCAATTGACTACAAAGGACGCTTTCTCAATATCAAACAAACACTGCCTCACAAACATACATATATGATTGGCCCATACAAAACGAAAGATTCATGATGGTGACAGGGTTCGGGGTTTGCACTTTTTCCCTACCCAAGTGTGCTACACTGGGGAGTAGTAAAGTAGGTATGACGAAGCCATTGTGGCTGGTGAAGGGGCCGGGCAAAACGGGCGAGCGGGGCAAGTAGAACTCTGTGTTCTACATTTAGAAACTCGACGACTGATTGGTCAGAATGCCGGGCGGTAAGCGGGGAGCTAGCCTAGCATTGTCTTAGCCACCGAATTCTACAACCAGGCCGCTCGGTACGGAGGACGGAGCACCGATTACGTATCATACGCATGTACTCCGTACTCCGTAATGCGCTCCAGCTGTCCGTATCAAGCACTGGCCGACAGCTTCGCTAATAATACGGATTGATACATCGACGAACCGCAGCAGTGCTATGTAACCCGACCTATTCAAGAGACCCGCGCACCCGCGCAAGATAAAGCACGAATCAAGAAGATGAAGAAATTGAAGAGAAAAAAATGAAGAAGAAAAAACCTAGGACACAGCCTCGGTCTGTTAGTGCCCATTGCCACTACGTAATAAATGTTTGTCTACTACGGAGCACTGCAACCATACTATGTACTTCGCTTCGTACTATTGCTGCTAGTTTAGAACTCTGAACCTTGTCGACGTGATGATCATCTTGTAGCCTCCTCCTTCTTCAACGTTTTCTCGAAAGCTTTTTTCTCTTTCTCATCTTTTCCTTTCTTTTTCTCCCTCTTCTTTCCAATCCCGTACTTCTCTTCCGTTCTTACTTTCGCGTCACCATCACCATCGTCATCAATACGCTACCAGCAGCGCAAGCATAATAACATGTTCCTCCACCTCGTGATACTCTATCCCTAAGAAACGTCAAATCACCGCCCCCCCCCCAAGCGAAACGAAGAGAAGAGAAGAGTATAGGCAAGAGGCCAACAGCGTAACAGCAGCGCAACACCGACATCATGGCAGCCGCCGCCGCCTCGGCCCTCCTGCGGACCCTCCAATGGGCCCTCCGCGCCCTCCAGCTGACCTCGGCTGCCCTCATCCTCGCCATGCACTCCTACACGCTCGCCGCCCTCTCCAACCACGGCCTGGCCACGCCGACCGCCGTCCGCGCCGTCGAGGGCATATCCGGCGTCGCCACCGCCTACGCCCTCGCCTCGCTCCTCGTCGTCTGCTGCCTCGCCGGCCGCTTCACCTTTACCAGCTTCGTCGCCGTCGTGCTGGATTTCGCCTTCGCGGCCGCCTTCATCTACGTCGCCGTCGCTAATGGCGGCGACAGCACCGGCGGGTGCGCTTCCGGGACGCTGAGGACGCATTTCGGCAAGGGTAAAGCTGGCGACAGGCCCAAGGGCAAGGGGGGCTTCACCGCGCTGCCGACGTTTGGGTCCGCGTGCAAGCTGCAGGCCGCTTGCCTCGCCATCGCCATCTTGTGCATGTGAGTGTTTCCCTCCCTTCTTTCCTTCTCTCCTTCTCTCTCTGTCCCCTCCCCCTCCTCTGGCATCGTGCGCGCTGACTTTTTACAGCTTCTTCTTCGTTTTCTCCATCCTGACCGAGGTCGCCCTCGCCCGCCAGCGCCAGAGGGAGAAGCGTCACGGCGCCGAGCCTATCCCCAGCACCGACGACGACAACGACGAGGAGAACCCCCAAGGCCACGGGGCTCACCACCAGCAGTTCCCGGACGGCGACAAGAAGCCGTCGTTGTTCGCCCGCATCTTCCGCAGGGGCAGGAAGGGCGCCGGCGCCGGCGAGGGGGAGAGCATCCTCCCGACGCACACGACGCCCGAACAGCTCGACGGCGGGGACGATATCCCGCCCATGCAGGAGCAGCGTCACGACGACGACGACGGTTACATGCACGGTGGCCAGCACCAGCACCAGCACCAGCAGCACCAGCAGAACCAGCTGTATCGCTACCAGGAGACGTACCCGGAGCAAAACATTGGCTACGCCACCAGCATCCGCGACGACGACGACACCTCGTACTACGGCGCCGGCGGACCGCCGCCGCCACCGCAGCCGCAGCCGCAGCCGCCCAGCCAGGTCCATCACGGCCACGACGACGAGCATGCCCACCACGACTACCATAACGGCTACCGCGACGAGCAAGACCACGGCCGCTATGACGGCTACGACCACGACATCAGCAACGCGCGGCCATCGCAGCCATCGCAGCCACCGCAACAACAAGAACAGCAGACCCCGGGCTTCGGTTACCCCACGGCCGGCTACGGCCTCCGACCCGCCGGCACGGGCCCCGGCTACCACTACGACGACGGCGTGTACGACGGTGTCTAAACGGGTTCAGCCGCACATACTTTTAGTTTTCTCGAGCAATACTTTTTTTTTATTAAAAAAAAAGAAGAATGAGAGAGAGCGGGAGCGAGAGAGAGAGAGAGAGATGATCCCTAGTGTTGTGAATAATGACAAGGGTAAAAAATTAATGAAGGGCATGAGAAATTATGGGACATGGTGAAGGGGCGTTTTTTTTTTCTCGAAAGCATTGCTGGTTTACTCGGATTTTGCTTGTTTTTTTTTGTTTTTTGGAAGCATTGGATTGGATCGGATGGGATGGATGGATGGATGGATGGAAATACCCCCCCTCCCTCTAGATTGAGAGTGGGATAACGCATCATAGAAGCCGGATTTGGTATCAGCATCAAGGAGTTTCTGTTTTTTGCGGTAGAACCAAGGGTTGTATTATCGCTCTTTGTTTTTTCAAAGACATAACCTCTCGAGATATTCCCAGCGTCTACTACTGTATTACTCCGTATAGTAGTAGTAGTAGTAGTAGTAGTAGTAGTAGTAGTAGTAGTAGTAGTAGTAGTACGTAGTAGTGTTGCGCAAATAAACATCATATACAGTACATGCCTACGGCTTGTCCATTGTCTCAGTCCTAGACCCTAGCCCCGGTGGCGCTGTCCTTACCAACACACTTGTAGCACGGAGCACAGAAGCAATCGTGAGCATGCGCTGGAATATATGTCTTGTGACCGCTTATTCTCTCTATCCTCATGTTCCATCAGCATTGTAGTAGTTGCCAAAGTCGCTGAAGTCGCTGCGTACGTATCCTCGCTACTAGTAATCACAAGTCCCACACGTAGCAGCAGCAGCATCATCATCATCACTATAGCCTTCTCATTATCGACCGACCAAAAGACCCCTTTTTTACACAGCCATTTCGCGATTAGCGAGGCCTCCTCGCGAGCTGAGGCCTCTCGTCGAGGCTCATGGGGTAAAACTCCTACGCCCACCCGTCCAGGTGCTCCATGTCCAGCTCGTCCTGGGCCATGACGTCGGCCCAGTTGAGGTCCAGCTTCTCGAGCTCGCGCGAGAAGAAGTCCTGCTCCTCCCTCATGGCCGCGCGGATCCCTTCGGGCACCTGGTCCGGGCACCGCCTCAGGTTGCTCCAGTGCGTGAGGCTGCGGAGCGCCTGCTCCTGCGGCAGGCTCGCCTCTACCTCGCCGTCAATGTCGCCGCCCGCCAGCCACTCGTCCCGCAGGTCCGGCCGGCAGTGAAGGTACACGGCGGTGATGACCCGCATGTTGCCCTGCCGCCACTTGCGTCCGCAGTATGGCACCTGGTTCTTGAAGAGCTTGAGCGTGTACAGCCGCAGCTCGGGCTGCGGGATCTTGAGGGACTTTCGCAGGATCGGCGACGATTTGTACTGCACCAGCAAAAGGTTCCGGTGCGCCTTGTTCTTGCAAATCTTTTGCATGATCCGGAGGTAGTTGATGAGGGAGAAGAAGTTTCGCCACGAGTAGTCCGTAATCGGCTCATCTGGTAGCGACGTAATAGGACACCCCAGCTCGTCAACCTCCGGTCGAGGAGACGCCTGACTCTCTTGGTTCTCTTCATCATCTTCCTCTTGCTGGCCCTCAGACGTTTCAGGCGGCGACCGCTGCATCTTGATCGGCGGAGGAGCCGCGTCGTCCTCACTATCTTCCTCTGGTTGCGCCGCCTCTTCCGCACCCTCACCCTTCTCATCTGTATGGTCATCTTGTTTCGCTTCTTCTCCCTCTGCTTCCTGCTCAGTCTCCTCGGTAGTAACAGGATCCTTACTCAGCTTGGAGCGCAAATTGCAAAATTGGAAAAAGCTGTTTTCTACACGATCCATCTTGCTGTCAACCACCTGCTGCACATCTTGGTGGGCAAATAGCTTCAGCACCAACGGGACGTAATTAGAGTCAAGCAGTAATTGTGTTAAGTACTCGAACTTGAGAATATCTGTTACCATCAGTTAGATGCACTGGAAAAATCACCTGTACAATTCGAATATTCTGGGTACTTACGAGACACTCTGAGCCATTTCAGCAGGAGCAATAGTATACCGGTCATGGCCTTTGCTGTAATCTCACGAGTGCGAGCAGCATCTACATCCTCGGGGGACATATCAGAAGGATCAATCGGAGGAACGTGTGTGAATCCTTCATGGGATCTAGAGTTGGCCATCCCGCCATTAAGGGTTGGATTCCCTCTACCCATCCCCTGGGGAATCTGCGGTTGTGGCTGCTGAGCCACGACCGCTGTCAGGTTGGTGAGAATAGGGCGAAGCAGGACTATAACTAGAGACTGCAGGTCCGGTAAAGAGTCATGCTACTTAAAGTCAGTACAACCGAGGAAGAGACATGATGCGCTGGTATTAAACCATAAAGCAAGTATACTCACATAAAATGTCTCAACTGCCGTCAGTCGCCGCTTTTGCTCATTGCTCAGGTTATCTGGCCGAGGTCCAAAATCGGGTTCCGTTTCCGGGGGCGGCATCTCTTTTGGCTTGGCCTTCTTGTCCTCGCTCTTTGCCCCCTTTATTATCTCCCGCTCTTCTTCCGTGAGCTCGCTGAGATCCAGGCCCGGAATATCGTCGTCGTCATCTCCGTAGTCGTCATCATCGTCCCAGCCACGCTCATACTTGAGAAACTTCTCGCGCTCCATCCACAACTGCCTTGTCGCGCGCGTCATACGTACTCTGGAGGAGAAGAGTTCGCCGGCCTCAAGAATGGAAGCAGGGATATCGCTTCCTTCCCATCTCCGACTAACCGCTTCGTGATCGATGCCGATCATCCCTTTACCCCCGGCGCTGTTACTTGTAGCATCCAGCGGAGGGTACATGAAAGGAAAGCTTTGGTTGGTTTGGTAGTTTTGTTTCTTACCCCCTTTACCACCGACTCCTGGTGACGGCGGTGGAGATGGGACTGGTGTGGCGATATGAACTGGCTGGTTAAGAATAGACGCACTTCCACCCTGAGAGTTGGGTGGCCCATGTACGATGCCATTAGTAGCGTTATTCCGGGGAGTTATAGAGTGCAGGGGCGGTAGAAGCGAGGTGTTATCTGCTTCCAGGGGTATCGGTGGTCGTGGAGGTACGTATGCTGGATATTTTGCTGTGATTTCTTGACGAAAGGCATGGTAATCTAGAGGAGAGGCAGTGATGACCTCCTTGCCTAGGGTATCTGTTCCCATGTCATTTGTCGCCTTTTTGATCTCATCCAACTCCTTTACGCCTCCGAAAACGAGGAGAATGGACTTCCAAAATAGGAGAAATATCTGGAAGAGGAGTTAGCACAAACCAATACTCCAACTCGAAAATACAGACTATGGAACGAGTGGCGTACCTGAGTCTGCGGCATGACGCCTTGCTCATCCCAACGCAGCTTGTGCGTGGCCGTCATCATGAATGCGATCAAAGACGGGTTCAGTTCGACTAAGAATATCAGCACCAGGCACAACACCATCAAGCAGCTCGGAACGTTACTCACGCAGCTTGGAGTGTGTAAAAGCCATGTCTTCCCGATCATTTAGCGTCTCCTGGATGGCAATGTACATAATGGTCATGAGGTTCGCAAGCTCATCCTGTGATTCCTGCACATTGTTCTGCGGCACTTCGTTGGACCTTTGGAAAAAGAACCCTGGTTAGCCATGGCGAAAAGGGGAATGACTAGGTTCTCGGCAGGGCCTCACCAATGCATCTCAAAACTGTTCCTCAACGCCTCCCATACCACCGGCAGCCCATCCAGGGAGGACAGGCACTCTACCCCAGCCTTCATGGCCTTTAGCTGCGAGATGCTCGCCACAGAGCGACTCTTGCCGTCGGTGGCGTTCTGCATGGCCGTATCCCCCCAGCGGCCCAGGACCAGGTAGACCAATTTCCCGATAGAGGCGGACCTCAGGGCCGCGTCGTTGGTTTGCATGCCCGCAATCGCCGACTGCACGAACCTCGCCCTCGTATCGTTGTCTGCGTCATCCCAAGTCTTTCCGGCATCGGTCTCCTGCTCCCAGAGCCACTCAAACGCCCTCTGTGCAGAGTTGAGGCGGATCCACTGCCAGAACTGGTACGCGAACCACTCGTCCACCTCATCGGCGTGAGGACCGATATCGGCGTACTCGAAATCGTACGCCACGGGCTCTGCTCTATGCACGTCGGCAACGAGCCTCCTAAGTTGCATTAGGGACAGCGAGTCCGTCGGCGCGGCCTCAACAGCCGTATTGCTGCTGCCGGCGCCGCCGCTCTGGGGCGGGTCGGGTACTGGGAGGGGCGGTGCGCCCTGCAATGTGTTGCGCTGCAGCGGTGGCCGCGAGGGCGGTGCTGGAATCGGGGGCAGCTTCTTGTTCTCTGGCTGGTCCGACGACGATGCTGTTGGCGAAGACGACTGGCCGGGACCGACGTCCGCGACTTCACCCGTGTCTGCCACATCATCCAGAGGGCGCGGCACGTCCGAAGGGCTGGGCTCCTCCTCGCCTGCCGTAGCATTCCACATATTGGGCTCCATCGTCGTAAGGAGAAAAAAAAGGAAAAAGTCTTTTAGGGAGGTTCGTGTCTATCGTAGCTCATCGTGGGCCCCTGGGCGGCCAGCTCTTTTGGTGGGAAAACAGAAACTGTTTTTAATCCATGTATTCGTCGCTCGTGGGCAGCTTCTAACTAAGCCTTTGCTTTGTAATATTCATATATAATAATCTATCTTCCTCGATTGGAAATGTACAGTGGAAATTTGTTCGTTGCTGGTATTTGTTGGGAAGCTTTCGAAAGCTTTCGGCTCAGGGGGGGGGGGGTTCGTTGGCGTTGGTCGATGGTGGAGCTCCTGCAAAGCGCAGGTGGGATGTCGATGCCCGCCGTCAAGGGATTTTCCCCAGTTCGAGTTTTTGATTGACAATTGACATTCAAGTTCAACCACGCGTGGTCCGTGGGTTTCACCTTGCCGATGCGCTAATCGGTACCTATCTACTCCGTACTCCGTACCTCCCTGTGGCCTAGCAAAGAGCCAGTAAAGAGCCAGTAGGTGAAAAGGGTGACAGAATAAGAGGGGCATTGAAGCCTAGGTATTCCATCTCCCTGCCCCGTACGAGTTGGTCAGCATCACACATGTGATTACCTATGAACTACTGTCACGACACTAAATAACTTTCGCTTTAATCCGTAGTCGACTATCATATCAGCTTGCTATTCCGCCAGCCGTCACTCCCCTGAACCAGCCGACTCGTCGCCTGACGCCAACCCTCCACCGTCTCCCTCCCCCTTGGCCCCTACTTTCTTCTCTTTATCCTTGGCCTTCCTCCTCAACTTCTTCAGTCTGTTCAGCCTCTTCTTCTTGTCCTTCAGGTGCTCCTCCTTCTCCGCCTCCTGTTCCTTCTTCTCCTCAGCCTTCCTCTTCTTTTCCTCCTCCCTCGTCTTCCTCGCCCTTTCCCTCGTCCTCAGAGCGATCCTCCTCTTCTTTCCCGGCCGCCTCCTCTTGAGCCTCTCTTCCGGGTCGGACACTACCGTCGGCGGATCCCCCTTCTTGTGGACCCTGATGTGCGTGACTCTCCAGGGGAACTTGAGCGCCCAATAGTGCTGCCGAGAACGGGCCACGATTTCCTCGGGCGAAAGCGCGGCGAATGCGTACTCTGCCTTGAGATCCTCCGGTATGTCCTTGACTAAGAACTCCGAAAGTGGTCTGTGGCGGGAAAAGGCGCCATCGCCTTGGAACACGTCGTCCTTCAGAGTAACCTTGGCCGTTGCGCCCGCAGTGCTGAATAGGGCAAAATCAAATTCCTCGGCTCCCTCGTCACCATCTTCCTCATCCTCCCCCTCCCCCTCATCGCTGCTCTTTGATTCGCCATCACTATCGCCATTGGCGGTAGGAGGCACAGCAGGCTTCCCCTGCAGCTTTGCTTCGGGCTGGAAGGTGGGTTGGTCGATGATGCTGTCGTCGAACCCCAGCGACGCAGCAATTCGTGCCTCTAGCCTCGCGCGCAGCTCGGCGTCTTGCACCTCATCTTCGCTCTGGCCACTATCCGACCCATCAAGGTCTTCACGTCGGACTCTAGGCGAGCGTTAGCAACCCATGTTCGCAATGAGCTTAGGTGAGCGGTAGGGAAACCTTTTCGCCTCCGGTAGTTCAAACATGGTCGCAATGTCAGTCTCCCCCAATTGATCGATCAGATTATCAGCAATGTGTTGTGACTTAATTCGCAACGCTTCGTAGTGGCTTTTGGGTATCTATTCGCAAATAAACGTCATGACATATCAATTGATGAGTCTCACGAGGGCATCTGCTTCTCGAGTGACCAGCTTGGAGAGATCAAAACTTAAATGTGGGTACCCCCGGATGCGATAAGGCTCCTTATCTCTGTTGCAACGTACCAGTCAGTACCGATTATGGTAGTGTATGTTCCATAAAGGTACCTGAATAGTCCCTGGGCTGACAATAAAACTCTGACGCTCAGCCTCGGACGTCTGATCTGTCATCCCCCCTCCCCGTCTCACGCTTGCCGTCACTAGTGCTAGCATCAAATGTTATACAACTCACAAAGTTGAATGCTTGGGTTTTATGTAACCGTGAGTCACTGAGTAAGCAATTATCTTCAGAACTGACTACAGAGTACTATCTTCGCATTATATGTCTTTACCTCGACCATTCGATACATGTCCCCCCCCAGTCTCCTAGTAACTAACCATAACCAACAACCTTGCTCCCTGCATATGGAGTACAAACAAACTCATATATCACTGTGTTACACCGTTGACCAGTTACAACATCTACCGAGGCTTGAGCGACTATGCAAGAGATACTCGAGGCAGCCACATTTCACTGAGGTGTTACCCTCCCTTGGAACCACTCATCAAGGGGTGTACGGACGATACTACCCAACTATAGCAGCAGCATGCCTCCTCTACCTCTGTCTTACATGTTGGGCATCATCGCCCGCACGGTGTCACCAAGCAGACACTGCTTGCTTGATTAGGTCACACAGTTAAGCATCAAAGGATAGTGAAGCGCCTTTTGCAAAGGATACAAAGTCAGTATTCCCCCCCGTTCAAACGGTTCTCATATTTTTCACTTTTCGCACAGCTTCTGGGTATCACCGCCTCGATTCTCTCTTCGCATCAACCAAATCATCTGCCCTCCCCCCTATTTGAAAATTCCATACCAAATGTCCCAAGGGTCCCAAAAAAAAATTCATATCCACGTATGCCATGCCGAAAACACATCAAATACTACCACAATACCGTCCTTTCCCCTGTATGCGACTGGGAAACAACCGCAGGGCTTCAACTCATGTCAAGTTCTCGATAAAAAAACGCTTCTGTCTGGCTTCGGCACTGCTTCGCTGTCCCGGAAATCCTCCCTTCCTCGCGGAGTCTCTCGTATGCTTTTTCAGCCAGAAGATCCGAGGTAACTCTGAAAAAAAGCCAAAAGCTCTGTGTATCAAGCGCTCGTAGGGTATATTGCACCAATCCGTCCATCCCAAAAAGAAAATCCATCCAAAAAAGAAACCCGAGAAAGAAAATCAAACAAGAATAAGAGGTGAAACAGAATAATATACAGAAAAACATAGGGAAGGATATGACAACTCTGATAACAAATGTTGTCCCTCGGGGATGTTCCCCTACAGAAAAGAATGCGAGGGCAGCAAGCAGGGTTGGGTTATGTACTCGAAAGTCATCAAACATTATTACGACATCTCGGGGGTTTTTAGTTGCTGCTCCACGAGTAGTTGTTCATACCGGCATCGAACGATCCCCGAGGGGTTGCTCCATATGGCCCGGTCTGGTTCGCATCCGGCTCTGCTTTCAACGCAACACCGCTACTACTACCTTTGTAGTCGTACGGCGGGTTGTACGGCCGGCCATCGCTACCAGCATAAGCCGCTGTTGGTCCATGCTCTGCTCCGCTGGTTGTCCAGGTGCTCGGCGGTGGAACGTCTCCGGTGCTGCTGGTGGGAGGCGGGTAGGAGCTGTAGCGGTAGTCGGAGGTGCTCTCGGTGCTGCCACTGTGGACCGAGGACTGGCCGCTATTATGACGGGCACCCTTTGTTGGCCTTCCCTCGTCGTGGTAGCGCGGGACGTCGTCGTGACCGTTGGAACTTGGTGTTCCTGATGGCAGGTGGCGGGGTGCCCCAGCAGGCATATAACCATAGGGGCGCATGTGCGGCGGATGATGTTCCTCAGAGATGATCGAAAGGGGAACCGACGATTGCAGCTGCATATCAGGAGGCTCCGTGCTGAAGTTGTGTGCTCCTGAAAGGGGAAGTTTTGGGTATGGCTCGTTCGTAAGAGCACTTGCCGCGGCGTAGGTACTCGGGCTCGAAGAAGGGACAGGGGGCAAATGTATCTGGCCTGGGTGTTGCCAAGCAGGATAACTGCTATGAAAGGCCGGTCAGCATATCGCTCAACGTTACCCAGGTCTCCATAGGGGTTACTTCATCAAGAATTGAACGCAGAGTACAGGAATTTCAAGCAACCAAGAAAAAACACCATGGTCAGGAAGAGGGGTGGGGGTAAACGTGTGGAAATCAGGGAGTGCTTACCTCGCTCTCATACTTCCCAAGTGGCTGCTTGGAAGCTTTGGGGGGCTAAAGGTGAATGCCGATCGGGGTACTTGCATATCCAGCGATCCACGATTCGCCTTGGAGTCTGGCTTCGCGTCTGGGGGCCCCGCGATGACCCCGACGCCTGTTTCGACAAGCGCCTGTCCTCTCGAGCCTGTGCTGGATCCTAACAGAGGAATTTCCTTGCGCGTGGAGAAGTTTCGAGGGCTTCGTCCACGCACCACAATAGGTGCGGTTGTCGACTCGGCCATGGTAATTGTGGAGTTGTCGCTCAACGTTGCCATGACCTTGAGGTGAAGGACGAAGTGCTGCTGAAGCTCCTTTCGTCGGCCATTGTTCGCCGTTGCACTATCACAAATTTGTTAATAACCGCGCCATGGGACTTATCAAGTTCCAGAGGACACTTACATTCTGAACTGTAGACGTCGCCATCCAATAGGATACACCGCGTAGTCGCCAGACATCTCGCCGTTGGTGTCTTGAAATACGATCAAGGGTACGGGCTGTGGCTCTTGGTCTGGCTGTTGGCTGACCTCGGAAGAGTTGGGTGGCGGCGTCTTCCAGGGGATGACAATCAGGCGCACCGGGTTGCCGTCCACAGACTCGATCGCCGACACGGTGAGCTCCATGTTCACGACGACAAGACTCTCTCCTGACTCGTTCATGATGTGCAACGGGGCTCTGGGTGTCACCAACGAACCGCTGATTTGGAATAAGTTCCTCCGATAACACGTCAACTCGGGCTGCAGTGTCGTTCCATCTCCGGCAGTCGAAGGCATCTCGGAGAGGAAAAACATGCCGTGCAGCTGCGCTGACAGCTCTATCTGCTGCAAGCGACCATGCTGGTCTGTGATGGTGTGCTTTTCAGGGGTTCTTCGAAATGCTAGCAGTTTATGGTCGGGGTTCACGGCGAGTCTAGTGCCATCCTCGTGTATTATCTCTTGAGTTTGTTGAGCTTGTTGTCCCGGTGGCGGTGGCTGCTGCTGCTGCTGTTGTTGTTGCTGTGGTTGTTGATGTTGCTGCTCGGTTTGCGCAAAAGATCTTTTGAGGCTGTTCGAGTAACTAGGATGCGCGCCGTATGCCTCAGGCTCGTCTTGGGAATACCGCCCATAGTGATATGGTTGATGGTCCATGTTGGCTTGTTCGCTGCGTGGGCGCCCCGGATGCGATGATGTTGAAGGAGGGTTTGAGATCCCGGGTTCCATCGAGCCCCCCAGTCGGGGTGGCATTGTAAGGGGCGCCATGTAGTGCCCAGTTGACCATATGCTAGACGGAGCTGGGTCTCTCAACTCTGTCATAGTGGCCGAGTATGTCGCCGTGGCCGTCATGGGGGCATATCCTTACTGACGTTCTGAAAGATGAAAAGTCCAGTGCGGCCAACCTTTTGAGGGTTGGTATGCGAACACGTCGAAGACGAGTACCTCCTTGTGAGCTTTGAGGTGCGCGTACCCGTCCTTATCAGACCGCGAAAGTTTCCCGAAAAAGAAAAGAAGGAAAGAAACAGGACAATCTATTCAAAGAACCGAGGGCGACAGCACGCGCTTCGTACCTGGGTTATTTGGGGAAACGCTGTCGAGTGTGAATAATAACAAGAAGTCAAATATGGGGAACGGGCGACGAGGTTGCAGCAAGACTACAGGCGCAACACATATACTACTTGTACTATTTCACAATTAAAAACCCAAGAACGGCAGATGTTGGAGGGGAGTGTCTGATGAAGTATTCGGCAATAACAAGGGCACAGGGGGGGGTGTGTGGTGGAGGCCATTATTACCCTACTCCCTACCCCGTCCCATAACTTACCTGCCTGCCTACCTACCTACCTGCCCGTGTTCTCCATTCTAGTATGTACCTACCAACTCGGATGGTGCTGGTGCTGTTTTGCAAACCACTCGGCAATATTGACTACGATAGCCAAGGCCCTATTAGTCCGTATTCTGAACACATACTATGTATGTGCTATCTCCAGGCATATTAGGGCGTAGGCACGCACTGGACTAGGGGGCTATTAGTCTTCTCGGTCTCCTAGGAAGAAACGCCGGGTCGGCCTCTTTGATGGGGCCAGAGCACGCAGTGGCCGATGCTCTCATGCATCTTTGAGTGATTCGAAACGGTACCTTGAAGGGCGGGAGGGGGGGGTGTCTTTTGAGAGAAAGAGAGGAGCAGAGTGTGTGTTGCGATGTGGCAGCCTTATCACACTGGTGAAATTGCACGCCCTGCCCTGAGCTGAGAGCACAAAAGAAAAGAAGATCCGATATCCTTGTCATCTGCAAAGCACCTCGACCCCAAGCATAGCAGTGCTCCGTATTCCGTACTCCGTAATTAAGCGTCTGGGGCAAGAATCGTCTGTGAAAGGGCAGAAAAAATCACAAAAACCCCGCCCAGCCGCGCAAGCAAGCTAGGTTTTTTAATTGTCGCGAGGACCGAAACAGTAACAAGAGCGACTGCCATGCTCATCGCATCTTGCTGGGAAGTGCAGGCAGGCTTGGTCCAGACACACTGGCCCCTTCCCCCCTCCAGCCCGCGTCTGTGCCTGTCTGCCGAGGGGTCGTTTACATAGGTCCCCTGACAAGCTCTTGGCTGCAAAGAATGAGCTTCCAGCCTATCAGAAGTTGAGAGTTATGTACCGGTGACGGCGGTGGAGACCGGGGTGCCGAGAAAGAAAGAAAGGCGACGGGTCGCGCTGCAAATCAATGTCAAAGTCGAGCAGAACTTGTCTCGGTAAGGCCTAGATGGAGGGACGGAGAGCAGGCAAAACAAGGATAGTGTGGAGTCTCGGGTCAAGCAGAGCCAAGGGGATGCTAGCAGGAAGCCGGGCAGTCCACCCCTCCATTTCAAGGGTAATTCCCGGCCCTGGACAAGCCACAAGACGAGCGCGCTTTGGTCTGATGTACCTATCAGATCCGTCTTGGAAGTTGAGAATCCTCCGAAGCTTGTGATAGTCTAGTGGCTCTCTGCATGTCATGAGGATTCGCGTTGTAATGGGATGGACAGGTTCCCTCGAGTCAAGACGAGAGACGGCGTATCGACCTCGTGCGAAACCCGTCAGTCCTTCATTTCCTGCTAGGGACATGGTAATCCGTACTCCGTGCATACGGAGCCACGGAGGAGTCCCCCGTATATGCTCCGTACAATGCAGAGAGGGTGGGGGAGCAGGTATGGGGATTCAGAAGCCATCTCTGCCTCTCTCTCTCTCTCTTTCTCTCTCTCGTTCCCCGGTGAGGCAATCAGGCGTCAACTGAGACGAGGCGAGAAATCACTCTTTCTCTGCATTTGCCTCAACATGCGTGCGATGCGCGCACATCCCTGTCCGTCAAGGCGATATCCATACATACTACATAGTAGTAGTACATACATGCCAAGCTAACCAACGGCCGATCCCAAACACATGCGATCTAGGTCAGAGACAGCGAGGGAAATCGTTCGGGGTTTTTCAAAGCGCAATGGCCAAGAGGACGGGCTCCATTTGGCAGTAAGGTAATTAAGCGTCTGTAGCTAGGCCCTCGTCACTAGGTTGCTAGCTGTTAATTTCAAAGGTGCTGGGCAGGTGCTTTTGCTCAAGTCTGCCCAAGTTCAGGTGCTAAAGTGCCTGCCGGCCATTGTCAGATTCTAGCGGTAGCACTCCACTTTGTTCAAGCTCTCAAGCTCGCGGGTGTGCAGGCTCTAGTAACAGTATAGCCGATACGGATGGCGCCACGGTGGGTGGGGGAAGACAGCCTTGGGGGGGCGCAGGACCTGGTCTTCCTTTCTGCTTTGCTTTTTGAGCTGCCTCGGCAGGGCTCCGTATTAGTCTTGGACAAGAGCGATCAATTCGTCATCTTTTTCGTACTCTGCACACTCCGTACCCCGTATTGCGTACTAGTAGTAATACTCTGTTGTACGTTGGAATAACGTTCTGATAGATGCTGACGTTTACCTTGGTTAATGGTTTCTCAATCACCACACCCACCTCCCATCAATAGCCGACTTTTGTTGCCGGGGTGGCAGCACATGATGCTAGTAGCAGTACATACTCCGTACTCCGTAGCTCAGACCTGATCATGATGGCAACTCCGTAAAGGGCTTTTGACTTTTTCAAAGCCCATGTCAAGCGCGGTGGCGCGACAGCGGCTTTGATGTGGAAATTTGACTGCGGAGGCTCCAAGGTCGAGGGCTTCCCAAATGGGCAGTTGACTAGTCCTCGTCGAGCGCAATCTGTGGGACACAAAGTGGGCGTCTGCTGCAGAAACCTGCCGCACGTTGTTATTATGAGTCTTATTACGGAGTACGGAGTACTCTACCTTGAGGTACCTCTCTTTTGTATGGAGAACTTGCCTGTGCCTGCTGTCGCTGCTATTGCCGCTGCTGCTGTTGCTGCTTTGCTGCTTTGCTGCTTCGCTGCCGCCGCCCCCGGTGGTGGTGCCAAAAGCGTCGAGTTCACGCAGGAAAAGGAACATGGTTCGAGCTTTGGCCTGTCTGACCCTATTGCAAGACACCTTCTCCATACTAACAACCAGCATTCAAGTGGTTTACAATAGTACCCAAGGTAACGTGCCCTTTTTTTGCTTTTTCTCTCTTCTTTAGCGATCGTAGTTCGGACCGGAGCTGTTTAGTTTCGTGGGACGTGCGCACGGAGGTCCAGGTAGCGTCCAGGTCCGCAAGATCTGATCTGGAGAGAGTTTCCTGCTGCTTTGTGAGAGTAAAGCACGTCAGGTGCACCTCGTGATATGGTACCTCGATTGAGATGGGGCAGGACAACCACCCACCCTCCCCCCTGACACCCCCGACTGACCCTTGCGAGGAGCATGTTGAGCAAGGTGATCGAGAAAAGAATCAGCACAGGCGAGTATGGAGCCTACAGTGTTGTGCCGCTGAATAATTTTGGCTGCTCTAGTAGTGGTGGTGGTGCTGCTGCTGGTAGTGGTGGTGGGCGAGAGCAAAATGGAGGTGGTAGCTGTGCAAGCGGGCTCTGGTGGAGTCTTCAAAGTAGATGGAAGGTGTCAGGGTGCGCCGACGGGCCACTAGCCGCGTAGTGCATAGTGCGAGAAGGAACGGAGCTCGTCAAGGGGGACGCTGGCAGGGCTGCCCCTCCCCCACATAACTACACTGTCCGAGCTCATTAAATCGAGCACTGTGCTCCGTACAAGGGTCACTACTATACCTAACGATATGGACATATTGTACTCCGTACGTACGGAGTGCTGCGTACTGGAAGGCCTACCTTACCCTGAGGTAAGTACTATGGATGCATGCATGTCGGTATTATCTGTTCCTTCTCAAACAGGTTCCTTCCAAGGTTACGAAGTCGTAATACGTTTTATTTATATTGCTTAGTAAGTTTATGCAACTTCAACCTCCAGCTTCACTACTTCATCACTACGGAGCATTGCCGACCCTTTTTCAAATAATCTCGCGGCGTCCAACTTCTGTCTCATTTACTGCCTCCGCCTCAACATACACATGACCTCCTCCCCATTGGTGGAGGTAATACACGACAGCCTTCAAAACGTGCACAGTATGGCCCTTCTTGGCAAAAGAGAAGAAAAGGTGGTTCTTATGCAATCGACGATGATTGGTCTTCCGCTAACCACCTTCCTACATGGACCGATAACCTGTCACGGCGGCGTCCCTTCCATGTACGCAATTGCCGCGACCCTGTGACCCTGGCCTATCGGCAGGCTTCTTAAGAGTCTTGAGCCGGAAATGATACATTACAAAAAAAAGAAGAAGAAAGAAAGAAAAAACCGCCGTCATCCACACAACAGGGTCTCCTACCATTACGGAGTACTAGTCACCAGAGCTGTTGTATCCGGCACGAACCGAGCTGAAGAAAAAGTGCTTTGCACTGTAATAAGACCCTGTGGAACTCGTTTAATGCGCTTGATCGACGCCTAGGCACGCTCTCTTCTCCAGCGTTGAACCCAGCTTTGTATGGTTACAACCCGCCTGGCGCTAGATTGTTAGTCCTATCTATGTGCCACATGTACTCCGTGTGTCCGCAGTACAGAGTATTGAGCATCGGAAATTATACAATAGTTTCTGTCAACTGCCGGCCCTGGTCTAAAGGACTACTAGATGCTTTGACAGGACCACTTCTCTGATGGTACATAGTAGCATTTGGCCCTGGGCACAATGGGCACGCGTAAAGGTTGCCATGTGTAAAGGTTGCCCGCTGCCATGCGAGACATGCAACGTCTTTCGTATACGAGTCTTTTGTTGACACCAACTGGAACGGAGTATTCCGTACTGCACTGCGCAAGTCGAGAGCATGTACGTTTACTACTACCCGACGTCACATCCCCGTGGCTAATAATATCATTTCTTGTCGGCGAATGATGTTGCAGGGCCGTCTCTCGTCACTTTGTTCTGTTGCACTGCCAAAAGGGACGACTTGAAAGAAGTCGCAGGACGCCAGCAATGCCCCATTGTCTTTGCCTTTCGGATGCAAGGCGGGAAGATCGATCCCACAACGGACCCCAAAGCGCTATCGCTTGTGGGCTTGCGAGTGTCAGCATGCACTGTGCCTCGAGCTAGGGTCACTGAGATTTCTCACCCACTTCTGTCACAAGGCATGGTAGGTATTTACGGGTACCCCAACGCTCTACGGAATGCCACTACCATTACGGAGTACCAACGACATCTCGTTGGATGGGCCATACAAGGGACTTCAAATTTGTGGCTTGAGTAATTTGCCGAATGGCTCCCGCTGCTCCCATTTCCAAGGACTGCATCATGAGATTGAATCATGGTTGATATCGCGTGCCGTTTCAATCAGGAATCTCAACATGTCACAAGGTATTGCCAGGGTCACTTGATTTCCAGAAGGGGCTTGCTTCAACACGGAGAGGGGAAAAAAGTCGGCGGCCGATTTTTAAGACCGGCCCTACGCTCAACGATGGATACCTAGAACTTACACCAAAACTACGGAGTACACGGAATACAGCCCGTATGCAATGACCTCCAGGCTCCAGGACACCTATTGTCAAGGGGGGGGGGGAGGAATGAAACTTGCAGCTTCATCGATTTAGAACCACCAAGATTGGTCCGCATGGCCAAGAGTGCACAAATCTAAAAATGCTGCAAGGCGGACTCAGAGTTGGCGCCAATCATGCACGCTTTTGGAAGCGTAAGGCTTTGTTGGTCTGACAGCGTGGAAGCTGTTGTCAAAGGCTTGATGTCAAGCTGTCAATCGCGATACTACTCGGGACAAGGATAGTGAGCCGACATGCGCCGCACCGTAGGCCTTGATCGCCGCAAGATTGATGGCGGCTGGAGTCTTGCCTGGGGTCGCTGCGTTTTGGATGGATTGACGCCGCAGTGATAACGTTTAACCCATGAATACGGCGCATGTACCTACTCCGTCCTACTAGTAGTACTACGCAGTGTTACGGAGTACAGTACTTACATCTAGGTCCCGACTTACACGCCTCGCCGCCCAGCTACTCTGGACTACTATTATTACTAGTACGGGGTTGTTTGACAACCACCCACTACGGAGGACGGAGTATAGCCGGGACAGCCCTATTGGAAAGCAGCGCTCGCTACGGAGTATTAGCATTAAGCTCGTTCCAGAGTTGGTGTTAAATACGTTCGTTGCTGAAAAGTTACGGCATCTATTACGGAACACACCCGTACGCAACGACCTCATTCCGGATTCACCGCTTGGCCATTAAAAGCTCATCTACGGAGTACTATTCTCGGGCGAGGGGAAAAGCCTTGCATCTGGATATTGTCTTGGCTGTGGCGTGGAATTGGCATGCAATTCGCTCAAGGCACGCATTGCGGAGTACACTCACACTCACGCGCCATGGTACTCCGTACGGAATACAATAAACGTGCGTATTCCGTACCGATTACTGCTCCATCCGTACGTACCCCGTTTGTGCTCGACAAGTCACTCCGTACAGCTCGCCTCAGTGTTGCATTGCCTTTCACTCCCGCGGTTGTGCGTTTAAACGTTGGGGGCCAGGGGGCCAGGGGGTCAGGGGTCATATTAGCACGGCCACGCCGGGGGTCCAAGGAAGCGCGTTCCGACATCAACATCCTGGACCCAGGGAGCTGCCGCCACCACCGTGCATCAAACAACTCCCTCCAATGGCGAAAGTTAAAATATCTTACTCCTATCCCACGTCCAAGGCCGTGATGACGATTCTAAAATCAGAGAAGCACATGCCTGCTTGCGTGGCGAATGTCTGTACCCCGTACATGCTACTCGGTACCGAGTGCACTACGCGCGACGTCGTCTTGAGAAGTGGAAGGGCCGAAAGGCATCCCTCAAACCCTGCTGGATCGACCAATGGACTCTGTTCCTTGGTCTGCGCCAATAACAGGCCACCTCTCCGGATCAATGCGAACCACACCCTTGTCTGACACTACTACGTATGAAGGCTCTTGCAGCTTTTCGGTCCAGGGCGACAAACGTTCTTCAAAGGCGATGCAGATCCTTCCTACTCAGTGCTTCGCGCCTCACGCTTTGGATTAAGACCTATTTCGGCACTGTACTAGGTATACTCCGTATTTTCGACACACGGATAGATAACCTCATCGCCCGTTGTAACGTACCGTTAGAAGCCGAAAGACCCTACATAGTACTTTTTGGGGGAGGTTTTGTCTTTTTCCCCCCTTTCCTGCACGTGCATACTACTCTGTGCTATTCGGCACCTTTTACCCCATGATGGTGCTACTTGGTGCTACTGCTCCTATTATGTACTTTGAAAGAAAAAAGGAAAAAAAAGGCCGAAACTGCAAGGGAAAGCCGTGTCTTTTAGTGGCAGACACGCACGCCCCTGGCAGCGTGGCAGTCTGGTATCGGAAGGCACTCGCAAAACCCCAGCCGATTTGGCCTTGCATATCCAGGGGTCGTGGTGCCCTTTTGCGAGTCAAGGCCGTCGTCGCCGAGCGTCCTGAACAGTACAAGTCATGTTGAAAAGATTGTAAAAAAAAAAAAAGGGAGAGAGAAGGAGAAAGAGAGGGAGAGAGAGAGAGAGAGAGAGAGAGAGAGAGAGAGAAAAGCGTCTGCCTTCTGAAAGTTCTGGCCACCAGGCATGAACACGAGCATACGTTTCCAGCTGTAGTGCAAAATTATACCATGTTGTTTGGTTCGTTTGGGCTCGGCTGGATAGGCCCAGTTTCCTTCTTTGCCGCAGCAAGCAGGAGGCAAAGTCAAGGGGGGCGTGCAACTCGGGGCACGGGGTACAAGTCAGCCAGCAGGCCTTATTGTGAGCGAAACAGTCAGCAGTCCATCACTGTGTAATATCATACAGGCTCAGCGAATGGCCTTGGCTTGTTGATGCGCGAGATGAAATTTGCAAAATCTGGGACACGATGAAAAGAGGTATCCAGAGTTGAAAGTACGGATTACGAATTACTATGTAGCATGCTACCTATGGCTGCAGCGGCGCATCGGGACTGCATGAAGTGACGAACCCTGGTTGGAGTCTTTTCAGTATCCTATGGAGTGTTCCGTAGCTGAGAAAGTAGATTGCATCGGATGTGCGGGGGGGGGAGGAGGGAGGGACGAGCGCGAGCGAGGATAACTTCAAGGGGGGTCCATGCCCTGGAAGCACATCTGCAAGAGAGAGAGAGAGGGGAGGGGAGGGGGAGAGAGAGAGGTAAGGAGTAGTACTGCTAACCATGCTGCCATGTACCTTCTTTGTTTGCCGCAGACGGAGCATTTGCCCGTCCCGTCCACTTTTCAAGGTCAGATCGGATAAGATGCTGTCCGGTAAAAAAAGGGCCTTGTAAAGGGGGAGGGGGAACTCTTTTTCCTTGAACGAAAACCACCCCTCTTCCATGGGCTTCCTCCTGGAGGAAGTGGGTTTGAGCCCGGATGCAGTACCTGCGCCCTCTTTTTTTTCTATTTTTTTTTCTATTGGGCGGTACATGCCTCTTGGGCATGTGCATGCATACATACATACGCAGCGGCGTCAGGCTCTCCAAACACTGCTGGATACTGCTGCTGCTGCTGTTACCACCACCACCACCACCACCACCACCACCACCACCACCACCACTACTACTACTACTACTACGTCGCAGGTCTGGCAGGTAAAGGCGAGAACCATGGAGAGTGGCAGTACTGCTAGGACTACTGACAGCTGCTACCGAGTTTAGGCACATGGTCAACCGGCACGACCTCGGGTACGGTCAACTATTCTCATCCCGCAGTCCGCGGTCGAGTCTGCTGCGGCGCACCCTCCGTCTTTTTCTTCTTTCCTTTCTTCTTCTTTTTTTCCTTTTTATTTTTAGTGATGTGCGCGTAGAGCCTCGAAAGGCAGGTAACTCCCTCGCTTGGGGAGTAGACTGCATCATACCAATGCCAGTGCCGATGCCATATTTGAGAGAGATGACCCCTTTTCAAGTGAAGGAGGGAGGAGGGAGGGTGGGACAAAAGGACTACAGGCCTTGTACTGTAGCATTGTAGTGCATTGCATTGCATCTTTTTGCCTATGCAAGTGTATTGGACAACCATCATCATCATCATCGTCATGCAAGGGCATATTACCCCTACTACTACGACTGACTGCTATTACCAACGCCATCACTGGGACCATGGCTCACTGTTATGCGGTACGCATACCTAATACATCACACAATTATACAAGGAGTTGCTTTGATCGCTCTCGGTTCGCGCAGACTGCCCACGCCACAGTGTTGCCGACCAACAAAACCACGGAGCTATCCGCACGGCACATGGGGGCATAGAACCATTCGATGACACAACCACCGGGGATAGCACTTCGTAGTAATGAAAGAAGGGAAAATGAAAAGCCGAATATTGTAATATTTTTTCTTTCTTGGCCGCTTCGAAAGCACGCACTCACATCGCTAATGCAGTATGTACGTAGTATAACAGAGAAATGATAAGGGGGAGGGAGAGGGTGGAAGGGGAGGGGGGATGCCAGACCTATGTACATAATATGCAGGCAAGCAAGTCTTCCCCTCCCACCCCTCTCCCACCCTTTACAGATTACGCGGGCGTTTGCCGCCAAAATGGGGGAGAGCAGGCCATGCATATGCGTCCATCCATGTATCCATCCATCCAAACGCGCCGAGCTTTGCTCCCCCCCTCCCCCCCAAAGATGATGCAGAGTTCCTGTCGGCAAAAGAAAAACCAGTTCTTTTGCGAGCCAGTAATATAGCAGCTCACAACGTTGCAAAAGGCATCCCCCCGGCTCACCGTTACCGGATCGCCCAGTCGTCGTCTTCCTCATTGTCCGAGTCGCCCCCGACCTCGTCCTCCGCGTCCAGGAGCGCGAGCTGAACAAAGTTGCGGACCCAAGCCTCCTGTGCCGGGTTCAGAGCACCAGCAGCAGCACCAACACCCTCGACTGCGCCGTCGCGCTCGTCCTCGGCCAGGGGTCTCGGAGGGGGCACGTTTCTGCCGCGCCCCCTCCCTGCCTGCTGTGGCCTCCCTCCTCCTCCTCCTCCTCCTCCTCCTCCTCCTGCTCCTCCTGCCCCCCGCCCCCCGCGTCCCCGAGCCGCAGGTCCCTGACCCCGGGCGTTTCCTCTGCCGCGGTGAGGCGCGCTGCGGCCCCGACCGGCGCCAGCAGCATGGGGTTCGGGCTGGACATCCTGGGCGGGTCGAGCCTCGACGTTCAGACGGAGCACGAGCGGAGCCTCCCTATCGACAGCAGGTCGTTGTCCCTGGGGATTGGGATTGGGCTGCTGAGCTGCCGGCTCGTTCTCGTCTTCCGAGTCACTCAGCACGAACTCATCGTCTACGACATCCTCCACGGGGGCGGCTGCAGCAGCCGGTGCGTTGTTGCCGCCGACGAAACCGATACCGATATTGTCCCCGTCGCCCTGTTCGAGCTCCCACAGCCTCATGTGGCACGACGTGACCTTCCCGTTTTCTTGCTGGTTATAATGACGGTACGGGTTGCCGGGATCGAGCCACGACGAGCACAAGTAGCAGAAATGCGTATCGCAGCGGGGGCAGATCATGTGGTTGCAGCCATGCGTCTTTTGCGCAGGCGCGCTGCAGGTCGGGCAGGGGCTGGTGTGAAGCCTAAAGTATTCCAGGGAGGCCTTCTCTTCCTCGGTAAGCTCGTCCCGGTTGCGCTTGGGCGCGCAGCGGACAAATTCGCCGTGCCACGACTGTTCGCACCGGGAGCAAAAGGCGTAGCCGCAGTCTTCGCAGACGGCCAGGAGATCTGCCGGGTCGAAGTTCTTCTTGCCCTTGTTGGCCTTCTTCCTCTTTCCATCCTCGCCGCCATCCTCGTCGTGATCGGACCCAGCATCAGATACCTCGTGAAAATCCAGGCCATCAGGTTTCCTGTGCTTCTTTGATCTCGCGGCACCGTTACACCAGGACCGCGGGCAATAGATTGTGTTCTTGTCCGACTCGAGCTCAGTCTTGTATTTGAGATTGACGTAGCGCTTGACTGTCTCGTCGGAAAGACCAATCTGGAGCAGCTCGCTGGGGCTGACCCAAGACTTGGGTTTCCTGGCCTTTCCGTCCTTGGCAGCTGCCGAGGCGCGTTCTCTGGCGCAGTTTGGTGCGAGGCAACGGACTGTGCCGAGATCTCCCTCGGTGATGGCGTTGTTGTAGAAGTCCTGGAGGCACTGTAGACAAAAGATGTGCCCGCAGTCGAGCATCTTGTGACACTTTAACCCCTTTTTCGGATCTGGAAGGAAGGATCAGCATGTTAACTAACAGCATCGAATGTGAATTGTTGCACCGTTGGTGATACTTACCTAAGCAGACGCCACAGTCAAACGTCTCCTTCTCAAAGGCTTCCTTCTTCGCCTTGATGTCATGATCCAGCACGGCGAGCTTGTGTTCCGCACCCACCTCGAGGGTTCCCTGGGCAGTAATGACGCCGAACACGTTCTCTGCCGCGCGCTGAAGGTGGTCAATGTACGTGTACGCCACCATGTCGCGGCCCATCTCCTCCCAGAGCCGGGATCCGTCCTGCTCGAGGCCGGCCAGCGTCTTCCTGTGCAGCCATTGCGGGTTGGTGGAGAGCCTCACCACGGGCGGGCTGTCCGCCGGGTACCCCTCTGGCAGGCTGATGCGCAGTGACAGCGCGGGGAGGTACGAGACCTGCAGCGAGTCCGTCTTCTCGAGCCCAGCGGCGACTGCGGCGGGAGCAGTGGAAGCGGACGATGGCCCGGCAGCTACGCTCGCGGAGGGCGCTGAGGCGGCCGGGAACGTCACCGTCACAGGATCCTCGGGCTGCACGGGCAACTCGATCTCAAAGGTGAAGGGGTCATCGGGGCCAAGGGGGTGACGGATCTCGGGATATATGGCCTCAAGAGTCTCGAGCTCGACGTGGCGGGGATCGTCCTCATCCATGCTCTTCTTTGATATGCTGAAGGCGGGATGTGTGGGGGAAGGGGAGGGGGAGGGGAGGGGGAGGGACAGCGTGCTATGAGTGGTAATGACTGCTGTTGTTGTAACAGTAACGTATCATGATATGTCTCATCTGTTGTTGTGATATACAATCTTATCTGTGAGGGTAGATAGGGAGAGGGATGGGAAGGGGGGAAGGGGACTAGGAGTGAGGTTTATGCCACGGGCTTTGTTTTTGGGGGTAAAGGGCAAAGGGTATGAGGATTTTGAGATTTGAATAAAATGATGATGTAGGTATATATCGGTTAGTCGTGCGTGGGAAAGGTACCGCTAAATTAGTTGGTGGTCTCTTCTTGTTCTTATTTTTTGTTTATTTCTGAAAATTGCCACTTGCTTGACTCGAAAATATTACTTGCAGAAATCGTATCGTCTCGTCTTCGAGAGGAATTTGGGGGTGGGAGTTTTTAACCAGGTGGTGAAAATGATTGGAATCAGGATGGAGATGGAGCTGCCTACGCAACGGTAGAACGGCGTGAACGGGTACCGGTCAATGACTCTTCTGGGGGGATTCAAAAAAAAGGGTCCTAAAAAAAAGACGGCAATAAAAAAAAGGCCCACGCTCGCGCGAAAACTGGTACAAACAGGGCCCCCAGAAATCAACGGCGAGACGAATCCGGAATGACTCAAAATCAGCAACATTTACCAATACTCCGTCCTGCTACTAGGTGTAGAACAGAACCCAAGCTGGAGCCGAAAGGACCAGGCGGCGGACCAAGGCGATGACAAATAATCCGTAGAAAGAAGGGCTTTGATTTCTACCTTTTTTTTATGACATGTTTCCCCGTGAGGGAAGAGGAAATGGACTATATTAGCGGACAGAACTATTCCGTGCAGACTACGGAACGGGATACGGGATATGGAATATGGTACGGAATAGGGTACCATATGGTATCGAGTATGGAGTGCCTAGATGGAATCGTGATTGATGTCCACCATCGTATCATTCATTCCGTATGGGGACAGTCTCTCACGATGATAAATGCTCCTAGTACGTATTTTGCCACCATATAGTAGTAGTAGTGACAATACATGCAAGTATCGTAGTTCAAACAACTGCATCAAAAATGGCAAAAATGGCCAAAATGGCCAAAATGGCCCTCATCTGTTCCAGTTTCACTCTTACCCAGGCTTTTTCAACGTATTCTCTAAATACAGGGTAGCCACTCCGTATGTATTCTTGGAAGGGACCCACATGCACTTGCATCATCATCTTCGTCGTCACCATCACCACCACCACCACGTACTCCGTATATCCTACCTACTACTACTACTCTTACACACTTCACTCCCTTTTCAATCCCCCCTTCCCTTTGCTCCTACATCCACGGGGGATAACATTACATAATTTTCTCTCTCTCTTTTTCTCTCTTTTTTTCTTTCGCCTCTGGTCGTAGACATGAGGACGCTGTGCTCATTTCGCAAACCGCATTGAATCACACGCCCCCCCCCGCGCAGCCAACGAAAACCCGACGTTACCCCCACCACCCCCCTTCGCTCGCGACCTCGACGGCGCAACGCGCGCATAGACCCGAAGAACACAAGAAAGAGGCCATAATCATCAGCATCGGCATCATCATAGCCATAGCTCATTGCCCATCATGGCGGACCCGGGGCCCCTCGCCTCGTTATCAATCACCCACGTCTACTATGTACGCAACCCAGAACCTCCCCCTCTCCCCCCCTTTTTTTATAATACACCAAAAAGCTAACACCCCCCCTCTTACCCCTAAAGGACCCCGAAGACAACATCTCGTACCTATGCGCCTACCTGGCCCTCATACCCCAGGCCCTCTGCGTCGTCTACGCGACCCTGATCCTCACGACGCGTGAGGCCGAGGTCGTCCTCGTCGGTGGCGGCCAGTTCCTCTGCGAGGCCCTCAACTTCTGCCTCAAGCGCGTCTTCAAGGAGGGCCGCCCCCCGCGCATCCACGGCAAGGGCTACGGCATGCCCAGCAGCCACGCCCAGTTCGTCGCCTTCTGGGCCTCCAGCGTCGTCCTCTTCCTCCTCGTCCGCCACAGCCCTCCTCCCGCCTCCGCCAGCGCCAGGGCGTCCGGCGGCGGCGCCTTCCACAACTGTCGCCCCTGGAGCCTGGTCGAGAGGGCCCTCGTTTCCGTCGCCGCCGTCGCGCTGGCCGCCGCCGTCACCTGGAGCAGGGTGTACCTCGGCTATCACACCCCCAGGCAGGTTGCCGTGGGGTCCGCCGCCGGTATCCTGACTGCCGTGACATGGTTCGCCTTCACGGCCGTGCTGAGGAGGGCGGGGCTCGTCGCCTGGGCTCTCGAGACCCCCATCGCGAGGCTGTTTCGCACAAGAGACCTGGTGGTTGAGGAGGACCCCTGCCAGGCCGGATGGGAGAAGTGGGAGCACCGGAGACTGCAGGCGCAGCAGGCAAAGGCCAAGTAAAAGAGGAGGTTCCTAATCGGCACCACTGGTCGGCTTTACCAGCTGGGCCTTTTTTTTTTAACCCTCAAAAGCCATTCAGATACCCCGGACACACACAAAGTTGTATGTAAAAACAACATAAAAAATACTTGATTCACGTCGCTGCTATGGAGTATATATATGTACCCAAAGAATGAATCCGGTCCCATCATTTTGCCCATATGTCGTCTCATCATATCTACTAACCGATTTGGCGCCTTGCCAGCGAGGCGTTCCTAGTTGATTCCTGTTGAACGCTACTGCAAAGATGGGAGGGAGAAAGAACCTGAAAAGAACCAAAAAGAAAAGTGAAAAAAAAGAAGAAAACGTCAAGAAAGCACGTAAAAATAGTAGAGCAGCCATTTCTTTTTTCGTAAACACGTAACGAGCGCGCGCAAGGGTTCCGTCTCCTATGGTATGGAAACCGCCATGGATATCTTGTATACTCCTACAACGTAAACTCCGAGGCCCGATGAGAATTGGCCGGGGAAAGGAAAAGGGAAAAGGAAAAAGAAAAGGCGGAGACCCTCTATGTATACATCTAGAACGAGAGAAAAAGAAAGATACTCATGCCCCCCAGAAAAAAAGAAAAGAAAACGCAACAGAATCGAGGTTTAGAGTAAAAAGGTTCCATTAGAAGAAAAAAACGCCGACCGCGCGTGCTTTTCTCTATATCCATTCAGGCTTTCTCTTTACTTCATCCTGGGGTTGGAAACCAGGGATACGAACAATCTGGGGTTTCCCGGCAAGAGCGAACTTCATCCCGACGCCGTTGGGACTCGCGGCCTTGGACCTCGTCCACTGCTTCCTCCGAGGACTGGACCCTGCTGCGCTGGGACTGGTAAGAGGTTCTTCTAGAGCTGGGGTCTCGGAAGCTTGAAGCGATCTTTCCGGGGGTCTTGGTAGGTTCATGTAGCTGCTGTTCTGTCCATTCCTCTCATCTGAAGCTCTGGTATCTGCGCCAGCCTTATCGACACCGAGTCCGGACTTGAGCTTCCTCGACTGTCGAGGGGTATCAAGCTGACCCGATTTGAAGGGTTGCACATCGTTCATGTTGGATATCCTCAGCCCGATCTGGACTGTGCCTGATGAACTGAGTGACGAATTGCGGTGATGGCCCTCGCCGGTTATCGTGGGCGGGGGCATGAGCATCTCCCATGCACCTGGCGTCACGGGCGAAGCTGTCCGCTCCGGCGTAGCTTCTGTAGTCGATGGAGCATAGGTGGTGGCGGGGAGAAGCCCTCCTGGAGATAGGAAGGAGGGCCTCTTCGTAGGAAATAGGCTGTACGACTCCCTCCGTGTTATGGGGCGTGACGACGAGGGTCGTAAAGGTGACGGCATCATCGAGGGGGATGGTACCGACGGTATCGAGGGAACATCCTCCAACCTAGGGAACGACTCGGTCTTTGCAATGATAGGAGTGGGCGCAACAGAGCTCGGCGCGACGCCACTGTCTCTAGCATCATCGTACGGATGAGCATCATCATCGTATGAGTGATCGGAGTATATCGATGGCGAAGGGGGTGCTTGGTGCTTCTCGGACTTCTCAGGCAGTATGGGCGGCGCTGAAATCAAGGATGTCCTCGACCCCCACCTCTGCAGATGTTTCTCGAAGGCCTCGTTCTCGACATTTGCCGTGTCTTTTGGTTGGATGACAGACTTTTGATTCGATCGGAAAAAGAGGTATAAGCCGCCAGTAATGATACCTGACAAGTTGGAAGCCACAGACGCAATCATTGACAATTCCGTCGAGGCATCCTCATCCTGGGCCTTAAAAGTAATCACATAGAAAAAGGGAAGCATGAGGGTCTGAGGGATCATTAGCCAACCATGGTGGACTCATGCGGCTGTCGTGAGTATGTATACTTACATTAGTAACCACAGAAGCTAGGAGATACCAGACCATCTGTGATGCCGACTTCCTCTCTTCGGGCAGCGTCCCAGTAGTCTTTAACAGTCTGAAGAAAATGAGTCCGGCGATCAACAGAACAGCGCCGGTTATGCTGGTCAACAGCGCGAAGACGACAATGTTCCATTGCCTGATAAGCCAAAAGAGAGTGGCGTAGCAAAAGTTGGGAGGACGAATCGAAAGAGTGACAAGGTAGGTGCCCAGCAACCCAAAGAATATTATCGCTAAACAGATTAGAATGGTGAACCTCCACCGGGGAGGGAAAGGCCTGCGCAGCAGTGCCCGAATGGCCGTCTCGAAGCCAAGGACGATTTGGATATAGGGAGTTGTGAAGATGGCTGTGAGATTGTGAGCACGGTGACGCCACATATGTATCCTTTTCCGAAGAGTGTCTCCTTACCTGGCATCGTCAGCTGGGAGAGGGACATGCAGTCCAGAATCATCAACGACTGCAAGCCTTTGGACTGGATGAAGGAAAACATGATGCCTTGGCCAATGATACCACATGACAGCACAAGAGGATAGACCGCAGCAGGACCAATAATGTTTGGCCGTATGGTTCTGAATGAACGAACGATGATTAGCATGTTACTATTTTACAAAGTTTCTCGCATGTCTTACCTCCACGTTAGACTTGGTTTGTCCCTCTTGGCCCTCACCCAGCAATCCCACAAGACGCAGGCCAGAGTGGCTGCCGCGGCAACCACGTTGAAGCTCGCGGTAGTGATGACTGAAGTCCTCACAGACTTGGCTGCTTGGAATTGGAGCCCATTGATAAGTTCCGAGGTTGTGTTGCTGCGGAATTGGAACTCATCAGATGCATCCAAAGCGGCCAGGACCGAGACCTCTCTGACCTGCTCGTCACCCGCCCTGACTCCCAGATTATTCCACCCATATCTATCCATCGTTCGAAGATTGTCTTGTCTGGCGTGTAGGCCTTAAGCCCTCGCGATGCCGTTGGGGTTAGACATTCATCGGTACGGTCTCAAGACGAGCAGCCGATGGAGAAGAGAAAGCACAAAGAGACTGTTTCTTGAAGGAGATGAAATGGCTATTAGATGAAGAAACAGGAGCCATGAGCTAGCAGATGCTGAAGACCTAGCTCGATATCACCCGCACGAAACAAAAGTATTAGAGCCTACCCCTGGCTTGAATCACGGGGCACGGATGCAGCGGGCCCTCTGCTTCGGCCGCAAGCAAAACAGAGTACACACCCCTACGTACTCCGTATATACTGTCAAGGTAACAAGAGTATTCTGTACTCCGTAAGAACTGATATTCTGTGGGTTCGGGTTAGGGGCACAACTGCTTGGGGGTACATGAGACAGATGGTACGCTGGTTTACAGTACTCATGTGTTCAAGCGGCTCAAAGCCGTCATACCGGGTTCTCCACTGTCCGGGACGATGGTAAGGACTCGGCGATGAGCTTGTCACTGTTGCAGCTTGTCCCTGAGTGCTCCGTGTGGTTCATGAGTCGGCAGATCTACAGAAGATGGTGGTTGTTTGAAAGTACTGGGTCCTGCTAAGGATTCCGTGTGTACTCCGTACTCCGTACGTCGAAGATGATTCCAGAAATAGTGTTCGCGATCCATTACACTGTGAAGCAAGTCATTCGTATGGTCGAGTTGGGATGCACTAAGCTGCGGTAAGCGCTTGGCTTTTGTGTTGTTGCTACTGTTGTTGTGCTGCATATACTCCGTAGTTCTTACTCCCTTCTCAAGGGCCTCCGCACATCCACGCCATTGTGAAGTTTGTTTGGCACGGCCCACCATGCGGCCGACAAGAGAATATCGGCGTCTGTCGATTCGGGAAACGACTTGGGCAGCTCAACCCGGACAAGACCCTGATTGCGCCACGCGGATGTAAGGAATATGGGGAGCCATTGTGTCGAGCATAATGTTGAGGCAGTCATGGAACATGTTGGAGTTTCGAATGTTGACTTGGAGTCTCAAGTTGTGGCAGAATCTGCTAGGGACCCCTGCAGGTTGCAACCTTGGCCAATCGGTACAAGGGTCTCAGACGAACTGATAAGATATTTAAGATATTTGGCGGGGCTTATCGTTTGGATCCTAGCTGTCGGTCTTTATCTCGCTTCTTGCAAGGCACAGTCTAGATATCACTGCGGAGTGCGGAGTACACTGTAAAGGTTGATTATCAAGCTTAATATCTGGGTGAGTACTCCGTAAATCTTGAAGGTGTTCGAGAACAACTGATACCAAGTGGACGAGCTATGGTCGACGACATGGTCCGGATCTGCGCTTATAGAGTAACCCTTCCCCGTACGGAGTACCCTAGGTAGCTCATATGTACGTAGGTATGGAATAGTGATGCAAGCGTTGTCCTAAACCGTCAGCTACAACTTGGATATTGCATGGTAATATCATGCGCGGCAAAACGAGAAACGCCTAAACATGAGCCATTGAAGCAACGCAATTCAGGCCATGCCGCATTTCCATGTGTAATGTCTTTGTCACGAGTCCATGTATATTAACAGACGGGGCTGGCATCGAGAGGTATGTGTCCACCATCAACAAGGAGCCAAGCTCATCCGGTCATGCCAAGGATGTGCATAGGAGCACGTTGCAGGAAGGCAGAAGACGAATCGGTCTATAACCACGTGACGAGCTCTTCGACTGGTGTATCCGGCCTCTCGGGGACAGAAAACACCGACCCCCCTTCCACACACTCACACGCGCAGAAGGGTCGGTGTTTGCTGTCCCACTAGTCCGGTAAGCAATTTGCTCCAGGTACTCCGTAGGGTAGTGATGGATGACTGCGAAATATTTTCAGTACACCATGGATACCGCTCTGAGTAACCCGTACAGAGTGCCTTGGTAGTAATTGCAACAATGTCGGCATTTTGAAATGCGCAATTTTGCATCGCTTGTTCACGCGCCCAGCGACGTCATCTTCGATTATCTGTTCGCCCACGTAGGACACGCACTCAGAAATGCCGCCTTTCGCGCCTGTGATATCATGGACGTCGCAGCAGGTATGATTCGCGGTACGGTCCTTTAGACTTGCTTGCGTGCCTACAACTTTCAATATTGACCCGGAGTGTATGTTCCGTGTGAATCTCGATGGCCGCATCGGGAAGCGCATCGTCCAATGGACAAGTAGCAGGTTGCCCTTTCCGCTCCCAAAATGCAGCCCCACCGCGTTCTGGAACCCACCAGACTGCTGCACTTGCATACGTAGTGCGGGTTGCGGGCTCGTCTAACTGCAGCTCTCTTGCGTGTTGGCTGATGCATAGCAGTTGCTAGCCTTACATCGCGTGCCGTCATCACTACGGCGTGCCATGCTAATCCTGCTTTCAGAGGTTTGCTACTGCGTAAATGCCCCTCTTCTCCAACCCCGCAGTCCACCGGTGTGGCGTCACAGTATCCTGGTGTGGCAAAGCAGAGCATCCATTTACTCGTGAACTGACACCTCTGGCATACCGCAAATATCTGTAGATCTCCGGAACTATTATCCCGGATGCTTTATGTACTGAGGTTCAATGTCACGGGACTTGGGTAAAACATATGTGACGTTTTGTTACTGCATACCGGCAAGCGGAGCTACTTACTTCCCCTCTCCTCTCGGCCTTTGGTTTTTTGACGTCATCAAAACCTGCACTTCTTTACAAGTTGTCCATCACGATCTGTGAAGCTCACGAAGCAAGCGCATGTCCACTTAGAATCAGTATGTGGCTAGTGTACGATGGCAAGGTGGCTGACTAACGATCACTACATGTAGACCCGGACCCATTGCCCCGTAATTCAAGGTACTCGATCTTAAGCCGCATCGTGTGAGCAGCTTCACCACCAAGTTGGGAAAGCAGCGTGGGTACGTTCGGCCCAGTGCTTTCCCGCTAACACCCGTGTTGCTCCTTCCTGCAGCCTCCGTAGCCCGAGTCAAGCTCCGCGTGTTGGGAAGCGAAAGCTTGGTTCTATGACGACATTGTTTGCTGTCGCAACTGCCTTCACATGATACGTGACGATGTACCGACAGGAAGCCTGAGGTTCCTATCTTTGTGGCCCGCTCTGGGCTTCTATAAAATCCCTTTCTTCCAGACTCTCTCTCTTCTTTTTCTTTTCCATTCTCATCATCCACACCAACTCCAAGATCCTTCAAGACTCCAACAACTCAACTATCAACCAAACAAACACACAAATCATCTTCATAATGGATTCTATCAAGTCAGCCGGCAACTTCGTCTCGGACAAGGTCCAGCAGGCCACTTCTGGCGCTTCCAAGGAGGCCAACAAGGAGGTCGCTAAGGACTCCGATGCCCCCATTGGCACCCGGTAAACTCAGCTCTTTGTCTTCAATTATCATCTCAAGGCTAACAATATATCAGTGCTTCCGCCGCTAAGGACGCTCTTGGTGACAAGGCTGATGAGCATGGCCACGAGGGCAAGGCCGAGGCTCACAAGCAAGCCATCTAAGTCGACTCCTACCTCCCAGTTTCCACGTCATGATTCTACCGACTTATGATACCCTATAAATGGCGTTGAGAAAGCAAATGGGACATGGATTAAGTAATGGCATTGGCGACGGGGGATTTTACAGGAGTTTATATATCCTACTATTGCGAGAGAGATGAATTCAATTACCCCTAAGTAATTCACAATCCGATGTTTTCATCGATCATAATTTTTGTTTCCCGTGCCCAAAAACCATGTATTGCATGCTATTCCCAACCATTACCACCTACAAGTCCTTCTTGATTCTACGCTCATTTAGTGCCCCGGAAATGTCATTAACGGCATACCAGATGACCCAGAAGGGGATAAACACCCAAAGCATATTGAAGAAGATCAAGTATACCCACTTGTACATGAAGTTGCTGGTATCAAGGTTCAGGTTGCCAGTCAACCACTCGGGGCAGAAAGTCATGAAGCCTACTCATGTTAGGAATCACCATTGCCAAAAGTTTACATAGATATCGTACCTCCATAGATTTCACACGTGGCGAGGATAATCATCCAGATGCTCGTCTTGGGGTCCTTTTTCGTCAAGCCATAGCAGATATACAAGGCCAACGGCCCGTCGAAGAAGACGGTCAAAAGTTCAAGGCTAATTACACCCTGTAAAAAAAAAAAGAATGGTTAGTTTCGGTGATCTCAACACGGCACCTGTTGCTGATTCTCCCCCATCTATTTATTTTTTATTTTTTTATTTTTTTAAACAAATTTTCTTCTTCTTTTTCGGGGGTTTTTTTCTTCTTCCATGTGCTAGGTTTATAGATAGAGGGTACTCACGAGATCGGCGCCGGCCCACCGCCTGTCGGCCCTGGCGTAGACCATCCACAGCTGTGCGAAGGGGTTGTCGCCGCCGGCCTGGGGGCCATACCACCTCCCCTCGAGGCTGCCGCCCAGGTACCCCGGTGCCGAGGGGAACCAGTCCCCGCCCTGGATCGCGGCGTCGGCGTCGGCGGAGGAGAAGAAGCAGTGGTACAGGAAGCTGCCCTCGAGGACGAAGTGGCACAGGGCGTCAGCGAGGTGCCATACGAAGAGGAAGCGGAGGGTGCCCGAGGCCGCGCCGGCCGCGGCGCGGGGGAGGCAGGCCACGGAGGCGGCGTAGGCGGCGAGGACGATGGCGACGGTGAAGGAGAGGGAGAGGAGGGTCGTCGCGTCGAATAGGTCGGGGGGGAGGTCGGCGGTGGTGGCCATGGTTGATTTTGGTGCGGAGGCAGGGGTGAGTAAAAGGTAAACTGGGGGTTTTTTTTTATTCTTCTTCTTTCTTCCCACACGGATTTGGAAAGAATCGGTGTCTCTTTGCTGGGGCAAAGGTAATGAGCAAGGGCTTTATTTTTGGTTTGGATTACGGAGTAGGTCGTGAAGATTTTTTTTTATTCTGTTTGATTTATTCTTCCACCTCGGTCGTAGGTAGTTTGGCAACGAGGGGGGCGGACGATCTTTGTTGGGGATGCTACTACTACTACTACTACTACTACTAAGCTGGTAGCTCTGGTAATTTGAGTGATGGGGCCCCCCTCCTCCACCCTATCTTAGCAAAAAGGGGCGGGGGGGAAGGGGGATAGTTGGTCGAATTGGGGTACGGCGATCATCTACTAATCCACAATCAACCTCTTTTTTACCTTCAGTTCGCGTTCATTCTACTTACGCGAAAGCTATACATAGTTGTAGATCCACGTCCTAGGCATCTTTGGACTATGCTCAGAAAAGAGTGTTAATGATATGCGTCTTGCCTAAACTCCATGATACGCCGACAAGATCCTGCTTTGGATTTTAAATATAATGAACAACACATGAGTGAGGCACTTGGGCTAGATAGGCATGGGTGTGTGTACACTCAACATTCTTGCTCGTCATAGAACTGCTGGCTTTTCCTATTTCTTTTTCTTCTTCCTTTTTGCAAGAGATATCTAGTGTAGCAGCGGTACGCAAAATATGTATACATAGGTACTCCGTAGTATAGCTGGGGCTCGACCGCAAAGAGGGTCAAGCCCGCCCCTACGTCTCCCACTCCTTGTACCCCTTCTGCTTCTGCCTCGTGTTCCAGCCCAGCTTCCCGCTGATGCTGTTGACCCAGTCCTCGCTCCTCCTGCCCTCGGCCTGCACCGACGCGAACGGGTACCGGCTGGCGCTGATGGTCACGTAGTCCCCCGGGTGCAGCTCGACCCGCTCCCTACCGTCGAAGCTGGCCCACGAGGCGGTGCGGGCGTCGTACGGGACGCCGACCCGCAGCACGATGGTGTCGGGCAGGATGATGGGCCGGAAGGACAGCGTGTGCGCGCATATCGACGTCACGAGCATGACGGGGTTCTCCGGGTGGCAGAGGGAGCCGCCGGCCGCAAGGTTGTAGGCCGTCGAGCCCGTCGGCGTGGAGACGCAGATGCCGTCCGCGAGGATGGAAGTAAAATGCTCGTCATCGCCGAACAGCTCCGTATATGACATGGCTTGGTTCCGTCAGCCAGGTTGCTTTCATCTTCAAAGACTATAAAAAAAAAGAAAACAAGAAAAAAAAACTTACTCGGGTTTGGCCCCCTATCGACCACGATCTCGTTTAGTATCTCAAACGTCCCGTCTGGCCGATGCGTGTGCGCGTCCTCCTTCTCCTCCCCGATCAGCTCCTCGACCAAATCCCTCTTCTTGTGCGAAGACTCCCCGTTGTCCTCTTCAGATGTGCTGGCGCTCGAGTCTGGCAGCTCCGACCCGGATATCTGCTTCCTCTTCTGACTCCTCATGACGGTGCCCTCAAAGCGCAGCCGCAGGCTGACGGTGACACCCTTGGCGAAGGCCGAGTTGAGCGTCGGCGCGAACTCGTCAAAGTCGAACTTGGTCAGAAACCCCAGACTCCCGAGCGCGAAGCTCAGCACCGGCGGCACGATGCGCTGGAAGAGCCAGCTCGCGTAGAGCACCGTGCCGTCGCCGCCCAGCGTGATGACGAAGTCGAACGTCTGCGGCCTCGTCCTACAAATGTTCTCGTCCCAGTACCGCAGCCTCTTCCGAAGGTCCTGCAGCGCAGCTTCCTCGCCGACGTCGGTGTACGTCTTCGCCGTCTCGTTCAGCAGGCCGGCGACGTCGAACTTCTTGCTGTGCTCCAGCTTGTCCTGGACGTAGACTGTGTATCTAGTCTCGCGTGCGGCATGCAGGAGCCACTGCGTGAGCTCTCTCGTTTTGGGAATCAGGTCCTGGTCGTAGACTTTGGTGAGGAGGAAGATGGTCTTGACCCGGAAACGGATGCGCATGCTGCTCAGCCGCCTGCTGAGCTCGCGCACGCTCCACGCCATGTCGCTCAGCTGCTTCTTCGTCAACGTCCGGCTGTGAACGTCGTCTTGGCCAGCCAGGTCCAGCTCGGAAACGCTCCTGGTCATCTGCTGAGTCCACGTCTGCTGGTCCTGCTGCCCCGCCCCGCCACCGTTCAAGCTTTTAGGATCAACCTGCACACGGCTGTTCAGCGTCCTGGGTTCGACTATAGACTGTGACTCCTTCTCCTTGATCTTGTCGGGGCTACCATCGCGAGGGCTTCGGCATGACGGGTGCGCCCGAACGGCGTCGCCATCTACCTCGCTCTCGGCTTCGCTCGCCGCATTTCGAGCGCGCCGCTGGCTGTCGAAGAATTGGTGAACTATGCATTCGCCTCGCTCATTCTTCTTGCGCATCAGCGGGTTTGGTGTGTCGGAAGAAATGAGTGAGCTCTTGCGACGGTACGGGTTCGCTGGGTCAAAGGTCACCTGCAATGAACCCACCACCCAAGGTCAGCAATACTCCCAAAAATATATGCAGAGAGTAATGTAATCTTACCTCGACGCTCTTGCAATCGTCGTCGCTATCATCCTCGCAACCGTCTTGGAAGGTGACGCTCTTCCCATTGGTGTCGCCCATATCGGATCAAGGGCCAGCCGAATGACGTCGCGACACGATGGAATAGGTGAAATGGTAGGAGGGGTTGCAGCCAACAGGATTGCAAGCGCAAGCAAAGCGATCGGTGCCGTCTATATCGTACGTGTATTTACTACTAGTACTAGCAATGCTCTCGACGTTCACTTTCAAACTCAATTCTGATGATGATGCCATCGACAGGTATGATTAAAGATTTTCCTTTTCTTTAAATGTTGTCTGATCTAAGTTTCTCATCACCTGAGCTATCACTATCGCGCCGAGGAACTCTAAAACCGCCCGCATTCTTCAGCACTATCCGCACACTAATACCGCAGGACTATTTCTCCTCTTACGACGTACTACCAGTATCACTTTGCAGGTGACAAGCCATACGATACGATTGATCGCCGGACACGATTCCTGAAACATCCATTGCTCTGTACCTACGGAGTACCGTGAACATATTTCCAGACAAAAGTATTCGGATTGGTTCGCAACTTCGAAACGGGCATGATGCCAGTACGGAGTATAGAATAACTCAATCAGTCACATGTGTCACGGTCCACTCGCAGATGTTTCGGTACGGTACGGCATTGACATTCACAACCAAGCAGATAGACAACGAAGAGTGACGAGCCCTCGGCAGGGCGACCGAGATGTAATGGTATTGTAACCCCTGTGGCATCACCACTCGACAAAAGCACCAACCCGGGGGGTGTATGAGGCACGACATGATCATCAATGCAATCCGTAAAGCCGATTTTTATGACGCCCAAATCCCTGAAAACAACCTTGCCGATTATGTAGAATCTATGCCAGATAGAGCGAGAGACATGAAGAGAGGAAAGCTTCTTGGCTTCCTTTACTCCTCCTCCTCATCCTCCTCCTCGGCCTCGAGGACGGTCTGGGCGATACGGTCCAGATCACGCTGGCCCTGCTGGGTGATGCGGCGGCCACCCTTGTCCTCATCCTCCTCGATGATGCCGATCTTCTCAAGGGCTTGGACGGCCTTGCGGTCGACGCTGCCGGAAGCCCTGTAGTGGTGCGAGGGGGCGGCGCCACGGTTCTTGGCGGTACCGTGGACCTTGCGGAGACGGCCAACACCGACTGTATATAGGGTTAGCCTACTGGACTGCCGCCTTGCGAGAAAGAAGCGCGAGATTGCTTACCAGTCTTCCTCAAGTAGATGTGGCGGGCGATGGAGGCACAACGGGTGTACCACCAGTTCTGGTCCTGAGGAGGCAGCTCCTTGGCATGGCCGGTCTTGACAGTGTCGACCCAACCTTTATGCATCGTCAGCTATTGCATCTGCCATAGTCGGCGTTGCGCACGTGAGAGGAAAGAAACATACCAGGGACAGGCAGCTTAGCCTGACGCTGCAGGAAGGCAGCGTAGGCCTCAATGAACTTTTGAGCCTGGAGAACAAACCCAAATCAGCATAATTCCGTCATCAGAAGCATTTCGGCTCCCTCGCGCCTGCTCCCATCCATTCATTGCCCTTGTAGATTCATCGAGCGTCCCCGGGAGGTGGAATGTCACAGGGTGTCCCTGGTCTTTTTGACGAAAGCTGCCTTTTTACAGTGCAGCGCATGCCTTGACTGCCCCGGTGGCCGCCATGATATGCCCTCCTCCGGTCGCTGATGTCTTTCGCGGGTGTATGCATGTTCGTGGGGTCGCAATGTCGTTGACCGCGGGGTCTTGATTTTTTTCGAGGGGGGGAGGAGTCTCCAGGCCCTCTTCGCAAATTCTTTTTTTTTCTTCTCCGAGCGAGACGAGGGGCCTATGCCTCTCAAGGACTGCAATTGCAACTTACGTCGACGTCACGGACACCAGGCATTTTGGCGGTTGTATGGGGTTTGAGGGGGAGGGGATTTGGGTTGTTGAGGTAGGGAGTTGGTGATTGAGGTTATCGACGATCGTAAATCACAAGAGTGAATTTGGCAAATTTCCGTGTGGAGGAGCTCGATTTGTTGGAGCGGGTCTTAGGGCTCAGACCGGCGACAAAATAAATTTCACCCATGATAGTTTCCCAACGTGTTTACTACGACTTATTTTCTTCACCGTATCGGGGCCGCTTAGTCATTTCCTCTCACCTACTTCCCCAACCCTAGACTTACCTTGATGTAGGAGTATGTATCAACTACCTTTTTTCGAAGCCAGCAATTGGTGTCGTTGGCATTATTTGGTTTTACTCCTGATGGTGATGCATTTCAAGTAGATGCTCCCTCTCATTCGGACCAGTTTCGTATGGTTCAATAATGTAATGCCAGTTTATACGTTATGTCTACGAATAGATGTTTGTTTCTGTAATAATCTTTGGTCTATATTAGACATTTAAGACGAGGCACTATGTTCGGATATCCAGTTGGCTACGTGTATAAGAGTCTTCTGGGCAATGTGACGGGAGTTTTATTTACTTTGTACTATATCTACATGCGTGAAGGTCTGGGACAGAGGGGGCTTATCAGCCAGGAGGGTGCGGAAGGTGAAAGACATCCATCAATGATAGCCCGTCATCCAATGTTCAAAGATGATGCCTCTAGTTTCACCACCACTACACAATATCCAACCTGCAATGTAGACTTTTCAGTGTCATTGGTTCCAAAGCTCCTGGAGTCGAGTAAACTTCACGTCAAGGTTAGGCCGTGATGAAGTCTACGGGTGCCGGAGACATCAGAACGACCCGTATGTGCAACGTCATGCCACTTACAACATCGAGGACTTCCTCACCCCCCCACCATACTCATACCCACATACCAACATCACAAAATCAAGCTCCGTTCGGGCACGTCCAAGTACTCAATCACCTACGATGAAGCACCTCATACTAACAGGAGCTTGCTATCTGGATACGATACTCAGGCAAGAATGATACGAGCAACAGCGACGCCTTCATGTATGTGGGTATACTTCTGACAGCGCCCCTCTAGTGTGCCCTTCTTTCCCGCGGAAGATTCGAAACTGCGAGCACGCAGTCTTTCCATCCGCCGCGGAGGCAACTGTCCAAACTCGCTCGAAGTCCTCCAACAGCTGCTGCAACCACGTGATGACCTGAAGCCGTATTTGGTTACCAGCCTCCCTAAAAAGGCGTCACCGGCAACGAAACGTATCATCGATTCGTTCGGCCAGGGGTCACCGGTGGATTTTGGCTACTGTCAGTTCAGGGAGAACCACACGGAGCCAGCCTGCAGTTGGATCATTCGAAGCGAGGATACGGGCAGCCGCACCCTGGTAAACTACAACGAGTTACCCGAGATTACTACGCGAGAGTTCGAGGCCGTGGTCAATAGTTTCGACGGCGACCAGGAGACCTGGTGGCATTTTGAGGTGAATCAACACCTTTGAACCCTTCGCATCGCGAGTAAACCACAGGCTGACTGTGATTTCAAGGGGCGAAATATCGAAACGGCGATCGAGAGCGTACAGGTCATCCGCCGCGTCCTGCCAGGGGCAAAGGTGAGCGTCGAGGTCGAGAAGCCGGCTCGGGAAGGGCTCAAAGAATTGGCGGCAATTGCGGATGTCGTCTTCTACTCGCGAAGCTGGGCAGAGGTAATTTTCCGTCGTCTCACGGGCTGGACTCTTTGAGAATAAAAACCGACTGATTCCTGACGATCGGCAGGGAAATGGGTATAGCTCCGCAGATAATTGTCTCAAAGGCGAAGCTCAAAGCGGACTATACACGGCGTAGGCTTGAACCCCCTCCTCCCTTCGCACACAGCGCACTCCCCCATCATGACAGGACGCCGCCGATGATAGCGTTGATAGCTGACCCGGCATCTTGCCTTTTTGTCTTAGATCTCTAGCCGTGTGTACCTGGGGCTCAAACGGAGCCAGTGCTATGTCTCGGTTGGAGGGCGACAACTACCGCTGTGTGAACTGCCCAATCGACGGACAAGGCTCGCAAGTCCAGCAGGAAATAACTGTGGTTGAGTATGTCTAGGCACCCTAACGTTTGTCTCTTTGTTTGTCTCCTTCATTCCTCGGCACCTGGCCAGACACGACGGGACCGATTCAAGATTGCCTGATGAGCATGTCTATCCATCACGGTAGTCCATCACGGTAGTACATGAGCTAATGCGTGGGTTAGCTCTGTGGGTGCAGGCGATACTCTCATAGCCGGCATGTTGTACGGTCTGACGTGCCACTCGGAAGACTGGAGCACAGAGCAAATGCTCAGATTTGCCGTCAACCTGGCGACAGACAAGGTACAGCGTGAGGGGTTCACTGGACTCGGGGCATCAGCTCGAGCAGTGAGTTGAGCAAATCTCATGATTGCATTGCGCAGGTTTGCGGCAAAGGTCCCACTTCCTAGGGAGCAGCCCCTCCCGATGACCAAGGTAGCAAGTGGGAGATTTTTACGGTATTAGGCATCAAGCACTCCGTACTACTAGCAGCCCACATACCAAATGGCATGCATCGAAGGTAGGTTTGGGAGTAGTGGTGGTGATAGGGAGTGGTGTAATAGTACTACTACTATGTAGTAGTGATACTCCGTAGTATGCATCCAATGCATATTAACCGGACTCGGACGAGAGAGGAAAAGAAAAGGGCGACGCCAAGGTTTCGGTTAAGAACCTTTTCTCTGCGTTGTGTGGTGCCCAATATCTACAAACAGCTAGCCAACCAACCACTCCTGAATGTTTGTCAAGGTGTGTTGCCTCGGTATGGCTCTCGAGCTTTACCAAGGATCATGGGTCAACTAACTGCGTCGACGGGTAACAAAAAAGAAATAAGTGCAGGAGCGGCAATTCGAAGAGGCGGTGAAAACTGTCTTGTGGTGGCTTGAATCACAAGACATTCAACGGCACACATCCGTCTGAGAGTAAACAGCTAGTAAGCCTTGTCTTCTTCTTCTTTCATCTTTCACGTAAACGAGGGGGGTGCCGGCTCGCACTGGGCCTGCATACTACCCTAGCCGTGCGTGTGTATGTGTGTGTGTACGTGCATTTGCCCTGTTCGATGTCCCAAGATGATCCCTACAAACCTGCAATATGTGCTCCGTATGCGCGCAGTGAAGCATCGAGGTAATAATGTGTGTTGGCGCAAGAGAAGAGGGTGGCATACTACCCTGCCGAGTGGATGCCACTTAAATCTCGTACATCGCCCACAGCATCTATCGAGCATGCATGACCAGCCGACCATATCCCCAATGTAGGTGTGAGCCAGGCTATAAGATGTAAGGAGACAAAATGAGAAGGCGTCTTGTTTAGGAGGAAGGGAAAAGGAGTCAAGATGCAAAAGATCTCACAGCCTCAAACGTGTGTTGCCAGTCGATAGGGTGTGAGCCAGTGACAACCGTTTGCTGGCTGGCCAGAGAGGCTAGCAATCGCAGGGCGCTGCTACTAACAGTGGCCGCAGAGTTAGGTAGTACAGAGCAGTAGCAACAAGTAGTGCAACTGCAGTACTGCGTACGGAGTACAGTATGTAGTACGATGTAGCATGCGCGTAGCAGCAGCGGTAGTAGCGGTACGGAGTACTTCTTCGTATTGTAAGTGAAGACGGACCCAATCACTTACTTGATGGGAAAAGGTGCCTAGACGCCCATGGCAGCGGGCGCCTTGCAGCTTATCCTGAGACATGAATACTACCATGCTGTACTCCGTACATAAGCGCTGGTGTTGAGACCTTGCGGAGGTGTCGACCCGGGAATACAAAGCATATTTACGGAGCACCTCAGTCCTTGTTGGGAAGTGTCCGGAAGGTTTTTTCCATCTTTAGACCCTACTGCCGTACACCATAGAATCCTCTTGTACGGAGTATTGCCGGCCGTATCGTCGGGGACGCGTGTCCGTTTGAAGAAGAGAAGAAGAAGAAGAAAAAAAAACACTAATAGTGCACTCCGTATCCGTACAGCGTCAACAGAAACACCATTACTCCATACTCCGTACATACGGAGTATTCTGACTGTCCCGGGTGACAGCGATCCCTTGAGTCAGAGAGGAAGTTCAAGTCGGAGTGCGGAGTACCGATAGCTGGACCAGGCACGCCTGTAAAGGCAACTACCTACCATTGCTACCATACCCGCTTGGCTAGAGGTAAAAACCTATAACCAGTGAGGATCGGCAAGACGAAATTTTCTTTTCCAACGAAAGCAACCATGAGATGTGATGAAAGCCACTCCATCCGCAGCCAGCTTGTTGACGGTCACACTTGGCGTAGCGTATACTCCGTATAAGGCTGGCCATGATTCAACATGTGGAGGAGGGGATTGAGGGGGAAAGGAGTGTTGTCTCAACCCCCCCTCCCCCCCCCCTTATTTGAATTAGCGCTGAACACCTCTTGACTGTGAGAGCATGTTGCGGCAAATGAGAGTTGCGGGGTATCGGATTCGGAGACCAGGGGTGTGAGTCTAGCAGACCAACACACGTTCTGTAATCCGTACTCCATGTACGGAGTACCATCAGTGCGTATGTACGCAGTAGTGCTCCATAGTAGTACTTTGTAGTGTCCACGACTTGCGTGGACGTAGTGATAGAGGTTGGCGTTGACCCAACGATATCATTTGAAGAGACTAGTACTCCGTACTCTGTAACCGAACTGTTCCTAAGACCATCTTAACCAGGCACGAAACAATTCTTACTCCGTACGGAAAGCAGATTATCGTTGAGCACAATACGGAGAGTACCGCGCGAGAGTTGGAACGAAGACCTAAAAGATGGGTCTCTTCAGAGCATCCTCCTGCATTGCCGGAAGACGAATCAAGTCTCAGCCGGCAACGGTTTTTCTTCTTCTTAATTATTGGGAGGCCCGTCACTTGCATTTCAACATGCAAGAATGTGTGTGTGTGTGACACAGTATGCCTATGTCACCTCCAGTGTGGGCCGCAGTGTTCAAGGTTAGCTCGTAGCGAACCGCTATTTAGGTACTCCGTACTCTAGCTTATACGGAAGCACCTCCACAGGAGAAGAGGTGCACTGCGAATGACACTTCGCATGCGGAGTATTGGTGGCGAGCGTCGGCATCTGATCGTCGAGAGCAACTTTTCTTTGATAACCTCGCGATCTTCGGGAATCACCTAATTCATCGGGGAGTGTGGGAGTGTCTGATTTTGTCGGACTACCATGTCAGACGAGGTTAGATCTCCGCGGATAAGCTCAAGGTGTTGGCTGGCAGACGTAGATTCTCATCACGATCGTGTGAGCTTACATAGGAGCAGCTTTTCGGGTGAGAGGCAACTTGTAGAGGAAGGCTACATACTACCCAATGCTTACTGGTGCCAATATTCGTGCCAATACTTGCAGGGCCTTCAAGTAGGCTTCCGATCACAGCATGTACCTTGCTCTATCTGTTCTCCATCTCCCGCAGGATACTTTCCACCACACAAGATGGGGATTTCCGTGAAGCAGAATACAGCTTCTCTTCCTCTCTCGCTCTGGCCATAAAGTCGCCTCCGGAACGAGGCTGCCAACGTTGCCATGGTGTCAGAGGAAAAGCTGATAACGTATACTCCGTAGATACGAAGTATTTCGTGCTGTAACATTCGACGTGGACGTAGTACGTGTAGACCTCATCGGAGCCATCACTGAGGAGTTGGTGTCGCCAAACTTCCCTAGGTCCGCCACGACCCTGGACGAATCTATTGCGGGCCTATTTGTGGCGGGAATTCTGCTGAAGAGGTGTGTATGTACCGATTACTCTGTAAATGTGCTAAAATGGACGAATGGCACCAGCTGTCGCGGCGATTAAAGTAACCTGCCGCTCAGTCCAATAGCGAAGCCGTTACGGAGTACCTTCGCCGTTATCGAACCCTTGACCATGTAGCTACTTGGTTGGCTGGTTGGGTAATAAAATAGCAACATGAAGGCCGGGTGCACGTAGTGCATAGCAATACTACCCAAGGCCCTACGAGAGGGTGATGATCGCTACCTAATAGCAGCATGATGAAGTCTGCCATCAACGTGGGGGAGCCATTCCCGGGCGTGTGATAAGGTGCATACTCCGTGCACACTACCACTGATGCGAGGCGGAAAATCTAGTCCGCATCACCTTTGGGATTTGTCTGTTGAATGAACCAAGTTATACCTCCGCCGAAGGCGCATGGTTCTCAAATGAGTGGCGTCTAAAACAGGTCTGGAACTTTGTCATATTCATGAGGTGGCTTCCACAGGAAAAGAAACTTCGTCATGGTAACGACTGGGTCCGTAGCAAATCGCATACAATCCGTGCTGTCAGTGCATAAAGGCCGAGAAACGAGGAATCTAAAAATGTAGGTGCAGAGTGCTCCGTACGGAGAACGGAGCATACTCAGACATCTGGGGTCTGGTGGCACTACCCCTACTTGGTAACGAAAACACTCATGACTTTGGCCTTGAATGGGCAAGGCGGTGGCTTGATGCGACTCGCGGCCACCACGCTGCGAGGGTGGTGCTAATACTAGCATGCAGTGATGCACCAAGTACTCCGTAATCCGTACTCCGTAGTAGATCAAAGTCTAAGAACGCAGACCTTGTTTGGGTTGCAGCAGGTCTGAGGCTGAAATGAGAGTTGTGACCCGTCTTGGTTGGGGAATGTGGCCGCGGGATGCCCAGGTAAGCCGGCAAGTAGATGTTACGAGTAAAGCGCTCAAGAGCCGGGGCTGCTGGGATGACTGTTGGTACGGCGGTGACACACGGTGGGTGGAGGACCAGGAGGGATAACCGCCGCTTTCATGCGAGCCGGGCCAGACAGGGAAAACATAATTTCTCGCCCCATCTACGCCGTAGTCACGGAGTTAGGAGTACGGTGTACGTACAAGACAGGCAGAGTAGCGTAGCAGCGCTACTGGTAGCATAGTACGGAGAGTACTAGTACTTGGTGCTTCGTACCGACAAGAGGTGCCCTGCCGCACTCCGTAGAAGTGGCTTGAGTCCAGTTCCAGCAGTTGTCGTCAGGTGTCAGCAGCTCCAGTAAACCTCTTACAAGCCTTGATTCAACGTTATCGGTCCTCCTCGGAGCCTCTCGCCTGCGTTTCGACCGGGCAAATCAAGCTAGACGAGGCCAGCAAAGTCCGGCAACGTTTGGGGTGGCAGACTGAGGTTTGGTATCCCTGGACTGAAAGGTAGCAATATGCTACCATATGTATGCGGCCGATCGGGATGCTGGTTGATTTGGCATGCAATCTATGCTCGCACCATGGCTGATGGAGGAGAAGTACCCTGTACGGAGTACGGGTTACTGCTTGCACTCTGGCGGCGGCGGCGGTGGTGCTCCCTTAGAAGTAATTAGTGGACGGGTGGCTGCTGGCGCGGGTGTCGGGACAAGAGGTAGTCCCAGTAAACAGCTTGCAGGGTTAGCGAAAAATACGATCTGCTGCCCTAAAGAATTTGCCGGTGTCCTGGCAAAATATTTGTTTCCACCCCTTGCAAACGCACCACACTAGGTAGGTTGGCTAATCCGTAGACCGTACTCCGTACGTTGTCACTGATCACTCGCTACAGAGTACGGAGTACTACCTGTGTATTATGTAGTCTCACATTCCTGGTTGTTGATGTGCTCCGTGATATTCACGACCAATACCTGCTGGCCGGTTAATACAAGATTGGGTCGCGTTGGTTTCTTGAGGTGGCAGGGAAGTAAAGTGGTCGCGTGGGTAAGCCCGAAAAGCGATGGTCACCACTCATCGAGCGCGATGCACGCCGATATGGATGAGAGCATCAGGCTACTCCGTACCATTAGCATGGCTCCATGGGAAAAGCCAGACTTGATAGTGGGCGGCGTGCGCGGCCAGTTCCAATACTACTCCTCTGCCCCAGAGCCCAGCTCGCTACGGAATAAAATGCGAGGATAGTCTGGCCGCTACGGGAGTCTAGCTTTTTCGGTAAACCTTCACAGGCGCAGGATTTCGTTTAGAGCTGGGCCCCTTCTGTGCTCCCGGGGCCTGGGCACCCGAAACACGTTCCAAGACCGGGCAAGTGTCCGTCGTGGAAGGTTGCGAGGTGCGAGGTAGGGGGATACGGAGTGCAATACCTGACAGAAGTAAGCTGAGGATGTCTTATTGAAAGTATGGGGGTGCTCCGTACGAAGTACAAACATGGGTGACGGGTCTGACCACGTTCAGCTTAATGGGTAGGGTAGATCTCGCGATGGATCAAACAATGGATGCGAAGATAAACATGGTAGGTGCTGTGACCGTAGCTAGCTCCGTCTTTGGAATTGGTCAGTGTTGGGTTGGTTGACAGGTAAAATCATGTCTGGGCAAGTCGGCAGTCCGTACGGGGGAGCACTGAGAAGCACCTAGGGTGGTACTCCGTAAAGTAGCACTCCGTAATCTCTGAATGGTTGCAGGCACACTTCGCCAATCCCACCCATTCCAGCGTAAGCACCGTTGCTCGATGTCGCCCTCTTTTTGGGCTTGCGCAGCATTGAGAGTGGAAAAAACACCAACAGAGTGGCAACCCTCTACAATCATTCATTGGACAGGTCGCGGAGAAGGGCCGGAACGTACTTGGTACAGTCTTGGAGAACTGGTCCATACTACTGCTATTAGTAGGGGCGGATTATAGCGGTAGTAGTAATCGGTAATGTGTACGGATCACGGTCACTGCCATCATGGTTGCTTCACGTTTTGATACAACACAAGGCCACACAAAACTCGCTAGACAAAAAGTCAAAGGACGGGGTGAAAGAACCTGCCTGACTGCAGTAAGTGCAGTAATTACTGCTCCGTACCTTCAGCTTTTTGCGTTCAGCCAGGGTGCATGACTCACTATACTTGCTAGGTTACCGAAGAGGAAAGGCGCTGCTTCTTCACATTCATTGTGCTAAGAGGATGGGAAAGAGAACGGCTCCCTGCCTTGAACTTTCCCAGCCGAACCACTCGCACTTGCCATTACAACAGTACGTACGGAGTACCTGCTTCGTACTTCGCTCATGCTACCTTTTGTTAGCTCGGGGGGGGGAAGGGGGAGGGGGGGCAGTCGAGCTTGCCAACGGAGTACGGGCTGCTACGGGCTGCCGCGGGATTGTTACGGTGCCGCCTGCCCCAGCCTGTAAAGGCAAGAAGTCTTCATCCCCTAGACAATGGAAAGGGCCACCAGCTATTACGGAGCACGGAGTACCTACATAGTATGTACGTGCCTACCTACTACTACTAATGTACCGCAGTAATAACACTTGGCAATTGATGAGACCGTTCCAATGAACCCCTCCCCCCCGCCTCAAATGCTTCCCCCCTCCCTCTCCCCCCCCCTTTCTGCAAGTTGGCTGGCTCTGGTGACTGGCTGGCTTCCACTCTGGCCCGCCGGATCGTTAGCACACAGCCTAGAGGTACGGGGTCGGCGTTGCGGGTGCTGCCCCATTTCACAAGTCATCAACTATTGATCCTCCATTCGCCATGCCTTTTTGAGGTCAAAACCATCGACATCTGACCGCCCTTATTTCGTCCACGGCACCAATGTCGTCGGCATGAATATGCAGCCGCGAACGTTCCTGCACGCGCATCGCGGCGCAGTTTCAAGCTCCTGAGATCCGCTTCTCCTGAGGCCGGGCGCTATTTTCTGAGTTTCTTTCTTTTTCAATCTCAGCAAACCCTAATGACCCTGCAGCCTGCCGTAGCGCTGTAACCGATGGGGCTGTGATGGCATCCATGCGATGCTGCGCTACGCCTACATGCGTACTCCGTAGGGTAGTGCTACAGAGTACGGATTCTATGGAGTGCCTACTTGCTCGGCCCTTTGATGAGCTGGAGATGGACTTAGCACTCCAGCTCCTTGACGGCCCATGCCTGTCTTGACCAACGCCCCGTCAGACCCAGCGCGAGAAACTGTTCGTTATTCTCCCCCCCCCTTTGGATCCACGTCTTACCATATACCCAGACTCGGTTCAAGATAATTCAAAATCTCCTACCAATGAAGAAACCCAAACTTAGTTCAAGCAATAACCCGGTCAATGGTATGTTCACTGAATAATTCGTTGGATCGACTATTCTGCAACATGATGGCGACGAAATAGGTACCATCGAACGATAACGCACCGAAGGCCTGAGACCTCATCACCGAAGAGGATATTTGACATGGGAAAGTCTGAAGTCTAACACCAAAGTGATGACGTGACAACCGAGATCTTTGATTTCCGTCCGGCGATGCAATGGTCAATCATGGACTGTTTGGAGCTTGGTGATACTATGGAAACGCCCCAAACCCATCTCGGTGTCATCTTTAAGCGGTCGCGGACAGCGAATGTCTAGGGGCGTCAACTTGCTTAGGAGTGGCGGTATCATTCAAGACGTTCAAATGTTTGTGATGCGCATCCGCCGCAAGTGAGATTTGCTACCCTGACTTGGCTCCACCAGTATGGTTCCACAACCCATGCCACAGACCCAAACTTGGCTTGCCAAACGCCTTCTCCATTTCCAGTGTTGTGTTCCTAGCCTCTAACCTACCTTGACGGCGGTCTAGGATTAGGTAGACAAGGGCCTACAGGCTGACACGCCCCCTGTGTGACTCGCTCACCCCCTTTACCTTCCTTTGAGAGAAGCCCCATTCACAGATCCAGAGACTAAGACTGGCTGACTTCGCAAGTGGATAGCCACACTATCACCACCCGAGCGTGAGGCTAGCTGTTCTTCATCCCTTCTACGACCCACACCAAAGCAAGGGAGGGCTCTTGGCGGGTAGACCCTTGTTAGTGGATCTATGTAAGTGCAAAGTTGGGGCTGGCGAAGAATAGAGAGCCAAAAGAATTAAAAAAAAAAAGGCAGGAAAGGAAAAAAAAGTCTAGTGGCCCGCATTGTCCTCTTGGCCTCAGTACTTGTGCGGAGTGGATGGGTGGTTGATAGTTGAACTCTCTGGTGCGGGTCTTTTGTTTGGCTTACCGCGTACGTAGTACGAGCAGCTTTGGAAGTCCTTTGTGCTTCCGTCCACTCCTACGTGGTTCCAGGTTTTGGTGTACTACGTAAGTTGTCCTTTTCCTACGTGTCGGGAGTTCTGGAGTCGGAAGTTCCCTGGCTGGGTTGCGCACTTGCTTTTTTGTTGCGAGAATTCAACTTATAGCTCCCATACCCCTGTATCCCTGTTCAAGGTTGGCTTTGAGGGACAGGCTGCAAATAGCCGTTCAGCAATTTGGCACACCCTGATCACCTAAACATGCTTGGTACTAGTATTGGTCCAAGGGGACAAGTATTTTCACTGGTGAGAGTACTTTGTATCAAGGCACATGACGATAGCTCATCCGCGGCAGGTCACAGTTATGCTGGCCGAGCAAGCGAGCAAGCCTATGAGCGTACTTGTTTGTTTGAAAAGGTAGCATGTATACGGAGTAGTCCGGATTGCAATCTGGATGGACTACGAAGCACGGAGTACGAAGCACTTGAGGATACCTTTACTATACCACTCACTGAATTGCTCCATCAGGCCCCGAACCAGACGTGCACATGAAAACACAAGCACGCACCATGTATGCACGTAGGCTAGCCATGTACATACCATGTCAGCCACACGAAGCCTGGAACGCCAGCCGCCAGCGTCCCAGAACGGGGTGGATGTGCTAGTACCACAACGGAGCACTGGAGCACTGGCGCACGTCGGAGTAGGTACGTGCATGTACGCTGAGTAGTATGGTAGTATCTAACTTTCAGAGGCTCATTTACTCGGTACGCCTCACAGTCTCGCGCGCTATCGCCTCCGGCAGGGCCGCCGCCGCCCAAAGGATGGGTTGGATGAGTTGGATGGCCAGATGGGTTGGATGGGACCCTTCAGGTTTCCATTTCTAAGCTTGAATCCGCCCGCGCTCACCCCCCTCCCCCTCCCCCCTGCTTGGCCCCGTATGACGCAGCCTACCGCGACCATCACATTGCGATGCCTATCCCAGTGGAGGGTAATCCTAGCCAGGGGACTGATTGCCTGGCGCTTTCTATTGATTCGATTCCCCATCATGCAAGCCGTCCGTACTCCGTACTCCTGGTCACCACCATGCCAGACCGGACGGCCCATGACTTGGAATAATTCTGCGTCTGGCCGGCCCACCGGCTAGCCGATCCATGGTACATGGGCCGAACCACTTACACGAGCAGGTATCTGGCCGTTGTGAGTTGTTGATCTAGTTTCGTCTCTACTAGGTAGTAGACACAAGGGGGGGTGCGGGCGAGTTCGACTCCCCAGGAAGCTAACTCCCTAGGTACGGAGTACCTACCCAGTAGTAGCACACCCATGCCATGTTTCCTCCCTCTAGACCTACATACTACACACACGGTTTATTAGTCCCATGTACGGAGTATGAGACCAATATACATAACCATGGCTGAGCCTGCTTGCCATGTCACTACACAATTTTATATATCCCATATCATACCATGAACCTCCCCCTTTGAACAAACCGAATATTCTTTTTACTTTGCTTTTGCTTTTCATCAACAACAACAGCAACAACAACTACAATATCATCATCATCTATCACATTCTCTCCCGCACGCTCCGACCTTGACACGATATTCTTTCACCATGCAAGCTCTCAACGGAGGCTACTCCCCTGGGGCGTACCCAATGCTCCAGTCGAACAACCTCTTCCTGGATGATTTTTCAACACAGATGGCCATCTCAGAAGCTTCAAGAAGGCTATCAAGGCAATCAAACAACCAACGAAACGGATCTACCATGAGGATCAGCAAACCCAACAGTGCAAACATCAGCCCGCGAGCTTCTTTGGCATCGAGCCGCCGGAGGACCATGGTGTCTGGAGGACACCCATCCCCGCCGCTGCAACCATATGTCGACTACCTCCCGATGGCAGCCAGCGAGGCAGCAAAGCGCCCATCTCGGCCTGTTAGCTGGCATCCTAGTTCTCAAATCTACACTCAGCAGGCCTACGTACAGCAACAACAGACGGGATATCCCACACACATCTCCAACATGCATCCCGAGTATCCCCAGGATGTCTATGGCGGCTTGTCGGAGCTCTCCCCCATGATGGCTGCTTACTCTGCTGCTAATTCTCCTGGCTCAAACTTCTCGCCCTTGTCTTCAGGCCTCTCATCCGACCCAGCCTACCTGGCCTCGGACGGATGGACCTACTCGCAAGAGCAGGCTCATTATTTCCCTTCTTTGCCTGCCTCTCAACCTTTGGCCGAGGTGTCGCCGTCTTCGGGTTATTTGGACAACGAGGCTCAGAACAATGCGGCTTGGGCTACATATGGGCACGGGGTCAGCAATACCTCGCCTCCTACCCCCGACTCTTTTATTCAACCCCAACAACAGCCCGTGGTCTCTGAGCATGCCATTCCCTATCAGGGTGTGGATGAGGCTGAGGAGGAAGGCGAGATTCTTGTTGGCATGGGCCTCTATGACAGCCCCGAGAAGCATGACGAGGATCCTCATCTGAACAACTACCGATCCACCATCAATTCTCTCCTCGGCCCAGCCTACCGCCCTCAGGAGCCAATGGGAAAGGGTCTGAAGCTCGAGGAAACCTGGGAGCCACCTCAGTCAGATGACGAGGAAGAGGACGAGGGTGACGAAGACGAGTCGGACGACCTGGAGGTCAACGACGAGACCAACACTTCTACTGCATGAGTGCTGGGACATGAAGCAGAATTCCCAACTTTGCTTCCGTGACTGGTTCACGTTGCATACTGTTATCACTACGATTTTATTTTTCATTTTCTGTTTTATTCTTTTATTCTTTTTTTTAAGCGATATTTGACGGATTAGAAGACATCATAGGCTATCTCGCGGGAGATTATGGACTACACGGCGCATATTTTGTTTTTTTTTCTATTTGGAAAAAAAAAGGATCAGGACAGGAAAGGCGATACCCACCATCAGCCAAGGGCACAAGACACTTTACTGTAATAGTAGATATTTACTCACTCTCCAAGAATCACTAGAGTCGTGAGGGGGTGTTGCAAAGCACCCATGAATGAAGAACAAGGCAAAAAAACATTTTGCCTACTTGACGAAGTAAAAAAGATTTTTTTTATGCAGACCCATTTGTGATACTACTACTACTACTACTACTACTACTACTACTACTGCCCTCCGCTACTACTAAACTGACCCAAGTTCCCACCTTGAATTTCTCTCGTCACGATGGCATTATGATAACGAAGAAAAGGCTCATTTGGAGCCTGATGAAGAGCAAGCACATACCCACCTGTCGAAACCGGTGGGCTCGTGCAGACTTTGTTTCCTCAAGCCAGTATGTACTCCGTACTGACTCCTACTAACTCCTAGTATTACAGACTATTACTACTCTACTCCTCCGTACTATTTTGCCTACGTACTGCTACTACTGCTACTATTGCTACTATTGCTACTACTGACTTTTTTTTTCAACATACTCCGTAATAACGCTTCCTTCCCATGATGCCGAGATCTAGGCCGAAGGGTCGGGTTGGAGACACAAACGAACTTGAACAGAGCCGCTTGGCCCTGGGGTGGAACCCTTGTCAGACATGTGTCCGGGCTAGCGCCAGAAGGCTCGTGCGCCTTCTTGCTAGCAAAGTCCCACGTCCAGGTTTTTTTCCTTTTCTTTATTCCCTCGACCTTTGATTGGACCAGCCTCCAGGAGAGTTTGAGAGAGAGAGAGGGGGAGAAGGGAAAGGGGTGGTTGTTGAAAGGGGTGGAGCATGGGGGGAGGGGGGTGAAAAAGGAGGGTGAGTGGAGTAGGCAAGTCGTGTTTAGAGTGCGAGAAAGAGGAGGGAAAAAAAGGAAGAGAGAGAGTACTCCGTAAAAGAGGGGGAGAAGATGCTGGTTGGTGAGGAAGAGGAGTAGGAGGAGCAAAAGGCTAGCAGTACTCCGTAGTAGCCACTCCCCCCCCTCTCTCCTCTCTCTCCACACCCTCCCTCCCCCTTCTCTCTCTCTCTCTTCTTCTCCTCTCTCCCCTCTCTTTCCCTGCGGGTTTCTCCTCAAATATCCCTGCAGCCGTGTGTCCCACCATTTGATTTCCGCTTTTAAAAGCTTGGCATTTCTTTTCGTCTCGCGGACAGCTTTCGAAGGCTTAGAAAGCGAGTTACTACTACGGAGTACTCCGTACTTACCACTGCTATTTTTTTTATTACGGAGTACGTATGTATGTACATGCTCCGTATTCCGTACTCCGTATACGCATATTGGAGTACGGAGTATGGAAGTGCAACTGACCGTCATTACACTACGGATTGTTATTACATACAGAGGTGCTTACTACCTATGAAGTGCATACGTTTAAAACGCCCATTACTGCATACATACTCCGTATGTGCATTGGCAGTAGTAGTAGGAACCACTAGCAGTACGCAGTATGTTTGGCAGGCGTTCTGGGAAACCCATCGCATTCGGGCTCGGTAGTACCGAATAGTTGGTGTCGGAAAAAGGCCGACCTAATGGTATCCCCTCGAAGCAGCTAAGGCCCTGAGATGTAACGGAGGTAAGAGACATGGAATTTGATTGGTTAGTGTGTCCTGGTAAATCTACGGATAAAAGGTACTTTCAATGTCACCTAAGCTAGGCGATGACGGAAGTACTAGTTGATGTGCTAGAAGCGTCGGAGTCGTCCTGCTTAAAAAAGCGGATCGTGACATCTTCAGGGCCTTAGCTGCTTCGAGGGGATAGAAACTCCCACCAGACATGGGCGGTCTTTTTTTCTCTCTCGACACGACACTGACCATTATTCGCATGTACTCCGTACTCCGTACTCCGTAGTATTACCCGAGGCGCGTGCATGGGTAGGTACTCCGTACTTCTCCTACTATGTAATAATTATTCTTAGTGCTCTATTCCGTTAGTATAGCGCTGCGTACGATTCATTCATGCTGAGCCACATCCGCTCCTTGCCTAGGTCAGGTGAGCTGAACCTATTCCTGTGGCTGGGTATCTGCGTTATACGCGTTGCGTAACTTGCGTTCGAGGGGTAAAGAAAAGAAGTGTGGCTTCGCAGTCTGGAGCCTGGATACGTCACTGCTGCATCCATAGATGTTCATAGAAACATTCAGGCCGCAATCGGAGGACCCCGCCAAAGAAAAAAATGGCCTTGCTTCCATCAATGAGAAGGCTCTGAATCATACACCAAGCAAACATATTTTTTTTGGTGATTCCCGAGATAAAGAGACCAAATAAATCTTTGGTCCGTGAAATAATCCACCAAACGTTCGAGACGAAACGCAGTCAACCACAAGCCACAGATACACAATTCACAATGCCTTCGCAGTAAGGAGCACTCTAGCCCCTGGGCCCTGGGCTTTGCACAAGCCTCGCTTTCCCGCCTGGCCCGGGGCCTTAAAAATCATTTCACCTGCTAATTTGGGGCATGTTGCTAGATCAGTGCTCATGCTGGGCGCTGGGTTCGTCACCCGCCCCACGCTCGACATCCTGACTGACAATGGCATCCATGTGACTGCTGGTAAGTTTTGCTCGCGAGATGGTTGAATAGGCTTTCGACGCAGGGAGTTGAGGGTGATATGGTGGGCTGACTTTTTATGGTGAACCACAGCTTGCCGAACCCTCGAGTCCGCCCAGAAGCTCATCGAGGGCGTTAAGAACGCCAGCGCCGTTGCCATCGACGTTGGCGACGAAAAGGCCCTTGACGCTGAGGTGGCCAAGCATGATCTGATCATCAGCTTGATCCCTTACATCTTCCACCACCTCGTTATCAAGTCGGGTATCCGCAACAAGAAGAATGTCGTCACGACTAGCTACGTCTCTCCGGCCATGATGGAGCTGGACCAGCAGTGCAAGGATGCTGGCATTACCGTCATGAATGAAATTGGTCTTGACCCTGGGATTGACCATCTGTGTAAGTTTATCACCTACCATTTCATTCCCCAGTACTCTCCAGGCGTGCTAACTTATTCAGACGCCGTCAAGACCATTGACGAGGTCCACAGCGCGGGCGGCAAGATCCTCTCCTTCTTGTCCTACTGCGGTGGCCTTCCCGCCCCTGAGGCTTCGGACAACCCTCTCGGCTACAAGTTCTCTTGGTCCTCTCGCGGCGTGCTCCTCGCCCTGAGGAACGCCGCCAAGGTCTACAGTGGCGGCAAGATTCTGGACATCGCCTCCAAGGACCTCATGGCTACGGCCAAGCCCTACTTCATCTACCCCGGTTACGCTTTCGTCGCTTACCCTAACCGTGACTCGACCCCTTACAAGGAGCGTTACAGCATTCCCGAGGCCGAGACCATTGTCCGTGGTACTCTGCGTTACCAGGGCTTCCCTCAATTCATCAAGGTCCTCGTAGACATCGGGTTCCTCGAGGATACTGCCCAGGAGATTCTCAGCAAGCCTATCAGCTGGCGCGAGGCCACACAGGCTGTCGTCGGCGCCAAATCCACCAGTGCCGCGGACCTCGAGGCTGCCATCGTTTCCAAGGCCACCTTTGAGTCTCCCGAGGACCAGCAGCGCATTCTGAGTGGTCTGCGCTGGATCGGCATGTTCTCTGATGAGCAGATCACCCCCCGCGGTAACCCTCTCGACACTCTGTGCGCCTCGCTCGAGAAGCGCATGCAGTTTGAGGAAGGCGAGCGCGACATGGTCATGCTCCAGCACAAGTTCGAGATTGAGCACAAGGACGGCCAGCGTGAGACCAGAACCTCGACGCTCGTCGAGTACGGCGACCCCAACAAGTACAGCGCCATGGCAAAGCTCGTCGGTGTAACATGCGCCGTCGCCGTTCAGCAGGTGCTTGACGGTACACTATCCGAGAAGGGTGTCTTGGCGCCCATGACGCCCAAGATCAACAACCCGTTGATGAAGGAGCTCAAGGAGAAGTACGGCATTGCCATGGTGGAGAAGACCGTTTCGTAAGTGCAGCGAACTTGGCATTTTGAGGATCGTATTTTTTTTGTCATTTTATCGAGATGATCTTGCCAGAGATGATGTGAGATCCACCAAAAAAGTTCAGCCGGGCGACCAAGGCCTGCGGCTCATACATAATAGACAAAAGCACAAAATAGAAGCCGGTTAACGAAGGCCTAAAGATGTCACCGGACCCTTAAGTGATGATCCATGCCGGCAGGTGGGTTTGGATGGTAAGCCAAGGGTTTGTGAGGTTGAAGGCAACTCGAGGCGAAAGGGGACCAAACAAAATAGAGTACAGAGCGCTACTGGCTACATAGTATAGTAGTACTTGGTATTACTCCTGCATACTCCGTACGTATGTACGGAATAGGAACGTTGGTTCGGAGCGATATGAATGGATCCATGTGTGGACGGAATACACACAATGTAATCGGTACTACTAGTAGTTTCTCTTGCAGCGGAGTAATGTTGACGAAGGTTCTTCCCGGCCTCATGATGCACGGAGATCTGTTCCCTCCGCAGGCACCCCCGTTTGATCTGCTAGCTGCTACTATGTATGTACTACTAACCACTGCTAGTTCACTTGCACGGTGATTTGCAAGGTGATGTTACATGAAAGAGATGCCGCTTATTCTCTCCTGTTCCTCCTCTTCCGCCTGGGAAACCACTACCCTGGTAGTAATCAGCAAACGAACAGGCTCTCTGAGAAGGAGCGCTCCGAGCGGCGGCCGAATTTAATTGATGGGCGGCAGGATTCTGTTGGAGCGGGAGAAGTCTACATGGACATGGGGTAGGTAGACGTGTGCGTAGGGGTCGTAGTGTTCGTCAGCTGGAACGTGCGCTCTCGGCTGTTTTCTTCTTTCTTTTTTATCCTTCTCACTTGGTTTTTTTTGGTTCTTTTTTCTGGAAAGGCCCTAGAAGGAGGGGGAGGGGAGGGGGGTGACGGAGTACATCTGTGCACCTTACCTGTACCACGGTGGAGAAGGGGAGGGAAGAGGAGCCTGCTGGAGGAGGACGACAAAGTGCAAAGGAGCTGGAGACCTTTTTTTCTTTCTTCCCTTTTGCCCCTCTCGCTTCTTTTTCTTTCTTCCTCTTAGCTGTACTCCGTACCAGTGGTATGGAGTAGCATAGACCCCCTCCCCTCTCTCTCTTCCCAACGCCCTCCCGAGCATGGATCTTGTACGGGGCCCTGGATGCAAGCAGGCTACTCCAGCACCACATCCGTACATACCGGCAGTACTCCGTAGGCACCGGAGTACGGAGTATAATGCAAAAGTAATGCTGCTACCTAGCACAAGATCTCGTACTTGGTAGACGGGGAGGAGGGGGAACGGCGTTGAATCAAAGATCCATCCTCTTGCATTTTGCATGTCCTTCTCCTCTCTTCCACATCCCATCATTCATTCATTCCTGCACTGAATTGCCGCTCACCATCCCGTAACCCACCCCCCCCCCCCTCCCCTACCTAGTCAAACAACTAGGTTCGGTAAAAAAAAAAGGGAATAGAAAAGATGTAATGCCGGTCGTCGTCAACGAGCAGGTATCCGCGGAACGCCAAGCCGAGACATCAAAAAAAAAACCCCCAACCAGGTTGCATCGGGAAGGGGGAAAGAGAAAAAGGCACTTTGGTAGTTTTTTTGGTCGTTGGACCCTGCATTTTTTGAATTCTCTCTTAACTACGGAATGTATTTCATTCTCTCTCTTTTTTTAAATTTTTTTTTTTAAAAATTTAAAAATTTAAATTTTTCGCAGGGAGTACGGATTACTCCATGTACTACTAGTATGTAGTACACCTACCAGAGTATTTTGTTCTATGCCTTCTTTTCCGACGGGCGGATCGCAGTGCCGGTCTTACCCATGCCGTGTCCAAGAGACAGGGTGCTATTGTTACGGACTGTGACCGTTGGCCCTCGTACTAAGCGGCGTAGTTCTCCGTAGTTGCATCGGCTCTTAAAATGAAACTGGCGAGAGGAGGGGTCCCTGTGAGAAGGAAGGAGAGGATGCACTGAGATGATATCACGTGACGCAAATATGGCCTCCCACAAGTGATTACCTGTACGGAGTACCATACGTGCCTGTACTACCTGCATACAGTACCTACATTAGGAAAATCAACACAGTAGAGCACTGCCGATTATACCCCGTACCTACTAGTAGGCATTTTTAGAGTACAGTACGACATCGTCATCGTCATCATCGTCACTACAGCCAGTTGTACCCCATTGTCCAGACCTTGATAGACCGAAGGAAGAGGGAAAGGGAAAGAAAAAGAAAAGAAAGGGTCATGGTGCAGTACATCCTGACGCCGTGGAGGAACCGAAAGGAGCTGCTCCTCGTGCGGCGGCAATTCTACGGTGATGGCGACGGCGGTGACCAAGTCATGGATGGCAGCGGCAGTGGCAGCAGTTCTGCCGCCGCCGAGTCGAGCAGGGCGCAGCGCAGGAAAGCAGTGGCGAGGGTGTCGATGTGGATGCAGCGCGGGAACTGCCCTCATATGGTTGAGTCGACGGCGCTCCTCGTGGCCGCGGCGCTGAGCGACGAGGACGCGTGCGGCTCTGCTGCTTCTGCTGCTGGTGCTGCTGGTGGCTCTGGTCACGGTGACGACGCGACGGCGAGCGCGGCGTATGCTGTGCGGGCGGCGTATTCTGCTGCTTTTAGCCGGTGAGTAGTATTCCCTTTCTTTTCTCCCGATGCTTGCTTCTGTCTTGGGCTTTTTTTAAGCCTACGTATATGTCCTTCACGGTTGATATGCTCCTACTATTGCTGCTGCTGCTGCTGCTACTGCTACTGCTACTACTGCCCTCGCGCTATGTGATGCCGCTGTCTACTTTACTGCCTGGATATCATTAGGTCGGGGCGTGATTCTCCTGGTAGATGCCCTGAAGCGTTTGGATGGTCTGGAGGTGGACGACTTTGTGCGCCCAAGAGCGATGCATATGGTTCGGGCGTATCGGTTAATCCTGTGATTAACTATTTGTATAATCAGGTCGTGCACGCTGCACGAACAGCCGATCTTGCTATTATCCGATATATTTAGACTATATATATATCGGCCGTAGACCCTTTCCCTTCCGGTGATGAAACCATTTTCAGGCCTCGAGAATCCAGTCTTACCTAATGATGTCCAGACAGTATAGCAGACAGCGACCCATAGATGTCGACCTCAGACTTGAGGGCGGCGAGGGCGAGAGTGCGTAGAAAGCGGCCGAGGACGCATAGGTGACGGAGATCACCCGTGTAGCGGAAGCCAACAAAAGGATTGATATTGACAGAAAGGGAAAGAAAGAAAGAAAGAAAGGGAAAAAAAGCTTACGTTGGACGGCAAACAGGTTTGTGACGGGCTTGTTGGACGGCCACCAGGATAAGCAGCGCAAGCAGAGCATGTACAGCGTTGCCAAGACCATCGGCCTGCCGGCCACGTTTGTCGAGCTGAGGCACCAGAGCACCCACGAGCAGCTGCCCTCCCTAGCGAAGCTGAGGAGCGCGGCGCGCAAGTCGCTGTCGTGGATCTGGGGCTACTACTGGAGGCATCTCCCCGGAGAGGAGGAGGCGGGGGAGGAGCAGGAGGGAGGAGGGGGAGGAGGCGCGGGCTCCTCCAGGGCCCGGGGCGCCGAGGGGTGCGACAGGGCGGTGCTGGACTACCTGAAGGAGGAGGACGAGGGCCGGCGAGGCGAGATGGCGGCGGACATGAAGGGGAGATGGGGGAGGGGGATGGTAGCCGAGCGCGTGACGGCGCTGCAGGGCACGCTGCCTGGTAATCAGGCGTACCTGAAGTGCCTGAGGCTGCTGCGCGAGGTCCTCTCAGATGACGCCGGCGATGAGCGAGTCGAATCGGAGGAGGCTCAGGAAAAGGGGGATGAGGCTGTCGGAGAGCGCCAGCAGACGACGTTGACGACGGACCTCGACGAGGGCGATGGCGGGTGGTCTTTGTACCCCGGGACCTGGAAGCCCAAACCCATTGGCATATCCTAGACGATTAGAATGATACCCTTAAACTGCTTGCTACTAAGTGATAGACAATTTGGTCTCACGTACGGTGCAATCGATCTTCCCCAGCTTCTTCTTATCTGCAGTTGCGCTCTCTGTATGATAGTATATTGGTGGTTAAGGTGGTGGTGGACATCTTAACCAATCAGAGGCGAGCGCTGTTCCCCATTGTGGACGTCATGGCGAGATCATGTATGGTATGGTACATTTGGATGTTACTTAAGTACGCCCCAAACGCGGAGTTGCCCGTATGGGTCGTGTCCTGCGCCATTACCAATCGAACTCGCCTGATTTGCATAGCAGGCACAAACCCGTCTTTCTTGGTGATGAATCGCTTCGCTTCGCTTCGACCACTCTCAAGGCACGCCAGTTCTCTATCAAGCGCCCGAAACCAGCTCCGAGCTGCAAACGTCCGCGCCATGCATATCCAGTCGATCCCCATGTGTAAGTTCCCCGCCAGGCGCAAAACCGTCTCCTCCAATGTCCTCGTCTCTCAGCCATTGCGCTAACGTCTGCTCTTCTCGTATCAGGGGTTGGGAGTAGTAACAACTACGCCTACCTGGTCGTTGACGACAAGTCCAAGGACGCTGTCATTATCGACCCGGCCAACCCCCCGGAGTGAGTTGCCGCTTTCTTCCCCTCGAGATTTGGACGATTTTCTTTTTCCAGTTTCAGGAGTCTTGTTGTCTCTAACGTCGTGCAAGGGTGGCTCCTGTGCTGAAGAAGGCTATCCAAGCCGGCGAGATCAATCTCACGGCCATCGTGAACACGCACCAGTACGTACTACGTCAATCCCAAAAAACGCCGGTGACGTGTATGGTATGAGGGGGGCTAACATGGTCATGAAAAGCCACTGGGACCACGCGGGTGGAAATCAGAAGCTGGTATGAAGAAGCAAAAAGATTGGTCAAGCGAGCTCGCGGTGAAAGGACATTGGCTGACATGTGCGCAACCAAAAAAAAAGCTCTCCGAGCTAGGCGATTCCAAGTTGGACATCATCGGCGGCAAGGACTGCGAGGGTGTGACCAGGACGCCTAAGCACGGGGATTCCTTCAAGATTGGCGACATCACCGTCAAGAGCGTCCACACGCCGTGCCACACCCAGGACAGCATCTGCTACTACATGGAGGACGGCAGCGACAAGGCCGTCTTCACTGGCGACACCCTCTTCATTAGCGGTGCGTGCTCCTCTCATTAACCCCGCCCCCGGCGGGTTCTAATATCCAAACGCCGAACCTGCGGTGGGTTGTACAAATGAAGGAGAGAGAGAGAGAGAGAGAGAGAGAGAGAGAGTGTGTGTGTGTGTGTGTGTGTATGTGTGCTGACTATGCGCCATTTCAGGCTGTGGCAAGTTTTTCGAGGGGAACGCGGAGGAAATGCACGAGGCGTTGAACAAACGCCTGGCTGCCCTCCCCGACGACACCATCGTCTACGTAAGTCACACCACCCCCTGCTGCCTCAACATCTTGATGCTCCCGGAAACCGCGGCCCTCCACGAAAGACATGGCTGACCACGTGTTTGTTTGTAGCCCGGCCACGAGTACACCAAGTCCAACGTCAAATTCGCCATCTCGGTGTCACAGACCGAGGCCGTCAAGAACCTGCAAGCCTTTGCCGACTCCAACCAGGTCACCACGGGAAAGTTTACTATCGGGGATGAAAAGGTACGTTTCTTTTCACCTTGTTCCCCCCCTCTAGCTCGGGGTGTACGAGAGTAGAGACAAGAAACTGTGTGTTCGCAAGGGGAAACTGACGATTATGTTTACAGAAGCACAACTTGTTTATGCGAGTCGAGGTAAGGCCGGCATGACGCTGACGTTCGGCTGATGAGACATGGGACGGTTTTGCATGGCTGACAATATCACGTAGGACCCGGAGATCCAAAAGGCCACGGGAGAGACTGAGCCCGCGAGCGTCATGGCCAAGCTGCGGGAGATGAAGAACAACTTCAAGTGAGAGAGAGAAGGCAGCTTGTTATTTTCCCTTTCCTTCCCTGACTCTGTGATTTACTCAACCGCATCAATGTCGGAGATGGTGGCTGACTTTGCCGAGACCACCTGCGCCGAAAATGTAGATGAGAGGGAGAAAAAAAAGTGGCCTCATCATAGGTCAGAGGGGACTCGGACTGGCGGCACCTCAAGGCAATCATCAGATGGCGAGGCAATACAGAGAGGATCAAGGACTGGGACAGCATGAAGAAATCAAACAGATCAATTCATCAACAAAATACTAAAGTAAAATCATGGTATGTCTCCATGGACCGCATAGGCAAACCCCGTCACGAGGACGGGAGGAAACCGCGTTGCGACCCGCTGGAACACCGTAGTCGTTTTGGTGACCCGGGTGCGTAGTATCAATCTTGCTTCACTGTCCACACTTGCGTCGCTCTGGGGGTAAATTTTGAAACGGCAAGCTCTAGCATATTTTGAAGCGAATGTTGTTCCATTTTCCATCCTGACTGCCTCTCCCCCCTCACTCCCTCCTTGTCCCATCTTTGCATATAAAGATGGGCGGCGCCCTTTCCACTCGGAAAGAGCTAGGTACTCATCGTGCTTGCGTCTAGGCGTGTCGAGGAACGAGTGTCTGGGGGAGGGGAGAATTTTGGGAAGGTATTCGGATGGATGGTTTGGAAGTGGGAGAGAAAAGGAAGAAAAATTGTGGTGGGAAGAAACGGGCTTTTTCTTTTTAGTAAAAAATTATGATGGTTTAATGTGGGTCGCGGCAAACACACACGCAGTGAGGACGAACAATCCGGGTCTTTCTTTGACGGGTCGCGTACTGTGCCCCGCCGTCAACCCGCCATTGGCTTGCAAGGCTGGACGGGGACCTCGGGCTTGGGTAGCCACTTCGCGCATCCTTTGTAGGAGTACGGAGTACCATATGGTAGGCATTGCCTGCAAGGTGATTATGGTGACATCAACGCCGTTTTCTCCCAATTCACCCATCGACAAGACCGCACAACTTCTGCGCCTCGCTTTTCCTGCAGTATTTCCCCCGCCCGCCTCTTTTTCTGTCTTCTCCTCCCTGTATATTTCCCCCTAAATGGTGGTAAGCATGAATTGCCTCTTTTGTCTTTCTGTTTAACATACCTTCTCCCACCCTCCCCCCCTTCCTCCCCTTATTATCATTCTTGTTCACCGTGTAACTGCACCCGTGCTCAGTACTCGTAGTACTAGCGCCAGAAGAATTGGAAGAAGAAGAAGAAGAAGAAGTAATCGAGGGAAGAAGAAGAAGGCTAAGATGGGTTGAACCAAAAAAAGGCCCCGAAGCGCAAATCAGCCGCCGTCGCGGGCGCACCCTCGTCCTCTTCCTCGTCGAAGCAGCAGCCGCCGGCGGGCGGCGGTGGTAGGGCGCCGCGCCAGTCCAAGCTGGCGAGGGAGCACAACGTCTCGGCGCGGGAGGAGGGCGAGATCAGGGAGGCCTGGAGCCTCTTCTCGGAGCCCATGGACGGGGAACGCAACGGCGTCATGCCCTCTGGCGACGTCAAGTCGGCCCTCATGTAAGTTTCCCCTCCCCTTTCTTTCCTCCTTTTATTTTTATTTTAGGAAAGGAAACATCACTTGTATTTGCATACGCGCACACGTTCCCCCCCCCCCCCCCGACCCAACTAACTTTTCGAACGCGACAGAGCCCTGGGCATACCCCCGACGGACCGCGCCGAGCTCCACGAGTTCCTCTCCATCCTCGACCCCGAGGACGACGGCTACGCCACCTACGAGCCCTTCTTCGCCATCTGCGCCCTCAAGTTCCACTCCCGCGACGACTCCTCGCGCGACGCCGAGCTCGCCGAGGCCTTTAGGCTCTTCACCAACGGCGCGGGCAGTGGCTCCGGCGAAGGGGGTGACGGCGGACCCATCACGCTCGCCCACCTGCGCCGCGTCGCCGCCGTGCTCAAGGAGGACGTGGACGAGGAGGTCCTCAAGGATATGATACTCGAGGCCAACGGCGGCGCCGGCGTGGCCAGGGGCGTGAGGCTCGACGAGTTTGACCAGGTCATGAGGTCGGCCGGCGTTTGGAGGTGAAGACAAGAAACTTTGCTAGAAGGAGGGTTTTTTTTTTGGGGGGGTTCCGAATGGCGTTCACGCAAGGAGTTTATCCTCTTTCTTTTTTTTTTCTGGCAAGGCGTCGGGGTATGGACATTTTGGTCTTTCACAATCATGTACACAAAGCGGGAACGCGAAGCGTACGCTACTTACTACTTACTAACTGCTATATGGCAGTCTTCAAGTCAATATGAAAACCGGTATGTTGCGTCTCTCTGATCCCCCCGTAACGTTCTAAATGCTAACTATTGCAGTAAAAAATCTTGTCTGTTTCTAGCAAGGCCCGCGCTCCCTCCCATCTTTCAAAGTGACGTGATCTTGTACCGCATTTCGAGATGTACAGTTCCTCTTCTTCTTCCAACCTTTTTCCTAGACGGCAACCGCGCTGCTCGGTTTCAACAGATGACACGATCCTCTTTCGAAATACCCCAAAAAAAAAGGTGATGAATGTACGAAGAAGAAAAACAAAAGCAAAAACGCCGTCAGAAACAATGCAAAGCCCATAGTCAATCATAGGCCATGTTTAAGCACCTCAACTCAAACCCTCACCCCGAAGTCGGAGGCTCAACCATCACCTCGGGCTGCTGCGGCTCATCACCACCCCCTCCCTGGGCCGGCACTTCGGTTCTTTTGGAGGCGGCGTCGGCCTTGGCCTGCGACTCCAGCACGGCCCTGAGCTCGGGCGGCGGGTTGAAGCCTGCGTGCTCAGAGTGCTTCTTGTAGAAGTAGGCGTCCGACTTGGGCTGAAGCTCGGGCGGCAGCTGCGCCATGACACACTCGAGGATACCGTCGATGGAGTTCTTCTTAGAGGCGTCGCGGTGCCAGATGGTGATGAGATGGGAGTTGAAGCGGACTGAGAGACCGACGCCGCATAACTGGTCATCTGCAACATACCACTGTCAGCTACTTTCCGGAGGGGAAGACGGGAAGAGGGAGGAGGGAGAGATTGAGGGCAACGTACCGTCGTCAAGGGCGGCCTGCAGGACCTCGCCAATGGCGAGCAGCTGCACCCTCGTCCAGACGTCGGGCCCGGCCGACTTGGGCACCCTCAGCGTCCAGCTGCCGCCGAGGACGTTGCGCCTGTCCTCCCAGACGGGGCGGAACCCCTGCTTGAAGAGGTAGATGCTCTCGCGCATCTTGATCTGGTCCACGGGGGTGTTGTTGTTGTACCGCCAAAAGTCCTGGACCGACTCGATCTGGGTGCCGAGCTGCTCCAGCTCCGCCTTGTACTCGGCGTCGTTCCCGGCGCCGTCGGCGGCCTTGTTATGTCTGCGATGTTATCTTTGGTCAGCTTGATCTCTCTCTCTCTCTCTCTCTCTCTCTCTCTCTCTCTCTCTCTCTCTCCGTCTCTCAGTATTTTCCCGTCCACCAGTAAAATGGCAATACAAGGAAGGGGGCTCGCCCGTACCGGTCGAAATAGACGTTCCAGTAGTGCTGGGTCGGCAGCGGCCGCATCGTCTTGAGAAAGTTGCGCTTGGCGTCGTCTCGCTGCTCGGCCGGCGTGACGGGCGACATGGTGCTGTTGTCGGCCGATTGGCTTTGCGACAAGCCCGAGAGGCCGCGCGTGAAGAGTGTTGGCCGCGACATGATTCTTTCCCCTTTTCTTTTCCTTTTATTATATGTTCCTTCTCGTTTTCTCTCTCGTCCGGTTTATAGAACGCTCGTGTGTGTGCCTTCTCGTTACAAAAGACCAAGATAATTTCCGCGAGATGAAAAAAAACGGGATGAAAGACTTCGGATGGTTGGAGTATATGGCGTAATGTGTCGTGGTTATTGTTGGACGGAGGAGGGTCTTTTAAAGTATTGAAGGGGAAACAAGAATCTATGTACGGGATAGAGGAGACAGAGATCCCCTTAGATAAGTATGTAACCCGGCTAGCAGTAGTAGTAGTAGCAGAATAGACGAATCCGGAGAGAGATGAAGAGAGAGAGAATATGAGTGGTGAGTTGCAACGGTTACAGAGTATGGAGCAGGTGTTGCCAGTTGGTAGGTAGGTGATACAGCTAGCGGTAGTTGCTGAAGACGGGAGGTTGAGGGGCAGTGGGGTGAGGGGAGGGGGGGGAGGGGGTTCCTGTCCTGCACGGTGTTGCACCCACACCCCCTTCCATAGCACTACTACTAACCCTTCCAGCGTCTTCCCTTTCCCCTTCGCTTCAAGCTACTGTCTACCAAAAGAGCTGCTGGCCAATTCTTCCAGTTGTCATGGTAAGTACCTGCTGGGCCCACCAAAGTTGCAGGGCTCGCCAGTTGGTTTCTTTTCTTTTTGGTGCCTGCTGATCAGCGGTTGCGGGAAAGCGGGTCTCCCTCGACCAACTACGGAGTACGGAGTACTCACAGTCATCAATACAAGCTGATTCTGCGAGGGTGGCAAGTAAATCGATTTCAAATGACGCCAATTGGGACGCTGCAATAGATTCAGTTTATTGGGAACTTCTCTCCTTTTATTTATTTATTTATTCGTTCTCATGCCTTTTACGAGCTATGGAATAGATGGCCTTAACTACTAGCATGCACATGATTCCATTGGCACCTACGTAGTAGACCCCTCGTACGGAATACCCCGTACCCTATACTCCGTGCTCCGTACTCCGTACAGTTAGGTACCGCTGAATATAGCCCCCGTAGGGGCCAACGCCCCTCGAGAGGCTGAGCCCAAAACTCCAACAACCAAGCACAAGTACTCCGTACTCCGTAACAACGGATATGTATGGTAGAGAGTACCTGAAACGGTCAAAGTGCCAACCCCTCCTCCCTCTCGTATGTACGGAGTACGTTCCATCCAATCCAATCCAATAACATACAGGGAGCACACGCAACCGAACCCGATATCAAAAGCAAAAGAAAAGAAAACATCAGACGAAAAACCTCCGTAGTGTATTAGCCATGCGCGGCTCCACTCCCGATCCCCCTCTCCTCCATCCCCAAGGCTACGCCTCTTCACTCGTCAACGCCCTATATCAAATCAGCAACAAAGTCTTTCTTTCTGCCTTGGACTACCATATCCTGCTACCTAACTGGTGTAAGCAGTCGATGGGCCCCCTGGACTAAAGCCAACTAGCAATACGGAGTACATACCTAGACTTAGAAAAAAAAAGGGGGGTTGAATGCCTGCATGCTCCTGTTTCCAATAAACGTCCCATCACTATTCACGATTCCTCGTATGCGCATTTTGTGATAGTGTACCCATGCCTCTGCGACCGGAGGGCACGGCATCCATCCCCCCCCCCCCCCGAAGTGGACAGCTCAGCTTCGCCGGGCGTGGCACCCTGTGGTTGGGTAATTCGCATTTTCTCGTCACAATATTTTCGGAGGAGTGCCTTCCAACATCCTACAGGCTGAAATATGTACACATCGAGAGGAGCATCCCCCCAAAGGGGACATGATAAAATACAAGCGGCATAATGCATAATAAATAATATCATTCTTGATTGGACATGTCGTTCATAATAGCTTGGAGAAACTCGTGATACAGAAAAAAGAAAACACAAAAAGAAAAGAGAAGCAAGGAGTAGCTAACAGCTCCTAATACATCCAACCAGAACCGATATAAACGGTAAACCTAGACTCCGTGCTCTCTTCATATAGCTCAAACAATCTCATCATGTACCGTCCACCCCCCTTAGACATTCTCCGTCGTTCCGAGTGGCATTCTCACAGTCTCGCCGTCTTTGAACCTCGACAAGTCACCGCCAATCAGTTTTCTGAGGTTGCCCATGTCCTGCAGGTACGAGCGCATTTCTTCTTGCAGCTCATCTTCGCCGTAGGCTGTGCTGTCCGAGTCGTAGTCGCCTTCATCGTCCGACATTTCCGCGTTATCCGACTCGTCAAAGATGGATCCGTCCTTGTCGCGAGGCTTGACCTCGACTTCGGGAATGGGGTTCTTGAGGCTGTCAATGACCAATTTTAGATGCAGCTTGAGCGCATCGTTTTCCGTCTGGAGCTTCTTGATCTTGCTCTCTGCCACCATGCTGCGCTCCTCCATCATGCGCTGCATTGTCGAGACGCGGTGCTGATACTCCTCCAACTTCTCTTCGGCTTCCTTGGCGTTCTGCTCCTTTTGCCTCGAGTTCGACACGGATAGTTGGAGTACACGGATTTCCTCCGCCATGGCCGTGATCTGGGCATCCCTCTCGGCCGTGGAAATATGGTCCTGGTTGACAACTGCCCGAGTCCGGATCCTCTTGGCTTGGTCGGCATATCGCAGAGTAGACAGAGTTTCATCGTAGTCCGCAGGCGCTATACAAGCAATCATGGCCGTTTTGCTGTTGCCGCCGAGCGAATCCTTGAGGAGCCAGGTAAGAATAGAATCGCGGTAGGGCACCACGTCCTTGCGTTTTCCCGATCGAAGAGCCTTGGCGTCCGAGAGAGCGGCAATGACACGGCCCAGCGTCGTGAGCGATCTGTTGATGTTGCTGCCCTCACGAAGCCTGGCTCCGGTGGCCTCGGTTGATTTAGCTCTCTCGCTTCCAGCCAAATCGACAAGTCGGATCCTCGAACTGCGCTCCGTCGTCTCGTCCGTCTCCATGTCGTGGTGAATCTGTTTGAGCATAATTGTGAAAACGGCGTGACTCCGACTACTCGTGTCGTTCATCTTGGTGCTCGCCACCGTCCTCGAAGCGTCGCCCGCGGTCATGTAGCGTAGAATCTCATCGATATTACGGGCGGGCACCTCGGTGAGATCCTTGACATAGGGTCCCTCGGTGGGAGACTCGCGGATCTTGAGGTAGTTGGGCGGCTTATTGGGCACAACCGGCACGAGCAGGTCGCGCACGTGCTCATTATAGACCTCGAAGTAGGAGACCCGGACATTGTAAGCGACGTTGGAGTTCTCGGCCTGCGCCGCCTGAATGCGCTCGAAAAGATCTTCGCAGGTTCGCGGGATGAGTCCAGGTCGATCCGGTGTGCCCATCATGGTATAACTCTTGCCTGAGCCCGTCTGACCATAGGCGAAGATGCACGTGTGGTATCCCTCAAAGTTGTGGTCCAAGAACTCTTCGCCCAGGGCATTGTACACATCCTCCTGCTTCGCATAGTGAGCGTCTCTGGTGTTGTGGCTCCAGAAGGAATTGTCAAAGGTAAAATTCTTCTCCTCCACCACTTTCCGGGACTTGAGCTTCTCGCTCAGCGTTTTGACCGTGCCGTCGACTTCTTCCGGGGCGAATAGAGTAGTTTCCTGCGTCACAGGATTCATGTCGACCAGGCATCTCGCCTGACGTTCAATCTCTAATTAGGCGGTCAGCAACTCCCGTAGTAACGTGCAGGCCATGCGTCCCCCCCCCCCTGGAGCGCATTGCCATACCGCGCGCTGTGCATACATACCCCTCTGAAGAAAAGCTCGCACGCGCACAACGACTTTGACATTGCCGCCTCCTTCGCTCCTCGACGTGACTGGCATTGTCCCATCTCTCGACCTCAGTGATGGTGTCGATGCATTAGATCGCACCATCCCAGGGCCGGTGGACGCCCTGGGAGTTGTGGGCGAGGAGGGCATTAGTCGTGGGCTGTGCGCCATTGTTTGCAATGTCTCATAAACTTTGTGAATACTGTCGTTATATCGAAGGTGAAGAATGTGCCACATCACAAGCGTTGGATCATGGCGGCTCGGAAGCGGCCCAGTTTTGTTTACTTTGCCTACCCCGTTGCTGGGGACACCGCGACCGGGATAGGTCTTTCAACTTAGTGCTACAACGTACAGTGTACGGAGTAGTGACTCTGTACTCCGTATAGTACCTAGTACTAACTTGGGTTGTTAGTAGTCACTGCCGTTTCGAGGTAATACGCTGGCAATGCGTCGTTGTTCTTTCTTCAGCTTGTCTACATCTTCAAGAAAGGAAGGAGAATATGCCAATAGTCAATGTTGAATTGGTAACCGCCCTCATCGGTGAACAGTCCCTTTGGAAACTTGACATGGCAAGTCCGCTAATAACCTGGAATTTGGTATAGGCTCCATCTTTTGCACTGCGCAGCCGCCTCCAGCTGTACCGATTACTCCGTACGGAGTAGGTTCGGACGGTTTTCATCGGCCGCTGGCTCCAGCTGTTAGGTGCCTGTGGGTGCCTGTGGGTGCCCAGGTAGGCCGCTAGAGTTGTAGGCTAGCTGGCTGGAATTACGTGCAACGGACCGTTTATCGGAACTCAAAGTCACCTCAGTCACACACCAAACCACTACCCCAAACTCAAAAATCAAGCATGTAGTACAAATATACCTTTTTGCCCTTCTACTGGGTTCAAATACGAATAATACTAAAAGCCCTTGCTTCAAAAAGGAAGCTGTTTGCAAAGTGCATCGTTTTTTTTTTAATTTCTTTTTTTTTTACATATAAAAGAGCTCTCTCCTCTCTTGTTTTATTCCAGACAATCTCTTCTACTTTGTGTCAAACTTTGTGCTTCTCTTTTTCTCCTTCTCTTCTTCTTCCCTCTATCTTTGAACCCCTCCCCCTCACCCCGCAATCCTAATAACCCTCCTCACAAATCCCCCACCCCCCTCAAGTCGCCGCCAATGGCTCCCCCCAAGCCTCCCCAGATCGATGTCAATGACCTCTCGTACACCTTCCCCGACTACTCCACCGGCATCCACAACATCACGCTCTCCCTGCCTCCTCGCTCCCGCACCTGTCTCATCGGCGCCAACGGGGCCGGCAAGACGACCCTCCTCCGCCTCCTCGCCGGCAAGCGTCTCGCCCCCAGCAACACCATCTCCATCTGCGGCGTCGACCCCTTCAAGCAGGGCCTCGAGGGCGTCACGTACCTCGGCCTGGAATGGGTCCTCAACCCCATTGTCCGCACCGACATTGGCGTCGACGAGCTGCTTCGCAGCGTGGGCGGCGACGCCTACCCCGAGCGCCGCGAGGAGCTGGTCGGCATGCTTGACATCGATACCAACTGGAGGATGCACGCCGTCTCTGACGGCGAGAGGCGCAGGGTGCAGCTGGCGATGGGTCTCGTGAGACCTTGGACCGTTCTCCTCCTGGACGAGATCACGGTCGACCTCGACGTCCTCTCGCGGGCTGAGTTCCTCGGATGGCTGAAGCGCGAGACGGAGAACCGCGAGTGCACGATTGTCTATGCCACCCACATCCTGGACAACCTCGCCGGCTGGCCTACTCATCTCGTCCACATGCACCTAGGTACCATCAAGGAGTGGGACACGGCCGAGAGCATGCTGAGCAACATGGGACCTACCGAGGGCCCCTCGGGGAACAGCACGCTGGGCGAGCTGGTCCTCGGCTGGCTGAAGCAGGATCTCAAGGACAGGGGCCCGAGGGGCCAGATTAAACGTGGTCCCGAGGGCAAGACCTATGGCTTCGGGGGGATCAAAATTGGCGGCTACGGTGATGAGTCAAAGCAGAGGGAGACCTAGGCCTCGTCATCCACCGCTTGTGACCCCAACATATCACGCGGGTGATACTTTCTTTCTTTCTTTCTTCCGTCCTTTCTATTCTTTTCTTTTCTTTCCCTGTTTTGACGACGGGCACTCAACTGCATATATTGTACAGGCGCTTAGTTATTTTGCATGGTGGCATCATCTACTCTAGGCTTGGAACAGAGGCACATTCTTCAACGGTGCAAAGGCGTTTCTTCGGCCACGGGCTCATCTCAACAGTTGCCCCTTGGACGAGTTGCATTTCAGTTTTTTATTCAACACTCATGATGGTATGAAGGGCAAGGAGGTCAAAAAACGGCTGGGAATTTTTTTTTTGCATTTTTCTTTTTGATACCCATTTCTTCAACCAGGGACACACAACGGCGGGCTTGAGTCAGACTCAACTAGACTAGACCGGATGCGCATATATAAATATATCGCTCAGATAACTTGATCATTCATCGTGATTAATTATTTGACATACGACTTAAAATCCTTACTTGGAAGACTTTTGTGAACTATCCCCTTTGTCCTGCTTCAGCACGACCAGAATCTGCGACAGCATGCTCAAGATACCGCCCAACCCTTTCTCGTTAAGGTCCCGCAAGACTCCGATGCGGTAGTCCTGCCAGCTGATCTGCAGCCCACCTTGACTTGCCAGCTTCCTAAGGCTGCCCTGCGTAACGGGCCCGGCGTGCCGTGTGGTGATGGTCCTGCTCCCCTCAATCTCGGCGTCCTCGAGCTCCCGCAGCCTCTCTATGGCGTGCGAGGAGAGGATGGGCGAAAAGGATGGCGAGAACAGGGTGCCGAGGGACAGCGTCTTGTCCATGGCCGCGACGTACGCCTCGAGGGCGGCGATTGTCGGCCGGGGCACGAAGCACCCGTGGGAGTCGGCGTCGCCGTCGGCAAAGGCCCGCGAGCGCCACAGGCAGTTGCACAGGTCCATCAGGTAGCCGTTGAACCTGTTGACGTGCGCCTTGCGGTAGCTCCTAGCGTTGATGGTGGGGGCATCGGGGCTCGTCCCCTTGACGCTCATCGAGTACTCGAGGGCGATCTTGAACGGGGCCATGACGTGGCAGAGGCGGGAGACCGTCGTCGCCGACTGGCTGAAGAAGAAGGAGTAGAGGAGCGACGCCGGCGGCATCTCGACCTTGCAGTACTTCTTCAACACCGGGTCGTCGAGCAGGCACAGGGCCTGGTCGTGGTAGTCGAGCACGGCCCACTGCGTCTCGTGGGTCGGCGAGGCCTGGAGCAGTGTCTGCGATAGGGAATTGACGTGCCTGGTGAGGGCGGCCAGGGTTTCCATCGTGTGGTCCGGTTTCGAGTCCGCAGCCTGTAGAAGCGCCGTCCAGTTGTGTAGGAGATTTGTATACAGCGACAGCATGGCTCTGTGAGACTGGGGGGTCCCATCCAGGATGGCACCCTCGAGCGGTCCAAATATGTGTTGTTTGATATCTACTGTTGGTCAGTGGGACGGGAAAAGAAAATAACGTGACGGCGATTTGACTTACCTGCGAATTCTAACAGGGGCGTGTATGCTAGGATATCCAATATCAAGCCCCTGCTCCCCATGCCGTCCCATGACTCCAGGAGCCGGGCGAAAAAGTTGAGAAGAATAGGAGGCAAGGTCTACCATGCGTCAGCATGAGCAACGTGCTCATCTCCAACCAAGGCTTTGCTCACCCTTGTCTGCACCACAAACTCCTTGACGACCTCTAGGAGTTCCCAGAGAGTGTTTATGTCGGTATTCCCATCCGTCACATCCTGAAGCACGGCATCCAGCCAATTAGCCACCCTTTGGTAAGCCTCAGCATTGGGTCGTAGAATAAGCAGCTTTTGGAGGACCGGGTCTGCGAGGACGGCAACGAGCTGGTTCGGAAGCTCTAGCTTTTCAATGGTCTGGGCCAGTGTCGCGGCGCTTTCAACCTCCTCTAGCGTTACCGAGGACTGGTTATTGTATTGATTAGCAAAGGGTTTTCTCAGGCGGTTCACACAGTTGTTGCCTGCATACCTTGTTGGCATAAGCCGTATGCACAAGAGGGATTGCGCTGCTTTTCTGCGTTCGCTGCAAAGAGCGTTTCACTCTGAAGCCATCGCGAATTTGCGATGCCGAGTCGGAAGCGCGAAGCGAATGATTGGTTTGAATTTCGTCCAATCTTGCTCTCCAGACAGGATCGGGGTGCTTACAACGGTAAGCAGGTAAATACACATAGATTTAGCATCCCTCATCACTTACTTTGAAGGCAGCCGCTTTGCCGCGGACAGCATCCCCTACGATGATTTCAGGGTAATAGTCCTTGAACACTCTCAACAAGCCGACGAGGCATGGGTCGTTGCCGCTTTGCCGGGATAGCGTGAGCCTACTGCCACGTCAGTACGCGGTTACAGAGATGAAGGTGCCGATCTTAGGTGCTGAATACTCACAACGCCTGTATGCGAAAGGGTTTCACGTGCCTACGGCGCGTGAGCAACGCCAGCAAGTGAGATAGCTGAGGTCTCAAGGCCGCCGAGTCGAGCAGGTTGAACAAGGCAGGGTATGCCTTGGACAGTATTTTCGTATCCTCGATGTTATGGTATATGAGAATAAGCCACCGAATGAGTCCAGATTGCAGAGTCAAGGATGGCTTCAGCTTGCCGTGACCTAGGCTTGCCAAGACACGGACAACGACATCTGTGGGAATGCGTGTGATGGTATACAAGTTCCTAATGATGGCAGCAAGACTCGCTTGATCCATGTGGTTAGGAAGAGTAACCAGGTCAATGAGCTCGACGAGAGCGTCAGGGAGGACACCTCGATCGTATAGCCGAGATACGAGGTTTGCAACCGTAGGCTTGATGTTCAAGCTACGTGCTTTAGGGGGCAGCTTTGAGGCTATGAGAAGTGTAAGCGAATCAGCTTTCTTCAAAGGGAAAATAAAATAAAAATCGTATTGATTCTTCCATACCCTCTACTACATCCCTGACCAAATTGTTGGTTTCTTCATCCTCATCCGTGGTCGCCATAACGCGTTCTCTGGGCCAGGTTTATAGTCACCGCCGAAAGCGACTTCGTCATGGGATGATAGAAATACCAAGTGGTTTGTCGAATAAACCCAACCAGCTTATGTCTCTGATTTGCACAAATGCGAACGGGGAGCGCAAAGTTGTACAACTTGTTTTAATTATCGACGCGTTTGTTAGTGAGCTTTCACCAAGTACGGAGTACTCCGTACGGATTGTTACGTGTGGTGAGGTCGGCGCGGAAGTGAGACCCACTCAGCCACAGAAGCCTGAGCTCCCCAGCTCCCCTCAGCCTCAGGTCAAGCCGTCAAGTAGGTACGGATTCCTCCGTAGGACCTAAACAACTGGTTGTCAACATTTGGAACAAGGAAATCCTCCGCCTTGGACGGAGAAGCTCCAACAAAGAACAAAGGATCGGGTGTTGCTCCACTCCATGGAATGAATGGAGAATATTAGACGATGTCACGATAGGCTGAGGTGGGCACTTGGCTCAGAGAAAACGGGTCATGGCTCGTGACAGCCAAGATAAGTCCCAGTAGTCTGGAAGCTGGAACGAACGGCTGAGTTTGCTTTTCAGAGGATTTCGATGGAGTTTCCAGGTTCCATGTTTCCATGCGTGTGCTACTCCGCATCCGTGGCTGTATTCGTATTCACTATTTTCCGTATGTATTCATAGATTCTCGGGAGGAGTAGAAGCAAAGGGAAAAAGAAAAAAAAGAAGCCATCCACTCTCCGCTGTCAGCCCTATTACGTATCGCAGCCACACTTTCACCAAAGTCGCAGCCTGTGTTACGTCAAGGTACGACTGCTGGTGGTTCGCAATCTGTGGAGCGATAAATTTTTAAAGGAGTATTTACGCAGACATGAGCTCTGATGCATCCGAATAGATGTCTACGGCGTACCCCTCGTCTAATCCATACTTCACTCTACAGGACTCTTCCATACCATATGAGCTACTTCAAGCAGTATTACATGGATTGATTATATGCATCACATCCAATCTGACCATACAGTGTAAATTTACTGTGACATCGATGCAAGTGGTGTGCCTATCATGCACGTCGCAGGCTCAGGGCAAGGAAACCTTGGATCCTGTGTGCAAGTAAAGAAGTAAAGAATGCCTAACTACTAAGTACTTAGTAGTAGTAGGCAAAGGGCTACAAGGGCAAGGTGAGGCTTCAAGCAGCTCGCTTCACCATACATATGCACCTGCCATGCGCCGCATCCGAGTGACTTCCCAGTCAATGTCAAACGCCTAAACTGAGCAGGAGCATCCGCGGGCATGGAGCTTCAGAGAGAACTAGAGGAGGGGCAGTTTAAAAATCTTTCCTTCCCATTACATCAAGATTGCCCTCTACGGAGTACTACTACTTCTCCCGTACGGACCAGTACCTACAGGTACCTATGCTCTCAAGCTTCTGCAACTGTTTGTACGGATTACGGAGTACGTATGCAGTGCCGAGTACGGCGTGTGTGTATTTGTGCTTCGTCAGAGTGCAGACGACCAACAAGTACCCCACGTACTCCGTACTCCGTACTCCGTATCACTGTATTTCGTATGGTAGTACTCCGTAGTAGTAAGTACTACACGGAGTAGCAAGTACGAATACTCCGTAGAGAGTACAGCAAGGGCAAGGTACAGGCAGGCGCGCACGTCCCCTCTACCTATAATATTACCGGCAGCAACGACACTCGCTGTTCTTACCCCATCTGCCAACTTGTCTGACTGCCCTGTCAGGCCGTCACTGTCCGTCAGCGACTGAGGACGCTTCCAATTTCTGGTTGCCTTTTATCCAATTCATCCTCTTTCGTCATCCATTCTCACGCGAACTCGAACCCATGTCGTGTTGTACCCTACCTTATGAATTACATACCTGCTCTTACGGAGCACATCCGCGCCCTTGCAGAAAACTCCCATTCAGGTGACACAGCCGAGCAGTATTAGCAAGGCAACGCGTCTTTCCTTTCAAGGTTCGGGATGCGCCGCTTCCCATTCGATTAGACGCCCGGTGTGGAAGAGTGGCCGGCCGCCTTGGGTATGATTTTCTTGTTCCCTTTTCCAATTACCCACTGGCGCTGCGGGACGAGCTGCTACGAAAAAGGGACTTTGGGAAGACCATCACAGCAACGCCGTAGCGAATCGCCCTGGCCGGTAGTGGCCTTATTATAGCATGCGCTGAAGTAAGCCTCGAGGACTGATGGTGCATTGGCAGCTCTGTTTGCACGCACTATTTGACAGGCGCTCAGCTTTTACCAGCATCTTCCAAGAAAGGATCATGGATTGTCTTCCACAAAAGGGCACCAATGTTTGACTACTGGCTCAGGAGCCTTGGTACTATGATGAAACTAGGGCCATTGTAGCAAAGCAGTTTTGTCCAAGCCCTGTTCTGGCTACTCTGGGCGGCTGGCTCGCTATCACACAATTATTACGAGTAATACTACGGAGTACTCAACGGAGTCAGTGCCGGAGCGGCCGGCCGGATCGACATCTGCCTCGTTACTACCCGCACGGTTAGAATGATTTTTCCTTTCAAGACTGAGCCGGCGTCAACGGTCGTGAGAAACGGCTGCCTGCCATGTTATACGGAATACCTGATAGGAACACACATACGCGCCGGTAGACGCGTGATTGTGTTGCCACTGAACGCCCGAAAGCCGCCTCGTTACTCCAGTGTCCTAGCCTAATCGGACGCCCCTCAGCTTTATTTCCCGAAGCGTGGTGAAAAGCAATCGTGCAACGCTCTCCATTCACCAATGTCTTCGGAGTAACAACATTGCCTATCGACGGTACGTGTGTACAAGCTGTAGCGCAGCGGCTGGTGTAGTGTTTACTGTCCCCAAACGGAAGTCATCTTTACACCGACCAAGCCAATCCTTGAACCCTGTGCCATGGATCTTAGCCAACCAGCAGTGTCATTGCCCAAAGCTTACCACTGCCTCCAGCAACACGCAACCTGGTAAGGTTCCACAACCGTTGCAAACTACTCATTTGTGTAACCACTTCGACTTTGAAGTTCGCATCCCGTCCACCAAGGAGGGCAGGCTCACTCTCTTGTTGTCATACGCAGTGTCAGCCCCCTCCCCCCCAGTCCAAGCACGCACGTGTTAGCACCGTTCACAGCGTATGTCTTTGTGCCGGATCTCGGTTTCTCTCGTACTTGCTTGTTTGGAAGCCAGTAATACGGCCCAGCACTGTCCAGTACCATCCAGTCCACCGCTTGCCATCTCAGCTCTGACCGACTTCTGGTCCTTTGCCGCGCTTGTGTAGCATATGTGGCCCGGTCATGTACGATTACACTCATCAGTGATCCATTCTTGACGCCAACTTACACACTGGATCATCACGCCAACGGCACATCGTATCTCTTCTGCCAACTTTGGGTCTGGAGCTACAAACTGGGCTTCCAGTGCCCCGCTGCACCTTTAGCCGCATTGGTACGTTTTGGGTGCTGCATCGGCGGCCGGGTGGCCTCGAATCATGGTTGCCAATGCGTTTTCAATGCACCCAAAGCACTTCTACCTCAAGTTTGGCCTTCCCCCACTTGTCTAGGCTGGGCAAGATGAGCACATGGTTTAGTGGTGAAATATGTACCATGTATATCTGATATGCCACGGACCCTGCCCGTACAACCCAACAGAAGAAGCGGTTTTCTCGACTCCGTCTCAATGTCTAATCAAAGCCTCTCTCCTATCACTACGCTGCGAGGTCTGATAGTTTCTTTTCAACTCCCTTTCCAATCGCAGGCGCCTTATGATCCCGGCATCTGGGGCTTTATATTACACTGATCTTCGCGGAGACAAGCACATTAGGTTAAGCCAGCCGCCTGGGAAGCTAGCAGCGCCGAGCCTCTTTTGATACCCTTGCTCTACTTGCCTCTTTGACTTTCCCCATAGGCCCCCTGGCCAAGAGCAGCGTCAACGGCAACCCCTGGCTTGCATTTCTATCCCAGGGACCACCGGCCGTCGCTGGGCTTCTACCTCGGATTTGAGACCGGAACTTTGCATCAGAGGTGTCAAATCACATATCAAAAATCGCATGTTTCCCGAGCTAGCTCCGTTAAAGATAACTCATAGCACTGAAACACTCAGCTGCCTCCCCAACATTTACTACAGGAGCCTGAGCTTAACCATGTAATGAACATCATGCCAGAAGACACGCAGTCAGGGCAAGGACCTAGCCAGGAAAGAGCTTCGAGCCCTCTTGCAAGACTATTACACGACTACCAGAATTGCCTCCCATTAACAGACGATCCATCAACTAAAGATCAAACCCTCCTTTTACTCTCACCGATCGTTCCTCTGCCGGCCTCCCAAGCTGGAACGGCGGGTGATCCATTCGAATCGGTTGGTAAATCGCTATCAGAAATTTACGCCTCAGTTCGCCATGTCCCTTATTTCAGGGATCGGGGGATTACTGGCGCCCACGTTGCCTTTATCAAGCGAGCCAACCTCATTCTGCTCGTCGTTGTTGATTCTCTAGAGCGGGGAGGTGGCAAACTATCGCTTGATCTGGCCTCCTTAGTGAGCGACGCATGCGAGTCTCGGCCATTAATCGTCCTAGCTTGCTGCGATGCAGACAGTATCGACGACGGGGACGATGAGGAAGAGGACGAAGACATACCGCATATATCTGACTTCTTTACCGTCATCCACGCCAATGGATACTCGCCAGTCGACCTGGAAGCTATATCCTCGATACTCCTCGGCAACATCTCTTCTCTGCAGACTCGACCAAGCTTGCAGGCCCTGCAGCCATCGATACAAAGGCGCGCTTGGGACGTGCAGATATGGAAGGCCTGGGATAATAAAGCGGATGTAAACGAGCTTCACCAACTTTGGATCAACAACACTGCACCTCAACTACATTTGGACATTGGAGCATTCGGGTCAATACTGCTAAGAGAAGGATACGGAAAACATTATATTGTCAGAGACCCCACCACGAACACCATCTTAGGTTTCTGTGCAAGTTTTACTACGTTTGCCGACAGAGCCGGCGAAGTTCTTATTGGATCCATCGCCGCCGTTGTCGTACGAGAAGAGTGTAGACGGCAAGGCATCGGGCGTGTGCTTCATGACGAGGCACTCAGTCAACTTTACAAGATCAGAGGCGTCAAGAGAGTGCAGCTGGGAAGCACATTTCCTAGGCTCCTATATGGAGTGCCAAAAGATCTTCCACATTTGGGATGGTTTCAACGGCAGGGATGGGTTCTTGATGAGCAGCTTTATGGGAGGGGCAGACCCATGGTTGACTGGCTGTTATGGTTCAATGAAAGTCCGCCATTGAATCTGGCTTCGGCCGGATTGACCTTCAGGTCATGTGAGATGACAGATGCATGGGAAGTTGCATCAATGGTTGAGAGAATATCTGAGAAGAGATACGGTTTTGGCTGGTACGACCAGTACGCCAAGATCTTGGACAGCAGCTACATAGGAGACATCGTCGTCGGCTTTGAGGGTACTACGCTGGTAACAACAGCCATTACTTTTGTGCCAGGCAGCGGAAATCCATCAGCTGAGGACAACCTGTGGCCGGGATCCGTAAGTCTAGATGTCGGTGGTGTAACCTGCATATGCATCAAAGGTAAGTGCAACCATGACTCTTGCTGCAGGACTGGACTGACTTTTGCCAGATGACGACCCAGTTATGGTCAATCGGCGGGATACGATAATGATACGACTACTACTTGCGTGCTGCCAAGCTTTAAGTGAACGGGGCATGGCCGGTGCATTTTTTGATGCCATGAGCGCGCAAGAAAATGGCATTGAAGCTCTAGGTAAGTCGTGGTTTTTTTTGGACCCCGAGTTCATCGTGAAGTGTTTCGGAGCTGACTGTCTTTGGTATCAGGAGTCCGTAAATGGGCGGAATATCGGGAGGTGTGGCGGCAAACATAAGGGCAACAGGGCAAAGATGATGGTTCGGAACAACAGATCACGGCAATAAAGGGGGAGTAACGAATTTCAAGCCCAAGTGATCGGCTCTGACAAAGGTCGTGTTAGGAAGTCAAGCGCGACAGTCCTAGGAAGGACGTACTATAATTTATTGATTTGTTTCCAAAGCGGCCGCCGTTTGGGTAGCAAAGTGCAGGACGCCTGACATTCTGGCTAGCATAACGACGAATTGACCGAAAGCTGCGCCTCATTACTGCCGCAACAAGGTCGATGCAGTCCGCATGAGTGCTACTTGAAGTATTTTCTACTTGTCGGATTTCACGCAAAAGCAGCAGCAGCAGCAGGGGGGGAGGCAAATATCTGGCAGAATGCCTGTTTGTTTCATTTTCCCAGCCGGCAAAACAGCAAGTATTCGGAAGGTGATGTCGAATCGATTACAGCCTAATCTGTACAGACAAGCATTACCTTGATATAGGTACGGGTACGTATGTATGGGTTCGGGAGAAAGTCATGGAAACAGGTCATGGCTATACTCTGTACTCCGTATAGACGACTGCTAATCCGTACTCCGTACGAGGATGAGGAAATTATCAATCTTCGGCTGTGCCACACTCGCGCTTAATGCGGGCCGCACCCTTTGCCCAGCGCGTCAAGCGTCAAGCGTCAAGCAGAAGGCCAACAAAAAGGGGGGGGAGGAGGGGGATGGAGGGCGCGGGTAACCAATAGATCACCAACAATAAGGACGGTGGCGGGCAATTCCCCCCCTCTCGGCGACTTCTACCTATCCAAGGGCCTTCCCTGTCACTCCGTGGCTTTTTTCTCTCTTCCTTTGCTTGCAACTACCGGTGAAGATTTTATCGAGGCAAATCCACAACCGAACCCCCTCCCCCATACGTTTTACGGACAAAGGAGGATGGTTACTGGTGAGAATAACTAATGGCGCGGATCAATCTGACGCCCCCATCAGTCACAGTTACATGACGAAGAATGCTACCACACAAACCGAGGCTCTGCCTTTTTTCCCCTCCTCTCCTATCCTACCCTCCCCTCCCCTACATCCTTACCATCCCACCCTTTCCCCTTCCCCTCACCCCCTTCCCAACACTCACTTGTCGCCCCCAAACGTCTGTGTTCGGTGGTTGGTGTTGCATCGCGCGGCCGACTGGCCATGGCTGCATGTGTCAGTGTCGTACCAACTGAGAGTGCGGCGTCCCCCCCTTCCTTTTGCTTATGGGGCAGAAAACAAAAGGGAGGGTTTGCTGCGTTACTCTGCTCCAGTACTCATCGGCCCAAGTAGTCCTACGTGGTGCAATAAGAGATGAGAGCCCTTTTCGGACGGCAGTGGATGGACACACGCTCTCGGTGTGCACATGCATTGTAGTTGGTTGTGCATATCACTGGGCGAAGCTTTATGTCCTAAGCTTTCCTTTTTTCCTCTGCTTCTTTTTTTCTCCACTTCGCATTTTCCTCGCCTCTTACGAATTCGGTCTTTTTTTCTGTTTCTCGGCGCATGAAGAGAGCCATGTGATTGACTTTTTGGTCAAATAACTACCTTTTTCTTTTTCTTTTTCCCTCCTCTCATCGTTGCTATTTCGAAGTTGCTCTTCCAGGAGGGGGGGGGGGGGGGGGGGGGCAAACGAAGATCCGGCCCCACTGAGACTTGAAGATGACAAAAATGTTATACGAGTACCGTACGCGGATGGGGAGAGGTGACAAGTAGTAATAGTAGCAGCAGCAGAAGTAGTAGCAGTAGCAATGGTAGTAGTGGCAGCAGTGGCAGCAATAGCAATAGCAGTAGTAGTAGCAGTAGTGTTTGATGATTGTGGTAGTAATACTAGTTGTATATTTATAAACAGACTGAAAACAAGCGGCTGGCTAGATACTGGTGGTGAATACAGTGGTATAAATAAGGAAATACTATATATATGGCAAAACATAAAGATTGCGGCCGTGGGGAATCGAGCAGAGCAGAGCAGAGCAGGTAGGCGATTAGATGAGGTTCCGACAAAGCATATAGTACTCCGTAAGTAACCTTTTTTCTCTCTTTCCCTCCTCCTACTCGAGGGGGAGGGGAGGGGGAATGGAGATGGAGGTGGCCGGCGGCCGGGTAAAGTCAAAGTGGCCGTGGAGGGGAACAAAAGGAGGAGGGGTGGTTGTACATGATCCTGGCCCCCCTCCTTGTTCCACGACGATCAAATTCATACAGTCGTATCGTATTGTATGTGCATGTGCGTGTGAAATCTCTCTGTATACACTGTGTTTGCGTTTGCATGTGTTCGTGCGTGCGTGTGTATGCGTTGGTTTCTGACTTCCAGTTCATCGGCTTTCCTTCCCTTTACCATTACTGCTCGCGCCATTATTCCTTTTCGTCCCCTTTTTAGGGGGTTTGTTTTCTTATTTTTCCTCTTTCTTTTTTCTTTTTTCTTTTCCTTCTCCGCTGAACCGCGAGGTTCATTCTCCCAAGTCTTGACAGATAGTAACTTTTGTGCGTGTATGTGTGCGTGTAGCTCTGTTGTTTTGTTCAGTCCTGTGAAGGAGATGGCTTCCAGAGTCTTTCTCTCTTCTTCTTCTCCTTCTTCTTCTCCTTCTTCTCCTTCTCCTGTTTCTTTGGGTTTTTTTTATGACGTAAAACTTTCCAACTCTTGCTTCAACCCCATCGCGAAAAGTCGATGGAATCAACGAGAGCATCCAAGGCATTAGGGGTACTTCCTCCGTTCATCTCAGAGTCGTTCATGTTGGCCGCCGACCCGGAAAACACGGATGACCTATGGGAAGGCTGTTCGCTCGTACTAGTGCTAGTGAAGAATGTCGCAACGCTCGTCCGGCGCAGGCTGGTGAAGCTCTCCCTCACGCCGCTGGTGGGCCGTGGCATGTCCTGGAGGGCTTGACCGTGTGGGGTCTGCGCCTGCGCCTGCTGTGCCGGCTGCTGGTGCTGCAGCGACAGCGACTGCTGCTGTTGAGCGGCGCCGCCACCGCCTGCCAGGGGAAAGGCGCCGTTGCTGCCGGTGCCGCTCGCACTGGTGCTACCACCGCCGTGAGGGTGGTGGAGAAGCTGCTGTGCAACACCGGCGGAGGACGATATTGGCGGCGCAGAAGGCGAGGTGATGGTGCTCGCCGCTGTTGGGCGTGGTGCATACTTCTCGCGGAGTCGCCTGATCTCGCGGAGGCGACAACGCCAAGGGCTGATGAAGTGCTCACGGCCGGTGCGGTTCTGCCACGCAAGGGAGAAGACGGAAGCGTTGAGGGCAATGAGGCGGATGAAGTCTGGGAGGGCTTTGAGCGATATCATTTTGGTCTCTGAGGCCGGCGAGATCTCTGGGAACCCGGGCTTGCTCATGACCTGGACCCTGTAGAAAGGCTGTTCACGGCCCTCCTCGAGATGGGTCTCGCGTGAAGCAATGAATGAGGCGCGCGAGGCTGGGGTGATGACGATGTTGACAAAGTTGAACTGGCTGGGGAAGGTATCGAAATTGAAAGGGTGGCCCGAGTCGTTGAAAATTATATTGACAAAGTCGTTTCCGATGTGCCTTTTCTTATTCGACAGCTGGGGGTCATGTTCTAGATCGGTGGGCATTTGTGTAACGACGTGGAAGACTATCTCAGTAAGGCGATCGCGCCAGGCAAAGGTGTATTCTCCATCGATGCCATGATCACGGTCCAGGCCTTGCGTGTTGAAATTCGCCCCCTTCAGCTTGGTCAGAGTTCCTAGGTTGTTGAGGAACTCGACATAATCGCGACTACCGGAGACGTTGGCCAGAATATCCAGCTCATTAGTCTGCCCTTCTCCTATATAAACGATGCCAACTTTGTGGCCGTCCACGGTAGGGTTTCGGTCAAACACACGCAGCATTCGGTCAATGGCATCATCGTCGGGAAGTGGAATGGGGCGTGCTGACTCGGAGGATTGGGGGACTTGTGACATGAGCTGGATAAGTAGATGGCTGGGTAGCACAACGTTGGTGCTCAACTGGCCTTCCCTGCTCACGTCAACCTGACCTCGAGTCTGATGCGAGGGCGGCGGTCGGAAAGCTTCACGAACTGTATATACAGAGGTATAAGACGGTTGTCGCTTCATTACCTGTGCCCAGCCTGTGCTTAATGACTGTTTGATGGAGACGATGCTGTTTCCAATGAGCCATCGTTTCTCGGCAATATCCCCAAACCTCTCTTTCTTGAACAAGGGATCTTCGACCGACTCATCAACATCGGCGTAAGCCACCCTCTGCATGAAGTCGATGGTGGTCAGCGCCTGTTCCTCGGCCATCTGGCCCGATCCGTCGACATCAGCCAGTAGCCTCTTGGCTATCATATTGACATATCCCGCTCGATCTTGAAGTTTCAAGGCTAGAAACCAGAAAATGATAACGTGGTATGCAAGTGAGTAAACATACTGCGGCAGGTCATCAGAGGCGGTCGGGTGGCCAAATTCTGTGCTGCCAGCCGAGGCGGCAATAGGGGTGTTGGGCTCGCTGTTCGCTACGCTCCCGCGGCCGGCCTGCCTTTTCTCGCGGGCATAGTCCAGGTAGCGGAACGATATGCCGAAGACAACCCTGAAGTCCTCATCTCTGAAGTTGACGTACACATCCCTCAGCCTGCTGAGGCATGATAGAAACTCAAGGATATGCATAGCTACATCTGGTTGAGTAATGATTAAAGACATCTGGCCCAGCATCTGCAATAGTAATTTGCTTGTAGATAAGGGAAGCTCATGACAGCAGATGGAAAGCGCGTGAATGCAACACTGGCTCACTCTCTCTCGACCTCCTATTCCGAGAATAAACGTCTGCACGATTTCATCTTCTTCGCCTTTCTGGAAATGGTCATGATAGCTCAGAATCATGGTCAAGCTATGATAGAGACATATGACCACCTCAGCCTGCCGGGGCCCTGATCCGAGAGGGGGCTCTTGGAAGCTACCGCGGTGGATAATCTCGCAGAGAAGCTTTCTAAGTTCTTGGATCTGAGGTAGCGCCTCTTTGAAGATGGCGTGGTTGCTAAGCTGCGACGGGAGATGTACGAGCACGAAGCTGTATACCTCCCATTCACTACCTTTGAGAATGTTGAGCACAACCTTGAGCCACTCTGGCGTGTTGAGCGTACTTAGATGAAGGCCTGGAGAAATGTCGTTCACAGACTGCGAGCCTTGGTCCTCCTCTGTGCTTTTGTTTTCGGAGTCGAGGGAGCAAGATACAAGCACCGGACTAGGCAGGGAGGATATAGTTGCCGGGATGGCCTCGGAATCCGGCAGCTTCCAGATATGTCTATGCTGACTCCCTATGGCCTTGGTAGCGCTGAGGGATCGTGTAGCAACTCCTCTATCAGGAGCCCCCTGTCCCAGCGAAAGCGTCCGAGTACCTCTACCAACACCAACGTGGTCGCTGCGAGAGTGTCTCAGGCTTTGTGCAGCCTCTTCAGCCTGCTTCCGAGCCAGGGACTCCTCAGTTCGGCACATGGTATTTGCGAGGAACGTTGTTTCTAGATCTTTGGTCAAGTAAACGCGGTATGCCCAATCCGCTCGAAGACGGAACAGTAGTTTCATGGCTGATACGCGTGCATCTACAGCACACTGAGATGAGTGGGCAATCTGCACTAGAGCATCAAACAGTTTGGTACTTTTCAAACTATCCGAATTCATCAGGTAGGCAAACATCTTGATATAGCAATGTGTCACCACGTTCGAAGGCGTTCCGTTGGACGAGCTATCGGAACCAGACTCCGAGGTTCGACCACCGGATAGCATGGCGGAAGACAAGAAGGAAGACCGGAGGCGATCTTGCTCGAGAACACCGTGTAGGGTTCCAACAATCTCTTCAAAAAGCTCCATTTCGCAAGATGTTCCTACTGAAACCATGAGAGAGCTGACAGCACCAAGAACCTGTACATCAGTTTCTCCGGCGATATCCTCCAGTACCCTCTTGGCGAGATTCGGGATTGAGCTTTGGTCTACCTCCTCGCCCACAAGATCAAGGATTTCATACGCGTCTATAACAATTTGCAGAGCGCGAAGCCTGACCTCGCTGGAACGTTCTCGGTTGCCGAAAAACTGCCCCAGCACGAGACTCAAATTCTCCTCCCACTCAGGGTCTGAAGGGGAACAACATTTAAACTCCTGCAGATAATCGAGGACAGTCGCCGCTGTAGCGTCCGGTAACAGCCAATGAATCTTCACAAAAAAGTCAATGACCGTTTGTCGGGGCACAAAATCCCCGGTTTTTTCGCTGATAACAGCCTCGAGGCGGGCTATGAGGTTGAGGGTGTTGGGAAGGACGGTGTTATCGGTCGTTTCCTCACTACTCTCTGAGCTCATGCCCTTCATACAGCAATCCGCAGCCACATGCAATACCCCTATCCAATCCTCCTCAATAATCATCCTATGCAGATTACCCTCGTGATCCGAAAACAGGACATTGATAATTTCAAGAACGCTTGTGAGTATCCGCGGTGAGGGAGTAGAGTTGACGGTTGTCTGTAAGCCGTCCACCAACAAGGAATATGGAACAGGCGGGTATCCTTTATCGGAAGCTTTCGAAAGCAATTTCAGCATGACGGCGAGGGCACCCTTGATAGCACGGCTCTTGTCCTTTTCATAACCACCCTCTGACGGAGAGCGCATAATATCGAGCAGAATCCGCACCGTCGCTTGACCGTTATGCGATTTGCAGAAATTGGAGAGCGTATGCCACGAGTCCTTAGCTAAGCTAGGGACCAGCGAGTAGATCGAGCTTAAAATCTTGACGCAGTCCTTCAGCTTATCATCAGGTATCGATCCAAAAGTAACGACTGTGTCCAGTATGGCTACACACGAGCGCAGGTCTTGCTCTGCACTAGTACTCGTGCATATGTTCAAAACAGCATCGATAAGTCTCATGATGGCCATGTCGTCTGCACTCTTGAAGCTGAACTTGATAACATCTGTGATGAAGGCGAAGAGCTGCGCGAAATTTTGATCTTCGCCTGATGCAGTAACCTTGATATTGGTACCTTTTGGCGATGACCTTGCTGAGTGAGATGCGTTCTTACGAGCAGTGCGCACAGTTTTGTAGCAATCCTGCAACCATCTTGTGAGCAACGGAAGGAGCTCATAGTCGAAACCATCGAGCACGCGACCCCGGCGTGTCAAGTCAACGAGTGCGGCCAACTGCAGATGGAAGTCTTCCGGGTTGGCTGGAGCAGAAAGTGTTTGGAAGAACTCCTTGCGTTCAAGGTCCGTGGATGAAGCATGTTTAGCACATTCCGTCAACAGGTCCCATCCGGCGATACGCAGCGAGCTTGCTTTGTTCGTTTCAATCATGTCTTTGGCAGCGTACCAAATGTTGAGCACAGGGTTCAGGGGATACTCGGAGATGGCGTACTTGAGGCTGTCAGCAGCCGCTATACGCTCGCTCGGGTTACCGCTTCGCAAAAGCTCGACCGAATCCATGGTGCTAGGAGACAGCCGAGTGGCCGTTGTCGGAGTGGCATGGACGAGCTCGGCCACGGGAAGAGCCACGGAGGAGGATGAAGATGACAAGGGAAGTGACCGGTTGGATCTCGACGCCGTCAACCCCCTAAAAACATTGGCAAGCCCGCCTGGGCGGGACGAGTCCGCCGAAGACTGATCATCTCCTGCCGTGGGTGACATGTGCTCTGTCACAGCGACAACTGGGCTGCCAAAGGAAACCTGGTGATAGCTACTCCGTACTCGGGTACAAGGCTGGTTGCGTATCCGGGCTGCCGCAAAGTCGCATACGATTACAGAGTACCAAGCCACCTGATAACGGCGTATCAAAGGAGGCTATCTCGAGGAGCTTAGTATCGTGGCAATTGACGGCGAGTGTTGTGGTTCAGCTAGGAGAATGGCTCCTGAGTTATATGGCAGTCTCGCATTCGGTAGAGGAAGTCGATGATCGGGTAATATTATTGAATGATCACAAGGCGTCAACGCAGCCGTATGGTAAGGTATGTTGGTTATCTTGGACGGTGATCAGGTTTGTCGTCTGGACCTGCAATGACGACGGAAGTTGAATCGGAGAGATGGTTATCACTAATAGCAGTTATTGTAAAAGGATAGAAACCAGGCAAAGACCGAACGAGCCCACAAGCTATAGCTCGCAAGGGCTGTAATACCGTATCTTCCAACTGTACTCCGTACAACATTGGATGACAGCTTCGCTCGTGTTCTAGCTGTCTGTGCTTTTGGTTCTGGGGTTGAAGTGTCCGGAAATGCAGATACAGGGCGAGGACTTTGGTACGCACATGGTCAAGGTCGAACTCGTCAGTTGCCGGTTTTCTTATCGATACCAGAATGGTTTTGCTGCAATTTTTAGCGAACTGCGGGCGTCATGGGGGAAGACGTTTGACAGTCAACCAATCAAATGCAGGTCGCGACCGCTTAGTGCGTGCAAAGAAAGGTCGAGAACTGTGCCATAATTTGTCCAGGTTCCTTACCCCAACCTTGCTCCAAACACCAGGACTGAAGCAGGGCAAAAAAATTTGCATTCGAAACAAATTTCCCATCCGCACATTATTGGCGCTGGGAAGCCGCGTATATTGCATATCCCTGAGCGCCGCGACCCTGATAGCTTCAAAACGCAGTAAACAATTTTATCATATTTCAGACTCATACCCAGTACTGTACATGCTCCGTACGGATCACATACTAAATAGTACTACCTACTACGGAGTACCTACTACTACTGCTGCTGCTGCTGGGGCCTAGTAGCTATCTGGCTAGTGACAATAGCTACTCCGTACTCCGTAGATAGCTCGTCATTCAAGCTCTTATGCAAGAGTGCTGCTCCTGTCCTGCAACGTGCAGTTTGTACCTCTACACATTGATTGCATGTTGGCACCTTCGATGGGTCACGGAGTGGACCGTTGGACCCGATGGGAGGGTGAGCATCAAGCTAGGCCCTAGTACGTACGTAGCAGTAGTAAGCCTGCTATCAAATTACCCTGTATCCTCTTTGCAGCTCCTCGAACGAGAAGATGTCAACTTGGCTCCATTGCAAGCACCACTAAACTACAAAGTACAGGTACTGTTGGTAGTTTGAGTATATCTTTTTCGTTGCCAAGATGAATCCTTTTACTAGCAGTAGTGTTTTCGCTATAGCGAATCTTATCAGCAAAAGAATGACAAACAGTGTAGAATAAGGGAGTTTGGAGTGAATAGTAGTACTCCATAGCGCTTCTACTCCTTGCTCCGTATTACCGACCGGGTTGATTGAGCATTGGTGGGTCGACAGAACCCCACAGCCCACTGCGTTGTGCACTCGACAGTGAGCTTTTCAAGCAAGACCCCTGCTATGGCAACCGCCCGGCGCAAAAAAAAGGGACAACCGCCGAGTAGCTAGTGGTACCTTAAGAATTCATGACTTGATTGCTTCCTGCCAGGCTCCATCTCCGCCTTGTAGCTCTTTAACTTCTTCCGCTCAGTTCTCACACTTCCTTTCCTGTCACAATACTATTCCTTTCTTTGCCACAGCTGTACTTCTAATACCTCCCACCATGGCAGCAGATATCGGTCAAATATCCGAGCTGCTCAACGCGACCTTGGACCCGGCGCAGCATCGCAAAGGTTGGTTCACCAAGTGCTGCCCCGCTGCCGGCACAGGCTTCAAGTTCCCAAGCTGATCAACAACTTTTCACTAGCTGAGGCCGCCCTCAAGCAAGAAGCTGCGAAGCCCCAATACTCGTTAGCCTTGCTGAATATCGTCAACTCCGATACCCTGCCCCCGAACACAAGACTATCCGCCGCCTTGGCGTTCAAGAATTTCATTCGCAACAACTATGTGGTAGGTTCTGCCCCAGAACCCCCCTCGAGATTCAACCATTATCCAAGTCGACCGTACCGATATTAACATGTCTGATGATAGGACGAAGAAGGAAACTACAAGTTGCCTCAGGACGAGGTGGCAACAATCAAGGAGAGGCTGATTGGGTTGATGATTTCGTGCCCGCCGAGCGTGCAGACCCAACTCGGTGAAGCCATCTCTGTCATCGCCGACTCCGACTTCTGGCGTCGATGGGATACCCTTACACAAGAACTCGTTTCTAGGTTTTCACACTCTGACCCCAAAGTCAACGTCGGTGTCCTCGAGGTAGCACATTCCATCTTCGCTCGCTGGCGACCCCTGTTCCGAACGGACGAGCTCTACACCGAGATCAACCATGTGATCAGCACATTTGGTCAACCTTTCGTTCAGCTTCTGGTTATGACAGATCAAAAGATTACAGAAAATGCAGGCAACAAGGCTGTACTGCAGGGGTGGTTTGAGACACTGGATTTGCAGATTAAGATCCTGCATGACATGTCATCTCACGATTTACCCCCCATTTTCGAAGAGAACCTATCCAGTATATCTGAGCTATTGCACAAATACCTGACATATAGCAACCAATTGCTTGAAACAGGTGACGACACCGAGGCTACCATTGTCGATACGGTCAAGGCGGATATCTGCGAGCTGTTAGAGCTCTTCACGGTCAAGTACGACGAGGATTTCTCCAAGTACTGCCAGCCTTTTATAACCAGCGCTTGGAACCTACTGTCTTCGGTCGGACCGGAAACGAGATACGACATCATTGTTAGCAAGGCACTGCATTTCCTTACCGCCGTCGCCTCGACGAAAGACCACGCTGGTATTTTCAACAATGACGATGTCCTTACCCAGATTGTTGAGAAGGTTATCCTTCCTAACGTGGCCTTGCGCGAGTCAGATGAAGAGATGTTTGAGGATGAGCCTATTGAGTTTATTCGCAGGGATCTGGAGGGCTCTGACACGGATTCGAGACGACGATCAGCTACCGACTTCCTCCGCAAGCTACAGGAGAAATTTGAGGCGCCTGTCACCAATGTCGCCTTCAAGTACATCAACCACTACCTGCAACAGGGCAAGTCTGACTGGAAGTCAAAGGATACAGCTGTCTACCTCTTTCTATCCATTGCCGCCAAGGGTGCAGTCACTGCCGCCCAGGGCGTCAAAACTGTCAACTCCCTCGTCAACGTTGTCGAGTTCTTCGAGCAGCAGATCGCTTCGGACTTGATTACGAGCGAAGGTGTGCACCCGATTTCCAAGGTGGACGCCATTAAGTTCCTTTACACTTTCCGCAGTCAGCTATCTAAGGAGCAGTGGAAGCAGGCGTTGGGGCCTCTGATCCAGAACCTCAACTCGGACAACTACGTCGTATACAGCTATGCCGCAATTGCTGTTGAGCGTGTTCTCTTCCTTACCGACGACACGGGTGTACCAATGTTCCCGCGTGCCGATATTGAGCCTTTCGCTAAAGATCTCCTTAACCACCTCTTCAAGCTGATTGAGAAGGAGACCAGTCCCGCCAAGCTGCAAGAAAATGAGTTCTTGATGCGCTGTGTGATGAGAATCTTGATTGTCATCAAGGATGGTGCTGCGCCCCTCCTTGATAACGTCCTGACTCACTTGGTTCTCATTACCAATGTGATGAAGCAAAATCCTAGCAATCCTCGATTCTACTATTACCACTTTGAAGCCATCGGAGCTCTGGTCCGTTATTGCGCAGCAACTAATGCTGCTATATTCAACCAGAAACTGTGGGATTCTTTCAACCAAATTCTCGTTGAAGACATTACAGGTAAGTAATGCGGATGAGAATACCACTCTCTTCCATGAAGGCTAACTGTCTCCTTAGAATTCTTGCAGTTTGTGTTCCAGATCTTGGCTCAACTCTTGGAATCGAGTCCCTCGGATTCCATCTCTGAGAACTACCAAGGCCTTCTTGGGCCCTTGCTCACCCCTGCCCTTTGGGATACTCGCGGCAATGTGCCCGCATGTGCACGACTGCTTTCGGCAGTTATCCCCAAGGTTCCGCACTCCATTGTAGCCAATGACCAGGTGCAGCAAGTTCTGGGCATCTTCCAAAAGTTGCTCAGTGGAAAGAAATCCGAGGCGTTTGCCTTTGACATTCTTGACGCTTTAGTCAAGGCATTTGAGCCGTAAGTCGTCACACATGCCGCAAGATAGAGGTGGCTGTTGCTAACTTGTTGTAGGAGCGTTTTGGACCAGTACTTCAGCACAATTCTGACACTCATCTACACAAAGATGCAGGGCAACCCGGCAGATTCTTTCAAGTTTCGCTTTGCTCGTTTCTACCATCTTGTTGGTGCGAGACTCGAGGCCGGATACGGCGCCGACTATTTTATCAAGCAGTCTAATTCCGTGGATGAAAAAGCTTTTACTTCAGTATACCCGCCCTTCGTTCTGGCCGAAACTGAGAAGCTCGCCAGGCCCGTGGACAGGAAGACTGCTGTTGTGTCGCTGACTAAGACACTCTGCGACTCGCAGGCCTTTGCTCAAAGCTTCATCAAAGGTTGGGCGAACAGCTGCCGCAAGCTATTAGCGTTGCTGGCCAACCCGCCTACCGTCGGTACTGGCGCTGGTGATGAAATAATTGCCGAAGCTGACGTTGATGATATTGGGTTTGGCGTCTCCTTTACTGCGCTGAACACGTGCAAGCCCCTTGCCAAAGACGATTTCCCCGACGTGCAGAATGTGACGAGCTGGGTGAAGGAATACATGGTGGCCGCCAACCAGCGCCACAACGGTGCGATTGAGGGGTTCATCAGCCAGCGTCTGGGCCCGGAGGAGCAGCAAGCCATTGCCAACTACATCAAGTAAAGCGTCATGAATACTGGGCAAGGAGAACGGTGTAGAATAGAGCGGTGACGCGTTATTTATGATACTATATACGACATGGGACTGACAACAAAAGGGTTGATACCAGGAGTCCTTTATTTCACGGGTAAGCAAGGTGAGGTATGAAGGACTAGTGGAGGAAAAGGCCATAAAATAAAGATTCATAAAGATATTCCCGCCATGCTATGAATTGGGGGTTCGGTCAAACTGTGAGCCCAGAGAGGAGCGGGAGCAACGGTGGTACACAAAATGTGACTACGATACCCTTGCCCTTTGGTATGATAGTCCTATCCGTAGAGGCCTTCATGGTACTCCGTACGGAGCAGTACGGGGTACGTATCCGAGTGCTGCGATCGGAAGTTGATATATATACAGTATAAAGAGCAAGTGGCTTGAACGATACCTATCCCTATCCTCCCTCCTCCGCCGCCATGGCCGCGGAGCAGGAGAGCGATCTCCTATCTTTGTGACCATACCCTCCTCATATGACAGGGATGTGTGAGAGAGAGAGAAAAAAAGACACCGTTATTTACTCGTACTACTCTGTGATCCGTACTCCGTAAGTGGGCAGGACGAAAGAGGGAGCAGCGCTCTTCGCCTCACTCGCCCTCAGGCCAGGCGAGCGCTCCACCTCGGGATCTACATAGTGAAAGAGGAGAGCGTACGGAGTACGGGTGTGCTGGATGACCATAGCGGCGGGTGCGAGAGCAAGCTGGAACTCGAGTCATTGTGAGTCTTTGGGAGGACCCCCCCCCCCCCCCCCCCGGCTAGGGAAGAGAGGGCGTTTTCCGCTTTCCTGTCTGTGGTTTTTTTATATCTCCGGATATCGGTCCGTGCTCCACAATTACGGTGAGTGAGCTTCTCTCTCTCCCTGTGCCTCTGTTTCCCCTGTTCTTTCTTTTGTCAAAGATATCATCCTTTGTCATGATATTGGGTTTCTTGATATGTGAGGGATCAAGAAGAGAGAGAGAGAGAGAGAGAGAGAGAGAGAGAGAGAGAAAAGTGCCTTTTTTTCCGTAACGAAAAGAAGGTCTTTGATAACGGTATTACGGAATATAATACTTGATGCGGATTACTATTACTGTCGTCTTTTCGTGTCGCCCCGGAGGGCGGCGTTGGAGTTTAGGAGCGACTCCGTCTAGCCGAAGGAGTAGCTCGCCTCAGCCTCAGATATATTGACACGGAGCACTTCATCCTCCGTTTGTACGGATTACCACTACCTACATGCGCACGCCAAGAGAGGAGTCGTCCGTGACCACAGCACGAAGGAAGGTCAATCACGGGAGGTTGTCGGACTGACAGCAGGCCGGCCCTCCTGCTGTCTCGACGGCACGCTCCGGGTGATCACCCATCCCAGGGCCTCCCCCCTTCCCGCCGCCGTTTTTTCTTCTTGTTTCCTTCTTCTTCTTTTTCCTTCTTCTTCCTCTTCCACGGAGTAGGTACCGTACCGTGCTCGGATGGGATGGGAAGGGGGGAGGGGGCCCCTCGGATCCTGGAATGGGCGGAGCGGTGCTCCGTGCCAACTTGCCATCCTCACGGAGCATCACCGTGCAGTAAAAAGTAAATACATAGTAGTAAATACTCCGTACTACTAGTTCACCTCGCTTCTCTAGTACTATGTATACGAGGGGTGGGGGTTGGAGGAAAAAAATCCCTCCCCGCTATCAGCTATTAGGGGTCCTGTTGCCTTGATATTAGTGCTAGTAGTACTCCATAGATACTACTATTCTCTCCCCTTGGCAACTTGGCTAAGCCCCCCCCCCCCCTTGCTTTCCATTCCTTCCATCCTGCTTCTCGAACACACACGCAGTCGTGATTTAAACACTTATTCCGGGAATAATAATAAGGAGAGAAGGAGAGAAAAACTAACGACGCCGTATCATCTATCCCCCCCCAAAAAAGGAGGACCAAGCTTCGGGCCGAGATTTTTTCTCTCTTTTTTTTTCTCCCTGCTCTTGCGTAGGCGTACTTCGTATGGTACTTCGTACCAAGTAGGTAGGCTACGGTAGCACTGCTCGTTCGGTGGCTTCGGGCGTCGGTTCGTTATATGGACAGGTCAATAGATTACTGCTTACTACGGAGTACTACTACTGCTACTGCTGCTACTGCTGCTACTACTTTCCGTACAGAGTTTTCCTACTAGTACGGAGCACTCCGTAGTCTGTATAGATATACATTGTAGTTACTATGGAGGACTACTACTAGTAGCAGTAGGTAGCCGGGCTTGAGCAACTTCTTTCACGTACTGCTACCATACCACGTAGCACGTAGCATCATATACTCCGTACAGTACCTAGATATGTAACCGAGCCTCGAAACGCATTCAAATGAATGCACAGACCATTCACCACTTTTCTTCTCTCTCTTTCTTTCTTTCTTTCTCTCTTCTCGCTTATCACCAGCCCTTTCGTGTAGCGGGCCTGGCTTATTCGAACGGGATAGGAGGGGGAGGCACGACCCGTCCTTCCGGAGCACAGTGTCTGAACAAGCTTGACTAGGCCGCTGTATCTGCGACCCAAAAAAAAAAAAGTTCCTTGCAGCGTTACATACATACATAGATAGGTTCGATGTACTCCGTACGGAGAAACATATAGGAAAGAACTAAATACAGTGTGCGCTTCTTCTTCTTCTTGCTCCCTTCCGGGAATATATGTGCTTATGCACGAGAAGGTGGCACTGGATTCTAGAACACCCCTTAGACGGAGTACCTACGTATAGCATCCGTAGTGCGGATTGACCTAAGACCTATTCAATTTGGTTGGCACGTATCATTTCACGGCAGGCTGCTGCATAGGTATGCTACGTGGGAATATATTGCTGGTGGGGGATAATAGGGGGGGACATGACCATTAGTTTCTGCACATAGCGTACGGAGTACTCCGTGCGAGTACACGATACGGCTCTCCACAGTTCGATAAAGCAACTCATAAATCTCAAACGTCAGGCACCTCAACATCTATGCCATGATAGTAATTTGTGAATGCGAAAAAGTGAAAAGGCGAAAAGGTGAAAATGATAATTCGTGGGCGTCGTGTGTATATATACCCAAAGTGGCTCATGTGCCACGGGTCAAGAAAAGAAAAAGTGTGCCACTTTGCCAAGTAGCCCTCGACAATAACTTCAATACCTGTCCATGGCCATTCCACCATTTCTATCCCATCCTTCGCGCCAAGGCCTCATGACTAATCTCGTTGCTTCCGTTCCAGTCCTCCAGTAAATCGACTCGGGTGGTGAGTCTATCCATGTAATTCCCTTCCATCCAACATAACAAACCATAAATGGGGGTAGTAAGCCACCTCCGCCAGCGCAAATGTCTGGCTAAACGCCAAGTTCATGACAAAGCGACGCTCATGCAAGATAATTAAGAACCAAGTTGTTCGTGACGCTTCATGTAAAACAAAAAATTCTGACCTACATGTCCGTGTGCGGCCACGTTAGATCAATCAAATGTCGTATAATCCGTTGAGATGTATCGAGACAATCTCCACGGTGAGAACGGTACCGTCAATCCTCGTTCCCTCATTAAGCCGTGAAATATAGTGTAGTAAAAGAAGAGAATAATATGCCCTCCGCCGAATGAGCGTGGTTAGAAGAAGCCACCTTCTGTGCCGACTACGCCGACGTTTCCTCTCCAGCTGCACCTCTTGTTCTGTTCGTAGTCGCCCCAGTCTCTACCCACGACCCCAAGGTTGGGGTCGCCGGGGTTGTTGTTGTTGTTGTTGTTGTTGTGCGTGGGTGGTCTTAGCGAAGCCCGAGGGACGCTCGCTCCTGGCGTGGCGGCCGAGTCGAGGTCGCTGCTCCACCGACTACTGGCGCTGCTGACATTGGTCTGGACAAGCAATAAGCTGCTGGTGCTGGAAAGCCTCTTGGTAAATTCGGTAAAACTCAACCTTTTAGAAGTTTGATCATAGTGCTCCGGGATGACAGCTGAGGCGCTTGGCCGACGCTTGGCCTCTTCCGCCACTCTTGCAACATCGAATCCGTATCCGTGCTGAGAGGGGACGATGTGCGTGCTTTGAGCACGGTGAGCAACATTGGGACGGGCCTTGCCGTTGGACGTATGCGGCCGCATCGGCGGTGGTGTTTGGGTGGGAACCGGGGTTACATTAGCATGAAAGCTCGTTGGGTTTCGCGAGATGGAGGGCCTTGGAGACCTTGTAGGTGACTTGAGGTCCGGGCGACTCGAGATGAACTGTAGAGCTCGCTGGGCCTTGAGCGAAATCAACGGTGGCGTTTCGCCGCCTTGATATGCTTCGTGAGCGAAGTCATTGTCATCAGCATCCGAGTCATCCATGTCCTGGGCATTGTCAGAGTCTGAGCTGTCATCGTCATCAAATGCACTGCGTGTCACTAATTGCTCCTCCAGGTGCTGTTGCTGTCGTTTGGCGGTTGCCTCGCGGGCTTTTCGGTTATTCTCGGCCTGGCGCATCAAAGCATCGAACCGAGCAAGTGAGCTCAACTTTTCCTCGCCCGGCACCTCGCTCTCTGAACCTGGAATGTATTTCAGCTGAAAGGCCCTGTCAAGAATCGACTCCGACATTGCCGTCGGCGAACCCATTTCCGGTATTGATGCATGTTGGATGTGGGAGCTGACACTATTTTCTCTTCCGCGAACCAAGGAGCTCATGGTTGAAGAACGGCGTGCAGTGGGGAAAGAGTCTATCAAGCCTTGAAAATCCGAAGTCGTATTCACTGGCGAGGGAAGGTCGGTGGGCAGAACTGTCGTATACTGCTGGCCCGGGATAGCGTATGCGGATGGCTGCATGGCGAAATTACTCGACGGAGAAGACACATCGCTGCGTTTAGACCTCAAGCTAGGGGTATCTGAGCTAATAGTTATCGGTCTTTCCTTGGCAGCCGTGGTTGCCGTGGTTGCCGTGGAATACGTCGTCGTGGAGCTCTTGTGGTGCAGAACTCGGTAGTTCAAGCTCCCACTTCCAGGACGAGGGAAGTAATCGGGCCCCTCTCTTACTCGTGGAGAAAATGATGTTGTACTGGGGGAGATTGGATTATCCTCGCCCCCGGTGGTTCCCTTCTTAGAGAGAATGTAACGAGCCCAGTCGTACAACTCATCGCTGTCCTCCTCGGAAGGTGTGCGAAACCAGATTGACTGCTCTGCGGTGTCTTTGTGGGAACTCATGAACCCTCCCGCTCTGCTCGACCGTCGTTTTCGCTCCTTATCCGTCAGAGTGATTACAAGGGTTGGCAAGACTGGAGCCCCTTTGCGGCGGGCTACCATTTGAATCTGGCAGTCGATGACCGAACTCAACGGCCATGACTGGGAAGGCTCTACATCCTCCTGCGGTAACAATCGTCAGTTTGTCATTCGTGAAGCTCAGAGTCTGCAGAAGTAACCAAACTCACTCGGTGTTTAAATATAGATATGTGAAGCTCGTCTGACAGGGCCAGTTTGTAGGGCTTGTTGGAAATACTGTTGGAGCGGCTGCTTTGCATCAAGTGAGAGTAGCCTGGGCTGTTCTGAGGGCACTCCTTTCCATTGGAGGCTGTTCCAAACGGTGTCGCCCGTCGCCCTACAACCACATAGCGAGCCTGTACGCAGGCAAGTCAGTATTAAGCGGGCAGCTCGTGTACATTAGGCGGAGGTCACTTACTTTCCATACAGCCCTTCCGAGAAGCTGACCTCGATCCGGCGGTACCATTAGAACACCATCCATCCCCTCCATGCTCGTTAAACTTGTCGTACTTTGCGCCATCTTGGCGAAAGAAATGCGGTCGTACTTGGAAGATCGATTTATACAGGACGCCGCATCGTTCGGTTGGGGAGCAAAATATGTGTCTTTTCCTCGCCGGGATTGCTCAATTGTTTTCCCCCTAAAGAAGACAATACTGCTCGAAAAATTGCCGTCGAGAGTACCCGGTATCGCTGGTTTCTTTGTTACGAGTGGTTTTCACCGGCAGCGGTTGGTTGTCTCGGCTGCTGCGGTCCTAGGCCCGAGATCCCCTTGCGATAGAAAGACGAAGATGGAAGGCGAATGAACAGCCCTGCGTTTCCACGCACAGTTGATAGGCGAAAAAAAACAAGACGGGTGTTGATCAGATGTGAGACACGGGCTAGCCGCAGAATGCAGTGAAAATCATATATCAAGGTTTTTGCCCGCAGAATGGATAGGGGCAAGAGAAGCAAAAGAAGGAAAAAAGAAAATCAAACAGAAAAAAAAAAGTGGACGATGATTGCTTGCTTCCTGGCTGGTACGGTGAAGAAGCCGTGTAACTAGTCAGTCGGAAATAGTTATTGGACGAAGCAAAAGGCTAAAAGACAGGGCAGGGTCGTGGGCACGGGTATGATGGGAGTTATTAGGTACTAAGACAGGGTGCGCGCAGTGTGGCAGTCTACGGTCTGCAGGTTTGCGGTCTGTATTCCGTAAGGTAGTCCAACGGGCCCTCCAATGGATGGAGAAAACCACTAACGAGTTGACGACATTGGCAGGCACACGGGCCTCAAGAATGCTTCTGAAGAGACAAGGGAGAAGAATGGAAGCGGACGAAGCCATCAAGTCGTGCCACTTGTTCGGCATTCCAGCAATCTAGCTCGTCGAAACACGACGCTAATGGTTTGATCAACTGGGGCGAACTGGCCGGGGTGACTAACTGTTCCTTGGGTTAGTGCTCTTTGGTTAGTGGGCTTGTGGGCTTGCTAGCTGTACCCACCAATGCCAGGGTACTACTAGGGTGCCTGTAGCCTCCACTGTCCAGCTACCCAGTACCGTACGGAGTACCCACACTGTACTAGTAGTACTCCGTACCTAGACGAGTCGACTCGACTACTCCGTACTCCGTACTGCCAGTGCCAGCTGTGCCTTTTCGCCAGCCGCCAACGACAACGCCCAGGCAACGCCTCCAGCTACTACTGCTACTACTAAGTAATGGGTACGGGCTGTTACGGAGCTGGGCATGGAGCGCTGAGCTGCCTGTACTCCGTAACCGGTACGTACTCCGTAACGTAGCCGGAGGCTGTGCCTGCCCGCAGAAGCACTAGAACCCTTCGCACCTGCACGCCTATACCCATCCAATCCATGGATGCACGATGCACGCCTTCCCACTATAGATGAAATTACAACACCCACCTGCCAAGTCAACCTTGATAAGCCTTGATGACCGTAAAGGGGAACAGAGGAAGGAACGCTCCTCAACAATGGATGCTTTCGGGTACTGAGTGTAGTGACCAGTACTCCGTACTCAGTACCGAGTACTCTTCGGGTACATGAACCAATCCTTGTGCCGAGCCATTCGTGGCGCTTTGTTACCATCAGCTTGAGCGATGCCTGACTTTTTGTCAGCATTTAAGTGCGTCGCCGTACTTACTACCACTACTAGCAGCAGGAGTACTCCGTAGTGGTAGTAGTAGCAGTAGTGACAAGTCGGTGTCTCCTTGGGATGCGGCTTCCCCCACAACCCGCTCTATATTGGGTAGACCGTGGGCATCCGTACAATTCTGAGGGAAGCCACCTTCACTTAGAGCGTGATTGCGTGGGTACTGCTACGTACTCTTCTACTACGTACTTACTCAAGTACTCACCACTAACGCACTCCTCGCAGGAGCATGCTTTTGCCGTGTACTCGGTACATACTCGGTACATCCCACCAAACCTTGTGAGAGGGAAAAACTCCACCCTCAGTCAGCTGCATGGACCTCGCTGGTCAATTCGACCTTTTCCTCGTCTCGTCACAGGCATCTAATTACTTGCAACTGAATGACATTAGGGACTCCCCCCTCCCAACAAAAAAAAACACTCCCATTATTACCATACATTTTGCACTTCCGGATGGTTGCCTACATACCGATCCTGCTACCAGGCTACGGAGTACGGAGTACAAGCTCCGAATAAGCAATGTTGGAAAGGTGTGCAAGGTAAACGCGTACCTGATACACCAACGCCCGTTCTTTTAGAGCTATGCACTATTATCGCGGAAGCCTCGGGCAACGATTCGACCGTTTCGACGTACTAAGGAGTTCGGTCTTCACGAGGACGCCGTGCGTCTACGGGCGGACATGCCGATAGTCATACTCTGTCTATACGGAGTACATGATCATTTTTCCTCTCTGTTTTCACAAGGCGAAAACTCGGTGAGTCGGTACTTTGGCATTCCAGAGCTTCGAAAATAAGATTCAAGCCCTGTCTACTACTAACTACTACATACACTCCGTACTACAAGTAACGCCGTACTACTACTATTGCTCAGTATGGTACCGAGTACGAGTATGTAGTACGTGTATCGTGTATGTGCCCCTCTTGTGTCCGTGCCTTTGCATGTGCCTGTTTGTGCCTTTGCCCAGACCTAACCTTGAGCATACTTCGTACATAGTATGTGCGGGCCACACTCACAGAGCGCTATTGCAGCTGAAACAGCCGAGCCGCCTCTACATGTCTGTGTCTATTCACTTTACATTGAATCACTTTCCGTTTGCGTCTGCTACTGCAAGCCACATTTTCTCGCCTGCAGGTAGCCTTTCGGAAGACAAAGTTGTTATTTTATCGCTAGGATGAAGGGTGTAGGGTCAAAGCAGAAAGTTGTAAAGCACCTCGCACATTTGTTCAACTTCTGTATTTTGTCTCAGTCCAAGGTACGGAGTACAGGGACGAGGAAACGTATCACTCCCCCTTATACGGAGTACTCTGTATCCTACATATAGGATAGTAGGAAAACATCCGCAATAATACTTCGTATCCTACTGGATAAAGGAACAGCTGGTGCGGATATTCCCTCGAACCTACTACCAATGGGGAACAAAAATCGACAAACCACATGGATGACACATAGTCCCGCTGATCCGACACTCTCTACGGAGTGACAGTGGCTTCACCATGTCCATGATTTACATCACAGGCATGCAATGCAATATGCAATGCAACAGAAGGAAGGAGAAAGCAAGCCGCAAAGCGCTAAGGGGGCAGGGCATCGTCCATGTGGCCGACCTGCATGAAGCTTTCGATACTAAAGCACACCTCATTCACTATTCATTGTCATTTTGTTAATCGAAGAAGAAAAGGCCTGCAAGCCCCCCCCCCCCCCTCCCCTCACATGCAGCATGGAGACAAGACATTCATGTCAGGGCTATCCTGGATCTGTTGTCCAAGCCGCCAAAACATTATCACCGCTAGTGGTGTCTGCTGAATCAGCCCTTGCGGATCCGGAGTACGGAGTACGTGGTACGGCGTAGCAGTGCTCTGCTTCATGATAGTCCGTCCGCGTTGGCAATATCTCTGTCATCACATTCACGCCAGGGATATTGGCGTTTGCCCTTTCTGTCTAATCCGTATGATACTCCGTGCTGGGTCCTGCCGGTACTGGGGTGTCAGATCTTAGATGGTTTGAGTGATTATCACTTGGTTACCGATATTACGGAACTGCTGACAAGCGAAAGGATGCAATGCAACAAGATGGGGATCATGTTCCCCGCCGAAACCCGACTCAGTGGTGACTATCGGAGGACCTTGATTATAATTGGACCTAAGCAGGAATACGATCGCCGGCTTTGCTCAATACCCCTGCATTGCTGAACGAGAAAAGACTTGAAGCCAACAAACTCCAAGCTGCTGGCAATCTAACAGTCACGCTGTCTGGCTGCACTCCGACGCTACGGGGAGGCACGGAGGGCTACTGCTGGTATGGATGGCAGTGCAGGTTGTGATTCAAAAACACCTCCGTTTTAAATTGGGATCGCAACATGACCTCGTTCAACAAGTCCAATTGCAAGAAAGACAGAACCAGTGGGAGATCGACAGGCACGCACTGCAAACCGAGGCTCCTACGCCGCATGTACACGGAGTACTCGCCAACTTAAAAGTCAAAGCGAAACAAGCATAATCAGAACCAGCAGCTCAAGGAGTACTCCGTACTGTTGCATGAAACGGCGTACATTGGTGTCACCACGAGTTACAGATAAGCACGCACCGGCGGTATTATACGGGGTGATAATTAGAACTGGATACTATGTACGGAGTATACAGCAGATGTCTGCCCAGTTCGGAGCACATTCGCTATTCATAGTACTCCGTACATACTATGTATACCCCGGACACTCGGGCCAACATACTCGCTCCGGGAAACCACTAAACTCATCATTTGGCATTTACACCAACGTCAACACTATTACGGAGTACGGGCTACGGAGTACTCCGTACGGATTTCTCCATAATGGGATGTCAGATCTCAGAGAAGGGTCGTACAAAGCAAAGACGACGACAACAACTCCACACTCCACTCACCAATACTCAATTGAGCTTGGAACCCAAGCTCTCACTGGTGGTAGATGCCGTATCCTTGGGTATTTCATCATTTGTCACTATTGGTCAAAGACTCGTGTCTATGGCGAGCAATCCTATCTGCCCAGTCTTGAAGCCTTTTTTGTTTGTCTGGGGGTTTGAGGCATTGTCTGCTGCGGGTAACTGTACTCCGTAAAGTCTGGCCGCCATCATCATTGGCAACGACCCGGCTCTCGCTCTCCCAGGATGGGGAAATGACCAAGTTTCCTATTCGACACTCGTGCAGGAACCCCGCCCAACCGCGCCACTCCCCAACGCATGGAAACATTCTCGTGACTTGGATGGATGGATACCATACAATACTCTGTACGGAGTGCTATACTAGACCTTTGGAAATGCCCCGGAATCTGACAACAAACCATGCCATGTCACACACACACACACACACACACACACACGCTCGCATTCATGTGCTAGTACTTCACAAGTGTGCAACGGTCCCAGACCCCGCGCCATAATATCGCCAGGGGCCCTACGCTAGCTTCGCTTCTTTACTGAGCGCGAGCCTTGATTGCTACTTTGTGCTAGTGGTCACTGGTCACTGGTCTAGTACCACTCCTCTGTACTCCGTAACCCGTACTCCGTAGGCACACAACTAATAATACCCCCAGCCTAACCCGGCCGAGAGAAGGAATTGTATCAACCTAACACGGAAGTTTCATGTTTTGTGCTGACATTGTTGACCTTGGTGACAGAAAATCTATTGTGTCCTTCGTATTGTTGCCTTCCATTACCCCGTACGGAGCACAGCGCCCAGCATCCTGGGTTGTCAGAACACGGCCTAAGCTTTACCGTGATCCCAAGCCATACCTCATCAAAATAGTTCCCTAACCCATCGCAGTGCTGGCTTCAAACAGGAAATTCGATCCGTTCTCCACACGATTGATGACGAGAGGCTTCCCATCGTCAGCCGCTCCAGAGGCCAACAAGGGAACTACGTACTCCCTACACCATATGTGCCAAACCTCTCGGGCACCAAAGAAGACGGCGACTACATAGTATGAAGAGGGCCATGTCTCTGAATTCATCTCCGCGCCTCGGCCCTCTGATGCGGTCCGTCCCACTAATCACCAGACCTCTGTTTAGACTCTTGGCAGCCTTTCTCTTGCTCGCCCACGTTTCTAGGTCGCCTAGTTATCCAGCTCTGGCAGCGTGCAATGTCGATGCGATGTACGAACCGCGTGGCATCAGTCGCCATAACCGAGTCAAAGAATCCTCCTCCTTCTCTTTCTGCCCAATCGCACCATTTAGGGCCAAGCTGGGACACGGAAAGATGGCAATGTCTGCGAATTACTAATCAGTATTCCGTATCATCCTGATACCAATTCACAGCTGCTGCTGCTACCCCTGAGTCTTCTGATCCGTAACGGAGTACGGGGTAGGGAGTACAGATGTCTGAATACGGCTTGATGTTGCACATCTTGTCTCAAGTAAAGTGTTGTTGCTCCGTATATTTGCTGTGCATCAGTGGGTGGTGGCACCAGGAAGACGCTCGTCAATGACTCCCCTTCCCTGTTCATACTACTACTACTACTACTCCGTGTGTATTGTACGGAGTACCCTCTTCTCATCCCCAAAGGCCCGCAACCAATGACCCCTCATCCCTGTCCGCCTGCTGCACGCCACCAGCGCAGCAAAAGCACAGATGGGAAATCCATCCCTGAGAAAAAGCCCGCCACCCTCTGTTCGGAGGTTTTTGATGCGAGAAACTTTGAGCAAGAGTGGGAGGGTGTGTCACGTATGTATGTGTGCATGTACGGGATACGGAGTGCCCTCATGACAGCAGCTCGAATCCTTCGCGGGCAAAGTGCCAGTGAGGTTTTGGGGCAGGCTGTTTGTTACCGGGGCAGGAAAAATGTTTGTTTCGTACGCAGTACGGAGTACGGATTGCCAACGTCAGGGACAGGAACAACCACCCCCGCCAAATACTCCAACCAGGGTGAACCTGGGTATGGTATGGTACGGAGTACTCTGTACTTGCATCGTGCTACTGGACTGGACTGGACTGGAGTGGGTGGTGGTGGTGGTGGTGGCAGGTATGTATGTACGTACGGAGTAATACGCGTTGAGACACTGCTATGTGACTTAACCCACGGTTAGGTTAGCATATTTGGCCAACCTTAGCTCCATGCAGGTACGACTCGCAAGGAACTCTCAACGAATCGCCGTGCCTCGGAGCGCCAACTCCTTGCACATACAGGCCACTCAACTTTGAGATGGGGGGAGGGGGTAGGAGGAAGAGCCAGACCAGTCTTTGGGGAGGCTTATTGCGTACTGTGCTTGTCACGCTATCCGAGAGTATTGATTCTCGACTCCGGCACGTTTCTATTTATTACTGGGTCATAGTTTTTTGGGCAAAATACACGAGAATCGGTCTGGAGGATGCAAGTATCCGATCGGAAGATACAGAGAGGGAAGGGGGGGGGGGATAGACAGATAGAGAGATGGAGAGAGAGAGAGACTTCCCAATTTCAATTCCAAGGAGTTTTATTCCGTTATGAGTGGGCGGGCGGGTGGTGATACCGAGGTTTCTTTCGATCCTGAAAGGACCCTCCCCCACGCCCCCCCCCTCTTGGAAACCCTTTCTCCTCATTTTCCCTTCTTTTTTTTTTATGATCCTTCTTTTCCATGGCGGCCGGCTCGCCCTCCTCCGTACGGAGTACATACCCTGCATATACGTCAGACTCTAAACTACTTCGTAGTAGGTACCTCTACTACGGGGTATACTACTACGGAGTATTACTGCTTATATTACTACTATGACTACTATGACCATTACTACGATGAGAAGGGCGGTCTGATATAGGCGGGTTTGGCTTTGATTTCATTTGTTTGGTTTTTTTATTTTCCTAGGCTAAATCACCCTCCCCCCCCCCCCCCCAAAAATTCATTGGGATAAGAAAACAGGAAAGGGGAAGTGATATGACCTGTCGGTGGAGTAGGGCAAAGAAAAAAAAGCAACAAACCCCCCCCCCCCCCCCCGAAGAACAAGAAAGTAAAGAGTGAGTAAAAGCAATGGGTTTCTCAAATGGCCCGGGAGAGAGAAGGAGGATGTATAAAGGCAACATACTCAAGGAGGTAAGTAAGAAGGGGGATTTTGCTTTGTAGGACCCGAAAGTCATCAGCAAGCTTCACTAGTATTCCGGGAAAGAAAAGAAAAAACAAAAAAGAAAATTCGACACGAACGACAGCGTATTCCATAAAACACACAGTCTACGATTGCGTGCACGTAAACCCCGGCATATAACTGATACAAGGTGTGTATATACATACATACGCCTACAAAAAGGGGGTTCTGTCTGTCCTCACGGAACAAACATGTAATTAATCATCACCACCCACCATCAAAACCTCCTCCTCCTCCGTAAAACTTACGACAGGCTTTGCCAGCGACCAGCTTTCTGAACAAACTCCCACACGCAACGAGACTCATGACAAATAAGTCCAGTGACTTGATGGCGAACCCCATCCGAATCCGCGGAAGAAAGAAAAACATAGAGACAAAAAAGAAATGTGCCCCTGATCCCTTGCCTTTACCCATGTCACATATACAGACCGCGATTCCCCGGTCCGAGCAAGAAACAGTACTTCCCATCATCGTTCGCGTATAACCGGGCACGCTGTAGTTCCATTGTCGCTGATCTCCGAGAGGAAACAAAAAATGCATGAACGCCATGAAGATGCGAAGAGTTGTAATATTACTTAATGGCGCGGCGTGCCTGTAAAGGCCGACGGCTGGAACCTCGCTGGAGCGTGTAGTACTCTCTCGCAGTGATCGAGTGTAACATGGCTGTAGATAACTTTATGCTTGGAATTTCGGCAGTCCTTCCCTGCTCAAGGCCCTCGTTTTGCTGGCCCATCTAGTTTGCATGTCAGTACCACGCCTCTCTCTCTCTCGGGCTCTTCAACGTCATAAACTTACATCTTGATCTTTCCATCGTCCCCGCATGATGCGAGAATCGTCGGATCAGTTGGACACCATGAGATGGAGTTACACCTTGCATCATGCGCTCCTAATCTCTCAACAGCGGCGCCTATAGTCTTGTGCCATATCAACACATTACCATCCTCGCTACCGCTGACCACAAAGCTTTCGTTGGCACCGCCGAAAGCACTTCGGATGATAAAGTCGCCTCCGGTGTGCCCTAGGAACTTCTGCACACACTCTCTGGTAACCAAATCGAACAGCTGAGCCTCCCCATCCCTCTTGTTGACGAGCAGGTACTTTGAATCCGAGCTGATGCAGACGCTAGTCGGTCGAACCCTAAATTTCATATCCCAGAGAAGGTCGCGGGTCTCGGCATTATAAACGTAAATCTTGCTGTAGTCATCCAATGCCACCAACCATTTGCCATCGGAAGATCCGCAGATATCCTCTACTCTGTGCTCCTTGTTCCAATCCGAGTATCCTCGGCCGTCAACGTACACGGTGACGAGACTGCGAAGAAGATCCAGGGAGCCAACGATGAAAGAGCGGCTATCCGCAGCCCACACGCAAGCACCGACTGGTTCTTTGAACTTCTCGAACGATGTCAAAAGATTTCCGGACTGCAACATATTGGGTCAGTTCCCCCTCATACACGAAGACGATGGCGTACTTACATCTGCAGAATATACACGGACGAAACAGTCTTGCGAGCATGTGACAATTTTTGTATCGTCTGGGCTCCATGCCAAGTTACCAACCCCGCCTGAATGACCGTCAAGCCACCGGTAGAATGAAAAATCTTCATTCCAAATTGCAGCTTTGCCGTGGCTTCCGCAAGCAGCAAGGCGTCTACTGCGGTTCGCGAACTGAACTTGCCAAACCTCACCGGGAATGTCCAGCTCGTGAACTACTTGGGTGGGGAAACGGTGTCGAGGGCATGAATGATCAGAGTAGAGCGAAGGTGAATTTGCTTCCGAGTGATACAGACAGGTCGCTATCTGCGCTGTTTTGACGTGGTCTAGAAGTGTTGAAAGGCGATGCTCCGGAAGCATTACCGAAGGTGAGATGCATCCTATATGGGTTAGTATACAATTCGTCGCAGGTACCGGCCATTATTCTTCCTTTACTTACTTGATAGATCCGTCAACAGTTCGCGGCGAGAGGTTGATGGAACCCAGCTGGCCTTGGACCGAAATTGTCCAGGCGACGCACACATTAAAAGACTCGAGAGGAACGTCAGGGTTGCTGCATCCTTTGCCAGAGGCGTAAGCTCGTTTCTCAGAATACTCATAGCAGCTGTGATTTCCCCAGTATCCAACACTTCCAGATATTTCTGCCTACGGAGAGAGAACTGCATGTCACGCAAGTTAGCCTTGGCCGCAAGGACCAGGCCTTTTGCGACACCACCTTCGTCTTCCGATTGGGTAGCGCGGAGTAGCAATGCCTCGGCCTCATCCCAACGGCCCTCGAGAATGGCTGAACGGAAACGAGTCACAGCATCGCTTTCCAATACATAGCCACTATCATTCCTCACACTCTCGGCAGCGTCTTGGTAACCCATGTCCGACAGAGCCTGCATCAATATTCTGGTGACTTCCTCTCGGTCGTGGCCGAAATATGTCAAGGGGACCGAAGTGCCATTTTCCCTGAGGCCGTTGGACGAGCCGTTGAGTCGGGATGCTGCCTTGAGGGTGCCATTAGCAGCACCAGAGGACATCGCCCGAGAGCGGGCATTTCGGTCGAGAGCAGCGAGAGAGTCACCGTTGGAGGCGATACCAGCATCATCGCCGCCACTCATGGCGGCCTGAACTTTTCGCTGGCGCTTGGCTGGACGGTCTATATCGTCCGTGTGCTCGTCGGGCGTCTGGGCTCGCGCTCGCCTCCGAGCGCCTCGCTGGGCACGAGCTGTCGCAGGCGGAGATCCTATGTTCGCTGTCGAAGCCGCCGTGGGTGGCGTGGCGAGCCGAGTGCCTGTATGGCCCGGGGAAGGAGGTGGGGAGGTATCAGTGCCAAATGGAATGGTTGGCTGCGTCGTAGATTCTTCGTCGGCGGTGTCTCGAGCCAGGGCGGGCGAGATCGAGGTTCGGTCCAGGTCGTCCGTCCGATCCGCGGCTGAGAGACCCGCGGTGGAATCAGTTGAGGGCTATGGGTAGTTTGACCGCGGGCCAAACGACGGTGGCATCCAGATACTACGGGGGGAAAGGAAGGGCTCTGGGCGTGGTGGAATGATCGCGTAAGGAGTGGAAGCTGCAGTCGGACGTTTGGTCCAGGTTTGGCTTCAGGCGATGGCAGGCAGTAACGCTTGGTGAAGCAGACAGACGAACAGACGAACAGACGAACAGACGCAGGTAGGCTGGAGGGTTGTCCACAATCGAGAGCGACGTCAGTTGCGGGCGAGGCAGATTGATGTACAGTTTCTTATGTCGGTAGCGATACGGGAAGTGGGTAAGAGACCCTGACAGGAACAGCGGTAATGGCAGATGTATATTGTGTTGAGTTGAAGATTAAACTTAAAATGAGAGGGTTGAGTTGAAGAGTTGCAGTTGATTTGGGCGCCAGGCTATTACTACTACTACTGCTACTACTACTGCTACTACTACGGAGTACTGCTACCTCTGTAGTGGTGCTACTCTACGACTACCATACCTCCCAACCTACCTGCAGTACCTGAGTACCTACCTACCTAGGTAGTAGGCACTGCTGCCGCAACTCGCTTACGCCGTACCATACGGAGTGTGCCCTACCTCGAGGTACCATGGTCTTCTCCAGCTATTTGAAAGTCCCTGTGCCAACAAATTGCCAAAGTGCAGCTGTTGCCGTCATTTCTGGCAGTAGGAAATGTAGCCTGCGACCTGCAGTCCGAGGCCCGACAAGCCTTGATAGGCTAGTAGTTGTGGTGCTGTGGGGGATGGGGCGCGTCTGCAGTGGACGGGCTGGTGTCCATGACGGATAGCGCGCCTGCAGTGAGACTCTTGGAGTGTCATGCTACCAACAACTGCTACTGTGTGTACCATTTACGATAGGCAGCCCGTAGTAGGGTATTCTGCACGTACTACGGAGTACGTACTGCTAGCGGTACCCTATGCGATGGATGTTGTGTTTTTCATAATCCATGTTTCGATGAATATTCGAGATACTATTCAACCTTGAAACAGCGAATGGATACTCATACCACACACCAGGGAAGACACAAGTTGATGTACTCCGTATTCCGTATACCTACATCCATGCATTCCTTCAAAGTGTAATTAACTAGATCGGCTAAATAGGTCAAACGTTATGTGGACAAGATGGGGCCATCTACCTGCCAGCTGCCATTCATAACCGCGTACAAGTCCTCCACAGTGCTACCAGAACTTACTTTGTGACTGACCTAGGATTAAACTTTGATTATTTTGCACGCGCTTGGTTTCGACAGAGTCGGTGTCGTGTCAGATCGACCCTGGTGGCCCTTTTCTCTCTGCTCAATGTGACACATATCTTGCATCCATATAAGTCTTGAGTAGTGTGCCGTTGTACGCATCTGTATGCCGCTAACATTGCTGTTGCAATAGTAGTAGTAGTAGTAGTAGTATATACATACACGTTTCTTTACAGCCCCGATCCCTTACCGTAATACGCAGTGAAATACTCAGTGAAATACGTAGTAAAGAATTAGGATTAGCGTTACGGATTGCATGTGATCCAGTTTGAGCGGCTAGACCTGGCAAATACTCGTCGCCCCGCGGCGGGACAGCTTAGAGAACCCCACTGACGGCAGCAACACGCATCGGACACTGCCCACGAGACTCCCATACTGGCGGGGGAAGGTTCTGGGACAAATTGAAAGGTACGGCGCGATCCATGGATGCGACCCGGAGGAAAGCCAAAGGAAAACCCACTGCAAACTGTACGGAATACCCCTTGGTACCTAGATCTTGATCTTCACTGTCCGTCTGCCGTGCATCTGGCACGGAATCAGGTACATAATCTTGGTACATAGTAGTAGCCTCTCATTCCGTCTCGCTAGCTGGGGTACTGTTCCCCCTAACGTGCCTTTTCACACTACAAAGATGGATATTTGTTTGCTGGAGAAACGCAGTACCGCGACTCGTTTCGGACCCATGGAATTGTTGTCGTAAGAGCCTAACGTTGAATTTTCAGGCTGCATTTATCGGCCGTGGGTCTTACGCAGGTCCCGGAAGCTATTATTTATGCAGGCAGGGCCTTTCTGGAGTTGATGTGCTCCCTGGGAAAGGCGGCTTGCTGCTGCGCCACATGGCCGTCTGCGGCTGGTGCTGCGCTGGACACTCTCGTTACCTGAGGTGCAGCACCTAAGTGTGTCCTACTTATGGTAGGCTACTTAGTATCCATACCATACGGAGTACTGCTGTAGGGGAGGACCCACACCGGGCAGCGGCGTAGCCTGGGGCCCTGCTGGTGGAAGGTTGTCCAGCCAAGTCAGGCACCTGGCAATGCCTGGCTCGTGATGAACTTCTTTGCGAAGCCCCCGAAATTCCCAACACCATCAGAATCAGAACTCGTCATCCTCCATTCTCCTCAACCGTACTTCTTAGAAGTTTATTACGACCGCTCGACCCGGACCGAACCGAAACGGTGTTGCAGTTTATACTTAACAAGAACTTCATAGCCTTCCCCCCCTCCCCTTATCAACTACGAAACTAGGGTAGCGCAACCGTCTTCTCTCGTTCCGGTTCAAAGGCGGAACCTCGAGGCGACACGCAACAAACTTCCGCGAGAACCCCTCGTCAACCAGTACAAAACGAAAACAGCGACAAGACCCATACAGATTCATCATGAGCAGCTCACTTTCTAGTGGCGGTATCTCTGATCCTGCCCTTATCACGTCAGTACCAGCAGCCCCTCCATGCCTCCCGTGGTTCCCACCGCTTCCCCTGGGATGGCCCTTTCTGCAAAGTAGCGAGGATGAACATGTGCTGACATGAAACCACTTTAGACTCGTCAACAAGCTCCAGGATGTGTTCGCCACGGTCGGTGTCAACAACCCCATCGATCTTCCCCAGATTGCCGTAGTTGGTAGCCAGTCGAGTGGTAAGAGTTCAGTATTGGAGAACATCGTTGGGCGAGACTTGTAAGATGAATATTGCCCCAATGGACGGATCTGTTCGAGAATGACTATACTGATGCATAAACCTGCAGCTTGCCTCGTGGCTCGGGTATCGTCACTCGCCGACCCCTCGTCCTCCAGCTCATTCACCGCCCCGCCCAGACGAACGGCGCTACGGAAGAAGTCTCAACAGATAACGACAAGGCTGCCAACGCCGACGAATGGGGAGAGTTCCTGCATCTGCCCGGGCAAAAGATTCATGACTTCCACAAGATTCGTGATGAGATTTCTCGGGAGACGGAGGCCAAGGTTGGCCGCAACCAGGGCATTTCTGCTGCCCCTATCAACCTTCGCATCTACTCTCCCAATGTCCTTACACTGACTTTGGTCGATTTGCCTGGTCTCACCAAGGTCCCTGTTGGTGACCAGCCCCGCGATATCGAGCGACAGATCCGAGAGATGGTACTCAAGTACATTGGAAAGTCCAACGCCATCATTTTGGCCGTCACTGCCGCCAACATCGATCTGGCCAATTCCGATGGCCTCAAGTTGGCGCGGGAGGTCGACCCTGAAGGTCAACGGACGATTGGTGTATTGACAAAGGTCGACCTGATGGACGAGGGAACCGATGTTATCGATATCTTGTCCAACCGCGTAATTCCTCTCCGCCTGGGCTATGTCCCTGTGGTCAATCGTGGCCAGCGCGATATTGATAACAAAAAGGCGATTAATGCTGCCCTCGAAGCAGAGAAGAACTTCTTCGAGAACCACAAAGCCTACAGAAATAAGAGCACGTACTGCGGCACCCCCTACCTGGCCAGGAAGCTGAACCTTATCCTCATGATGCACATCAAGCAGACTCTGCCGGATATCAAGGCTCGCATCTCCAGCTCGCTACAAAAATACACGTCTGAGCTCGAAACATTGGGCCCGTCTATGCTAGGCAACAGCGCCAATATTGTCCTAAACATCATTACCGAATTCACAAACGAGTGGAGGACAGTCCTGGACGGTAATAACACTGAGCTTTCAAGCACAGAACTGTCTGGCGGTGCCCGTATCAGTTTTGTTTTCCACGAGCTGTACTCTGGCGGTATCAAGGCTCTTGATCCCTTCGACGTTGTCAAGGACGTTGATATCCGCACCATCCTCTACAACTCGTCCGGTTCTTCGCCCGCTCTGTTTGTCGGTACTACTGCTTTCGAACTGATCGTCAAGCAACAAATCAAGCGTATGGAAGATCCCAGTCTCAAGTGCGTGTCGCTGGTCTACGACGAGCTGGTGCGCATTCTGTCAACACTGCTGGGCAAGCAACTGTACCGCCGATACCCGTCGCTGAAGGAGAAGATGCACAACGTGGTCATCGCCTTCTTCAAGCAGACAATGGAGCCCACCAATAAATTGGTGCGGGATCTTGTAAATATGGAGGCCTGCTATGTCAACACTGGGCATCCCGATTTCCTCAACGGCCACCGCGCCATGGCCATTGTCAACGAGCGTTACAACCCCTCAAAGCCTGTCCAGGTTGATCCCAAGACTGGCAAGCCCCTGCCCGCATCTACGCCCGCACGCACAGCTAGCCCCACCGTGCCTGAGGATGGGAACTCTAACGGGGGCTTCTTCGGAAGCTTCTTCGCGGCCAAGAACAAGAAGAAGGCTGCTGCCATGGAGGCGCCACCACCGACGCTCAAGGCATCCGGTACCCTTTCGGAGCGCGAAAACATTGAGGTCGAAGTCATTAGTAAGTTAAACATGTGCATGACTATTGTTGACATGAGCTAACGGCGTGGCAGAGCTGCTTATCTCGTCGTATTATAACATTGTCAAGCGCACCATGATCGACATGGTTCCCAAGGCCATTATGCTCAACCTCGTTCAGTACGTATTTTCACCGTACCCAGTTACGACGCACTATTAACGCTGCTTTAGGTTCACCAAGGATGAGATGCAAAAGGAGCTTTTGGAGAACATGTACCGCACAGATCAGCTCGACGAGCTCCTGAAGGAGAGCGACTTTACTATCCGCAGGAGAAAAGAGTGCCAGCAAATGGTGGAGTCGCTGGGTAAGGCCAGCGAGATTGTCAGCCAGGTGCAGTAGAGAAGACGACCAACCGCTGGTTGCAAAAGTAAAGAATGCGTTTCCTCTTTTTACGCCGCCCCTCCCAGTCGGCTACGCGTGTCTTTGCTGGGAGTTATTCATATCTTGATGAGGAGTTTTGCAGATCGGGACGTCTCACAAATTTTTTTCGATACCAAATGGTGTATAACGGGTTAGAGGCGATGGCCGCGTAAAATATATATTTTGGCGAGGAAGACGGTTGGGAGGGGGGTTCGCATGGGGCATACTTTCTTTTAATGTCGAACGCGTATGGACCTCGGGAGAGAGCAGACGAGATGTGGTGGTGGTGGTAGTGGTGGTAGTAGGAGCAGTAGTAGCAGTAGCAGTAGACTAGTCAAAGAAACCTTTTGCTCAACGTTGGTAATGATGCGTCTGGGTAAGAGTATCTACGCGTGATATTCACGTGGTGCGCTGCATAATTCACTGCAGCCAGTACAGCTACAACAACCGGTGCGGAGTACAGCTATCAGAGTTTGGACGTCTTCTCGTTGAGGGCCAGGCCGCCGCCGCCCTCGACGACGTAGTCCTTACCCTTCTGCCAGCCGAGCCAGTCGGCGAGGACCGCCTCGCCGCCGTGGCCGGGCCTGAGCAGCGTGGGGCGGTACCCGCCTCCCTCGACGCCCTCGCCCTGGCCGCGGACGGCGGCGTCGGCCGGGTCGACGCCCCGGGCCTGGGCGAGCATGGGGGTTTCGCTCAGGGCCACGGGCGGTCTCTGGTCGCCCTCTCTCGTCTTCTCTCCTGGTCCTCCCGATCCTCCCGGTCCTCCCGACGGCGATGACTTTTCCAGCTCGGAGTACGAAAGGACGGGCACGCAGCACGCGTCCGTGCCGTCGAAGACAGCCTCCCACTCGGCCCTCGTCTTTCCCCTAAACGTCTCCTCCAGCAGGCCGCGCAGCTCGGCCCAGCGCCGCGGGTCGTCGCGCTTCTTCTCCCACCCCAGGCCGCCGAGGCCCAGGCCGGCCAGGAGCCGGGCGAAGAAGCGCGGCTCGAGGGCGCCGACGGCGACGTGCAGGCCGTCCTTGGTCTCGTAGGTGTCGTAGAAGGGCGCGCCGCCGTCCAAAAGATTGCGGCCGCGACCGCCGCCGGCCGTGGTGGTCAGGGGCGTGTGTAGGGCCATGCGGGGGAACGTGGCGAGGTAGCTCGCGCCGTCGACCATGTTGGCCTCGACGACCTGCCCCTTCCCCCCGGCGCCGTTACCGCGAGCCAGCAGGGCCAGCAGTATACCCTGAAACAGCGAAGCCCCGCCGCCCGCAAAGTCGCCCAGGATATTCCACGGCGCGTGGGGCCGCTGGCCCTCGCGGCCCAGGAGGTCCAGCGCCCCCGACACGGCGAGGTAGTTGATGTCGTGCCCCGCCATGTCCCTGTACCTCCCGTCTCGCCTGAACCCCGTCATGCGGGCGTACACCAGGCCCCGGTTCAGCGGGAGCAGGTCCCCCGGCCCGAGCCCGAGACGCTCGAGGACGCCGGGGCGGAAGGGGTCGATGAGGACGTCGGCCTGCGAGGCGAGGCGGCGCACCAGGGCTACGCCGCGGGGGGATTTCAGGTCCACGGTTATGCTGGACTTGTGGCGCGCTAGCATGTCGTCTGTCGGAGGCGGCTCGCTGCTGCTGCTGCTGCTGCTCCCACTACCTTTAGTTGAGGGCGAGGCGGCGCGGTCGATGCGAAGGACCGAGGCGCCCGAGTCTGCCAGGAGCATACCCGCAAAGGGGCCTTTTGCCATTCAAACAACAAAGAGTCAGCTTCTTTTTTTTCTTCTACCTTGAGACACCGGGGAAATAAATAAGAGGATGAACACGCAGAAATCTAAAACTCACCTGGCGCCAGGCCGGCAAACTCAATCACCTTGATCCCCTTGAGCGGAGGAGCGCCGACCATGATTGTGGATTGGCCCCCCCCTTTTCTTCAACGTTTTCGAGATTTCAACACCTATCAGGGGTTTTTTTTTCTTCTTCTTTCAGGTCGTTTAAATCAGTTGGAATTGATGTATGGGAGAGTTTATATATATATAGGGGAGAGCAGAAATCTGTTTGAAGCATTCGTGAATTGAAAAAAAAAAATTGAAAAAAAGTGAAAAAGAGTTGGGGATAAATAAGAGAGAAGGAGAACCTGGAGGGGATAACCAAGGTACTCCGCAAGTATACACGCGGTAAAGGAGCAATACCGTCGTGTTAGCAAACGGCAGTAGATTTCCGGTCCTCTCTACTCCGTACATAGTATGGGGGGTAGCGCACTCTGTCGGTACCAGTAAAAAAAAGCCGAGGCATTCTGCGTTGGGCAACGACCGCCAAAAAAGTGCGGGGAAGGAGTTCAGACCCGTCCAGGCGGGTACGGGGGCAAGGGTCTTTGGGTTTGGGTTTGGTTAAAAACTGAGGGGGAGCTTCGACATGCCGATTTTTATTAAGCGTTGGGGCAAGCAGCCTGGACGTGACCGGGCTGCTGGCACTTGTAGCAGAAGGTATTCTCGCCGCCGGCGGACTCCACCTTGGGGCAGTCGCGGGAGTGGTGGCCTGGCTCGCCGCAGTTGTAGCAGGTCTTGCGACTACCACCGTTGAAGCCCCGGCCGCTGTGCTGGGACTTGGGGCAGTCGCAGGCAAGGTAACCCATCTTATCACACCTGTAGCACTCGGAAGACCGAGCACCAGCGTTGGCGCCATCGCCGCCACCACCCACGGGACAATCACGAGAGACATGGCCAGCCTGGTCGCACCTATGACAAAAATCGTTGTTCTGATGAGTCCCGGAGCAATCGCGGCTAATATGGTCCTCTCCTAAAATCGTGCATGTTAGGTCAGAGTCTACCATACGCAGTGACAAAGAAGGGGTTCACCAACCACCACACACTTCGCACTTCGAAGGTGCCCTGGAAGGGCAATAACGGGCCTGGTGGCCGGTTTGGCCGCAAGTGTAGCAAGTGATAGGGGCTGGGGTGTTGTTGGACTCCATGTTGCCGGTAGATAGGTAATTCGTAAAACCTGGAACTTGTTCCTCGGATATGATCATATGACTTGTAACTAATTAGAAGCGGTTGGAGCCAAGAGAACCGGGAGCAGAAAACCGAGAATTACACAAGCGCCACGCAGAACTCCTGGAGCTGAGCGTAGCTAGCCGTCAGGATAGCTTGGTCACGTGCATGCGGGCACACGATCCGTAGTTCCATGGCTACTATGAATGCCTCATCGGGCCTCCTACATATGGTAGTAGCTTAATAGAAAATACAAGGTCTTTTGTCATCACACTTCGTATGCTTGGTTGAGCATGCCGCACAACACATGTGATGTAGCGGATTGCGGGGCAAGGGTCCCAAAAGCTTGGGGAAGCCGGTTTACCCTATTGGCTCAACCTCAAACAACAACATGCAGTACTCCGTATGTGCTCTTGTATGTAAAGATATATGTACTTCATAATTCAGGTCATGAGGCAAAAACTATATACGTCGCGTGCTTCTATGGGAATAATAGCTGCTACCCGTAAACCAAAAAAAGAAGAAGAAGAAGAAGAAGAAAAGAAGAACCAATGTGCAACCCATGTCCTTTCCAACGCTCCAACTCCAATCTGAACCCGATCCGTAGACAACGGGAGAAGTCAAGGGAAAATGAAAGAAAAAAAAAAGGGAAAAAGGCTTTTTAGTTTAGCCAAAGTAGAGAGACTCCTTCTCTACAGCCTGGACCACCAGTCGCCCTGGTCGTGCATGGCCTGGGCAACCTTGACAAAGCCCGCAATGTTGCTGCCGGCCACGAGGCTGGGCATCTCGCCCTCCTTGCTCTCGACGTAGTCCTTAGCCGTCTGCAGGGCCGTCTCGAAGCAGTCCTTCATGATGGCCTTGAGCTTCTCGTCGACCTCTTCCGAAGTCCAGCTCAGACGCTGCGAGTCAATGTTAGTAGCTGAAAGACTATACCTGCCGGGGAGTTGGCTTACCTGGCTGTTCTGGGCCATCTCGAGACCCGAAACGGCGACTCCACCACAGTTGGAGGCCTTGCCAGGGGCGTACCAGACGGCCTGGCCGCCCTTGACCTTCCTCTCGCCCTCAAAGATGTCGATGGCCTCCTGAGTGCAGCCCATGTTGCTGCCCTCGGCCACGACGAGAACGCCGTTGCGCACAAGCGCCTCGGCCTCCTCCTTGCTGACCTCGTTCTGCGTGGCACTGGGGAGGGCGATGTCCACCTTGCCGACGTGGACCCAGGGCCTGGCGCCCTCGATGTACCGGAAGGCGCCGGCGCCGGTGCTGAAGTCGGTGAGGGCCCTACGCTGCACCTTGAGCTCGGCAATGTCGTTGATCTGGGCCGGGGTGAAGCCGGAAGAGGCGTCGTTGGCGATGAGGCTGCCCCTCGAATCGGAGAGGGAGACGACGGTACCACCCAGCTCAATCACCTTGAGGGCCGCGTACTGGGCCACGTTACCCGAGCCAGACAGAGCGACGCGCTTGCCGGCAAAGGAGCCGCGGCCGGCGTGCTTGAGCATGTGCTCAACGTAGTAGACGAGACCGTAGCCGGTAGCCTCGGGGCGGATCAAGCTGCCGCCCCAGGTGAGGCCCTTGCCGGTGAGGACGCCCTCGAAGCGGTTGCGCGCCTGGCGGTAGGCACCGAACATGAAGCCGATCTCGCGGCCCGAGACACCGATATCGCCGGCGGGTACGTCCGTGTCGGCCCCGATGTGCTTGCTGAGTTCACGCATGAAGGCCTGGCAGAAGCGGCGAATCTCGCCGTCCGACTTGCCCTTGGGGTCAAAGTCAGCGCCACCCTTGCCGCCGCCCATGTTTACTAGACAAGAGAGTTAGCTACAAATACACTTTTTTTTTTGGGGGGGGGGGGGGGGGGGTGGCTTCTTTCCTCCCGCCTTCCGCCTCCGTCCTCCTTTTCACACTTTTCGTTGAGGTAGAGGGAGGATGAGGAGGAACGCTTTACTGCAACTTACATCCTGTGAGGGCATTCTTGAAAACCTGCTCGAAGCCGAGGAACTTGAGGATAGACAGGTTCACCGAGGGGTGGAAGCGCAGACCACCCTTGTAAGGGCCCAGAGCCGAGTTGAACTGCACACGGTAGCCGCGGTTGACCTGCAGGCCACCCTGGTCGTCCTCCCAGACGACGCGGAACTGGATGACGCGCTCAGGCACGGCGGCCACGGCGAGGGCGGTGCGGTACTCGGGGTGCTGGTGGAAGAGGGTGCTGTCCTCAAGGGTGCTCACGAGCTCTGTACCCCGCCAATCGTCGTTAGCGGAAGGGTTGATGGGTGAGAGGAGACAAAGAGAAGGAGAAGAAGAAGTAGGAAAATGTTCGGTGGTTCTGCCTTACCCTTGTAGGCCTGCTCGAACTCGGGCTCCGAGGGGAGCTGGGACATTGGGAGCTGCATGGTGTTGGTGGGAGAAGAGAAGCTTGTCGAGGTGGACGGGCTGCGATTCTTTCTCTCCTTCTTCTGAAGTTTGGAGTAAAACGTCAAAGTCGAGAGAGAGAAGAGGTTGGGTTTGGCCCAGGGCATAGGATTGGACAGGGTTGCTATAAAAGCAAAGAGGAAGGAGAATAGGATAGCAAGCTTATGAAGAGGAGAGGAGAGGAGAGGAGAAGAGAGGAGAGGATTAGACGTTGAGACTATCCGGATGGCAAGATATGTTCAGATGGTTCAGGATTGAGAGGGAAGGCAAGACCAATACCTCTTTATACCTATTTCCATTCCATCCATGGATCTCTTATCCATCCATCCATCCCCCATCAAACCCCCATCTTCATCATTATCATCCACCCCCCCCTCTCCAATCGCGTCCTATTCTTTTTCGCCTCTCTTATCCCCATGTTACATACTGCAGTACTACTACAACCACTACTAGTACTGCTATCACTACCGATTACTACGACATACATTACTTACCACTACTACTAAGATGTATTACCCACCCTTGCCTCCTCCCTCATCGTAGTATTCACCATGGGTCCTTCTTACCCAGGCACTGCCGGTTCAGCTCCCTTTTCGGCCCGTAATATGCTCTGCGAAGCGAACCACCCGCGGTTAAACACCAGTGATAATCGCGCGCGCCAGGTGAGGCAAAAAAAGGAAAAAAGAAACCACCGAAAAAAAGAGGATTGCATATAGGAAAAGGGTAAGAGCGAGGGCTGCTATTGGTCGGTTGTCTTCCCTGGAAGATCCGAAAGCAGGATAACGAAGAGGAAAAACAACTCGAAAGGGGGAGGGGTGTACATGCGTGTGTGTGTCAATGGGTGGCAGTACTACTACTACCACTGCTACGACTACTACTGCTGTGGGAGGAGAAAATGGAGGATGAGCACTCCGTACTCCGTAGTGCAATCTCTGGTATCTTTTGCAACGTTGGGTCGTGGTGGTTGCGGGTTGGCAGGTTCAACCATCCTATCACGGCGCCGGAAATGGGTTGTCGTTGACAGGAATCTATTATTCGAAAAGTGAAATCTACGAAACCCCCCCCCCCCTCCCCCCCATCTCCGACCATCGGCCAATATCGGGCTGTTGCCACCATGGCTTCTCTACCAACCTAGTAGCACTACCCTACCATGCTACTACTCCGTACGGCACGGAGTGGTCGTAGCCTCGTAGGCACGCTCCACCACTGCCTCTCTTACCACCACCTTGTTATTCCGTACTCCGTGCTGCTGCTGCTACTACGGAGTACTACCCTGGGCCAAGAAAGACCTGCAGACTGTAGTGCAGTGTAGTGCGCTATCAGCGGGTGGGGAAGCCGTGAGAACGGGTCCCTTTGGGGGCGACGGCGGCGGCGGCAACAAGCCCCAAAACAACCCCCGACGTCATCATAAACTCTACCCACTGCGTTTTGAGCCTTATTAGCACAGGCTAACGGGTAACACCAGCAGGCAGGTTCTCCGACAACGGCACGTGGGGAAACCATGTTCGCCAGCCCTCCCAGCCCTCCCAGCCCTCCCAGCCGCCCAACACCCTGGGAAAAAGACCCTATGGCGAAGGACCATGTTACGTCCACTCTACATGTAAAGCCCCCCCCCCCCCCCCTCTCTCCCCCCGGGAAGATAGATAAGACTTTCAAAAAGAAGAGACCCGCTCCACCCTTTCCCTGCCAAGGAATGTTTCCTCCTTCTACTAATAAATGCTTTGCACACTACGGAGTACTGCCACTACTATCATATATGCATTATCAAAACCTGTGAGAAATACATATTGTTCATTGCAACTCAACTCAACCCGACGGCCCGCTCGAAGCGCCTCGGGCGGGATTAATCCTACCCATCCCTCCTCCACCACCACCCCCCATCCCCATCCTCTCTACCTACATACTCGTCAGCTACGGAGTATGGCTTGCCAACTCGGAACTCAACTCGTAACTTCGAGCGGAGAAAACACGCACGAAAAAAAAACCCCCGAATGGACTTGTCTTTCCCCGAACCTCTCATTGGTTTGTAAGATTAACAGTAACCATAATCTAATAACATCTCGGTTTTCCACCCAATGGTCCCGCTCCAAACACCTCAAGATAACCGAGAAGAACGAGAGAGAAAAAAAAAAAGAGCCCTGGGAATTAGATTTCATCTTTTCCCGGACCTTGTCCCTTGTTTCGGAGGATAAGTACTCCATAATCATGGATAAATATGTCTCCTTTTTTTAAAAAAAAAATCACTCCTCCTACTCTAGTTCCTTCGTGTTAATGTCATTGGTAGGAAGCAAAGGCGACAAGAGGGCGCCATTTCTCATTCTGTAAATGTTGTGACATACGGTTTCCACTCTAGATCTCGGGACAGATCTTATCCATCTCATCTTCCCAAATCTAGGGCAATCTGTCGCGTGCGCTTCATGTGCATGCACTCCATAACCCTTTGCTGACCGAAAAGTGGGCGATGCATCATTGCTTAATCTAGGTAATCCGTATTATAGTACTCCATATTCCGTACGGAGTACTCCGTGCCATGCTCTGCCATTATATAATCCGCATGCTAACATGTATGTCCTCCCAGCTCTTTCACGGCCAACCCGACTTTTTCCTCGAGTTGCCCGACACAAACATTCCGTGCTCCACAACGCCAGCATGTACCATACTCCGTACCCGATAGTATATGTCTCCGTAATGCTCGTCTACCACATAGCTGCCTGGTCAGCGTCGAACCTCGACAGCTCCTTGCCCGTATCCTCCAGCTCCTTCTTCGCCTTCATACGCATGTAGAAGATTGGGCAGTCTTTACTACTGCAAATAACCTCGCAGTGCATGCTGCCCTGGCATCTTTGACACTGCGTCCATAGCCTGCTGAACCGCACTTCGAGTTCCGAGACGCGGTTCAGCGTCTTCTTGTATAGTTCACCAACCCGAGGCGCGCAGTCCGAGCACACAGCCCCTACACTTTCCTCCTTGCCCTTCAATGGTTTCTTGCAGCCCATGCAAGCCTGCGTCTTTTTGGCAAACTTCATGAGGCCACCCACCGATGGGGCCGCGACAGAGATGGTACGCATGTGGTCGCCTGTCAGTAGTAGCCCGGCCTCCTTCTTTCCTAGGATGTGCTCAAAGATACGCCCCAGCGGTTTGGCCAGTTGATTGTCCAGATAGTATTGTGTGTCGATGGGAACGTTGTTTTCTAGCACGTAGATGGGGTCTTCCGACTTCTCATAGTTTTTTGCGCCAGCTGCACCCCTGACCATGACATAGGCGACACGGTCGCCCAGGCCAGGAGCAGAACCTGCGTCACGTTTCTTCATGCGGCGTGCGAGCTCAACGTGTGCCTGTTTAGCCGCGTAATCGTCCTTGGTCAACGCCTTCGTAATGACCAGTTTCGACATGTCAACCTTGTTTTGTAGCAAGTCGGCAATCGTATCCTTGACATATCTGGAGTAAAAAGTCAGCAGCCGCAACACCTCGGTCACCAACACTGAACTTACTCTTGCGCGCCGGGGACGTCTCTGTCAATGAGAATCATCCTCAGTACCTTCTCAATGACAGTTTGCACAAGCAGGCAGTTATCACGTCGGACTGTCTCGATACCCTTGGTGTCCATCTTGTCATACTTTTCAGGCTTGGTCCAGTATAGCCCAGCGTAACGTTTCTTGTTGATCAGGAGGTAGGGGAAGTAAACCTTTTCGAACTCGAGCTTGATAGGTTTAACAAACTTCGACGACACATAATTGGCTGCTTCCTCTCCCAGCTTCATGGACTCGGCCAGGTCTTTGGTGCCAAACTTCACCATGACCGAATCAGTATCGCCGTACACCACCTGCGCATCATGCTCATAGCCATTGGCGATGGTGTACTTCTTTTCCACCTCCTCCTTCGTCTTTTCAATCATCTTGCGGCCGAAACTCGTTGTGCTACTGGCAATTTCCAGACAGGGGAGCTTGCCAGTTGTTGCACCAGTCAGGCCGTAAACACTGTTGGCAGTGATTTTCAAAGCCAGCTGGCGACCGTTCAAGACAGCCTTTTTGAAGGGATCCGTCTCAACTGCCAATTCCCGCTTGGCTTGCTTACGTGCGCTCAACAATTCCTCAAGAATTTCTGCTAGCAACCCCTTGCGCTGCTTTGCTGTGACAAATGTGTCGCCACTGGGCGTGACAATGTAGTCTTCGTCTTTGACCAAGCTGAGCCTCTCAATGGCATTCTTGTTCACGATTGTGGTGTAACACAGGTTGTGAGCCTGCATGATACTGGGATACAGCGAAGCAAAATCCAGAGTCGCAATCGGGGCACTGTAGTAACCTCGGGAGGGCTCGATGACTGTCGCACCTTCATACTGTTCATCGGAACCCTCAGACTTGACATTCGGAATGACAAGCTGCTGCTCCAGAGCTTTTCGGAAAACCTGACTGATGAACCTAGTCTGCTGGCCACGGGAAAGGAGGAGATTGAATGGAACGCCCGTGACTCTTGCCATTTCAGTATAGTTTTCCAGACATGACAGCTTATCTAGAAGTCTCTGGGGAAGATAGGCATCCTTCAGACAATACAGTGCAAGACGTCGTCGCGACTCAGGCGTGCCGTTGAAAAGCTCTGTAATCATGGTGTAATGCACATCTTCCTTTTGTTCGCCTAGGAAATGCGCGCACACCGAGTTGAGAGTGTAACTTCGTAGGTGATGATCGCGTTGAATAAGCTGGAGTAAATCAAGCTGTAATCGACCGTTGATGTTGGTGGCCTTGGTGTCTCGGCTGCCCATCTGCTTGGAGGAAAAGTTCGACTCCTTGGCTCTGGATTGCATACCGGGTATCCTTGTCCAGTGATCAAAGCCTGCTACCTTGAGGTGCTTCGCGCGGTCAAGTAGGTATGGGAAATCAAAGTTGGAAATATTGTAGCCAATAATGACGTCAGGATCGCAGCGAACAAGGAATTTCTGCCAATCGCTGAGCATCGTTTCTTCCTTCTCGTATTCAAGAATGTGAGTAGCCACGATCGAGCTGGTCTTATCCAAGCAAAAGACGTTCCGGATGAAGGGAGTCTTTTCTCCATATCTCGTGACAATATTCGAGATCTGAATCACAGGGTCCTGGTTCGCTTCAGGGAAGACACCTTTGCGGCCGCAACACTCGATATCGAATGAGAGCACACGAAGGGGAGCAATTCTGGCCCAGTCACCTTTCGGCTGATGGGTGATGAGATCGTTGTGGTGGACTTCTGCTTCGATCTGGCAGTTTGACTGTCGTAGGTGGTCCGGAATCAGCTTGTATAGAGTTTTTGGGGCCTCTACCCAGGACATGCCTTGAAGCTGCAACATGTCAGTAAGAAGGACACGGGAAATGTCGCCAAGTCTTTTCTTTTTCTTACCTTGCAATCGACCATGAATCTCATCACGTATTGAATGTTATCAAAGGTCTTGATACCGCCCTCGGCACCCTTCCACATGCCTTTCCAGTTCCCATTGCCGCTTTCAATGGTTCCACGAATTTTCCAGATGAACTTAGGATCTGTGGCTGTGATTTTGATAAATGGGACCTTCTTGTTCCCCTGGAACCCCAATATATTCTCACGCATGCACAGGTTCGTTGAGTGAATGGCCGGCTGGTGCTGTGCGATCCGCGACTCCAAGAATGCCTTGTATGGCATGAGGTCTGAGGGTTGGAATGAAACCGGGGCGGCAACAAATAAGTAGTGTTTGAAGTCGGTGACGTGCAACATGACCGAGTTTCCCTTGTCATTGACGCCGAACAGCTTCACGGTGGGCCTCCCACCACTCAGCGTCCCCTCCTCGATCTCTATGGACTGGAAGCAAAGGTCATCCTTCTCGGGATCAAAGTTCTCTAGAGGCGGGCGGTCCCAAGCTTGGTCTTTCTCTGCGCTGTTCTTCTTGAGGTCCGTCATATCTTGTGTGAGCTTCTCTAACACCTCGGACTCGAAGGCGCTTTTGGGTTGACTCGAAGCCATTTTTGACCCGGGGCCATTCCGCGAGCTTGGTGGCAGACGTGGACGGGCGGGTGACGAGGAAAAGATGTTGGTCTTGCGTTTCTTGGCCGAGGATGGCGATGATGGCGGGAGGTTCTGACGAGTGCGGGACTCGCCCAGCACCCGCTTCTGGGGCAATGTGCTCATGATGAATTTCTAATTGAGGGGACCCGTGCAATTAAGAAAGAAAAGAAGGAAGCTAAGGATCAAGAAGAGCTTCTCATTAGTATTCTTGGGGAGGTGTTGGTCTTGTTGAATACCGGCAAGGAGATCCTCAAGGAGTGTGATCAGGATAGTATGGTACTACGGTAGTACTCCGTAGATGGAAGACGTTAGCAATACACCCTTAATTGACAAGCGAGACGCGTCTTGACTTCTTTGACGTGCCGACGTGGGGCGCGTGCATCGGCATGTTTAATTTATAAATTTTATCACGTGCACCCGCGTGTCTACTTATAACTAGTAGGCACTTAGGCAAGGAGTACTTATCACCAATCACTCAGCCGTTATTGAAACCACCTACGGAGTACTCCGTACATTGAGTACGGTTCGTTTTCCCACTTTTGTCTTTTATTCAAGACCGTGTATGCTCATCATCTTTAACGGGCATGTTCAATCTGATGCCTATCTTTCGGGCACGATCATATCGAAATTTAAACTTTACTCCATTCACTTCCACCCGTTGGATGCCCAGACCACAATCTTGAACGTCATCTATATTTCCGCTTATGCGGTACATATCCTACATATCGGCCATGTACATATCGGCATGGCCGACCATCGTGATGAATGAGGATGACAATCCTGAAGAACGCCGTCGCTGTGCAAATCCAGGAACTAGGACCCCTCTTCGCGGTATACCTCCAGCACCTTATATCCAAGCCCTAACCAGTCATATCTAGAAGCTCTTGAATTATTTTTGGGAATATTTGCTATTTCTAAAGGAACAGAGCTCTGGTTTGCTTCTGGTCCTCCAAGATGCCCAACTTGCACCATCCATTTACAGGCTACCCGGAATGTTAGCTTGCGCCTTAAAATTGAGTATCGCGTCGATGTACTTACGAGACAGCTAAGATATTTGCACCAGCCGCAAGTGTGCGTGTTTTTATAGAAGTTGTCCAAAAGGACGATGAAGACAACGATGATAATCACCAGGGCGGCAGCGCGGACCAGCCACCACACCCACCAGAGGGGCTTGCGACCCTTGAAGAAACCGACCGGGTTCTTGAAGAAAGGAGGAGGTCCTCCATCAGCTGCCTCGGGGACAGTCGAGTAGGATACACCTTCGCCAATCTTGAGGCGCAAAGCATTGGGTGAATGAAGGACGGTGATGCCTAGCGCCAGCCCCATTAGGAAACCACCAATGTGGGAGAAATTGTCGAGACCAGGGAGGAGACCAAGTACGAAGGAAATGATGATATCGGCGAAGATGAAGAGCAGATCCTTGATGGGGCTCTTACGCTCCTTCCAAGAGTATAGCAAATCAAGCAGAGTCAGAGCGATGATGCCAAAAAGCGAACCTGAAGCTCCGGTTGAAGCAATACCAGGCGGGGCAAAGTTACCACCCATAATGAAGCCAAAGATACCAGCGGGGAGATAGACAAGGATGAAGCGAAGCGAACCAATGGCCTTTTCCATATCGCGACCGAGCGTCAACTGCAAAAGCATGTTGAAGGCGATGTGGATCAGACCCGCGTGCAAGAAAATCGGCACGACGAATCGCCACCACTGATTGCCATCTTTGGTGTCGGTGCTGAAGCCGCATACTTCCTGGTAGGTGCAAGCATCGGAAACCAAATTGCTAGTACTATCGGGACAAAGGAAGGGAATGTCATTCCACTCATCGCCTCCGATGTTTCGCATGCAGGGGGCAAAGCGGGCGCCCATGTTGATGAGCACAGAACTTGAGGGGCCGATCATATAGTTGAACTGAGGCTTGATCATGATGGGGGAGCCAGTCAAAGTAGCTATGAATAAAGTCAACGCTAGTCTTCCTCAAAATCACACGCCCAAAAGTAAAACTTACCATTTCGAACAATCTCACCAATGAAGACGCCGACTTGGGCAACGGTGAAGATGTAACATACCCAAGGGATTCTCTTCTTATCCGACCCAAACATGCCAAATCCACCCAAGGGAACCTTCTTGTCCCTCTTACGACGCCTCTTCCCAGCGTTGGGGTCATCATAGACGTGGTCGTTTAGATCCATCTCCGGATCAGCATCCTTGTGCGCCCGGTCCTGTAGAGGAATATCATCTGTGCTGTTCAAAGGACGATTCTGCTGCCCGTATGCGCCGCCATAGCTTGTATCTTGATAAAAGCCCCGCTGAGACATGTCGCTAGTACTGCCAGCTGCTAGATTCTGCCTCGAGTTCATCGGGTATGCATTGTCGTCGAAAACAGTGTCAAAAGGCGAGGGACTCGTTCTCGGCGGAAGGTCTTGTGGACCGTTGATGGGCGGCGGGGAGGTGATTGGCGACGGAGACGCGACCGGTGGCAGCCAGTGGCTGTTAGGATTCTGGCTGGCAATCGTGTCCTGGCGATTCACGCCGCTGTAGACTGTAGGCGGGTAGACAGACGACGCGTCCCTTTCGGGGGGGTATGGCGGTGCCTGGTTCTGTTGATATGTATGATATGAAGGCGCTGGGGTTGCTGCTGCCGAGGTCCCTTGTCGGGGATCGAACTGAGAGACGGGGGAGGGAGAATTGACTAGGGGTGGTTGCTCCCCGTAGTATCGACGGTCGTTGTGATCGGAGTAGTCCATGTTGGCGGCGGCCGCACTTTGAGTACAGCAGTGACGGGAACTCTTGCTATCTTTTTTGGCGATTCCAAGGATATCGAAATTCGTCAAGAAGGCATGTGAGGAAAGGAAATGAAGTTGACGCGAGGCGGAACGAATGGCAAAGCCAAACACTTATGAAGTAAATCAAGATGGGGAAAGAGGTCGCCAACAAAAACAAAAAGAAAGAAAGCAGGGGACGTGGAAGTTTATTGCTTCTGGTGGTAGTGCTAGCAAGTAGTAACCAGATTAGACTTCGCCCTCCTGCAGTCCAGCTTGACGTAGGCTGAGCACTGGCCGTGCTTTCAAGGCACCTAGCGCTCGTGATTCGTGATTTCTGTAACCCGCCCGGGCGCTGGACCGAGAGCTTGATGGGGAATGTCGAAGCTGTCGGGTGCTAGCGTCGTGGTAGTAAAATTGCCGGGTAGTAGCAGTATTGAATATTACTACTACTGAAGAACCGAGAATAATAAAGTTGTAATGAGGTCTGTTGAGAAGGGGGGCTGTGATGACGAAAAATGGTTGGGTCGAGAGTTAGCAGTAGCAATACCGCCGATACAGAGTGGTAGTTAGTACCATGTGTAGGTAGTGCTTCTCCATTACAGGCTCAGTGCGGAAGGGCAAGATGGTTGTCGTTCGTGTCAATGAATGCCTGAGATGCCTTAGTTGGTAGTACTCCGTACTTACGTCCGCTGTCTTGCGTCACGTCTTTCTACCCTAATGCCCGTATTACGTCGTTTCTAGCGTACTCCGTACGGAGTACTGCGTACGCACAGCACATCTCTGGCCCTGGGCTGTGGCCATGCTGTCTGTGTGGGATGGCTGTGCGCTGGTGAGATCCACCAGCCAACGTACTCCGTAAACAAGCGTGCAAACCCACCGCGTAGACTAAGAGAAAGTTGGACTTGTCCTTCGGGTTGATCTATAATTGGAAACATAGCATGTATTGTTGACAAGTCGTTGCTAAAGACCTCGCAAACAGTGTGAACTTTCTTAACGAGGGGATGAATGCATTTCCTAGAGAATAAGGGGTATGGAAGTTGCAAATATCGTTTTCTTTAAGCGTCTCTGATCAAAATGTGAGACATGAGCTAATTTGCAGCCCGATCCTGCCCGCTGCCCTCTAGGATCTTACCGCGGTTTCTCTGAGGAGCACTGCACAAGACGCCGAATTCTTGGTTGAGCTCTTCTTGACAGCAACAAGGCACTCCACCATTTTAGTCGCTTCAAACGCTCAGGTTAGGCATCACGTGCCCGCATAATAAGAACTCAACATTCGAAAGGGAGCATAGTGGCATCCAATGTCGGGTGGCGGTGCACTTCTTCCTTGCGCACCTGGCCCTCCCACTTTGATAGATGCATCACTGCCATATTACACAGTCACCCAGTATACCCTCCCTGACATGCAAGATGCTGCGGCTCCCGGCTTGGATACGAAGCAGAGCCTGCAGAGTCTGCGTATAGTATCCGGTATGCGTAGGAGGGAATAACTTGCCAGATATATTTGGCTCAAAGTATTCCGTATGGAAGATACTACTTGTACTACTAGTAGTATTACCACCTAGGGACGTAAACCCTGTGCCTCGTGCTTTTCCCCTCCCGAACATGGGGCCTTCTAAGCCTCACAGCCTTTGTATGATTTCCACATATAACGACTACTACTTAGTATGTGCGTACTCCGTGCTCCGTACGAAGTACCTTTTTAAAGATTTTTTTCTTTTTTCTTTTTTAGAAAAACAAAAGACGAAACCCCTGCCATGCACCTCAGATTCATGCCAGTGGCTGATTTCCTCGTACATGATGACGAACGACTGCAACCTACCAGCATTTGAAAAAAAATATTGGTCGACCCTCAGCTATAGTAGTAGTAATAATCCATGGAGAGATGCTCTCCGTATATGATATAGCAATCGCCCACAGCGGGCACCACATGCTAATGGGCGGTTACTACTAATAGTAGAATTCCGTCGTGGTTTGAAGTCTCGGCGCGTTCCGACCGGAACTCGCCCCCTGTACGGAGTACTTCCTGCTGGTAAAGCGGCAAGGTTTACGAAGTACAAGCGGACAACACCTGCATGCTCCGGAACTACTACTGGTAGTAACAACGATGGAATACTTCAATCGCAAAACTCAATCGCTTTTGATAGGTTCTTTTATGGAGTTTTCCCTACTACTAGTAGCAAATCATGTCTTCCAGGTTGTAAAGCGGAGTACTATTCCTTGTTCAATGTTCCCCCTGCTCAGTTCCGGTAAGTACGGAATACCGAGTATGAAGTATTAAATACTGGAGGTTCCCCTGTGCTCCTTCCTTCACGATACATGACGTTTTTAAAGAATAATTTTTTGCTTGCTATATTTTTGTACACGTGTCAAAAGAAGAGTAAAACTGCGAAATCCAAAACGAAAACCTGTCATGTTCAATTCTATTACCACCAAACCTGAGTCGTCTGAAACTTCTTATCCTCCTGCGCCGAGCTTGCCATAGCCCCCCTCGTCCCAACTGTCAAGTTAGCGAACCTCGTCCGCAGATCAAAGTCGACCTTCTGAATCATGACCCTTCTCTCTTCAGCTATGGGGCCCTGCGGTGGTGGTAGTGGCGGCGGCGGCGGGTACGGTCGGTCATTTTGATTCCCTTGCGGCTGCATGTTGTACGGTCCTGTTTGGTTTTGGTTCTCGATGTTGAGATATCCGTAAGGAGTGTTGATGTCGATGGGGTACTCGGATCCGGGCATGGACGTTGGCATGCCACCTCTGGCGTCCTTCTCTTCTACTTCCATCACCCACTGCGCAATCTTGGCGGCCATGGCGCTATCCCACATGCCTTCTCTCCTCGCACTGCTGTGGAGGACCTTGATGGCTCGCCTCCGTATCCTTGGTTCCCTACACTTGGTCGCGACGAGCCAGATAGGCGGTACGATACCTAGGTCAGCCGCAAAGCTTGGTTTAATATGCGCCGCGACGAAGGCGCCAACTTCATTGTCCCAGGTCTGGTGAGGACAGGTTGCCTGCGTGTAACGACAGGTCTCCATCCTAGCTCTCGCCTCATCATCCCGCACCACTTCCTCCGCCAACTCAACTATTTGTCGAAACGCATCTACAAAATTGTCGAAGTAACACTCGGTGCGGTTGAAGATACAAGACATGAGGATCTGTCCGTTAAGCTGCGTCATCTTTAGCACGGCAATGGCTGCCTTCTCCTGTGGCGTGGCCTTGCCGGGGTCATGGCGGGCCGCTAGCAGCGGCTGGAAGGCGATAGACCAGCGGCCGAGGTTCTCCTGTATTCCTACGCTGTACCGCACCCAATCTTCTGGGAAGAGAGGATAAGGCTGCTGGCGTGCGAGATACAGCTGGTCGAGAAATCGCATGCCACTTTCGCAGATGCGATCATACACACGGCGAGCCTCACGAATAGAGAAAAAGGGCTGCTCCAAGGATATTCCGTCAGTAGAAGAGCCTCCTCCAGATTTCTGATAAGTAGTCCTTTCAGGACCTAGATGAACAACATACGGCTCGGGGAAATGGAACGCCATATCATATGACATGGCCTGCACCGCGAGATGATTAAACACTGTGAGAACCTCCTCTTCGAGCATTGGCTGCCCGCTGCGAGCAACGGCCTCCTCCGCCTGTACTCTGCCAAGCAGGCCAAGTCCGTTTTGGATCTGGATGATGGCCTGCTTGTGGTCTCCTATGAAGCCGTCAAAGGACCCGAGCAAGACCCCGGCAATGAGTCTTGTCCGGTGGCTTCGAGGATCCCGGTCATCAAGGTGCATCATGGCGTTGCAAGCCTCGGAGTACTTTCGTACAGCGACTTGCCAGTGACTCACGACGTTTTGCACCTTGGTACCTTCAGAGTCCGAGTTGGAGGGGCTCGCGCTCCTGCACTTCTGCTCCAGCGTCTTGTACAGCGCACCGAGGGCGATAACGGAATGCCGAACAGCCGCCTCGTTGTGACACTCTTGCAGCACGCGCCTGGTCCAGAAGGAATCGTCAAAATACCCACTCAGCTCAGCCGCCGTACGGCTCCGGAAAAGGTCAAAGTAAAAAACTTCGACCCCTTGCAGCGGAACATTGGCCGAAGGCCTGTACGTGGTTGGAGAGGGGGCACCCGACGCCATGGGCGTTGTTGCCACCGTCCGCCAAAGGGTCTTGTTCTGCTGCCGGCGGTTCGCCCGGCGCGGCGGCAGAACAATCTCCTTTGTGGTAAGAGGTCGACCGGCGGCGGCAATTGGCACATGGCCAGCTGGTTGCAGAGGCATTTGCTGAAGAGGACGAGGGGCTATCCGGATTTCCTCCGACGGTAGGGCTGAACGTGCTGGGGCTGGGTAGCCTACGCAAACCCTTTTGGAGCGCGTGCATTGCGTGCATGCGGGCCGCATCTCGTCACATTTAATCCGTCTCTGTCTGTTTCCCATGTTATACGTCAGTATACGAGAGGGTGCATTCGGCATTTACGCGGCACGGAGTACCAGACTAGAGGACAAAAGGGGGGAGGGGACAAAAAGCAACGTTTTTTAAAGAAAAGAAGAGGACGTACTTGCAGTTGGCGCAACCCGTCTTGACTTTGGGTTTGCTTTGGCGGTTGCGTTTGGGCTTCTGGTCCTCCGTCGTTGGTCCCTCTCCAGAACCTGGGGTCACAGGTACGGGAGAGGGTGTGCTTTCGGATGGCTGCTTGCTTGACATGGCGTCCTTGCTGTGCCGTAGCTGATCGAGATATTTCTCCAAGCAGGGAGCGGCAGCAAGATCTTCGTGACAAGGGGGATCGAAAAAATGTTGTCTCTGTTCGTTTAACAACCAATCCGAACAAGTAAAAGAAGACAACACTTTTCTACAGCTCGCAATTCCGAAGAGAAAGTGCACACGGCGATAAGGCTGGGTTGGATCAGGCAAAACATTCGCAGTTCCAGAGAAAGAGGACCTTGTAGTCCGAGAAACAGGTTTCTTTAACGAGGAAGATGCTTCGTTTAAGGATCAATCAAAGGCTAGATCACACGGATAACTCGGGTGGAGTGATAACGGCGTTCTGGGTTCTTTCATTTACAGGTCCTGCCCTTCCATCAGGTCAGGGGCAGGCTGACAGGCCAGCAGCAGCTTGAGGGAAGTTCGTTCAAACGCCCCTAGGGTCGCGGTCCCGTGGGGGGTGTGTGTGCGTATGTGGTGAATGTATGCGTGCGTTGGATTTTGACAGTTGCAGGGGGTTGGCGCCTTGTTGTTGTGGGAGTGCTTGTTCCCATGCAGCCCAGTGACGAAAAAATATGACAGAAACCCGCAGATCAGGCGAGACGACTCCAGTTCATGTCGATATGCTTTTGGTGTTTTCGCCTGGGCGATTATGGAAGAGGAGCAGTTTACCAGATCTCCCGGTCCACTGGCTACGAAGAAGGACGAGATGGCTCAAATCCTCTACGTACGTACTCCGTATTCCGTACTCGGTAGGGAGTATGGTATGTACTAATGTACGCAGACAGAGACGCAAACAGAGACGCAGACAAAACACGGACACACTATGCGGCCGGGCTGAATGATGAAAACAAGGGGCCGCCCTAGACGACGTGAAATCCCAGGGTTTTTACTCTTGGCATCTGCACTGCATCGCAGTGAGAAGCTGTATCTGTACAGTACAGTACGGGATGGAGGGGGGAGAGGGAGGGGCCGAGGAGAAGGAAGGGAGAGAAACGCAAGAGATTCGCATCCCCAGCAAAATGATTTGGTACGTGGTTGGACATTCATGGATGGTGGTTGACAGGGAGGACCGAGCGTCTGAATCCCATTCGGAGTGAGTTGCACCGGACATCGGGACTCGAGCCCGATGGTATTTAGTCCCAACTATCTATTAGCGGCGACGCGACAAAGGGCGGGGAGGGATGGGAGGGACCTGGAGAGTAGAGAGGCTTGCATCGCGCTCGCCTCACCTTTTGTTGAAGACTTTCTCCTGCTCTGCTCGGCAACTCATCACGACATTCACCGACCAGTCTCCGCACCCGCATCCGCACCTGCACCCACACTGGCAACTTGCAACTTGCAACTTGCAACTTGCAACTTGCACTTGCACACAGACACGAGAGCCACACTCGAAGATTGCACATATTATTACGACTACGGAGCCATCCGCAAATATGTACGGAGTACTCCGTACACGATACGTAAGAGTTTACACGGAGTATCAGTGCCTAATTCCTGTGCGTACGGAGTACGGAGTACGGATTACTACTATGCATGGGGATCGAGGTTTCATGCTAGTACTGCGTACTCCGTTACATACATAGTAGGAATACATAGTAAGTCTGCTAAATACAGCGTTGATGGCTGTGGGGGTTTCAGGTGCTCTAGCTTGAAAATCATCCGATGGCGCCTCGCGAAGTATTGCCCTCAAAACCAAAGCCTTGGCCAAGTGGAAACAGCAAGACAACGAACAGCATCCCATAGCACCCAGAGGGGGTTGAATTCGATGCGTTGACGGTGTCAAAGAACAGCAAGAATAGGACTGCTCCATAGCCTCCATACTAGCACAACCAGGCTACCTACCTACATACGGAGTATGGTAGTAGGGGCATGAATCGGAATCGACTGGCCGTCCGTCCCCCCTCGAGTCTCAATGCATTAGTCCCGCCGGCTGTGCGCTGGTTTGGCCAGGGAGGATCCTGTCAAACCCAGCCCTGGGAACTCTTCCAGAAGAGCCTTTACGGCCGTAACCAGGACTTTGGTAATGTCTTTTTAAATCCGTTTCTACTGTTGGTTAGGTACGGAATATGGAGTACGTATTAGCTACTATTCTGCGGCCCGCGCTGCTTACGTACATGGCTCCTACTGTACGGAGTAGTATGGTAGTGCTCCGTACGGAGTAGAGTAGTTCCATCCACCCATGTCCTTTTGTTCCTTCATTATTATTATCATTATTTTTTCTTTCGGTCTTTCTCTTTGGCTTTTCATGCGTTCCTTGATCCTACCTATTTATACGTTTATATTTTCTTTGGTCCCGTTTTACGTGCTTTCTTTCTCAGAGTCCTCCTGAGTTGGACTTCTGCCTTGTCATTTTTCACATGTTTGACCTCTTTCCCCCCCCCCCCTGGCCCGTAGGATCTGGTTTGTGATGGCATGCCGAGCAGGGGGGCCGGGGAGCGAGAAGGAGAAGGGGAGCACCCACCACCACAGACGCCACAGACAGGCGGAAATCTCCTTTCGAGTCATTGAACTTGGGGCCAGCATTTCGACAAGGCTGGTCCATTGATGAACGCACCGGTCCCTGTTATTCTCTCCAACCTTACGGAGTATCCTGCACATGTCATAATGTCGGGTGTCGGGGTGGGATTACCACTGACGAATGTCCTCCCCTTCCCCCCAGTTGAGCACGGAGATGGTATCAATCTAGTGACTCTGGGACCCCCCTTCCTGGACCCTGGGCAGCTGGGCCCAGGCAGCTGAGTACTACCTTACTATATGTATGGACCGGGGTCGTGTTGAAGATGAGGAGGCGCCGACTTTCGTCGGTCACAGTTCAGCGTTTTGTTGGCAAACCCTTGCTGGTGAAAAAGAGGTCTGTTTCCTGTTTAAACAGCCCACACGCGCGCGCGCACACACACACATATCACGTAACCTCGTTTTTTTCATTTATGCCCATTCTCCTCTGCACCGGGTGCAACCATCCGCGGACGATTTATGCCGTGTGTGCGCCGGGGACAGTCCAAAAATGTGCTTGGGTTGACTTTTTTCGGCCTTTTCGCCTTGAAATACGGAGTACATACACGACGGGACATGCATGAGGGTCCGTCCAGTTATTCACCCCGCCGGTGGCCCAGCCAAGCATTCTGAATCATGCCACATGGGAGCATCCACCATGTGTTGTCGAAGATTATATCTGGCTAAATACGGAGTACGTTGAGTCTCATTCTTTGGTACTCCGTATTTACGTGTTATAAAAAAAGGAAAGGAAAGGAAACGAGATAAGAAGAAGAAGAAAAAAGGGAACTGTCAGCTGTCAAAGCTGTCAAAAATCCTCCCAAAGGACCCAGTGCTGCAGGCAAAAAACCGGCCCTACGCGGGCACTACTAATAATTACCTACCACCATGCATCGCTAGTAACCACGAACAGTAGGGAGTGGCATCGACGTGCGTGGGGGGGGAGTGAAGTGAGTACTCCGTACATACCTGCCAACTACATACTCTTAGGGCCCTAGGGCATGCTGCTAAAACCCCAAAAGTCGGTGCACCGTCGCTGCTGCTGTATGGTAACATACAGCTACCCAGGAGCTGATGCCTCTACCCGGCGTCGAAAAGACGATTATCGGCCCGGCTCACGCGGGTTCGGAAAAAGTCTACGGGCAAAGCTTACCTACTTCTTACTACGGAGTATACCATGCTCCGTAGCGCCTTGAGGTCAAGCAAGCTAGAGTACGGAGTACTTCGTACAAAGCTCTGTAGAAAGGGACCGAAACTTTGCGCCATCATGGATTCTGTGTCAAGGCATCATTCATCATTCATCATTCATCGTTAGCCATCGAACAGGATCTAACCCACCCACGACTACGGAGCAATAGTGAAATCAACCAAAAAAAACAATAAGGAAGCAAAAATAACCCGGTGATCCAAATCCAACCCAACCCAGTCCACTTTCTTTTTCCATCAACCGGCACCCCTGTCATTCCACCTCCCCCCCCCCCCCCCCCCCTCCTCCCCTCTTCTTCGCGTTTTCCTGCTTTTTGGCTCCAAAGTGGTGCCTTAGGTACGGAGTACTTGCTAGGTAGTACTCCGTACTAAGCAGAGGAAAGAAAGCAAAATCGCGACCTGACACGACCCCTCCTCCAATTCCACCCCCGGCAAGGAAAAAAAAAAAAAGAGAAGGTCGACCCGCCGCCCACTAACGAAAAAAAAAAAAGAACCAATTGACCCCCGAGATCGGAAGAACAGCGAGAGAGAGAGAGAGAGAAAACACGGGGGGAGGAAACACCGAAGAAGCAACACAATGGCAGCGCGCGAACCGACGCCGCCGCCGCCGCCGGCCCTCGAGCCCGCCCCCTCGGTGGCCGACACCATGGCCGTCCTGCCCCCGCGCAACCCCTTCATCCACAACGCCGCCATCGCGGGCGCCATTGTCTGCCCGCTGGCCATGGCCCTGCCCCCGCGCCGCCTCGACCTCCGCCTCCTGGTCCTCGCCGGCGGCTTCTCCCTCTCGACGAACCAGCTCGCCTACGCGTACACGGGCCGGAGCATATTCTCCCGCTTCTCGAGCCGCGCCGCGTCGGCGCTCGACGTGGCGCCTTTACCCGAGTCGGCGCTGAGGACGCAGAGGCTGCTTAGGGAGCAGAAGGAGGCTAGGGACCGGGATCAGCAGCAGCAGCAGCAGCAACAGCGCGACAAGACGAACGGCGACAGCGACGGCGACAAGGGCAGCATCGCCAAAATGGCCGAGACCGTCTGGATGGGCGGCGAGGGCAAGGACTGGCAGGCCAAGCGGGCCGCCGAGCACGCCCGGTCCTTCGAGGAGGGCAAGGGCATGGGCGACATCATCATCGACCAGATCAGGGACGTCTGGGGCGGCAACTGGAAGCCCAGCTCGGAAAAGGTCAGCGACGAGGAGCTGAGGCGGCGGGAGCTCCGCGAGGCCGAGGAGGCCGAGGAGGCGGCCAAGGGGATCAAGAAATAAGACAGGGATAAAAAAACAGAAAGGAAAAAGAAAGAAAGAAAAGGGAGAGAAACAAACGCATCGCTGGCACGCGCCTTTTGTGTGGGATTCCCCTGGCTGGTTGTAACAAAAAAAAAGAATCTCTGTATAATTACCATCTACCATGACGACTCCTGTTACGAAGTACCGTCACCACGATGCCCTCCACGAGAAGGGCTCATGTTTACAAATAAACTATGTTTCGGCCGACATCTTCAGTTCCTTTCATGAATGTATGAAATTCCAAAAAAAAAAAACCCCCCAAAAAAACCGCTATGGTCGTTATAAATACAGATGCTTGCCAAATGCGTTGCAGCATATACATACACACTGTTATTACACAAAAAATAAAATAAACAGCAGCGCTGATCACAAGGGCAAACGCTCATCACAGGGGCGGCAGCTCCTCCCTGCAAATGGGGCACTGCAGCCTGAAGCGCATCCAGCCCTCCAGGCACGCCGTGTGGAAGACGTGCCGGCAGGGCGTCACCATGTACGCCCGCCTCGCCAGGGTCGCGGCCACCCCCGACGCCGCCTCCTTGCCGCTCCTGACCACCGGCACCTCGAGGCTCTCGTGGCAGATGGAGCAGTCAACGGTCCGCGCGTCGTCGTTGTTGGCCCGCGCCCTCTCGTCGCTCCTCCGCACGTCGGGGGACTCGTCCACGACCAGGCCGATGGGCAAGCCGCCGGCCTCGATGTTGTCTTCGCGGAGTATCGGGTGGTAGTCCCAGGCCTCGGGCAGCCACCTGGACGGGATGCCGAAGCGAGGGCCAACGACGGCTTGCGCGGTGAGGACGAAGATCTGAATCCACACCCACAAGCCCAGGGCGGCAAAAGCACGGGGCTCCGTCCGCGCATACAAGAAGTTGTCCTTCTTCAGCCAAAAATACGCAATGGGCGTCAGGCGCATAAGGGACTGGCCGCAGATGAAATACCAGCTAAGGGGTCGTCGACAATTGCGCATCGTATTGCGCCGGATCTGTGGCACCCATAGCGAAAGATACAGAAAGGCGTATATGTTGAGGAAGACGGAGCGTATGCTTGCCCACCACTCAATCGATGTGAGGGCGATGAAGCTACCGATTAAACCAATCAGCATCATCCTGCCCATACGACTCTGGAAAGTGGGCGGCCTGGCTTGCCCATCTGCCTGCCCTGCCCCCTGGGACCTTGCAACAGCACCCGCAGCGCCCGCTACTTCCGCAATCTCGGCGTCAACGTCTTGATCGGACGGGACGATAATCGGCTGATCAAGGGTCTGGGCTTGACGCCTGGCTGTGACAGGCTCAGGCAATAGTGGCTCATTTGCTTCGCCGGCCGCCGCTTGAGGCTCAGAGGTCTGCGGCCCGGAGGTTTGTGGCTCGGAGGGGGTGGTGCCTGCACCTTCCGCAGCCCCGGCAGTGGCTTGTGGCCGCTCCCGCCGTGGCCTGGCTTCCGGCAGTTGCACTTCGTGAATTTTAGCCAGGAACATGAGGCCGATAGCCGCCGACGTGCCCGACGAAAACACGAGAGCTAGCGTCGGTAGGAAGGTGGCCGCTGCTGTGGGCGCCCAGCAGATTGCTGCGACAAACACGACGGCATCCACAACCGTCATCATACTCATAGTGCCAAAACTGATACGAGCTGTCGTCGACGGCGTGCTAGATTCGCGGATCTGGAACCTCAGGAGTGCCAATTGTCCTAGAAACACCAAGGCGTTTATAAGGAGCCACGTTTTTACCCTATTGACGTGCACCTCCTTTTTCACGCCAACAAGATGTTGGAATTCCCCGGGCGGGAACTCGGGTGGCCCCTTGGTTTCGAGGAAGAAGCTGCAGTCTGGGGAATAAACTATGGCAGACATTTGCAGGTGTGGCACATGGCCGATGGGCGCCCCTAAAGGATGCTCCAGCTCGGATTCCATTGTCTCGACCCATTTGGTAAGCCTCTCCTGTTGGGTGCCTGTGCCTTCCAGTGGCAACGGATCGTGCGCAGGTGTGTGCAGTTGAGCATACAGGATAAACTCGCAGTGCGGGCCTGGATATTTCGTATATACCGCATGGTCAGTTTCAGAGCTCCACGGTATGTTAGGATCGACGAAGACAGTCTGTTCCTTCTTAGCGATAGTGTCTGCCAGCGTTTGGTTCAGGAGGAGCTGGCTAGATTTGAAGTAGTCCGGGCCCGGGGTGAGGTGAGGCAGCCCAAATATGCCATCAAACTTTTCGCTTGTTGTAGTCAGAAGAATGACGCCCTGCTTCGGCCAATGCGCCCCCCATAACCTCATCTCCCAGCTGGCTTCCCAGTTGTGCGGGTCATCAACCGTGACCATGGCGTTAACATCCCGTACTAACCCTCCTCCGATGGGGCGCTGACCGTCTGGGAGCTCGTCGTACTCGGTCGCCGTCTCGTTTCCCTCTAGGTTCAGCGTGATTCGGCCGCTTGGCCCTGTGATGTTCCGTGCCCAGCTATCTTTATCACCAACCCATTGATACAGTGGTACGCTCGAGCTGAGGTTGTAGCTGTCGTATCCCCTCGGTACGGACCCCTCCTTTCGCACCCAATCCCCTCGCACTGTGCCCGACGCACGTGTCCAGACGGGCACCCCTTTGCCCAGGTCCCAGAGCTCCTGCCCCCCTACCTGAGGGTTGGCATAACGGCTCAGCCCTAGACTTCGGTTCCGGAAGCGCTCCAAACCGTCCCAGGCGAAACCGTCTTCTCTTCGGAACCCGGTCAGGTTCATGTACGTCCCCTCATCGTCGTTGGGTGCGAAGTCGCCCCAGTGCGTCTGGTTGAGTACGTCTAGCGAGTGTCGGAATTGCCCGAGTCGGAGGGTAGCTTTGTCGGAGAGGAGAAGCGATGAGGAACGAGATTCACCGTCAGGCAGTACCATCCAAAAGATGAAGACGATGAGCATCAGACGCGCAGCTGGGTGTTGCTGGGGGGCCATGATGCAAGATTTTTAACACTGCGTCGTCGAGGACGCAGGTTATTACCGCTGCAACATTATACTAACAGTGGCACATGTACTTATCTCAGCCATGTGCAACACTATAATATGAATGCGGGAAAATATTGTTGTTAAGAGCTATGCATATTGAAAAAGAACGACGCGTTTGAACGAGGTGCTCCATATGTCAGCTATCGACGGTTCATACACGCCACTCCGCCTACCCAGATATGGTACCCAGGTTTGGCCCATGGCAGCCATAGGCACCTAGGCACCAACCTGCTGCAGTTCCAGGGCGGGTTGGCTACTATGCCAAGCCTGTACGGAGTACGGAGTAGGTACATCCACAGCTGTTATCCTTACTTAGCAAGCGCAACAACTCACCCACTGGCGACTGAGGGAGGGGCCAACAACCTAGGTAGTAGTACAATTCGACCTACACCTCCCCTTTGAATCATACCTACTCCGTACACAGGCAACATTAAAATTGTTGTTCAACCCACAGTGATAGTGAGGGCCAAATAATCACTTACACTGATACGAGTAATAGTAGTGCAGTGCCTCTCACCTTTTCCCTAGAGTAACACTTCATCCCTTCCTTAACTACCCCATCTTTCGCAAGCTTCAGGACACTACCACCCGACAATCATGTCTTCAACCCAAAAGGACCCTGAGGTCAGGGACGATGAACAAAACACTGTCCGTATAATGACCATCCAAACTGAACATCTTCTAAAGTGCTCAGGATGCTAATGTTATGCAAATAGTCCACGGACGAGGCTCGCCCTGACGTCTCTGCCGCCGTCGAGGAGTTGCTCAATACCCTTTCCAATAAGTTCACAAGTGTCTCGTCCGAGATATTCGCCAAGAGTAAGCTTCACACAACTCTTTCATATGATCTGGCGGCGGCTAAAAAAGATTGATAGTGGATGAGATGTCGCGTCGGCTAGACAGCTTGGAGGCGGCTGTAGTCAAAAATAAGAATGAAGAAGCTAGCGCTTCCAAGTCGCCTTGATAGAAGCGTGGCATCACACAGTTACTCGGCACGAAAAGACGGCCTTGAGGCCCTTGGAGAACTTAATAGTCACGCTCATGCTCCGTTCGAAGACAGACTTGTATAAGGAAATACCCACATAAAGTAGGCTCTAGAATTGGTCATGTATCTTGCTTGCCTTGCATTAAATATTCATTTCAGTATCATTTCAGTAATCGTTTTTTTCCCTGAACAAAAAAAAAAATCATAGAGACCTCCACCTCTCCCATCGTCATCTTAATGCTGAAACCCTTACAGTTCATCCTTGGCATCGGCCACCTTCTCGCCAAGCTTCTCAGCGAACTTACGCAGGACATTGGTCTTGCTCTGAATCTCGTCCCGCTTGGCAGGGGCCAGGCCACCCTTCTTTAGGATACCGTCCAGCCTGGTAAGCTCCTTGGAAACAAAGTCGCTATTGCTGTTGAGCTTGTCAAAGACGCGGACATAGTACTCAGCATACTTGTACTGGGCAGTGTCCTTCAGGGACTCGGCCTGAGTCTTGACCTCAGCAGCGAGATCGGCCGCGGTGGAAGCACCACTGATCTTGGCCACAAGTGCGTCAAGGGACTCAACCGTACCGGCAGCGATATCGAGGTCACCACCGGGAACTCTGTGGGTGCCAGCCTTCGAGTTGACCCAGTCAATGAAATCCTTCTCTTGACGGCCACCCTCGTAAGCGACAGCATCTTCGCTACCAGCGTTGAACCACTTGATGGTAGGGTAAGAAGTAACGTCGTACTTCTTAGCCGAAGCCTTGCCGTTGGGAGCATCGGCGTCGACCTTGGCAATCAAAACATTCTCATCATTAGCAAAGTCGCGGGCAACCGTCTCCCAGATAGGGGCAAGGTTCTTGCAGTCTAGACAGGTATCAGCGGAGCCGTCTTACGAATTCAAGCCAGTTGTATACTCACGTCCACACCAGGGGGCAGTGAAAGCAACAAGGACGTTCTTGTCGCCACCAATGGCGCTAGAAAAGGTTGAGTCGTTCAGCATCTCAACCTCGCTGGGAAGTTCCTGCTTCTTCTTGGGCTTAACACCAGTGTGCTCTGTAATGTAACTGGTCAAGCTCTCCAAATCTCTCCCAGACTTGTAGTCCAGGGGCTTATCACTCTTCCCATCGAAGAACTTGAGCGTAGGGAATCCCTGGATACCGAATCGCTTACCGAGCTCTTTTTCGGCGTCGGCATCCACCTTGGCGATTTGAACCTTGTCCTTTACACTCTCAAAGGTCTGTGCGAGCTCCTCCCACACGGGAGCAAGCTTCTTGCAGTGTCCACACCACGGTGCAAAGAACTCGACGAGGGTAGGTTTGCCGGACTTGAGAACGACATCGTCGAAGTTGGAGGGGATGAGGTCGATGACGGCAGACTTGGCAGCTGCAGTGGCAGCCAGAGCCCCAAAGAGGAAGCTCTTCAACAACATTCTCAATTATGTGGGCGAATTTTCGATATAGTGAATTCTGGACTTCGTAATAGTGCAGAGAAAGAAGACGAATACAACAATTAGGAGCGAAAGAGGAAGTTATTAATTACAGACAACAGGATATTGCCACATTGAACTTGAGCTAGAGCTCTCCATGGAGGGGCAACGCCAAGCCAGACTAGATCAGTGGGGATAAGCCGATAAGATAAGAATCTCGGCAAAACCTCGGATGACCATCAGGGTAGCGGGAAAAAGGGCCGCGCTTGCCCTGCTAAGCAATTACGGCGCACACAGAAGAATTTCAAAACTCGATTCGGTTGCCGCATCCCGAACGCCAAAGAGACCTCGACAATCTCCACGCCTTCCAAACCTCACGATATCGACAACTTTCCCCGTCAAATCAACAGCCACATACTTCACCATGGCTCACGAAGCAGTTTGGAACTCGCGCCCGCGCACCTACGGCAAGGGCTCTCGCCAATGGTACGATTAAAACCCCCCCAGATCGTCCGCCCGAAACCGACCCCGTCGAGCGACGTCGACAACCAGCAGGAGGGATATTTTTAGGATTGGGGAATGGAGGGCTAACGTTTATGTCAAATAGCCGTGTCTGCAAGCACAAGGCCGGTCTTATCCGCAAGTACGACCTCAACCTCTGCCGTCAATGCTTCCGTGAAAAGGCCAAGGACATCGGTTTCAACAAGGTAAGAAGAGCTTATGACCTTGGAGAGCGAGTAGGGCATGGATTCCTGACAGAATAAATGTGCAGTTCCGCTAAGCGACTTCGCATCCGATATGGCTGGGATTGTTGAATGAGGGAGACTCGGAAGAAAGTAGACCTGCATCGAGGAATGCGAATGGTTTTCGCATAAAAAGCTCTTGGAATGGCGGCCGTCCGGACACTGGAGTTAAATGGCTTGCTTGGTTTTGATGACATCGTGCGTCTAACAAACATCCTCCAAGGATAGACGAATATCACTGCACGGAACACTATCCTCTTCTCCCTCCGCAGTTTTGATGCTGGAACGCCTTGTGTGAATTTCTACATATGATGCAAGTGACTAATAATTTACAATAATGCACATTTGGACTTTAATGTGCGTGTCGTGTTTCTTTGTTGATGCAAAGAACATGATATACATATATAGCCATCCAGCATCCCCTATCTATGTCTAAAGTACATGGTATGAGACAAAGAATTAGAAGCAGAGTGAAGATCCGTGGCAATCATCCATTGACAAGGAAACAAATAATATCGTACATATTCCAAGGCAATCCTCACTTCGCCTCAAAGCGCCTCATCAAGTCATGTTTTGTTTTGTTTTGCTTTTCGACTCTATCTCTTTACTTAAGGATACGAGTGATGAGGCCAGTGGCAACAGTGCGACCACCCTCGCGGATGTTGAAGCGCTGACCAGTCTCGATGGCGTTGGGGTGGAACATGGTAACAACCATCTCGACGTTGTCGCCGGGCATGACGACCTTGCTGGAGGCGTCCTCGGTACCCTCGGGCCAGGTCAGGTCGATGGACTCGTCGGCAGTTCGGAGGTAGAGCTGAGGGCGGTAGTGCTCACGGAAACCCTTCTCACGGCCACCTTCCTCCTTGCTAAGTACGTAAAGGGAGGCAAGGAACTGAGTGTGAGACTTGACAGTGCCAGGCTTAGTAACGACCATACCGCGCTTGAGATCCTCACGGCGGACACCACGAATGAGAAGGCCAGAGTTGTCACCAGCGCGAGACTCCTCGCAAGACTTCTTGAAAGTCTCAATGTCGGTGACCTTGGACTTAATAGTCTCCATACCCTTACCAACGATCTCAACCTCCTGCTCACGCTTGAGGGTACCACGCTCAACACGGCCAGACACGACGGTACCACGGCCAGCAATAGAGAAAACTTCCTCAACGGCCATGAGGAAGGGCTTCTCAAGATCACGCTCGGGGGTAGGGATCCACTCATCAACAGCCTTGAGGAGCTCGTCAATCTTGTTAACACCGATGTCGGGCTTCTGATTCTGCATCGCCATCAAGGCAGAGCCCATGATGACGGGAGTCTCATCACCTTCGAAGCCGTAGGTGGTGAGAAGATCACGCATCTCCATCTCAACAAGCTCCAACATCTCAGGATCCTCGACAGCATCAACCTTGTTGACGAAAACGACAATCTTCTGGACACCAACTTGACGGGCAAGGAGCAAATGCTCACGAGTCTGGGGCATCTGCCCATCAGAAGCAGCAACGACGATAATAGCACCATCCATGTTGGCAGCACCAGTAATCATGTTCTTGATGTAATCGGCGTGGCCAGGGCAGTCGACGTGGGAGTAGTGGCGGTTCTCGGTCGAGTACTCGATGTGGGCAGTAGAAATGGTAATACCACGCGCGCGCTCCTCGGGAGCCTTATCGATGGCACCATACTCGAGGAAGTTTGCCATGCCCTTCTCAGCTTGACGCTTGGTGATGGCAGCAGAGAGGGTAGTCTTGCCGTGATCAACATGGCCAATGGTGCCTTTCTTGCGTTGTTAGCCAAATCTCCACGGAGCAGATACCGCAGTCACCACTAACCAATGTTGACGTGAGGCTTCGTTCTCTCGAAGACGGCGTACGAGCGGTACAAGTTCAGAGCAGGCGCAACGCTCTGTCTCTTGATAGCAGCCTGGAGGGGGCTAGCATTGCCGGATTTGAGGCCATGGCGCGCAGTGCGCAAGAAAGGCGCAATTGCTCGGAATGCGGTAGGCATTTTGTTTGTGGGGAATTAAGAAAAGAAACTACAATGCTACAAGAGAAAGACCAGACCGGCCGGGGAGAAGAGAGAAGGTCGAGCTCGGAGTGACACACAGTGGTGCTATCTCGTTCTCCAACAAGAGGTTGATGATGCCTCTGAAATTTTTCAGTACTGTCCACCACCCACCACCCACCTGCAGCCAATCTATTACACAGCGTCCCGCAGTGCCCGCACTACCATATTACCTACCTATAGCTAGGTACTCCCTATAGCTGCCACCCACAAGAACACTACACCTAGCCACCTCAGGCATGGCGGGGCGGGCGGCACGTGATATCGTGCTCTCCGAGCTGGCAGTTCGTCGTGACAGAAAAGAGCGCGACAACTCAAAGAGAGATATTGTTCGGGCTGTAGTGTAATGATGGCGGGAGACAGATCTCTAGTTAAAGGAGTCGCCCAGGTATTTATAAGAGCATATGAGGCATAGAAATATGACATGTGTCCTAACGGTGCAGGATCATCGCCCTCTGTGCCGATGCTGCCTGTTTTAAATGACCTCTTGCTCTCTGTGACCGCTCTTTTATGTCCCTTGGCTAGCTCGGGTCCCGGCTCACCTAAACTTAAGGGATACCATAGGCAGTCTTTGAAATGAGGGATATGAGAAGTAAATGAGATATGAGCGGTATTTATAATCTTTTTCTCTCTTCTTATTTTCTGAAATCATACAGAGTACTATTTATTGTACTCCGTGAAGACGCATCTCTTCTAGCAACCCATACCCACTTACCCCGTACCATACTCTCTAAGACGTTTGTGCCACGTTGAAGCTCGCATCTCACTCATAGCGCGACTTCACCTAGAGTAGTCCGGTGGATCAAGCGCGACCAAACAAACTCAAATTTCTTCAACCTCGTTACCACTACGGAGTACTGAGCACTTGCTTTCGACGCGACCAAGCTCTTAACCTTGGAGACGGCCTGGACAACTCGGATAATAACAACCCTTTGAGTTCGGCTACATTTCACGAGGCACGAGTTGCTTTGCTCGATATTCATACTCCTGCCATTCTTTAACTCGCCCTTCAAGTCTCTCACAGAGGCCAACCCAAACAAGCAACCATGGAGGACCCAATGGCGGCATCGACTGAGCAGCCCGACAATGAGAAGGTCGAGCTCAATGATTTGGGGAAGCTCGCATTGAAGTTCGTCCGGTTTGGTGGCACTGCCTCACAGAATGTCATGGAGGGACTCTCCGATATGAGCATATACAACTGGATCCGCCTCATTATGGTCGTCGGTGGCTACATTCTCTTCCGCCCCTATGTTATCAGGATTATGTCTGGCAAGGCCGTCAGCAAGATGGAAAGGGATGATGCTATAGCCAAGGCTGCCGAGGCCGAGCTCTCCCCTAACGACCTACGTGGCAGCGGGAAGAGGACCGCGCCGGAGGAGGACGAAGATGTCCATGAAGGCGAAGGTACTGGCGCCGATTGGGGTCAGAAGGCCAGGACCAGGCAGAGACAGTTCCTCAAGAATATGATGGAGGCCGAGGAGAGGAGGCAACAGGAAGAGGAGGATGACAAGGATATTGCTGACCTCCTCGAGGATTAATGTGCAGCAAACCTGTCGGTGGGTTGTTGGAGAATCACAAAGACGGAATTTTGCATAATAGACTTGGCTGATGTGGGAATGTGGCAACAACAGGCGGTACAGGATTACGGAGCATAGTTACGGAGTAATTGAGTGTTCTTTCAGTTTTGTTGGTTGTTGATACTAAGTTGGGCAATCCTTTTTGCTGTGTTTTCAGGTATAGAGTACAGAATGTGCAGAGCGTAGAGTGCAGGGCGCAGAGTAGCGGTGATGAGATTACACATACTCGCAGACTCTTCACAGGTGTCGTACGACCAGACACAGGCCTGTGGTACCTGAGCAGAGATGGCAATTCTATCCTGGATGCAGCCACATCATGGATGCTACGTACTCATACTTACATATTGATCAATTCAGGGTAAGGTAGTGTGGATGGGAACCGAAGCAGGCCCATGGAGCCCGAAATGCTGACATCCTGTGACATGCTCTACTACGGCTGTACGGAGTAGTACGAGGGAGGGTCGGCAGTGTATTGGTATTTTGATGCGTCCTTTACCAGTGGCCGTTGATAATATGGGCCGTTGATTCGCACCGAAGGAATCGAACCTGATGATAACACGTGTAGACGATCTGTGTACCCCCGGTGGTGGCTGCGTCCAGCGAATCAAGGCCAGAAGGACACAAAGTGATAACTCTTATGCGCATACTACTCCGTACTCAGAAGGGCCTAGAAGAGGAATGTGACTCGAGTCCTCATAATCGCATGAAAAGTGTTTCGCGCATACGTACGGATCGATTCAAATCCCCCACCGCATGGAGTCGCCGATGTCGATTGAATGGGTGTTATGGTGTAGCTGCATATGCGGCTGGTGACGATTGTGGCTTTCCGGCTTCTGGATCGTTGGCGGCCTGGAAGCCCTGGGCAGCCCTGGGCAGTGCTAGAGGTCCAGGTCACCGTGCAGGTCACCGTACAGGCCACCTGCACCCACCGTATAGGTCCACTTCAGACGATGCAGGTTATGGTGGAGGCCATCGGTGGAAGGCGGGGCACGAATCGGTTGGCAAACAGCCTAACAGGCCAGCAGGCGAGTAATAGACCAGAACCATCAGACGAAGCCAGAATCGCATCGGCCTGTTGAACAACCGACCTGTTGAACAATCGGCCGTCGCGACGAAAAAACGATGTCATCTATGATGATCACCTTTCGCTAGGTCTAGAAGAGTCGTTCCATATTTTCCGTCTAGAAGAAAAAAACAAAGTTGTCCAGCACCTCTATGAATGGGCTACAAAGGTAATACTTCCCGGACCTGCGCCGCACCTTGACTTCCCCGTGACCCTTCCTTATTGAGTTTCTGGCCCTTGCTTGGCACGTATAAATTCGAGGTTGGTTGCGCGTGTGCGTGGGACCTTCTTTTTTTTTTTCGGGCCTTGGCTTTGTTCTGCCTTGTTGGAGTCCTGGAGTCTTGGAGTCCTGGAGTGCTCCGTACCCCTCCCAAACTCCACTTGAGCCTCGCCTACATACAACTCAGACACTGTACTGCCTCAGTCCCTCCCACCTTGAGAGAAGTTGAAAGTCGTACCTCGCTGCGCGCTGCTCTCACGCACACTCCCGAAATTCAGCAGCCAGTAGCATCACCCCATTTGTTTTGATCTTCATCGCTACGCTACAGGTTAACATCCGCCCAGCGTACATCGAAATCAGCTTGGCTTTTGGTTTTCAAGTTGCGAAGTTGCGCACAGTAACGAGCGAGGTGGACACCAACTATTTTACCTCCGAGGACGTGCGTGCCGTTGATGCCCGATCGTTGCTTTGCCTTGTTCCCTCTACGACCGTTGATGATGCTCTTGAATTGTACTCATCTACGGAGTATCTTGACCTGCAAATAAACCCTTACAATGACGGAACCGTTGGACATATCGGCCCTGCTAAACAATGGCTACTTTCCCAGTTCCCGACACAAGACAGGCCAATATGAGTGAGTGCGACCCAGACTTCTGTCCGCGTGATTGATCAACCAGCTTACATGCTTAGCGACACACCACCTTTGACTCCATCAAGGAGTGATTTTGGGTCTGAATACAGCCGAGAGGAGCCCAGGACGACCCATTTTGTATTACCTGTTCGACGTGGCCCCCCTCCACCACGCCCGACGGTTGAAGATGAGGATGTCTCATTGGCGAGAGAGCATGGCTCCCCTACGGTGGATTCGGAGGACGAGCCTCCATCCCGAGGAGACGTTGAACAGAACCCTGTGATTATGGAAGTCCACGAACACAACCCAGAACGCCGCTTCGTCATTATTCCAAACGCTGAGTCCTCGGATGGCAAAACAACAGACGACGAATCGCCCACCAAGAAACCCCGTGCTGATCGACCCATCATCGACGAGCCCGAAGAGGCCAAGGAGTATAGAAGATATGAGCCGGTCTTTGATGAAAGACTCAGTGCAGGAGAGGAGGAACGTCGAGGAACTCGCCGGAGGAGTAGAAACGACCTACCGCCAATCGACACCGATATGCGACGTGAACGTAAGAGTGAACACCACCGTACTAGATCTGCGGTCGGTGGGTCACGCCCTGAAACTTTCACACCAGGCCCGGAACCGCCACCTCATGAAGACCTGCTATCACCAGATGTCATAAAGCATGGATCAGGTCGCCGTGACAAGGAGAAACATTATCGGGAGTATGGTGGCTCTGGCCAAGGGCAAGCGCCGGTATTCTTACATAGGCGAAGCTACTCCAACATCGGAGATGAACGGAGAGGAGATAAATATGGTCGCCGAGGAAGCATTAGCCCCAACTCCGCAGGGCGTTCATCCTCGAATGTAGAAGCCAGGCCCAGTCGACGCCGAACGTCGAATGAGAGACGGCCGGAATCTCGATATCGCGAGGAGTACGTGCCGACAAGGTCCAATACGAAGGACAGCAAAACACGGGATGCCCCTAGGCGACCCGACGGGGATCGTCCTATACCCCCTCCTCATAAGCAACCAACAAGCTCAGTCCGCCGGGAAGATGCTCGTTCGAGCGACGACTCTCTAAATAATGGGCGGGATGGACGCCATCGCCAGGACTCGATCACCATGCCTCAAGAGCCAGACAGAGCACCGAGTCCAGGGAAAGACCGACAAGCCCCGCTGGGGCCTCGCACACGGGGGCCGACACTACCATATATACCAGGAGGATTGCCTCCTATTCGAAGCTTGAACCCTCGGAGCTCGGCTACGTTTCCAATCATTAGCAGCGAGTCTCGAGACTCTCGTTTGCCTTACCCCGATGAAGACCCAGTGCCTAGAATGGCTGCTCTTCAAGGCAAGAGGGAGAGCACTTGGTCTGGTACTGATTACCCGAGTCCGGCAGTATCTATGCCAGAGTTCCCTCCAATAGATCCTTTTGGTACAGGAGTTGTAGGCACCCCCGTAACCACAACGTCGACACAAAAACCTTGGCAACCACCTGCTTTTGACCCCGAAAGAGATGGCGTTCCCTTAGATGAAGGCATGGGGTATTACCGTCGATATTCGGAAGGGAAAGGCCGCGATGGTGCAGCCGACTTTCCCGAATGTCAGCGCAAGGAGCCCATCGCCGGCAAGATGGATTGGCTCACCCTTGTCCGAACGGATTTCAACATTTGCCCAGGGTGCTATGAGGGCGTCTTTGCTCGCACGCCGTATCGCAATGAGTTTCAACCCATCTTGAGACCCACTGACAAACCCATCGCCTGCGACTTTGGTACCTCTCCTTGGTATCGCATAGCATGGCTCTTGACTGCACTGGGTGAGAAGTCAGACCTGCGACTACTGAAACGTGTGGCGAATGAGGCAAGCGCTTGCCGTACCCAGCCATGCCCAGGCTCACGCAGAGAAACCCTTCCGTGGCTTACGATTAGAGATCCATCGAGGCGACGTCCTGTGCCAAACTTCACTGTGTGCCTCCAGTGCGCGAAGATAGTAGAGACTTTACTGCCAAATATGGAAGGCGTTTTTGTGCCGCTGGATCTCGGTTCCGACATCTCCAAGAGCGTTTGCTCTTTGCATTTTACACCGAAGCGCAAGAGGTTCGCCCTCTACTTCGACGCACTTGAAACAACATCGCATAAGGCAATAAGCTCGAAGCGGCCTCCAAATATTGCCAGCCTGGCATCAAAGCTGGAGCGACTCAGTGCAGTGGAGGAGTGTCGTGAAGATAGCCCTGTGCCTTACGGCTACTGGCATGTCATGCAGTTTCTCCCGGAGTTCACAGTTTGCGGCGAGTGCTTTGACGAGGCGGTTAGGCCAAAGCTTCTTGACGACAACTTGATTGCCAAAAACTTCTATATGGAAAAGCAACGGCTACGGGAAGCGACATGCCAGCTCTACTCGGCTCGTATGCGAGAGATTTTTGCCAAGGCATGCCGAAGAAATGACCCAAAGTTACTCGAGGCACGAGTCCGTGAAAGACTAGAAGTCGAGGCAGATATACATGGCAAGTTAGTAAAGCTAGACAGGGCCGGACATGATAAGATCTGGACGGATCAGCAAGTCTCGAAACTCGTGGAAGAGTGGAAGAGGTGGGAATAGATGGCGTGGACGAGTAACGATATTACGCTGTATTGATAATGGTATTGACTAGATGAAATATGTAGCAGATGGCGTTTAGGTATTAAAATAAGGCGGTTTTGTATAGGTACTTCAAGTTTTATGGCCGTGTGGTGTTTGAATTGTTCCCCCATCAGTACGGAGTACTCCGTACTCTACGGAGTATACGATGTTAATAGTATTACCTTACATAGAGAGCGAGGGGTCATTTCGAAAGCTTCCCCACCCTCTCTCCAGCAAAAGAGAGCCACAAAGTGTTTCGACCAATCAAGCGATACAGCGAGAACCCCACATCTAAGCCCACCCGGTGTGAGGGCTAGGTACGTACCATATTCTAGGGCCTTTGCCCACCAACTCGAAATTCCAAAATTCTTGACCTAGTTAGGGAAATTTTGGTCTTCAGCATAACCACAACACCCACGCCGTCCAACGACCCAGGTACGTCCGAATTTTCCCCTCCCTTCACGCCGGCGAGCACATAATTGTCGAATTGCAGCCAGCTAATTTTTCTTCTTGTTCGTTTTTCGCAGGTTCAAGTCCCCAACCGTCACAATGGCTTCGCGACCTACCGTCACAATCATCGGCAAAGATGGTGCTCCCTCGGGGGCCACCCACACCATCCCGGCCGTCTTCGCCAGCCCTATCCGCCCGGATATCGTGCAGCAGGTTCACACTGGCATGGCCAAGAACAAGCGCCAGCCCTACGCCGTGAGCGAGAAGGCCGGTCACCAGACCTCTGCTGAGTCTTGGGGAACTGGTTAGTGACGACGACGAAAATTTCGTGCTAGGCGGGGTTTCTGATGGCGAGAAGAGGCGAGGAATGGGAGACGCTTTGAAGGACGAGAAAGAGATGGAGCATGCAATTTTTTTTTTTTGCTTGGGAAGAAGCTGTTCGCTCGCTCGCTCGCCCGCCCGCTCGCCCGCCCGCTCGCATCAGGAACTCGGCTGGCTCGTTTGGCCTTTGGAATTGCTGGCTGACATTTTGAACTTCAGGTCGTGCCGTCGCTCGTATCCCCCGTGTCTCTGGTGGTGGTACCCACCGTGCCGGTCAGGCTGCCTTCGGTAACATGTGCCGTTCCGGTCGCATGTTCGCCCCTACCAAGATCTGGCGTAGGTGGCACGTCAAGGTCAACCAGGGCCACAAGTAAGTAGCCCCTCCCCTCTCTCTAGAGAGCACTCCCCAGGGAGCAGAATTTGGATATGAAGAAAAGCAAGAAAAAGAAGTGTTTCCATGTACTAACGATGTAACAAAGGCGCTACGCTGTCTGCTCTGCTCTGGCCGCTTCTGCCGCTGCCCCTCTCCTGCTCGCCCGTGGCCACCAGGTCATGACCATCCCCGAGGTGCCCCTGGTCGTCGACTCCGAGCTCTTCAAGACCGTTGGCCAGACCAAGAACGCCCTCGCTCTCCTCAACAGCGTCGGTGCCGGTGCCGACGTCGAGAGGGTCAAGGGCTCCAAGAAGCTCCGCTCCGGTAAGGGCAAGCTCCGTGGCCGCCGCCACCGCCAGCGCCGTGGTCCCCTCGTCGTCTACAACCCCGAGGTCGACGGCAAGGAGACCGTCCACGGCTTCCGCAACATCCCTGGCGTCGAGACCTCCCCCGTCACCGCCCTCAACCTCCTCCAGCTCGCCCCCGGTGGCCACCTTGGCCGCTTCGTCATCTGGACCTCTGCCGCCTTCAAGGCCCTCGACGATATCTACGGCTCCACCACCGACGCTACCGCCTACAAGCGCGACTTCCTCCTGCCCTCCAACGTCGTCTCCCAGTCCGACCTCAACCGTCTCATCAACAGCTCCGAGATTCAGACCTCCCTCAACGCCCCCAAGGGCGAGGCCGTCACCCGCCGCTCGGCTGTCCAGAAGAAGAACCCCCTCCGCAACAAGCAGGTCATGCTGCGCCTCAACCCTTACGCCAAGGTGTTTGCTCAGGAGGCTCAGAAGAAACAGGAGTAAAGAGTTTCCTCTCTTCTGCTCTTCTTCAAGCATGCAAAAAATTCTGCTGTCTTAGTGGTAACAGCTGCATGGGTCCGCTGGGTGCGCAGTCGGGCTCTGGGATGTGGGGAGGCGGGAGGAGGAGGACAGCCACCCATTCGTTCTCTCCCCTCCTCCCTACTACTACTACTACTACTACTACTACTTACGGTCATGTTAAAGGGGTGGGCGCATTATTTGGCTTTTCGGAAATGGAATCTGGAGCTCTTATAGCCTTACGAAAAGAAAAAGAGATTCAAAACTACTGAAAAAATGACCTCATCAAAAAAGAAATCGGTTTTTTCTTTGTTCATATATATCTATCTGTCCACCCCCCTTCCCCCCCTCCGCCACCGCCTCATGGCCCATTGTCTCGTATCTACACATGTATCCCATGATCGTATGGTTATGTTACTGTTTTTTTGTTTGCTTTTTACCGTTTTATCTGTGAGCGTAGTACGTACGTACACTTCCATCCGGCCCGCCTCTTGCGCACACCCATCTACCGCTACTGTGATGGCAGCACCGGGCAGTCTAGCTGCCGTCTTTAACATCCCATCGGGTACCCTAGGTTCACCAGGCCCGCCTGCTCCTCCACGGAGTCGGCGCTGGCCTCCTCGATGAGCTTCTCCATCTCGGCCACGCTCTTGATGCGCCAAAACTTCTGGACGCCGTCGGAGAAGCGGCGGGCGCAAGGCTCGACGACGGCCTCGTCCTCGGCAGCGAAGCACAGCCTCATAAACTGCCACCCGCGGCCGGCGGCGACGGCTTCGGTGGCGCCGAACATGCTGCCCGGAGCGGCGAGGATGAGGTTCGGGCGGTGGGTGAGGTATATCATGAGGGCGGCGGCGAGCATGGGGCCGTCGAGGAGGGGGACGGAGCTGCGGCTGCCCCTGGCCATCCAGAGCGGGTGGTTTTCGAGGTGGAGGCGCACCCAGACGAACATGCCGCCGCGGGGCCAGTCGAAGGACATGAGGCGGGTCTTGGTGATGACGCCCCACTCGGCGTCGCCCTCGCGCTTGGGGGTGGACTGCTTGAGCTGGTGGGACCCGGCGTCGAGGGCGGCGCACATGCGGGTCATGCGCCGCTCGTAGACGCCGCGGAGGCCGGCGAGCCAGCGGACCCAGCCGTCCATGTCCCAGCCGGAGAAGGCGCGGCGCTCGAGAACGCCGGGGAGCTTCCAGAAGGCGGAGACGGCGGCCTGGGGCTGCTGGGGCCCCATAATGGCCTCGGCGACCATGGTCTGGACGAAGCCGGAGGGCTGCTGGGTGTTGGTCTCGGTGATGCGCGCCAGGCGCTCGACGAGCGCGGGCTGGGCGGTTATCCACCCGAGCCGGCAGCCCGGGGCGATGGTCTTGGAGAAGGTGTCGAGGCGGATGACGCGGCCCTGGCGGTCGATGCTCAGGTACGACGGCGTCAGGGAGTCGAGGAACTCGTAGCCGCTCGTCCGGGCCGGCCGGTGCGCCTCCGCGGCTGGGGGGGCGGCCTGGCCGCGGGACGCCGCCTCGGCCGAGGCGGCCGAGGGGAACTGGAGGTACCAGTAAGGGTCGTCCTCGATGATGATGATGTCGTACTTGACGCACAGCGCGTAGATCTCCCGCCGTCGCTCGACTGACTGGACGCCGCCTGTGGGGTTGTGGCCAATGCTATCGGGCTTGTCAGTTTTGATACTCAACGCGATACCAAAAAAAATTTGGACAAGGGAGAAAGGGGAAAAGTTTAAAAAAAAAAAGAAAAGGGGGGGGGGGGGGGGGGGGGGGGGCAAAGTGTTCTTTACCTCACGGTATACAGAAGATGAGGTCGGCGGCCCTGCGTGAGATCCCAGTTGTCGAGGATGTTTTCCAGGCCGCCGGGTCCCTTGGCCAGCATGCCCTGGCCGTCAATCTCCACGGGGACGATGCGGACGCCCTTCGGCGCCACGTTAGCGGGGGCATTGTTGTACACGAAGACCTCGGTGAGCATGGCCGGCCTGCTCTCGATGCGGTCGCCGCTGTTGAGCGACCACGGCTCGACGAGCATCTCCGTGGCCTTGGCGAAGCCGTCCGTGGAACCGGTTGTGAGGATGACCTCGGGGCCGCCCTCGTACGGCACGACCGGGTGCAGGTGATCGCGGGTGAACTGCCGGATGAACGAGTGCAGCGGGGGGTAGCCGTCGGCGGTGCCGTACTGGAGACCCGTGGCGAGGTCGATCCTCTTCATGGGATCACTCTCGCCCGTCTTCCTGGGGACGGTTATATGAGCGCCGGCGGCGGCCAGGCCGGCAGCAACATCATCGGCGCCACCTCCATCATCATCATCGGCGCCGCGGTAGTTGGGAGAGGGCGTCCATCTTTCCGGCTTTGCAACTTGCGCCTCGAGAGTATCAAAGGGGAAGAGGCTTGGGTTGGGTAGTCCTTGGGGAAAAGCGATAATGTCAGCAAAGAAAGCAAGTATGCGAATCTCTGTCGCGGGAAGAAAAGAAATATGAGACTGGGTGGATTAGGCAACGTCCTCCCTCGATTAACCGAAACAGATAAGCGATAGGGGGGGGGGTGGCATATTTATAACAGGCACCTAGGCGCACTGGCGTGTTGACATTGGAATGTCGCATGTGAGACGTACCGCCAGCCAAGTTTCCTATACCAGGAATTTGGAAGAATTTGTAAAACTTCTTGATCGAGCTCGGTGTGTGGTTCTTTGTGCTCTCCGAGAAATGGTGGCTCAAATCCACTGGGGAATTGAGGGGCGGTGCCGACATGGTCAATCACTTATTAAAGAAGTGGTTGTGGTTGTGGTTGTGGTGGTGGTGGTTAGTAGTAGTATGGTAGTACAGAACGGCGGCGGCAGTAGTGGTAATACTGGGCGTAGTACGGAGTAGTACTTGCGAACCGAACTTCTGGGAAACTTTAACGGCCCTGCGTCTGTGTCTTAGATCGGCGAGTCGGTGATGGCCTCGGGGGGGAAAGGGTTCCTTTGATTCGTTGACCACAAACTTCACTGGCGGTGAGACATGAAAAATAAAAGTGGCTGGAGATGGGGGATTCTGATGAACGGGTACACACAGACTACACACCGGGGGAAAAAACAAAAAACTGATGATCAAAGAAAGACGAATAGCCAAGAATCTCGAATTCAAAAAAGAAGGACAATGGATTTTGCCCCCCTCCCTCCCCTGTCCGCTCAAGGATCCGCCGGGGACCATTACTAGGTACTCCGTAATCCGCACGGCTGATACTCCGTGCCTGGCATCAGCCGACTTCCGCAAATACCTTGTTTGCCATGAATCACCGGGTGATCTGACAAATCAACTCGTTATTCTGGTCGAGCGGTGGGAGGCCACGTTTGACAGCCCCTACGCCGTGAAAGCAAACTCCGCCCACCGATAAGGTATGAGATCGGTCTAGCGAGGACTAGCTTCCTTTTCCAAGCTTTTTGGCTCTCTTCCCCCGAGGTCCCGGTGGTAAGAGAATTAAATAAAAAGGTTCGAGGTGAGTGGACAACAGCAACAGCAGCAGCAGCAGCAGCAGCAGCTGTACTTGACTTCACACATGGCAGATATTCCACTCTTGTGTGCTGGCGCGAGTGGTGACAAACGGAAGGGGTTAGTTGGCAGTGCTGCGTGTCACCAATGAATTTCTTGCGTCGGTGATGATCTATGTTGCATGAGGAAAGTGGTGGAGGAAGGGTGGGAGCAAGTTCATTGGGCCTTCCAGCCAGGACGATAGCGGAAACCAAGGTCATCGAGGGTATTCGCCTGGCAACCTTGTTCCTCGAAGCGTACCTTGGCAGCTGCGTATATCGATCTCTCCCAAAACTTTTCGTCGTCCCAGCGAGGTGGTTCTTTTCCAAGGTGCCTGGCCCTGACTGCCCAGTCGTGGAATTCGTTGATGTAATGGCCATCTTCGTTGGGCCCGAAAAGGTGCAACGATTCGCCCTGTTCCTCTTCCAATTCCTTGCTCCATTCTTCCATTTCCTGGCCAGTCGGGAGATCCAGATCGTTTGACCACACTGCGGCGAACACTGCTGCCTGCGTTTCCGACTGCGGCCAAGGTATCGTCTTCTTATTGATACTCGGAAATACCAACGTCGGGTGCTGGATGCAAAATAAGTGTTTGTATAGACCGTGTACCCCTTTGCCGGTAGTCATCAACTTGCGTTCCAAACCGTTGAAGAAGGGGTAGTTGAAGAGAAAGCCGGTACAGAACACGATGGCGTCTATATCCGTCTCTACCCTGCCATTTGTAAAGCGGACACCCTTTTCCTCTATTAGGAACTTCTCTATACCCGGCACTTCTAAGCACCCCGTGTAGTCAAGGAGCTGCTGGGGAGTCGGACTTCTCACGGATAGCAGCGCGGGTTTTCGGCATTCCTGGTTGATCTGGTGGCCGATATCTGCTCCTGACGGACCGTTGCCGACCACTACCACTTTCTTATCCGAAAACTGCTTCGCGCTTCGAAACTGCCTGGAATGAAGTATCACGTCTGGGTAAGCCTGATGAAACTCTCTCATATTCTTTCGATCAGGGATATACGGTATATACGAGTGTCCGTTGGCGATTACCACAGCGTCAAAAACTTCTTTAACCCGCTCATCATTGGTGAGGGATGCGGCTTTGAGAAACCATTTGTCTCTGCCTTGATCGTCTGATAGCAATTTGATATCTTTGACTTGAAAGGAAAACTTGATCAGATCTCTTACATCTGCGGCATAGCGCACCAGGTACTCGTGTATGCTTTCCCTAGAAGGATAAATTTTTGCACTCTGTGGAAACTCTTGGTCGGAAAAACGCATCAAGGACGATGGGATATTGGCATGTAGAACCTCGTACATGGCTGACGAGAAAGAGGGAGCATCGCGGTCATCGGGCCAGTGGCCGAACTCGTCTAGAGGAACGAAAGGATCCTGGTGAGGAACAGGAGAGGGGTCTGGTGGCCTCTGACTGTAATACCACACGCCGCCGACCTCATCTTGCTGGTCAAATATGACGATGGATTCGAATGTACCCTGGGCCTTGAGATACTTGGCTGCAGATAGCCCACACGGCCCAGCTCCGATTATGGCGATTTTCTTGACATGGAAGGATGTGGGCGAGAGAGAACCCATTAGATGATTTTTTTTTTAGCAGGAGGCAGCTAAGCTAAGAGTTGAAGGAGCAACGAATAGAAGGGGGTGAAGAAGGGAATGGAGGGGGCTGTAAAATGTATGAAAGCGGCATTGCATGCTTTGTACGCTGATGATGTGCTTTGATGCAATCCCTGAATGTCCCGATGAGACTACTATAGTGGATGTAGCAGCCCGAGTTCTTTTTAGACCAAGGTTACCGCTGTAGGTACTTGTTGGTAGGTGATCATAAGTACTACCTAGTACTTACGTAGCAGCAGTCAGTTACCAGTACATAGATTCTTGATACGAGGCAAAGTTGTGCAAGCTTTATAGACATAACACGATGTATACATCGGTTATCTAGTTAATCTAGAGTTATCTTATGATATTGTACTCCGTAATCGAGAAATAAACAACATTTATGCGCATATGTACACTTTCTCCTTTGCCCTTGACCATAAACAGTGTGTGACATAGGGTAGATAGGTACCTGGGCATGCGCCAGCTTAAAATCAGTGGGCTAGCTTCCTACTGGATGTACGTTACCTAATTCGAACGTTGTATCGTAAGATGGCTGTGAGCCTCCACCGTCTCGTAGTACCGGCTCTTGTACTCCGTACACTGTTTTTGACGCTGACCTTTCTTCAAGCTATGGATGGATAGATGGCAATTATCCTTTATGTACTCCGTACGGAATAAAAGGAAAGATTTCTCTGCAATCCAATATTCCATGCCTACCAATGCCAGTCTGCCTGAAAAGTGCAATTATCAGCAGATGGTGGGCGTATCCTTTTTCTTAAGTTACAAGGCATGGAGGCATGAAAGTCGGAAAGTCGGCGGCTAATGCAATGCGGGGATTGGGTGGGATTCACGTAACCCTGAAGACGGGACTTGGAGGGTTGGGGCACCGCTAAAGAAGGACCTGAACCCCCCCCCCCCCCCGAAAACCCCACGCATCCATCCAAACTCATCATCAAAAGAAACAAAGGGAAAATAGCCACGGGGTGCACACGTTTTGACAGGTACAACTAGGGTAACACTGTAGTGGAGGGGCATATTGTGCAGTGGACGGAGGTCGTAGACTCGTGAAATTGCGATTGTTCTAAGAGTACGGAGTAGGGTGGGATGGCTCTGTTATGTCGGTGCAAGATGATACTGTATGATATCAGCGGGGAAAGGCACGGAGTACGGAGTACAGCAGTGCAACTGGGTTCGGTGCCTCTTCCATCCATTAATTACTTTGGTTCAACGCTGTAGCACGAGGGGCCTATCTGTGGTTACATAGGGATAGAATTTCTTGTCCCAATCCACTAATTACCACCACTCAGGCGGTCAGCCAGCCGCTTGTTCTGAAACCTAAATAAACCCCCGACAATCCTCTTTTTACCAGACTCGATTTGCGCCTGCTGGCTAGCTGGCTCCCGCCCGACGACGAGAACGACGACGACGGTGACCTGTAATGCTGGGCTCAGTCTAAGTACGACGGTGTCGACGAGAACGACGAGGACGGGGACGATTACAATAACCGAGGGCAAGTCTTGTACGAGGCGCGCTGTTGGATGTGTTGAGTCTAAGGAAGGGTTGGTAGCCATCAACCTGGAGAGCAGAGAGAGCAGAGGGAGAGAGAAAGAAAGAGAAAGGCAAAGGGAAAGGGAAAGGGAAAGGGGAGAGGTGCCAGTCTGCTGAGCGCCCTTGGGGTATCCAGCAAGATGCGCATCGGTTGTCTCCAGTTCGCGCCGCAGGTCGGAGACGTCGACAACAACCTCAACCGCGCCGACGCTCTTCTCAATCGTGCCGACCCCGAAGACCTTGATCTTCTCGTATTACCCGAGCTGGCTTTTTCTGGTGATTATCCCCTACCCTGATTACCCGACATTGCATGTTTCCTATCTAGGCAGCGTGGATGCCCGCTACTACCAAAAACCTGGGACCAACACTTAACAACGGGTTTTGATGCACCTCGGGCGGGGAACAGCGGCTGAAAGGGGGGGGGGGGGGGAGGGCGGCATGAACGACCAACAGCCATGCACAACTCACTTTATTAACTCGTCTGTTTTATCCACTACTCTAACACGTTTTATTTCCAGGCTACAACTTTTCTTCACTCCGTCATATTTCACCTTATCTCGAACCTTCGTGTTCCGGCGTCAGTTCTCTCTGGGCACGGACCACTGCTCTCAAGTATGAATGTAATGTCATCGTGGGCTATCCTGAAAAGGTAGACGTTACAGATCAGTGGCCATGCGATCCCGAGTATTACAACTCGGCCATTGTCGTCAACGCGGATGGTGAGACAGTCGGCCATTACCGGAAATCCCACCTCTACTACACCGACGAGACGTGGGCTCTTGAGGGTCGACATGGCTTCTACACGGGACGACTTGCTCCCCTTGGCCGCGTAACAATGGGTATCTGCATGGATATCAAGTGAGTTGCTTTAGTCAGTGCACATAATACATGTCTTACTGACAAGATATTCCCAAGTCCTTACCGCTTTGAGGCGCCATGGACAGACTACGAGTTTGCCAGTCACGCTCTTAGCAGCGGTGCGCGTGTCGTCATCGTATCAATGGCCTGGCTAAGCCAGTCCGAGCCGCGGATGTTTTCTCAATCCCCAATGGAACCAGACATTGAGACTTTGATGTACTGGGTATCACGTCTCGAGCCGATAGTGCAGATGAATTCGGAAGAGGAAACAATTGTTATCTTTGCCAATCGTACCGGAGTGGAGTCTGGCGCATTATATGCTGGCACCAGTGCAGTTGTGGGCATCAGATCTGGTCAAGTCATCATCTACGGCATTCTTGGACGTGGCGAGAAGAAGCTACTGGTTGTCGACACCGACGATCCTCCATTTGCGAAACTGGTGTACCGTTCTCAGGAGTATGAAGAGTCAGCCCAGGAGGCAGAACAGGATATCACGCACCAGCACCATGAGAGCCATCCTACCGAGGCCAACCACGATAAGACTGATCATGCTACCGCCATGCCGCCGAATAGACAGCGAGGCACAGAGTCCGAGGAGGAGTCGTCTCCCATTGCTCCCGATATCGACGAGTCTCCCACTAGCTCCTCCTTGGGGTGGCACAGTGAGCAAGCACAGGATGGGAGCGATATCAACGATCGAACTGAGGACTTTTCTTCCCGTAAAGATTCGGCGCCTCCACACCGATCTCGTTTAGCCGATCATGTGCAGTCTCAGGTGCCTGCGGATGACTCGGGTTTTAACAGCCACATCCCCCGTCGATCGCGAACCCAGAGGGAGGATCCGTGGTTGACAAATGAGTCTCTCATCTCCCAGATGGAGCTATCAGATGGACTACGTCAAAAGCTTGAAGCCCTTCTTCGATCCGAGTCCAGATCTTCCATTACTTCTATGGAATCGTCGAACCAATACTGGCTGCCGCAGTTTCAGCCTCCCGGAGGAAGCACTATACTCGAGGATGTGAGCGATTACGAGGATGATGTCGGGAGCTTAGGATACGACTCGCCACCCAAAGGCAACGAGAACCGCCACAGCATTCGTTCGGACGTTTCGGTTTGGAATGACGAACAGGGCCGGGCACGTACAATTGAGCCTTCGTTCTTATCAATGGGAGATAGCTCCTCGCCTGTTGCCTCTCGATATACGAAAGACTGGATGAAGTCGACATCTCAGCCCGGGGGAAGTTTCACTACCGACAAGAAGCACGAAGCACGCGCCGAACAGGATGTCCGGCGGCAGTTGCCTCTTGGCTCCAAGAGGAAGCAGAGGGCTGAAGCCGAAAGCTCCCCACAGCGTACTGATGATGCACGTAACAGGTCAAGGCCATCCCCGAAACCATCCAGGTCGCATGCGATAGACTCAATAGGAGGAAGAGATAAGGGATCTCACTCAGGGCGAGCCTTGACTCGTGAACGAGTGTCGTCGCTCACCGAGAAAGACCCTCCTATTCTGAGACCAGCATCTAGGGAGAGGATTCGTGCGGGCAGCCAGAACCGCGGCAGGGACTCGGAACGCCCTCCTGTTTCCCGGTCAGGTATTTATCACAGCCGAGTTCGCTCGACTGATCCTGCCGAGCAAGACGAGAGAGGCCTGAGCAGAGGGCGCCAGCGCGGCTCAGCTACAACACCTGATCAGCAAAAGCTAGCTCTTTCAAGTTCAAAGCATCGGAGTTCTCGCAATGACAGGGCTCCCAGCACCGATGTTGATCTTTCGCAGTATGCTCTGATAGAAGAATACCCTTCGCCGAACTGCCCTATGCATGGTTCAAGGTCCAACTCCGCAGTTGGCCAAGGCTCTACCTCGCAGAGAAGAACACCCTCTACGAGGGACCGCCACTCGAGCCGGGGCGCGAGAGAAAATTCACAGGGCACAAACGGAGCCTCTGCATCAGGAACACCCAGGAAGAGTTCAATACAAAGGGCATCTTCTAACTCAAGAGATACGACAAGGTCTGCCCAAGCTTCCGGCGAACAGCCCAAAAGAGGCCGTGCAAGCCGCCAAGGTGTACGAGAGCAGATAGTGGAGGCACCTGAGCCAGCGCCGCTTGATTTCAGATATGGACCCAAAACGCCAAAGGCGATGGCTTTGGAGGGCGCGCACGCTGCGGCAGAAAGCGAGTCTAAGAAGGAACCTCTGGCAAAGTGTTTGGTTGACGCCCCAAAGTCAGTGGTTAGAAGCCGCAGCGCTGTTTGGTAAAAAAGAAATTGATGATGTTGCGCACAGGCAAGGAGTTGGGGATATCTATTTACTGGGAGCTTTCACGAGGTTTTCATTTTTTGGGAGCGGTTTCCCTTTTACGGATGGGATCCCTGGTACGGGATTCAAGGAATATACAAGATGCTTTGTTTGACGGTTGGGTATTATGTCGACGCTATATTATACAAGTCTTGGAGATAGGGCTATAGAGTGTAAATGAGGAAAACGCGCTACTGGATCATGTTTATTTTCATTTATATACTCCGTACGGCGAAGTGTTTCTATGAGCGTTCTATCCTGTTTTTAATACGAAAAATGGCATGGACTGCTCCATATGGTGTACGGAGTACAGCGGACTCAAGCTTGATATTCGTGCTGGCCCGGCGCTTCTCACGGAACACGCTGAAGCCGGTGTAGGTGAAGTGGTTCTTTGGGAGCATTCACACGAATCAAAGATAGAGGGTTGGTTGGACCGGATGCTCCGTGTATTCCGTCTAGAAAAGGGGAAAAAAACTCAGAAGAAGCAAGCTTGGCGTAGCTCGAGGCGCCCGTCAAACAAGACGGCACAGATACTCTGTAGTACTCCGTAGTGAGTATGTAGATAGTATGTAGCACACAGGCACACGCCTCAAAGCTCTCTCTCCCTCTCTCCGTCACTTTCTTTTCGTCCGTTCCTTTTTACTCCGCACAGCCCCCAGCTGTCCCGGGCCAATCAAAGGGTTTAATCACATCACACGGTAGGGATGCGTAGGAGGGGGAGAAGTGGGGGGGAGCATACTTTGGTGGTGAAGAGAACAGAGACAGAACAGGGGTCCGTGCAGGTCGGCGGCCCGAGGCCGTTGATGAATGGCTGGGACTGCAAGTTGACAGGGGATTATGGATACTACATATGGTAGTACGGCCCCCACAACGGACGGAAATGGTGGTGCCTTTTTCCTCCTCGCTCGCTACAGGCTACCTACGGAGTACGAGGTTTGCTGGGTATTTGGTGCCTCCTCTCAGGGCTGCTGTCCCCTCCAGCAGCGCCGCCTCAGTGCCCGGAAGGGCAAGGCTACCTGCGGACTACACCTGCTCAAGGTAGTTAGGGGAGCAAGGGAAGGGCACCATCTCTTGGCCCAGCCTCACTGTAAACCAGTCAAGAGGCACAGCGACCCTGGCAAGCGATGAGAGGGTGGACACAAACAGGTCCTCGCTCGCACCTCTCGACTGGGGGCCGCAATTCGCCATCACCCACCCGATGTCACGGTAGCTCCCCAAAAGCTGCTGCATGTTGGTTGCGCTTCGACCCTCGCTTCTCTAGCAATCACCATCATTCTCTGCTGCTACTACTTTGCGTCTAACCGCCCTCTGACGGGTGGCCCGTTTGACTTGCATGAATAGTTCGTGTCGGTTCGAGCTAGCGATTCTGACAAGTCCTTGAAAACGGAGGGGGGGCAGAGAGAGAGGCAAAGCCTTGTACATATCTATTGTCAACTCGTCGTTCCCTTCTCGTCTCCTGCGACACACTTCTACCCCCTCCTCCGTCTTTCTATATACATCTGCCATTCGAAAGAAGGGGAAAGGGCAGGAAGTACAACTAGGACCTGTAGCACGAGCTAGCACAGGCCTGTCCCTCGTCCATCGACACTCGTTTCACGAAAGAAAGCAAGCAAACGAAGAAAACAAACAAAGCAAACAATCTCGAAGCGCCGCAGCAGCCATCTAAGTAATACGCTCTAGTACCTTCGACCGGAAAAGAAAAAAGGCCCACGGGATAAGGATAATTCTTTGGAGGACAGGAAACGTGGGAAGCGGAGGAATTCCGAAGCAAAAGGAAAAACATCAGCAAAAAAGAAACAAAAATGCGGTCGCTATTATCGGCCCTGGCCGCCATCGTCATTCCGGCAAGCGTCAATGCCGTCGTCGTCAACGAGGACTCGCCGTGCGCCAACAAGTGCGGCAACGTGCTGCAGCAGACGAGCCCGGATGACTTGGTCTGCACGCAAAAGGAGATGGACAGCGTCGAGGGCGACACGTTCCAGGCTTGCGTCGAGTGCGAGATCACGAGCGACTACGCGACAAGCGATGGGGAGACTGACGTCCAGTGGGGCCTGTGTACGTTGCCGCATCTTCATGATCCCTATGCCATGGTTATAGTTTACTGATCTTGACTGCAGACAATGTGCGATATGCGACCTCGAATTGCCTCTTCGGCTACCCAGAGAAGGACCTCGGTCTTCAAGGCACTCCTTGTCCTGGAGAGTAAGCTTCCCCCCACAAACAAAAAATCACATCAACGTAGTATATATCTAACGCTATCAACTGTAGCGAGGCGTGTGGTCCTTTCATGGACGCCATCAAATTCGGCAACGTCAGCCTTGACGAAAGCTACGACTACTGTGCTCTCTGGCCTCTGAACGACGACGTGCACCTCGAACGTTGCGAAGAATGTCTTCAGGGCACCCAAGGCGCCTTTCTAGCCAACTGTAAGCTCTTTACCTCCTCCTCCTCCCGGCTGGTGTTGAACGAACCGACCAATTGCTGACACCATGCCAAGTTGTTGTCGCCCTGCAGGCAGGCTGTAAACAGCAGCCGGATGCTGGCCTCGCCCTCGGTCTCGACGGCGACATTTTCTCCGCCACCCCGGTTGAGATTACTGAGCCTACGCCGCGTGTCTCCGTCGACCCCTCCTGGTTCGACCAGGGGCCCCTCGACATCAACGCAAAGGCGGGAATCGCCGCGGGAGGTCTCGTCGTCATCATCAGCATCATCGGCTTCATCATCATCTGGCGGGGGAAGCGCCGCCGCCGAGCCTTTCTCGCCACCCTGGCCAGCAGCAGGCCCATCCAGAAGGGAAAAGGAGGGTGGCCCTCTAGCCCTCTGGCTAGGGGGCCGGGCGAGATGGGGGAGACGCCGCTGAGCCAGCGCCCGCTGAGGGGCAACGGGTGGAACGACAGCCCCATGACGGACGTCACGGAGCAGCCGTACGGGCGGTACTTCTCGCCCTATTCGTCGCAGTACACTTCTCCCGTCAACGGGAACGAGGCGCCCCACGGCGCGCAGTGGCCTCACTCGGCGTCAACCTCGGCGGCCGCCGCGAGGCCGGAGCAGGCCATCGGGCTCGCGCTCAGCCCGGAGCGTCAGTACCACGACGGCAGCCTCATGGACGGCGCCGCCTCGGGCAGGGGGCGGGTGTACGACGACGGCTCGTACGAGATGCACGAGGTCGACAGCGCCGGCGGCAGCGCCCGGGGCGCGAGGGGCTTCCAGCAGGAGGCGCCCGTCCTGGGGCACCCCGGGTACGGGAGGAACGGCGAGAGCCCGCCCAGGAGATATGACCTGACAGGTCAACCGCCGCACGCGTACTGAGGCTGCAATTTTTTTTTTTCCGTTTTTGGTATACGTTTATTGTGTTTTGAAGTATAACGATGATATCCAAGGGGAAATGGAGTTTTTTGCGGGCTTTTTTCCCCCTTTTGGGACAGAAGATTCTTTTCTTTATACACGAGATATGTTGAGATTTACATATATATATACTTCTACTACAGCAGTAGTAAACGAATGGTTGTTTTGTTCATCTCTTAGCTGAATGGTTAATGTTGTTATTATTTGTATTGATAATGGTAATATGACCGTAGATTCATAAATATTAAGATGGCGGTAAAAGGTACTAGTTTTTACCAAGAAGTATGTACACACATAGATTCACAATTAATAGACAGAGAAAGGGGAGGTTGAACCACCGGTATTTATATGCAGACCGTGTTGGACCGGCGAATCTCCTCGCCCGCCCTGACGGCGCCGAGCTGCACGCACCAGCCGGGGTGCATCTCCAGCCTGAAGACCGTCTCGAAGCCCTTCTTGAGCGCCGTGGCCGCCATTTCCCACTCAATCTTCTTCCTCAGGGGCGTCGCCGTGGAAGCGGAGAGGACGGCGGGTACGGGCGCGACGGAGGCGCCGACGTAGACGTTCCAGGATTCGATGTCCGTGGCGCCGTTCCAGGAGACGTGGTTCTTGACGAGCGTCGTCGGGCGGTCCTCCCACTGGTTGGAGCCGCGGACGACTTCCGTCACCAGCTTCGGGTCCTCGCCGCGGGGGGTGCCGTGCCAAGGACCCTTGAAGGCGCGGTAGCTTTGTGCCGACTCGTAGTATCCGAATTGGCCTTGCCAGCGCAGGTCACCGTTATGGCTGCTGCCGTCCAATGAGGGACCGTACTCGCGCACCATGGGCATGGCGCCGTAGCACATGAGCTGGTTGCCATTGGGGAGCTCGGGGTCGTAGCTGCCCTGGCTCATGGAATAGATATCGTGGTCATTTGTGCGGATGCTGCGCAGGACGGTTGGTGCCACGGCGGGGTTCGGAGGCAGCGTGAGGCCGAGAAGCAGGCCTCGTGTCGGCACCGTCCCGTTGTCGTCCTTCATATTGTGGTTGTCGATGAGGCTCACAGTCATGCTGTCTGGGGTGACGTTGAAGGCGCGGGCGTCGTGGGACCACCGGAACTGTCCCTCCTCGGGCAGAGGACCGAAGTCCCCGCCCTCACCGCTGCCGCTTAGCGTCCAGACGATGTTGCCCTCTTCTTTACTAACGAGGTAGATGGACCAGGTGTGGCGGCTGCTGATGAGCAGATTGTCCCCGACCTCCTGAATAGAGTTGATGTGGAAGTGGTCCCAGGGTCTATCGACGGTGCCGTCTCCCATGTACGACTGGATGGGGAGCTTCGACCATTCGAGGTCGACGTGGTCGAGAGCGCTCCATGTCCATAGAATCTTCGACGTCTTGACGTCCATCTCGTAGATGAGACTGTCCGCGACCCAACCGCGCTCTGGGCCACCGATAGACGATAGGTTCGCGGGTGTGTTGTTATAGGCCGTCATGTAAATGGTGCCACGCTCCGTCAACTTTTGTTCATGGAAGTCCACGAGACCAGGGGCCTTCACATCCTTGCCCAATCTCCAGTTAACGGCCGCCTCACTCTTGTCGAGGTCAAGGCGTAGAGGCATATAGCCCTCGTCAAGTAGGATCGCCTGACCGTAGCCGTGCCCGATTGTGCTCTCGCCCTGCCACAGAGACAGACGAGGCTTGCCCTTCCAGTCCTGGACGCGGAAGTTGCCGGTGCCGTGGCTCTCGTCGTAGGCGTAGACGAGCTCGTTGTCGTAGGTCATGATAACGGGGGCCGACTGCTTCATGGCGTGCTCCTTGGACCTCGACTTGGGATTGATGAAGAGGTAGCCGTCGGCGAGGTCACCCGAGTTGCGCGTGATGGAGATGTTGGGGGGCGTCCACGAGGAGCTTTTGAAGACGCGGTAGGGCCAGAAGCTTTGGTCAGAGGGATCGTGGACCTCGATGTGAGGCCATGATTCTAGGACGGGTAGCTCTGGTGGTCCGTCGACGGGGCTACCGCCTCGGGACTCATCGGCGTAGAAGAAGAGGTAGGCGCCCACGAGTGAGCTGAAGAAGACGATGGCGCTGATTCTCATCCCCCATTGTGCACCTGAGGACAGTGGCATATCGTATCAAATGAATGAATGAATGAATGAATGGATGGATGAATAGATGAATGGATGAATGAAAGTCGTAAATGAGTTCTTTACTGTTCTTTCTCTAAGAAACCAAAACCACGGCCGTAAAGAGCGTCGTATGCGAGGATAGTCGTCACGGTTAGGACATGCTGTGTTGTAAGTTCATTCACCAATTTCTTTTTTTTCCAGCAACGCTTCAACGCGGAACAATAAGAAAGATGATAAAAATGAACGGTGTGTTTTCGACGAGCGAGAAAGCAAGAATTATGAAGAAGAAGGAGAAAAAAACAGAAAGCGTCTCGGAAGGCGAAGATAAGGACAAAAGAAACCGGAAATCTATGCATTCTTAAAAGGGACCTTTGATTTCTTGGCATTCAACAGGGACTCTCTCCCCATAGTACCCTTATTACGGAGTACCCTTACCTAACAGCCCTTTTTTTTTTTGGGCATGTTCGATAAATTGAGCCCAGACAAGGCTAGCCATCTCGTATCGTGTCTATTGCCCAGTGCGTGGTTATAATGGCGCCCCAATAAACTGCGAGGAGCGGAAACGTGTATGGCCGAGTCATGGAGGGGCGGTTTTTGAACGTCAATGCTTGCGACAGGATCGTCGTTGGTAAAATAAACGAAGAGAAGGGGAAAAAGTGCGGTGAGGGGTTTGGTGATGATTCAAAGTTTGTGTTCTGTGGTAGGTAGCAAGGTTGCTAGTTAGTATGTAGTCTCAGTAAACCCGGTTTTCCCTATTACTGCCGATGTAAGGAGAAGGACAGCCTCGGATCGTCCTGTGTGCTTGCCTTGTGCGGCGCGTTGTACCTGTCAAGGGTTCAAGTCACCCGAGGTGTGGCCCGAGGTGTGGCCCGAGGTGTGGCCCGAGGTGTGGCTCGAGTCGCGACGAGGCTGGTACTCGCATCGTGTTGTGGCTGGTGCGACTAACCAGCAGCCAACGTTCCAACCAACCAACCAACCTGTGCGGTCTACCTATCTAACCGTTTCGGCTTAGTGCAATTGGCTTGTCGACGTCAAGCCACAAAATTCCTCCAACGCTGGCTGGCTAGTTGGTGCAAGCGGCGCCCCACAAACGAGACTTGAGAAAAAAATTTGGATAGCTCAGAGGCCGAACGACTTTCTTGCTTCAAAACCAAGCGAAAACCGCTAAACACAAAAAAAAAACCAAGAGCACTCTGCTCCTCGACACCCGCCTACGGACATTGCCAATTGCAATCTGCCTTGCGCCGTACAACATCGAGAGCATACATTATGACGATGGAAGTCGTTAAGCGGGAGAAGAAGGTGGAGGAGGAGTACACAATCAAGCCCGAGTCGTCTACTCCTGCTCTCGACACCAGTACCTGGCCTCTTCTCCTCAAGAACTACGAGAAGCGTAAGCATGACGTTGTCGGCCAAATATTACGAGTGCCCAATTAGCTCACTGTTCTTTTTTTTCCCCAGTCCTCGTCCGAACGGGTCACTTCACCCCGATCCCCAATGGCTCCTCTCCTCTGAAGCGCGACCTCAAGTCGTACATCAGCTCGGGTGTCATCAACCTCGATAAGCCTTCTAACCCTTCCAGTCACGAAGTTGTTGCCTGGGTCAAGCGCATTCTTCGGTACGTTGCGCCAATGGCTTGATTTGACACCTCTCACTAACCTGAAGTTCCCCGGAAAAAACAGCGTTGAGAAGACTGGTCACAGTGGTACCCTTGATCCCAAGGTCACCGGATGCTTGATTGTCTGCATTGACCGTGCTACCAGGCTCGTCAAGTCCCAGCAGGGAGCTGGTAAGGAGTATGTGGCCATCATCCGCCTGCACGACAAGCTGCCCGGCGGCCAAGCCCAGTTCGCCCGCGCGCTCGAGGCTCTCTCTGGTGCTCTGTTCCAGCGTCCTCCCCTGATCTCCGCCGTCAAGCGCCAGCTCCGTATCCGAACCATCTACGAGAGCAAGCTCATCGAGTTTGACAACGACCGCCACCTCGGTGTCTTCTGGGTCAGCTGCGAGGCTGGTACCTACATCCGTACCCTCTGCGTCCACCTGGGTCTGCTGCTGGGTGTCGGTGGCCACATGCAGGAGCTGCGCCGTGTCCGCAGTGGTGCCATGGACGAGACCAAGCAGCTCGTCACCCTCCACGACGTCCTGGACGCTCAGTGGACCATGGACAACACCCGCGACGAGTCTTACCTTCGCAAGGTCATCTCGCCCCTGGAAACCCTTCTCACTAGCTACAAGCGTCTCGTCGTCAAGGACAGTGCTGTCAATGCCGTGTGCTACGGTGCCAAGCTTATGCTTCCTGGTCTTTTGCGCTACGGTTAGTACCACGGACGGTTGAAACATTCTATTTGGCGGGGCTAACTCGGGTATTACAGAATCGGCCATTGAGCACCACGAGGAGGTTGTGCTCATGACAACAAAGGGCGAGGCTATTGCCCTGGGTATTGCCCAGATGTCGACAGTGGAGATGTCCACGTGCGACCACGGCGTTGTTGCCAAGGTTAAGCGTTGCATCATGGAGCGCGACCTTTACCCCCGAAGATGGGGTCTTGGACCCGTCGCCGCTGAGAAGAAGAAGCTCAAGGCCGACGGAAAGCTCGACAAGTTCGGCCGACCCAACGATGCCACCCCGGCCAAGTGGACTGCCGGCTACCAAGACTACAGCATGACGGATGCATCCGCGACCGCAGAGGCTACCACCGCACCTGCAAAGGTGGTGGAGGAGACCACCGTCAAGATGGACATCACACCCTCAGCACCTGCCGTTGAGGAAAGCGACAAGAAGAAGCGCAAGAAGCACGATGGAGAGACGGCGGAGGAGAAGGCCGAGCGTAAGCGCAGAAAAGCGGAGAAGAAGGCCGCAAAGGCCGCCAAGAAGGCAACCAAGGGCGAGGCCTCGGAAGATGACAGCGACTAAAAGGTCGAATTGTTGTCATTTTAGGTGGAGCCAATGGCCGGCTAGCTGTCTACTGCTGCTGCCGTCGCTACTGCTACTTGTTGCTATGGGTATCGTTGAGCTGCAATGTAAAGTTTTCTTGGGCATACGGCGTTTATCGGATTCGCAAATATTAGGAAAGGGGATTTCTTAGTTGAGAAGCTTTTTTACCGACAAATGCGTACTACATGTTAAAAAAAAATACCCCTGGTACGACAAGAGTGCAAACGAAGCGACATATTTCAGGGTTTTTCAAGTCTCGGATCGGAGGGGATCAAGGCAAATAAGTGTGACGTTGCGGAGTACAGTAGAGGTGTATAGAGAAGTAGTCGGCAAACTCGTGTACGCAGCGGAAGGCCAACGGCGAGAGGAGTTTCCGATACTTCCAGGCCTTGTGACGCTATCCAACAAGATAAATCGTCCGCATGTCCGCGTACAAGGTTTTTTCTCCTTCATCTCGATCCGGTACAGCGCATCGACAGCTTGATCAGTCTTGGTACACTTCCCGAGATCGTTCAAGCTGGGATTCAGAGTTGTTGTGCGATTTTGGAGATTCGTGACCATTCTCCGAAGTAATGTCGCACGAATATGTGCTGGCTCCATATGCCTGTTTTCTGCATTTTTTCCATGCCCGCCTTGATGGATTCTACCTGCACCCGCCCCAATAGGTGTAATGTTTAACTTTCAGCAACATTTTCGCACTGGCCGGTGTAATCGGTACACAGCGGTCCATTATATGCCTTTAGATGCGGTATACGCGCTGAATGCTACAATGAATGGATCAGGGATGCGATATCTCGACCGATTTTACGGAACGGGGCAATTAAACGGTGCGGTAGGTGGTCGTAGTGCCGTGCGCACCGAGATATCCCGGGGCTTTGGACGGCAACGGCGGCGCCGGGAAAATACTCCGTCGCGATGGTAACAGAAAAGAACAGGAAACGCTGATCCCGACGTGTACATTAAACGTGAGCGTGTGACCTCAAAGTTTGTCAGCCAATCACTTAGAACCCGCGGCCAGCTATAATGTGGTGTGCGTGCCCGTAAGCTGTATGGCTGCGAGTGTTTAGGTGTGGGTGTGTGTGTTGTTGTCGACTTGCCGTGTAAGATACCAATCTCCGGCAACCGTCGCAGGCCGACACCATCTTTCTGTCTCGGGGCTCTTGTCAGAAGTTGGGCCATCATGAAAGAGTCTCAATGGCGAAGCTCGACAACTGCCGGTGACAGTGCCGTCACATGCATGATGCGCTCCTTGATAGCGACGCCTTTAAGCAACCTTCCAAGGTAGAAGGGCCGACGCCGTTGCGACGGTCAACGATTGCCTCCTTGGACTTTGCCTGGTACCTGGAACGTTTCGTAGAGAAGGCTAGTGACACGAGTGAAAAGCGCACCTCGGTTGATTTCGAAAGGCGGATTTTCTTCACGGCAAAAGGGAACGGTCGTCGTCAGCAATTCTGGGACCAAGCGGAGGTGATGCGGACCGCTAAGCTTCTTAATGTTGAGTTTTGATGACGATAATAGTGACAACGAACATCGTCATTGTAGGAATGTCTACAGGTTTTAGTCATTTCGAGGCCAATCGTAATGTCCCAGAACCTTGCGTCCAAGGATTTTATGTTAATGCAGGCCTCGTATTAGCGGAACACTGAATAATATCTGCATGCTTCCCTATAAATATAAATATGTATGTTGTGCCAGCTCGGGCACATTAACGTACCTTTAGATTGTGACACCTCTCTGTCCTCCCCGACAGGTGCTACAGGCGTACTTAGGAAACCGCCTTGAAGCTATAGTTACCTATGCTCCCAATTCCTGTTACCTTTCACCACCTTACTGGGGTTTCCCAGCGTCAAGGCGTCGATGACTAGGGGTAAGAGTGTATCGCACAGAGCTATAGAAGTAGATGAGAATTTCGTCATCGGCTCTCCGGTCATAATCTCCCACGGTATTTCACTGGGTCAGCTGCGAGCCTCGTGGAAGAGTGGCCCATGATATTAGATGTCATCGGTATGATGGTGGTGTCGGACTTGAATATTTCGATTCGTTGCACACCACTTGGGCTGCACCATCTCTTGACCTTCCGAAAGGGTTCCGTGAGGTATGTCGTAAGAGGGAAATGCTAAAAGAAGTGGCGGCCAGGATGATTGCCATTTATTCGATCTTGAGGTTTCGAAGCCGTTAGCCAAACCGATGCAAAGCTGGCTAGGGACCCTTGGGTTCGGTAGATGCGGGCATTGATGTATATGAGAGTCATGGATGAATGGCTTTGAATGCCAACGCAAGTCCCTGGATCCAACTGAGGGGATTTAGGAATTTACTAGTTTCAGTTGCCAAAATCCGAGGACGTCATGAAACTGGTTGAGGAGGAAGTGCCTGCCCGCGATGCGATGATGACAAAGACGAGTTGCCCTCTTTCCATGATTCTCTCCCTTGCACCGACTGCCTGTAGCCTGTTACCTGGGCAAATCTTCCTACTTTTTCCCCATTCTTCATCTCTAATCATTTTATTGTTTTTTTACTTTTTGTAAATCATTTTTATGCCAAAATTGTCTTTTTGTGAAAGCTTAGTATACATCAACAGCGTCAGCCGATCTACATTACATCCTTTTTACCCCGATGTTTTTTTGAGACAATAAAGGACATGTCTTGGCTCGCAGGCGGCATTGGCACCACGTATCAGGGAATAGAATCATACGACTGAACCCATAAGACTTTTCCTTTCTTACTTCCAGATTCCCTAGTCTCCCTTCTTATGGCGTATCGTAAACCTACGTTTGCTTTAGGTGTGGCGACATCGTGCCGCAGCGCTAGCGTCGGGTTCTCAATCATCTGACTGTGAGACCAGCGCACACTTTTCTCTCGGCCAACATTTCCACCTTTTTTTCTTTCTTTCTTTCTTTCTTCTTATTTTTTTCTCCGAATGGTTTATGGTTCCACATCCAGTGAAACAGGGCAGATGAAGATGGACAGGCACGATGAGATGTTGTGTCTCTCCCCAAAAGCACCCCTTCCAAGGAGTAGTGTCTCCCACAAGAAGTTCAGGGGGTAAAGGTATGTGCAGCCTTGTTGGTCCCACTCAGACCACTTATCTTCCCTCGGCAGTCCTGCTGTGCTATTTGTCGGAAAGAAATCTTGGAAAGACGCTGTTTCTTGTTTTTCCTTCTCTCTTTGTACTTGACAAAGGTGTGGCACATCAGGTGTTCCATTGGGTGTTGGAAAAGAATGGCATGTCTAATGATGCCCCTCCCCCCTTATTCACAAGGAGCGGAAGAGAGGGATCAATGCAAGCCATATGATCAAAGTAGGAAGTGGCCGCATTAGATCACTTGGGTTGTCTCCTTGGTGGATCTCAGCCTGAGCAGGTGAAGCAGTGCCGAGACTTTGGGCTGTCTGTCTTTTCTTGGATGTGCCGCTAATAGTGACGACGGAGCTGATGGAGGAGACATGGGGATAAAGAGGTCTCACACGATATTTAACGGATGGAAAAAAAGGAGTACTGAGAGAGACCGCGCGAAGATAAAAAGGCCTTCCCCTCGCCCGTCGGTTTGGGTTTGAGGAGTATCGTGAGACGAAAGAGGGAGCATTACCATCATCTTTTATCATCATCACTCTCCTTCAGACGCCAGTTGCGACACTCCCTTTCGCCTACCAAACCATACCTCGCTATAGCAAGCATGGCTCTACTTTCTAAACTCTTGTTCCTCGGCCTTTATGCCCTCCAAGCTACAGCAGCTCCCCGGTTTCTAACACCGGGTAGAGCTCCTGGCCTCAAGCTCCATGTACTTCACAAAGATAATACCCTGACGCCTAGTTTACCCGTCGACTTTCCAGACCCGAGCATCATCCAGGCTGAGGAGGGGACCTGGTATGCTTTTGCGACCAACACGGGTGCCACCAAGGTACAAGTGGCTAGGACTCAAGACCCCCTTGGTAACAATTGGGAGCTTTTGGGTCACGATGCCATGCCAGATGCCGGATGGTCGAGCGGCTCAAACACATGGGCGCCCGATGTCCGGCGGGTGGCTGACGGCAGCTACGTCCTATACTTCTCCGGCCAGGTGCCAGGTAGCCACCAGCACTGCATTGGTGTGGCCCGGTCATCCTCCGTCGCTGGCCCCTACAAGCCCGACCCGGAGCCGTGGGTCTGCCCGCGGGCGCAGGGAGGCGCCATTGACGCCTCGGGCTTCTACGACGAGGCCGAGGGCAAGCGATACGTCGCCTACAAGGTGGATGGGAACTCGCGCGGTGAAACGCCCACGGCCTGCGGCGAGGGCGTCAACGACCCGACGCTTCGCACACCTCTGGTTCTCCAAGAGGTAGCAGACGACGGAGTTCGCAAAATTGGGCAGCCGACGGTGATGATTGACCGGGTGGCAACCCAGGACGGCGCCTTGATCGAGGCCCCCAACCTGGTGCGGCGTGGATCCGACGGAATGTATGTGCTCTTTTACAGCAGTCACTGCTTCACCGACCCGCTCTACGACATCAAGTATGCCTACAGCCAGAACATCAGGGGACCATACACCAGGTCGGACGGGCCACTACTCAAGGCACCCGACTTTGGGCTCCGGGCACCCGGTGGCATGACGAGCGCAAGGCTGAGTGGGGGTCAAGACTTTATCGTCTTCCATGGGAAGTGCCAAGATAAAGTCAGGTGCGCTTACTCGGTGGCATACGACGCGCAGTAGAATGGATTCTCCTGAGCGGCGTGGTTCAAGGGGTAGAGGTGTATTATGTGGAGATGGCTTGGCCGAGAGGTAGTATATACGCAAAAATGGGGGTTCTGACTGCCCACAACTCTATATATATCGATATATATATGCCATGGGTATATTTCCAATACCTGTTTCGTTTCCCCTGTCGGGGCAAAGCAGAGTGTTGTCGGGTTCTGGGGTGGTATTGGGATGTGGCGGGTGCAGACGGAATGCTGCGCCCTCCCTTCTTGTTTGTCGGGTTTCCCTGTCCTGTGCCTGTTGAGGCTGTGGTTTTCCTATTTTTTTTTTCCCTGCATGGATACTACCTCGCATGCATATAGGGTCCTTTTTTTTCTTACTCTTCTTTTTTTGATTCCCACTATCTATGTATACATTGCATTACGGTATATGCATCGTTTGATCAATACATGACCTTGTTTTTCTCTCTTTCAGTTACGTGGAGAATGAAGTGTTCCGTCTCAATCCGATTTATTTTCGCCATATCCTTGACCGCTCTTCATGCGATAATAATAATAAAAACATCCGGAAACAAGGAAGAGGGGAAGCATGAAGAAGAGAATGGTAGGGTAACATTGTGACGGACCTCACGTGTGGTGTTTAGTTTTTTAAGCGCCGAGTATCCCACACACATACGCATACGCAATGGAAGTAAGTGACGGCATTGCTATTGCTATTGATACCACACATCATGCAGTGACAGTGAGGGGAAATGCCTGCATATATGCAAAGCTTGCGAGCTCGACGGGCTTGCAAAGATCATTTTTAGCGTCCTTTATTTTCCCGCAACAGCTGCTAAAAGCTCCTTTTCCAGTCCGGAGCTTGGTTCGTCATTGGTTGTTATTGTGCGTTGTTGATCTACCGCCCAGTAGGGTGCGCCGCTAAATCGATGATAGACGCAGATGTGCCGGTGACGATGGGGGACAAATGTATGTGACGGGGCAATGCATTATGTGACGAGCCCATGGAGACGGAGCCAACGACATGTCTTGCCTATGCGCAAGCGTTTATACGGCCTGCATCGCGATCTACTTTGTTAGACTTGAAGTACCACTAGTAGTCGTATAGTACTGTGGTAGGAGTAGTATAAGCCATTTTACCCGCCCCCAAAGGTTCGGAATGCCGACGAGATGGATGTGAAAGTTTAAGAGGGAGGAGAAAGATGCGGTCGCACGTCGTAAAAATACGGAGCGGGTAATAGGAAACGGCAAGATATAGATAGATGGATAAATAGATATAGTGGCAGTACGTACACCATGCTCAATCAATCAATGTCACCTTGGAGTACCTATTACTCCGCACTCTGTAAACCAATCTTCTTTTTCTGTTTCCTTTTTTATTTATTTATTTATTTATTTATTTATTTGAGGAGGTTTCTCTGCATGGCTGCACGGCTTCACGACTGCATGCAATACGCCACGACTGCGACTTCCCAAATATTTTATCCAAAACACCAAGGCAATCTGTGCCACGTCCGTTCTTTCCCTTTTTGAATGTTTCTTATTATCCGGATTTATAAGATTCCATCCTCGCTTTTTGCCGTTTAATCCCCCGCGTTTCATAAAACGCACACACATTTACGCACATTCACGCACATCCACGCAGGTACACACACACACACACGCACCGACGCACGCACGCACGCACACGCACGCACACACCCATTGCAACCCTACCTGCATCGAGACCATCGTCTTTCCAGCATTCCCAATTAGAAATTCCAGGTCTGGGGGTCCTTCTATTCCGGTGAATCGGGGTTGTCTGGTACAAAGTTCGAGACCGCATCCCGAAGGCTGACGGCTGTCTGGCACAGCTTCACTTTTATTCTCTTGCTTCCTTCCTATTTCTTGCTTCCTTCTCCCCACTCCTGATTCTTAATACTTTTTGTACTTCTTCCCCCTTCCTGTTGTTTTTCTTTGCCTCCCTTCTGTGCAACATACTTTTTCTTCTTTCTATTCTTCTCATTATTCTTATCCTGGGGGTTCTTTTCTTTTCTTTTCTTCTTCTCCTTGAGAGATACCCTGTGTATTCGGTTTCTTGTGTATACAGCTTCTATTTACCTTGTCCCTTTCCCCCCTGTTTCTTCTTCTCCTCCTATTCGTCCATTCCTTCGCTCTGAGAGTCATTCTTCGATTTGTTCTGTGGGATTCTCACCCCTGATCTGGAGACCAGGGACTGTTCTTGTTTTATTTATCTCTCTTTCCATCTTTTCTCAAAAATATACGTCGGCCTCATCATCTGGAGGATCTTTCTTTTGTTCAAAAGATCAAACAAAACGGCAAGATAAAGACAGCAAAAAATAAAATAAAATAAATATGGTGCATACAGCGGGCCGGGTCCTGCTGCTTGCTTTCTTCTTGTTTTATACCGCCGTCGCCGCCGCTCCCGCACTTGGAGCATCACCCAATTCACCCTGCTATTCCGTCTGCATCGCCCCGCACAAACAGCCACCGCTGGCTGCTTCCTCGACCAATATTGTCTGCGGCGACTCTGATGTGAGGGATACCAAGGAAGGCAAGAGGTTCGAGGAGTGCCTGTCGTGCCTAGAAGAGAGTAGACACGAGGAAGAAGACAGCGTCGAGAATGACCAGGCTTGGTTTTTATGTAAGTTGCAAACTAAAGATTCCTCTTTCTATTCGCTTAGACGAAATGAGGCCATGAAGCTAATATGTTTTATACAGATGGCCTGAGGTCCAGCCTTCAGCAGTGTCTCTTCAAAGCCACGCATGCCGAGTCTAACTGCCTCGGTCCCCAGGCGTGCGGACCCTTAAAGAAAGCCGTGGAACAGGACCTCGATGATGACCATCCCGAACTCGGGGCTGGCCGCTACGACTACTGCGATATCGACGGGGGCAGCATTCTCGGCGAACAGGTTGACAGCTGCTTCACTTGTGTTCGTGCCGGTGGGGACCATTCCTACCTCTCCAACTGTATGTGCTCAACCCCCTTTCCTTCATGCATCATGTCTGTAAACATATCTAGCTGACGTGGGTTCGTCTTGTTTAGACCTGACAGCTCTCAAAACGGGCTGCGAGCAGAAGCCGTCCGCCAATGAAACGCTCGGCCTAAATGACACTGTCTTTGCAGTCACCAGGACGGAAAGCCTCAGCGAGAGGCGCTCTTCTTCGTCGTCATCATCTTCCTCCGCGAATCTTGACACCGCCTCGATCGTGGGAATTGTCGTAGGTGTCATCGTCGCCCTCGCCATAATCACGGCCGGTGCCATCTTCCTTCACCGGCACCGCCTCCGCAACAAACGCGGCGGCAGCTCCGCCGACTCCCTACACAGCGAAAGCCAATCTCCCCCTTTCTCGTCGAAGGAGAAAAAGGCCGCTGTCCGGCCCACATCTCCCCTCAGTTTTCGGTGTCAGACTCATCTCACCCCTCTGACGCCCGACTTCCCAGCCGGTCTCATGCCTGAGTTCCCCTCGGCCCCAAGCAGTCCAGATGAAGATGGCTACGTCGATCCTTCCGCTGCTCTGCGATCGAACCCCATCGTTGTCGTACCCCCCTCTACCCCACGCAAAAACAAGGAGAAGAAATGGTCCGCAGCAAAGCGTTTTAGCGCAAAAGTAGCCAGCAGAAAGTCTTCATCCGCCGTCTCCGAGAAGAAGAACCAGAAGAGGAGCGTACTTGAGACGGTCAGGTCTGTGGAGCCGACGCCCCCTTTGCCACCGTACGTGCCTGCCACTGCGCCGAGGACTCGCACATTTGCCGGCGGGGGCCAAAATCACCACGAGGTGTATGGCGGTACCGTCCAGGCGCAACCATCCAGCACCGTTTCCGTCTGGTCTAACGGCGCCATGGCGACGCCTCCTCGACCCCGTCGCCCAGACTCGATTCAAGTCACCACGGTCAGCAGCGTCTCTAGTATCGCCGGTCTGGCCATCGCTTCGCCCAGCCTCATCGACAACCGCTCCAGGTCCGTCACACCTAGCTTTACCTTTCCCGGGATGGCCGTCTCGACGCCTGGCGCAAGTTCTTCGTCAAGGATAGCGACGCCCCAAAGCGCGTACTCGAGCGAGAAGGAGGTCTGCTGGAGGGGCCGCCCCTCGATGGACGGACCGGTGAGCCCGATAAGCCCGGTCAAGAGGAAGGGCACTCTGCCCATGGTGGGATCGCCCGTCGAGATCATCAACATGAGGACCGAGTTCCCCCCACCTCCGCCTCCGAAATACTGAAGAAAAAAAGTACTGCTATATAAGTCTGATTTCTTGATTTCTTGATTTTTTTTTTCGATTTCTTGATACCTTTGTAATTTGCTCTTGCACATGACGTTTGCAACGCTCGTGTTTTTCAATACCGAATTTCACTCGTGGATTTCATCAATGGATGTTTGAATGAAGAAATAAAAGTAAGGCGCCTTGCTAAGCGCATCGTGGTATTGTTTTCCACCCTCCCATAATTCAAATCGACCAAAAAGAAGGAAAAAAACCAGACCGACTCCTCTTCCCCCTTTCCTTTGAACATGCTCTTTTTCCAAGTCAAAAAAAGAAAAAGCAGAAAAAGCGTGACCAAGTATTATGAACCAAGTTGTGCGAGCGTGAAGATGTTATTTTCTTTTTTTCACGCTTTCCGTCCCATGTTTCGCTCGTCCCCTTTTGTTTCCTCCCGACTGTATTCTGGGTATCTGATGGGTAGCAAGCGAACTGTCCAAACGTCGTCCCCGTCCTTGAATTCCTTCAAAAAGAAACAGAAAAAAAAACGAACTGCCGAGGATGAAATGGCCGTTGTGTCTTTGTAGTTGTAGTTGTGGCTTGAAGTAATGCACATTATTGTAAAAAAAATTTAAAAAAGGTGTTATCTCCTTCTTTCTCCCGTCATCTATCCTTTGGTGTTTGTTTCTTGTGTCTTCTTCGATGGGTTCAAAAAGAGTAAAAGGAAAAAAGAAAAAAGAAAATCCGCCGAAATCAAATCATAAAGCACTCTCGTCCCAGGGCGTGTGTCCCCTGCTGCTGCCGCGGGTCTCGCTCTGCATCCGGCCGTTCTGCTCCCTGAACCACTGCGTGCCCTCCTCGAGCTCCCCCCTCATCTCGCGCAGCTCCGCGATGAGCTTGTACGTCTCGCTGAGCTCCTCGCCGCCTTCGCTGACGACGCGCTTGTGGGGCTTCGCCGGGCCCTCGTCTCTCATGCCCCGGCCGCGGCCGTCGCCGTCTTCTTCTTCTTCTTCTTCTTCTTCATCGTGCGCGGGTCGTTTGCGTTTCTGGAGAAGAGAGCCGGCAAAGGCGCGGGAGTGGGACGAGGAGCGCTCGACGGTCGGCCGGACGTCGCTAGCGGCCGAGCCGCGACGGGACAGCGGGTTCGAAGTCTTGCGGCCGGGGGACCAGCCGGGGAAGGCCCTGCCGCGGCGCATCATGTCGTTGGCCATGGACTCGGGGACGGCCGTGCCGTCGGGCAGCTTGACGATGCCCATGGCCTTGAGCCGCCAGCGGTCCGACACCCTGCTCCGGCTGTGGGGCGGCTCCGAGGAGATGGACATGGACGGCATCGACTTGCGGAAGCCGACCGACTTGTCGCCGAAGAACTTCTCGCGCAGCGCCGCTGTCTTGCCGCCAGACTTCTTGGAGGCGTTGGTCATGGTGCTGTGGCTGGCGGAGTGGCCCGACGACGGGCGCTCGGAAGCCGGGGTGTACTCCCTAGACACGACCCGTCTCGCGACCCGCCTCTCGTCCACCATTCCGTCCAGTACGCCCGACGCCACGAGGGCGTCCTCTGTCTCGGTCCTGCTCCGCTTTTTGCTGCTCGTCAGCATCGTGCTGAACTCGGCAGGTCGGTCGACCAGGGAGAGCTCGGCGCGATGCTTCGCCCTGCGCAGCGACGCCTCCCTGCTCATCCTCTGCTCGGCTTCTCGCTGCGACTGGTAGTACTGGCGCTGCTTCTCCCGGCCCTGGAGGCGGAGGAACCTCATCCGTTTCTGGCGGGCGTTTCTCTTCCACCGGTAAAAGAATTTGAGCTGCGTGTTGTACACGCGGAAGGCTTCCGCTTCCGCCGCCAAGGACTCCTCTTCTTCCCTCTGGACTTCTTCCCGTTGCTGTCGCACATAGTCGTCGTAGACCTTTGACAGTATGTTCTCCACCATGAAAGTGCGGAACTCGTCGAGCAGCCCATTGTCGCCTGTCACGAACCATCGTGTGAAATCTGCCATGCGATCGCGAGGCGGATTTGCTGGGACAGCCGGAGGGACTGGGACTTGAGCTGAGGGTAGACCCTGGACGGGTTGGGAAAGTCTTGCGGGTGGAGAAACCGAAGGGGTGGTCGTCCTCTGGGGTGGCTGCGGCAGCAATGAAGCGGCCTGCTGGACGTCCAAACTAGAGTTTGCTTGGTTGAGCAAACTCCCTTGCGTCCCGGGTTGAGTATTCGGGGTAGAGAATGAGGGGAACGGCTTCGCCGAAGGAAGCAAACTTCCCGATGACGCTGCGTTCTGAGGGTTGCATTGCCCACTTTGAGGAGCAATAGCAGGCGCTGCCTGTGATGAGAAGCCAAAAGCCGGCGCCTTGGGTTGGAGAAGCCCCCCAGAAGGTTGGGCGCTTGGCAAAGGCGCTTGACCCGGCAGACTGTCGGCTGCGGGGGTAGATTTCGTGCCGGCCAAAAGCTGTGGCGGCTGTGATGTGAATGGGTTCTGTTTGGGCTTTGCGGATTCTGCTGGCTGTTCTAGCTTCACGCCATTATTGGCTGTCCCGAATAACGGCTTCCCACCCGTATCAGTTGGTAACTTAGACGTGAAGCTGCCAGGGCTAATGGATTCTTCTAGCGATGACGGCTTCTCCCAAGCGCTATTACTATTGCCGCCAAAAGCGAAGGGTGATGTTGAAGTTCCCGGACCGGAAGTTGATGCGAAAGGGTTCGTAGCCGGCTTTTGAGACTGGCCTGGAGCTTGAGTAGTGCCTGAACTAAAGGGATTGGCGGCCGGCGGTGGTGGTTGCTGGGTTGATGTTGCTGGCTGTGCCTGTGATTGAAACGGATTTGTTGCAACTGCTTGGGGGGCATTATTAGCCAAATAGCCCCTTTTCCTTTCCTCGTATTACCATCCGATCATGCTCGAGGCCTCAGCGGATGCCGAGTCGACTCGAAGCGGATAATATCTCGAAACTATGGCAAAATATGAGTGACTGTAAATTCAAAGAAACCTTACCTGCAACTCCATTATTCACACTCCCTCCAAATGCCCCCTGTGGCTTTACTGTACTCATCGACGTGTTGCTGCCGCCTTGGGCAGGTTTGAAGCTCGCTTGCTGAGAACTCTGCGGGTTTTGATCCGCCTTGAAGACGTTGCCTTTGGCAACAGTTCCGTCTATAAAAACGGTCTTATGTATGACATCCGGTAGGCTATGCGATCCGCGCTTCTCTTCTACCAATGCCTCGGAGAAGTGATGCTGCAAACGATGGTGAGGTAACTGCTTCCCCAATGAAAGGAGGAGTCGCCGTCGAGACGGGTCCTCAGGGTGATCTTCATTTGGTTGGAAGGATAGGTCGTGAAGTTCAGCAAAGGAGATGGCCTCATCGACTGTGTCGAAGCGAAGGCATCGATTCAGATCGGCAGCCGTCACATCTTTTGCAGCATCTTTGGGCCGAGCCAGGGCACGCGCAATCGACTCCAATAAGTTCCGCCGCAGCCTAGCAAAATGGCATTCTGCGAAACAGGCCATGGTGTATGAGACGGATGGGTCCTCGACAATACGAAAGTATGTGTGGTAACCGGCTGAAGCAGACATGGACGGTGCCTCTTTCAAAGGGCCATGGAAATCCTTAGTATTCTGCAAGGCCTCAACCAAAGAAACCGCCGTCCGAATCTCATCCGAGTCTTTCCATAACGATGGTCTCCATTGACGCTGGAGGATCTCGATGATGTTAGGGTCGGATCCGTGGAAAATTAGGTAGTAGGCCCTGAACTCGGCTTCGTTCTCGCACTGAATGCCTTGCCCATTGCAATCATCATACAAGTCTCGGAGTGAGAGTAAAGCTTTTCCCAGTTGCTCCAGTTCTTGCTGTTCAACAAAGTCCTCCGGCCGATTCCCTTCCTCGGAGAGTAAATGCAACGAGGTGACGTGAAACCTGGTGATATTCTCAAGAACGTAAACCTGGGCTTTCAACTCGTCGGGGGTAAGAGAGGAGAAAAAGGTAAAGTCTCGTCGAATGGCTCGTGTGCGGTCCCATAGGAAACCATGTAGGCCTGGCAGGTTGTCGTCGTCCTGCAAAAGGTCGTCGATCAAGTAGTCCATGGTCCGCTGTAAAGTCGCAGCTGATCGTACGTCCATGGGCAAGGGAGCTTCTTGTCCGGCCGCTGACCGTGCCAGCTTCTTCACCATGTTTGCGTTAACCGCATAGCCAGTGTTGGGGTCCTTTTCGGGTTGGTGGACGTCGATCTCCGTAATGCGCGTAATCTTCTCGTACTCGGGGCACATGTCCTCGCAGATTCCTTTAAAGTCAATCGCATCTGATAAGTTTTTTCGTTTTGAAGGATCGTCAATCAGCCCCGACTTGACGAGAGATGCGCGAACCTTTTGCCGGTACTGCTCGTACCTCTCGCGAAACTTGGCCATGGCCACCTTGTTGTTGGGGTTTCCAGGCTGCGAGGGCCAATTGGGCGGGCTAATGCCATCTTTGCGAAGCTGAGTGTAGACTTGGATCGCGCGAGGATCGTTGGTGGGCTGAAATGTGCCTGTGGTGATATCGTCCGAGTCGATTCCAGACGCATCGTTGTTGACCGCTTCGGCGTGGCTATTCGAGGTCGCGTTTCGAGGTCGCGTGTCCTTGAGTCGCTTTGACCCATTGTCGCGGTTCTTTTTACTCCCATCATCACCTCTCTTCTTCTTTGACCTTCCGCCTTCACTCAAATGAGCCTCGTCACCCCTAAACCCGCCAGCATTTTTTCTCTTGCCTTCACCGTCGCTATGTGTGCCACGCCCATTCTGCTCTGTGACGTTTGAAGCGTTGGTGCTCCCAGCTGCAAATGGATTCGGTTTTTGCGCGAATGGTGAGGGCTTGGTGGCAAAAGGGTTACTGCCTGGCGACGGGTTCTGCGTCGCTTGGCCGAAGGAAGAAAACATTTGGCTGATGATGCAACAGTCGTCGCAATCATCAAGGTAGTCGCTCGCGCATCGAGAGCGGTGTCGGGACGGAAATTCAGTTGCGAGAGGGCTGAGAAGAATATGAATCGAGTCGTACGGATTAAGTAGTATAGTATTGTCGAGATTGAGATAGTGTGGGCGATGCCGAGCACTTTGGAACAAAGAATGTTTGCTACTCTCCGAACTCTCTTGGAGCTATTGCTAGGTATTCAGCGAGGCCGATACTATTGTCGCGTCCGCTCACGTGACTTTGAACGGATATCACCGATCCGCGTTGAAACTCACTTTTTACTTAAGTTCGTTTCCAACTGACATTAGTACGGAATAATACACCAACGGCGGAACAGTACACCGTCAGTGACCAGCACTATTACTCCGTACGGGGCTCCGTACTACTACTAGAGTTAGCGGCTACCATACAATGGCAGAGGAGAGTAGAACAGCAGGACTCAGCACCAGAGGTATTGATAGCCAACCCCGTCAACCTGCGTTAGCACCTCTGTCTCGATGCCCATCAGTTTAAGTATGCTAGTGTACGGAGTACTTGTTGTAGTAGATACGGGGTACAAGCAGGCCATTCCGCTAATGATTATCTTTGTCAACTAACCAGTGTTACTCGAGATGTACTCCTTAGATGCCGTGTATGTGGCACACGATAGTCCAATTGTATGCATTGTTTTCGTTTTGATTAAACCTCCTCATCTATCGTATGTCAAATGCCGCCCGTCCTCGTATGCGCGCTGGCCCTAGCCCTGATCTGATTTCCTCGAGCTGCTCCAACCCTGTCTGATTCTTTGTCTTCTTAGACGTTCTCTTGCCCGGCTTAGTGTAGTTGCCGAGGAAATCATCCAAGATATTGTCAAAGTCTTTGCGCATCGGCCCATCAACCGTTGACATGGACGACACTGCTGAGACGGAAGCCATGTCGTCCTCGTCGTCTTCATTGTATGCCTCTTCAATCTTGTCAAATCTGGCATCGAGGAGAGTCATCTGCTCCGTCCTCACGAGCGAGGAGGAAGACATCGAGTAGCTCGAGGTATCTGTCAACGCTCCCTTGCGCTTCTTTCGCCTGCCGCCGTTTGTCGTTGCCGTCCAGTTTGATTGTAACTCGGACTGTGAGGGGGCTGCGACAGGCGCGCGAGTTGATTTTTGCTCCTTCTTAAACTGCTTGAAATCTTCCATCCAATCTTGCGAAGGGCCTACTTCAGGCTCCTCCGAACTCTTAGTGGGATCTACTGCTTCCACCTTATATTCGTTTGCAGGCTTTGCAGTGCCATCCGACTCCCAGCCGTCGTCGTCGTTCTCCATATCATCGTAGGTGTCGTCGAATTCGTAATCATCAAGTTCGCGTCCATCTCGAGTCAGCTCCTTGAATATGTCATCTTCGTCATCCACATATGCGTCGTCATCAAGGGCCTCCAGTGCTTCCCTCAGTCGCGGGTCCATATCCGGCTGGAAGCCAGCAATTGAGTCCGGCACATCCTGCATTGCCTGATAGGTCTGTTTCCGGAGGTTCTTTGATGGGAGTAGTTCTTCATCCAAGTCAACGTTAGACTTGTTTTCAAGATCCAAGTCTTTGATGGCCTCTTCCAGGGTTTGCTTCTGCTTTCCCTTCTTGTTCGCATTGGCTGTAGCGGTAGATTCGACAAAGACGACTTCACCCCCGGATCCGGCGTTGAGATCTCTCAAATGCTGCATATAATCGTATTCTGTATCGTCGAAGTAGACCCCATGACTGGCCGCCTCACCCTCGTTCTCACGCATTTGCTCCGCCTCAGTGCCCAATTCTGACGCTAAGTCATCCAGATGCTTCGTTTTCGACGACTCAGGCTTTGCGTTTGTTGGGTTAAGCACCATCGAGGGCACATCCTCGTCGTGGATCAGAGGGTCATTTTGCGGGCGGTGCACCAGCGTGAAGTGCTGGGCCGTTTTTTTGTCGCTATCGAAATCAAATCAGCCAACAAAGACTCTTATATCGCAAGAAAATCATCTACTTACATCCACTTTCCCTTGGCCATCTTGGATGCTTTGTTAATATCTTTGCGACAATAACAGAATGTGGTTAGGGCAGGTTAATCAAGATAAACGGGAATTTGAAGTGGGATGTCTGTGTCGCAACTTTTTGGTGGGCCTTTACACCGTTATCCGGGACAAGAAAAATCAGGCTAGCACTGTGCTTCACGCTCAATCAGACACGTGTCGCACAGTGCAATATGCAACTCTCGGATGACGTTATCGCCTTGCATGGAGGGGCAACAAACTTGCCTGAAATATTAATTATTCAGCCGACAACTTCTTGGACTCGCCATCACAGAACCCCCATACCATAACCCTCTGATTCTCGACTTTATACTTTTTCGCAAGTTTTCAGTCGCATTTGAATCCACCCAAGTCTTCTATTCTTATTTCTTCTGTAGAGGTTGAAGAACACCAGAACGCCCAAGATGGTTTTGGCAAAGTCCAAGAACACGGTGGGGTTGGGCAACTCGCTCATGAACGATCGGTTTGGCAAAGGCAAAGGAGGAGACAGGAAGAAGGCATCGGCCGTCGCACGAACAAACCACGTATCGGGAGAGCAGTATGTAACAAATGCAAAGGAAGATGCGGCCTGGGTCAAGATGCGCTCCGTTACCGAGCAGGGCGCCCTTGATGAGTTTTTGGCGACAGCAGAACTCGCGGGCACAGATTTCACAGCGGAGAAGTTGAATAATGTCAAGATTGTCCACACTGATCAGAGAAACCCCTACTTATTGTCCGCGCAAGAGGAAAGGGTGGTTATGGGAAAGCATCGTCTTCACAAGAAGCGTCTTACTGTGCCGAGACGGCCGAAGTGGGACTCGAGCACAACACCCTCAGAGCTTGATGTTCGCGAGAGAGAAAGTTTTCTCAACTGGCGAAGGGGGCTGGCAGAACTCCAAGAAAACAATGACCTTCTTATGACGCCCTTCGAGCGCAACCTGGAAGTCTGGCGACAACTGTGGCGCGTGATCGAGCGGTCCGACCTCGTGGTGCAGATTGTTGATGCCAGGAATCCCTTGCTGTACCGCTCTGAGGATTTGGAGGCATACGTCAAAGAAGTAGACCCAAACAAGGCCAATTTGCTTCTCATCAACAAGGCCGATATGTTGACAGATAAGCAACGCGCTTCATGGGCCAAGTTCCTCAGGGAGCAAGGAGTCGCATTCAAGTTCTTCTCAGCAGAGTTGGCCAAAGAGCTTAATGAGACACGAGACGCCGAAAGCGAGGACGAGACACCAGCTAAGAATGCTGGCAAGCAGCCGGTCCAGGAAAAGTCTGGCAACGAAAGCGACGACAGTGAGGATGGTGGTGTCGAGACCAACGTCGTTGTCAATGAGGACGATACCAAAATCCTCACAATTGAGGAATTGGAGGATCTCTTCCTCTCTCACGCCCCCAAAGATGCAGGTTGGTATACTGATGACCCTGTTTGATATGTATTGAACTGACTCTTTTAGCACCTGATCACAAACTCGGGGTTGGTCTCATTGGTTATCCCAATGTAGGAAAATCTTCTACCATCAATGCTTTGGTTGGAGCCAAGAAAGTTTCCGTCTCTGCCACGCCAGGAAAGACGAAGCATTTCCAAACCATCCATCTCAGTGAAAACGTTATCCTCTGCGATTGCCCTGGTCTAGTGTTCCCCAACTTTGCCAATACTAAAGCCGATCTTGTTTGCAATGGCGTCTTGCCTATTGACCAGATGCGGGAGTACGTTGGCCCTGTAGGCGTCGTCACCCGCAGGATTCCCAGGAACTTCCTGGATGCAATTTACGGTATTACCATCAAGACGAGGCCGATAGAAGAAGGTGGCACGGGTGTCCCCACCGCCGAGGAGCTTCTACGCGCTTACGCTGCTGCCAGAGGATATTACACACAAGGTCTGGGTCAACCAGATGAGTCTAGGGCGGCCAGGTATGTCCTCAAAGACTACGTCAACGGTAAACTGCTTTACGTTGAGCCTCCTCCTGGTATAGAAGATGCCAAAGCGTTCAACAACGAGCTGTACACGGAGTATAATCTCCCAGAGAAGCGCCGTGCTGCCCTCGTGCACGAGGTCGACTCTCTTTCACTCGAGACAGACGCCGATTCCGCGGACATGGCGTCCGACTTTGTTGCTCTCCCAGCAGGGCCAAAGTCTCAGAGGATCGACAAGAACTTCTTTGCAAACCAGCGCAGTGGCGCACACGTTAGTGTGCCTTTCTACCAGCAGTACACAGAACAGGGCAAGAATCTCAACGGGCGCAAAGCCAAGACCCTAGTCGCACTGGAGAATGGGATCGACCCCAAGGACGTACAGGTTGTTACGAGCAAAAAGCACTTCAAGGGCAATCCCAGAGGAGGAAAGGGAAAGCGTAGGGGGGTCAATCTTAGCGCCGATGGTGATGATGATTAGATGAACAGGGATATAAACAAAGAGAAGAAAGAGAAAAAAACATTTGCACTAGAGGAGAGATGGCCCACGGGACCAACTGAAACTGTGACTTGCTACGACGTCGCATCACACATATTGTCCTCAAGGTGTCCTCAAGGCATCCTCAGCCATCGGAAGAAAGCTAGAGAGTCGCAACAGAGAGTATACTCCGTACAGCGTACTATAACGTATTGCGTACGTCTGGTCGTTGTCTGCTGAGGCTGAACGGGCCCCTTGTCCTAGCACCGGTACTGTTCGGCTCGGTAGGCTCCGAGACATGGTGGCCATTCTTGCAAATCTGCAATCATTACTTCGTATGCCCGCTTGGTTGTCGATCTGGGGCGCGCTGGAGATACATGACCGCCTTTTCTTCATTTACTTTACTCTTCCTCTTTGGCGGGACGGGGACGTGTGCAGAACACGCAACCTGATCACAAGGCCGCTCGATACGAAGTCTCTATTTTTCTCCTTATCTATCAATATTGCAGGAAAAAGAGAGACTGGACGCAGGCGGGAGATAGGGACGGGGTCAGGAGACGGAAATGCCAAAAAAACGCCACCCCCGCTGTGTCTGCTCCTTTTTTTTTTTGCTGCTGTGATTCGCGAGCGCGGATAAGAGGGGGCTTGGCATGGGAATAATGAAAGAGAAATGTCTGGAGGCCGTTGATTGTCTGTATCTGAGGGGGGGCAAAGGTTGTTGGGGGGGTGCTGTGCCACGGCCGATGCACGCATGCATATCCTGTGCTACAGATGTATGTATGTATGTATGTATGTATGTATGTATGTGCATGCATGATTTACCCCTGACCCCTGTTCTTTTTTTTCTATTTCCTTTTTTTCTTTTCCTTTCTTTTCTTTTTCCTTATCGGCAAGGGCCTTGACGACCCTGGTCTGTTAACTCTCAGCTTGCCGCCGCCGCCGGGGTGGTCCGTATAGGTATCTAGAGTAAATATCAATATTGCGACGCTGATGGTCTCTCCATCCCTACGCATCCTGTAATTAACATGCCATTCATATCTGCTTGGTACTTTCATCTTCCACACCGGTGAGGGAGGGGGAAAGGCAAAAAAAAGAAAACCACGCAAGGGTCCAGAACCAGACGAGTGTATGCGTGCAAGTACCATGTACATACTTTCCGGATGTGTGATCTACGTAGTAAGTGGCTGTTTGTTCACTTTGCTTTTTTTGTTGCCCTTTCACGCGGCTTATTCGATCCGGGGGGTTGTTAATTCTCCGGCTCTCGGGGCTTTTCTTGGTTTCGGAGGTTTTTTTTTGTTCTTTTTTCTTTTATCAATGGGTAGGTCGAGCAGGGGTTGTTGTAGTCATGATCGAGACGGATCGTTGGGTACCGTAGTAGGTCCCAGCTTAGATGGATAACGAGTATATGTGTGCGTATGCTGCGTCTGCGCGTGGTGACATTGAGAGGGGAATGGGCTGGATGGAAAGCCCGGCGTCTATCTACAACGTATCGAAGACGATATATGCGCATGCATGCATATACTACTACTCAGTAGTACTCTATGCTACCGGTAGTAGTAGTAGTATTATATACCATGTAGCATACGCCCTGTGTATGTGAATCTGCAGACTCTGGGTCTGATCATTGATATACCTTTTTCTTTTCTATTGACAAAGAAGAACCCCCCATCTCCTTTTTCATATATATATATATATATATATACCATACTACCCGTACCGTCTCAGCACAAAACATAGCACCTTCAACCCCTGTTTTATCTACTTTCAACATATGGCAAAGCTATTCGTCCCGAGTGAAGCCAACTTTTTCTATCAACCATGGCGGACGCGGCCAAGGACGTCTCCTCCACCCCCCGTAACGCCCATCACCACCACCACCACCACCACCACCAAACCTCGTCAACCTCGACCTCGTCTTCAAGACCGTCCCCTCAGCAACAAGCCACAACGACAGTACCAACCCCCCGCATCTCCGTCGAGGATGCCTCCAGCAGCAGCAGCCAACACCTCCCCCCTTCCTCCGTAGACTCCTCCCCCAGGCGCAGGTTCAAGAGCTACCGCCTCCGCGCGGCCTACGAAAAGCCGTGGCTGCGGGATCCCAACGTCGGGAGTACCCGGTGGAACGACCTCGTCGTGTGCGTCTTCGTCCTCCTCGGCCTCCTGGGGGCGGGGGGGATCGCTTTTGCGACGGTCTGGCCGTACCGCTCCGGCGACGTGAGTCGTTACCCTCCCCCCCCCCCCCTCCTCGTGGCAATTCCACAACTGACTTGAAAACCATCATCTCTTGGGGGGTGGTTTGAGCAGTACTGCCTCATCTACGAAGACGACTTCGCCACCCTGGACCCGGACGTCTGGACCCGCGAGGTGCAGCTCGACGGCTTCGGCACCGGCGCCTTCGACTGGACCACGCCGGCCTCGTCCCCGGAGAACGCCTACGTCGACGCCGCGGGCCTGCACATCGTGCCGACGCTGACCAACGAGACCACCTCCCTCACCAATGCGCAGCTCTACGCCAACCACACCGTCGACCTCGGCGGGGACTGCACCGCCGCGGACCGGAACTCGTCGGCGTGCGTGGTCACGTCGGACCCGGACGCGGGCGTCATGATTCCGCCCGTCCGGTCGGCCCGGCTGTCGACGAGGGGGGCCAAGGGGATCAGGTACGGCAGGGTGGAGGTGGTGGCCAAGATGCCAAGGGGGGACTGGATATGGCCCGCCATCTGTGAGTTTCTTCCTTGTCCTTCACCTCTCAACCCCTTCCCCTCGATTTATCCATGTAGCTTTCGACCTGACTGCTAACTACCGGTCAGGGATGATGCCGGAAGACTCTGTTTACGGCGAGTGGCCCAGGAGCGGCGAGATTGACATCATGGAGTCGCGCGGCAACGGCGCGGGCTACGAAGAAGGAGGCCGAAACTACTACTACAGCACTCTTCACTGGGGTAAACCAACATCTTCCTCCCTCCTCCTCCTCCTCTTCCTCCTCCTCTTCCTCTTCCTCCTCCCTATCTATTCTACAAAGTACGGCAAGCTGACAAGCAACCGGTCCGCAGGCCCAGACGCCGACTCGGACGCCTACTGGCGCACCACGAGCGCCAAGAAGCTCCGCCGCGGCGACTACGCCGACGGCTTCCGCACCTTCGGCCTGCAGTGGACCGACCGGTACATGTACTTCTACGTCGGCAGCCGCGTCCACCAGATCTTCTTCATGGGCTTCCGGCCGGGGAGGACGCTGTACCGGCTAGGGGGCTTCGCCGGCATGGCCGACGCCAACGGCACCCTGCTCGCGGACCCCTGGGGTGGTGTGACGGGGTCGGACACGGGCAACGCGCCTTTTGATCAGAGGTTTTATCTTGTGCTTAATGTCGCCGTCGGTTCACGCAACGGCTGGTTTCTGTACGTATAAGGCCCTCCCTTTCCTCCTCCTCCTCCTCCTCCTCCTCCTCCTCCTCTTCTTCTTCTTCTTCTTCTTCTTCTTCTTCTTTTGCTGCCAGACTTGTCTCGTATCTCCGCACCATGCTAACGCGGCGGGACTACAAAAGGGACAAAGTAGGCGGCAAGCCCTGGACCGACGACGCCGCCAACGCCCAGTGGGCCTTCTGGAGCGCCGCCGACGACTGGCTGCCGACCTGGGGCGAGGGCGAGGACCGCGGCATGACCGTCCGGTCCGTCAGGATGTGGCAGGCCGGCAAGTGCGGCGCCACCGACGAGCTGTGAAGTTGACCACTCGCTCTCTCCCTGATAACGGCTACGGCTACCCAGCTTTTACCCGGCTACTTGTGTCAAGACACCCTCAGCATCGACGGGTGGCCTGAGATACTTCTGGCCCAGCGAGGTGTTGGCATGGGGGACAGATTCCCCCCTGACGGGTTGGTCGCTTTTCCTCTTCTCTCGGGATAGTCATGATTATTGTCCATTTAATTTATTTTCTTTTTACCTTTGCTTTTTTTTAAACTCTCGACTGTAGAAATCATGAGTTGTAGCACACTAAAATACCATACACGGCAACAACTCAAATCTTCTCCAGCCTCCTCGTGCAACGTGAAACCAAACATACACACACATATACACAAGCAGAAAGAGAGAGGGAAGGGTTTCCAGATGCACGCTGTAAGCAAGCACAGCATTGCGAGACTGTGAGGGGGAGCCCGTTACGTGAATAAAACGCTCGTCACACCAAGCTGATAAGAAGCCCCGTTGGGGGAAAAAAGCCTTTCAGCCACAGAAGAAAATCGTTGGGCGGTGCAGAGAGATACCGTGCGCTTGTGTATGCGCGTGTGTGTGTGTGTGCGTGTGAAAGGCCTCTGGATACGGGAAGCGGGAGAGCCACGGCAGGGTTACATCCAAAGCAATACATACCGCCGGGGGGAGGGGAACAATCCCTGCAGCGCAGGCAATAATTCCCATGGCTAGGATGAATGTGCGTTTTTGTTGTTTTCTGTTGCTTTCCCCCGCGCCGTACTTGCTTCACGCAACGACTTGCTCAGCGAATCCCTTTCCCCCGCCCCCCCCCCCCCCCCAACACCCTGTTTGCCTCTCCCTCTCTCTAATACCTCTTTTGCTTTCACGTGCTAAAGTCATGATAACAGACGCGCAGACGGGGCACGAATACGAGGAGAGCGGGAGGGGGGCGCTTATCATGATGATGACACATATTGAGTATTTTCCAGGCGCTGCTATAGTACTACGTACCACGACATCAAAACGCCTCCCAGGGCCTCTCGTGACCGGGAAACCATGAGGCCACAGAACTCTCATCCGAGCGTTGTCTCTTTTTAAGCATAGAAATGAATCGTCGTAGCTTAGACCGCGAGCGTATATTGTAGGAAATCATGATCAACGTTCCAAACAAGACGGCTTTGCCAAACACGTAGACTAAATGGTGTCTCTGATCTCTGATCATGGCTCTTTGCCTCTCGTGTCCATGATCGTGTCATTATTGCCCGCCATGGATACTACTGCAAACCATCCCCCTGCCCCCCCCCCCCCCAACAAATGTGCGCTAGCAGACTGTCAGTAAGGCAGATCTTGTCTCTTCTTTTTTTCTCCGAATGCAGATCCAAACTAGTACCTCATCTCACCATACTAGCCACTTAACCACTGTCAATATGTTCACTTCATATGGAGATATGGAGCAGCATTTGGAGCCATGTCAAGTGGCGTCGGCCCCTAGTTTCCAGTCCAACAAGACGCCTACTTTTTTTGTCTATGTCCCTACCTCAATCCTCCCTCTCTCTCTCCCTCTCTCCCTCTCGCCTCATAGTGGTGGAACGAGAGGGCCCAGAACGTTCGCTACAATGCCAGCAAGAGCTGACCAAAGATTGGCATGCAGGTGGAGGGGGGGGGGGGGGGGGGGGGGGGAAGAAATCCTTGGCATAACTACTACAGCCAGGGTAGCAGCCAAGAGAACCCCTGAACCCAGTGCAGGTATGGTATTCGGCAAAAGCTGGCAGGGGGTTTTTTATTTCTCTCAATGTCGATAGGCGCAAGCTGCATTCCGTCGTATTAACCTGCCGCATCCCCAAAGGTCCCCTCGTTGCATCCGATAAAGTCCCTTCCTCGGACATATGCAGATAGTACTAGTTACTGTCGCATCCCCAAGTCATCAATATGACATCGCAGGCGCCCGGGGAGACGTAGCCGACGTAGCTTTCGCAATATCCTTACGATCGAGATGGCGTTTGTTTGGAAATAAATATCCCTGATGTTGATTATCTGTGCTGGTCGCCACGAGATTAATATGTATGTACTATGTATACTAATCCGTACTCTGTATCATACTCGGTACATACGTTAGTGCTGCTTCGTAATCTGTGCTACCGAATGTATACGTGCTAGTTTGACATATACCGTTCCTGGCGCCCCCCCTCCCCGGGCCAATCTGCCAAAACCCGTCCCTCCCAAACACGAGCCCGGGTGACACTCAACTTGACTCACCATGGTACGCCTTTTCCCCGATATGGCAACTTCGGGGCAGCCCTGTCCAGCACAAGGCTGAGTGTTATATCAGAGACGGTTTTCCAATAGTCTCTTTTCCACGCCCCACCAGAGGCGTGGCAAGCAGGGGGAAGGAAAAGCATCCGGCTGCCCTCGCCATCATCTTCACCGGGAATTGCTGCCGCCCACCACATCCTGCTCTGGCCCGGTCGGCCACCAATACGTGCCCTATTGGTATAGACGGGGTATCTGTAGTCGTGTAGTTGCAAATATCGGTGAAAGCTGTTCTCAGAATAGCCCAGGCCGATCATGAGTGGTCCTCTCTCTCTCTCTCTCTCTCTCTCTGGGGCTGCTCAACAAGCAAGAAACCAACCCATACTTACGAGCCTCTACTCTCGTAGAATACCACCGAGGTTTTCTAACCCTAGTCATCCTTGGCATGCCGACATTTTGACTCTTCAGCTCATGTGTTGCCCAAAGCCGGATAATGCACATTCTCCTTGCGCGCACATCCCAGTTATTCCGCGTCGGGCGGACGCGAGCACGACATCCACGTGAGAGTATCCATGACCTTGAACAACGCGCCATTCTCGCACCCTATCTCTCTGTCAGCGGTACTTTTCTGTTGTCCCGAGGAAGAGCAGCAGGCAGCATGTGGTTACTAGCGCACCTAGGATGGTCGTTCCCCCTTACTCTGCCCTGAAGCTTTCAAGTTAATGATGCAGTACATCACCTGTTCCATGATTCCCTACCTGAGACATCCTGGTGCCCCCCACTGTAACTTCATTGATCTCATTTGCTTGCTCTCGAGTATGGATTTACCTGATGCACTACTCGGCCACTTGTAGATCGTTCAGGTCATGTTGGGGTGTGTACAGAGATTGGAGGCTCTGGGTTCTTCGGGTGCCACCGAAGCTGCCCAAAGTCTGCGCTGTCACTGGCTATCTTTGCTTCGTTTTCCTTTCAGCTGCGCCTCGGCGAGATCCAGTGAGGTACTAGCATAGCTTTGATATCGCTCGTTGATACCTGATCCCGATTTGAGCTGTTCATCGATTCCAGGTACTTTCTTCTCTCCCATAACTTTCCTATCAGTGCTTATATCCTGCTTGAGGACTCGGGACTTGAGGGAAAGGGTTTTTTTTAAACCACCGACTTTCTTTCGTTTTGACTGAATGCCCCCTTGTCACCTTTTCTTTTCCGAGACTATTACACTTGTTATCAGTTCTCATTAAGCTTCGCTAAGACGTGCTACCGCCAATAGCCAAGCTTCTTTCTTTTACCATTCATAAGCCCATTAAACGATTTCACTCTCGGCAGGTTCATGTCCTGTTGCCATCATGGCAGGACATTCCCCTTCGTCATCCTTAGCTGAGGGAGGTAACCTGTCTCCCCCTAATTTCCAGAGGTCTTCTGCCGCCGTGTCAATTGCTTCACGTATGTCAGATGGAAGCCCGGGGGGTACCATGTCACCCCTAAGTATAACCTATGACGACGACTTTCGCTACAAAACTGTAAGTAATTGTTCAGGGGGGGTTGACGATGGGTAAACGCAAGGTTGACACTGCGCGTAGATGATTGATTATCTGCTCAAGAGAATCGTGGCAGGCGGTTGGCTTCCCCCAGGCCACCACCAAAACCCTCAAGAATGCCTCGGAGTCCTCCTCAGGCGGTCGAGAGGCCTTTACGTGACTGCACCTGATCCTCTGAGCCACATACTCTTGGGAGCCGCCATGCGGCTCAATCTCGTTGTTGCCATGACCATGCGTGTGCAAATCCTCGACGGTATCCTGGCTTCCCTCGCTCCGGGCCAATCAGAGCTGCGTTTCGGAGACGGCTCACAACTTCAAATCATTGACTCTCTCACATTGGCGCAACCGGCGAATATCAGAAAGTTCCAATATGCCTGTGTGTGCCGGCAGGAAAGACTCATCCTCGTCTGGCAGGATGATATTCAAAACATCATCCCGCAGGCCACGCGCGTTGAAGAGCGTCTCCTGTCACTCATCTGGGGGCATAAAAGACTCCCATTCAGCATCTTGCAGATGCCGGTCCGCACCCCATCAATCCTTTCTTCGGGCATCTCCAGCGTTGCCCCTGGTACACCGGGTCTCGAAAAAGGTGGAGGTGCCGCCGTGCTAACAAATGTCGTCGAGGACAATGACGATATGTTGGAGAGAGGCGTCTCGTTTCAACGACCCGAGTCCTTGTCCCGCCCCGTTTATCGCACTTCGGCATTCTTCATCGGTATGTCAATATGTCTAGCGATATGTCTGCTCGGGGGTGTTTATATTGGCAAACTGGTCCGTGACAGCATGCTCGACGGCGACTACACACGCATGGCTCTTGTCGTTCCGCTGCCACTCATTTGTCTCGTGTCACTCTTCTTCTTCCAGGTAATCTTTACCAATCTTTTCCAGATCATTGGACCCATCGGTGGCGCCACCACAAACTCCAGGTACTACTCCTGCTACAAGCCTAGTCTGCGCCGAGCGTACCAGGACGGATTCGTCCCGCCAAAGGTGACTATCCAGCTGCCCGTCTACAAAGAGGGTATGGACTCGGTCATTATACCCACAGTCAAGAGTCTGCAGGCGGCGATATCGTATTATGAGTCCCACGGCGGCTCGGCAAACATCTTTGTCAACGACGATGGTATGCGGGCAGGCATCTCTGAGGAAGAAGTTAATCGCCGTCGTGACTTTTACCATGACAATCACATCGGCTGGGTTGCCCGGCCTGGGCACTCTCGAGAACCAGGTGGCTTCATCCGCGCCGGAAAGTTCAAAAAGGCCTCCAACATGAACTTTGCCCTCAACGTCTCCCAGCGTGTCGAGGCACGGCTGCAAGAGCTCATCGATGCTCGTCTTGCGCAAGGTGGTTCCGATGAGCTTGATGAAAACGAAGAGGATGAAGTGTACCATAGTTGCCTAGCACAGGTCTTGGCCGAAGATGCAACCGTATGGGCTGAGGGCGACATTCGTGTCGGCGAGATCATCCTCATTGTCGACTCGGATACAAGGATTCCCGTCGACTGCCTACTGTACGGTGCGGCGGAAATGTTCCTCTCTCCAGAGGTTGCCATCGTGCAGCACAGCACCGGTGTGATGCAGGTCGCCCATGACTACTTCGAAAACGGCATCACATTTTTCACCAACCTTGTCTATACCTCCATCCGCTTCTCTATTTGCTCGGGGGAGGTTGCCCCCTTTGTCGGCCACAACGCCTTTCTGCGCTGGCAAGGTATGTCTCATCTTTCCGTAGCCCATCTCAAAAAGAGACGAGCAAGTCGCTAATGAGTTTGAAATCAGCCGTCCAAAACGTAGGTGTCAAAACCACGGATACCTACACAAGCTATTGGTCAGAGAACCACGTATCGGAAGATTTTGATATTGCTCTTCGCCTCCAGATAAATGGGTCACTTGTTCGCCTGGCCTCGTACCACGGTGCCGAATTCAAGGAGGGAGTGTCACTAACCATATTCGATGAAATCGCCCGCTGGCAAAAGTATGCGTACGGCGTCAGTGAGATGATCTTCCACCCTTTCCATCGTTGGCCCCTCCGTGGACCTTTCACCCCCCTGTTCTACACCTTTCTCGGCTCCAATATCATGCTGTCTTCCAAGCTCAGCATCTTAGCCTACATGTGCTCTTACTTTGCTCTCGGCTCCGCGCTGATGCTCACCCTCCTTAACTACTTTCTCGTTGGCTGGTTCAGAGAAGACCTGGCAACTAGCTACCTCACGTCCTGGCAAGTCTTCGTGTCGCTGGTCGTCGTCTTCAACGCTCTGGGCCACGTCGCCCTCGCCGTCCTTCGCTATCGCACGAGCGAGCGTTCCCTCCTAGGCTCGCTGGCCGAGAATATCAAGTGGACGCCCATGATGACGTGCTTCTTTGGGGGTGTGGCATTTCACGTGTCCCTCGCGCTACTGGCTCACTTGTTCCACGTGGATATGCAGTGGGGTGCGACGGCTAAAGAAAAGGAAGACTCCAACTTCTTCCAAGAGATTCCAAGAATCTTCAAGACGTTCAGGTGGATGTACATCTTCATCTTGCTCGTCGTAGGTGCCATGATTTACCTCGGGGCCTTTGCGCATCCGGATTGGGCCATCAAGGACTTCACTGCCATTGTACCTTTGGCCATCAACGTCTCCTTCCATGCCATTCTACCGCTCGTGCTGAATCCTAGTCTCATGGTCTTCAACTACTAGGTTGCGTGACACGGCAGAGGCGGTAGCCGGAGGAGAATTTGTTCCTTTCTTCTTGTGTGTTCTTCGACAGCTTTTCGCAGTGTATTTGAAGCGTTAGGGTATTTTTTTTTTCCCCTCCTTCTCAGCATGTTAATCGAATGATGTGGGAAGTAGGGCTAGACGAGCATGGGTTGGATTCAGTACTTACTACTCGTATGGCGATACTGGCCGCGTGTTTTCTCTCATAATATACACTCTTCAACCGCACTCAGCTCGTCTTGTGTTCCTTTGACGAAAATAGATATCCATACGTGCGTGGATGCGGACCTGCTATATGTTAGGGAGGCAATGATATTATCAGTATACAGAAAAAGCAAGTCGTCAGTATAAAGCAACGGGTGCCAAGTTACCATACCTATTGAAACAAGAAAGTCCATGAAACAAAGATGGTGAAAAGCAAAGGAAAATATATCTGGCAGGGCCCGAATTCTACTAAGGCAGCAGTACTGCTACTGCCTCGAGGCGCTTTGTGGTTGTAGAATCACAAATACCGAAGGAATCCATCACGAACCAATTACTATTTCCCAAAAGCCAAAGCATCTTATCTAACTATCATCTCGGAGGAAGTAACAAACACATGGATCCTTAGTCATCGCCAATTAAAGTCGTAGGTGTGCTCTACGTCCTCTCGTATCTGTCGGCAAATGCGATGATACCAGAGCTACGTCACAGTGAATGATAAGTTAGTAGTCAGGCGACCCTGGAAGCACACATCACGATGTAAACAACAGAAGCACAGATAGTTTAAATGTAAAGAAAACATGGGTATTCACTACTACTACTCAGTAGTCTACGTAGTCCGCTCATCGGAGTACCTTGCCAAATCAATCATCGAATACCGTTTTTTTACCAGTGCCTTTGCCTTCGCCGTCCCTGATGGTCATATAATACCTTTTGCATCCGTCCTTCCTCTTTGCTCCCCGTCCATAAGTTTGACAAAAAAACTAAAAAGAATGACACAACTCCTCGCCATGTAAGAATGCACAACAAAGAATCATGGAGATCCGTCGATATCAACGCTGGCCCTGAGTAAACGGGCATCGGTGCCGAAGCTGTGGCTTTCGGTTCTAGATGACCTTCCTCCGCTCCTTGACGATCCGCCCTCCGCCTTGGGAGAGGCTCGTCCAGCTACCTTCGAATTCGAAGCCCGGCTCTCAGGTCTTGAATTGTTTCCTGTAGCTCTGCTAAAAGACGCGCGCGCCTCTGTTCTTGAGCCACGACCTTCTGTCCGTGAAGCTCTTCCTTCGGTACGCGAGGCTCTACTCTCAGCTCGCAAACCCGCGCCATCCGCCCCTGTTCCCAAGGAAGCCCGGCTCGAGGCTCTTGGGAACAGCCGTTTTGTGCCACCAACCTTGCCCAGCTCGCCAAACTTGTTCCTGTTTGAGTCGTCCCCGTTCAGGCTTTTCAACTCACCGCTAGCGAGTCGAACCTTTTCCTTGACGCTCTCAACCCAAGCCTTGTTCTCCTCGCTGAGCTCAGCCTTCTTGCCCGTGGGGCCTGCGAGACCCAAAAACGAACTGTCTTCATCGACCCAAGTCAAGTGAGAATTGGATCTAGATCGGCCGAAACGCTCGGATGAAGAGGGCACACTATCATCTCCCAACATCTTACCCAGCGGTGTGGCTGGGAGTGCTCGGGGGGCATCGCTGTTCCCGACACTCCTGCGCGTCTTACGTACATTGAGTGGCGTGATTGGCGAAGTATCGAGTTTCGAGCCCGGCGTACTGGGCGGGCTAGACAGGTTCTCGCTGCGGTTTGCAGTTTGTGAGTCCTCTCTCACCTCCACCTTGGGGTTCTGGCTCTCCGTGGCGGCCGTACGTCGTCCATGGTGAGAGGCATACTCCTTGAGGTATTCGCTGAGGTCAGCCCAGCCACCACCTACCCTCACCATAACACGCTCTCCATTCTCACCGACGCAGCGGATGAAGAGCTTGATCGGCGCTTCGCCAGTCGACCTCGAGAGGTGGTACACCTTGATCTCCTGCTGGGTTCGCTGCGGTTTGGGTCGTGTAGTCTTGACCGGTGAAAGTGTGAAAGAGGGCGTAACGCCCCGTGAGGAAAGGCCAGAAGCGCTTCGCCTGAATCTATCAATCGAGGTCTTTTTGTTCAGTCTCGGTAATTTGAGATCTGGTGGGTTCAGATTGACATTGGGCCTCGTGGGGGGCTCATTGGCAAGCTTGATCTGAGCGGGGATATTCTGGATGATCGACTCAATCTGTTGTTGGAGACGCTGGTCTCCAGAGCTTCCTCGTCGAATGCGTGGGGCAGCCATCTCAGACATGGAGAAGGAGTCATCGAAATACTCGCTAAAGGAGCCCTCGAGGGGCGTCCTCGGCCGTCTCGACTCTTCGTCAACAGATGCACCATACATGGGGTCGTCCAAGAGTGCCACGGGTCTTCTAGACCGTTGAGTAGGGGAAGGGGGTGAGCTTGGCGGGCTCGGCCCTACATATTCCGATTCGTGGATCTTGGCTGCAGCCACTCCTGGGGATATGGAAATCTCGGGGAGGTCGCTTTCACCGAAATCGCTTGAGACCTCGTGCATAGTGGATAGTTGGGTATCGAAACTGCCATGCCTGGGGGTATTTCGGAGTGGCGGGAGCTCCAACTCATCAAGCTCGGCATCTGGAGTTGTGGGCCCCGAGAAATCTTCCGTGCCTGATGCGGCCTTGCCCTTGTCCATTATGCCATCAAGACTTAAATGTAATTCGCCCGAAACCTTCCTGGAGATCCCGGGCTCGCTAGGGGTCTCGCTCCTTCGTGAAGAAGCAGGTGATGGCGTGGCCGGTATTTCGTCGACCACCGGAAGACGCCTGCCCTCCTCTAGGGGTGGCGGGGGCTGCAAAGGCCGCTTCGTGCGTGCCAGCTCAGCCCACTCAGCCTCTTCAATCTTGCGTTCGCAGGTGACCACCCAGTCTGCGAAATTCGTCTCAACAGCCTCCATTCGATCCAGCCAGTCATCCGGCAGGGTATCTTGTAAGCCTTCCAGGCGGTCCAGCATAAAGTCTAGGCTGCGACCTGGCTTGGAGACCTTCTTCGCAACAATCGTCTTCATGATGCTAAAGTCGTTGCGTGATAATGTCGTCCCGGGGGATGCATCACCATTATCTGCCGGTTTGAATGCCTGAGAGATGGTGTTCCATCCCGACTTGAGAGCTATCTCGGAATCCTCAATCTCCAACAAAAACGGCGGCACCCGATAGAGAACAGCGATTCGTATGCTCCATAGGTTCAGCAGCTGTGATAACTTCGCCAAGTTGGGTAACGTCTGTACCACAATTGCCGTAATGACCGCCGTCAAGTCTTCCATTCGGTTATAGGCGGACGTGGTCGAAAGCATCGATCTCGCATCGGACATTGGCGTAGTCGGCCGAGAAAGAGGCATGATGTGATTGCTCATGACGTGACTCTTGATGTCATCAACGTCTAGCTCTTCCATCTCGGCGTAAATCTCCCCAATCCTAGTTTGATATCGCTCCACATCCACCTTGCGCAAACTCCCCATGTACGCAACGTCCTGGCCGTTTGGCGACGTTACCTGGATGGAGAGCCTCTTTCGCTTTCCATTCGGAGGCTCAAAACCGGCCGATCCGCCCTCATTGGGCCAGGACCAATCCGACAACTCTTCCAACCATTGCCATATCCTTCTTGACGCCATGGCCGCCCTCATGACGAAGTCACCTTCGGCAGATGAAGCTCCATCCAGGCATTTCCTCAGAGGGCCTGTGGCGGTAGCGAGGGTGTCGACGGCGGAAGCGGGCGTTAGGTGGGAGAGAATATCATCCGACAACCGAGTGTAGCGGGTGGGCGAGGTGCCCGCGCGCAACCTCGTTGGACGCAGTAGCTGTGTAGAGTCGTTCATGTTGGCGTCCTTGTTCTCAACTGCGCTCTGCCCAGCTGTCGGGATGCATGCTCCGTTCATGAGGATGGAGTAGAGGCGGTGTCAATGAAACGGTTCTCGTTCGGGATACACATAGTTTCTCGGAAAGGCAAATGGGGGGTTGGGAACGTGTCGTATCGTGTCAGGGTCGGCAAAGTCGTAATTCCTTCCTCCCAAGACCGATGCGTTGTAAAGGCTGGAAGAGCGCGTGGCGCCCGACTTTGCTGACGATGGAGACAGCGAGCTACGGTGAGTGACGAACAGAAAAGAAGAAGAAAAATGACGGAAACGATGGGTGACGACAAGGGGATGGGACCACAGCCACGCGCCTGCTCCGAATTCGTACAACAGGATGGTTTCGGTGAGCTGCAGGAAAATGTCCACCAACAACTTGGCAACAAGGCACTTCCGACACGTCAAAGGTCCGTCTTTTGCTGCAAACGCTTCTCGCCGTGGCACACCACCAATGGTCAAGTCAGGAACGCGTGTGGAGACGTGGGTTCTGGATGATCCTCTAAAGGTTTCAAGGCGGCAAAAAAAGGCAAGCCAAATAAAAAGTAAGCTGAAAAAACAAGATCCAATTGGACCAACGCAGATGCGTGTTAACGAGAGTATGAAGTGTAAGTGAGTGTCTAGAGCGAAACGCAAAAAAAAAAAGAGTGTGAGGTATCCGTAGGATAATCCGGCCGAGAGTTTGGGAGAGAGATGACGAAGAAGAAGAAGAAAAAGAAGAAGAAGAGGCAGACGAGGCAGACGAGGCAGACGAGATGGAAATCGCATTGTTTACTCCGTATTCCCAGTGCCCAGTTCCTCTTTGTTGTCCGGTACCATAAGGATCCATCTATTCCGTACTATTGCCACTACTACCGATCACTCCGTACGTATTACGGAGTACTACTATTTACTAGCCACAATCCCCCAAATGACGAACCCAGCTGTGGAGACGCTGGAGGAAATTAATTGAATTGTCACAAAGCAGGGGTCACCAATCATCCGCATGGCGCTGCACAACACCTCGTTCCTAGTCAATTTCTATTAATGCAACCAGAAAAGCTTCCATGTCTACCCTACCCTACGGGTAAAGAGGGACGGAGCTCACAGCACCCCATGCTTGCATCCATACTTAGTATGCTTGATATAAGACAAGAGTACGGACTACGGACTACAAAAGTTGCAGGTAAATTTTAACTGAAACCATATATCAAGGTACTGAGATTTCCTCAAACAAACCCCCCTCAGACAAATACCAAGTTGGAGGAGACATGTCCGAAACGACTGTCTCTCCGCTCTCAAAAGAAGCTTGGAAGCACATCGTCCGGCCTTCACATACACAACAAGGCCGATTTTGTGCAAACCTAGCGCATCGAGAATAACTCAATCTACGACGTGCATGGCGCTAAGCCGTAGCCGATTGGGGTCTCGCCTCATGGTTAAATTACATCCATCAACCCGTATCTCTGGTAACCAGTTTTATGCAAAAGGCTAGCATATTGTATAAAATTGCACCGAATTCATACGTACTCCATATGTGATGGATCAAATTGTTCAGATGACAAATGTTCTTTTTTATTCATATCAGTCTACTCTACTCCGTACGAAGTACTCCGTACTGATACCATCCCCGGGGAAGACAAGTTGAAAAACCAATAAAGCCGTCATCATAATTGGATATAACAATGCTGTTCGTACCTCGTCAATCGTAGAGAAGTCAAGATACTATTGGCGGTAGTAACAGAAATGAAACGAAGAAAGCAAAAACACATTGAAGCCGCAAAGGGCTCCTCAGCCCGTAACAGCAGCCATAGCCGCTTCATCAGGACCATTGAACATCAAATCATTCACTTGGCCAGTAGTTTCCTGAGGAAACTGCAACCATTGATCAACATCAAAATCAGCTCCGGTCACGGCGTTCCAGTCAAACTCATCATGGCCCTGCATGAAATCAAGTTCCATCTCGGAAGCTGGCTCCTCGGATCCAGCACTGGCCGGCGTCACGCCGCCGCCAAAGTCCGTGTGGGGCGGCGAGTTAGCACCAGCCGGGACCATGGAAAGATCCAGGTCAGCAGCGCTGATGGTGGCTGGAGGCAGCATGGTCTTGCTGATATCGGCGTTGGGTTTCTCCGCAAACATACCCTCCGAGGCCGTCATGTAAGGAACATTGTCCGGTGGCGGGGTCCGCGTGCTGTACTGAACGTTCAACGTGTTCATCATGTTCACGGTCGCCGGTGCAACGTTGGCGCTGATGTCGATGCCGGCCTTGCGCAAGGCTGCGTCGAGGAACCCCGTGGCGTAGTCGGCGGCGGCGTAAATTTTGCGAAGTCGCTCCATGACACGCATGCAGTGGCGGAATCCACGTGTGGCGCGGTCCTGAGCCTCGATGTTGGGGCTCTTCATCTCGAGAAGGTGGATGATCATGGCCGGTAGGATGACGGTGACGCCCATGGTGGGCAAGTACCTTTCTAGCTGCAAGTGATTGAGCTCAGCAGCCATGCGGGTGATGTGCATGGCAGCATCACGGACACGAACACGGGACATTTCCTGAACCTGGCGAGATGCCGTGGGTACTTGGGCAGGAGACGAAGGCAGAAACTGAGGACGATGAAGAGCCGAGATGGTGGTATAGTAAATCATATGCAGCAGATGCCTGTGAACTGCCAGACTGGATCGCCCTCTTTCGACATCGTAGGGAGTCAAGGTGCGGTATTGGCAAGTCGGGGGCAACGACTCGGCCCACGACAGGAGCTCCATATCGACTGAGTTGACGCTCTCGACATTATCAAACTGCTTGTTGGGGAAGAGCATCATGGTGCTGTTGGTGGTGTTTTCGGGCTTCATCGTGTCACGGATGAGCACCGAGTACTGTACCTTGAGCATGCGGCTGATGCAGATGCATAGCTTGGCCTTGTAGATGCACAAGGTAGCCAGCTCTTGCTGCATGCCAATGTCACGAATGACGGTACAATCAGCCGTAAGGACATTGATGTTATCTGCGAGTGCCTGAATCTCAAAGTCGCTTTCCTCCAGCATAGGAACATCAAAGTCCTCATCCTTGATCCTCATGGGGCGCCGCATGCCCAGGGCGATAAGGCGGTCGCGCATGAAGCAAGACCACCAAATGCGCTTCCAAAGCTTCTGCTTGGCCGGAGCCATGGTGGTAACACCGGGGTCGCGGTGCAGGCCGATGGTGTGGGCCAAGGAGATGGCCACCCCCATCCAGTGCCAAGTATCCTTTTGATCATCAGGGGTCTCGTACCAGTAGGACATGAGAAGCAAGGCCTGGACGAGGACGAGGCGGTCGGGCTCGTAGTCGAAATCGTAGAGGAGCTGGTTTGACATGTGAATATGACATACTACTAGTAGGGATCCACCACCGGGGATCCGGGGGGGGGGGGGGGGCGGCGTATCCTGAGGGGTGAGAAACTTACTCTGGTCTTGAGGAAAAAGGCCTTGCGAGCAGCTTTGCGGTTCGCATAACCCGCATCACGCAGGTATTTGACATCAACAAACGCCGTGGCCGAAAACATGACAGCCTGGTAGAGGAACAAGCTGACCTGGCCCACAAAACCTTGACGGCAGTTGATGCTGGCGATAAATTCATGGATATCCATCAGCGGCATGTACGGGTGTACATACTCGACATATGCCTGCAGCAGAGCATTCTGCAGAGGAATTGGGGGCAGAGTCAAGGCGCCCTTGATGTGCAGATAGGTGACATCCTCAGCAGCAATCTTTGTCGGCAGAGGCTTCACAAACGGGGGAAGCTGAGCATTCTGATCAGGCTGCTCCAGCGAGTTGAGAAACTGCGAGGTGCGATTCAAGCCGAACGGGTCCTTCTGGTTGTTGAGGTTGAGATTGGGCCATTGCGTTTGAGCTTGAGGCTGAGACAAATGATCGGACGGTCCAGATGGAGCGGGAGCAATCTGGAGCTGCGGCTGATTATTTTGCTTGGGTAGGAGACTCGAACGTTGGTCTATGGGGCCGGGTTGTGGTCAGCAGACGAACTTATCCAATATTATGGAGTGTGAGTACGAGGATGTGGCTTTTTGCTTTTGCATGTGAAAGTTGATGACGACGGATTTTGGTGATGGTGCAATGGTGATGGTTGAGAGAGGGAGAGAAGTGGGGTGGCCCCCCCCCAGCTCCGCCCCCTCCCCTTTGGTCAAAGTCTGTGCGGAGAAAAAGAAGCCCTTCTTCTCCAACACAAACTCGATCCCTAATCTCGGTGCAATGCACCGAACCTGCAGCGAAAAAAGAAGAAGACACAAACCCCGATAAGGTAAGTCCAATTTAGGATTCTGCAGGTGTAACAATGAACGACAAAAGAGGAAAGACGAAGAAGAAGAGAAAGAAAAAAAACTCACAGATCAAGTGAGGGACGTGGCCATCCGTCTTGGGCAACAATGTGACACCATTCCTCATGGCCGTAATGCCATTCGTGAGAGACGAAGACGAAGAGGCAGAGGAAATATCAGCCTCGCCATTATTGGTAGATGGGCGTCTGAGTTCGGCGGCGCTCGTGATGGGCACCGGGTGCTGACGGTGGTGAACCTCGGTTGAGGAACCCTGCAGCTGGGCCTTTGATCCAATACTCGCAGTGGGAAGTTGCTTCCTATCAAGGCACACAAGTTGGTTAGTGGGGTGGATTGGAATAGGTAGCACTCCGTACTCCGTAGTAGTAGTAGTACAGATATACCGGATCCGAGGAGGATCTGGTCACGTATGCACACTTACTTCCTTCTGCGGCTCTCCTGCACGATGCACTGCGAATCCTGTTAGCCCCTGCATGGGAAGTAATCGGTACGGAGTACGGGACCACGAAGCACGCGGCCAAGACCGTTGGGGGGAGGGACAAAGAACTTTGAAGACATACCTCGACACCGTCCCAACGGCAATTGCCACAAGGAGAGTTTTCGACAACGTCGCAGCGAACCTTGCGCGCACGGCACGACACGCAGGCTCTCGCGGCGCGACGCTTAATAACTTTCTGGGGCCCATCGGCATCTTCGACAACGTCGGAGCTGGACCTCTTCTTGCTGCCTTTGCCGCTGCTGGGGTCGTCGGGTAGAGGCGACGAGGAGGATCCCGCGTCGGAGGGGGCACTTTGCTCGGCGGCCATGATTGCTCCCAGGTTTTAACAGACTCCTGCTTGAGTCTCTGAGAGTTCTATTGGGGTAAGTGTGGTTATATGGTTATAAAATAAGTAATAGTTGTTTTCCTCGCGTGCTTGGAGTAATCGTTATCCGAGTCTATTGACGGCGCCACTGTGTTGTCTGAGGTTTTTGCTCTCGGGGCGGAGATGGGAGATTTCCCCCTGGATGAGGAAGAGGGTGTTGAAGATCGGTGACGGAGCTGATTCACACATTCGAACAGCGGGAGATTCTGAGTATTCCGGCTTGAGAAGGAGCGAAAATGAAGCAATGGGAATGTTGAGAGGGTTCAGACCTGTCGGGAAGCTATGCCGGGGTCATCGGGATTGACTAATAAAAGTTGGTACCAGAGTGAAGCTGTTTGCTCAAGATGGATTGAAGAGCTAGATGATTTCTTAGAGGAATAGAATTTTTTTTCTCACGAATCACGAGTCAATGAAATAATTCCATGAAAGAATCCGGGGGTGGAGCGAGTGAGGACGAAGGGGGGGGAAACAGAAGCCCTTTGTATTATATAGAGTCCGGGGCAACTCCCCTCTAGTCTCACAGCCTTCCCCCGGTTACTACCTACCCACACGTCTCCGTAAACTGTGGGGAATCGGTAGTGGCCCGTCGAGTTTTGTGTGTGCGTGTGTGTGTGTGTGTGTGCGTCAATGTGTGCGAAAGTGAAGAAGACTCCTTCCTTCAAGAACGTGCAGACCCTGGCGCTACTTGAGCCTAGCTTGCGAATATTGCGCTTGGCAGAAACCTGCTTGGTCTCGTTTTGTTCTGATTTTTTAGTTTCAGTAGACCATCAAAGATGGATCTTCCCTTAGAAGGCTTTCATTGGTCTGGACGCAGTGTATTCTTTGCTTTTGAGTTTTGGAAAAGCTTTGCGTTGCCTTTCTGAAAGCTGAAGGGGAATACGGGGAATAAGAAGGATTCGCCTCGCGGGGTGTGCATTCCCTACCATATGACTTTTGATCGTAAAAAACCACTCGAGATCGCATTCGTCAGTAACCACTTTCTGCATTCTCTATTAATTTCACATGACAGCATACCCACACCCATACGAATGAATGGCATCACCAGCAGGGAAAGGTGTTGCTCCGTACGGAGTACTAAACCCTCATAAATCACGATCCCAACCCTCCACTCCCTGCCCCTCCCCCTTGGGAGGCTTCTTGGCTTTTGAAGCCCACCACGCCCACCACGCCCACCAAGTAGTAGCAAAGCCACTAAAAGGAAAAACCGTCTTTTCGCTTTCGACGCGTTGAGCCATGTGGACATGCGTGGAGCCTAGTCTGCGACCAATCAGACCGGGTCGAATGCGAGTCAGCCCTCAGCGCTCGACATGTTCCGACCACGGTGCTCCGTAAGGAACTGGGAAGTTCTGGCTTTGCTACGGAGTGTGGTACGAACGGAGTACAATATACGGAGTACTTGCCGGCCTTGACCACCGATCACGAGGAGGTCCCCTCCCCTCAGAACGATAGCTCACCTTTTGGTGTTAAATCATAGGCCCCAGCGCATCTCATCCCCATTATTAGAACCTTGATGTCTTGGGATCACCAACCTCCTCCCTCCCCAATTCTTATGGGTGGTGCAAATGCGCATGATGCAAATAGGCAGAGAGAGGGTTGACGGGAGTGAACCGCCGGGCGGCCGGAGAAATGTATCCAGCTGTCACGATTCTGCATCGGCAAAGTTCGGCCCAGAGGAACCCGACCGCGACTGCAAGCATCAAGTAAGTACGTCTCTTCCCCTTCCCCTGCTACCGTCATGCATCTGCCGCAGGAGAAAAAACCACTACTGCTAGTAGTAGACGAGAAATTCGTCATATGTACGGAAGTGCGCGTCTCCAAAAACGTCCATCCTTTCTGTGTCGGATCCGCTCCGTCTCTTTCCTCTTTGTCATGTATTTGCCAACAGATACACGCTCGTGGTATTAAAATTGGTAACCAAAGAGTCATGATTGCTTCGTACAATGCAGAGCCCATTGATTCCCCATGTCACACCGTCTTTCCGCCAGCCTTCTCGACATCCATCGATTACCCTCTCGTTACGTACTCCGTACATACTTGTGCCTAGCCCTCATGTCCTTGTCCCCGTCGGGGAAGAAAAAGTCCCACCTCCCTAGACCAAGTAAAGTTCCCGCTCAGTTGAAGCGCGGGCGGGGTGGGATATAAAATAAGAGGGCCAGGGGTTGAGGTGAAGTCTGCGGGGCTAATGACTGCATATTTTTGTTTTCTGCTTCGCCAGCTTAGGTTCTTTTCGGCCACAGACCGAATTGCCTCACATGACTGGCCGACTCGACTTTTGCTTTGTCCACAGTGCCATCCATGATTGCTCCGTGGAGCAGTCCGTAGCAGTAGCAGTAGTACGGAGTAGTACTACTACTAGTAGTAATAGCTGTGTCTGCAAAGGGGCGTTTCTCTTTCGGAGTAAGCGAGCGTAGACCGTCGGTCATCGAAAAAGTTTATCCCATGTACCTACTCCGTGTACTCCGTACTTGCCGACCACCCACACACCAATCGCCGCTTTTGGTAACAACACTCACTACTAGCAGTAGCACTCCATAAGCTGGTTGCAGCTTGAGCGCGATTGTAATGGGTTGTGTTATTTTCGTGACTTTACTGCCACTATTACCCTCCAGGACTTGTCTATTGTTCCGTGGCGTCCCACGGAGGAAGAAAACACCGCCATGGCTTTTCAAACCATGGCAATACCGAGGGTAGCGAGGCGTTCGTGCGAACAATGAGCAACACTTCATCTCTCCCCGACTTCATCGCGTGCCACCAATTGATCCTCATGAGACCCATTTCGATCCATCGCATCAGCCCATCCGCCCATCAGCCCCTCAACCCCTTCATCACCCGAAACTGGGGATGCAAATCCGGGGAAGCGATAAAGCTTTTGATAGGAGTGCCATAATTCCTTGACGGGTACTCCGTAGTGGCGAATATTTCCGCATGCTCTTGGCAGCGCGCCTCCAAAGTAGGGGGAGTTGCCATGCAGAAACTGCAATCAAAGACTGACTACGTTTCTCGTATAAATAGGCTTGACGGAAGACCATCGGTGCACCATCGAGAAGAGAGACGCCGGATTGGGCTCCTCTGGTATACTTGACTTTGTTTAAAGGGGCCTACTGATGATGCGGCTTTCTCCTATTCACGCCAACCATGTATAGCATCCATTCTTTGACTTGGCTGTTTTCTACCCTTCTATACAATTAATCCCTATGTCTTTCCCCTCTTTCCCCGCCCATATCTCATAAAACATTCATACAAAAGCCGAGGCCTGGTCACACTCGTGGAATGCGCCCCTCAGAATACCTTGGTTATTGTGGCCGGCTAGACGTGGGCAACTTCCTTCATCGGCCAAGTCTAGGGACACTTGGAAAAAGCTGCACGACCTCTTGAATCTGAAGGCGCCGAGGTAGCTTGTCTGAGAGTCAGTGGCAATAACGTGAACTGGTGATATGAGTACAAGTTCGTTTTCCCTCGGCTCCATGACGTCGTTGATTGCATTTGCTCTTTCCTTCGATGTTGCTAGTGGCATCACCACGTTCCACGGACTAGAGAGGGATGGAAGCGAGGTAAGCAGTGAGAACCTTCCGTTTGTATATGAAAATGGAATCATGTAACGATACGTACTCGGCAGCGGATGGGCAGTGTGTGAAGATGTATCAGCACTTCGCCTGTGCTTGCGTCAGGGAAGGCTCTCTCCGGTCTCTCTTTGACGTTTACCGAGGGAAGGAGGCGCCTTCCCTGGTGCCATAGGTGCAGACGAACAAAAGAAGGTACGAACTCGCTTCATCTACAGTAATCGCGTAATATGACCTGGTTCAAGCGTGTTTGGTCTTCACGCACACAGGTGCCGTAGTTGCCAGGCTAACATGCTCCGCCAAGTGCCTCAGTCGGTAAAGAAATCCGCCCCAAAAAAGACCACGGCGAAAGACAGCCAGATGAGAAGAGCATGTACGATATGGGTCTGACCAATCTACATGGTGAAGCTCGATGGCATATTTTGAAGAAGTCCTTCCCAAGAAAAACACAGGCTTGCAGGCATCCTCACAACCGACACAAGCGGGCTCGGGTAACATAAAGATTCTTTCAGAAAAGAAACGTGCTCGAAACAGGCTTCGCAAGGAGACCCGTATGCCGCCTTGTGTATTTAGCCGACTATAGTTGATCTCACTTGGAGGATACTCTTGTAGTGGAATGTGCCTTTGACTGACACCAGTGGTTTAGTGAATGGTTTCCTTAGGATCAAAGCGGATAATGTTACTGTAATGAGGTATATGGTTGTTTACCGACGCGTCTGGTCCCGGACCTTGCCAGCTCCAAAATCACTTGGTCAGCCAGGCCGTAACGGACTCATGGCTAATGGCGAGACGAACACTATGCACATCAAACATCTTTTGTAGTAAACCTTCATGGTTTCATGCCTTGGGTGCCGTCACCGGAAGTACCCTTCCATCTTCGAATGAGCAAGTCACTATATCGGCCATTGACCTCCTACGGCTGCTTCCAGTACCGCCTCATCTGCAAGCTCCCCGACCGTAACCACAACAAAAATCCGACCCGACTTTGGGTTTTTAAAGTCAGCCGGGGAAACCTACGGGATGTAGGTAGTCCAACGATCCAATTTACATAATGTCGGCAATGCCTCGACGTATAAAATTGGAAGGCATTGCCGAAACGTGCGACGGATAGCCACGGCCCTCTCCTCCTCCCCGGCTAATAGCCGACTTTACCCACCCTTGGATAACCGAACAAGAGCTCTTTTTAAGAGGGAGCGCAACCCTCCGCTATGATCGTGACCAACTTTCTACCCTTGATTGGTCTTGCGAGAAAGCTCTCTAGTCGACATTGTGTGTTTTCCTCAGAGACAAACAATGTCTTCACGCAACGAAATGAGTTGGGTGTCTGCTTTTGTCGAACAGGAGCCCCTTGACGATGCCGACAAGCCCCATATATGAACGCGGACAATATGAACGAGGACAATGCACACGAAGCCGATTATACCATCGCCATTTTAACTTACCACGAGAACATACGAGGCAGCATACGAAACCGCGTTATTTTACAAATGGCACAAAACAGATGGAGCTCATTGATTTTTATTATCATTGACACGTTCATTATGCTATACACTAGCTGTGCAGTTCCGGTCTCTATATCCGGTTTCCTGTCTATGTCGACATATGCTCCAGGCTGAATTAAGGAAATAAGGAACACTCCGGCTTTAATACTTTTCAAAGCCTTTCATAAGCCTGGATTCGAAAGAAACAACGTTCGTTTTCTCACGATGCTCTTCCGATGATGAGTTTTTTTTTTGGGTGGCAACCAGAAGGCGCGGGAGAAATGGTACCTTCCTGTACCATCCTCTTCATGAACGCAATACTTGACACTCCGCACTGTGCGATGAAAATCCCGGTGCTAGTTCTTGAAAGCTCCTCAAAGGCGGCTTTGGGTATCAGCAAACGATACGGGATCATAAGCACGCTTCTTGATGAACGCATCAAGGGCAACATCGCCCCATTCCTCAAACTCCGCCCACTGCTCCTCGGGCAGTTCTGACTTGCCTTCACGGCGAGCCGCCTTCATAACCTCACGCGCTACTACGAGTGCTGACTCGCGAACGCGCTCGAGGCTGGGGTAGATTTGGCCGGCGTAAATCTCCTCCGCCGTAAGGGATTCGCTCAGAGCACGAGCAGATGTGAACACCATATCGTCTGTCACGGCTGTAGCCTTGGCTAGAATGGCACCCATGCCAAGACCAGGGAAAATCAGGAGATTGTTACCCATTTGGCACGTGTACTCTTTGCCATCCACGGTGACTGGGTCAAATGGCGACCCAGAAGCAAAAATAACGGTTCCATCGGTCCAGCGGATGGCTTGCTCGAATGTGCATTCGGCTTTGCTGAGAGGATTGCTAAGAGCGAAGAGTGTGGGACGACGGCCCTCACCACCCGATTCTACAGATGCCTTCAAGGCTCTGATGATGGGTTCGCTGAATGATCCATACGTGGCGTTGAGGCCGACGAGGGCACTGGGTTTGACGTACTCAATAACCTCTTCCAAGGAGCGAAGTTGTTGGCCAGCGTTGTCAGTCCTGGCAAAGTATGTCTTATGCTCAGGAAGAGTGTCACCTCGGTCAGTCGTAACCAGACCCTTGGAATCCACCAGATAGAAGCGCTGCTTGGCCTCTTCCTCAGACTGGCCCTGGCGGATGTAGTAGTCGCAAAGCTGCTTCGCTACACCGACACCGGCGCTGCCGGCGCCCGAAAAGACTAGACGCTGCTCTTCGAGGGGTACGCCTGCAGCCTTGATAGCACCAATGTAGCCGCCAAGAATGACGGCGCCGGTGCCCTGGACGTCATCGTTGAAGCAGCGTTGCTTGTGGCGATAGCGCTCCAGGTAGTTGAAGGCCTTCTCGGTGTCAAAGTCCTCAAACTGGACAAACATGTCGGGGTAAACCTCCTTGACGGCCTCCATGAACTCGTCCATGAAGTCCTGCTGCTCCGCGTACGAAGGACGCTTTTGGCGCAGACCAAGGTAGAGGGGGTCCTTCAGGTGCGTCTCGTTATTGGTACCGCAGTCGAGAACAATGGGCAGAGTCCTGCCGGGGTCGATACCGGCGGCGGCAGTGTACAGAGCAAGCTTTCCAATAGAGATGGGGCAGCCGTTGAAACCTTGGTCACCGAGTCCAAGCAGACGAGAGCCATCTGTAACGACGGCAATCTCAGGTTCGTTGCAGGGCCAATTGCGCAACATGGTGCGGATGGACTTGCGCTGCTTAATGGAAATGTAGAGAGCCTCAGGTCTGGTCCAGATGGAAGAGTAGGTCTGACAGACCTCACCGATAGTGGGGGTGTAGATCAGAGGCATACACTCGCGGACGTTGTTCATGATGACGCGGTAGAAAAGGTCGACGTTCTGGGCCTTGACAGAGCTGAGGTACAGGTACTTGTCAAGGTCCGTGGCACGCGTGCGAATCATCTTCATGCAACGAGCCACCTGGGTGTCCAGGCTCTCCATGGTATGGGGCAGCAGGCCAGACAAGTTCTTGCTCTCTCTCTCAGCAGGGGTGAAGGAGAGACCTGCAAAAGTCAGTATCAACGAGCATGAGCGATGAGCAGGAAATCTCACCCTTGTTCCAGAGAGGGTCCCTGAGAACCTGAACGCCGTTGGCCATTTCTTGGGCGAGGTACTCTGTGGGGTGTGTCTGCTTGACCTCTGTGTAATGGTTCTGAGCGTAACCACGGTACTGGTCAAGAGAGTGCGCCTTCATGGACTCTTGAATGGCGGAGATGTCAACGGCGGACGCGGGGTTTGCGTTGGTCATCTTGGGGGGATTTGAGGTGTTGTTAATGCTGGGGCTGGCAGTGGTACTGTGAGAGCGTCCCGAGGCTAAACTCCAGGAAGAGGCGGGAGACGTGGATCGGGACCGAGGTGTGGGTACGTTGGCGGCGGCGTTGGAGGAGCTATGAGCAGCCATGGACAGCAAGCCAGAGGACAGACGTCGGGGCAAGGGAGAGGAGGTGTATGAAATATAAGAAGAGGACAGGATGCGAGGGTACAGTCGACAGGGACCGCGACGAGTAGTATTAATACTACTAAAAGTCCGGGGATGTGATGACAGTACAGGGTTGGGATTGCCAGAAGTACCGCTACCTGTAGCAGGACGAATGGTAGTGAAATGAATGGGAGCGGCTTGACGGGTGGAAGCCGATGGGCACGGGCTAGCAGGAGCAGCAGCCGCGAGGCTTTGTACCCTAGCGAGCCGAACCATGCTTCTTTGCCTAGACCCACGATGGAGCACAATGCAACGACGACGGACAATGTCGGGAGGCGCAATGAGGACCAAAGGGGGGGGTGGTGGCCGCGGTGCGTTTACTACTTTGTAACGCTCGTAATAGGTACTACTACTCCGTAGTAGTATAAGATGAAGTGGGTAATACGATGCGGCAAAGCTCAACGCTGAGGCGTCTCGAGTATGAAGATTATTACCGGCAATATGTGGTGGGCAAGCAGATGATCCCCAATACTATGACTGCTAGTGGTTCTAGCGAGGGTCTGGGTTGTGTGATGCGACGGCACGCGGCCCAACGGGAGTTCAACGCTTGGGGTCTGCTTGGGGTCTGCTTGGATGTAACCCGAGACGCGTTCTGGATTAGGGGGGGCGTTTCCAAAGAGGGTGTAGCAGAAAGAGGAGAAAAGAAAGAGTTTGTTGATTTTATTTTCTCCAAAAGTGCTTTGACTCGTCTAATGGGAAAATGTGTCTCGAAACCCGGAAGACAAGTGGATCTGCACGCCGGAGATGTTCGGAGGGCCCTTTTGTGGTGAACAAAAAAAGAAGTACTTTTCTTTTTCTTTAGAAAGCTCCTACGCTTAATAGGAAGAGAGGAAAAAGAGTCCGGTGTAAGATGAAAAGAAGACGACTAAAGGTAATTAGGGAGTCCGAGCTTGCTTGTTTGCAACGAGGGCAATTCTTTGCCAGACCTTGTAATTATTATTATTGATTGATGCCCAAAATTTGCACGAAAATAATAATGCAGGGAGCAAAAGGAGCTGAATCCATTCATCTTTCTTTTCTTTTCTTTTCTTTTTTTCTCTTTCTCCGTTCTTGTGTGGGCGGTGACTCCCAAAACAAATCCTTCCTGCCCGCCGGAGAGGTCTGTGTAACGGATGAGCCTTCCGATGTCGTTGGCCGGTACGGATTACATACAATAGCATCATCTTAGAATGTACGGAGTACGGGAAGCAAGTACATTCTAGCTCGGGAATGGACGGTACCGGTACTTGCTTGTGGATCCACATCTACTTAGTACTACTACTACTACTCCGTACTACTAATTTCCATATAATCACCAGAAGGGGATTTAAGAAAAAGAAACGGCACGGGAAGAAAAAGGTGAGAATTGTTGGGCCTAATGACACATGTCCGGGAATTCTTTTGCCTTTTTTTCTATTCTCTTACGTGGTTGGTGGTGTGAAGATGGATGGATGGATGGAATTGCATGTTTGATGTGTGGTACCTGATTAGGTACTGGATACGGGCGGGCCATTGTAAGCGCCCCGGACCTTCACACATTGGGCTCCGACGACGCCCCCCCCCTTACTACTGGCCGCGCCGGCAGGAACAGATGGAGGTGTTACGGGCGCTGCTTTCCTTGCAAGACCGTAACGAAAAGGAAGGAAAAGCAAGAAAGCATTACGAATCGTTGACCCCAACATTCCAGGTTGTCTTTTTTTCTTTTTCTTTCCGAGTCATCCAACCACACAATCATGCACACCACCAACTATTGTTGCTATTGCAGGTAATACGCACACACTTTCTTCCATCATTCTCTCTCTTACTCTGTATGCTCTTTCCGACGACGACGACGACGGCCGTAATGTATGCGCAACTTGGCTCCGGAGCCATCCGCAAGTTCAATGTTTACCCCACAAAGCGAGAATAGACGGTCAAGTTCCGTGCGACTCATGCTGCACGCAAGAACCCTTTGGCTCCGGTCCCTCCCCATCACCGCCGGGGTTTGTGGGGACACCAGTTTTTCGCTTTTTTCCCTTGGAGAAAATCTAGGACGTGCGCGCGTCCGTAATACGGAGGAATATTTGACTACGGAGTACCGATTACATACGGAGTACTAATAATCGAACAACTGCGGAGTTACTACTAATTGCTACCACAAACCTTACGGAGTGCCTAATAACAGTCCTACTATGTAGTATTCCGACACGCATATTGTCATGTCGCAATATTGGGCTAGGCAGAGAAGGAGAAGGAAGACTACCGGGCTCGGGGAGGGGCCGGAGGGGGAGAGAGTGTGTCAGGGTTCCCTGACCGATCTGTGCATCTTACTTGTTGTACGTAACAGGTTGAGGATCCTCCGTTTCGCCTTTCTTTTTCTTTCACAGAAGCCAAAGGAAGACTGGAGGAAGGACATTAGTTTTCCAACATTGATTTCAAGCCTTCGGACAATGGACGAATCGAGTGCCACGGCTTACAACAGCACAGGTACTCCGTACCGATTATACGAGAAGGAGTTCGGGCAATAGGGACGATTTTCGAACAAGGCTAATCGTATAATACGGAGTAACAGGTAATGTCACAGTCTCCCCGTCAGCCAAGTTTCCCTCGGACAGTTTTACCAAACTAAGGTTACAAGATTTTGTGGCTTTTCCCTTCTGTTCCTTGACATTGTGATGCAGGCCATGCATGTACTCCGTGTGTATGGAGTACGATACGGAGCACGTCGTAGGGATGGATGTATGTAAACCTGCGGCTCACGGTGGTTGGTGGTCGGCGGTCGGGGGTTGTCAGGGTTGTCAGTGGTCGACCATAACTTTCGCAACCTTGTACTCCGCAATCGTCGTTGGCCCTACTCACGAAGTCTGTCGCGTGGGTTTTCCTTTTTTTCTCGATTTCTCCCCCCTGACTTTGTTGAAATTTGGAGATGGACCATCTTGGAGATTTTCCCCTATTCTTCTACGAAGTACGGAGTACTCCGTACTACTAGGTGAGCAACCATTCTCTTTTCGATGGTACTTTTATTCATTTATTTTCTTATTATTTCTTCTCATGGAACACCTACCTGCCTCCTGGACTTGTGGTCAGATGATCACTGTTCATGGATTAATTTAAATTACAGGTTTGATCCTCATCCGTCTCTCACCGCGATTCATAGTGCCTTTTTCTTTCTTTTTCCCCCTTCTTAGCCCGACTTTTTCTGCCCACTCGCCTCCAACTCTGTCCTCCCGACTTCTTCCGGACAACCTTGTCCCTCAGCACCGCTATTGCTACTACTAGTAACGAGTCCAGGGTCGGGTCCCTTTTTCCCCACCTCTTTCTCCTGGTCTGCTCCCCCCCTGTTCATCCAAACTCATCTCCCCCGCATGTCGCAACTTTTTGGCATGGAAGAAAAGAAGAGAAAGCCAAGAGGTATGGGCTGTGGGGAATGCTCTAGTAGAGTAGAAATGGGGGGCGCTAGGGAACTGCCCGAGCCAAGTTGTAAGTACGGAGGAGTTGACGAGAAAGTCAAAAAGTCGAGAACTCGGTAGGTATGTACTCCGTGCTGCTCCGTAATACGGAGGGCTGTTTGGTCCCACGGCTTTCCAAGCCGAAGTTGTATGGACCACCGATTACTCTGTATGCTGGATGCAATATTCACGCTTTCTCTCCTGGTCTTTTCAGGTCAGTCCGACTCTTTTCTTTGGTTAACCTCCTTTGGAATACTACCGTGCCACTTTCTTACGTCGTTGAGGTGGGATGGAAAAGGATGAGTGAGTGTCGTGTGCATTATTGGCCTACTTGCACACAGGTTACGGAGCACAGAGAAGGCAGCCCGCACGCACACACGCACACGCACACGCACACACACACACATACACGCCGTGAACGAAGCCCCCTTGCATACGGAGTACATGGCATCCCGATTCCTCATCCTTGTTGGGCGGTCAAATATATGAGTCGGCGTGAAACGAAGTCACCCGACCACACCCTAACTGCATCCCGCACACCGTATTCAGTAGCAGTACTTCCATACTTGACATAGGTACATGCTTTCTCAGGTACACATGTACTGCTACTGCTACTACTACTTCTACTACTGGTCGTACTCCGTATAGTAGTACGGAATACTAGTAATACTGCTAGATTACCAGACTCTGGGGTAAGATTGTGGTCCAAGAACGGACATTTTTCGCATGGTATCCCTACCGGTCAGTTCCCGATTTTTTATTTTAATTGTTCTTTTGTAACGAAGGCCTGGTTTTGGAACTCCGGTTTTTCGGATACACATCTGTGCTCCCTCTCCTCCCCTCACCTCCCCTTCTATCTAGCCATCCTCTTCTACATAGTACCTCCTCCCCCTTTGAAACGTGTGTACATGAACTTGTGACTTTTTCCGCGGGGAGAGTGGAGGAAGAAGAAATGCTGGACGACATCGGAGGGAGGTGGGTAACAGGTATTTGGACAGAATGCGTGTTGGCCCATCACACACACGTACAGTACATGCATCCAGCCATACATGCACGCAAAATGCATGTGCATGATCATGATCATGAATGGACCCGCTCCGAATCATCTACATGTGACAACCACGACGAAAAAAGAAAGAGAAAAAGAGAAAAAGACAATATACCATGTCTACATGTGTCCATCTTACCGGCTCTGCTGCTAGCATGTGAATGTGACTAGAAAGGACCAAGGGAACTCCACCGTCAAAACCCGGTTTCTCCCATGCCCAAACCCCATCCCCCCCCCGGAGCCGGACCCCCGTGTTCAAGCACGCACATGCCCAGACGACGAGCTACAACTATCAGGACCAAACCCCCCTTTCTTCCCTCTCTCCCGTCCCCCGACATCCAAAACAACGGGGTCAGTAGGGGAAATACGCGGGGTAAACCTAGGGATATGCACGGCGACCTGCCCGGCGATCGACGGCATGTGTACATAAGTAAAAATGATGATTGCGTACGCCAAGTTGGAACGCTCATGTAAATTAACAAATTACATCTTTGTACTGGGTACATCCTAGGGTCCTGAAGAGGGGAGGGGGGGGGTATCTTCACAGGATATCACAAGCCGCTCACTGTTTTCCCCTCGCCGAGGCCAGCCATTGCCGCCCTGTGACTCGACCTCTCCATCTTCCTCATCGCCTCGTCGTCGAGCGCGCTCCACCACTCCCTCAACCCCTTCACGTACTGCACCACCTCGTCCGAGACCTCCACCGGCGGGCCCCTGATCTGCGCCAGCATCTCCTCGTCCGCCCGCTCGTATACCGCCCAGCACGACTCGTCCTTGGAGCGTAGCCCGTAGCCCCTGCCCTTCATGGAGACGACCTGGAACCGGCGGAGGAGTATGACGTCTCCCGCCTGCACGATGGGCAGGCCTGCCTGATGCTGCCGAAAGACGTGCGCCGCGCAGACGGTAGAAGGCCCCGTGGAAGGGTCCGCCAGGATGAGCTCGAGCATGTAGTCGCGGGGTCCGCTCTTGGGTCGGTGCGGCTGCGGAGGTGTCTTGGTGACGAGGGCCACCACGTCGGTGGTTCTGCTCAGGCATGACTGCAAGTCGCTCAGCGGTAAACAGTCGGGGAGATTGCTTCGAAGCTCCTTCTTCAGCTGTAGCTTCAATGTCCTCAATCCCGACCGCTCCAAGAACGCAGGACTAGACTGCAAGACAGAGTCTGCCTTGGGCTCCGGCGTACGAGGCTCGGGCTCAGGTGCTTTCTTGGCCAGTTCGTCCGTATTGGGCTGGTTCGCTTCGGCAGGCTCAGGAGTCTTTTTCTCGCGCACGCGCTGGGACCTCTTAGGCGTCCTCGCGGCCTTTGGTGATTTCTTAGTTACTTCCGGCGTGACTTCACGAGGGGTGTTTGGCTGCGTGGTCCTCGGCGTGCTCGAGTGCGAGGCCCTGGCCAATGCGATGCTAGGATCAATGGCCTCGGTCATGCTACGCGTAACACGGATCAAGGGTGCGGTGCTTCCTTCATGGGAAAATGCCGTGCTGGGGCTGAGTTGCGGTGGTGCTCTGGCGAGAGCGGCACTCGAATCCTGAGAATAATCGCCGTCCGTAGCGTTGGAAGACATGCTCTTTCTATGATCCCAGCTTCGTAACGACTGGACGGTGATGAGAATATCCCTCTCGCGCTTAGGCTTCGCCTTGCTCTTGGCACGGCGCTGCGCTTGCGTCTCTTTGGGTGACATTTCGTGCTCGCCCTGATCGACGTACGAGTGCTCTTGAGATTCCGTCATGATTTGATGTTCCACAGCCATGGAGTAGTCCTCTTCGTCCGAGCTTTCAATGACCTGGGATTGCACTTCGATCGCCTGCTGTGCCTCGTTTAGCGTTGAAGGCCGTGCTGCGTCTTCCAAGGCAGTCGTCTGCACCCTGGGTATCTCTCCCATGGCCTCGCTAGCCTCCTGGGGCTTTGCCGGGGGAAGTGATGTCTGCTCCGTAGATAAAGATTCGGGTTCAGCGAGCTCAGAGCTTACGCCGCCAGCTTCAGTCGGGATATGGGAACTTTCTACCGCTTCGGCATCATCTCCGACCTGTGATGTCGCGATACTGTTGTCAGCTATTTCAGCGGATGCGGTTTGGTCGTGCTCCAGTGCGGGAGGCGGTGATGCAGGTTGCGTAGTTTGGCTTTGGCCGAGGGCGGCATGAGCTGAAGGTGAGCTGCTCCTCCTCACCTCAGCATCACCTTTCTGTAGAGCTGCTGCAGGCTGAGGAGGGGTTTCAATGTCTGCTACCTGCTCACCAACAGCTTTTGGCGTCTGATCGTGGTGGCTAATTTTCTCAGTGTCATCGGCTGTGACTTTAGGCTCGGCCGGCGCATCCTCCACGTTGGTATCCTCCTCGGGAAGTGCAGGGCCCTCTTCAATCTCTACGTCCCTCGGTGTCCTTTGGAGGGTATCTGCTTCAGGTTGCGTTGTGATTTGTACCTCTTTATCCTGAGATACTGATTCCTGAGATATGGCAGCATCTGCCATGTCGTCGTCCACATCATCAGCTCGAGTCTCTGCCAGACTGGCAGAACGAGGTCTTGACACCTCTTCCATTTTCTCCTCCACGTGCTCATTCTCTGCCATGTTTGGTTCAAGAACAAAGAACAAGTCGTCGTCCCCACTGTCAACGCGCGGCTGATCTACACACGTAGACACGACCGTGGGTGCGCCCATGGGTGATTGAATTTCCATATCCGACTCCGTATCTTCATCTTCATCATCTGATTCCCGCCGAGACTGCATATCCTCGTCTACGATATTCTCAGACGCTGCTTCTTCGACGACAGGTGCCTCAATCTCTAGCCCCGCGTCCTCAGATTTTAGCGATACACCGGATTCCACAGCTTGCATTCGCTGTGGTGGTTGAGTGGATTGCTCTTCTTCTACCTCTTCATCCTCTGAGTCCGATAAAAGACTGATACACACATGCTCCTGATTTACCTGGGGCTTAGCATTTCTTTCCTCTTCCTCCTCTTCGTCTTCCTCTTCGTCTCCATCTTCGTCTTCCCCCTCTTCCTCGTCGTAATGTCCCTCGATGCTCGATTCATAATGGCCAGCATAGTCTTCGCCTTCCATATCGGAATCAGATGGGGCTTCATCTTGGCTGTGAGCTTCACTTTGTTGAGACAGAATTGAGCCATCTGCACGTTCCAAGTAATGCTCATCCTCGGATGCTGTGTCCTCGTCACTTTCTTCGCTGTCGATGACTCGACTGTTCGGATCATCACCAGCTTTGTCCGAGGCTTCTTCATTTCCTGTATCATCATCATACCTGGCTCCAGCATAGTTCCGCAGATCGTAGTCCTCCCCGGATTGGTCACCACCATCCGAATAGTCGCCGCTTGCTTCATCAGACTCAGCTAGGCCGGGGCTGCTGCCGGATGGGGCTCCGTGCCGGCTATTTAGTTCCCTATCATCCTCAACTATTTGAGAGGCTGGTTGGGAATTATCTGCAGGGTCGACTCTGTGGGACACGACTGGGCTTGATGGTGCAACCTGAGAAGATGAATCGATAATCTCTACAGGGTTATCAGCGCTACTATGCGGTGCTGGAGGGGCCGAAACATAGGATGGGACCGCCGATGGCCAGGGCGAAGGGTCATAATGCAACTGCTCATAGCCCATTGGCACCGAAACATGTGGCATCGTTTGAGGCACCTCAGGATATACAGAGTGGAACCCGTGGCCGTCTAGTCGGCCGTCCTGAGCGGTGGAATGAGGTAGGAGATCATCAGGCACATACGCGTACCCTTCTTCAGCGGATCCTGGCACCCCAAATCCTGAGCTTCTGGCTACATCGACGGGGCGTGGGCTAATGTCAATGCCAGGCACTGGAGGCTGGACGAGTGTGTGAGAATTCGTGAAATCCATAATGAAGCCTTCCGGCGTGCCTACGGCAGACAGTTCGCGAGCCCTCATGGTATCTAGCTGAGGTAGCCCAGCAGGCCTCATATCATGGACTTGCTCAAAGAGATTAGCAGAGTCGCCTGTTAAGCTCCCGTTGGGGAGATAACTCGGTCTGGGTGGGTCGATAGGTGATGGAGTTTTGGGAAGCTCTGCCGGCTCGGGCTTGGGTTCAGGCGGAGGTTCTGCAGGTATCGGGCTTGGAACTTCAGCTATCTGCGTCCATGACGCTTTATCGGCCATTGGTGGTCGCGATGGTGTCTCTATAGTAGGCTCTGGAGACGACCTTGCAGCCTGAGCCTCTCCGGCGTTACCATTCTCCACCTCGGGTTCAGCCTCGGACTCTGCCTCAGATTCTACCTCGGATTGTTCTTCTGGTTCAGGACTCGGACTTTGGCTCGTGTATCTCCAGTTTGCATGCATGCTAAACCGTGACCGCTTCTTCCGTGAGGCTTTACGAGGCTCCTCGTCAAAAATGTCAAGCCCTCCTTCCCACAAAGCGCCGTATGACACTCTTGCTCGTTTCAAAAAGGCCGGCGACGCAAATTCATCACCAGAAAATGCCGTGGAAGCCAGTCTCTTCATAGGTACATCTGTGGCAGGAATTTCCAACGGAGGAGTAACGTCATATAGATCTTCTTCTCGAGCATCCCGAGTAGGGGTGGCCTTCCGGAGGGGGGATTCGTCGGCGGGCGCATCTTCAACCTGGCTGGGATCGACTCTTATAAGTTCCTCCTCGTCCGAATCAGGCCTGCGTAAACTGAGAATAAGCTTGTGCTTGAACTTAAGCTGCCAGTCGACTGTGTCTGGTCGCGTAGACGAAGCTTGGAGTTTGTCCCATCCCACGCCTTGCAAGCTCAACCGAATCCGATCTCCTCCACCGATGCACGCCGCCGCAACGGCCTTGCCAGCGGCACCAAGAAAGTCCACACGAATCTGCCCCTTGTCGCGCCTAAGGCGTGGTTCACGTTCAACCAGCTTGAAGCCGATGGCTTTCGTAACTATGCTGAAAGGCCAGGTGAGCGTAATTTCGCCATCGACAGCGCGCTGTTCGACATCGCTGAGGTCCGGACTCAGTTGCGCAATGGGTGTGAGTTGCGACGTCCCCAGGATTGAACGAACAGTGTGTTCGTCCATTATAGGCGTCGATCGTTGGGATCGCGATTAAGGGTGTAGGCGGCGCGTCATGGAGATGAATGAGGGCGTCGTTGGAGATGATCAGTATGAAAGGTCAATACAAACAGCCATGTTGGACGGGAATTAATGGACATGGACAAATTAAATGCCCGACGCGTGAAGGCTCAATCGGCAGTATTCCTTTGTCCAACGAAGGGTTTTGGGCACCCGCATGCATACCTTAGCAACTTATCATCAACACTTTACTACGGAGTACCCTTTAACCCTTTAACCCTAGCACTGCTAATACCATATTAGCTTAGCTCGTCTGCCAGCAGCCGTGGCCGATGTAAATGCACGAGCTTGCTTTCATTCTACAATGGGTAGGCGGTGTGAGCTTACAATGACGCGATGCACGGCCCATCGTCTGATAGTACAAGACAGTACGGAGTACTGACAGTGACAAAAAAGAGTTAAAGTCAATTCCCCCACAACTACCCGACGAGGTGACCAACATCGATTGAATTACAGAGTATGGAGTAATCAGTACATGCAAAATAGATCACAATCTCTAGTCGGGCCAGTATTCCCTTCTCGCTACAAACAGTTGGCATAACCTTTCCCCCCCCCCATGTTAAGATGTAGTTCCCAGGGTGCCGACCTATCCGTTTTGCAATTACTGCTTCCAGTACGGAATATGGTGCCACAGCCTCCTCTTAGATGGCTGATGAAGCCCAGACCGGACATCTCTCCCTCAGCGAAAGCGAAGGTGACACTATCTACAATCGGACTATTCTATGAATTGGAAACGTCACCTACATATGCACCAGTCAATCTATATCTTCCCGTTACCGAGATAGAAACAACTTCTCTCCATAGGTACGAGTATTCCGTACTTTGCATGATCATGCGAGTACTCGCAAATAGAGAATGCATGCTATACGGCAGCACCAATAGGGCTTGTTTCTCTTTGCCGTCACGAGTTGCATAGGCTCGACGGAAACTCCCAGTGTCACCACTGCGAGGCTCTGCATCGTTGCGGCCCGGCGGTCGTGCAAGCCTGCCTCATTGGATAATCTTCAAAGTCTTCACGTCGAACAGGGCAGCTTCCTCGAGGCAGACGGGTGCTGGACATGGGGGAGATGTGATTACCAAGAAGCTTCCTCTGTTGCGCCGCCTGCAGTTGATCGAAGCTGTAGCCGCCAGCTGCATACTGCAGGAGCCTTTTTCCCAAATCCGCCAGTTGCAGGCCGTCGTATAATCGCTCACATGTCTGACGATGTCAGTGTGGCCCAACACTTGGAGGAAGGTGTGTTTGTTTCACGACTGTAAATCAATGACGGGAACGGAGGTGTCTACGTTAGGCCATTGATCACCACGGCTGGCTGCTCTACTTACACCTCGACGGAGCACTCGAGGAATGGTAGTTGCATCCGTTGGTTTGAAGCATGGAGGGTAAGAAACTCTCGTTGACTGTCAGGAACCTCACACTCCCGCGGCCGTATTGAGGCGTCGATTGTCACTTCCCTCCGCGGCATCAAGATCTTCCTCACTGTCTTCGGCGATGGCTAATTTCTTTTTTTCTCTCTCAAATACTTAGGACTCATGTGACGCCACAAAAGTACGATGTCCGAGAAGAATACGAAAAGATGAATAAGAAACAAAGGAAAAAGCCCTCACATGAGGGTTTCTGATGCAGACGCACTTGCTCTCATGATCCGCCGCTGCAGCAAAGCGGAATGCACGATCCAAGTAACGAGACGTGGCACTGCAGCGTCGCATCGAAAACAAAACGGCTACGCATACATGTAGATATGCACATGCGTACATTTCATCTCCTGGCTCGCATTTCTTTTCCATCGGTGAGGCTCAACAAAGACAGCACCACTGCTATATTCCGTATGGCGTCTGGATATATCAATACCTAATTTACCCCACGGCAGGTAATCATCCTCGAATTAAAGATAATTCCCAATCTCCCTCACCAGGCGCCCGACACACACACACACACACACACACACACGTCTTGGCCCCTCCATCCAAGGAAGAGGGAGGAAAAAAAACAATAGCGGGGGTGGGTGGTCGCATATGCGGCCGGCGCCTATTAAGAACCAGGGGCCCCTCCTTAAGAACGGTTAAAACCGAAAGAAAAAAACCCACTTTGTTGGGCGTTTCACAAAATAGACATGGAGAGAAAGGAAGAGAGAGGAAAAGAGATATCTTGGCCCCGGTTTTCCCATTTCTGCTACTACTATAGTACTCCGTATCATAGGTACTGCCCATTCGCCTCGCTGCTTTGCCAGGTCACTCATTGGTAGGCTTACCAGCCATTTGAAAGAGGAAGCAGGTGAAAATATACAACTGTGCAGTCGGGAGTCGAGCTTTCAAGGCGCTCTCCAAGGGTCTTGGTGGATATCAAGCAGCGTGATTGGTCACTCTGACCTCTCCTCCCACCTTGAATCGGCTTAGCCTATCGGGAGGGTCTGCATGGGTGTGGGCGTCTAACCGACCCCTGCATCGTCCACCAAAACGCACCAAGACGCACCAAGACGAACATCTATTGGCTCATGTCGTTTCTGGCTCATGGAGGTTTTCCACCTTCCCCCGGTCTCCCGCATATTACCACCACAGCACCACCACCCACCACCACCCACCACCACCGCTACGACGACGACGGGGCATGGAGCATACAAGCCTGACTGGAGCGCGCGACATTTTGACAGCTATTCTAAGACATGACCCTAAACCGAACAAAACAAAGGAAAACAAGAGACAGGGAAGCGAACCGAGTGTGGGAGGTGGGGGAAGGGTAGGAAGGGACCCCATCTCTCCCCTCCCCCCTCTAGGCAGGTTGGCCAAACGCTCATGGTCAGTCGGCTAAGCAAGGATAATCTCTCCAACTCTTTGCATTCGCGTGCCGATAATAGATGCAGTCTTTGGCGGGAAAGAGCGAGAGAGGAGCTGGACGACAGGGGGGTAACCAAGAACAAGGCGGCTCTACGGAGTATACTACCCTCGTTGTACGGGGTATAGTAACCCACGACCCTATCAGACGAGTGTTTCGTACATGTACGTATGGCGGCTCGCTGCAAGCCATCAGCTCGGCCTGATCTATGTTTCTTTTTCTTTTCCGTTTTTCCTTCAACTCTCTTTTCCAATCTTCCACAAACCTTGAAAGGCTTGTTGGTGAACAATTCACAAGGGAAGAAAAGGAAAACCTGAGGAAACCATGCGATGAGGATACTAAACCACAGCCTCTCCTAAACTACCCTCTCTCTCGTCCCCCCTCCTCCGGTTCCCTGCTTCGCTCGCCCAACGTTGGCTCCGCATCCCGGGGGTTACATCATGGCTCGACCAACAACAATATCACTACCACGTCCTTCTCTATCAATGCTGTTGGTGGCGACTGCGGCGATCTTACTCTTCCTCGTCGGACCAGCAGCCGCACTCGAAGTCACTCCAGGATCCTCATGCGCCTCAATATGCCTCGACGCCGACTCCGGGGAGAAGGACGCCTTCGACCCGGCCGCCTCGACGACAAACACCACCGACATCACCTGTCTGGACGACAGTTTCTCATCAGAAAAGGGCAAGGGGAAGAAGTTCCATGACTGCCTCGAGTGTCTCCAGAAGAGCAAAAAGGTCGACGAGGAGCAAGACGAGTCCGACTTGCATTGGTACCTCTGTAAGTGGCATTTTCCTTCTTCGGCTTTTCCTCTGTGCCCGAACCAACACGTTGGAAAGGAACCGGGGGGGGGCTGGTGTGGGTTTTCTCTTATGCAGGTTGGTTGGCTAACCATGGACCGATGTTCTATAAAACTTGCAGACAACCTCCGATACAGCCTGAGCACCTGCCTCTACTCGGAACCAAACAACAGCCCCGAAGCTCATGTCACTCCCTGCGTACTCAGCTGGGCCTGCGGTACTCTCAAGGGCGCCCTCGTCGAAGACAAGCTCAACCCCAACGGTACCGACACCTACGGCTACTGCGACGCCGATGGGGGACTCTTCACCAAGCCCGAGGGTAAACTAGATTCGTGCATCACCTGCCTCAGGGGAACTTCTGACCAGACTTATCTTGCCAACTGTAAGTCACTATCAGTAACACCCCAGTTATTGGACTTTGTTCCTTCACCATTTGGACAGTCATAACTAATCACGTAAATATAGTCATGGTCGCTCTCCAGGCAGGCTGCCAGCAAAAGCCCGACAAGGGTCAGCTCCTCGGCCTCACCGGCTCCCCCTTTACCGTATCTGCCATCAACAGCACCAGCGAGGAAGACGCCGAGGATGTCCGCTCCCGCCCGGGAGGCGCCGGTTCCGCCACCCTGACTACCGGCGCCATCGTCGGCATCGCCATCGGCGCCGCCCTCCTTCTCTTCGGTGCCCTCGCCCTCTTCTTCATCCACTGGCGCCGCCAGCGCCGCCTCGACAGGGACGAAAAGGCCGCCACCGCATCTTCGTCCTACCGCGGCAGCCAGGCCGGCACGCCGGACCCGATACTGCCCCCCGGCGGCACCCAGATGAGCTCCTCCCTGCGCACGTATAGCGCCCAGAGCAACTATGGCGGCGGCAACATGTCCAGCGGCGACTACTACGACAAGCTAGAGGAGGACATCCGGGCCGGAAACATGGGCTACAGCCTCGACCTTCGCGCCCCGAGCAGCCGCGCCGGACCAGGCGGCCTCCCCGCCCACCAAGCATACGTGCCCCGCGCCCCCTCGAAGCTGCACGCCAGCGAGTCCAACGCCGCCGCAGCCGGCGGCCCGCGAACCCTCCGCAACTCGACCATGCCCAGACACTCGCGCTCGCACACCACCGGCTCCGTACCCTACCAACGTCCTTCCGACTTCGGCGCGAGGGCACCCTCGCTGGCAGCACCCGCGCCCGCAAAGACGACAGCAGCAGCAGGAGGAGGCGCCTTCACCGCACGCACCGGCGTCCCCCCCCCTCCGCCGGGTCCCCCTCCCAGGAAAGGCCACCACGGCAAAACGCCTTCCCTGACGCTGCCCATCGCGCCGAAGCTGAGACTGCCCCGGCAGTACGCCCCTCCCACCGTGACGGTGCAAGACGTGCAGCCTCACGACGACGAGGGGGACGTGCAGAGGGGCATGCAGATATCGGCTCCCATGATGGGACAGGCCGGCGTCATCGGCCTCGGCCTGAGCAACCACCACAGACCATCACACCAACAACAACAACCACGTGGCGGCGAGCACGCCAGTCCGGGTGATGTTTCGATGCGCAGTGGGAAGAGCGCATTATACGGGATATGAACGGACTTACAATTTTGTTCTTTGGGACGTAATTATCATGTTTTTACTTATAGATAACGGGAAATTGGCGGGTGTTCAAGGGCATTGGGGCCCAGCGGCGTTTGTGGGATTGGGTGTTTTTTTTTCTTCTCTTTTTTTTTGGCGTATACCGTTTATCAAGTGACCCCGTGCTATAGGCGCGCAGAATTGTTTCAATGTACTAGTATTATAAAAAAAGGGTCGTAACTGCTTGTAATTCATTTCTTCATAACAACATTCTTGAAATCTTAACCCAAGCGCTGACCTGGCCCCCTGGATCTCCAAGAGCTGGGCAGAGGTCCCCTGTCTGCACCAGTGCTGCCACCAGACGCTGCACCACCGGCAGCCGCCGTCGCGCGTCCGGCGATGGCGCCTGCGCCGCTGAGCATGCCCCAGAGCGTACTCACGAAGCGAGGCGTGGGGATGAGATCCTTGCCGCCGCCAATCTCGGGCCAGATCTTCGTGAGGAAGCGGTAGAGGTGAGCGGCGATGAGGCCCTGCACCTGGAACAGCAATACGTAGACGCCACCGGGGAACAGCAGACTGATGCCCATCATGAGAAACGGCGTCAGCTGGGCCGGGACTGTGACGAAGAAGAAATTGGCCTGCATGCCGATTTGATCTTGAGTAACAGTGTACGCCATGGCAATCAGGAGAGCAGGGAGATAGGATCCAAAATACAGCTCGGCAAAGTAGTTGGTGGCCTACGTGCGTTCAGTCAGCTTCACCTGCCGAAGAACATACAATAAACAAAAAAGTGTCAACGTAATGAGATGTAGGGACATCATATAACAACCCGGGTGAATTCAGAGTCAAACGGGCATTTCCATGACATCCCACCAATCCCACGTCCCAGGCCAACCCTTTGCGAATGATTGTGGGTCGGTCCTGCAACGCAGGGGTGATCTTCCTCAATTCCAGGAACCGTGATAGCTGTAGAGGCAGTGCGCTATCCGGGCAGATATGTTGAGGGGGTTTTGGCAATGGTTGCAAAAAGGGAGAAAAAGTACAAGACAAAGTGGATACGGAGGATATGCAAGCAATAGGACCTACATGAACGACGCCGCCGATAAATAAGAGAAACCAGAGCAAGTCCTCCTTGCGGGAGAATTTGCCCGTCTCCAGCTGACGCGTGTACTGGAAGCAAAAGTACGTATCAAAAACCACACTGAGTGCGGGGCCGGTGATGCAGTAGCAAGACACGAGGCGCCATATCTGGGGTGGAAAGCGCGCAATGAGCTGTGGATGATAAGTGAAGTAGTCCGGGAGTAAGCCGGTGTGCAAGCCTAAAGATACGGCAAATACGAGGGTCGACAGAGTCCTAAATGGCAATTAGCAAGAGAGTCGAAGGCAGCGACAATGCAGGGTAGGCTTACCTAGTAATGATCGGCAATCGCCAGTATTGGTCACTCAAATCCATCTCTGCTGCAGCTCGAAGCTCTGTTGGGATGGCCGGGTCAAGCACGCGCAATAGAGTCGCAATGTCAGGCAAGCAATTCGGCGCAGACAATGCAAATCAAACAGCAGTCTTAGGACAAGGCACAGAAAGAATTGACTCGGCAGCAGGCAATGGGAGCGCGCGCATTGCTGGTGTCGTGGTATCTTTTGTTTTTGTAGGTGCCTGCGTGTGATGAAGAAAAGAATTTTGTGCGCAAAACTGCAAGCTGGCTTTGAAGGAAGCTCTGATGCATGTAGCGGGGTTTGTGTGGCCCGTGCATGCTGACAAAGCTTCGAGCTCCGAGCTTCAGTTTGTTTACCCTACATCCCCGCCTATTACAAGTTGAGATTCAACGAATATCTTGTTAGTTTCTTTGATTATTTCTGATCAATTGAATTAATTCTCAAGGGGGAATGATACCATACTTCGAATAATGGTTCAATTTTGTGTATGTGGTAATCCCGACATATACCGTGTCCCACAATGTACATGTAAACAATTTTAAAGCTCAAACGTCACTCGATTACCTTAAATCTTGCACTTACGTCTCGGATTTGGGAATTACCACTTTGAAAATGCGCTCACATGACTTGATGCACACCGAGGAGGCGTCTGACGCTGCCTGGGAGGCTGGAAAAGGCGCATTGATTGGCGCCTCGAAATGGGGTTGTGTCGCGGCTGTGCTTGGAGGTATCGGCTATGCCTACTCACCCGTCTATCGCGGTACGACCATTCAGTTCAAGATGTAAGCCGAGTCGCAACACATATATTACAGGAAGTCCATGCGACTAACTCGCGACAGATATCTTCAAATGTCTGGCATGGTATTTGGTGGTATGATTGATGCGGACCATCGGCTGAGGGAGTATGAGCAAAAGATGAGGATTCAGAGAAGATGGATGAAGGAGAGAGCAAAGTGGCAGAGGTATGAGGAAGAAATATCCAAAGGCAACGATAAATGAGTACACAAGTTGGTGGAAGCTTTTTATTGGGAACACCTATTTAACCGTGATAATAGCACATCCTCCCGCTTTTACAGCTAAATCTTGCGAAACCCCCAAACGCCATGGTACATCATGCGACATTATATCTCTTTTTATTTCGAGGGGAGCTCGAACTTCTTTGGGTCCATGTTGATCTTGCATAACCGTACAACGCATCCACTCAGTTGTAGGAGTGTCTGTACACCCTCTAGAATCTTCATATGCGTGAAGCCAATCTCCTTGATGAACTCGAGCTTTGAATGCTCGCTGAGCGTGGGTATCGTCTTTGTGACTTTGAACATGGTGCTAATAATGTCATGGCTTGAATACCCCAGGTTCCAAAGCTCGCGAAGTGTGTCGAGAGCTGAGTCGACGCTACCTTCGTAGCATGCCTTGAGCATGGCCTGAACCTTGATAGGATGCGGTGAGTCGACGACCTTGAAGACGTTGTCACCGGAGACAAAGCCGAAACCGGCATATGTTGACTGCAGGTTATTGATGGCCTGTCGCATGTCTCCTTCTGCGCTAAAGACCAATGCTGCCAACCCATCATCGCTGTACTCGACCTTTTCTGCCTCGATAATTTGCATCAGTCGCTTGACGACTTGCGAGTCTGTGAGCTTGGCGTAGCGCAAGATGGCGCATCTAGATTGCAAGGGTTCAATGATCTTGTTGGACTGATTGCAAGCAAAGGCGAACCGGGTAGTGTTTGAATAAATCTCCATTGTTCGTCGTAGAGCTTGTTGGGCGCCCGACGTCATACTGTCGGCTTCGTCGAGAATCACAAGCTTATGCCGGCCGGCCGGAAGAGTGACCTTTTTTTGTGCAAAACCCTTGATGCGATTCCGAACGACGTCGATACCACGCTCGTCACTTGCGTTGAGCTCCAAGACCGCCTCTTTGTATGTGTCGCCCAGGAGCTGGCGTGCCAGGCAGAGCACGCTTGTCGTCTTTCCGATACCCGGCATACCGGAGATGATGACATGAGGCATATTTCCGTCTCTCGCGATAATCTTCAAACGCTCGATCGTCTCTGTGTTGCCGACAACATCGTCGAGGAAGACGGGCCGGTACTTTTCCACCCTGCGAAATCCGTTAGAGAACTCCATCACTTAGCTTTTTGTTCAACCTTACCATGGTAGTTCAAGGGCTGGTGACCCGTCAGATGATGTGGCCAGAGCTGCTTTGGTGGCAGCTGTTGAGCTTTCGCCCTTCTCTGCTGTCTTGGCGGCTGGCATTGTTCAATATTATTATCATTAACTTTCGGTGATGGTGATGCGTGGAGTATTTCCAACAAGAAGCACTTAACGCGACTTTACAGCTTGAGACGCGTCGTGGGTCCAGCTCGGCCGATTACCCCCGCCATACCCTCCGCTTGGTCCGTGCCTGAAAAAAGTTGTCCCACCGCCTTCGGCTTTGAAGCTTTCGCATGGCAAAATTCTGGATATTAGGAAAAACAGCCCAATTTTGGTCGACAACATCTACGACTTACCCTTGCCGTGTCTAGGCGATAGCTTTATAGCCGAACTCCAGCCCGCATACGAATTGTACCGTCGCAATGGGTGTCGCAAAGAAAACGAGAAAATTTGCGCAGGTGAAGCGAGTTATCGGGAGCCGCGATTCTCGACTGAAGGAGAACAGAGCAAAGGAGCAGCTCAGCGCCAAAGAGAAAGAGAAGAAGACTGCCAGTGGAGAGGTTGTACGAAATATTGAGCAGATGCCCTCGCAGATGTTCCACACATACAACAGTGCCCTAGTACCGCCGTATAATGTTTTGGTCGATACCAACTTCTTTTCCCACACTGTCCAGCGGAAGTTGCCTTTGCTGGAAAGCATGATGGACTGCCTTTTGGCCAAGTGCAACCCGACAATCCCGACCTGCGTGTAAGAAAGGCACCTGTGCCCTCTTCGGGAAACCATCTTGGGAATTCTGGCATGCTGACTTTGTTGACTTTAGAATGGCTGAGCTGGAAAAGCTGGGAGGAAAGTACAGGATTCCTCTGCAAATCGCGCGAGACGAGCGTTGGACGAGATTACACTGCGATCATAAGGGCAACTATGCGGATGACTGCATAGTAGATATTGTCCAGAAGTCAAGGGTCAGTATTGCTTTGGGCTCGGCGATATGGCGCAACATTAACGAGTATATCAGATTTACATTGTCGCAACCAACGATAAAGCTTTGAAGCAACGGTTACGCAAGATTCCTGGAGGTATGTGATGCCATTGGTCTTTTCTCCCTGTTCAGATGGAAGCATCTGTATGAGCTAGTGCTAACGTATCTAAAGTACCCATCCTGAGTGTCGCAAGGGGGAAGTACACGATAGAGAAACTACCAAATGCCCCTGACTCATAGGCAGACAATGTGTTGTCCCGGGGGGATATTGTGATTGTATTCATGCGGTTAATATAGGCGTTTTGGTAGGGATCAAAATCGAGGGCAAATTCTGGGTTAGTTTCGCAGCACGAATGATGGCGACGCATATAGCAGATACTTGAGGGTAATTCTCAAAGACAATGAGCGAGATGAGAAAAGTTGAATAGCCTCTCTGATACTAGGACTGGTGAATACCTATATTGGCGATGCTGACACCTTCGCCAGGACACAGCCTATCTTCAATGATGCCTGATCACTCATGAATCAATAGGCTACGACGGAAAAACGACTACTACGATTGTGTACTCTTTGGCTTGTCCTTTTTTCAGCTCATTGGACAGAATGATCATTTGGCACTTAGGGTACTGCGAGGAATGTCGTTTAGGACCAATTGGCGTGTGAGCTTACTGATAATCCTTGGATGGAATTGGATGGAATGAACGCTTAAATCCGAACGAGGACGCGCCCAAAGTCCCTGCGTTAGCCCACCACAGCCACCATGACCCCACGACGACTACGACTACGTAGTACGACTACGTAGTACGACGATGATTGATAACTCACCTGAGATATATCCATATACCCCCAAGTACTACGGAGTACTACTACTAGTATTTCAACATCGTAGGCCCAACTTGCTGCAGAAATTTGCATGCCGCACCCATTCGCAATCAACATCCAGTTCAAAATCCACTAATATACCTCAGCTAGACATATTCGACTTTTTGAATACATACTTATCATACTGACGCAAACCTAGTACGGAGCACTGCTGGCTGCCTACTATCACATGCACAAGCAAAGCCCTATCTATGGATCCCATGGACTCACAATCGTCTTTACCCACAGCAGCGACCACACAACCCAAGCGCTCTCGCATCCTCCTCTCTTGCGGCCCCTGCCGCGCTTCAAAGCTGAAGTGTAACCGCGAGGCACCATGTTCACAGTGCACGAAAAAGGCCCGCGAGGACCTCTGCGTCTATGCGCCCAAACCGACCAAGACCAAGCGCCGGGCAGCGCGAGGTGACATGTCGGCGAGGCTCAAGAGGCTTGAGGGCATGGTGCGTGGCATGATGGATGAGGATGACGAGGACGACGGGGACGGCGTACCTGGGGGCAAGAGGAACGAGGATGCAGATACAGTTGGCAACCTGGGAGGCCATGTCATCAAGGGTGAGAATGCGACGACGTATGTCGGTGCTACACACTGCATGGCGATGCTCGAAGATGTAGGTCTGGGTTGTTGTGTGAGGCAAAAGAGGGACTACGAGCTAATACAGGGACAGATTGAGGATCTAAAGTGCTATTTTGATGTGCCAGAAGAGGAGGAAAACGAGGGGCCACCCGAGGATATCGAGGCACCGGAGATGCTCATTCTACAACGAGGATCACCTTTGAACAAGGATGATCTGCTTTGCCAAATACCGGATCGAAATATTGCCGATAGACTTATGTCGAGATACTTTGCTTCCATGTCTCCATCTCAACGTAAGTACGCAAGACCCCCATAGCAAGCTCAACTTCGTTGCTGATAAGTCCAGACGTCATGCATCGGCCCGCATTCACAAGACAGGTAAGGTGAAGTAACATCGTATAGAATGGATTGTTGAGGCTGATTCCTTAGTAGTACGCTAGATTCTGGAACGATCCGAGTTCGGTCGACTTACATTGGCTGGCCCAACTTTTTATGATGCTTTGTCTAGGTGTCTTCTACAACTCCCACATAGCTCCACACGAACTCGAAGGGGATTCACCCATGCCAATGATGGACCGCGTGAGGCACTACAAGTCTTGCGCCGGGTGGGCGTTGGTCCTGGGCAAGTACACACAGCCGACCCCGGCCACACTCCCGGCCTTCATGCTGTTCGTCGAGACCAACTTCCTCTTCAACCGCGCGGCGCAGATGAACTGTTACCTCCTGTCGGCCGTCAATATCCGCATCCTGCTCAAGATGGGACTGCACAGGGACCCAAGCAAGCTGGCCAACATCTCCGTTTTCGAGGGCGAGATGAGGCGGAGGATATGGAACATGGCCACGCAGCTCGAGACGCTCGTGTCCTTCCACATGGGCCTGCCGAGTATGCTGCCGAGCATCGACAGCGACACCGAGGTTCCGCGGAATCTTCAAGACGAGGACTTTGATGAGGGCTTCACTGAGCTGCCGCAGAGCCGGCCCAACACCGAGCATACGCACATGATGTACCCTATCCACAAGACGCATCTGATGCGGGCGTTTGGAAACATCGCCCGCCAGGCGCACTCGCTCACCCCGACGGCCTACCCCGACACCCTCAAGCTCGACAAGGCGCTTCAGGCCGCTTGGGAGGGTCTTCCCTCGTTCGCCAGGGTCAGGCCCCTGGACGAATGCATTGGCGACTCGCCGACTCTGCTCATGCAGCGGTTCGGCCTCGCCGCCCTCTACAACAAGGGCCGCATCGTGCTTCACCGACCGTACCTAGCCGAGCCGGCGCCAAAGTCGGAGCGAGACTACTCTCGCCAGCAGTGCTTCCAGGCCGCCACGACGCTGCTGCGCAACCAGAGCATCATTTACGAGGCCTGCAAGGTGGGCAACCTCATGAGTCAGCACGCGTGGTTCGTCTCCTCGCTCTCCGTGCACGACTACCTGTCCGCCGCCACGGTCATCTACATTATCATCCAGAACGAAAACTACGCGGCCAGCGGCCCCGGCTGGGACTGGACACACCCGGATATCAAAAAGCCGAGCAAGGAGGAGCTCATCGACATGCTGCGGCGGTCGTGGATGATTTGGTCGGACATCTCGAGCGACACCATAGAGCTGAGGAAGACGGCGCACACCCTCGCAGCTATGCTAGCGAGGCTGGGATGTCCTGTCGACCAGAGCCCCAGCGCGGGTACCGGGCCGACCGAGTCCTCGCCCGTCGACCCGAGCGTTACGTCTACCAATTCATCGTCTGTGATGCCCCAGAGTTCGGTCAGCAACACCGGGACGGGATCGGACCTGTTCTCGACTAACGGTTTCAGCGGTAATTTCCCCCTCTCCCGCCCCCCCTTTTTTTTTCTTTTCACCGCCCTCGGAACAGTTGAGCCGCGCAGAATCTGACTTTCCCGGTATTTAGGGGTACCTACCGGCGCCGGTTCCGTCAACACAGCCGTTACGTCGGCGGCTCCTCCCGACGGCCTTGACAGCATGACCTTCCCCAGCTTCGACATCCCACTGGGCCAGATTCAGGCCCAGACGCAGGCACAGAGCCAAACTACTTTTGACTTTGACCCGTCGTGGGCATCATCGGGAAATATTGACTGGGTGCGTATATCCTTTCTCCCTCCCCGGACCGTTATCTTTCGGAATGGTTTTCTTTTTTTCCAACGGCTAACATGGCATCATCACCAAGCGCCTCTTTGACATTTCCCTCGCCCACAGCCACACAGCCGGCACCGATATGGCCGAGACGGGGCCAATCTGGACAGAGAGGGTTCCCATTGAGGAGATGGATTTCATGGCGTCAGGCTGGGGTCAGGGGGCCGGAAACGGGGGCATGTCTGGATGAAGCTACTCTTTTGGGGATGGAGGTTGTTGCAGCAGGATATTAAACCCTCAATAATACAACACATATACTCTTCCTCCCTCTCTCACTCCCCACTCCCTCTCTTTCCACCACCCCCTTTTCAGAAGCCGAAGTTTCTCAAGGGGTAGAGAATATCTCTCATTTTGCACTTTTTTCCATCTGTAATTTGAAAATTCATGAGCCGTAGTTTTTTCCATTTTTCCATTTTTTCCATTTTCATTTTTCATTTTTTTATAAAAAAAAACAGAGTAACAAGGTCGAGGGATAGATATAGATGGCGTCACACACAGATTCCCCCCTTCCCGCTCCAACAACGTCTATAAAGCGCTGATCACAGCCCCTTCGGAGAAATAACTTTTACAACAACAAGAGCCCCCCCCCTTATCCTAGACAGAAAAAAAAGGGAGCCAAAATGATTCAAGGATCAGAGAGACGCAATCATTGCATGCATTCTGCTGTTCGGGAGATCATCACTCATTGGAACCGAAGAGGGTGGGGGAGAGGGGGGTGGGCGGCTGCCATCTATCTCCTCAGCCCTCTCCGTCTTCCTTGTATGAGCGATTAGGGACAATTTGGGGGTTACAATGGCGGGATTTCATGCCTGAGATTAATCGCTAACCACTACTACTATGCTATGTACTACCTAAATAGGCCCTTTCCCCAAGCCACACTCCCCTCCCCCCTATCTCTTGGCTATCAGGCTAAAGAGTGTTGTCGTAATGTGTGGCATACAAGTACTAGTAGTAACCGATAGGTACACACACACACACACACTTATTCCCGCGGAAATGTCGAATCCGATGACGTGGGGTTCAGTCATTCCCACAGAGAGAAAGACAGAGAGAGAGAGAGCAGGCGGGCTCTTTGGAGAAAAGTGACCTAACGCGGGGGAGAGAAAGGGAAGGGGAGGGGGGACATAAAAACAGCGACCCTGTTTTGGGTGCGATTCACATGCAAAAGTGTCGGCCATCCTTTTTCGACACCCCGAGTAGGCAATTCCCTCCTTGCAGCAGTTCCAGAGCTAGGTTTTCATCCATCCATCTTGTCCATGGTTACTTATCACGGAGGGGGCGGTGCCATGGCATGTCGACTAGAGTATCTCGGGGGAACTGGCTCAAGGTCGTAGGAGTAAAAGGTAGGGGGGGGGGGGGGGGGGGGGGGGTGGAGGTAAACATGGACGGGCTTTTCCCTAGCCGATGGAATCTTCCAGACGTATCTAATCGTTGTCATCGAGAAGCTTGGAAATCCGCGAGAAGCTTGGAAGATGTCTTACGATACGATACGACACGATACGATACGACACGATGGCCAAACATGTTGATAAACACAGAAAAAAGAACAATCTTGGACCATTGTTCTACAACACGTGGTATTTTCAAGAGGCTGTGCGAACCATGTAGCACATAAGGTATCCGGCTGCTTCGTTCTATCGCGCTGAGCCAAAATTCGGGAATGCGCCCTTGATCGACCTTTGGCGGGGAGGGGGGGAGGCAGGGTGAGTGTGAAAAAAAAAAATACAAAAAAAAAAAAACTCGGGAAGGGGAAAATCCATCGCAAAGTGGCGCTCTCAACACCAACCGGATCAAACCGAATCCCATCGAGATTGCGCCTAAATTCGGTGGGGATGGGAAACGGAGTACTATAGTTAGTAGTAGGTAATACGTCGATAAAAAGACACGTTCGCGAGGCCAAGGCTTGTTGTGATTTTTTTTGGACGAATAGGCGTTGCTCTAATCCAAGACAAAGCAGGCCAAATTCCCATCGAGTGGCCACACACGACGCCTCTTTACGCACCAAACCCGGACGCTTGTGTGCCATGTTTGGAGTGCCTCTTTACCTGCAGGTCCTTGACGTACCTTGCTGCTCTGCATACCGAACGTATACGGAGTAGTACTCCGTACATAGTGGTTGCCCAAGACCAAAGGTCGGTAATAGTACTCCAGCAGTCTCGTAATTGTTCTTACGGCGAGAGCTTCACTCCATAGTCTCATTGCTACTAGTAGCACGCAAGAACATGGCTACTACGGAGTGCTAGTAGGACTCCGTAAGCCCAAAAGACCATGTTCCACGACGCAGCTAACCAACCCCTAATACCGTTCGTGCTTCCACCCTCCCCCCTCCCCCTTCTGGATCTTTGGTTCAAAAGAGTTCAATGCGCCCGGGTCTTGTGACCAGGTCACATTGGCTAGAGAAGAAGAAGAAGAAGAAGAGAGAGAAAAAACACCCCCAGGCGTCACGGTCCTCGATCCAAGACGCCGAATCAGAGCCGCAATCTACCTCCTCGGTTCGTTCGAGAATCGCGGGTGCTCATCGTTCCCCCCCCCCCCGTTCCTGATTGCGAGCTGCCAGCAAATAGGCGTCGTGAGAAGGAGGCGGCTTGGGTAAATCGTTGCTGTAAGAGCCTCTTGTAAAACTTTTCTTACTGGAAGACGGGGCCAATCTTTTACATAATCCTCCGCCCGGGCTGGGCCGCTAATAAAAAGAGCCCACCGACGAGCAAGGCATAATCAATCAGCAGACCTCTCTCTGCGTGTCTCCTCCTCGCGTGGTGTGTGCTCTCTTCTCTGTCTGTACGCCATACTATGCAAGGCAAATTGCTTTTCGGTTTAAACCTTGCGGCCTGATAATGTGGAAATAAAAAGCCCGAGAAGAAAAATTCTGATCCGAGCCGGAGGTTAGTTTGATGAATGTAACATGGGGGGGGGGGGGGGGGTAATCATCCAATGTTGGCTTTCTCGTGGGTTTTCTTGCTGCTGCAGGGGAAAGGAATCGAGTAATGGAAACGAGGCCGTCGAATGAGCAGTCCGATGCCGCAGAGCAGGGCCCAAAAACTCCCATCTTTCGTGCCATACTTGGATAGTTGTCGACATTACGGAGTGCTAGCGGTAGGTAATAAGAGGTGCAACTGACGATGGGGTGCTGCTGGGGGTGCTGCCGGGAATAAAAATAGAATAGCACTGCTGTCGTAGTACCTGTGAACTGAGCCATCCGCTGTCTCTGCCATCGACTACTGTGATATTATTATTCCGTAGACCTACACTACTTAATTTGCTTAGCAGTAATTGGTACTCCGTAGGTAGTGCTCCGTATACGGAGCACTCTCGATGAATCGTCTGATTGACGGTTTTTGACGCGAGGCATGCACTTTCCCTCCGTCTGTCTGTTATCGCTCGATAGCCACCGGCAGCCCTGAACGTAATAATACTCCGTACTGCTCGTACTACAAGGTCATTGGGGACCAGAACCAGCAGCTGGCCACATCAATGTCAAAATTGTGCGTGGCATTCATTGGCTGTCCCCGGACTTTCGACTTTTCTTAGGGCGCCACACCCCTAGTAATTGGATGTCTAGGGCCTAGGGCCTAGGCAGAGACCACCCGTCCCGATTGGCGCAGGGGGTGTTGACTTATGAACGATTGAAATGTTTCTTTTGTTGACCTGATGGCCTGTTTTTGACTGCGGACGTTGAGAAGTGCCAATCGAAAGGGGAGGGCGGAGGCGGGGAGGAGAGAAACCTTGGAACGGGGGGGGGGGGGTGTGCCTATCCGCCCGAAACCTTGACTTCCGCCTCCTGGAGTCTACTGACCTAGGGGCTTTAGGTACTCCGTACTCCATTCGGAGGAGAGATAACGATAACAGCCAAACCAGAAGCTGGCTGGCTGGGCTGGGCTTGCCCGCTTCGGTTTCCTTTATTACTTGATAACATCATTCACCTTCTTCCCATTTACGCTTCCTTTAAAAGTTGTCCTCACGAGTTTTTCGCAATTTTGCTTCTTTTTATTGCGTACTTTTTATAACCTCATTTTTCTCAATTGTATGTCTCTCGGTTACGCCCAAATTGCTCAATTCTCTTTCTTCCTTCCGACGTCGTTCATTAACCGCATACGTCTACGCTATCTACGCATACGCCCCCCCTCCCTCCCCCTCCTCCCCCCTTGCGCTGTCAATCCATCCAATCTGCGTTCTCGCTTCTTATCGCAAAAGCAGGACCCCTCCAACATTCATTCTTGTCCCAATTCATCGTCCTTCCGAGTACCGTCTGCTCTTGGTGGCGGTGGTGTCATAGGCCCGTCTATTTTCGAGTCAGGGTGGTCAGAACAAAATCACTCGCGACAACATTCCCTTTCGTGCCCGAGGAAAGACTTTGAAAGGCGTCGTTTTTTATTGGCTTCATGGTTCCCGACACGAAGCTTTGGTTGATTGATAACGATTTGCTCGGAACATCACGGCTCCAACCCTAACGCCAACGGCAACGGCAACCTACGCCAACCCCCCAAACCAATCACCATCATTTTCCCCATATCGAATTTATAGGGTTTTTTTGACATCCAACGCCTGCGCTGCCTGACCAGCCACCACCACTACAGTACAGTTACTACGGCTATTGACTACTACGGCCACTACTACCACTACTACTACTACTATCACTACGGGGTACTACTAGTCATCATTGTTTCCATCAGCAGCTACATCGCATCGGCTCTGGAGGCGCTGACTGACTTGGCCTTGTTGCTGTTCCCCAGATACACAAGGTTACGAGCTAGAACGCTTCTGCCAGGTACGTTGGGTTGCCCCAAATCTTCTTGATCCTCTTTCTCAATCCTCCCTTCCCCTGCTTTCCCCATCCCGCCCGTTGTTCAGTGTATGCGTGAGCCCCCCCCCTGCCTACTACTACTACGTGTTCCACTGATCTTGTGATCGTCTTCACAAGTCCAAAAAATATGCCGACACCTGCCTACCCAAAATCAATGTGGTTTAGGCGTTCACTTGTTCACTTGTAGGTGGTACTGTATACGGAGTACTGCTAGCAGTATTACTGTATTACTAGCAATAGCACCTTTTTGCACACGCCATCCACTCTGTCCCCCGAACCCGGCCCGGCATAAACTGCAACGCAACGCATGGCTGCAAGGGTCCAGCACCAAAAAAGAATCTATCTCGGATTCTCTGTTTTGCATTTGCTTGCACCACCTTTCCCATCCCTTTGCTCATCCAGTAGCTTCGGATTACCTTGAAAGGCCCTCTCCATCTCCACCAGATAGGAAACCCCCCCATGTGCCTACTTTTCTTCTTCCCCCCCCCCCCCCCCCCAACTCCTCTTATCATTCGCCTTCTCTGCTCACGCCCTCCCTCTAATCCCCAAAGAAACTACTGTTACCCACTGCCATACATTCCTTTTACGTACTGACCCTGCGCCTCATGGGCTAGACAGACTGCTTGCTGCCCTTTACTTCCCCACCACCGACAAACCTTACCGGCCTTATTAGCAACGCGGTAGCCCTGCTTCCTGTACCGTTTTCTCATTGTACAGAACCCGGGCACCTATTATCTTTGACACCTGCTGCAAGGTATAAATCAGTAGCTGCCAGCTGTAGCTCTTATTCGCCAATCAGGTCCTCTGCCTGCAAGCCGGTCCGCCGCATAAAATATCTCTCCTTCAGCCGTTGCGGCGCCTGGTCTCACTGTCGCTCATTGACCTGTTTTGTCGGATATTAATAAATGTCGGCCGCAGCTCTCGTAGAGCGAGGGAACCCCAGAGCGATGCCGGCGCAACTCAACACCTCTGTCTCCGTGGCGGGCACCGTTCCAATTCGCATCACCAACGAACAAGTTAATGGTCATCGCAAACAGCACAAACACTCGCGATCTTCCTACTCAGAAGCTTCGCCTCTAGCCGGCTCACGAAATAACTCGATAACCTTTCGCCCAACAAAGAGATTAATGTCATCTCCCGACAAGACCATCGCCGTCACAAATGCCAGCGGGCGTCAGGCCGCTTCCTTCATCCGCGTTGCCACTGCCGTTGGGTACCATGTGCGCGCACAGCTTAGAAACCTCGAAGGTGTCGTTGCGACCGAGGTGTCCACGAACCCAAACGTCACCGTCTTCGTAGGTGAATTGTACACGCGACACAAGCCCACCGAGGCCAACAAGGATGTGACGCAAAATGGACCCCTCACTGGCGTTGGCGTCAATCATGAGTTGATCAACAATCTCTTCCGTGGAGTCCAGCTAGCCTTCATCAACACCACCTTTTATGGAGACGAACTCGATATTGGAAAGGCCCTTGCCGATGCTGCCAAGAAGGAAAACGTCCAGCACTACATCTACTCGTCCATGCCCGATCACGGCGCTTATAACCCAGAATGGCCCTCGCTGCCGCTCTGGGCAGACAAGCACAAGGTGGAGGAGTATGTCAAAGAGCTGGAGCTACCCGCGACCTTTTTGTACACAGGCATCTACAACAACAACTTCACATCACTCCTCTATCCTCTATTTTGCATGGAGTTGCAATCCGACGGCTCCTTCACCTGGCAAGCCCCTTTTCATGAGGACGCCAAGTTGCCTTGGTTGGATGCTGAACACGATGTCGGGCCAGCCGTATTGCAATTGTTCAAAGATGGCGTGTCGAAATGGGGCGGGGAACGTGTCGCTTTAGCATATGAGTACCTGACGCCAAAGGAGGCATGTGCAGTCTTTGCTCGCGGCGTCGGCCGACGTGTACGTTATGTCCGCGGACCTATTGAGGTCAAGTGCCGTATTCCCGTGGGATACCAAAAGCAGCTCGAGGGTTTGGAGCAGCTCTTCAGACCAGACGAACCCGACCCAAAGAAGCAACCTCCCTATTTTGGCGACCCAAAGGTTGAGGCTTCCTGCCCGCGCGAGGCCATGGAACTTTGGGAAGGCTATCGCGGGTTGGAGGAATATGCGAGGGAAATGTTTCCTCTTGAGGAGGAGGCGAATGGGTTGACATGGATGTTCGACGATGAGGAGGCCGAGTCGGTAGACGACGAGGTCGTTCAGGCGACAGCAACATCCGTTGAGCAGCTTCGCATCCAAGATCAAGGAGAAGACGAAGACGACGAGGAAGATGAAGACGAGGGGCTGGTTATGCGAGGAAGCAAGCGGGATGAGGAGCAGTGGCTTGCATAAGCAGGCAAGGGTTGAACCCAGTCCTGGGAGTACGGAGTACTAACACCACCACGATCAGGGGGAGGTGTTGCACAGTCCAATATTATATGTGATAGCCAATGCTCCATTCGACGGGCGTGCCCAAGGCCTGGTGTGGGGCGTTGCGCCATGATCTCATCCATCCCAGTATGTACGAGACGGGGCGCCACCACCGCGGTCACGAAACGTGTGGTAGTTGGTGCCAGCGATGCCAACAACAAACCGCATCAAACGGCACAAACAACCCATCTTTGTATTGGCAATTTTTTTTTGGGGGGGTGCTCATCTTGGGGTAAATATTACTTTCACTTTTGAATTTGTCATTCGCATATTTTGGAATTTAGCGAATTTGGAAACGGCGTTTTTTGGATGGAAATAAAAAGATGAAAAAGAAAGAGGGAATGATTGGCAGCCCCCCCCCCCTCACACACACACACACACACACACACACCTTCTCTCCATGATACTACTACTACTTACTACTACCACTACTACTACCACTACCATGCTTGATTAGCATCGTCACGACGAGAAATATATATGAATTCTCCGACAAGAATCGGCTGTGACCATGATGCGTGTATCTTTGCAGAGTACTTTTGTCTTTTGTATACCCCCCAGGTCGGTTCGAGATCGTAAGAGGGGTGTGAGGGTTATTTTTTCAAGGGCTCCGCGACCGCCACCAGAACCAGAATCCCACCTCTCGCCTCTCTTGCTTGGAAAGAAAGAGAGGGAAGAAGGAAGGGGGGGGGTTACCATACCCCGGGTTTAAAATAAAATACGGGGTAGATGCCGAGAACCGATCATGCCACCACCACCCAGAACAACTCCTCCCTCTGAAAAAAAAAAGTATGATGCTTTCATCTTTTTTTTAATAATCTTTTCTCCATTCCTTTATTCCAGGGACTATTACAATTATGATAGCCGCTCCCCCGTACTTGCAAAGTGCCAACTGCCAACCGCCAACTGACCTGAAAGCCTGATGATGAACCGGTCAACCAGCTACGACATACCAAACAACCAAACACGTTTACTTTACGTTACGCGAGAGTATGGTAAGAAACGTGGGGGAAGAGGCAAGGGGGGGGGGAAGGCCCTTGTCGGTGATGAGTCGGTAAACACGGAACACGGCACACGGCCGCTCACGAAGATATGAGAGGAAACAAGGGGGGAAAAAAGGCACTGGAATGGCGTATATGTACGCGTATGTATGTTTGTGAGTGTGGTTATGAGTGTGAGTGTGTCCTCGGACGGGAATACGGCAATTTTTATTCATTCTCTACCATGCACGCAGAAGGCCAAACAAGTTTTTACGGTCTTCTTGCCGTCGAGAAGTATAGTGACAGCCCCCCAAAAGCCGACGCAGCTTGAAAAGCAGGGAGGTCAGGGTGTACGGCAAGGGGATGTCAGGTCTGGAATCACATGGGGTATCACATGCCGTACTCAACTTGGGATCGTATCGGGATGGACCCAATCTGTGCTAAATCATCATCATCATGAAGAGAAATAAAGGTAACGTGGTATCATAAATGCAACACTATCTCATAAAACACCTTCGTTCGACTCGTTTTGACACATCTCAATAGGGAAGAGCGAGGGGTGTGGGCGAGGCTTTCATTTCTTCTCATCGGCAGGGTATGGAGCCTCGGCATCGGTAGCCTTGTTGGCAATAAGACCCTCGGGCAGGGCGTTGAGCTCGTCCTCGTGTTTATCGAGGCCACGGAACTGGAGATAGAACATGGAGCCACCGAAGAAGGCGAGCGCAGCCACGAGAGTATAGAGCCACACCAGCAGGGGGTCCTCGGCCAGACCGACGAGTCCCTGGCCGATGGCAGCGGAGAAGGATGTCATGAAAAGGGCGACAGCCTGGACCATGGAGCGCATGTTCTTGGGGGCCTTGGAGAAGGCATATTCCAACGAGGTGATGGAAGCAAAAACCTCGGAGAGGGCGATGAGGACGTACGCACCCGTCTGGGCCCAGACGTTGACGGAGGCGGGCTCACAGCTACGCATCTCACCGAGCGCCTCATCAAAGATCTCACCGGCAGCGTGCCAGCCACACTCGGAGCGGGAATAAATGTAGTACTGAATGACCGCGGACCAAATCATGGAAGCGCAGCCGGCCATGAAGCCACAGGCAATCTTCTTGATGGGAGTAAAGCGGATGCCCATCTTACGCAGGGTGGGATAGACGAAGAAATCGTTAAGGGGAATGAAGATGAGGAGAGCGAAGGGATTCAGGTTGCCGAGAATATCGTTAGGAACGCCATGCCTCTCCATGACAGCAGCCTGCGAGACCAAATTGTTGTTGACTGTTCCGAGTTAGCATATGCAACTCTACTTAATAGACAAAAGGGTTGCTTACCTTGGTTGTAACAGAGCCAGAAGAGAGGATACCATGTGAAGACGGCGCAAGCGTTGAAACCACGACGGACCTCCTCCACCCAGGCATCGTCAAAGGTCATCCAGACAGGCCTCGTCGCATCGGTGAACTTGGAAGGCTTGACATTTTCCCAAAACGTGCCGTCGTGCAGTTTCTTCCAGGTAGTGATGGGGTTGATAGACCAGCGGCCCTTCTGCGCAAGGAAGAAGATCTTGAAGGCAGGGCCAAGTACGGAACCACCGGGTTCACGGCGAGCGTAACGCTTACGGCCCCAAAACATAACGATGGGGCACAGGGAAAGAAGAATGGTAGGCAGGGTGTAGGAGAGCCAGAAGCCGACATATTTCTCGGCAAAGACCATGGTAACCTGGCCGATGAGAGCACCAACATTAATGAAGAAGTAGAACCACATGTAGATGCGCTCGATGGTGACAGCGGGGTCGACAATAACGCGCTCGCCACTGGGGAGGGTCTTGACGTGGATGTGCTGCTCACCAAGCTGCTCCACGATTAGGGGGTTCACCTATTCTTGCTTGTCAGGGCAGTCCAATTTGGCTCACCAGCTGAAATACAGGAAACTCACGTTGGGCTTGAATCCGCCGGTACCGAAGCCAATGATGAGGATGCCAAGAATCATACAAGCAACAGAGGCTGACTGATTAGTCAAGACGCCAGGGAGAGCAGAGATAATGAGAACAATGTGGCCGACGAGGTCGACTCCCAGAGCCCAATTGATCGTCTTGTAACGGCCCCAATACTGATCGGCAACATAGGCACCGAAGAGTGGCATCAAGTACTGCCAAAACTGATTAAAGGTGGTGATACCGGTCGAGGCACGCTGGCCCATACCCAGAACTCCGGGCTGCTCGGTGTCGGCGCCGGTTGTGGAGCCCTCCGGGAGGGGGTGTTGGATGAAATTGGTAACTGTTTGCCATTTCTTATTAGTATATACTTCCTTTTGCCTCTGTTGCTTCGTATTTCTTGAATATCACTTACACACAATTGTGGTGCCATAGTACGAGAAACGCTCACAAAGCTCAACAAAAGCAATAGAGAAGAGCTTCAGGGGAATGTGGTTCGCAACACGGCGCAGAGTGGCCAATTCTTCGAGGGTCGGCGCATCCTCGTGCTCAGTCAACGTCGAAGCACCACCAGCAACGGAAGCCTTGCGCTCAGCATCGCGGGCGAGGGCCATGGAGGTCCTCTTCTCGTCAATGGCCTCGGCGCGCAACTCGGCGCCGCCGACGTCGAGGTTGTCTCCGGTGGTCATCTTGTCGATTCGATTTACTCAATGGGAGAGAAACGAACACGGTCGTTGAAGAGAAGGAAAAGTACAGTGGACGAGTGCTGTAACACCACAAAAGAGGGGGAGGCGAGGATTTTGGGGGCAGGCGAGGACAGCCCTGTTTAAGTACTGCAGATACTGTCCATGCAGCATGCTCTCCTCTCCTACCCCTTCCCCGTGGGTAGGCTCATCGTGTTATCAGCACCAGGTAAACCCTTTGGCCCCAATGGTACTCAAGACTTCTTAACTTACAGCTCAATCAGGGCCATGTGCGCTAAACCCGGCCATGAGGGTCGCCCAAGTGGAGTGCAGAAGTGTAGCCAAGACTCGAGGGTCCCATCAAGCTTGAGCTAAGAGGGGCAGGAGGATGTACCAGAAGTACCCCCTACTACGTAGAGAGAGGGAGAGAGAGAGAGAGAACCAGGCACTAGCACAGCGTTCGAGGGGGCGACCAACCGGGGTAGGGAGTATTACTGACAATAAGAGACGTCGGAGGTGGCATACCGTGAATGCCCGCATCATGTTTGCCTTACTGTCCGCATCCAGAAACCTTGAACGACCCCGGACTTTGTATTGACAAGGAGTTGGTGTGCCACTAACCCATGGGATGACCCCTGTACTCCGTATGTACTGTTATCGTTACTGGCGGTCATTGGAGGGTGTGAATGAGTGAGAGGTTCTGGGCGGCGCAAGCGTTAGTACATAGCAGAGCCAAAGCGATGGCCTTTTGGTCTTGCTTTGATGATGCCAAGTGGTTCTTTTTCCCTACTTCTTTTCTCGGCTATTCAAGGACGATCTTGTCTCGCAGAATCCGTGATGTTTGGTTTACCCACTAGGAGCATGAGTAGTCCGTAGGCTGTCACAACATATGGAGTAGAAGTAATCGCAGTGGCGCTTAATGTCGTGATGGGATGGGGAAAGCAATGCCTCTTCCCAGATGCGTCTGGTAAATTCAGATTTTCTTCGTTGACGTGGAATTGGAATTGGGGGAAGGAAGGGTGAAGGTTAGGAACATGCCAATACTTAGGTACCTAAAGCACCAAGCAAGGTAGAGTGCTACTTCCCAGTCAAGAATTTCTCGTGTCTTTCATTCTTCTACTCCAAATAATATTTTCTACCTGCAATACCGTGCGCCAAAATTTCACGACCAACAATATACTCTTTGACTTTGTCTACCTACTAACCCTATCCAGTACAAGGCTACGAAGTACGTGTGGCACAGATCCAGAGAAATCACACGCCAAGCCTTCTGTAAAGGTGCAAATACTGTGATAAAGAAAACCAAGTGAGAAAAGTTAAGCAGCCCTACCTAAATCTGTCCCCCTCCTCCCTCCCCCTCCCCGTATTCCATGCTCCCTACGGAGTATACAAATGCGAGATAATGAGACTACTGTTAGGGTGGTCGTCGTCCCGATAAGAATGTGGGGGATGTGGCACCTTGCGCCAACCCCAAACCAAGCCCAATATGCACCTACTTGGGCCATATGGTAGCGCCAGAACAAAAAGTTCCATTTACCTCCGAGGACATGTTTTCGCCCTCTACGCCAAGTTCACCTACCAAATCAATGCCGGCCGGCGTGGCTTTACTCAGTACACAAGGCTTGGGATGTGTGCCAATCCCAGAGAGAGCAGGGGTATGAATGTCATGCGTTACAAGGTCAGCCTAAGGACTTGCTCTGCAACAGAAAGGCATTAGTTGGGAGTATCCAGGCCGCAGTACTCCGTACGAATTGCTTTGGCCTTCAACCGTGTGGAGGAGCGTAACACGGGATTGGACAAGGACAACAATGCGATTCTTCTACCACATGGAATCGGACCTGCTGACCTTTAGTCCCCCTCCAAAAGGTCAACATGGGTAATCAATGTATATCTACGCCTCATTGCGCTGACACAAGAAAGACTCCAGCCAACAGCGGCAGGAGGGCCAAGATTAACCAGTGCCCCTCGCTCGGCGGCCAAGTCGGCCATTACCTTCCCTTTTGCGTCTAAGCACCCGGCCCTAGAAAATTCGCCTACGGCTTCTCGACCACAAGGATGCAGCCATGGTCGCTAATAAACCACCATGAGAAAGAGAGGGGACGAGGGAGTCTCACATGTGGTACAGAGTACGGAGTACTCCGTATGGATACATGGCGCTGGTAATCGCAGCACTACCAGTACATAGTAATGCTCCTCTTTTTAAGCTTAGTTTAGACTCCTCCCACTACGGAACCCCTAGCTAGTCAAGGTCAGCTCGGTTGCGGTTGGTATGCTTTACGGGGTGTTGATTGTTACTTTTTTTCTCAAGTAAACAGGCTGTGAGCGGTTTATACTAGCAATGATCACGTGGAATAAGAGCCTTGGTCTTCCTTGTTTTTTGTTTCTTTCTCGTGAGTTAAGCCCTTTTGTTACCACTACCGGTGCGCTGCATCTGCACGGCGCGGAATCGCGACCTAGTCCAGAGCGCCTTGTCAGAGATCCGTAGCTACTCAACCGCGGTGCATCGATTTTTGAGCGTATAGTTCAGCCTATTGGACGAAACAATGCAGAATTTAATGGCTTGTGTTGCCATTTTAGATCCTCGCATTCCTTCTAGACTTTTACTCGTAACCGAGACTCCAGGGGCTTTTAATCAGAAAAACCCTACATCATTTTCTCATCTACGGAGTACTGCAGCAAGATGTAATTGTTGATGTCAGGTGTACTCCGTACCGGGTAGGATGTAAAGGGAGGAGGCCGGACTTGGTACCTAATTACTCCGTCTATGTGGAAACAAGGCAATAACAGTCACGTGTTAGCAAACCCCACAAGATGGAGAATACGCTCAATCAAGGCGGATGAGGTCACAGGCCGAGGGAAGGCTTGAGGAAGGTACGGAGTACTCGAGACGGGAAACTGTTGCAGTTTACGGAGTAGTAACAATCTCTAAACTGGTTGTGTATGTAATCCGTACGTAGCTTCGCTTTGAAACTGAACGCCGTGATGAGTGAGGGGATTATTTTAGGATTTTAATGAATTGCAAATCAAGCTGGAGCACTGCATCTCTCATCTCCTATTTTCCGCTTGGATACGCAAGCAAGGGACTATAGAATCCACTCGCTCACCTTGGTCGATTCCGGCATTAGATCTATCCTCACCCCATCCTATTCGATGGCGTACCGCCAATAGCACCCAACACACGGAATTATTTCATCTATCGTCTCTTCTACATATTACTGCGCTTACCTGTGCAAGCTGACATCGCGCATCACATCATCATTGCAATTCCCCGTGCGTCGACTGCATGCGTCATTCCGACAGCACCAACAGTAGCAGCCTGAACAGTCCCACTACTCGCCATCAAACAGGCCATCATGGCTGCTCTACTCGATGGACCCAGTTGAGCCTCCTGTACCTGCGCCTGGCTCACGGGACACCCCCCTTTTCGCTAACAGTGGCCTGTAGAGACTAAAGTAGACGTGGAAGCTCTGCTCAAGAAGTTGGAGGATACCAAAGCCGATGCTGACGGCTCAAGTATGCATCCGGCCGACATCTTGGCCATGGCAGAGGAAATGGACTCAGCTAAGATGTTGTAATAGGCGAAATAAGGGAAGATGCTTTGAAGAAGTTACATGCCGGCACTCGCACGCTCCCTGACCCACAGATCCAACCGCTCTTCGACAAGGAGGCCATCCGTCTTATTGGCCATTATGCATTTAGAGACGATGGCGGTCCGGAGCAATTGCCTGCTTTGCGATGCTTGAACAATGTGCTTGTGCGTTCAGTAGATTCGAGGCAGACTCTCGCCTACGAGATTGGTCCTCGGAAAATTGCTGCGACGTTAAAGGTAGGGAGGCCTTCGCGTTCGGGGCATGCTGATCCATGAGACTGACGTGTGAAACTATAGCGAAGTGGTCCTGATGCCGAGCTCGCCCTGGCCAACATTATCATATTCCTTTCCTATAACACGAGCCTAGACCTGAATGCAGCTTTCGAAAATGATGATATAGCAAGCACGATTAATGCGGTACGATGCATAACTATCTCTTGCCAAATTCCAGAACTCATATCTGTTAGGCTATTATCCGACATGCAGATTCGGGGGAGCTCCCAACCGATGCTGCATCGACATGCTCAGCCAACGTTCGCCTCCTCTCCACACTCGCAGCCACCTATGAAAAGCAGGGATATCGTTTTCTTGACTCAGTCGACCCGATCCTGAAAATGTTGTCGGAGTGTACCATTTTGTCCCCTCCACTACAGCCCCCCGTCTCTACCATCGTTAATGCCTTGCCTGTGCTGCCCATATCCGATAAAGAGAGTCTTCCTATCGACGCCGTGGACAAAATGGTCGAGTTGCTCAAGGACTGCATATCATTTTATGGCACGCAAGATAAAGAAACAGAGCTTTCAACCGTGCTCTTCACGCTCCATCATATTTCCCAGTCCAAGGCTGGGGCTGCAAAAGATCGACTGAAGGAGCTTCTCATCCCGACAGATGAAGACCGCACGGAGGCTTTGGGCATGGGCCAGAGTCTCCCTCACAAGCTGTTAAAAATGTCCAACTCATCCATGTTCCCCGGGATCCGTGAGATTATAATGACTTTGTACTTTGACCTATCAGACCAGGACTCTTCTCGTTTCGTCTACAATGTCGGCTTCGGAAATGCGGCTGGCTACCTTGCTTCAAAGGGCATCCAGCTTACCCAGACTGACCTGCAGGCTAGCGGAAACGTGGACGGGGGAGATGACATCAACCCAATTACTGGTCAGAGGATCGACAGGGAACCTGTCTCCGACTTGCCCGAGATGACAGATGAAGAGAAGGAGCGTGAAGCTGAGAGACTATTTGTCCTTTTCGAAAGGTTCGTGTATTTGGATAGTTTTATTTTATTTTGTGTTTATGCTGATAAATTTACAGATTGAGAGCGACTGGTGTCATCGACGTCGAGAATCCTGCGGCTCAGGCTATGCAAATGGGTTCTGTAGAAGAACTCCCTGATAGCGACGAAGATGACGGTGAAACCGACAGAGGCAAGAAGTAGAGTCCAGAGGAACAAGGCACCTCCGTACAAGATTTGTGTATCGAAACGTACATGCAGATAGGCAAGTATATGACGGGGTAGCAAATCACTGATTTTGCAGTTACTGCAAGTTGGATGCTATTTTTGGTAACCAGAAACACCGATAATTCCCTTGAAGATCCCCCTTTTCTTGATCAAGATGATGGACGACACTGTGACCAGCACTTTCTCTCCCATTTTGTGTTTCCTTTCTCGCGACCAACAGCTTACAGCTTCCCCTGGAGCAGATTTCCAATCATCAGCTTGCCCGTAATGCGCACCGTCTTCCACAACGTCGGGAAGTCGAGCGTGCTGGTGAGGAAGTCGGCGAAGCCGAAGAAGAGCATGGGAGGAATCCAGCCCCTGGCGTACTCGAGCGCGAAGCAGGAGTCGGGGCACCTGTACTGCTTGACGTCGCCGCGCGGCAGGTGGTTCACCGACCCGGGAGGGTACACCTCAGGCTCATACTCGCCCGGCACGTAGGCCCGCTGCTCGCCCGAGATGATGTAGAAGTAGTCGTCGGATGTGTGTCGCCCGCTGTGGCCTTCGGTGCCGATGGGGGTGCCTTGGTATAATTAGCATCTGAACAGATTTTCGTGATGTTGAAGAGTGTAAGGATGAATAGAAAGGGACTAAAAAAAGGGGGGGAGGAACGGCCGAGAAGGATTAAAAGGGGGGGAACTTGGCTACTCACCGAAGATGATAAGGTACTCGGTGATGGAGGCATGAATAATGTACATGCCGCCCATGGCGCCGCCGGCGTTGTTGAACATCCAGTCCTCGTCGAGGTTCAGGTGCGCGGCCGACACCTTGCCCTCGAGCTCCTCGATGATGTGGGACACGACGGCGCGGGTGTCGGCTCCGTGCGTCGCGACGGCCCTGCCCGCGACCTCGTGCAGGTGCTGGACGTCGAAGATGAAGAAGCTCTCGAGGTTCTGCTCGACGTAGTAGACGCCCGCGGCGAGCATGGACGTGAGGAGGGTTAGGATGCCGAGCAGGGCGGCCATCCCGCCCTTTCCGCTACCGCCATTGCCGCCTCCGCCGGTCTTTGCCTTGCTTTTTGACTTTGGAGCCATTTTTTTTCTTTCCGATTTGCACTTCTTTCTTTTCCCTTTTTTGTTTTCTTCTTCTTTTAATCGTCAGTAACGAGGAGGAGGGGAGGAGGAATAGGAGGAGCAGGAGGAGCAGGAAGAAAAAGGAGGAAGAGAGAAGTTGACAACGAAAGGAGTGCGGTATTAGTTGGCAGCAGGGGCAAACCGTCGAGAAAACAGACGACTTGCACAGATATATATGTGCAAAAGATGACAGGCTGTGTGGTACGTTTATTATTATATTTTGTTATGTATATATATATATATATATATAGGTGCGAAAGGGCAAATGTGCTTTTTTATGAGGTGCCTCTGATTCGGGGCCCGCGGCACAATCTGAACCCACATCTACTACGGAGAAGTAATTACGGGGAAAGTGCTAATACTACTCCGTAGTAGTACTTGGAAGGGGGGAAGCAATAATGCGCGTGTGGCACGGTGGTTGTATGGATTGGATGGGCGGATAGATGGATGGATATGGATGTAAGACGGGCGGTGGACGTGCCGGGTGGTACGATTTGTTGATGAACGGCGGGCGGCGGAGGCGGCGGGCGGCGCTGCAGAAAAGGTCCCTCCCCACCACCAAAGGAAAAAAAAGTGAAAAAAAAAAGGTCCGCGATGCGCCCTGAGGCGGATGATCCCTTGGGACTTATCCCCGAGATTTGACGTTTTCTCAAGGTATGAATACGAATACGTTACTTACCCAGGACCCTTATAGGCAATAAATAGCCTGTATGCCTAGTGATGATGCTTGGCAGACACAAAAAGCACAATAAGGGGAAGGAGAAATATAGGTACGGAATATGCGTGTAGTCTCGTCTTGCTGGTATTACTACGTAGTCTCACAAAAAAAAAAATGCCTCTCAAACGCCTCTAAGTAAAAAATAACAAAAAAGAAGAAAAAAGTCATGAGCAAAGTGCTGGAAGAGAAAAAAAAGAAAACCCTTTGCCAACCAATAAACCTCATTTGGGTCTTTTTTCTTTTAAAAAACCATCCTTCTCTAGTTTGGTCAGTAATTCCCGTTGGTCCCTCTCACACATAATACGTACAACAACAAGAAATGAAGGGAAAAAAGGAGAGAGAGGAAGAAAGAGATGGAAAAGGTGACAAAAAAAACCCATCCTGGACAAATGGGGAATCGTTTCTTCACCATTTACTCTGGGTCGGAGTCGCCCATAATTTCCGTCCTGTCAGGATCATCCATGTCCTCGTCATCGCCAAGGGCAGTCTGGTCGGCCTCCTCCATTTCGATGTCGTCCAGCGTCATGTCCCCGTTGGCCGCCTTGAGCAGCGTCTCGTCTCCAGCTTCGAATGAGTCGCCGTTGACAATCTTGTCCTTGGCCTTTTCTGCCTCGCCGTTGACCTTGGCCCTCTTGGTCGGAGCGATGATGCCCAGCTCCCTTTCGCGGCCAGCCCACCTCGCCAGACGCCGCGAGGAGCGGCGCAGAGCGGCGGCATAGGCACTAACCTCTTCGCCGAAGTCGTCCTTCTCGTCCGTCATGACGCAGAAGCCGCTGACCCCCTTCTCCCGGAACGGCCCACCAGGGTTATCGTGCCCGTATGCAAGATTGCGGGGCGTACCATCTTCGCCTTCGCTGTCGTCGAAAGGATCCGTCTGAGCGTTGACACGTTTGTACGCCCTAAATATCGCACCGTCCTGCCTGCGCAGCTTCCTGCACTTGTGGTGCTCCCTGCGGATGCCACGATCGAGTATGTACTCTACCCGCTGGGTCCGGTTGCGCTCGACGGCCAGCTGGTGGGCCGTGGGTGGACGCGGTTTCCTGCCGACGATGCCCTCCGGCACTGTACGAGCTGGCGAGGACCCTTCGAAGATCTGGTACTTCAGCGGCGCACCCCGGCGACTAGTCGACTGGCCACCTCCACGGCCCATGGGCCTTGGCGGCGGTGTAGATCTGGTACTGTCCATGTCGGATTCATGCTTCGAGGGCCTAATACGAGGCAAGATGGCCGGCCCCTCATCGGCAGCATATGATGGCCTCATCTTTCCGCCCCTTTTCTCCCTTTCGATGAGATAAGCCTGGTCGGCCTCGAGAATTTTGGAGCGAGTTTTCTGCTTCTCCCTACCAAACTCGATCTCTTCAGGAGTGTCCACATTTTCCGAAGCCTTCTCCTCCGGCGTCATTTGCTTGAGCTCAGGAACACCCTGGTTGGCAACATCCAGGCCATAATCAACCCCAGGACCAAAAGGGTTCTCATCGCATCCTTCTTCAGTAAAATCACTCTCCAAGTAGAACCACATAAGCCACAAAAATGCCATTGCGCGGCTGTGGCTGGTGAAGTTGGTCTTCATAATGAGGTCATGGAACTCGCCCGTCGTGGGGAAATGTAGCTCCGCTACCTTGGCCGCGGCATTGCACATCACGAAGATGAGATTCACAGGGTTCGTGCGCGGGACACCGACTTCCTTTATCTTGTCCAGCGTCACAGGCTCCTGTCTATCCTCGGCACCTCCTTTCAAAATCGATTTCAGGCGTGGTGCATCCTGTAGTTGCTTGTACGCATGCGGATCTTGATGCGCTTGTAGTGAGGGGATAGCATGGTAAGTTCGCAACTGTGCGCGCATTTCTGGAAAGACTAGGGATGTGAGCGATGACCGGGCGGATTTTGAATCGAGGTATACATACAGTTCAGTGTTGTATTCATGCGTCCCATATTCACCAGGAGACACACCATGGCCATGCCTTTGGCAGCCTCCCTGTCACTAAGCAGTTTGTCTCTCAGGACCTTGCTGGTTTTGGTACTCCTCGACATGGTGTCAATGTATATATCGGCAAAGTTCTGCTTCCCAATACCCTCCGGGTCATATGAGTTGGTAAAGACCTTTTGCTCGTTGTCAAACACGGCCTTGAGAAAGTCGAATTGAATGTCTTCTCTCCAAAGGGGTTCTCCATCTTCCTTCTTCAGATGCCTGATCTTGCCAATCGGGTGGCTGCTGTTTGCGTCTCGCTCCTTGCCTGTCTTTCCCTTGCCTCTAGCTGGCTTCTCGGTCGTTTCGGGGGTCGCGGCGTGGTCCTTAGACTCTTCGCCAGCATCGTCATCTCCGTGGACCGATTGCGCGGCATCCTCGTCGTCGCTGCGAGGAATAGACGACGCCCTAGGCGAGTCCGCTGCTGGCGAATCTGGTGTCGCTGCCATTGTGCGGTGGTGGAGGGGTTTGACGAAACCCGAATCGCTGAATTCAAGGGAGGTCGTCGGTGATGATGCGCGATTGTGTTGCCGGGCCAAAATCAACGGCGCATGATTGGATTGGCGAGTTTCAGTTTACGAATATGATAAAAAGCCAAGTTCAAGGTGGATAGATTCGACAGGGGAAGGGAAGGGTAGGAGGAGCTGAAGATGCTGTGAGTCAGGTAATTGATTGATTGTGGTGTAGAAAGTTGGATAAGGTAATCAATTTTCTACTCTGGCTCAGCAATCACGAGCCACCTCACTCACCTTGGGGATCCATCCCAGGTTTCCATGCTTTCTTGCTTCGCCCTCTAGCGCCTCTCTCTCGTCGCCTGCGATCCTGTCCGTAACTGCGAAGCGCGTCAGAGATGCGCTAAGGCTACTACTCCGTACCGATTACTGCTGTATGGTAGGGGTCGGGACTTGGCCGTTTGCTCTGGTGGGTCTGTGCATGTGGATGGCTGGAGCTGACAAAATACTACCTACAGTATCTTATCTACTACACTACTAGCTCAGGTAGGTACGGAGTACTTAGTAGTAGCACTGAGTAAGCTACAGCCTACCTCTTACAGCACTGGTGAATGGCGAGATGAAAACAGGACATTCATCTTGGTTGTTATTATCCCAATTACCGATTGCAGCTACGTTAAATTTCATACAACGCAATCTCATGTCAAATTCTCGTCTGCTCATTTGCGCATACTCTTTTTCCCATCCACTTGCATTATAAAGACAAATACCACGGTTTATCGCTAAGGTCTTCGCAAAGCCCTCTCTCTCGTTCACTCTATTTTGTCACCTCTTCAGCTACCTGCAAGGTCCAAACTCGTGCTCCATTCGTGTTTTCTGAGCAACGACACCAACGACAACATCAACAGAACGCCAATTTGGGGACCCGAGAGTTTGACTCGGCCACCACGGCCCACCGACGACAATACTAACCTTACAGTGACTTTTGCAAGTTTTAGTTTTCCGACCAGGCCTTTCGACCAGGCCTCTCCGACCTTCAAACTTCTCAAGTACGAGCGCATGCCCACCGTCGTTCTCCGTTGCCATGCCTAACCATTGAGCTCCAGAGAATCTTTCCCAATTAGTGTAGTGGCATTTGCGACTACGCTTTCATGATGTCTACTCCGGTCAGAACGCCTGCTGCTTCTCCTGCCGCGGAAGCGGTGACTGAGAGCCCCGGAACTTGGCGACATCCCCGATTGAATGAGATTACGAGACGCCGCGAGAAGACGACTTTCACCGAGAAGAACGTCCGCGAAGCCGTTTTCCACTTCTCCGGATTAGTACTGCTGGTCGCGATTCAGATGGTGTTCAAACTCAAGTCCATTTCTGGCATGTAAGTGGCATCAACCAGTTCAATACACGTCTTACCAGAAACCTCAAACTAACCACGCGACCTGGCGTAGAGTACCGCTTTCGATGCGAAACTTTCTTGGGTGGATCTTGCTTGCGTTGGAGTTTGTCTGCCTCACAAACGTTGCTATCGCAATCATGCCCTACTTCCGAACAGAGGACGATCTGGCCGACATCGCTTTGACGCCGGCGCAACGTAAGCTCCTGGGACTCCCGCCGACCGCAGCGGTGCCGACGCCAGATGCGCAATTCAACACGCCCCCGCGATACTCCCGGACACCTTCAATTAGCTCAGTTGGTAGTCGGGGTAGCTTCAACAGCTCTCCCCTCTCTGGCAGGGGCAGCCCGCTTCCTCAGGGAGGGACCCCTTACTCTCCCATTGGCAGCCCGCTGCTCCAGAAGGGCGTCAATGGCCGCAGGCTATCCTTCGGATCGCCAAATTCGTTCGGACTTAGCACATCTTCGAATCCATTTGCGGAATCCGGACCTCCGAGCCCTTCTCCCGGGAAGAGAACAAGCGTGAGCCTCAACAGCAAGTGGCTCTATGAGAAGGGAAGGCGGTCGTCGACCAGCACGTTTGCATTCTAGGAGGATGCTGACTTGTAATTCGCGTTACGCATTCTTGCTCTGGGCGGGATGGTAAATCCTTCCACAAGTACAAGAACATTTTGAGCATAGGAGTTTGGTGGTGTGCCGTGGTAAGACGCAGTGATCGGTGGGTTTCATAACTCTATAGTTTGGCGTTTGGTGTTTTTAACGAATATATTGTGCACACTTAACTTGATACCGTCTCTCCGTTGAGTGTCGTTCGTTGATTTTTGGAGTTTGGTCGGTTCCTGTTGCTCCGCTGGCTCCAAACCGAGGGGTGGGTTCCCCCACAATGCGATGACTATGCGATCTCCGTAATACCGCTCTATCCATCCATATAGTGAGAGGGCCATTGCTAGTAATAGTGCTATTTGTAGGCATTGAGGTTGCCCGGTGGCAATGGGCAAGTTCCCGTGGTCGAAATACGTCTACCCTTCGCATTCTACATGCCGAGCGTGCTTGAAGACGTGAACGTAGAACGTGCGGCGGACGGACCCTTCAACTCCGCACTACATAGGGAGGTGTGTGGTGATAGTGGCCGCGAGAGTCTCGGACTTCGTTGGCAATGAGTAGCATGCCCGGTGATCGACAGGGCTGGTTCAAGGTATGTCAACCTTGAAGCTACCTAGATCTTGGGGATATAGAATGAGGTTCCTTGAGCCAGTAGTAAGCGTATGAAAGAAAAGATGCCTGACGTGGTTTCGCTAGGAAACTCCCACTTGAGGATTTCGTCCACTCAGGTATTATTTGATCGTGCCGGTCAAATACGAAGGGCAATGCAGTATAAACAAAGATACCCTTGGCGGGGTATTCCTTTGAACTCAAGGCCATACAATATGGAGCAGCATCTTGAAAGGGCGGCCGTCTCTCTGTGCGCCTAACACCAGTATACCTATATGTTGCAATCTATTACTCTACCCCACAACAAAAAAGGAACTACCGTAGTATAGTGGTTAGTATGCCGCCTTCCCATGGATTCATACATGTTAGGCGGCGACCCGAGTTCGAACCTCGGCGGTAGTAAGTTATCTTTTTTTGGTCTTTTTTTTAACACCCCGCGAACCCGGGAAACCGCCTGCCCCTCCCTACGTTTCTTTCGTTTTTGCATGTACGGAGTCAGAAATGGCTAGAATGCTTTGGTGTGTTTTTCTACGTATATGCCGAAGCATCTGTGCAAATTCTGAGTTCCTACTATATTGACCGTAGGAAATATGTCCATATAGTATGAGGCACTCGATAACTCAGAAGTCACTACTATGAATGGCCGCATCTAAGAATCATCTCTACCAGTTTTATAGATATAGAATCTGCCCTTTTGCATACTCTGTAGTGTCCTCGGCTCCTGAAATTTGACTATTCTGGTCAACTGTGAAGAACCTAGGCAATGCTATCTAGGTGCCCAAGCAACCTTGTGCAGTCAGTGTACGGAGTAGGTATGATGGCCTTGACGTTGGTGGGGCACTCGCCTCGTCAGACTACCACGATTACCTATGTAGCTACAACCACCGCCACTACGGAGTACCCCTCCACCAAAACGCTCCCTCAGCCGAACCCATCCGCCATCACCTATCCAGTACACGAAAAAAAAAACCCTCCCGCTTCCCTCCAAGCCACGCGAGAGAAGAAGAAGAGGAAGGAGAAGGGAAAAGCCTCCCAATCTTCCGCCCGCCCGTCCGTCATTTCTGCCCCGTCCCCTCCCGCTTCAACCATGGCCGGCAAAGTCGACCGCATCGTCACCCGCCTCCAGGAGAAGATCGCCGACGGCGACTTCTACGAGGCGCAGCAGCAGACCCGCGTGGCCGCCTCCCGCTACATCAAGACGCGCAACTGGCCCGCCGCCATCGACATCCTCTCCAGCGTCGCGCAGTCGCTGCTCAAGGCCGGGCAGGGCGGCAGCGGCGGCGACCTGTGTGTCATGATGGTCGACGTCTACCGCCAGGCCGAGCTCAAGCCCGACGCCGCGAGCAAGGGCCGCCTGCTGACATGCTTGCGCCTGTTCGAGGCCGGCGAGCCTACGAGGAAGAAGTTTGTCACGGAAATGATGGGGTGAGCCATGGGTCCCCCCTCCCCCCGCATAAGCAACTATTCTTAGTATTTCCTTATTTGAGGAAAGGGAAAGGGAAAGGGACCTTCTTGTCCATCTAACAATCTTTTTTTTTCTCCCTAGGTGGTCCTCAAAATTCGGTGAATACCCTGCCGGCGACCCGGAACTTCACCACGTCATCGGTTCAATATACGCGGACGAGCATGAGACGTACGATGCGGAGCGACATCTTATTATAGGAACAAAAGATTCTGCCGAAACGCTGGCTAAGATGGAGTACGAGTGGTACAAGGAGGGAGACGCGCACCTCGCACCGCACTTCGCTGGTCGCGCTGTCCTGCCCTATCTCCTGGTCGGAAACGTGCGCGCCGCTAACGCGAGCTACCGCCTCTTCACCACGGCCCTCAGGACCGACAACCCCTCGCTGGGCTCCGACAACGTGGCCACATCAGCCTGCGAGATGGCAGTGTTCCCCAGCCTGCCGCTGCTCAACTTCCTCGGTATGCTGCTCCTGACGGTCCAGAGGGGCGCGCCGGAAATGTTCAAGACGCTTCTGTCCAAGTATGCGTCCGCGGTGGAGCAGGCCGAGGGCTGGAGCGAGCCGCTGGAAATGATTGCGGAAATGTACTTTGGGATCCAGAAGCCGAGACAGAGCAACCCTCTGATGGACATGATGAGCAATCTCTTCTCAGGGGGCGGTGCCGCCGGCGGGCAACAGCAGCAGCAGAGAAGGCCCGGCCTGACGGGCGCCGGACTGGACTAAAAGGGGGGTAGGGGGGCCTCTCGCTGGGTAGGCATTGCTGGCTCGAGGTCCAGTGGGCGTCGGGATGTATACGATAAGGTAGGCCAGGGCGTTCTTGTTTTTTTGGTAGGGCTTTTAAATAGCGAGATCCTAGACAGCTTCACGAAGACTGAACGGCGGGAATAGAGTTGATCATCCTCGCGGTGCCTCTTCAGCCTCGTACATCCAGTTATCCTCCGTGAGCGCGGCCGTCTTGGCGCGTAGACTGGCTCTCACGGCCTCGAGCAGCTCTTAAGGGTGACATGTTAGAACAGAGAGCTTCTCTTTCCAAGGACGGAACAGAACAGCAGGGCTGAAAAAAAAATAAGTAATAAAAGACTTACCCTCCGGCTGGTCCGAGACGGAGCTGTTATTGATCTGATGGTGCTTGACGGCTTCGGATAACCTCTGCCTCTCCCCTGCGAACCCGTCAGAATTTCCTTTCCTCGTAACGCGCGCGGCCAAAAAAAAAAGTTCAAACGGGAAGGGTGAAATGGGCCAGGCTTACTCTGGCCGTCGTTGGCGGCCTCCGCCGCCTCCTCCTCGTCCAGCTCCATCGCGGGGGGGTCGTCGATGGAGAAATCCCCGTTGGCCTCCCTCACCACGAGATCCAGAGACTCGCCCGCCCCCGCCCCCGCCCCCGCTGATGACGACGACGATAACGACGACGACGGCCCCGGGTCGTGGTCCGCGTGGACCGCCGGCTCGCCGCCTCCAGCCGCAGGATGGTGCGCGCCGGCCTGGTGCGCGGGGCGTCGCGCCCGCTGCGCCTGGAGGAGGTTGCGGCGCGCGTTGGTGAGGGTGACATTCTTGCCGCTCCGCGGCTGGCTTATGCTACTCATGGGCGCTGGGTGGCCGCCGTGGCCCTGGTGGTGCTGGCCGGGGTGGTGGTGGTGGTGGTGATGGCCGCCGTTGAGAGCGGGATTGTGATGTGAGCGGTCGGCCATACTGGCTAAAGGTTTAAGAAAAGAAAGATATAAAAAAAAATCGGGCAAGGTGTGTCAAAAAGAGGGACAAGGTGAGAGAAGGGGGGAAAAGAGAGAGGGGGAGGGAGGGTGAAATATTTTGAATAAGATAATTGTAGTAGTAGTAGTATGCTCGAGATTCTCGGGACTGTGATGGATGATTTTGGGTTTGTTTACTTTAGGTGAGGGTGGAGTGATGAGCAGCCTTGCTCTGCTGCTTGTTCAAGTTGAGCTTTAGTAGTATTAGGTGCTACTACTAACTTACTACTAATGGAAGCTTATTGGTGGGATGACAATGGAATAATCGAGGCCTACAGGATATTCCTTTTATCGTAACGCTGCAACTTTCCCTACTATCAATTTACTTTTTCTTGGTCATCATGGCATCGCGTGGCACGCTTGAAGAAGAAGTTTCCGTCTTAGGTAAACACGTGGTAAGAGATGACTAAGAGGTGGGTTCCCGTGCGAATACATTGGCAGGCAGGCAAGGCCGGCAGAACCAACGACTGGACAGGGAAATGACAGCATTATTACACCTTCAGGAACTAGAGCCACTATACCGCAGATATAATGATTCAAGTTTCCATGCTACATCCAATTTATAACAATATACGCTACGACATAAGAGTATCCTAGGTATAGAGATAGCGTCGTAAAGAGCCCAGCCCACGTCATGCGTCCATTATTCCTTTGCGCGTTGCGAAACAGGCGCACTCCTCGACCTATAGCGAGAGGTTGTAAGAGTACTCATCTTCCATATTCTGGCTTACCCAGAGAACGACGGAACTGCGACTTTTTGTTAGCCCATTGTTTCCGGCTTGGACCCTTCCAGAAGGAAAAAGAAGGAAAAAGGACAAAACATACCTGACACCCACGAGCGCATTGCTGATAACGTTCTCGATGCCCATACCCAGCGCGGGCATCCCGACGTTGTGCACGACGTACTTGAGCACAAACACGACGACGCCACCGGCCATGCCGCCGGCGAGGGCCGCGAAACCCAGGAAGAGCACGACGCGGGCCTTCCAGGCGACGCCGCCGCTGCCTCCGCTGTAGCCGAGATATTCGGTGCTGAGGCGCTGCTTCTCGACCGAGTTGATGATGAGCATGCCGAGGGTGGAGAAGATGAAGGGCAGCCAGTCGACGAATTTGACATGGACGTCCGAGGCGTTGCGCGAAGACCACACGGCGGAGTCGAGCATGACGTAGAAGGCGATGGAGAACTATGAAACCGAGCAGCTTGTCAGTACAATCCTTGGGGAGGGGGAGCCCAAAAAAAAAGAAGAAGGGAGGCGGCCGGCCGGTTGCGCAAGCCGAGTCGCATTCTTTTCGTCGACGTACGAGAGCTCCAGAGCCGTAGACGCCGGCATTACGGGCCCAGACGCTGTTAAGCCATTCAGGCCTGCTGAACTTCCAGAGACGATCTTCCTCCATTATCGCTGGGTATTATTATCGAAGTACTAGGCCGTCACTTTGGGTTTTCGCCGGAAGGAGGGTGGTAGATGCGAATTGGGGTCGGGAGGGATATGGACGTTTGTCGGCGTTTAGGTGAGATGTTGCAGATCGCGAGGTTGGGTTTATCGTAGCAAGGTACGGAGTAGCTTTGGGAAGCTGGAGCCTCTGTACTCCGTAAGCCGCTCTGTCGCATGACGAGGTTGCGTCGGCCTTGGCAGAAAGAACCGGTACGTACGCAGACGCTAAGTCACGTGATCCCTTACCAAATGGCGACCTTTTTGGCGGAATACGTACCGAGGCGCATGGAGTATGGGGTGCAAACCTCAATATTTACTGTAAATCGTCACCGATGTCGTGAGCGTTGAGGCATTGCCTAATATTCGGCGTTGTTATCCTCATCCTCATTCTCCTTTGAGGTCTTTGGGCTTTCTCCTGTGTTCCCGCAGATAATACCTGGCGGCGGCGACTGAGACCCGGAATGCGCGGGAGCTGGGATATCTAGTACACCGTAGCTGTCTCAGTATACGTCAAGTCGTACAGGAAACAGAGGAAAGGCCCGCACAAGACACTTCCGGTCTGTCATCTCACAGGTCTAGCATTTGGAGTACCTGCATACTCCTGCGAACTGCAGCCACGAGCTTCAATGCTGCAGGGCCCAAGTTTGGAGGCTCTTAGACACTCAGCAGGGGGGGGGGGGGGGGGGCGGCGAGCGGGTAGCGGCTTGCATACAGAAGCAAAAAAATGGCCGACAGTTGACGGTGAAGGGCTGCATATATCGCTTTCACCCTGGCATGTGGCGTCAGCTGCAAGCCGTCTTTTGGCATCTAACGTCTCAGCAACCTCATCTACCATGGGAGGCTGTCTGCATGCTGCTGTGTTTGGGACATGCATATTGTGACTAAGACGGATCACAGTTGACCGACGTACTCGTATCAATCACCATGAAAATCGCATGGGACATCCTGCGCAGGACTGTGCTTTTGTGCATTTACTCAACTAACTGACGGGTACTCCGTACGGAGTACGGAGTAATCGGTACGAAGCATTCCGTATATTGAATTATTGATTCCTTGAGAAGCAAACGGGGCAAAGCCCCAATGTACTCGTGGCTGCTGACAGATACCACACAGCACTGCTGTACATGGAATATGGAGTCCGGAGTTCCTGATGTGGCTCTTTATCAAGTCCGTCCCTCGTATACCTGCGTTCCTAGTCCGCTGATGAACTGTCAGTTACGAGTCTTCGTATAGGAAAGGGCCGGTCATCCTCAGGAACGACGGGCTGAGCAGAAAAAGCGACTTTACGGAACACTTGGCGGCTGCTGCTTTAACCGGACGCCACGCCAACGAACGCCGATCGCCAGTGGTTCGCTGTAAAAGCTCATTTAACTGTCTCGAACTCCTGGGGTCTTTTTGGCTGCATTAGACAGAGCGGCGGGAGGGCCTAGTCCGCTTCTAGAAGAAGATCTTGGCGCGATTGCTCCTTTTTTCTTCTTTTCTAATCTGCTAAGCGTGGACTCCACAGCTAAGACGGAGTACTGCCATATGTACTCCGTACGTTTATATGGAGAAAGATGGAAGGATGGGGAAAAAAGGGTGGTGGGTGGTTGGCGGTTGGTTGGTGGTTCAGGGGATGAAAGAGCAAAACACCCGCCTAATACTCCGTAGGTACCTGCTAATCCGTACAGTTGCCCACTAACACTGCACGCTTGTCCACACTCCGACGCCCTGCAGTACAGCGTGCACGCGAGAAAACTAGAATTGGAAAGCCCCGTACAATATTGAACTCCGTATGGTAACGTAGATGCGAGTGAGCGTTCTGCCCGTCACGGCTTAGCACCAGCACCAGCAGCAGCGGCAGACCATCCACGGGTAGCAAAAGCCCTCTGACCCTCTACGGAGTACTGTGATCGGTACCTACTTAGTACCATAGTAGTGGACAGGTTCAGGTTCCCTCTCTCCCTCTCCCGCCCGCCACCCACCCACATCCACCCCCGTCTTTTCCGCCTGTCTGCAACATTCCATCCAGCTGGTTTTAACTCAACCAGGCCCTTTGACAATAGCATCTATTCTTCCTTGCATGCACCATTGTTTGGCAACATTCTTTTTTTTCTCGCGCTGCTTTCTAGTCTTCTTCTTATCGACTACTACTACTACTACTACTCCATACTACCGTATAGTACTACGTACTACCACTAAGCACATCTGGTCTCTCGCTTTAAACCTTGTTGTACCACGAAACACCATCTCAGAAACATCGCCAGCAGTCCCCACGTCCTGCATTGAACCATTGATTCAAGGGGTCCCCACGCGAGACGCAATTCGCAATTAACGGGACCTCCGCCCTTTACTGGGGTAGCATCCCTTCCATTATCCTACCACTACTACGCACAACGCGAGCGCCAGCCTTTTTCAGCGTGTTATTTTCTGATTTGAATCAAAAATTCATTCGCTTCTCAGTCGCATTCCTCCTGCTACATCGATAGACAATATGCGTCCTACAGCATATATACCTAAGCCATGGCTCCTCTTTGGTGTCGCGGCCTCGGGCTCTTATTTCGCGAAACCCATCTTTGCCCAAGATACCAATACCGACGACAGCAACGATAACGAAACGGACGCTCCTGAGCCTGCACCCGCGCCCACTACCGACGAGCCTGCGCCCGCGCCCGCGCCCACAGACGCTGAACCCGAGGAGCCTACCACTGAGGAACCGCCACCCGCTGAAACCACCGAGGAGCCTGAAGCGCCAACCACCGAGGAACCACCCCCTGAAGAGACTACATCTGAAGAGGAGGAGCCTACCTCGACCGAGGAAGAGGAGGAGCCAAGCACGACAGACGAGGGAGCAACTATCTCGGAGACTGGAGAGCCTCAGACAACCGAGGAGATGACCAGTGCTCCTGTTATCACTGGTGGTGCGACGGAGTCTTCCGCGGGCTTCACCGATTTGCCTACTCTGACTGAAGGCTATGGCATTCCCACGTATCCCGCCGCTGCTGTTCCTCCCACTAAGAACGCGCCTTTTATGCAGCATTCTCGCGCCCCTGACGGGACTGTATTCATCGCAGTTGGCGCCATTCTGGGCGCTTTCGCTCTTGGTCTTCTCCTCTGGCGTCTGATTGTCAGCCTCTTGCTTCATCGGTCCGTCGAACGTGCTGCCATGGCCCAGCACGATGTCAATGCCAAGTCTGGCTTCCCTGCTCCGCCCGCGCCTTTCTACAAGTACACCGATCAGGGATCGCAGCCATCGTTTGGTGCCTCGCCTGCCGCACGTGGTCAGCGCCGGACGGCCCGTGGTCCCATCCCCTCCGCGACGCCCAGCCAGTCGAATCTATTCTTCTCTCCCACCGCCGCGGGTGCCAATGCTGGCGGCAACCGCGCATCCCAATTCCTCCCTTCCGGATTTTATGCTGCCGGCTCATCTCCTGCTGCTCCTACACACGGTCACTCAATAAGTTTGACAAACCTGCGGCCCGACTCTCACGGTCACCCCAACGCCTCGCGCCACACTCTCAACCCGTCGCCCCCTGACTCCCCCTCGTGGCCTCAACGCCGGGATATTAGCAATAGCTCCCTAGCGCGCCCGACAAGTCAGAGAGCGCCCAGCGCGTACCTCGAGGATCTCCTCGCAGATGACCCTGGGGCCCTGCCTCCTCCGCACATGCCCCCGGGCAACGGGCCCAGATATCCCGGGCGACGCTGATGGAACTCGTCTTTTGCTCTCTTCATCAGTTTGAATTGCTTCTTCCAATACGGGGTCTGGTGTTCAGGAGGGGGGGTGTTAAAGGGGGCTTCGCATTCCCCCATTTTTTGGCGTTTTTTTAATGATTTACAGTTGAGAAAGGGGATTGCCAGCAAGTTTTTCTCTCGTTGCCTTGACGTCGTCGTCTTACTATATTAATGTGTGGAGAAGGCCTAAGTTAGCAGGTTCTTCTCGCGCATACTTGATGATTGTGTCCGCGTGGTTGTTTAGACTTTGTAACGGGGTTCCCCCGGGGAGCCTAAGTAAGGGTGGGAGGCATTTAGGGGAGGGGGGGCGGAAAGTATCGATTGATGACTTTTATTTTATTTTATTTTATTTTCCCCCCCTCTCACCTCAAGGGGAGGGGTCGGGAAAGGGGGGAGGGGGTGAAGGGCGACGATGGAGCGCGTTTTGTTTCTCTTATTCTATATATTTTTTTTTCACTCTGAAAGTTTCGATCGTTGCAAAACGTACGTACATACATGACCATATATTATTTTTCGAAGAAGAAGAAGAAGAAGAAAGAAAGAAGAAGAAGTCGTCTCGACTTGGGATTGTATCCTATGATTATAATACAACAACAACAACTACTACTACTACTACTACTACTAGTAGTAGTAGTAGCTTTGCCAGTAAAACGAACCAACGTGTCCGTTCCATTTGTCTTGACGTGGGACGTGGGAACCAAAAAAAAAAAAAGAAAAGAAAAGAAAGAAAGAAAACTCAAGTCACCGCCCAACAGAATAACATGTGAGCAATACAAGCACCGCCGACTTCCTCCATGGCACATCATCGGGCTGTGTGTGTGTGTATTTGCGAAATACGGTTACGAGAGGTAAACAGGATCAAGAGTCAGACAAATGCATTGTAAAGCCGAGGGAAGGAGCCAGACATATATACATATGTGCTTGCCAATTTTTCTAATGCCTATGCTTATATATGTATATATACCCATACCCATATCTTGAGCCTTTTTTCTTTAAATGCACTGTGGAGGGAGTGCAATATCAAAAAAAAAACCGTATTATATCCAAAATAAAAAGAAAAAGTAAAAAGAAAAGAAAAGAAAAGAAATTGCACCAATTATCAACATAAATCTCATATCCTCATGCCGCGCCGGGCTTTCAGGCAACGCTCGACTCGAGCGCAATCATCTCCTCTCTGGCGCCCTTGATATCCTCGGCCCGGATACCGCTTCTCTCACACATGCCCCTGAAGATGCCACCCTCGCGCTTCCACAACTCCAAGGGGCTGTCAAGCTCGGCAATCTGGCCGTTATCCATGACACAGATGCGGTCGTAACCGACAATGGTGCGCAGACGATGGGCGATGCAGAGCAAGGTGCGGCCCTTGAAAGCGGTGGCAATGGTGGTCTGGATCTTGACGTCCGTTTCCATGTCGACGGACGAAGTAGCTTCGTCGCAGACGATGATCTGAGAGTTTCGAACGAGGGCACGGGCGAGCGCCATGAGCTGGCGCTGGCCGAGGGAGAAGTTGAGACCATCTTCCTCCACAATGGAGTCGAGCTTGACGCGGGACGAGGACGCCTCGCCGTCCGTGTCGGAGGAGCTGCCCGCGTCGTGCGTCAGATCAGCCTGGCGAAGGGCGGACCAAAGCTCCAGGTCAGTATGCTCACCAAAGGGGTCGAGGTTGGAACGGACGGTGCCGCGGAACAGGGTGGGGTCCTGGGGGATGATAGCCAGGCGGGAACGCAGATCGTGAAGGCCAACGGTGGCGATGTCGAGACCGTCAATGGTAATGTGACCACCTGAAATCTCAACCAAACGGAAGAGAGTGCTCATGATGGAGCTCTTGCCGGCGCCGGTGCGGCCAACAATACCGATACGCTCACCACCACGGACGTGCATGCTCAGGCCCTTGAGGACAAGGGGCAAGCCCTCGCGGTAGCGCATGGCAACATTGTCGAAGACGATCTCACCCTTCTCAGGCCACGTCTTGCGCACCTCAATGGTGTGCGAAGGCGCCTCCTCCTCAAGTTCGGTACCGTAGTAACGCAAACGTTCAACGGCGTTCATACCATTCTCCACCTCGGCCAGTTGACGAACCGAGAACTGCAACATCATGACGATGGCCAGGATATAGCTCAGAACGAGACCACCGATGGAGGGGTTCACGCTGAAACGCGAGGTGACGATAAGGATGCCCACGGTGAAGACGAGGGCGTTTCCAATCATATCCAGGCGCACAGAGAGCCAGCGCTGGTTGGAGAAGGTGAGGAAATAGGCGCCGTTCATCTGATCGATGGCTTCCCTGAGCTCCGTCTTGAAGCGATCCTGTAGGCCGTAAGCACGAATAGACGCCATACCCGTCAGGCCCTCGCCAAACTTGGCAAAGACGTGCGAGCGCAGCACGGATTCGTAACGTTTAACCTCGCGAGCGGAAGAGCGGTAGAAGGACGCTGCGAATATAAACATAATGTATAGAGGCACCAAGGCCACGGCAAAGAAGTGGAAGAAGGCAATGATAAGGGCAAAGGTCGAGGTGATCATAGCCACAGTGAAGGAATACATCCTGATGGCATCCGTGAGGTTGTTATCCATGACATCAACATCGCGGGAGAAGCGGTTGGTGATGCGGCCCAGGGGCGTGGTGTCGAAGAAGGACATGGGCGCGCGGAGGGCACGGGTCACAGCGTCTCGAAGCATAATCTTACTCGAGCGTGTGCCAAGAGTCGATAATAGGACGGAGAAGAAGAACATGAGAAGGGCTTGGATGAAGCCCAGAGCCGCGTAGATACCAATGTAGGCACCGTTGGAGAGGCCGAACTTATCCGACGTCCAGTAGGACAGCCACAGACCGGTGATGATATTTGCGCCCTGGGATAGGAGCAGGAGGAAGAGGGCCAGAGGGGCATTGAGAATGCTGCCTGATGATCTGATGTAGGCATCGTAGACGGACCAGGGAACGCTCGAGGTAGCGCGCTCTTCCTGTTGCATGAGCGCTTGCTGCTTCTTCTTCTTCTTCTTTTTCGTCTTGTCCGCGCCATCAACATCGTCCTTCTTCTCGTCCTCATCATCGTCCTCCTTATCCTCCTTCTTCTTCTCTACGGCCGTAGTCTCCATCAGGTGCTGGAAGCCGGCGTGGTCAGCCATGAGACGCTCAAAGGTATCAACGGCCTGGATGCGACCCTTTTCCATCCAGATAATTCTATCGCAGCGGTTGAGAACCCAAAGCTGATGAGTGGCGAGAATCCGACATTTGTTACGCAGGAGACCGAGGATGGCGTTATCGAAGATGTGACGGCCGACATGAGCGTCGACGGCGCTAAGGGGGTCGTCCATGATGACCATGTCAGCATCGAAGTAGATGGCACGGGCAATGTTGAGGCGCTGCTTCTGGCCACCAGATATAGTGATACCACGCTCACCAATCTCGGTTTGATCACCCATAGGAAGCATATCAAGATCAGCTTGCAAGGCGCAGCTATTATCATGTTAGTTTTTTCCATTATAAACGAGAAAAAAGGGGATGAAAACGTACGCATGGACAACCTCCTCGTACCACTTTTTGTCATAAGGCTTGCCGAAAGTAATGTTGTTCTTCAAGGTACTGTTCTGGATCCAGGCATACTGGGGGCAAAGAGCACGAGAGGCGCCGAGTACAACTTCACCATCAGTCTTGCGCATATCACCAGCCATGGCAGCAAGTAACGAACTCTTGCCGCTTCCTACGGATCCAATGACGGCAACAAGCTCATTACGGCCAATTTCCACGTCAAGACCATGTAGCTTGAAGGGTTCGCGATCCTCAATAAGAGTAGCAGCGGGTTCGGCACCAGCTCCGGATGACTGGGGACGCTCCTTTTGGTCTTTTTCCTTCTTCTTGTCCTTCTTATTACCCTTGTCGGCGACATTCTCCTTGTCTTCGACGGCAGTCTTCTCCCAGGTGAAGGAGGCGTTGCGAAGCTCCATGGCGTTGACGCCGTCATCAGCCCTGGTGACCTCTTCCTCCATTTCTTCCTCGAGCAAGAACTCTTCGATACGCTGCATGGAGGACCAAGCATCAAGCGTCTGGCTCAGGACCATGGGCAACATATTGAGAGGGAGACGCAGACCGTTGAACAAGGCCAGCGACGAGAAAATCTCGGCTGGGGGCAGACCAGGGTTAGTAAGAGAGTAGCAGATGAATGAAAGCATCGAGGCAAAGATGGGTAGCGACATGCCGACGGCGTTGATGGCGTTTCGGATGGCCAGGAGAATCTGGATGGCGTAAATCTCCTTGTCACGGTGTTCACTCAGTCTCTGCAAGAAAGCCTTTTCCCATCCAAAGTACTTTACGAAGCGAACGGATTGAATAATCTCCTGCGTCAAAGAAACGCGGACATCAGTAATCATGTTGATCTTCTTGCGACGGTTGAGCAAGCTCGCGATAGCCTTGGTGAGCAGAGGCGTGCAAATGACAAGCAAACCAAAACCAGCGAGGGCGTTGTAAGACAAGTTGACGATGAGAAGGGCGAGGGTGACAAGCAGACTGACGGGGGCAGTCCACAGGAGGTGGAAAAGAGCAGAAGCCTGGTCGATACGATAAGTGTCCACACTCATCAGGTTGACAATACGGCCGTTGCCCCAACCGACGCCATCCTTCTCGGGGCCCTTCTTCTTCTTGTCCTTCTTGTCCTTCTTTTCCTGCTTCTTCTTTTCTTTGGGGTCAACGGGCCCCTCACGCATGGCCTTCTCAGCTGCCTCCTTCAGCTCGGCTGCCTTCTCACCACCAGCCTTTGCGCGACCGGAAATGACCATGGCCTTTTCGTAAATGACGCCGATAAGCACACCTCTAGACTGGCCACCAATGTTCATACCCCTGTAGATAAAATGGTTCGCGCACAAACTCTGGCAGACCTGCATCGCAGTGATACCGAGCGTAAACCCAATACCGCGGCCAATAGGAGGTGCCTTGGTGTTGTAGCGATTAGCGACCCAAGCATCCGTAGCGAACTGAATCAGGTAACGCAGTGTGTAAGGCGAGACAACCGAAAAGAGAATCCAGAATAAGGCGCAGATGCCCGAGACCCAGAACTCCCAGAAAAACGTCTCGTAGAGGGCGCCCCGGAGGGGGTGCTTGTCGCCACGCTTCCTGCGCTTTTCAAAGGCCGCACTCATCTTGTTGGTCAGGGGCTCAACAGCCCTGTCGGGATTGACCGCCCATAAGTCCTTTAGGTCAAGCTGTCGCTTGTATCCCGTCTATATGAATGTCAGCATATCGTTCATGAAGTATTGTTGCGTATCCATGTCCAGTGGTGGGTAATGCGACACACCCGGGCGGGCAGGCAACCACCATCTGATGTGCAGCAGTATCGGCGAGTAAAAACAGGAACGAAGACATTGAATGGGATGTGTTTGTTTGAACGTACTGTCATCAAAGGGGCCATCCATGAAAAGGTCAGTTTTCCCCACCACCCAGCGCCATACTCTTTGCTCACGGCCTTTTCCTCAGGAATCGGCGGAACAGGACCCCATCTCAGCGGGTTAATCTTGCTGATCCATGATCTCTTTACTGGCTCCTCGGTAGGTGCCTGGCCGGATGCAGCACTTGTCCCGGTGGCATAACTCTTGGTTGTCGTGAGATGCGGTTGCAGACCCTCGTCATCTTTGCCCGTCGCCCCTGAGATACCACCAGACTCCTCTACCTTTAAAGGGACCTCGCCATCGTCGGAGGCGCTTTGGCTAGGGCTGTGTCGATCTTCGCGCTCGCTGATCGTGCGCTCGAGCGCCGCGGCTTGAGTATCCTGCACTGGCTGCAAATCCTTCTCTTTGTCTATAGAGTCCGACATGACTTATTGTGCAAAAAAGAAGGGGACGATTCCCTCCTTCTTATTATACAATTGTATATACGCCTTGTTCCTCCTATATCGCCCCTTGCAGCGAATAGCTGCTGGCGAAAAACGACGCTGAGTCGCACACAAGGCGTGTGTGAGCTACTCAGTACGCCCAGATTGTCACAAAACGAAAATGGTAGTAGCCGGTGTCTCTCAGGTCTTGGCGTGTGAAACAAGGCGCCGCGACGTTGGAATCGTTTCGCGGTAAGGGGTGGATGGTGCTAATCTGGAGCTCGGAATGCAGGCTTTTGCGCATGCAAAGTGTTGCCTATGGGAGGACGTTGTATTGAGAAGTGAAGCCAATTATTAGAGGTTCAGTAGGAACCCGTATAGTACTGGTATTAGTAGCAGTAGTTGTAGCTACATGAACAAACCGAATGTCATGTATAGGTGCTCAACCAAGCATTAGAGCATTCCCACTGCTTGTAGTAGTAATGTTGGAGAAATGAAAAAGGCCAACAAAGGATGACAACGGCAAACGTCACCAAGATATCGGGGATGGATGAATGAGAAAAGAGGGAAAGAGACAAAACGGGGTGTGGTGTGAGCTCTTCTTCTATTAAGGTACTCCGTATTCCGTATTCGAAAACTGATGCCTCTTTCCTCCTTTCACCCCCCCCCCCCCCCCTAAAACTAGTAGTAATTAATCAAGTCCGAGTCCGAACCCGAATCCCAGTCCCAGGGACCCCCCGAGCAAGTACTCCGTAAGTTCCAACAAGTGTTAGTTCCTGCGGAGTATGTATGTACAATCATTGTCATACGTAGGTAAGTAGCAGCGAGAAAAAAAGTCGATGACAGGTGCTGCGGCATCCTTCTCGCAAATCCCATGCGGCCATCCACTACACTTCATCCACTGCGGAGCCGGGGGGGCGGGAACACAGAGGAAAGAAGGACAGACTGCCCGAGCAAGGGTGGGTGGGTGTGTCACTACCGAACGATGATACCTACGCCGTGTCCCGTACACTGATAGTACTACTACTAAGTAATAGTAGTAGTAACTGTAGGTGATGTGGTGTGCGTAATTCCCATTCGTACTCCGTATAATCGCCTGTCCATTGGAACTAACGCAAGCTATGACTAGTAGTAGTAGGGCCACCCGCACCTCTACCATTACAAAGCAATTGGGGCAACCAATTGCTTAGGTATACTCCGTACTCCAGTGAGTTTCGTACCAAATGCGAAGTGCGAAGGGGTGTGCTCCGTACTCTGTACATATGTGTGTGCGCGTGCGTGTGCCTGCATGCATGAAGTTCAAAGCTTAGCGGGAACGGAATTGGAGCTGGGCCCCGAATCTGTGCGCCGCAACACCGCTAAACGCTCACTCTAGCGGACATGGATACTTCCTCCATTAGGAATGCTAACTTGAACGGCGACGGCCCATCGGCAAGCCCAGACATTTTTTTTTCAAGATGCACCTATAGACTATACATATGTACTCCGTACTTGAACCGTTTAAAAAATCTATGCACAGCAATCAATCATCATTAAACAAACGCAAAAGCTCAATCATCGCTTACTGCTTGTTAGTATGTGCTTAATTCAATTTAAACGCACACATTATTGCACTTTATGGATTACAATGGAACCTCATCTATCAACTCGAAACTTTTTTTTCTACCAGTGGAGTTAGTCGGCGATATCCAGCATCCGAATCCCGCTCCGCCAAACAGCAGGGTCATCGGCTCCGACCACATTTTTGCGGGGCGCATCACAAATCGCATATCAAATCGAGGCAACCGGACACTTTCTATTCATCTTACATATGTGTTCTATAGTCTGATACGATAATGTATTTATTTGATTTCTCAGCTAGAAACGAGATTTTCCTCCCAGCAACTCAATGCTCACACTTGCGCATCTTCCAATCCCGGCGCTAACTGAAAAGACCGGGCCAGAGATGTGCCGGGCCTTGCGTACCACTCTGGTAAGCCTTGTTGTACGGAATACGGAGTACGGAATACATGGAGAGTGGTAGATCTACGGAGCACACACGTCGCACGCTGCCCTACCTAGGGCCAACTATCCGGGTGCCTCGCCGGAAAGGCACCGACCGAGCGTTTGGTTGGGGGGGGGGGGGAGAGGGAGAGAGGACTCAGGAGAAAAGGCGGACTTTACAATATCTCCGCCCAATAAGCATGCACGGGGTAGCGTGCGGACTACTGTGTAATACCACCAGTAGCATCAGCACTCCGTACGTTAGTGCACGGAAACTGTTGCTGAGAGTTGCAATCAGGCTGCGAAGCATCCCTCAACGGTTAAATCGGCAACCTCTTGTTGCGGTATGACTGCGGTACAAGGAAGAGGCACCTTTGTTCTGACTCCTATACGGAGTAAGACGTGCCTGCCAGAACCCTTCCTGATTTGCGCATTAATTCGAATTCCCCCCCCCCCTTGGTCATTTTTCTTTCTCCTCTGTCGATGATTCATCCCCATGTTCTAGGCCTCCGCAAACGGTGTGATCGCTTCATGGTCCAGTCGGGAGTCGGGAAGATTCTCTCGACTTATGGTGCCTAGGTAGGGGACCATGTTGTTTGTACTCCGTAGCCTACGGGCGGTAAAAGGTTCGCTATCAAGGGTCATCGATATATACGCGTACCGTCGCCGTGTTAACGCTCACTTTACGTCCGTCGCGTACTCCGTATTCTATGCCGTAGATACTACGGAGTATTAGATCTATATTTTGAATTCTCTACGGAGTACTAAGGGGACCCTGTTTCAACTGCAACTCCAAGAGCAGCCCGCACGTAGCTCGTCTACACCCCCAAGGACTCTATAATATTTCAGTGGACGCGTATATATATCGATAACCAAAAACAAAAATTACGAGGAGCACTCCGTGCATACTTCCGACGCCAATGTGTATGAATACAACCAGTCGGCGTAGATGTGCCGATGCTCCGGGAGTCGTACCCCTGGTGTTAGATGAGCATGCAGCATCCTGCAGGCAATCTCACGCACAATACTCCATATACTTCTCTCCGGTGACTCACTAAAAGTGATTAGGAGATACTCACCAGCGCTGACTTCTTTCTCGGCCATTTGTGGTAGATCATCGCATGCCGCTTACGGAATTAATAGCAAGGGATATCTACACTTGGGGGTTGACTATTCTGTGCTTCATGCTCCGTACAGACCTATGAATATGACAATATCGCCCGGTCCAAGGTCAAGGAGAAATGCGACCTAAACTATCACTCGTATCCTAGGTTTCGGTGGTTTCCTGAATACGGACTCCTAGGTTTTCTGGTTAAAAAAGGAAATGGACGATTTGCTGGACTCAGCAATCAATGGTTTGAGGGCTCACCCACTGAATTTCGGGCACAATGCTTCATATAATTGTGGGAGGAAAAGAAACTGTTGTAAGTAACAATTTTCATGTCGAGCGTCTATGCCGCTAACTCCTCTAAGTGAACGAAGGAAATTCATAGTAAGACTTATTGATTTTAGATTTAACGATGTCGTCTCACAAATGTACGTTTCTGTCAAGAGACGTAGCCAAGATAGATGGTCAGTATAGTGGTGAGAGCTGCCGGGTACTTGACGGAAAGTTGTCATTATGACTGTTGATAAGAATGGATCATCGAGTCCATCTCCCTGAAGTTATATTGTTAGCAATATGATAGCACGAATTTACTTTTCTTATCGGTGTTGCAATAAAGCCATGTATATAAGGTGAAGTACGGAATGTTATATATTTGGTGATAAGTTCACGGTGGGGTGGACGACGCATCGTTTATCCCACTTTCGAAGGGTATTTGGGTGGGTCTTTCCAAAGCTTCCAATTCAATGGATCCTTGTTTGACGTCGCCATCTTTCCTGAAACTTTTTTCTTCTTCTTCTATTCTTGCAACTTCATCGCTCGATACCCCCGCCATCCTTCGCAGCCACAACATGACGGCAATTCCAGGCAAGATCCTCGGCCCGACGTCGAAATACATTCCCGGTCCTGGCACACATGTCCATGACGGCAGTGTGGTGTCCTCGCTGTTGGGACACGTCTCAATTACCCAGTCTACGAAGGCTCCCGGCCCCGCGAAGCGCCTGAACAAGATCACCTCGACTGTGAGGACCGACGGCGAGCTCCCGACCATTAGTGTGACAAGGCAAGCCGGGCGCAGGCGGGAGGTTCTACCGGACGTAGGGCATATTGTGTTGGCGAGGGTGTTGCGGCTCATGCCCAAGCAAGCCATTGTGACGATTCAGCAGGTCGGCGAGACGGTACTGTCGACCGAATGGCAGGGCGTTATCCGTGTGCAGGATGTAAGGGCTACAGAGAAGGATAAGGTCAAAATTTACGAGTCGTTTAAGCCTGGCGACATTGTCAAGGCGCAAGTTGTACGTTTTTTGAACCATGATGGAAAATAACTATACGTCCGCTAACCGTCGCCGCGTAGATTTCTCTTGGCGACCAGGCTAATTACTACCTCTCGACAGCAGCAAACGAGCTTGGAGTCATCATGGCGACGAGCGAAGCCGGTAATGATATGGTTCCCATCAGCTGGAAAGAGTTCAAGGACCCTGAGACTGGCATCAACGAACTGCGCAAGGTCGCAAAGCCCAGCTGAAAGCAAATTTCGAATATATCGCATAAGGAGCTAGGACTCCTTGAGTCCAAGTGTTTATTTCTGAGAAATTGCCGGCGACGAAAATAACTTCCCGGTACTTGATGATATCCCTGCGCCAATGTTCACGATAAAGACCTTGCATTAGGGAAATAAGAGACCGGGAGAGATCTGAGAGCCCAAGGGTCTTGCAGATTAGCTCAAGGCCCGTGACGTTCAAATCATGGACTGTGGGATGGGCAAAGTGAGGTTACTGGTGCCAAGTACTCCGTACTGTGTATGCCGCAGTATGACACCTGAACAGAAACGACAACCTCGTGCACCAGCCTCATGCCTGACAAACAATAGACTACAGATGATACCCAAAAATAAATTGCGATTCCGATCCGACTTATGATATATCCAGCATGTTTCAAAGCGACTAACAACAAAAGGAAGACGCAAAAAGAAAAAAAGAACAAGGGCCCCCCATCTCACGGACCCATCGAGGCGCAGCTCACATGTGAAGGAGACGAGACGGGCTTGTTTGTGGAAGGGGGAAAAAACGGCCACCACCTGAATTCGGCAGCTGGGGCGTCCTGTTGTCCCGCCCGCCTAATGCAAACAGGCCAGCGAAACAGCACCGCATTCATGCCTGAGACAAATCCAACATTGCTTGTCCCGCATTTCAAGTGTTTGCATCGTATTCTTTATTTTCTATTTTTTCTTTCTCTCGATACAAATTGCCATTTGCTCTTCACGATTTTTCTCTGCGCCATATATCCCGAAGCGAGGTCACGTATTTCTCGACATACACGGCACAAGCCAAAGCGAGCCTTCCAATCCGTCGGGCGTTCGAAGTCCTGTTCATCACCCACCAGCCGCCACTTCTTCCTACATGGGCGGCAACAGTGACAGCAGCAGAAACGACGCAGAAAATCACGGCGGTACTGCGAACACCACAACAAGGCCATGTCTGCGACAGCGGTCATGACAATGACCAGCCCACCGAGAGCAACAGCATCGCCCGTTCCCCTCCTCCACACCGAGCCCGCCCCGCCGCTGACGGCGACGAGCACCTCGTCCACCGCATCTTGCTGTCCGTCATGCGGCACCTTCATCCCCGCTGCCGCCGTCGAAGACCAGGAGCTCGCCGGAGCGCAGATCCGGATTAGGGACCTCGAGGCCCAGGTCCGCCTGCTCAACGAAAAGGCCACGGCGGCCGTCGACCGCTGGGCCGACTACGAGGACGAGATATCCAAGCTGAGGAGACAGAGCCAGCCCCCGCCACCGCCGCCGCCCAAGACACCCGAGCCCCAACAACAGCGTCAGCAGCAGCAGCAGACGACACCGCAAAGCAGCCCGAGCCGAGGCATCCTGCAGAGCGGAGCACACCGGCTGTCCGCCCTCCTTTCCCCGCGGCGCTCGGTAGACAGGAGCCAAGCCCTGCACCCGGACTCGGGTGGCCCCCCGCACAACAAGCCCCAGCCGAAGCGCTCCCACACGACGCCCAACCCGCTCACGGCGCCGGCCACGGCCGAGGACCTCCGCGAGGCCCTGACGAGGGAGCAGTCGCTGCGGCGTGAGGCCGAGGGCAGGCTCACGGCCACGAGCAAGGAGGTCGAGGAACTGAGCGTCTCGCTCTTCGAGCAGGCCAACCAGATGGTCGCCGACGAGCGCCGCGCCCGGGCCAAGCTCGAGGAGAGGGTCGGCGAACTGGAGAGGAGGGACGTGGAGAAGCGACGGCGGCTCGAGAGGCTCGAGATGGCTATGGGGAGGATTGAGAGGGTCCGCAAAGTCCTGGAGGAGGACGAGTGAATTAACGATTTTTTTAAAGACCTCCTTTGGGTTCATCACGGCGTTTTGAGGGATGGGGGGCTTTCTGGGCATTAGGGAATGGGGCGGAAAAGGGAAGGCGGGGAGGTAGGGAGGGGGGATGGGGGGGGATACTAAAGGAACGTAATATGTATGGGGTGTCTTGCATAACGGTCAAGGTGTTTTTGGTACATATATATTCACTATTGGATATATTTGGGAGTCAGGGGCCTGGTATGGTAGCGCTTGTTTAAATGGCTACACATGTCACGAAGGTATCAATAAGTAACATCTATAGGATACTATTAGGACTGTTGTCTTTGTGTGAATTTGACATTTTTATTTTCAGGCAATGTACGGGCGATCATAATGTTCATGCCATAGGACGTTGGTCCCCAAACCAACCAATGTTATGCTGTTCATGCGAAAAGAAAAAAGAAAAAAGAATTAAACCCCGCCCCCCCCCTACAAGCCAAAAGAAAAACGCCACGAAACTCCCCAAATCACACGACCGCCGTTTTTGATGCACGAAAAAAGTGTACGGGATGTGTGCGCCTTACTCGGGAGAGTGAGCGCAGGCTCGGCCCGCTAGTTGGGGATCCCAGCCCAGGACTCCTCCGACTCGGCGTTGCTCTCCCTCCGGTCCGCAACTTTTCGAGGAGGCGACATGGCTTCGGGCTCCTCGAGCGGCCGCTTCCGCGTGATCTCCTGGGACTGGGCCGGCTTAGCTGGCGTCCTGACCTGCGGCCTCTGCGGCTGGGCGTTCTGCTTCTTCTGCTCTGGCTGCCATTGTGAGCCGGGGTCGGCGTTCCACTTGGCCAGCATGTCCGCCACTCGAGGCGCCCAGACGTCCTCTCCACGGGCGAGGTCGGTGTATTCGAGGCAGTTGACCCCGCCGACCGTGAAGTCGCTCTGGCGGGTGCGGCACAGCTCGGCCATGATGGCCGCAGAATCCAGCTTCGCGCCGAGGTCGTGGCAGAAGCTGCGGACGTAGTAGCCCGACGACACCGTCATGCGGATCTTGCAGGCGGGAGGCCCGGCGTCGGTCCACGGGGGAGGGGTGCTGGCGTCCGGCGGCGGCACGTGCAGGTCCCGGCCCCTGTTGCTGTGCAGCGGGGTGGCGCCCGGGAGGCTGCCGAGGGCGCCGGACATCATGGCCGAGTTCTTCGGTTGGCGCTGCTTCTTCGAGGGCTCGTCTCTAACGAGCCTGTCCTGGCGCTCCTCGAACTTGCGCTTCTGCAGCTCGTGCTCCGCGATGGCGTCCTCGTCCTCTTTCTTCTGGTCCGGCGTCAGGGGTTTGCTGCCCTCCTGCGTCTTCTTTACCCTCCAAACCTGTTCTGCTAGGTTGCGCTCCGCCGCCTCGGCCTCCTCGAGGGGCCACCGGTGGTTGTGCTCGCCCGGGTCATACCACTCGATGATTTCGAGCTCCGTCACTTCCACCTCCCTGCTCTCAATCTCCCTGGGTATTGCCTTGCCCTCCCGCGCATACTCGTAGAGGGGCTTCCCGTTCATCTTGAGCGCCGAATACAGAGGCGGGACCTGGGTCTGCTTCCCCCTGAAATGGCCCAGCGCCTCCTCGACCTTGTCCCTCGTGATGTGATCGTACGGCCGCTTGGACAGGATGCGCCCCACGCGATCGTACGTGTCCGTAGCCGCGCCGAACACCACCGTCGCCTCGTACGACTTCATGCAGTCGAGGAACTGCGGCAGGGCCTTGGTCGCCGAGCCGATGCCGAGAATCAGGATCCCCGTCGCCAGCGGGTCGAGCGTGCCCCCATGGCCGATCTTGACCTGGCTGGCCGCCTTGAGCTTCCTGGGCTTGATGCGGGAGCCGTTCGTCCTCCTCTTCTCGACCTCGTGCTCGACCAGCGGCTTGAAGAAGCTCGAGGGGTTGAAGTGCTGCTGGCAGTCGCGGATGACTTGGGCGGAGCTCTGCCCGGTGGGTTTGTTGATGGCTGTCGGGGGAGGACGAAAAGTAGGTTAGCAAAAAGGCCGGTCCGGTACTCGGGGTGAAGATCTTGGAAAAAGGGAATCCAAACCAAAGACGCCTTCGCGGAAGACTTCTGGAGCCATCTTGATAATCTGCCCAAAACGGCGCATATGAGTCCCGTTCGGTAGGAATCGCAGTTGTGCTAAGAAGTCCTCTCGGGGCGGAAGAAGAAAATATCAAAAGTTGCGATTACTCGATGTTGTCGACTCTCAAGTCTCGGGGCCTCGTTATATATGAAGGCCAGGGAAGAGAAGGGGAAGCAGGCAAGCCCGGTAGGCTGAGTCACTGGTTGTAACTTTCTTTTTTCCCTCCCAGAAAAGTTATTCGAGGTAAACTCGGAAATGTCAGAAGTATGGATGGAATTGGAAGTGAGAAAAAAGAAGTGGGCGGCGGCAATGCGGTCGCCCGTCGCCGCTGCTGCATGTAAACTAGAAAATTTTAGTATACTTTTTTTTGGGCAGAGCCTCTCCCGAAACCCGGCATCCATATAGAATATAGGTTGACAAAAGTACATACGAAAGGTTACGAACCTCTTGTCGAATCCTGGTTGAGAAAAGGTTGAATTCGCAAACACGCATCGTAACTTGAACATCAATTATATAATCCGATTTTACGTCTACTGAACTCTATGTTTAATGATTTGTTCTCACGTTGTACGGAATCTCCCAGAATGATTTGACCTGGTTTTGGCGGCCTACAACACTCATTGTGCCTTGCGCTGCTCCGAATAATTTTGTCCAGCTCTCCCCTCCGCCCTCCCCCAGCGTGTTAATAGTGGTGGTGCGCTGGGTCCACGTTAAAGTTGCCCCTCTCAACCCCGGGTCGCGTTCGCGTTCAACTCCCCCATTAAACCACTAATTGGATAATCCGTCCTCGGCTTCCAGCTCTAAAGCTCCGGCTTCCAACATTGATTGACTCCCTCAATTCACATTTTCTTCGGATATTCACGCCCTCTTGCCATACTTGGCATACGTTCGAAATCGCCTACTTACCACCCTACCCATTATCCGTATAAGTTTAGCAATCGATCCTCGAGCTCCATGGTCTCCGTATAACATCCCACATTCGATGACGACCTGAACCCCACGAACCAACACGGCATGGCGGGTCGCAGAAGACGGGCGTCTTCGTCCAGCGTCGAGACCGTTAACAACGATCGCATCAACTGGCGGAGAGACACCGATCTCGTCGAACCGGCCCCAAGCGAAGAAGAGCTAGACGCCCGCATATTCGAGCTTCGGGACGCCGTTGTACTTAACAAGGATGGCACCACGTTGGAGAATGCGCTCGATGTTCGCCTGAAAGGACCGTTCATCGTGCGTGGCTATCTAGTCATTGATGACCCCGAGCAGCGAGATTGGCGTACGTGACATTGCGAGCTGTTACACAACACCAATGAGCACTCACTGACATCATCCTTTAGTCGTTTCTCGAGTACGTTCGCCTGTAGCCGTCGAAGTATCCCAGTGCGGCAAGTATTCGGTCGGCGAGATTGTGGATGAGAAGACTGGAAAATACAAGCCAGGGCTATGGCTTGCCGGTCATGGATGCTGGTTCGAAATCAGCCCTGCCGCCGAATATGTCGCAATTTTTCGGGATATTTGCACGGCCATCACTATGTACTTTTCGATCCATGATATTTATCAGGAAAACACCGTCAGCGCACTGAACAAGGCCGCACGGGCGACCGATCCGGTCAAGAAAATATCTCCCGTCTTGCACAAGGTAGGATATTGCATTGCGCTTCGGCTCACATCGCTAATTGAACTACTCCATAGTACGCTGCTCGGATAGGGGAGAATCTCACTGTTGAGGAGGCGGTAGCTCGGTGCGACAAATTTGCCGGCTTCTTACTGTCACAGTGTGTTCAAGGTCAAGCCGATGCTAATGTCATCTGGAAAGACACATTTTTCTTCCAATGGCTCACTAAAAGACATCCTGTAGGGGAAAAAAAGATAGGCATCTGTGTTTCTCGGAGAACCTCTGCTGATTTTATGGATAGACTATCAACGCTCCCGAGGTGCTGCATCGCAACGACTCGGCGCGGGCATCTGTGACCGCCAACCAGTATTTACCTAGTACGGAGAGCCAAAGACCAATGCAAAGCTCATCAGAACTTCCTGCATCGCAGGCGGGTGCTAGGTCAGGATCAGTTACATCGACGGGCAAAAGTCATACCGCTGCGAGCGAAGGAACAGAGGACGTTTCAATGCGACAAAGATCTTCTAGGTCTCGCTCGGCTGTGGTAAACGAAAGCTTAGCAAACCTCGACCTCGACAACGACAAGCCTCATACCCCCCGGCAGGTCCCGCATGTGATGGCCGCAGCTAGTCCTTTAGGCGAAGAGGACTCTCCATTGGTTTCTGTCATCAAGGCGATCGAATGGGCAGTGAGTGACATGAAGAAGGTGAACGTCATACCTCCAACCACCGTTTTAAGTAAGATCTACGCCAATTATCACGTTCCTGGATATCAAAAGTACAGCGGATCGTATAAAGTCCCGGTCAAAGAGATCATTCACTACAATTCACATGCCCTGCTCGCCAATCTGGATAAGCAGAAGTTCGGGAATACCGAGTTTTGGGCTTGGTTACAGGAGATTTCAACGACTGAACTCAAACTGGAAGCGCTGAAGCCATCTGACCTTCCCTACACCCTGGTTCCTCGAAAGTCACTCAACAAGCCCAGAGGATCAGCAAAGGATAAGCCAACAGCTCAGGCCAGTAAAAAGCTTGAGGATGTATCGGAAGACGAGCCCTTCACGCGCCCACCTCTGACAGGTAAAGGAATCGGCAAGGGGCTGAAGACACCTGCGACGAGGAAACCAGGTAAATCCAGCCTGCGGCCATCAACTGCCTCGAGAAAGAGGTTCTACTCGCAAATCGAAAGCGAGGAAGAAGAGGACTCGGACATGGCCACGAAACGATCACACTACTTTTCAGACGAAGATAACTCGATGGATGAGTCTGGTGACGGGAATGTCTCGATGGACGAGCCGATTAAGCTGGTTCTGAGAGCAGACAAAGTTCCCTCCGCGACACCTCAGAGCGCAAACGGAACCTGGGCATGCGAGGAGGAAGACTGCGATTACGTCGTCCGCGGCGCCGACGAGCAGGAATGCCAGGAGCGCATCCAAAAACATTTCCAAGACCACGAGGAACAGGTCCAGCGAGTCGAGCTGGCTTTGACGGAAGGCAACCGCGGCCATCAGAAGATTAAGTATGCATATTTCCCCCCATTTCTATTGTTGTTTCATGTCAATGGCCCCTTTTCTCCCGGCAGCACAGCTTCTCCATCTCTTCCAAGCGCGGCCGTACCACCACCATCCCCTCTGCTGGCGGCACCTGCGAATGGCATGCCCACGCCGGCGCCAACAAGCTCCGCGTCCAAGGCGACACCCAAATCGCCAGGTCCCCAGCAGCTTCCCCCCGGCGGCAAGAAGCGGAAGAAGCTCTCGTTTCGCGCCTACCTGCGCCAGTTCCGCAGGCCGCCGCATCTCATCTCGGATAGGATCTCGAAGCTGACAAAGTTCCAGCCATCTTCTAGAGAAGATCAAGAGGCTAGGCGAAAAGCCGCCGAGCGCCGGGGCGAGCTCCGCCGACGGTACCACGGCACCGACGCCGCCGCCGCCGCAAGCGATCAAGAGGAATCTGATAGTATGACGGAGTAGTAAGTATCAGGGAGGGAGGGGCTCATGCGCGCCTGTCCACCTGTCTGTGCGTTCGTGCATGCGTGGGCGCGTATACTTGTCCGAGTCCTGTTCATGTCTTGTTGCAGGAGTCACGTGTGCTTATAATAAACACGATACGGTACGATGGGAAAGGGGAGGGGGGTTAGGGAGAATGGATGGGAGGCGGCACGATGAAGTGTCGGATGATTACTAGTAGATACCCAGTCCCATTTCAACGGCGTTAATGGGGGAGGGGAATGCGCGGACCAAAGGCACGTAGGTATTATAGACACCTACACACACGCACAGCCATGTTCCTGTCACGAGGTGATGAATTAACAGACGCAATCTTTGCGGGAAACCTTTATTTAATAAAAAAAAGCCTGTAAGAGATAGAAAGAGCAAAAAAAAAAAAAGTCTACTGATCTATATGGAAGTACGTACTACTATGTAGTAATGCTAAATCAACAGGCCGCCATGGCATATCCCAGTCGCTTTTACGTGGCCATTAGGGGTTGACGCATTTCTCGACTACCCTCGTTATAATCATGCCGAGGCGAAGGCAAAAAAAAAGACGGCCACTAAATTTCGGCCAAGACCTCCATCTTGTCCGCGGACTTGTCCAAGACGAAGGCCTCCTCGACGGCGGCCTTTCTCTGCATGACCCTCAGCCACCTCTGGCCCCAGCGCCTGATCATGGCCTCTTCATCACTGGACCCGTCGCCCTCCTCCATCAGCTCATCCTTGCTGCCGCCAGCCCAGCTCAGCAGCGCGTCGTTCATGCTGCGGAAGAGATCGCGCATACCCTTTGTCTCCTTCCCCTTGACCGCATTATCCGCATCGGCCGCGGCGAGGAGAAGCCTCACGCGGCCGGTCACCTTTGCGACTGTGTTGGAGATGAGTTCGTAGACCTCCGGCCGAGCAAGCGCATCGCCGCCACGGACGCCGCTAGCCGGCGTGCTGGCGACGAGTGCCCAGTCTACGACGGAGAAGGGCGTGAGGATGGAGTAGTTGAGGAGCTTTTCTATGATCGAAAGAGCGACACCGGGATGGGCATGCCAGTACTCCATGACTGCGGCGGCAATCTGCGCGCGGGCGGCGTCGGATGATGCGCCGGCGTCGAGGAGACGGCCCTTGGTTCGATCGATGCAAGCTAGGACGTGGCTGAGAGATTTCGAACCGACCCAGCAGATTGCCGTCATGAAGACGCCCGTGTAAGTAACAACAGGGTCGAGTGACTGTTCTGCGGCCTGAGCCTGAATACTATCAATGATAGGCTGAAAGTCTTCATCAGGGGCCTTGCGCCGTAGCAGGGCACCCATTTCCAGGCCTTCCTTTGAGAACGGAGTATCTAATTATGCGGTTAGCTGTTTTCCTTTATCTGCTGGGAGAAGGTTTCATACCAGGGTTGGAAAACTTGAAATCGGGAACATCTTTCTCCTTTTCAGGCCCAATCAACTGCTGGTAAGACTCGGGAACAGTCTTCTGGATTCTCTGAGCAAAACTCAGTCTGATCTCCTTGTCGAGGGCGCCTTTTAGGAACCATTTAGCAGGGTGCAGGTCCGGCAGTTCAGTGTCCTCGGACCACTCGGACCACTTCCACGTGAAGCCAAAGTTGCTCAGATGGTGAGAGAACCAATCCTGAAATCTGTAGCTGAGCTCCAGGTCCATCTGGGGGCTACTACGATAAAGGAAGCGGATGGCTCTCCCCAAACTGGGGGCTATGGCAGCAGGGGCAAGCTTGCACGCCTCCGTAAGAATAGAATGGTAAAAAACCAGCTTGAATTCGGGGGCCGGGAGCTGGAACAGCTGTGAGAAGACGGTATCCACGGCCACATCTTCTGGCTTCCATGTCGACTTCCCCGACGCCACGTTGCGTAGTTCATCAAATGGGGTCGCTCGTTTGACAAAGGTGCCGTCGGCAAAGTAGCAATCGAGGTCCATGAGATAACGAGCGACAGCGTTGCGGTTGAAATCAAGCGCGCTGATTGTGTCGGCCAGAGTGTCGCGAATCAGAGAAGATGCAACGTTGGTCGTTGGAGGTACCGAGTCAACCTCTTGGTTGGCATATACCGAGAAATAGACCTCCGGATACAACGAGCGAGGACCAGAAGTGACGGTATCGGGGACTGTAATAGACGGCAAGGTATGCTTAGGGGCATCGGCAAGCTTCTCCTGGGTCTCAATGTCCTCCAAAGGCATCTGCCAGGGACGCGGCAGGCAGGCCAATTCCCAATTCTTGGATGCCTCAGCCTGCAGTTGCTTTTGAAGGAGCATACAGGTACTGGGAGACGGGTCCCTATCCTTGCTCTTCCCCTCAGGATGGTAAGGGTCAACCAGCGCTTGGAGAGCGTGAGGCTCGGATGCAATAATATCCGTCTTGTCCATCAGCTCACTGGCCTTTTGTTGAGACTGCTCCGGTGCCGCTGCCATGATGTAAGGGATTGTCAAGAGAATAATCTTCACAATTTCTGTGCCGATTACATCTTCAGAGCTTGCTGTCTGCAAGTCCGCGGCTCGACTGAAGAGTTCCTCGAGAACGGGGAAGATGCCCTCGCCCTCAAGGATACTCTGTAGACAGGCAAGAAACTTGAGATGCAACTTGGTAGCCAGCCAGTCACCTTTGGAGATCTTGTCTCCGGTCGAGCCTGCCACCTTCTCGAGAACCTCGTCCACGAGCTTGGGCTCCTTGGTGTTGGCAACCAGTACCACAGCCGCGACAAAGGGCGTTTTGAGTGGCTGTTCGACCAGCATCTGCATCAGAAGATCGATGAAAGTCTTGCGCAGTTGTTCATCGTCGTAGTTATCTGCAAGCATTTGCGCGATGGACTGTACCTCCTCGGACCATCGTCGCAAGGGCGAGTCGGCGATGCTCAGAAGCTGGCGACGTAAGCGAACGGGCACGGGCGCAGTGTCGACTCGTCGCCGTTGATTTCGCCTATCGTGATGCTGATGGTCATCATCATCTAGCGAGTCCCAGGTCAGTTTATACCCTTCCTTCATTTCCCGGCAATGGAGAGTACCAACCTCTATAGCGTCTTTTGCGATTGTAACCACCACCTCCCTGACGTCGATCGTAGTCGGCCATGTTGATTACCGTGACGCCAAGGGCAGATGCAATTTTTGGTCACAAGTATTCCCAAGTAAATATGTGCCTGTTTTGATAAGAATGTGATGCTGATTGTGACTTTGTGGCCGTGGGCGTGGTAAGAAAGCAAAAGTCAGCTCGGGGTGATGAAGCGCTCAACCGCGTTGGAAAATACATGGAAAGGTGCAGTCGCATCATGCTAAGAGCTCCAATTGACCTCGAAGGCTTGGCACTGCATCGACGTGCGCTAGCTCAGGTACGTACCTAGGTACCTTACTTTTACATGACTATATCTTGCTGCCTGAGGCACAAATGAGCTCGCCGTCATACCCGACATCATCAACAACGAGAATTCAGAAGACGCATCTTAGCAAGCATATTTGATATACCGATTATATGACTGCAATGCAGAAGAGCGGTAGTAATACCACTACTTAGTAGTACCCAGTACTGGCAAGGCCTCCTTCATTTTCTTTGAGTCTCATATTGACCTTGCAGTCAATACATATTAGAGCGGGCTTGTCTACGGAGCACTACTGTAGTAATATCCTCTTCTTCCTAACGCGTGCGTAGAACTAATAATATCCCGGTTCCATGTCTTTTTATTGCCTTATCCTTACAATAATATATCTCTTTTTCAATCTCCTCATACTTGACCAAACCCACTCTTGTGCGAAATTCAGATCACAGTGCCTGGGGGTCTTCTCTTCTTCTTTCGTTCTTCCTCCTCTCTTTTTCTTTCTTTCTTTCCCAGAGGACGGATTCAAGTGCACCGCATCCATGAGCTCTATGGATACGTGGCAGGTTTATCCTGCTGTGCCAGGTTGCAACTCTCGTCATTTCAAACTCCTAAGTGCTCCCACCATCCCCTGGGCCATAATCTTACCAACTCCGTACGTGAAGAAAAGGAAAACAAAAGCCAAAAAAAACATAGTGCCGACCAGGCACAGTCCATTGAATCCTCCCATTGTTTGAGCCGTTGCAACATTGTTTCTCTTTAAATGCGAGAAGCAAAAAGAAACGGCATCAAAATCATCTTGCCGATGAGCTGAGAAAAATGGTCTAACAACGTGATTCCTTTTGTCATGTGCATCAATACCAGCCACACTCCATGCTCCCAAACGGCCTTGCCCTACCAAGCTACATCCCAGCTTTGCGCCGAGTTTCTGTAGCAACACTAATCATTCCAAAACCTCACTAAAGGGTGGCCACGTTCCCTCCCCATTTTCCCTTGCAATAGGCTTCATCTGACCGCAATGTGTAGAGCAAATCTTGGGGTATCTTGTCCGAAACCTTGCGCTTCACTTTTAGAAAGCGAATCACCTTACTGTGCACTGCTAACACGCCCACCAAAGGATGCCAGCCGCCACGGTATCTCGAGTCGCGCTCTCTCTCTATCGTAGATGGATGGGATAGATGCATCTGAAATGTTCAGCCGGGTGTCGGGCAAAGACAGTTATGCCGTATCTTTAGACGTGTCGATCCTCAATCGAGTTTCGCTATCATCTCCTGCTTCGTTAACGGCGTGAAGTTATCAATATCAAGGCCCTTCGAGGCAAGTACGGGACGCATATGGCTTGGCACGAGCCTGTCGTTGAGGTGAGGCGCAATGGAAAGTTCTACGCGATGTTATTAGCAGCCATTCCAGACGGAGGGCGGAGAGTGATCAAGAAAACTTACCGTGGCGCGTGAAGTCAAAGAGGTCGGGGAGGTCCTTCATCTGACCAGAACCGTGTCGTGAATCTGGCAGCTTGGTGTTGGCGTCTCTCAGCTCATCGAAAAACGGATGCACCATGGCGTCAATGGCAGACTGTCGCTCGGTCGGAGTATATTCCAGCAACCGGGCAATGAGTTCGATGGCATTGGCGTCGGCTTTGCGGAAAACCTTGTTGAAGGGGTGGGGCTTTATCTGGGGAAACTTATGCTCCATGTAATTGGGGTTCATGGTCCGAATTTGCTCACGGGTTGGAGTGCCCAGGACCTTGATGATCTCGACAAGTTGGTCGATGCCCGACTCTCCAGGGAAAAGCGGTTGACCGAGCATGAGCTCGGCCATGACGCAACCAGTTGACCACACATCTATAAGCACATGGTTAGGAAGAGCAAAAACATAAATACGACCGTCCTCATGTTTTACATACCAATCTTGGTCGTATAGTTTGTAGCGCCGAAAATGAGTTCGGGCGCACGATAATAGCGAGAGCAGATGTATGATACGTTGGGCTCGTTTTCCACGAGGATCTTAGCGCTGCCAAAATCACACAGCTTAAGGATTCCAGAATTAGGATCGAGCAGGAGGTTCTGAGGCTTTATGTCACGGTGGCAGATGCCTTGTGAGTGGATGTAGGCAAGGGCTCTGAACAGCTGGTAAATGTACAGCTTCACTTCGAGGATTGGCATGGTTGTCTTCATCTTGTTGAAGAATCGTGAGGCTCGGTATACGGTTTCAGGAACAAACTCCTGGACAAGGTTGAGGTAGACTTCGTCCTTCTACGTCACTAGTCAGCGGTCATGGTGCCAAATCCTGCCGGGGGGTCTGTAGACATACGCGTTCGCCGTTGGAGTAGTAGAAGGCTTTGAGCTGCACGATATTGGGATGACGAACGATTCTCATAATCTGAAGCTCACGGTTCTGCGGAGGTGTTAGTGTCTTGGGGCCTGGTGAATCATGCCAAATTAGAGTCCGTACCTTGAACCTTTTGTCCTGCAGAACCCGCTTGATGGCTGCATCTTCGCCGGATGGCGAAAGCTTGGTCTGGAAGACGACACCGAATGACCCATTGCCCACGATCTTGCATTGCGTGTATTGCAAGTCTCTAGTCTCGCCCGTGATCCCATCCTGGACCTTTTCGCGGATGACCTCTGTGCGCGGGGTCAGTGGGCTGCGGCATATTAGGAGGCTTGCAACGCAGAGGCCATCGATAGCTGGAACTTACCACCCATTCTTAGGCTGTTGAAGGCGTTAGGCCGGTGAGACGACATTTCAATCCGTCCTTAATCAAGGAAATTCGGGCTACCGAGGCTGCAGGGCGGAATGCCCACGAATGATGCAGGTGAGGGGGTGGGAGCAGATGGGGATCTGAAAGCGTGCCGTGGTGGGCAACTCGGCAGCGGTGCTGGGAAAAATTGGTTGGTATCTCGAGATATGGTGCAGTCAATAGCTTTACACGGCAACTCGCAAAGAGAATGCTAATGCTATGCGCTATACGGCTCCGTCGCGAGACTGGTGTTGTTCGGGCTGGGGGCGTTGTTGGCGGGGTTGACAGAAAGTGCTCACGAAGTCGGGCTTTGCACCTTGGCTTAGGTAGGTAGATTCGCAAGGATGCTAACTTGAAAGTGGCGGTGCTCGTGACCGGTAGAGGCTTTCTAGGTTGCGACAGGCGGCAGGCTTTAGACAGGATCGGGCGCGGACTGGAGCAGAGCTTATTTAGCCAACTAAGTCAGACCTCTTGAGCGCGAAAATCAAGCGTGCGATCAAGTATGAGAAGCCGGAAGCTAGGGTATCAAGTATGAGACGAATGAATTAAAGGAATCTGCAGCAGAAAAAGAGGGATTGAATTGATGGAATGGTGTTTTTGGTGACACGGGAGGTGGATAAGGTAGGCTGTTAGGTAGGGGCAGAAGGGAGGGAGGGGGGGAGTGCGGGGCTGAAGCAAGCACCTAGAAAAAGGAAGATAAAAAGGCGAAGAGGGATAAAAATGAATATAAAAAAGGCAGGAAGAGTGGAATGGGATGGGTGGGCAAGAAAAGACTTTTAAAACGAGATAGAGAGGGCAGGGGGGGAAGGAAAGGGTCGAAAGAAGGTCCCATCCGTGTTTGGGTCGAATTTTGGAACTGGACTGCACTGGCAGTAAATTGAGCTTACAGATGTAGCTCATCAGTTTTTTTCAGTGCAAGTCTGTTTCTCTTCAGGCTCCGTTGAAGGCTGGCACCACCACACCAAAACCTGCACCTGCACCTGCAACCTGCGCCTGCGCGCTGCACATTAACCTGGGACTGGGGCTGGGACTGGGGCTGGGCCAGGACCTGACCCGAGGTCATAAGTGAGCGATGGACGGACACCAACGCACAGCGGCCTGAGCCAGTGGCAAGTGCACGCCTCTGCAGGTCACGACGTGGCCTGGGAGGGGATGGTAGCATAGGGAGCAGTAGCAGAATGGCAGCGCTGATACTCGAGCGGAAAGCGAGTGGAGGGGCCGTGGAAGGATGCGCTACCCAGTAAGTAGTACTCCGTAGCAGTAGCAGGATGAGCAGCAAGTATACATGCAGCTCCCAGCATTACACCATACCGCCAACAAGGACGGAGTACCCGCGATAAAATCATAATCGCTTGTGCACCCGAGAATCACTAGATATTTCGAGGCTGTTCGGCATATAGAATAGAAGCAGAAAAATAGAAGAAAAAACCGTCAAGCGGGTGCATACCTTTGTCGTGGTCAAGAGGGATGAGGGGTAGTAGTCGAGAGCGTCGTGCAAGTCTCGATTCCCTGGCCTTGTAGAGTGCGCCACCAGATGACTGGAGCGAAAAGATGCCGCGTAAAAGGTAAGAGATATCTCAAGAAGCTTTGAGGTATCCGGATCAGTTTATGGAATTAATTTATGGCGAACGGATAGCGGATTGGAAGTAGTGGTAAGAAAGGGGAGAAGAATGCACAGGTCAAAGAGAAGCTCTTGAAATTCAGGGCATCTCCGGAACGGGACGGTAATGCCTCAGCAAAAGAAAGAAAAAAGCAAGGTAGGAGATTGCGCACAAAAACTTGCACTTGCAAGCTATTGCCTGGTTGGCTGGCTGACTGAGTGTTGGTCAAGGTAATTGGAAGAGCGGGCAGTGGATGGCTCTCCAGCAGTGGCTCTTGGGGATGGACAGAGACACGCCGAGCACCATCAATACCATTGCCATGTCATTCATGTCCGGTGATGTTAGGGCGGGTCCTGCAAATCTGGAGGGGGCGGGGTGCTCCAAAGTTGGTGTAGGTACTACTGTAATGCGTGGTGCTCGTGACAGGCGACAGGGAACTTGACCTGGAGGCCCGCCTGTGTGTACTACAAGGTGGTAGTAGTGGACTCGGACGGAGCTTCTCGCGACAGTCCACGGCCGGGGGATCGGCCGTACGAACGAGGGTACAGTGCCGCCAGAAACTCAATTCTTCTTCTGCGGTCGAAGAGGGAGTGACTTATGGGAAAGTCGAGGGCTTATGCCCTGGAAACGTTGAATTGACATCAGAGACTCAACACTCCGTCCAGGTCACTGAACGCCTTGTGAACGGGGAAAGGGGGGAGGGCAAATGCAGAGGGGTGGGCATGCTAGGTTTCGAAGTAGGAACCCAAGCAAGTGGCAAGTACACAAAGAGAAGCAAAACTCACTATTTGTTTCGAGGACAATACCACTCGCAATTCTGTCTCGAGCTAGGCAGCACGTGGTTCTATACAGGTAATCTGGCGGTAGTAGACTGATTCGTCAGAGCAACGCAACGTTGAGGAATATGGGTGGTTTCAACGGGATTCCAACTTGATGTCATATGTTAGCCTATTTGCTGTGTACACTGCAGCTATGGGTTACCAACAAGGATAACGAGGCTGCTCCTTCGCTGAAGTAGGTAGGGCGAAGGTGAGAATATTATTACAGCCACTTTCAAGAACTGGAGGCAGAGTACGGAGTTTTAGGCGATAGTGTGTTGGGGGCGGGTGCGCGCGGCAGACGTCAGTCAGGTGGACCGGGGTCGCGGTTCAGTACGGAGTAGGCTTGAGGCGAGTCGAGTCGAGTCAATATGCCTTGACCTGGAAGCTAATCGATGAGAGCTGAAAGTCAGGCTAGGACTGGTATGAGGCCCTGGCTTTGCTGCAACAACGACTGTCCTAAGTATTGTTGTTAAGGTAGTTTCGCTGTTTTTTTTGTTTTTGTTTCGAGACACGGCTCCTTGAGGTCGACACCGAAATCGGGCAGGATTGGATGGAACAATGCGAGATTTCCAACGGACGGCGGGCCGCAGGGGGGATCAGTGGCACCTAGGATTGGCGCCGGTATCCAACCGGGAACGAGCAGTCTCGCCTTCGGGTACCAAGGACTCGGAATAGGTACGTCGGGTATTACTCCGTTCAAAGGCACAATTTTGATCTGAAGATGGTTTATCAGGTGAGTGATAGTAAGGCAGATGTAAATTAGGTATGAAAAAGCAGTAGAAGGAGGAGAAGAATCGACAGAGGAAAGAGAAATGAGACAGGCAAGTATACCTAGGATGGATATGACAAACAGGATTGAGGCAGCTGACCTGGTGAATGCTGCAAGGTGAAAGTGAGGGTACCTTACCTTGATCATGCCAGGTACTGGCTGGGTGGACCCGCCGGCCGTGCGTCGTGGCTGGCAATTCGAGCACAAGAGGACATGGTCTATGTAGTACTTTAGCTCTTGGTACTCCGTACGGAGTACGGAGGATACGCCCATAGTTAGCAGCAGTGATAAGTAGCCGTAGGTACTCCGTACTGCCATCGCCCTCTCACGCTCGTCAATTTCAACCTCAAAAAGTGACGCGAAAGAGCTGCTACGCTGCCCTACACACGGGCCACCTCGGGATTTTCCAAGGCCTGGCTTGATCTGATCTGGGAGATGTGATTAAGCGATACGGAGGTCACCCAAAGATTTACCTCGACGTCACCGATCAAAGACATTCTTAACCAAACATCATGCTCGCAACAGCTATAGATTGATCCAAATCCTCCATGGAGTTCCATACCAGAGCTGTCTGTATGGATTTTATAAAGCCGCTACCAAATCAATAAAGTTTACGAGCTGCGGGCACATGAGGATAATATCCAACTACTACTACTAGTAGTCAAGGGCGTCTCCAGCAATACCAATACGGGCGGGTGCGTGTTGGACAGGAATGCTGGTGCCATTTTTGGCACTTATCAGTGCTAGCAGCAGTAGGTAGTAGCAGCCGGGCATTCTAGCGCCATCATACGACACCGACGATTCTAGGAAGGTTCAGAGTTACTTGCCAGACCTCCAACTGCCTTGGTACTACTACTAAATACTGCCCCAACGTCCCCTGCACTTCCCAGCTTCCCGTATGTTGAGCTGCTCACCTCCGTGGTCTTGTGACCATCCGGACTTTTCAGACTCCACTTGGTCAACAACGCCCGTTGTCCAGAACAGCTTTGGACCCTGGATCTCGAACAGCGGTTCAGGAACAGAAATGTCAAAGTCCAATGTACGACTGCTACTAGTACGAATTTGTGTTACGATCCATGAATGAGCCGACGTCGATGCGGTCGGGAACCGACTTTACGATGCAATTTGATGGCCTACCATACTAGTAAATGCCCAGGGGAAGCCAATCACTCTCCTCGGTGCGGAAGACTCGTCGCAGCAATTTATTGGACCCAAGAAGTCATGGATCAAAGTCATCCGTACGGAGCACACCGTACATACTAAGTAGGGATTTCAATGTCCATGGGAACAAGGCGTCAAGGCAGGCACGGCCAACGCCAATCAAGCGCATCCGTCAGGTAGCTGCCGGCGCTAAGCTGCCTCGCCTACCCTCGTCGCCCCTGCCCTCAATTGCAAGAGGAGAGGCAGGATTTGAATGAGCGAATATCGATTCTCAATTATAATAGTACACGTAGTCGAGCAGGAGCGTTGGTGTGTCGGTGCGTGGACAACCTTACATGTCATATTGTTGTATTAGTAGGTAGTACCGTAGCATGCAGGTCAGCAGGAAGGGGCGGCCGCGGGAGGAGCCAACAGCGTCCGGATCTCGAAAAAAAGAGCAGAAAGTGGGCACAGATACTAGCAGTACTGCACCTTCTCCCTTGGACAGTCAGGCAAGTAACTGGGCAGGTAGGTACTCCGTACGCGGCACTGTTGCTGCTACTAGGTAGCAAGTACGTATTCCATGCTTGCCTGTTTAGCTCCAACTGCTCATATGGACTGCATTCGTGTGAACCTGAGTGGGATTCTATCCATGGTGAAAGCTATAGCGGTGTCACATCCAATGTACTGTTTGTACTAGGTACCTACGTCGTGGGATAGAACACAGTACCATTCATCGTTGGCAGTTCCAGCAACTTGGGTTCGCGGCCTACTATGAGGCCGCCTGATGCAGTAAATCTGTTACCCTCCGAACACTCAACAGTGGACAAGGGGTAATGCCCTCGCTATACTTCGTACCTGGGCTAAAGGATCGTCAAATTGCCAGTCCTCCGTCTATACTAGCAGGTCAGGACTCAGCGGCGATAGTAACGATTCCTCTTCCCGACCATCGCCTTCTCTACCACGAGTACTTCGTGCTACTAGCAGTATTGTGGCAACAAACCGCTGATCTTCTCACCCAGCAAGAACTTCGCAACACTACAACACTCGCCTGCTCCATCGACATTTCCTACCAATACGGGGTAAGCTATCAATAATTAGCGATGCAGGTCCAATTCAGTCCATCCCACACAATTGGCAGATATCGGTCGAATAAAGGTTCAAGATGCGGGAACAGGGGTGTGGCCGTCCAAGACAAGGTCTAGGTTCGTAGTATGCACTATGTACTGAGGGATATCGGCCCAAGACCGTTGTAAGACAATCCAAAGGCTGGGATTGCCCGTGCTTCGGCAGTCGCCGTTTCCATGCTACAAATGGCCATCACCATGATCTTGGCGATCAGCATACGTATTGATCGGTACGAAGTACGGAGTGCAACGGACGGAGTCACGTACATTGCATGTATACAACTTGTCGGCCAAAGTTCTTAATAGTATGCAAAGGTAAAGAGGCCCAGCGTTATTAGGTGCCCATGGTAAGAGTTCCACCCTTGAACCCACACACACCTGACCGCGGAGCATGGGAGGAGGAGCTCCAAGTGGAACCGTCTCTATCACATTCAACACACTCAAGTCCTAGACTCCTAGACCCATGGGTCGTATCCCGCCCCGAAGCTGCGGTACTGGAAGACGAGGCATTTGGCAATCAACTGGCAACCGGGCCCGTTGAAGCTGGTAAAGGGCAGCCCTAAGTCCGCACAAGACCCGTTGCTGTGGTTCTGAAAGTCTGGAGCAATTTACGGAGTACCTTGCTTTGGGGACTCAAAGTACCATATGGCCTTCTAGGTTGACCTTTTTTTTACCAACAGGTAAGTACTCCGTAAGTTGAATACTAGCAGCCTTCATCGCCGGTGTCATACCAGAAACAACTCCAGGTCTTTTCTTTCGACATTATAGCGACACCTCGAGATATTGCTCATCAGTGTATAGCGGTGCTATGGCAAAGTTTTCATTATGATATCGTGGGACCCAATAATGCAGTAAGCCCTCGCTTACATCAATAATAGGTGTGTACTGGTCAATTTTCAGCAGGCGGTGGCATCGACGTCATGCCCGGGACGTCATAGAAATTTCTTTGCGTGTGTTGAACCAGCCAAAGAAGTATGACTTGATAAAGCATTGAGACGAGCGTCAGATGTCAAGCCTCCTTCATCGTGATCTAGACAATCATTGGATGATTTTCTTCAAAGAGTCCCAACCGCCTTTGCGTATTATGGACCAGCAAATGCCAGAAACGGGCAGCAATGGGCAGCAGTGCTTGTACAAACTGAGCTTGAGGCGCGGCTCTGCCATGATCCGTCCGCGGCCACACACATCACGCAGGCTCGTTGCGAGTATCCCGTAGGGTACTACTACTCTGCACTCCACGAGTGGGATATACCTTACTTGGTCTCATGACCATAAATGTCACGCTAACAAGATAATTCACATCTGATCTTTAGGCCAACCTCGTCCATTCAACGCTCTCGGTTGCTCGATACCCACTAGTATTAGCCATTCAGTCCGGTCCATTCCACTGGGTTCAGTCTTCCAACTCCATAATAGCTGGTGGGGAACATGTGCTCCCTTTATTTCTCCCCCGAAGCTCCAAGCAGAGCTGCCCGATTCTCGCTCAATTGGCCACGGTAATTGGCTCGCAACCCCTTGGCTTCGGAAGCGGCTCCTCGAACTTTTCGACGAACTTTTTCGTGGGCTTTGAACTAGTAGTACGTGCTCCTCGCGACGTATGTGTCTTGAAGATCGAAGCGGGATGCAAGTGAGATGGTGCACGCAGCGGGTAGTACTGCTGCTACTAACTTAGTAGTTATACCTATGCGGCAAGCTCAGACTCTATAAGTATGGTAAGTTCCATTACTTTGGCACTATTGGCCTGTTGGTGGCCTATCCTAGTAATCGGTCGATGCTGTCACTTCTACTCTTCCTTTTAGAGCAGAGCTTACTGCTTCCGTGCCCGCGTCCTCGATCAATAATAGGTAGGTCAAGCTACTGAAGATTTTGTCACTTCAATTCATCATGATCCGAAGCTTCCAGGAGACACTGCTCTGGGAACTGGTATTTCCTTTCGGCTCTCTTTTTTCTCTCTCTTTTTCTTGCTTTCTCAATGACGAAACGGCATAAGCCCTTCCAACCCTCGAAATACCCCATACTCCGCACTCGTGAACCATGTCAAATCGTCACTCATGCCATGGATACTTTCCTTCTTACTTTCTACTACTGCTGCTTCGGTCCACTGTATGGAGTACACCTGGTAGGTAAGGCCCATAACGCAGCGTGCGAGATTGTAGGTAGGTAGCAGGGTATCCTCTTCCCCCATTGTTACTGGATCCTCTCCATCTCCACATTGTTTTTGTCAGTTTAGCGAGGTCAGACGAGCCCCCTCGTGCATCTGCACAATCGTTTCGGGGGGGAAGAAGGGAGGAGGGGTGGTTACGATTCGGCAGATGATTCGATTCGCCAGTTATATGAGGAGGGGGGATCTCTTGTTTGAACCTTTTTTTGTTTTGTTTTTTTGCAAAGGTTGGGTGTACGGAGTACCCACGGTGTGGTAATGCGTTTTGTGCTTGGACGGCATATTGACCATTGGTCGATTCTCTGTTGTATTTTTTAGACCTTGTTCCCTCGGGAGCACCGTTCGTTCTATTGCTTATTATTCCTTTTGTCATACGGCACTGAGGGTCGGGTTTTGAAAAGCTCCATACTACGGAGTATATTAGTAGTACTCCGTATCATACCGCGTATTATATGATAGTGAATGCCATACAATTAAAGAAGGTGAAAAGACCCAAGAATGCATTTTTCTCACATGGAAATTTGTCTGAGGAGATTCGTATTCATATATCTTTTTCCATCCGGGGAATAATTGATCAGGCCATCCTTCACCGGACCGCAGCATCTGGTTTTAACAGACACTTTCTGGACAGTCTCCCCTCCCCTCCCTCCCCTCCCCTCCCATCTTCATTAGACAACCTTACTTACATACGGAGGCTACGTAATAAGTACTACTGCTACTGCTACTGCTACTACTAGCAGTAGTAGTAATAGTTTTACGCTACACTTTTTCCTACTTTCCCCCCCTTGCTTTGCACTACTACAAAACAACCCGTCACGCGGGGCCGCCGCACGAATAGCATTACGCACTCTCTCCTATCAATAAAGCGTTGCTGCTGTTGTTGCTGATGATGATTTTGTTTTTTTGTATCCGGCGAACTCCAATGTGAAATGTACCTACTACCTACCCATCTGTCTCTTTGACACCCATTGTGCCTCCCCCTCCCCGTCCCTCCCCTCCCCTCCCCCCGGCCAATACAGGCTTGATTTGTCCTAGGCAGTTGCACCATATATAGTATATGGCACACACCCCTCTCACCCTTCTTTTGAAGCCAAGCACTTGGCAAACCCCCTTTAAAAAAAAAGCAAAGTCATCACCAGATAGAAGAAGAAGAAGAAGAAGAGGAAGAGGAAGAAGACGAAGAAGGAAAAGGCCCGCGACATGGCATAAAACTCCCCTGTTGTTGGCTCGAAAGTGTGCAATAGTGAGTGTTTACTATTAGGAGTAGTAGTAGTAGTATTGCTATATGATGGTACTGAGTGTGTACTACTACTACTACCAACCACTACTTACCGAGTAGGTATTGTAGTAGTGGTAAGTGCGCCCTCGCCTCATCTGTTGGTTACGGTAATGCAATCTAGATGAAGAAAAAGGGGGGGGGGGGAGAAGGTCCCCGCCAACAGCAGTAACGACAACATTCATGCGCGCAGTGAGGGTGGTACTGTTGTTGGTGCTACAGCAGGTAGTGTTGGTGGGATGAATGGATGGAGGGAGGGAGGGCATGGTGATGGTGGTGTAACCGCAACTTATCGCAGACAAAGAAGAAACAACACCACTTCACATCTAGTCCCATCACATCACGCACACGCTCGGTGCTAAATAGTCATGTGTGTTTGTGACTGCGCAATGGACAAAGTACGTAATATACTTCATCTAACACTTCTACCACGGTCACTCCGTAGTAGTAGTAGTAGTAGTAGTAGTAGTAGTAGTAGTAGTAGTAGTAGTAGTAGTAGTAGTAGTAGAGGGAGAGAGGGAGAGAGAGGAGAGGGAAGAGATTCGGTAAGATTGCTTTTCCTGTTTCACTTGACGCATGTCTCACTGCATCCAGAAACATGCAAGGTTTTTTTCTTTTTTGTTGGTTGATCGTTGAAAAAAGACTTATGCGCTTTTTTTTCCTCCTTTCTTTTCCCTGGCGAAAACATGTGCTTTCTTTCCCCTTTTCTTTGACAAACCTTGTTGGCAGAGACGTTGCAGCTCCTGAGCTGTGGCCGCTGTCTCGGATTATCTACAGAGAACAAGAGAGAAAAGAAATGGAGTGGTGAGTTTCTTTGTTAGGAATAATCTGTACTGTGACATAATGGTGCCTTCATTGGTTGGTAGGAATCACCTGTTTCACCTCACGCTTTAGTACGCCTACGTTCTAGCTGAAATATGATTCAACCACCTCTATTTGCGACGAAGAAAGAGTTAGTCACATTCATAAGTAGATATTTCTATCTGACGATAGGTAAACATATGATATTTCTGCAAAGAGGTCCTATCTGAACAAATGCCTATAGTACTGGTATAATTTAGGGCATAGCAACTAATGCAACAAGAAGGCTCGTTGTAAGCTACGGTGTAAAACGAGCTGCATCAAGAAAAGAAATACCACCCTGCTCTCGTTTCGTTGAAATATGCCTCTCTCTCTCTGCCATGATAGCATGTCAGACGAATATCGGCTCGTCACTTAGTAGTAGGGCCACGGTAGCCTTAGTCCTCATCATTCACCTTGTCGGCCACCATGTCCTTCGAGGTGTTGATAACCTTCTCAGGAGGTCTCTCTACCGCCTCAGCGGGGCTGCTCATCCCACCTGGAATAGGGCTCATTTGTCCACTGGCCGGTAGGCTTGGTGGCTTGCTGTCAGGGCCAGAAGACGGGATAGCCGTCACGGTGATGGGGATGTTGACACCTTCGGGGGATCCCACGACTGCCTTGGGGTCCACGCCGGGGATATGGATGCGCTTCGCCTCATTCTGGTAGGCCGCTGGAATAATCTCAATAATCTCATCGCGGGGGAACTTGAGGGACGGGATATCCATGGTGGAGCAGTGCATGAGGTAAGCATAGAGAACACGAAGGACCGATTCGTGGGCAATGATGAGGAGATCATTCTGCTCTCGCTCTAGCTCCAGGATGATGGGCTCCAACCGGACCGCGAGATCATGGTAGGACTGTCAAACGAGTTAGTCAAAACCATACACCCCTTCTGATTATATGCTTACCTCTGCACGAGGATAACGATGATGGTATGGGTCCATCTGCTGCTTGTCGACTTCGTCTGGAAACGCTTTCAAGACATCCGGCTCCGTCATGCCCTCGCATACACCGGGATTGATCTGGCTCATCTGCGATCTCTGACGCACTTTGTACCCCTTGTCTTTGAGATAGTCTGCCGTTTGTACGGTCCGCATGCGAGTCGAGGTCCAAACCGAAAGGGGTCTGAGGGGTGCATCAGCGCCCCCTTTCTCCTTCCGCTCTGCCTGCTCTTGCTCTCGATGCTTGATGAGAATCTCCGACATCCTCTGGGCGTACGCTTGACCCTCTTCAGACAAGGGCGCATCCGACTTGTAAGTATCTTCCTCCGTTGTAGTACCGGCACGAACAAAGAAGGTGGTTCTTGACTTGATGTGAACATTGGTGAGGTAAAAGACGATGCGGTGTGACAGGTAGTTGAAGCTGACGTTGTTGTAGAAGAATTTGGCGCCAGCGTTGATCATCTTGATGTAGTTGAGCTCCTTCTCGTCCATCGTCTCGAACATCGGAATACGCATCTCTATGCGTTTCAGATACAGTTCGGCGGCGGCATCAGGGTCCATCCCGGCGAACTATAATGAATCAGCGTTATGCGTATACAATATCGGGTAATCTCTCTCGTAGAACTCACGTCGGGTGATGAAATCTTGACGTTTCGAGCATTCTCCATAAGGATGCGATCGTCGTCGACATAAGATTCAATAAACAAAGTCTATAATTTGGTCAATACAGCCACGTATGCAACTACCAGTGTTAAACTCATAGAGCGTACCTGAACATCGTGCTTCGCGAACTCCTTAGCGAGCGAACGTCGGCCGCTGGCTGTAGGATTGACGGCATCATAGATGGCAACTTGGCCATTGTCGTGATTAAGCCAACCGTAGATATCTTCGCGACACTTCTTAAGAATCTTCTGGCGCAGTATCACAGACGACGGAGAGGCATTTGGGAAGAAGTAATCTTCAGGAACAGCACCACCAGGCCCGAGTGTGGCACGACGGTAATCCCCAAGATGGAAGATTCTGGTTTTCACGCCTAGCCACTGCAGGTATCGAGACATGGAGACGCAGACATGGCTTGGGACTATGTCAGCTTGCCCTATAGAAGAGGATGCAATAACTTACGTTTTGCCTCGAGCTGGGGGTCCAACCATGACTATGGCTATGCGACCTGAGTGGAATAGCCTGCCCGACATGGTGCTATAGAGCTGGGCCGGTGCCATATCCTGATCCTCGGGGACATCGTGAATACCGTCGATGAAAGTTGAGCTCTTGCGACGGTACCTGGGCGCGTTGGCCGCAATCTCGGCGGTTCTAGGCTGGTCAATTTCTCTCACTCCGCCTATCGTTTTTCTCGCAAATATCGACTGTATTTAGAACAGTATGCAGCTCATCGATCACTTGATCATTGCCACCATTGGGACGTGCTGGGGGTAAATAGTGGTATTCTTGGGGGATCAGAGGCTAGGCGGTTATGAATCTGGGGCGACAGGGCCCGCAGACCGCTCATACACTTGTAATGAGGCAAGGTCCGGGCTTTGACTGAACCACGAACAAATGGTATTGAATCGCGGTGTGCAGTGATATGTGGGAATAACTAAGAGGAATAGAGAGTGATATCTCTTCGTAGGAGGCGGCGGGCGATATGGGGTATCAACCTACAAAAGCGTATCCATGTCGCCGGTTGTGCCATAAACCCCAGGCGGTCTCTTCGCGGTCCCACTCAAAGGTGGAAGACGTGAAGTGATGTATCCTTTCAGGCTTCAAATTCGGGCAAATGATACCTAAGTTAAGATGTTGAAGAGGTAGAAATGATGCTAGGTTGATGTCGTTGAGCTTTGATCTTTTTTTTTTCGAACAGAAAGAGAAATCTAGTAGTGACCAGCCGTGGAGTGAGCGAGTGAGGCGCTTGGTGACAAGCTAGTCTCGGATGTTGTCGGGAAATGGTGAAATGGTGTGTACCAAAACCAAAGTGAACTCGATCACGAGGGACCGACTAAAAAGAAAACGTGAAAATGTGAAAACCTGATAAAACCGTTAGAGGAAATACTCTGTACACATATGGCAAGTCTTGAGAGATCTTCGCCAGGGGTCACAGCCACACCTACGGCAAGAGTGCCGCTGCAGTGCCAGAGCCGAGAGCGCTTTTGCCGGGGACTGTAATAATGTAGGGTACCTTGAATGGCAGAAGCACTACTCAGGTAAACGTACTGTAGTAGTGCAGTAATAATCCGCGTACGTACTCTAACCGGTTGGGTGCTCAATCTGAATGGTGAGGTGGTTGCTCCCAAGGTGGGGGGGAAACAATGGTGGGGGGGGGGGGAATAAGAAGTGTAATCGGTAATGTAGCAATAGAGCCTATTCGTTTACAGTGCTTTTCATGCAGTCCTAGGTATGGTGTGGAGGGTATATTTCAGGTATTCGGGGCGAAATATAGTTAGAGAATCAATGGTTCACATGAAACCTTTTCAACGGGTCCTCGATTTTCAACGACATTCATAAATGACGAAGTTGCCTTGACGTTTTCATCCCACCTTCCCAGGTTCCCTCCTTATCTAATCGTACTCCGTACCTATGGAGCAGATGGCCTGGAGAGGGCCTTGGTTGTGACGGCATTGGCGTAAGGTGATAAAATAAAGGAGCCACCTGAAGAAAATAGTAGGGTAGTAGGTATGCATCTACACACTCGTTTCGTCGGCATTTAAACATGGAACAAATGATTGAGCTCCTAATAAACTACTCAAAATCCTATGTGCAGTATTCATATATATATATATAAATATACATATTAGGTCTACAATATATAGTTACGTTATGTCCTGTACCTAGTGCCACGAACTCTTGTTTGCTGTTAGGTATGCTCTGAGCGCACAATCCCACTTCGAGTCCCTCGTTCTCCTCTTTTTGTCAGGCATGCTCAACCAGCGGAAAAAAGTAGCGCCTTCTACTTTTTTTCCAGCCCTCTCTCCCACTGACGGGTCTGGTGCAGTCATCAGTACGGAGTACTTACTTGTAGGCAGCGTGGCAGTAAGTTTAAGCTCCACCCTACGGTAGCTGCCACTGTGGTGCTGGGATCATCTGAAAATTATTCCTCCAGCTTCTCTTCCGACCGACCACGAAGCGTTCTCGTCATTCCGCGCCCCTCGGTAACACGACTACCCTCCTAGGCGCAACCTCTCAATACTCGACGCTGCGAATACTTTGAGAGCTCGCCCCCTCATTTCTCAGGGTTTCTTTGATTTTTGACCTCGGTGTACCCTCAGGGAGGCTCATATCAGCTTTGAACGTCTCCCACCTAAACGACCGGGCTTCGAACTTCGAAGCTCGCCGGACACCCGTCACCATGGCCGCCGCCATCGACTCGATATCCGCCATGCTCCTCAAAAACCCTGTCGCGAACTCAATAGGGGATGCCATCAATTCTTTCTCGGAGCGCAGGGCCAAGATTGGGCTCTCCAACCCCGGCACAATCGAAACCCTCTCACGGGAAGTCCAGCGCGATGTCTTCCTCAACAACTCCATGTTCACTGGCGTCCGCGCCGACCTCACCAAGATTTTCAGCATGACTCCTTTATTCCAGGTCTCTCACCAGTTTGCCATGGGCGAGCGTATCAACCCTTATACGTTTGCGGCCATGTATGGAACTGGCAAGGTAGGCATATCTCAACCCTGACATCATCGCAACATGGAAAATAGCTAATTTTAGCTTTCAGGTCTTCTGCCAGGGTAACCTCGATAACGAAGGCTCTCTGTCAGGCCGATTCAACTGGCGCTGGACAGACAAGTTTGTCTCAAAGTCCCAGGTTTCAATCTCTCCTGGCGGCCAAGACATGGCACAATTCGAGCACGAGTACACCGGTAACGACTTCAGCGCCTCTCTCAAAATGCTTAACCCCTCTTTCTTCGACGGCGGCATCACCGGAATCTACATTGGCAGCTACCTTCAATCCGTAACCCCCAAACTCGCCATCGGTATGGAGACCCTCTGGCAGCGCCCCGCTCTTACTCAGGGTCCTGAGTGCGCCGTTTCTTACTGCGGACGCTACAAGTCCGAAGATTGGGTCGCTACTGCTCAGCTCCAGGCTGCCATGGGTACACTTACTACCTCGTACTGGCGCAAGCTCTCGGACAAGGTGCAAGCTGGTGTTGAGATGAACCTCGGTCTTGTTCCCTCCCCTGGTGGCATGATGGGCGGTGGTATCCAGAAGGAGGGTGTCACCACTGTTGGAGCCAAATACGACTTTCGCATGTCTACCTTCCGCGCCCAAGTTGACTCTAAGGGCAAGCTCAGCTGCGTGCTAGAGAAGCGTGTCGCACCCCCTGTCATGATGAGCTTTGCCGCCGACATCGACCATTTCACGGTGCGTCCAAGCCACAATCCGCATTTGATCAGGCAATTGCTAACTGTGTTCTACAGCAACAAGCCAAGCTTGGTCTTGGTGTCTCCATCGAGGCCGCCCCTGAGGAGCTGCAAGAGCAGCAAGAGGCCATGGGCCAGCAGGCTCCTCCCAACATCCCCTTCTAGATGGAGAAGGGTGGTTCCATCTAGAATTGTCATCAAAGCAATCAAATGGGCTTGAGGTTATGAATTTAATCTAATATCACAGCTGCCGTCGAGGTCCTGCCTTCCTATTGTCGTTTCAACGTCACATGTCTCAAAACTATATTACGTTAGCCGCTCCTGCTTGACGTCTACTGCCAGGCGGCCATCTTCCCCCCTCTCTCCAGGTTCATAACGAATGCGAGACCCAAGGAGGGTCTCATCGACAGCGGTTTTATTAAACCCCGGTCAGGAGTCATGATCCTGTGTATATTATGTGTTATTTTGTCGTTGGAAAAGCCCTGAAACGATTAAGGGCATCGGGGAGCGCATTTCCCGTGCGGTCGCGCCTGGGGAAAAAACAGGGGAAGGGGAGCAATATGCTGCATCCTCAGCGGGACCGGGCCCAATGGCCCCGGCGTGTATTTTGTGTATTACGTAGTATGAAGATGAAATGATAGAAGTCTTTACACGGTACTACACTACAGATGATGTTCCCGCTACTTGCTGCAAAGGATGCTTTGGCTGTTACGTATCATCACAAGCTGCCAAGGCCCCGCGCAGAAGCAGCATTTCACCTTTTACACAGTACTTTTGTTGTTAATCTATTAGGCATTATATTCATGACCACGTTTCGAAACGCCACGCTAATACAACATGCTCTCCTATGCAGTCCCCACGAAACCTGGATACGTTCCGGCAACATCTATACGTGCCATGTCTCCTCCGTGTTCAGCCGACCCCCTTCCCCCTTTCACCCCCCAAATTTCATGTAGCTCAAAGAACGAGGGCGGAAAAAACGCCAAAAACACCTGGTATCTCCGCTATAACCCTAAGCCGTGCTTCCTTCCATGGGAACTCCCCATCACTTTCGTTTACCCTTCTTCTCTCTCACACACACCGTTTCCCAAAGACGAGTGCCCCTTACATAACGGTGCATTCTCTCTCGGGCTGGTCGTTCTTGATCTTCTGTATCTTTGTCTTGTTCTTGCCGTTCTTCTGCGAGGGCTTCTTTGCCTTCTCTGGCTTATTCTCGCGGTCAATGTCGGTGCTAATCTTCTCGTTGTCGCTGGGTGCTCTGTCCGCCAAAGACCCGTTCAGCTCCCTGGCCGCGTCCAAACTCAGACGCCCATTGGTCGAACCAGAGCTCGCAAGATTAAGTGAGTTGGGCTCTGTGAGGGCTTCCTTGAGAGGCTCCTTACTAGTGCGCAACATCAGCCCGCCTAGCTTGCCGAAATTCATGCTCATGCGGCCCTCCCCGTTCTGGCTCGATGGACGACTGTTCTTGGCGCGGAAGCGGTATGCTGCACGGGAGAGCCTCGACGCCGTAGACTCATCTGCTGGGGTAATGACCGGGGATCCCCGTTCAGGGGTCAAGGCTGGTGAGCCAGCTAGAGACTCCTGCAGAGCCATACTATGTCGCGGAGAATTAGCAGCAGAGGTCCCACGGGAGTTTGGATGTGACCGATCGGTGCTTCTTCGTGATCGGTCAAACTCTGCTGAGAGTCTTGGCGTCTGGGCAGCAGGAGAAGCAGCGGGGCTTTGACCGACGGGCAGGGTTCCGAAATACTCGCCCGCGGGTTTGGACGTCCCTATGATACTACTTGCTGCTGTGCTTGCGGTCGGGGGCGATGGCAATTCAACGCTAACATGTGGCCCATGTGTATAACGCGGCGGTTCTTCTTCCGTAGTCGGTGATGGGCAAGAAGCATCGACCATCGGTACGACTTGGTAGAATAATAAGTAGGGCATTTCATCCTTCAGTGACTCCTTGATGTCTTCCACGTAGGATACTCGGCCTTCGGGGTCAAGATCATCAAACTTGACCCATTGTGCTTCTTCATAGTCTGGAGGTGGGTCAAAGTCGTGACGTCTGTTGTCAGTAAGGAGCTTGGGGGCCACTCTCGCAAAAGCAATGTAATGTCCACTCCAAAGTGCGTCTCCTCGGTGACAAATCACCGACTGCAGCACGAGCTTATAGTCACAATTCAACTCCTTGGGCCTCTCGCCCTCATCTGATCCCTCGGCTAGCATGAAGTGTGGCAGGCGAAGACTATCTGGGATATCGATATAAGTATTATGACGCTTCGGGCGGCCAGATAGGTCCATGGCGTAACGCTTAAGACAAATGCCGACAACGGGGCGTTGCTCAAAGCTCATGACCACGTCTTTATCATTCTTGGGTTCGGCATTGCTGAGTGCGTTCCAGGCTGTTTTCTATTAGCGGTCTTCTTTCTATAATAGTCTCGAGGGCCAATCTTACGAATAAGTCTAAAGAATTGCCAAGCGGGTATCGTGACAGCCTTTACCACCGTAGACCTTGTGCGCTTGGCCTTCTGCAACAAAGTCGAGTCATCTGTTTGAGATGCTCGACCTTCTTCATCTATAACGACATTCTGAATTACGCTAGTTGACCTTTGCCTAGCAGCAGGCCTCGTGTCACCGGCTGACGGGCCGTGAGTGGCGTTTTCGTCAAACTTGACGATACTGACTGGTTTCTGACCCGCATCGTCTCCTGCACTGTTTGCCTCTGCATTGATCACAGCGTCTGCGTGCGTTGTATCTGGTGTTGGTGAAAGAGTGATAGGAGACGACGTTAAAGTGGCCGAAGTCTGAATTCCTGGTACGGACACTCGGGGTGGTTTCCGGTCCGATAAGGAAACCTTGCTATCCCGTCTTAGGTCTTCTACCATAGACTTTTTGGCCTCCTCGCTGTCTCTCATCACATCAACCTGGGTGTTGAAGTACTCCTCCAGGCAGTCTTCAAGCTTAAGCTCCTTGCCGTCGGTATTCTCGGGGACTGCAAGGTTGAGGAGTCGCTCGTAGACGACTTTGTGGTCGTCTTTATCTCGTTTGCCTTGATGAAAGAGGTCGACTTGGAGAGACAGTAGGGGTAATTGCAAAGTTTCGGTGATAAACGCAAAAGCCTCTGACGTGTCTTGCTGCTCAATTTCCCGAGCGTCCTGCCATCCGCAATCGGCCAAAGCATCTTGAATCAGTTTCGTCTAACCGGGTAGGTTAGCCATGATCTCTGCTTCCCAAGCGTACGGCGCGAGGTCCCTTACCAAGTCTGTACGGATCAGCTTGCCCGATCTCAACATGCTAACCCAGATCCTTAATAGCGTTACCAATCGGCTTTTTGGGTCATCCTCGGGGAAGTTGCTTTTCAGGATGCATTCAAAGGCATCCATCTTTGCAAACATGGCAAACAGCAATGCGTCGAGGTAACAGGTGACATTGTTTCTGTTTTCTGCGCCAACCATTTCCACATTGGGGTTGTACTCCACGATGGTTCCCTCGGAAGCCTTTTGCTCGATGTCGATGAATTCCACGGCCCTTCCTACGTCTCCTTCGACGAATCGCGTGAACATGACATCTTTGATATGCTCATCAGAGACATCCGCATCCGTAATTTCCAGTTCATCGAGTCGCTGGCGAACTTCCTTGACCTATACGAGTCAAAATTGCTCAAGACCTAACTCCTCTATGGCTCAATATTGTGCTTTTACACACCTTTGCCTCAAGCTTTTCTCCTTGTAACTCCCGGTCGTCTTCGACACCGCTATCGCGTCTCGCATCGTTTCTGAACAAAGATTTGAAGGTTTCTGTGGTCAGAGGTTTCGACTGAGCAATGCAAACGTCAGTTGCCCCATTCGCTTTGAAATACGGCCCGGGTTTAAGACGCACCGTTGTCCCTGGCTGAGGCGACTTGTTCCGCGATTTGATCGCGCCTTTCTCCCGAAGACTTAGGAAGCGCATTGGAAACTCTTTCATCGTGGAGTCCGACGGTGGTCAACGCGGCGCATATGAGTCGGACAAGATATGGGGTCCAAAATGTTGAGGGAAATGAAGCACGACTCGCGAGAGTTAGCGAGCAAACAACAACTTCAGAAACCCCATTCTTCGGCCGGTAGCAGTGGTTTTGTTGGAAAGTAAGAGCCCCGGATCCTGGCGTCAATAAGTGCAGTTCTAAGGCTTCCCTAGAAGGATGGTGATCGTAATGCTACAAATAAGGGGGGATCGTCGCTTCCAGGAGGGCTCCAAAGTGTCCCCCGTAAGCCAAGTTAGGTAAACAGAAACGACCAGAATGCAGCGCTGTGCAAAAAACCAACAAAAGATGTTCTCTGGTTTGGCTGTATCGGTTCGGACGAATGCGGTGTTAAAAGAATTGATTGAAAGCGAACATGGAGAAGAGAAGAATGGAGATTTAAGGCTGATTAGAGGTTCTGTGGGAATCAAGTGGGATGCGCCGTTCGCAATTGTTGACTGGCGTGACTGGCCACAATCAGTCTATGTACTCCGTTCTCCTTGCTCCGCATGTAGGTACGACCTCGAACTTTCCAAAGTTAGGTATTTTAGTGAACTCAGGGCCCGTACTCCGTACGCGTAGCGGGGGTGGGACAGCAGCGCTAACCCACTGCCACTGCAACATCCCATCAGGGGCCTGGGCCTTGTGCGAGCCAAGCAGGCGGCTACTCGTAACTCAATCTACAGATTACAGCCTACGCCATCACTTTGATCAGCACCTTGTCAGATGGTATGGAACCTTGCAAAGATTAGCAACGCAAGCTACTCCGTACTCCGTACCGCTTAGGGTAGAGGTGCTCTCTACGGAGTATGTATCCCGTAGGAAATTCTTACCACTGCAACTCCGTACTGGAAACAATTGTTCAAGTCTACTCCATACCAACAGCAGCAGAATGTCCGTGGTTCTTACTCTATCCTACTCCGCACGGATTACGTATTATAGGTATCACGCTGTCAGGGCAGCAGGGTGTGTCCGTGGCAACATGGCATACGGAGTGCCAACAGGTTGGGTGATAACCTGCCTGCCTAGCCTTGAAGTGAGGATCGATACTATGTATCATACGGAGGGATTAAATCTAGCCTCCCTACTAACTATCTTCGGAGTACGGAGGACGTCTAAGCTCGTGTTGCAACGGCTAACAACGACTGGATGATTTCATTACCACAGCACCAGTGTAAGTCAGCTGGGCAAAGGCGGACAGGTACCTACGGCCTAGTCGAATGCTCAGATGCACAAAGTATGAAAAATATGGATGCTGCTGTGCGTATCCACACCTTTCGGGCCCTTTGCTGCCTTGCGGACCGAGAAGTCCTCCGTCTTCCACAGAGCGGGCTCCGAACGGGTTGCGCGCCCGGGGATGAGACGGTTTAGGCATATAAGGAACTTAAAGAAAGCCAAATGCGCCACTACACAATAAACAACCCTGCGGAGTACGGGGTACCGTATGAGAGAGCGGTATCAGCTAGGCGCGTGTTTCGTAAGCTCCAAGAAAAACCAGCACACGACATATTGCGGATAGACTTCAGAAAGGCCAGCGTGACGTCTGATGACAACAACCTCTACCACTAGTACAGAGTAAGGCCGCAGTATCAGCTGGCTCCGGAGCGATGAGCAACCCTAAAAACTACTTCACGATTACGGAGCCGAAATTCGGGCCTGCTGAGTACTACTACTATAGTTAGTAGTAGTACTTTGTAGCTCCTGTCTGCACCGCCACCCAAACATATCTACTACTGCTACTTTAGTAGTGTAGAAGAGGGGTCAGCCACATATTGAATTGTGGCGTAATTTTGACTTCAACGCATCAAATTTCCATTTTTACTTCATGCAAACGCCTCGGTATCTGGCGTGGCTGCTCCAATCCGATCAGTTCGCGCATCCCGGTTATGTCTGTCGCGAGAGATGTACCTCGCTTAGCGAGGTCTCTATTAGGGGGACGGCTGCCTACCCGAATGGCATACCCCCACGGTACGAGGTTCGCATCGACAGAAGCCGCAAAGCCAGCCAACTCCAACCGCAAGGATCTACAGGAACTTGAGCAGTCCTCGTCTTTCTCGACACCCTCTCCGTCTCAGGATCAAGTCAAAAGCTTCTCCGATGCACGCGCAGAAGCCCGCAGTAAGCCAAAACTCCCTGGGACTCGGTACGTAGTAAAAAGAAGATCACACAACCTCCTCTCGGGTCGTGCTAATTACTAGTATGTGAAGATACCAATATCATCCCCCCAAATACGACCGTGGCCCCCTACACCCTATACAATCCCCGCCCTCTTCCGATCCCATAGCCCGAGACTTTGTTCCGGGGCCTTTCAACTACCCGCGTTTGAAGCATACATATGAGAGCACCATTGCACCAGATATCTTGACTCTGACCTATCAACATTCTCCCCCCGGATATGTTGCGCCAGAATCGTCGAAGGGTGAGCTTAGGGAATGGGATGACTCGTCACCATACCACAAAAACCGTCCGAGACGAGGACCGAGGGGTCCAGGTTCTTCACGGCTGGGTCTCTTGGAACGCAGCATTACGCACAGTAATATCCCAACCATCACTGGCGTCGCAATCCAAGCAAATGTACCGGACGCCCCCGCCGTAAATAAAGAATACCTCAAGGTTGCTCGCGCCATTCTCCAAGCCATTACCGGCGAGTTTCCCCAAACCACAAAGCTAAAGAGCTCGGTGGTGCAGTGGGGGGTTAAGGAGGGAGATGCTGCCGGTGTCGTCGTCAACCTCGACCGCGCCGCATCCTGGGAGTTTGTGGACAAGCTAATCACGCTGGTGCTTCCGAAGATCAAGGACTGGCGCGGTATCAAGGCCACAACAGGAGATGACCATGGAAATATCGGGTTTGGTATTCTTCCCGAATGGATGTCATTCTTCCCGGAGTTGGAATACAATTACTCGGTAAACATGGTTCGTTATAAGCAGGCACCGCTCTGAGCTAATCATCCGTATAGGCTTATCCCCCAAAGATGGTTCCAGGTCTTCACATATTCATCAAGACCAGCGGTACCTCTGATCGTCAAGGCAGGCTACTGATGGAAACGTTAGGTCTGCCATTTTACGGCAAGGCGGAACGCTAAGCGGGCCTACGCTTAGTAGTCCAGGCGTCGCAAGCACATCTCATCAGCGGATGGCATTACACATATGTAAAATAGCCGGGGTGTACGATGTATCATAATAAATTGGTGGGGGAAAATATCAGGCTCACGATCTAAATCCGTATTCTATTTTCGATATGGTCCCATTTAGCTATGTATCGTTTCCAACGCCCAACGCCGTCTTGTTCTTTTGCCTTCATTGTCCATGCATGTCATCGTCTCAGGCGGCAGCCTTGGCCTTTTCTTTTAGGTCATCCATTATCACATCGACTGCCTCCATATCCGTGGCATCAACCTTGCTCGTAGAGGCATGGCCACTTTTTGACAGCTCCTCTAGGCAGATATCCATGGCAGGTTGGTAATTTCTGCAAGCCGAGCTCAGAGCGTAGACGGCCTTTCGTCTGACATACTCTTTCTCCCCATCCTTGATCGCCAACTCAACGAGCATAGGCAGTCCCCCGACAGCGACCAGTCTCTCCTGGGTGCGTTCGTTATTTTGCACCGCCGTCCCGATGCACCAGGCTGCCATTTTACGCATATCAGCCTCCTCAGCCTTTAGCTGCCCCAATAGCGGGGTCCACAGATCAAGGTTGGCGATGTTATTTGCGTTGTCCAGGTTTTCGATCAACTGCTCAAAATTGTCGAATGCGATAAGCTTGTTCTCGAGAGTGATCTCAGTGTCTGGAGAGGTTATAATCTCCATAGAACCCTTCATAAGGTCTGCATCAGAGGGACCGCCCATAAGAGCGGCCATGAGCTCGGGTGTTAAGTTGCTAGAGGGGGCCGCGGCGGCAGGGTCATCCTTTGTGACGTCGGAGTTCTCAATACTCCATTTGAGGAGTTCATTCAAGCGAGGATCCTGAGCCATGGTGTCTTGGTTATTGTTTTTTTTTTTTTGGCTTTTTCGAGGTAGAATGTTATGTTTGTCGATAGGGAGTTTCTGATTCAAAATAACGGGTGAGAAGTTGGTTGTGAGATGACTGAGTTTACATGCAAAGAAACTTGCGGAAGGTTTTTTTTTTCTTGAGGTTCGTCAGAATGCCTGTTCTGGAAGCTTCACGAACAATCTACGCTGGAATAGGCCTAACGCCACTGACCAGCCCGTGAGATAGGTTCCGACTCTGTTAATTTATGGATGCAAGCTGATGCCCAATACGTGCGATTTCTTGCATTAGCTTCTTTCTACCATGCTTTCGCGAAATTACCTCAGCCACATTGATAGAAGAAATCTATGCGCTGAACTTTTGAGGTTCCATACAGCAAAGTGCGTCATTCTACCTGAATCGGACGCCGACGTGAAGATTTTACCCCGCCATGTCACTGCCCCTCATCGCCGCTTTTGTAGTCGAGCGCTTGCGTACCAGCTTACCCTATGCCAAGCACGACTTTCTCAATATTAGTACTCTGTACACAGAATAGTAGTAATTTATACATACGGAATATTCCGTGGTAAGACAAATTAACAAGATACTAAGTGCCTTGGTGATTATGCTTGGTGTACCGGTAATGACTTCCTTTAAATATTTAGCTTATGTACTGTGTAACAAGTATACAATGCTGCAAGGTTAATTCATCTCATAGTAGCACTTTTTATTCGGTGTTGCTGTTGGTAATACCACACTTGATCAGTTCGCCTTTTCAGTTGCTATTTCGTTTTTCGTATAAATTATTATAGGAGAACTTTATATAAACTTGATTTCCATGGAATTTATACGGCAGGATCTACCTGATGCAATTGATATCACCACAATGTCATGGTTGTAGTAGTCGCCTTCAGAAGCATGCTAGTGTCAGACAATTATGTACTGCAATTGCAGCCCACTTGTCAATAACGAGAGCTGCCTGGCTAGCTCAATCGGTAGAGCGTCAGACTCTTACGAGTTGACAATCTGAAGGCTGCGGGTTCGACCCCCGCGTCGGGCTATTCCTATATTAAATTTCTTTTTTGCCTTTTTGCCCTTCGCTCTTTTCGGCCGAGGATAATGCGTTCACGCGAGCTTCAGGATGTGTCAGGCTTACCGACACCTCATCGGGGTTGATCATATGGCGGTGAAGTATATCCTTGTTGATGATAGATGCATGGGCCTTTAGGGATCAAGCACGAACCTACACTTTTGCTTTACGGGGCGCTACTCCAGCAAAAAGCTGCTTGCAATTTGCCATGAATGAAATAGGGTTGTTGATATGACAAATAGGAGGTCTTGCAGTGATTCCGCATCGTTATCGGTTAAGCCGTATTGCGGTGAACGGTTGAGCCGTCCTGCCGTCCGAGCCCACCCCCCGAAAGCCTTGCCCCAAAAGCGGCACTACCGCACATTCTCCGGGGAAAGACATTTTTTAGTTGAAGTGAGCATACTATGTAGGCCGCTTGTCCAGCCTTGCACGGGGTGGTTGCACTCCATCAAGCTTAGACAACTTTGAAGGGAATGGGAGGTGTACGTGCTAATATCGTGTCAGTCCAACAGATGGGAGGGAGGATTGCGCATCCACGCCACCCAATGGAGAGGCGCTTCGCCCCTTAGTTGCCTCTGGGCCACGGAATGCAAACAAGCATGATCAATGTATGCATGGCCAAGGTATCCCGTATTGTTGGCCAGTACTATGAAGGTCCATGGGCTTTTTTCTACGTCACTCCTTGGTCACTGAGTTGAGGTCTTGTTTTTGTCTCGCAGCTGATAGGAGGGAAGCCTCATCTTGGCCGTAGCTCCCATTGTGATTAGGTACCTTTGCCTGCGGCGAGCCAACGTAGGTACCCCATCCATATCTTATCGATTCGCACAATAGGGGGGAAGACGAGAAAAGGGGGATTCTGGGGCGGGCTTCTGCGGGAAAGATGGACGGAATTCCGCAGCCTATTGTAGGCACACCTGATTCAAGGAGAGGGTAGCCCGTACAGTTAGCAGGCAATCAACAATTAAGGTGCAGAGAAAGGCCAATGGGCTGCGTAATAATCTGACGACGCGAGGATTAAACATTGTCAACCTGCTGGGGACTGCTTTTGAAGGACGGCCAACTGGTTGCTCACCTTCAGTGGAAGGAGGCTGTGGTTCGTGGTGGTGACGACGGCGCTGGGCCTAGGTACCCACTGACTCTCAGCGGCGTGCAGGCTCCCAGCCACCATCGTCAACCAATCAGCTCAGGTAACGGGACCGTTGGCCCCCGGTTTTCTGCCAGATATTAGGCGGTGTCGCCCTCTGGCTCTCCGGCAGGTGCCAGGTGGAAAACCCAGAATCGACTATTACCAGTTCCGCCGACCCCCCATTCCGCCTCTCTGTTCTCTTCTCACGACTTGACCTGAGTTCGCTCAAACCGCTCCATCTAATTCCCCCAGATCTGAGCATCATCCTCGCAAACTTCCTTTCTTCTACCTTTCTTGTCTATCTCTACCGCTTAATAGCTTCGTAATCTGTCAAAATGGAGGGTACGTTGATTCTCAGCTGTTCATGCATGCTGTTCTAGGTCATTTCTAGGCATATCTCGTCGACGCATAGCTACGCTATCCCCAGCCCAAGCCATCGCGCCTCGCACCGGACGCCTACGGGATGATTTAGCATCACGAACTTTATTTCGAGCCTTTTTTGCTAACCGCGCTCCGTTTTACAGAAGAAGTTGCCGCTCTCGTCATCGACAATGGGTAAGCTATCAACATTCGCCGCTTCACCGACATCACAAACTCGGCGATCCCCCCCCTTTTAAGCCCCGTTGAGGAGAACAACAACCACAACACGGCCACGGCGCCACAATGCCTGGAGGGGGATCTCGAGCTTGATGAACTAGATGGTTTCTGATCGAGTATAACTGACTTGCCGTAGTTCGGGTATGTGCAAGGCCGGTTTCGCCGGTGATGATGCCCCTCGAGCTGTTTTCCGTAAGTGCCCCACTTCTGCTCCTGAGCTCGCTGTCCCTCCTATGGCACTGCCGCGATGGGAATGCTCCGACGAGCCAGCAGCACAACTCTTTTTTTTTGCGGAAAAATGGCTAACAGATGCGCCAGCTTCAATCGTCGGTCGTCCCCGTCACCATGGGTAAGTCCTGGCACGCGCCGTCGCGAAAAAAACGACGCCTGTATCCGCACTCATCAGAATATGGCCTAACGAGCTCGACAGCATCATGATTGGTATGGGCCAGAAGGACTCGTATGTTGGTGATGAGGCTCAGTCTAAGCGTGGTATCCTGACCCTCCGCTACCCCATCGAGCACGGTGTTGTTACCAACTGGGACGACATGGAGAAGATTTGGCACCACACTTTCTACAACGAGCTGCGTGTTGCTCCCGAGGAGCACCCCGTCCTGCTCACTGAGGCCCCCATCAACCCCAAGTCCAACCGTGAGAAGATGACCCAGATCGTCTTCGAGACTTTCAACGCCCCCGCCTTCTACGTCTCTATCCAGGCCGTCCTGTCCCTGTACGCCTCCGGTCGTACCACTGGTATCGTCCTCGACTCTGGTGATGGTGTCACTCACGTTGTTCCCATCTACGAGGGTTTCGCTCTCCCCCACGCCATCTCCCGTGTCGACATGGCTGGTCGCGATCTTACCGACTACCTCATGAAGATCCTGGCTGAGCGTGGTTACACCTTCTCCACCACTGCCGAGCGTGAAATCGTTCGTGATATCAAGGAGAAGCTCTGCTATGTCGCCCTTGACTTTGAGCAGGAGATCCAGACCGCCGCTCAGAGCTCCAGCCTGGAGAAGTCCTACGAGCTTCCTGACGGTCAGGTCATCACCATCGGAAACGAGCGCTTCCGTGCCCCCGAGGCTCTCTTCCAGCCCTCTGTCCTGGGTCTTGAGAGCGGTGGCATCCACGTCACCACTTTCAACTCCATCATGAAGTGTGATGTCGATGTCCGTAAGGATCTCTACGGTAACATTGTCATGGTATGTATCTCCTGCGGATCTTAACTCGATATTTCATGTATGCTAACGCTATTCCAGTCTGGTGGTACCACCATGTACCCCGGTCTTTCCGACCGTATGCAGAAGGAGATTACTGCTCTTGCTCCTTCTTCCATGAAGGTCAAGATTATTGCTCCCCCCGAGCGCAAGTACTCCGTCTGGATTGGTGGTTCTATTCTGGCCTCCCTGTCCACCTTCCAGCAGATGTGGATCTCAAAGCAGGAGTACGACGAGTCGGGCCCTTCGATCGTTCACCGCAAGTGCTTCTAAGCGATTATGGAAAGCGAGAGGCGAAGCTTCGTGCCCTCCGAGCCGAGAAGACAAAGTGTCAGGGACGAGGAGAGGTGCGAGGTCTACTGGGCTGCGCGCGTACCGCAATCGAGACTCATATTAATCAAAAGTTTTTGACATGGTCGCGAAGGTGGGCGTTGGCTTTCTTCGGGAAAAAATATGATGGCCCCTGTGTTGTAGTCGGATGCGTTATACGAGCCTAGGGAGTAGAAACAGGTTGATACAATTACTATTGCTTTCCGTACTCGGCTCGCTTAATTCAAATATTGTGAAGAATCACTAGCAGCCTCGGTGCAAGTCATTACGTGAAACGGTGCTTGATACTAATGATACTGGTTCATAGCAGCAGATGTAAGATGACGTTCGCGTTAGGTTGGGTGTAAGTCCTTGGTGAGAGGGGTGTGTCCTTATTAGCTAAAGCTTATTAGGGATTTTGTTGATTTCGTGTATATCTGAGTCTTGAGATGTACTGTTTGCACCCTCCTCTTCCTTCACAAGTCGTTCCACCTTGTCTATCATTGCATCCATCTCGGCAGCGACCGTGGTACCTAGCATCTCTTCCTGCTGCGAAACCGCATCCATCTTCCTATCCACCTCGTCTACTTCTTTGCCCACCTCCTCGTTCGCCTCCTCGCCCACCTGCTTGTCGGCGGCCTCGGCCCCGGCCTCGGCGAGCTTCCTGTACTTGCGCCTCTTCTTCTTGTCGTTCCTGAAGGCCTTCTCCCTGTTCTGGGCGGCCTTGAGGATGTGGCGGGCGTTGTCGCCGTTGTGGTGCTCGTCGATGCGCATGGTGAGGAGCTGCCGGGCCCGGATGCGGTTCTGGTCCCGGGAGCGGGTCTCCTGGCACTTTACGACTATGCCTGTGGGGATATGCTTGAGCTGGACGGCCGAGTTCGTTTTGTTCTGTGAAGTGGGAAGAGGGGTTGTTCTATTAGCTGGGCTGTTTGTTTGTTCGTCTTGTCTTTTTGTGATCTATGCGGAGGAAAAGAGGAAAGGAAGAGAGAAGGAGGGAGAGGAGGGGTGAGGGGTGAGGGGGAGAGGGAAGGGGGCGACATACAATCTTTTGGCCTCCGGGGCCGCTGCCTTTGAGGAAGGTCTCCTCGAGCTCCTCCTTCGGAGGGGTGGGCGGCTTGGGCGGGAGCTTCATCCACCGCTTGAGCATGGGCGCCGACGTGGTGAAGGGTCGGCGGGCGAGGCCCCCCGCGGGGGGTCTGAAAAGCCGTAGCATCTTCTTTCTCCCCCCCTCCTTGTATTCCGCTTTCCTTTTCTTCTTCTTCTTCGTCCAATTGCGCGGTTCCCGTTTCGCTAATGCAGAAGAAAGTCGCCGGTGGAAAAAATTATTCGTGAAATTGTAAAAGAAACGGATGGCTTGGTAAGGCTTTGCCAATAGACCGGGAGGGAGGCACTCGTCGTCGGTTGTGTTAGTAGTAGTAGTAGTAGTATGTATCGCGCCGCCGGCGGGCATCTATCTCCAAAAAAAAGTCCCTTGTTGCTCGGTCTATTTCGCTGGGTTGTGGCGCGTGCTTTTTTTGGGCTCCGGATCGGACGGGTCAAACAAACGCCCGATCTCTCTCTGCTCTCTGGGCTCTCTATTCCGTACTCTCCCCTTTACCGACAACTCGTGAGTTCCGAGACCCGCTTCCGCTCTCTTTACTCTCCAATCCATCTAAACAACCGGTCAGCAGCATTCATTCCCCTTAATCGCGAAAAAACAAGAACATCTCTTGCTATTTCTCTACCCCCCCTCCGAACACGATAGACTCGAAAAGGATACGGAAACAAACGATTCGCAATTTTACTGCAACCCTATCGATTTTCTTCTTGTTGCGCATTTGTCTACCTATTACGAAAGCCGGAAAAAAGGGGTCTAGTTCTAAATCTCCCAACGAGGGGGCCAGGCTTGTCCAAAAGTTGAAAGCAAAACGAACCGAAATTTCGAAACCATGTCGTCCTTTGCCGCGTTCCAGAGATGGCTGCATCTCAAGCAGTACCAGATGGAGCTCACGTTTAGCGTGTACATGTTTACGCCGTGGGAGAAGTTTGCCTTTTGTGAGTTTTTTTCTTCTTCTTTGTCACCTCTTGTCCCTTGGCTTCGGCCCAATTCAAATGGGGGAACTCGTTTTTTTTCTGATTATATCCTAACGCGCGTGCTCTCGCTAGACTCCATCGTCTTCCTGCTCTTCAGCCTGACCTTCATCGCCGCGATCCTCTACCTGCCGCACCACATCTCCTTCCTCATCAGTCGGGCCTGGTACTACATGCACGGCGAGCACATCGACGTGGCCGTCTCGGCCAAGGAGGTGGTCAAGGAGATGAGCCAAGGCGTCGCGGCGGCCACGGGGGCCGTCGGCGGCGTGCAGGGCGTGCTGGAGGAGACGCAGACCATGATCCGGGAGCTGTGATGATGATGATGATGATATACGGAGGTAGTCTTTCGGGACGCGGGGGGTTTGTGGGAAGGTTTCCCCCAGTTTTGTTGCGGAATGCGCGAGGAATTCATTACGGATTAGACAGGCAACGATGGTTGTCGAGAGTTATTGATCTGGCGTTTTTTTTTGGTATATATTTTGGGCATGGCGACTAGATCCTGCACAGGACTTAATGATAATATATGGCAATACAAACATACACGTCTACGATGCTCACGCGTGTACAATTCAAAGCGTTGATAAGAGACGCTGTCGGAAGAAGCGCTCGGGAGTGAAGGATGAGCTGGTTGGATCCAAAATGCCTTGATATTCCTAAAGTATCTCGACCGGCAATAAATTCACGCCTTCAAGAAGTCCTCGTCATAGGAATATACCCTTAATGAGCTATCATCGCCCGCCACGGCAAGCTCAAACTTCCGCTCCCCAGCCGTGGCCCTCGCGGGCCGCCAAGCCAGCTGCAGAACCGTTTTCGGTAGGTCGTTCCTGAACGATGTTAGTCGAAGGGGTAGATACAAAAAGGGAGAAGTCCTAGAATTATGCGACTTACTCTGCCTGACGAGATAGCTCGGCCACTCGCGTGCCGTCGTCGCTGACGGTGTAGATGCCGAGCCGGCCGGCTTCCGTCCCTACGGCGAGGACGTAGCTGCCCCCCACGACCGTCGGCAGGAAGTCGACGGCGGTAACGGGCGTCTCACTTTCCACCACGGTGGCCTGCGCGAACTGCGCTGTCCCGTCCTCTGACCCGGCCGCCCAGATCCTGACAAGCTTGTCTCGGCCGGCGGTGGCGAAAAGAGGGCGGTCCGTTGACGGCGCCCACGCCGCGTCCAGTATCATTCTGGTGTGGGCCTTGGGGCACGACTGCAGTTGCGCGTACGTCGACGGATTCGCAGAGTCCCTCTCGAAGACTGCCCACAGCCTGTCGCGCCCGACGCTGAGTAGGTACTTGTCGTCGGGGGAGAAGCGCAGGCGCGTGGCCGTCAGGGTGTGCATGCTGAGCGGCGGCCTGACCTCTGTCCACTTCTCCGTCTCGAAGAGGCGGATGACGGCGTGGTCCTTGGAGCTGGCCTTGCAGGCGCTGGCGATTATCTTGCCGTCGTGGCTGGTGGCCAGACAGGAGAGCTCGTAGCCGTGGCCGTACAGCTTTTCCGTCTCGGGCCAGAGCGTGTGCCGGGACAGGGTCTCCTCGAAGGGCGGGTGGTCGAGCTCGAGGTGGGACTTCTTGACCACAGATGCCGGGTCCATGGCGTCGCGGTCGCGGTCGTCGACGGGGGCGATCTCCTGGTCGTCGTCGACGGTATCGATGGCCTTGTTGGATAAGCCGAGCACGGGCATGTTGGCGGCGTCGGGCCTGTCGTTGATATCTCCGCCGCCAATGCCCCCCAGCCTGTGGAGGAGCGAGGCGACGGCCTTGGGCTCGCTGAAGACACGCATGAGCTTCTCGTCTGCGCCGGATACGAACTGCGTGTCCCCCAGGGTGTCGATGCAGTTGAGGTCGTACCCGTGGATCTGAGGCCGTGACATCTCGTGCCAGGTATTGCCGCCGGCCTTGTGCTGCGTGTGTAGGCGGGTCGTCTGGTCGGCGCTGATGGAGAGGAGGTAGTCCCCGCCCTTGGACCACGAAATGCCGGTGACGGCCTTGGTGTGACCAGACACGGAGACGCAGGGCCTCCAAAGGTCCTCGGCCTCATCGTGTTCCCATATCCTCCAGCTTCCTGTCCTGCCCAGGCAGGCTACCGACTTCCCGTCCGGGGACCACAGGCCTGTCCAGAAACCGCCCGTGCTACCCGTCGCTGTTGTGGCGCCCTTCTCCCTACTGATTTCTCCGAGCCTCACCATGCTTACCCAGATACCGGAAGAGGGGTCCGCCTCCCAGATGGCAAGCGAGTTATCTGCCGAGGTTGATAGGAGCTGAGGCTTGCCGTCGGCGTGAGAGTGCCACTTGGCGCTGTAGATCCAGTCCTCGTGGCCCAGTAGCAAGGCTTCGAAGGTCACGGAGAAGTCTCTACCCGCCGTCTTTAACCTGTGAGCCTTGTTGGAAGGCGACTTCCCCGGCAGGTAGGCGCCGTTTGTCGGGTCAGCTTCGGCCGCTGCTGCGAGAGCGGGTAGCTCCTTGCCCTCGTGAACCCGCCAGATTCGGATGTACTTGTCCTGGCTCGCCGAGGCCAGGAGAAGGTCGCTACCGCGGCTCGTAGATTCGCGGACGAAACTTAGAGAGCGAATCCAATTTTCGTGGCCAGCCAAGGTAGCCTGTATATTGAACTGCAAAGAATGGTCCTGAGTGTCTGAGGTCAGGATCTGGACGGTGTCTCTTGTGCCGGCAGCCGCGAGCATTAAACTCTGGCCCTCGTCGCCGAGCGAGCTCAACGCCAACGTCAAGGGGAATATCTTTGGCGTCGTCGCGATGGACTGCAACAGCTGGAGTTGATCGTTCTGGAAATTCCAGATCTTGATGGTGGCATCCGCCGCGCCCGTCGCGATGACCCATCTCGGCGACGGGTCTGTGGGCGACCTCCAGGATGCGAGGCAATTGACGGGCCCGGCATGCTCGGTCGATGACTGGACGATGCCGAAATCATCTGAACCAGACGGTGCTTTGTGGATGATTAGACTCTTGTCCTCGGAACCCGTGATGAGGTATGTTGACTCGTCGTCATCTTGGGCAGGGAGAAATGACACTGCCCTGACGAGACCCTTGTGGCCCTGTAGTAGCTTTACGATGCCTCTGGACGGGGTAGCCTGTCAAGTGTTGGTCAGAATGCTTGGTCTGGCCGAGGGAAATAATGATGAGTGCGCACCTTTGGCCGCCAGAGGGCGACATTTATATCAGCCCCAAAGGCAACCAGACCTCCCTTGCTCCAGTCGGCAACAGCAGTCTGTCTGTTGGCACCGGTGGACAAGTAACCTGTGGTTACGCCTTTCGTGCCCATGTCATCAAAGGTCCCCGCTACGGTCGGATGGGCCTAGGAATGTGTTGCGACAGATGATATGCGCCTATATATGTATATATGTATATATATATATATATCTCTCTCTTTTTTGGAAGTTGAAGTCTTGAAAATTAAATTTGCGTGATTGCTATTGGTCAGATGGGATTTGAGTTGGAGGTTCATAGAGAGACGACATTACCTACGTTGGCGGGGCAAGTTTTTTTTTTTGCCCCTCCATGTGTCCCCAATCCCGCTCGCTCTATTAACTACCAAGGCCCTAGCATTCCTAAAATTCGACACTTGAAGGTGATGTATTCTGTATCAACTAGGTATACAATTTGCCGTTCTCTCATCTACTTGCTCTTCTATATAATTCATCGCTCTACCTTCCCTTGGTCATTTCTGAACAACGACAGCGGTTAAAACTAGCTAGACACCATGGGAGACGCCGGCAATGACGCACAGCTCCCTATAGTGGTTGAGTTCTCGTACATTTGCTGACCGACTATTTTAAATTTTAAGGACGCAGTACTGATGCAGATTGATAGGGGTGGTCTGGAGATGCTCTTCAGCGATGAGCGCCGCCACTCGCTGGCTCTTCCCGCCAAGGATAAGGATGGACGGCCTGCCACAGTGGCATTTCTCATAGACTACCTCTGCGAGAACGTCATGAAGGACACGCGAAAAGAACTTTTTGTTCTCGATGACCACCTGTAAGTGAACGACGCTATCTGCCGGTAGAAACTTACACGCCCCCTCCCTCTCCTGTCTTCCCCCATGCTACTATTGGGGGGCCTTGACAATACTTTCACCTGTCATTGAGGGAAGTATTCTGGGGGTCGGCTAACACACACGGGATCTGCAGGCGTCCGGGCATCCTGGTACTTATCAACGACGCGGATTGGGAGCTCGAAGGGGAGGAGGCGTACGAAATACAGCCCATGGACAGCATCCTCTTTGTGTCGACTCTACATGGCGGATAGGCCACCCCCCCCCAGCCTGCGAGGGGAGACGACTACAACCTCAAGCTTTTCGAATGAACAGTGCTCTGCGGTGCTTTTGAAGGGCTTCGTACCGAAGTGGGAGCTTTGATCCGTGACTGCCTGCAGTCTGGCATCCATCGGAGTGGCAGCTGGTCTCAGCTGCCGCCCTCATTTGTCCAAGTTACTGTGCATGAAGATTCCCCCTCTCCATCTCGTCTTCATTTGTTTCTATCTCTGAACCTTTCACCGCCATTATGGAGGGTGCGTTGAGCCACGTATGCGAGCGATCGATCCAATAGATTTCCATTCTACGCGTCGGAACCCGAAGCTGGTTTTGGGTTTCCCCCGTGCGGAAGCTTCCCGGAAATGGCACGGTGATGTAGATGGCCTAGAAGGAGACATGAAGGAGGAGGAGGGGGCCTGTCTGCATCTCTATTTTCGTTCTCGCTTCGTCTTTCCCTGACGGCATTCGTTCTCGGCTAGAACGTCATGATGGAGTGTATAGAAGGGTGTCAACCATACCTGAAAGCTGCAGAAGGTGCTGATGAGCCCGACCCCCCTCCTCAAAAGTGAGAACCGGCGGTATAGGATGGCTGCCTAGCGCTGTCACTCACATGCTTCATCTTCCACCTACCACGAGAATGCCAGAGAAGAATGTAACGGCTGTGCCGGTTTGCCAAGTCACAACATACAACTTCATCGAATCGCCGATACATGCCAAGCGCGAGGGGAGGATGAAGGGGGTAAGGAGGAGGGGGGGGTATAAGTTAACGCCCTATGGTTGCTGGAGTCGGACGTCCAGCATGGGACGAGAAAGAAGGAAAGAGAAGGGGAAGAAGAAGCGGTCGCCGTGCTCTGTAGCGATACGCGCAAGTCGGCCGACATGTACAAATCTTCAACGGTGCTGCTGGGGGAGCCCACTCCATGCAGCTCCAGACAAGGACTTTGCGGGATCGAGTGATCCGGTTCCTACACGTCGTGTACATATGCGTGTACAAACGAGGAGGAAAAGCCACAGCGTAGCATGCATACGCACATGCATGCATACAAACATGCATATACATATATACATGCATGAGCCCATGCAGAGGTGGCAGCCACTGGGCGTGTGGTTATACCCACGTACAGAGTACATGGAATGTGTATTTATGCCTGTACCACCTCTTCTTCTTCCCTCTCACTGCCTCCTCCTCCTCATCCCCCCCTTTCCCCCCCTTTTTGAACCAAAAAAAGAATGATGAGTGCTGGCGTCGAATGGGTTTCACACCGCCAATGAAGGTGACACTCGTAATTCATCAATCCGAATGAGAAAGCTCATGTATGATACGTCTCGCCGCATGATGCAGATAGTCATTTGCACATCAGGAACCAACCATATGCCAAGGCCAATAATATCACACACGACTTTTCAGCCACTTTCCGTTCGATCATTGGGGGGTTAAAATCGCAGTACATACATCCCCCCCCCTTCATACCCCTCCGTTCCCGATTGCCAACACCGTTTTTATCCATGTCGTGAAAAGAAAGGTCGTGGAGAAGTGAAAGAAGAAAAAACTCAGGCTCAGGATTAAAGAATTAAACAAGCAGGGGAAGAAAGAAAAAAGGACCATCTCGAACACCATCCCTGAGCTGACTTCCTTGCTTGTTGGCTCCCCTCCCACCATCCACCCCTCCCCCTCCCTGGGGGGATAGAAAAGGACAGGCATGGACCCCTGAAAGAAGGGGAGGAAGGGGAGGAAGGGGGGGGGGGGGGGGTATGTGTTGCGTACTCCGTGCTCAAACGACACCCAATATCTTTTTCCCTCTCCTTTGCGTTTGCCCGACGACCGGGCTGCCGGGTTGGGCCGCAACAAAGGGCGGACGAGATCGCTTTTGCATCTCCCAACGAACGTACGTACGTGTATACGGAACGTGCTAATTTTCCATTCATCGCGGAAATTAAAAGGAGACGGAGGAGGGGAGGAGGACGATAAAAAAGCAGCAGCAGCACTTGAAGAGACATCTTCTCTCTCCATCACCCCCCCGGTCCGCAGTTGCGGTGTGGAAAAATAAGAAGAAGCAAAAAAAAAACCACAAAAAAAAACACTGTCATGTTCCTTTATATTGTAGTATGCAGGCATGTATGCACAGCAGGCGCGCTGGTTTTGCGTTGCGTTTGCGTTGTACGCAATCGCCGTTGGGGTGCTCCGTACCACCCGCACAGCACAGCACATGCATGACCGTATCGGCGTTGATTTGAGAAGGGGAGGGGGGCTGATCTCCTCCCATCCATCCATCCATGCTTTCTTCCCCCCTCATCACCAACCCCCGACCTTGCTTGCTCCGCCCCCGGTACGGTGCTACATAGCACCACTGGATTATGACCAACCGACCAACCAACAGACCAACCAGCCACTTCCCGTACCACACGACACATGTAGGTACGGAGTATCACCTGGAGAGAGAGGGAGACTACGGATACACCCCCCCTTCCTCCCCCCCAAACCCATGGCGTGAGATCGTGGGAAAGCCACCTCTGTTTCCTCATCTGCCTTGAAGGCTCTGACGACTCTGACAGCTGAGTGGCCCGGTCCGAGGTGGACAGGGGGTTCATGTTTTCTCAGCTGGGGGAACACGGATCGACCTGGTGGTGTGTGTGTGTGTGTTGGTGGGCGTGCCTGTGTACGTGCGTGGCGGGCAGCCATATGCTTGTACCTAGCAAATACGCAAAGTACGCGGTACTACACGGCCAAGAAGTTTTTTTTAAAGAAGAGGAACGGTTGCTTGCCAGAACGAGTCCCATGGCGCGCGGGCGGGCGTGCTGGTTCTCTTCCTCTTTCCCCCACCCCCATCCCCATCCCCCTCCCCCTTATGCAAGTGTTCGGATGTCGCAATACGCAGCTGCCACCGTCTTTTCTGTTACGGCCGAAGGCCACGGTAATGTAACCTATCCTGGCCACGGCAAGTTTCCAGACGGGGTTCGAAAACCTTTTTTTTCTTTTCCTTCCTTGTTATTTGGACGTGATACTCCATACGGAGTAGTCTTGACCGTGTGTTCCGTACAACGTTCTGGTACGGATCATTCCGTAATCTGATTGATATCGGGAGGGAGAGAGGGGGAGAGGGGGGGGGGGAACTCTCAGGGTTCAAACCTTTTTTTCCCCACCCATCAACCTTTATATTATAGCCCCCCCTTTCAGTATCATGGCAACAATTTTGACCTTTCTATGGAGTAGATGGGGGTTGATATTGGTGAGTGCCACAAGAAGAAGAGGGAGAGAAATACTCCGTACGAAGTAGATAGAGAGGGGGGGTATGGATGGCAAGGCCAGCATTCACATCTACGTGTATGTATCTGTATGGCACTGTTGCTACCAGAAAAAGGAAGAAGGAGAGAGAGAGAGAGAGAGAGAGAGAGAGAGAGAGAGAGAGGGAGGGAGGGAGGGAGAGACAGCCGGGGAGACGTCTAAGTGATATCCGGTTCGCTGAATGTTTTGATCGATTGATTATCCCCTCCATTTCTTTCCTTTTCCAGATCTTTTGCAAGGTCTCGCTGCTTGAGAGGGGAAAGGACCCAATCAAACCCGCCTGGCATATACGGAGTACAGGTGGACGAAAAGAAAGAAAGAGAGAGAGAAAGAAAAAAAAAATGTTCGAACCAATCGTTTATAAGTGCAACACGAGCAACATACCTGATTAAACAAACCATGACATGTCAGCACCGTGCAGGTAGCAAAAGAAAAAGGCATGGAGAGGCACTGCATTTTTTCTTCTCGTTGCAGGAATACGCAGCAATGTGTGGTCCACGGTGATAGGAGAGAGAGAGAGAGAGAGAGAGAGCAGGTCAACCAGACGTCCCGACATGCCCAACATGCAACATGGCAAAAACAGGCAACCAAGCAACCAAGCAAAAAGAAAATATTCGCCCACGTAACGTATGTGTCATATTCGTCCCTTGATTTTCTTCCTCCCCCCCCCCTCCCCGCCTACCCTCCTTCATCCATCCATCACTCCCATCCTTGCCACGCCGTCCAATTCCGAGACAAATGACACCTCTTAAAACACCATCATCACAAAAAAAGAACACGGGTACACCGTATAAACTGTCTCCCTCTCTCTCCCTCTCTCTCTCTGACTCCCAAGTAGTAGTAGTACTTCATCTCATTTTTTTTCTTGGGTGTACTTTTCTGCACCGGCAGGCAAAAAGAACAAAAAAAAAGAAGTCTTACGAAAAAAGGAAGAGAAAAAAAACCCCTTCATCCTCCCGGAGAAGGGGTGGGGGGTTCAAGACAAAAAGGGTGGCGGGGAGCAGCGGCAGCAAGCAGAACAGAACAGACAAGACTAATGGACTAGTACATGCAAGGCACGGTGATCTGGAAAGCTCCAAAAGCTACTTCGTAGAGAGAGAGAGAGAGAGAGAGAGAGAGAGAGAGAGAGAGAGAGAGAGAGAGAAAGAGAGAGGCCCTCCCCGCCAAGTCCCTAATTTTCGGGATTTTCGTCTCTCGCGGGGACTACTGTATGTCTCTGAACCAAGTAAGTTCGAGCTCGCACACGCGAGCGGGGAGGAGGGGATGGGCGGAGGGACAGCCTACTACTACTAGTAGTAGCGTAGCCGTGTCCCCCGTCCCCCCGTCCGCCCGTCCCGTATACGCATGTCTCAAGAAAAAAAAAAGAAAAAAAAACCAGTGAGAGGTTCTAAGACGAGACAAACCCTTAAGAGACACCTAAAAAAAAGACCCTTATGGGAATAGTATACAGATAAGAATAAGAGACTAGATAAAACTCATTAACTACTACTCCATACTCACGTAGTAGACTTGGCAAAAAAAAAAGGGGGGGGGGGGGGTTCTGAGTCAGTTTGATAACTTACAACATACTGGCTGTAAAGACATGCTCTAGAGAACTCGAGGCGTAGTGTTAGATGCAATATCTTTGTTTGTTCACCAAGAAAAAGTCATCACGAATAGGTTTCCCACAGGCTAGTGGCCGGCTCATGTTGGGGGCCTCATGATAAGATTGGTGATATCTCAAAGGGTACACTCCCCCCCCCGTATAATCATGGCGTGCCAGCGGAAAAAATGAGGAGTCCATATTGGCTTTTTCTTTTTTTCCCTCCAAAGTAAATAACTGGGACCTTTGCAAGAAAAGTGCAAGGTAAATAAATGACAGGATAATGATTTCCCTCCCCCGCCAGTATCCCCCGCCCCAGGCTCGCCTCAATCATGAAAATGCTGCAAAAAATGTCCTGCCTTCGCCGGAAGAGTCTAGTAACTCTGTGATGCAGACCTTCTAAGAATGATACTCTGTAACAATAAAAGAACTCCAAAAAACAAAGAAGAAGCATAGAAACAAGAGGCCCTCCTTATTTCAACCGTGCAAAAAGAAAACACCACCTTGACTCAGAACAAGGCAGATGGCAAGATATTGACGAAAAATATGCTTCATCTAGTAAGTGACCGCCAAAATAGATCTTCGATGAGCGCAAATCGTCGCATAAGTAAAGCAACTCGTGTTGAAACAAAAAGTAGAAAAAGGGAACCGTTGGAAGTAATTATCTTTTTCAAGTGTTGATCAGATAGCCGACCCAAAACATCAAAGCAGTTGTAGCTTTTCGTTACAGTAACAAAAGCCTTTGATCATGCCACGGGCTGCAACCCACGTGAAGTACGAACAAAGGGAAAGAAAAAAAGAGGCATAAATAAAAGATAAATGAAGAATCCATGCGCTGCCACCCTGTTGATTGTTGTAAAACGTAATGAATTAATAAAAGGGCCCACGTTTTGCTGGTTCAATCGTCGTGTGGGTATCGTTCTCTTGCATCTACTGTGCGTAGTAGTACAGTGCCAGTATGCAAGACTAGTATTGGTGTGTGCAAGCTTCACAGATAGCAGTACGACGACCTGCGAGATTCGTCGAAACCGGTGTCGGGGCTGCTGACGTGGGGGTATTCGGGGCTAAGATGACCAACAGACGTCAAGCTGTTGCGTGGTGTCATCAGCTGAGACGCATGGAAGTCTACTCCATAGGGAAAAGGCTTGACACCCGAGACGGCGTACTCTGGCTCTGAGACAGGTGTTCGTGGTTCACACACTGAGCTCGGAGGGCTGGGCATCATGCTGGCTTTCTTGGGGGCCACTGTCGCTCGCCTCGGGCCCTTGGGACTGCCCGCAACCTTGCGGCTCTTGCCACGGCCCTTGATGCCTTTGTTGGTGTTCTTGTAGAGTGTCGTGAAGTAGTCGTAAAGCTCGCGGTACTCGTGTGGGATGGTTTCATTGGCTCCAAACCTGGTGAACTTCTTGGTCAGGTCTAGGAGGGTGGCCATGTGATAAGTGTTTTGGTGCGCCTGCGTACCGGTCAGCAATCGAAACGTAGAAATTATATTGCAGAAACAGGCACTCGCCTTCATATTCCCCAAGGTAGTAAATGTCTTGGTACAATCATCAAGAATGCAGGCGTACAGTGGCTTGTCCGACTGGTGGGTTCGTTCGTGAGTCTTGGCGTTTCCCTTGTGAGGGAAAGTCTTGCTGCAGTGCATGCATTTGTAAGGACGTTCGCCGGTGTGACGCCTTTCGTGGTTCTTCTCAACGTTAGAAAAAACTGAGCTTGGGTTGGGGTGGTTGGCTTGCGATACATACCTTGAGGTTGCCAATCTGGTTTGACGTGTGCTCGCAGTTGGGGTATGAGCACTTCTGTGAACAGTTAGCTTGTTGTGCTCATAGGGGATTGTCTAAAGCTGTGGGTTACTTGCGTAAGGGCGTTCTCCAGTATGAGTTCGACGGTGGATTTCGAAGTGTGTTTTTTGGATAAAGGCCTTGTTACATCCGGGACCATCGCAAACAAACTTCTTGGCCTTGCTAGACGCCTTTGCCTCTTGGAGCTGAGTAATGGGGGCATCGTTCGAAGCCGTAATAAACGTGGTGGTTGAGTTGACAGGAGAAGCTGCATGAGAAGCGGCAGGCGATGGCACCTGATCTTCACCCTTCTCCTGCGGCGCCTTGGTCTGCACAGCGCGCATCAAGTCATCGATGGCTGTGGCGAACTCAACACGCTTTGAAGGGTCGACGGTCTCGTTGCGGCTGATGGTCTTGGAGGGAACGGCAAGACTGATGCTATCGGGACACTTCTGAGAGGATTGATGGCCGGTTTGCTTCGCAGCCTTGGCATTTTTGATCGAGAAGGACCCGGCGTTTGACTCGGTCTTCAAGGGTATGTCCCTGGTGCCGCCCATGGGGTTTGCGTACGGGTGCCTTAGGGAACAGACTCCTGAAGCCATGGGTGTAGTAGTGCTAGGTTGATCAAGGTATGAGGGCATCATGTTGTGACCAGAAAACTCAGGGGCAGCCAAGTTGGTGAGGTGGCAGGTATTGTATGAATTCTGCATAGCATAAGAGTGCAAGGGTCGTTGCTCTTGTCTCGCTTGGGCGTTGTGTAACCATCCACCACAAGGTTGACGATTACCATATGCCCAGGAATCCCAATCTGGAGAAGCTGCGAGCTCGGGAGTGAACGACATGTTGTCTGTATTCTGGTCTCTTTCGCGATATTGTTTCGGCGGCGATATCAAGAGCCTAGAGACTGGATGTATCTCCCTCGGCAACGGAAGCTGGATAAGGCTCGTCAATCCACGCGCCAGTCGGCAGTAGTGTCGACTGTCGTTCTGCTTTGACCACTGTGAAGAACAACGAGTGAGTTCCTTTTTTGAGTTTAAGAGCCGATTCTTGGGGCTAATATGGGTGACCAGTATCTGGGGTAAGGAATGACAAGAATCAAGGTCAAAGTGAATGAAGGGGGCTGGATCAAATGTGACAAGCGAGTGAGGTGTCGGCGAGGTTATGTACTTGATAGAAAAGCTACCATCTATGAGAATATTCGAACAGAGCTGTCGACATTGAGGATATGGTTGTTGTTATGCAAGGCCTTGGGGACGCCATAGTGGAGAGGGTGTGTATATATGAAGACGAAAGACCACCTTGCCGGGACAGAGAGGTGTGTGTGGGGGGGAGAAAGGGAGGGGAGGGGAGGGTGTTTTGGGAAACATTTCTGGGTGCCGTAGATGGAAAGGATTCTGGGAGATTGACAGGTTGATATGTACGGAGTACATCGGCTACCGGTACTATGGGGTATAGACTGGGTAATGTGGTAACATTAGAACCAAGTACTCACTATGCCGTAGTAGACAGACCGGGGAATATTCGAAATACACGCATCCAAACGACCGTAGTGTACAGAGTACTCTGGACCAGACCACCTACTATGCTCGCACGAAACCCCCACACCATTCAAGAACAAGGTTAAGAGCCTTGTGTTCCTTGTGTTAGAAGACTTGTGGGCCAAAGGCAAGGATACTCTGTAGAACAAGAGATATTGCTCATAGCAAGGTTTTTTTTTGGGGGGGGGGGGGGGGGGAGAGGGTTGATTGATGCTCACCCACCTTGCCGAAGCTGTTTTGTTTGCACGGAGTACTCCGCAGGTAGTCAGTACTCTGTTGATACCATAAGGATTGCGTGGGTAGGTGCTTTCTCGAGTTGATACCTTGGAGTCTGGCTCAAAAATCCTGCTCTTCGAATAGCTGTTGGGTCCCAATTTTTGGTGTCCAGGTAGTGAGACTGGTAGACTGGCAGCATGCCGAAAGATATCGGCACCATATCAGCTGCGCGTACGGAGTACTTTGTACTCCATACGTAGCAGTAGTAGTACTACTACGTACATGGCTATTGAGCACGGGCACTTGTCCCTGCTGTGGGCTGTGGCTGCACTCATTACTTACATACGGAAAATGTCACTTCACGTGGGGTTCATACCCTTTTTTTCCTACCATCTGGTATAGCATCTGCGTGAGACACGTAAGACACCATCAACGGTTGTCTCGAACGCTCAAACATCTCCGCAACCAACTGTAAAGGTTTTATTCTTCTAGCGTTCGCACATCGTTCGGGAAGCAGCATTTGGCTATAGTGTCGTGATCAGCTGAACCGTCGAGTGGAAACGCCGTCCTCCCCCTCCTGCCCGGGACTGCGTGGGGACTGAACAGAGAGAAAGGTGCTCTCTGTATGGAGTAGGGAGTAGGACCATGGGGACGCATTTGTGCGTGGCACGGAGTATGTAGTAGTGATATCTGCAGGGTGTTGCGGTGGACGAAGAAGAACAAGGAACGAGGATGTTGGTATGCCGAGCCAGGTCAATTGGTGTACGGAGTACAATGTAGAAGCATGGATCCATAGGTTGGAGCACTGCAGCACTGCAGCACTGGAGCACTTGGGGCATAATGATAATGCAACCACAGCCGCCGGGGATGTGCGAATTGACAGGGTACCTAGCGGCCCCGAATCAGGGGCGGCCCTGCCTTGAGTGGCTACTTGTGTGTGGGGGGGGGGGCGTGTGTTCAGGAACATTGAGCATTTGTATGGAGTACCTAGGTACCTACTCTTTGCACTCCCAATGTACTCCGTACCTACTAGGGAGTATGCAGGTGCTGTACATGTAAATAGCTGAAAAAGGATAAGCATCAACCAAAGTTCAGTTTGGTGGGAGAGAAGAGAGACAACAACAAGAACAATAACATGGAAAATTTACCTACCGTATGTACTTCGAACGGAGTATTCCATGAGTATAGGAGGTGCCAATCCATCCGAGTGCTTTCCGCATATTAACCGCGAATATAACGTCGTCACCTTGAGCCATATCACTTTTTCTCGTCATGGTGATACCTCATCAAAGTTAGCAGGTGCTGCGCAACCGACCCTCTTGCCCTTCAGCAACATCAACGTACGTCATTGTGGGCGCCATGAAAGCCTCACTTTCAACTGCGGCATCTTGATTAAGTAATTCAGACGTTTGATTTCCCCCCTCCCTCACTCCAAACGACATCATACATTCAACTGCACAATAGGTAGGTAACAGACGAAAACCAAGCAGCTTCTATGGACGTTATCGGAAGTCTCGTGCTTCTCTGGTACCCCGGCACAACCCTCCTAAAAGTTGCCTGGGTCCAAATTCTATCATCTGGTGGCAGCAACCACTACAAAAAAAACACGAGGCAACTCGTTACAGAATATCAGCTTGACAACGAGACTGGTAGAACCAACTCCCATGGTAGACCACTTCGTTTCCCACAAGGCTATCGAATCGAAGGGTGTCCCCGGCTAACTTGGTTACAACCGTATCGACGGTAGCATAGTTAGCACTACGTACGACGATCATGGGGAATCACCAAGGAACGCCCAGATCCCTAATGATCCTAGTCTGGTAACCTTTGCCTACCCCGGCTTAACAGGTCCTGACTTTGCCTCACGATTGAGAGATTAGTCGGAACGCTAAATATCGAAACGTATCTCGTCATCCACCTGCATTGAGCTTTTTACTTTCAGGTTCATGATTTCTTTCTCAAAACTCATACAGGGTGCTAGAGGGGACGTCTTTTTTCCAGGCCTTGGACATGCTTGCACCCATGGATAGGGTTGCAGTCCGTACTCTGTACAATGTACGGAGTACCGATTACTCTCAAGCAGTTGTTCTGATGGAGGCACCCTTGCCTGCTTCGGACTAGCTTTGTTGCCTCTCAGCTCTCAAGCCTTCAAGCGTACTCCGTACTCTGTACTCCATATACTCCGTACCATACGGAGTAACAAAGCTGAATCTTAGCACACCCTATGAAGGCCAGATACCCTCCCGTACTTCAGACATCGCATATCATCAGTACGTATAAACACCATTGCATCCCCTTAGTGGCGATAAACTGCTGAAAAGTCCAGGCCACCCACGATATAACTTCACAACTTCGTTTTCAGCTAGCTTCAGGGCTCATTTGCAGCTTAAACAGACCGCGCTCACCACGAGTATCCACCAATAGCCCTCTCAAACCAACGGTATTATCCCGGATCAGTGACAGGGTTGACAAACCACCTGGCGTACGGAGTAGTGGTTGGATGGACAGCCCAACGCAACCTGGGGCGTGTTTTCTCTCGACCAGAAGCGTAGAAGCGCCCACAACTCCACCGTACGCGGGGTGTGGCCGTATCAGTAGCTCAGGTTGGCCATAGCTGCTGGTGCTGGGATCCGAGGTTCTCGATGGCGCATTTCGACTGCTTCTGCCTCTTATAACGCAACAGAATACAAACGCCCATTTCCGCGAAAATATGCAGTACAAACTTTCATCTTTCTCGAATGATCCGATAGGCGCGAGCAAGGACCAGGGGCTAATAGATGGAGTTATGGCGTTAGAAATTCGCAAGCTGAGGTTCACCCTTGCTACCACGCTTCCGGAGACTACCTCTCAATTAAAATGCTTGCTTCGATCACCAAGATGCTGCTTGGCATCGAAGATCTGGGTCCTAGCGAGGCGTTGAACAATTACGGGAGACCAAAGTTACTTGCATCCAGTGGGAGTATGAGATGTAGGAGAAGCTCATTTCTGGCAGAAATGCGTATTTCATGATGGACTACGGAGTACGGAGTACGGGGTAAGGTCTATTGGGTTTACAGGTTCTTGTCCGCTCGCCCGCGACCTAGTTGAACGGATGGACTACACCGCGATCCTAGGGCTTTGCCGTGCCTAGTTTCTCGGAAGGGCAAGCCGACCCATAGGGCCCGTTGGGCCATGGGATTGTTGAAGTATGGTGTGGCGTTCCTCATCACTCATCTAAGTCAGCCCTAACGACAATGGCCGATCTGCAATGGTTGAGCCTGATTTTCCACGAGCATGGCGGACCAAGCATATTATGCTGACAGTCCATCAGTTGTTCTTCAATGTCGCGGAGAGCGATGCATGCCCTCTGTTGGAAGTCCAAGGTTGCCAGGAAATGGATAAAAGTGCTGGCCGCGAGGAGCCCACATCTTGGCTTGGGATCATATTCTCTCTTGTCTCCTAGACACTCACGCCCTCCATTAAGACGACACAGTCGTACACGAGTACGAAGTATACTGCGTCCTACTACTCCGTACGCATGCACCAGGAACCTTTGAAGTTTCATTGGCGGGAATATGTAGCTAATAGGGTGCGGATTGCACAATGACTGAAACTTCCCTTTAGCTTTCCCTGTCACTTGACTGCAGCCACTACGCCAGGGAACTGGGATGTGGCTGCCACAGCCCCAGACTGCTACTACAGCCGAATTAAAGCCCCCCTGTTGTTGTGGTAGCATCCGTTGCTTGTTCCGATTTCTATTCTCAGCAGCGTTGTATATTGCCAAGACCTCCGATACCAATACCGGGTCTCCATCTTCACGAGGGGAGGCACATTGCCATATCCAATCACCATGGCTTTCTAGGCCGCGAAGCCCCATTCGCAAGATGTTCCGTTTTAGGAAGCGTTCAAGAAGCATTCAACTCCGGACATACAACCAGGATCATATGACATACTCCAAACCTTTTCCTACGGAGTATAGGGATCGGGTATCGGCATCTGTGTAAGTCTATGCACAAATAGCATATCCTGATGTTCCTCTCCTCTAATTCCCATTGGAAATGGGACATTCAGATGGAATCATGCAAATTTCCTCGATTAGATCTAATTGGGTATAAATAACCAAAGATGCAGGTGCTGGTTCTTGGCCAAAACCTTATCGAATACCGGCTACAGCTACTCCGTAGTAGGCTGGGATGGAAATGGACAAGGAATATGGTAAGGCCTTTGTCTTCAACTGAGGACCTACCATATGGCGCACGGAGATGAGAAGAACCCTTAAAATTCCCTGGAAATAGCGCTCTCAGGGGAATAAGTGGTGGGGTACCGCATGACCTGATACGAGAGACAGCCACATACAAGCCATACCGGCGGCGACTTGACCATTTCAAAGGCACATCTTTGGACTAATAGCCCACGGAGTATCGAATCCGGAGGACTACTAGCATCAGTCATTATATGCACTACCCACAGCGTCGATTATTCTTCAGCGCTCGACTGAAAGCACGACACTACGGAGCCCGCCCTGGATGAATCCTGCCAGCTGATGTTGATGAGCCATAATAAAGCATGACAGCCCAACTCCGGGCTTCCTTACGGATGGGTACCAGTGAAAGTGACTTGGTTCAGCTAGCCTCCCTTTATTGGCCGTTAGCGCCTGATACGCCAGCGCTAGACGAGAGATCTCGGCAGGCAAAGCTCGCGGCAGGCAAAACCTCATGTGGTCTGTGTCCGAGTGTCCAACTACTAGATGGAAGTCCGTATACGGATTACGGAGTATGGTACCATATACGAAGAAGGTTTAGGCATGATTTTCATGTTAGTGGCGCCCTAATAGCGGGCACTACTACGGACAAAGGCTAGCCATAGACCTTGGAGTATCAACGGTAGGGACTGGTACCCCCCCCCCCCGGTACGTAGTACGGAGTACCTGTACTACTATTGACAACGCCTGGACTCTGGACGTTCAGTCATTCAACTTTTTCTTGGTGCGGCAGTGGCTCGAGATCTGGACAATGTGCAGGAAACCACCTTGCATCATTGTATACTACTAGTAATGCAGCTGCACTTCGTGCCTGTGTACGGTGGATATTAACAACTATTCCAGGTCGCACCACCACCGCACGGCAATGATCCCCGTGCTGCAGCTAAGCCAGAATCGACATGCACTCGTCACCTCGAATTGAGTAGTAGCATTAAACTACTCCGTAGACGCAGCTCGATAGCCGATCAGCCCAAGCGCACGTTACGGACTGCTACGCTTCAGAGATAAGCAGTGATTGAGAAACCGAGCTGGGGATAGGACAGGCCGCGTCAGCAAGGCTGCAGTACGGCATTGGGTATAAGTAATCGGTACTCCGTATAGGGAGTACGGTTGCAAGTACGAAGCCAGCCTGGTACGAAAAAGGACCAAGACTACCTACAATACCATGGAATTCATAAATGGCCTGCATATATGAGCCAAAGATGACTGAGATTCAACAGCAGTTCATGGTCGAAAATGGACCATTTGACCAAGCTAGGGACCGACACACGCTTTGGACAAACCTGCATACTCTCATCTAATCATCTAGTACCAATCGAGATAACCACCTACCAATGTCGTGGTATGGTGAGTAGTAATCATGGCGCATTGGTGCATGTCGCTCAAACCACACTGCTAACTAGACACAGCTGAATCCGCCGGCGACTAGAAGTGTCGCGCTCAAGCAGCTTGTGTGCTGCGGGCTGGACTCTCTCTTTTCCTCCTTGCTTACCTTGACTCACTTTGGCGTAGGTACGCCTTCGTTGACGACATGCAAGTCCTCATGATGCCATTGGCCTTCGCATCCAGGGCTCGCCGCTCCATTACGCTGTCCGCTGCCCTCATCTGGAGGGATTCGGCCGGGATTCCCACCTGCTTGCTTTGTAGCCTTGGTATTGGATGCGCTGTGTGAGATATGTCTTTGCTGCAGGGCAGCTGGCTTGGATATGAGTAGTTTTACAAAATCTCGCTTGCAACCAAAGTTCCCATTTTTCCGCACACTGAGCGCCAGGGACCTCGGTATGCGCCCCTCGGAAGTAACAAGGGACGGCCGGTTGGATGCCATCCCTTCGACCTTTGACAACGGGAGGCATCGATCCGTCCCTAAGTTTGGGACTACCGGCTTGCACTTTACTGATTCAAAATTACGGAGCACCCAACAAGAGTGAGAACACCTGGTTGCGGAGTACGTTGAAGATCAAGCCTATCCCCAAAAGGCTGCTTCGTATCCCCCCCTAGTGCGAAGTTGGAGCCCTGTATCTAGGGGTGGCTCTTTGGACGCGCTTTCAAATCAAAACATGCCGTCCAAGCACACTATGCACTATATCTATGTACTTGCCAGGTACCGCACTCTTGATTGGTACTATCACAAGTACTACAAGCACTGCATAGAACGCACGGGGTAACCGTGTTCCATTATTAGGGTGTGTGTGTGTGTGACGAGCCTTGCGGTTTTCCAGAGGTAAGACTGGTCGCACCAGTCCTCATACAGGCCACAGCCAGCCAAGTGTGTTTCTAGATAGAAGCTATCATATCTCAACTTCACGCTTCTAACCATTCCTGTAACCTGCCTGCGGCAGTAGACCATCATATGGAGAGTCCCGTCACTTGCAGCTCCTGGCGTTGATGAGCGGTTGCTCCTAGCCTCTTGGTATACGGTGGATATGCCTGGCCGTGGGTTCTGATTTCTCCGTGAGACAGTGCGGGCAATATGCTTCGCAGTGAAACACCTCTCGACCAAGATCGCCGTGGGTGCTTGGCTGATTGCAAAGGGCTGCCCAGTCATGGTACCTGGTTCCCGAACAAGGCAAAGCGATGAACGCTCCTGTGGCTTAGTCGCGAGACTGTTTAATGTCAGGGTCGTTGATGTGCGGCTCGCCGGTTACTATGTACCACTCAGTGAGGCGGGTGGCAATCGAAGCCTTGCACGACGACTGCTGTTGGTAAGTAGCCTTGCCCACCCACCTTGCTTGGCTGGAACAGCTGGGCTATCGGGGCAACAACATCCAACATCCAAGGGCACGCCCTACTCCATAACTGTTCTTCGTGCTGGTATTGGCTGATAGACTCTACGGAGTACCCTAGGCAAGGGCTGACCCCAGCAGATGACGGCACATGCCATGCGCAACATCCCCAATGTTCAAACTGGTCCAGGCTTCTTCCCGGACTCACGGGTCCCAGGTACCATGACCACGCCGAGACGCACCGGCACACAACCTTGTCCCACCCTCTTCTGGTCTGGAAATTCGGGCAGCAGTGCTTTTGTGTGCTCCTTCTCGTAAACTATACAAGTTTTCCAGTAGATTTCCATCAGCATGTACTCCGTATTTCGTACTCCGTACGAATGGTGGATTACGGAGTGCTGAGGCCTCAGGTGGCTGGGATGATATATACCAGGGGCTACTCCGTATAGCTGTCTTACTGCATCTCGGCCCAACAGATAGCCGGCGAGCTAGACGACCGTTCTATACGGAGTATGGAGGCTGTGAAATCAAGAGGTAAAATCAAGAAATGGGCGGCGCAGATTGCTTCACGGTGCAGCTTTCTCAGACTTCCACGTGCCCCGTACAGTACGGGGTGCGTATGGATGTTACTATCGTCACCAAAGCAAATGCATATCCATATTCTTCCAGTCAGTCAAGCATCTACGAAGTACAGGGACCGGAAGGTGTTTATTCTTATTGCAATTGTATCCTGAACAGAGGCCATCTGCAAGTCCGGATGAACCACGACGAGGTAGATCACGGCCAGATCTACGGAGTACGATGACATGATGGTATGTGTGTCTCTCTCTCAGCCATTCTTTACCGATGACTACCATACGGAATACATACGGGGTATACGCCGCATGTTTCCCATCTCGCTGGTCCACAATAACCTAGCATAATCACGGCGTGGCAGATCGGAACAGAGGCGATCATACAAACAGAATATGGTACTCCGTCCTCCACCCTCCGTCCCCCATACATCTACGGAGTACTCCGTACAGCTTATGCTGTAATAAAATGAGAGAAGGCAACCACCACAAGGCGGTTTTCTCTGGTGGCTTCAATCGTCATGCATGTTACCGCAGAGCTGGAATTCGTTGGCGTTGCTGCCCAAAAAGCGACCACACCCTCTGTGGTTTTTTTGGGGCTGAAGCCGCACACACACACACACACACCCCTGGAAACCATCATGAGGAAGAGCTTAAAAAAGCGCCCTGACAGCCCGCCGCGGAGCTCGGTGTTGAATCCCGGAATCGTGAAAAGGGCGGGAGAGATGAGGAAGGGTGATCTTCAGAAAGGGCTGGAGGGATGTGCGCGTGCACACGTGGAGAGCTGCTTACCCTCCTTGCTACTGTATGTACAGCCAGTAAACACCGGACCCCGAAAGACGTGGGGATGTTCCAAAGGCCCGAGGAGAGAGGGAGGGAGGGAGGACTCAGGGAAGCTCAAGGCCCTTTTTTTTTGTGCGCGGGTAAACAGGGAAAAGGAAACCCATGTACTCCGTACAGGCCAGCGGTCGGGATGAGGCGCTGCCCACCCAGTGTTGGGGATCCCTTGCCCTAGAATTTTGCGACCTGTCACAATGCGTTGCCGCTTCTGGGACGCTGGCCGCCGCTGTGAGCATCACTGCTGCGCTGCCGCACACACACACACCTCTGCTGCCTTCCACAACCCGACCACAATCCGACGCTACAGCGCTGGACGTGTCTTGTTGCAGTGCTCCCGAGCTTCCCGTACAGCATCCAATACTCTTGTCGCATCGGCTCAACGCGTTCGCTCAGGGTGTTTGCTCAAGGCAGCGATGTTGGTCGCCAGGAGCTCTTCTTTTCAGCACAGGAACGTCATCGCCGTCTTTCACTGGACGACAACCACCCATGTTGCTTGGCATCTCGGGACAGGGCGTTTTTGGAGCAATGCTACCCCAAGTGGAAGTAGATGGTGATCTACGGAGCCCTGGCTGTCCATGTTAACTCGCATATACGGAGTACCCAGGGATGGGGGGGGGGGGGGGGGGAGATCAGTGATCTCAAAAAAAAAAAGATTGAGGTGTTTGGGTTGACCCCCTGAGTGTAGGGTTGGTGACTGCTTGCGGCTGCTGTGATAAGTGCATGTATTTGACCTGTCAACAGTCGTGGGAGTGAGAGTCCACCCCCCATGAGGGCCAACGACGAGCAGGTTTCCTGTTACAGACGGCGTGCCCTCAACCCCTCCCTCCAATCCCCCTTTCCCCCCTACTGTCTTTGTCATCATCCCCCGTTAGCAAGGGTCGGCGGCGGCGACAACAACGATATGCAACGAAACTTTACACCGCGGTACCATGTGGTCCAAGGATCTAGAGTACGGAGTATTTAAAAAATAAATAAAAAAAACCGAGGTGTTCGGACCTGCGAGTGGAAGTTGTCGGCATACGGCCTATGATACGTAAAGCACGGACAGCGAACGGGCTTTCTCCGGGGGGACGCAGATGCCCCGGGCAGGCCGGTATTCCCGTGAGCTTCCGCATACGGAGCATATCCTTTTCTCTTCTTTTTCTTTTTTCCTTATCTATTTCTTCTTTTTCTGTTCTCGCCTGCCTGCCCGCCTGCCTGCCTGCCTGCGAATACATGGAGACTGTGTACTCCGTACCGAGGGTCTCCAAGGACTACCCTACTAATCGGTACATTACTTGGTACTGCTATACAGGGCTCGTGGGGACGGGGTTATACGGATGATACGTTCATGCATGCTAACCGGCTTGTACTGCTCTCATAGCACTATTCTACCATGATCCTGGGCTAAACGTGTTTGCGTCTAATTTGAGAAAGAAAAGGATGAACAGAGAAACCCGTTGGGGTTTTCCTTTTTCCGGTGGCATGAATCTGTGCCTTTTTCCACAGGTGGATCGGGCGAGAATGGGGCGGGGAGGGAGGGAGGGAAGGGAAGGGGGGGCTAGGGGAGGAGAGAGACGTTGATTAGATATCAACACAGCAACGGAGTACGTGGGATATCTCTGGAGCCAACACGTTTTTGGTTCCTTGTCCTTTTTTAACACTTTAACTCTCAAGGGGTCTTTCTTTTCTTTTTTCTTCTTTTTTTTTTTGTAAAAAAGAAAAAAAATCTTCATCAGCATTCGATACGAGCTTAGTTCCCCCCCGAGATGGCCCTCCCCTCCCCCCCAAGTGTTCACTATCATACCATATGGGGGACAGGGACAGGGCGGAGAGGGGAAGGGGAAGGGGATGGAGGGGAGGACATCGGCTAGGAGACAATAGCTAGGGGAGCTTTTCTTTCTTTTCTTCTTCTTCTCTCTCCCCTCCCCTCTCCCCTAACGGCCGCAAGACTTTCTCGTCCATGGCCCATGAACTTCCCCCCCCCCCCCCCCCCCCCCTTTCACCCAAGTGTGCGTGCGTGTATGTGTGTGTGCATGACGCAAGAAAGAGTGCCTATCCCTTCTCCCCTCACCACAGCCCGTGACCGTGGCTCTCCCCGTTGTACACAGGCTTCCGTCTTCCGCTGACCGACAAAACATAAGCTTACAACTGAGACTCCCTCTCCCCCCTCTCAAGTGAGGAAACAAGTTGAGAAAACTACTTACAACGTAATGCTCCATGATATATGATATAGGCATGGTTGTACCCCGTATGTATTTTTGTGTATTTTTCTTTTGGGGGGGGAGGGGGGAGGGGGAGGGGGAGGGGGGGTTTCGATTCGAACTCTGGCTCCGAACCCCCGGAAGGACCCACCCGGTGTCAAAAATAACACGGAAGAAAGGATTGCCATAGCCCATGACGAAAGGGTCTCCTGTGCTTTTTTTATACACTAGGGTAGAGGGGGTTTGTGTGTTTGTGTGTGTGTTGTCGTGAGTTGACTGTGTCGTTGTCCTCTCTCCTCACATCCCATGCATGTAAACAACCAAACCGACTCAGCCAGTAAACAGAAAAATAATCAAATAGCCAGCTTGAAGCCATGCGCGAGCGTCAAGAAAGGAAAGGACGGGAGTCATTCAAATCTAGAAAACAATAAAAAAAAAAGGGGGGGGGGGGGGGGGCATTCCGTCTGTTCCGTAAGAAAGTACAAGCATATATACTACACAAAGGGGTGGGATCTACGAGGGTAAATCCGCTCTAAGAGAAAAAAAAATCTATGGACCAAAAGTCTATGGATAAGAATTCTATAAAATAGCCCAAACGCCAGATTTCCTCCGTTTTTGTGTGTTGTGTTTTTGGCTTGACCTGATAACAGCCAAAGAAAACATTCGAACCACAAAAACTAGAAACGATGCACGATGATGAGACAGAGGTAGAGGAAGAGGAAGAGAGGGGAAGAAGCTCCCTGACTTTGTTGTTGTCGTTTACTGAACCCCCCCCCCCCCCCCCCCCCCAACTTAGCTCAGCCACTTGGGCAGGTAAAACTTGACGTTCTCGTACACGAGAAACGTCACCCACGTCGCGGGCATGACCCGGATGACGCCCGGCACCAGGCCGCGGTAGAAGCCCGGGACGCCCTCCTCCCTCCACGTCTTCCTCACCACGCCGCGGAAGCCCCTGCCAAAGGTGTCGTCGGCCTGGTAGTTCTGCAGGCGGCTGCGGAGGACCTGGTAGGGGTACGTCACGGCGCCCGCGACGAGCTTGGACACGGAGGAGAGGACGAGGGTGGCTTCGGTGCCGAGGGGCGTCGAGGTCGATGACGATGGCGATGACGACGACGCAGCGTCGCGGTTGTGGAAATGCGCGTAGTAGTACTTCTTGGCGGGCTCGTAGACGGCGAACTGCACGGCGCCGTGGGAGACGCCGACCATGGAGACGCCGAGGCCGCGGTAGAAGCCGCTGAAGCCCTCGCTGCGCCATATGGCGCGCACGCCGGCCAGCATGCTCGGGTACGCGCCCTGGGCGCCGACGTCGCTGCTCAGCATCCTCGTCTTGATGACCCAGACGGGGTTGGTGAGCACGGTGGTGGCGGCGCCGGCGAGGGCGGGCGAGGCGAGGTACTCGAGGGCCGTGGGCTGCCTGTCCGGGGCGCGGAGGCCCGAGAGGAGCGTCTCGGCGCGGGACTTGAAGAAGAAGAAGCTCGCCCAGGACGAGGCGCTGCCGACGATGTTGGGCGTCAGGCCGCGGTAGAGGGAGCGGAACGGGTGCGGGGACGACGTCAGGGAGCGGATGAGGGCCGACGTGGTCATGCGGTCCGCGGCGGCGCTCGTTCTCGATACTGTCGGAGGTCCTCGGCGTTAGTCGCGCCCGTTCCTCGTGACCACCAAGTTGAATTGGGAGCTTGTGAGAAGGGGACTTACTCTGCATACGAGTCTTGACGATATCCAGTGGGTGGACGACGAGTGTCGAGACTGTGCCGGCGCTGAGGCCGGCGATGGACTCGATGACGGCGGGTGACACGCCGCCATGGCGTTGCGAGGACATCGAGGTATTTGGCCGGAGCGGTGGCTTTTCCGGATTGTCTCCCTTGCGTCCAGGCCAGCTGCAAGGTGTAAGGGGAGGAGGGTCCGGTGGCGGGGGGGGGGAGGATCGTGGTATCGGGTGTTGATTTGCGTTTGCTGGCCTGAGGGCTTTTAATTTGGCTTCAATCACATATTGTTCGCCGGCAAGGTTTGTCTTAGAAACAGCAGCAGTAGCGGCGGCGGTAGCAGTAGACGGGGATGCAAAAGTTTTGGCGGAGGAAAAAGGAAGAAGGATGGGCGGGCAAAAAAAAAAAAGCGTGCTAGCTAACACGAATGTTCGGCGCACTTTTTTTCTAGCCTCCGAGAAGTTGGTGATTTTTTTAGGGGACCCGCGGCGGCGGCGGCGGCGGTTGGTCTGCCGATCCGGCTAGTTGCGCACCGCACAACCCCCAAGTTTGTAGCGCGAACGCCCGTACGCCGCTTCCATTCCACTGGACCCATATCACCGCATCGACATCTCTCCATGGAGGAAGTTTATGGTGGGGATTCATCCGAACAATGCCTTGAAAGGATCAGCATAAAGCTCGAGATTGGCCAACATACGCTTCGCCCTAAACGAGGACATTGCGCCCATGTATTTCGTATGCCTACTTCTTGGGGAACTTGGCGACGAATGCACGGCCGAGAGGTAGTTGCTGAAAAGAGGTACGGAGTACCATATGATAAGGCGAGCAAATAGTCACACCTCATATACCGATTGCTCCATATGGAGTACTAAGGCAGTGTCAGATCGCACTGAAGCACTGGCGCCCTTCAATTATCGCTGGTGCAACGGACAAAAAAGAATGTTCTTTTCATGCCGTAAAATCGCCTGTGGGCTAATCGGCTTATATTGCTCACTTATCCCCGAGCCTGTCCGTTCTCGGTAACAGGCTGGTGGGGCCCGTGGCGTTCACGGCCTGGTTAGCCTTGGTTGCCTATGGGCGGGCTAGGCAACCCTCCCGGTGTCAAAAAAAACACAGCAACGATGCCGTAGCCCAAGTACAGGGAGCCATCCCGTGCTTTTTTGACGCCCAGTAGGCAACCTCCTGAGCCTACATGGAAGCCATTAGTCGCCGAGACCGAACCTCTGGTATAAGTTGCAGAAGCTCGCCACTTCTCATCTCATAACCTCTCGTCACATCAGATTTTCGTCTGTACTCATTCGCAGCAGCCACCACTATCTTCCTGGAGTGCTCGCTTCATCAGGACTCAAGACTTACCTCCACCACCAGACACACCATGGCGGCAACAAGAAGAAGTGCCAGGATCCGAATGCAGGATAACCCGGCACCAGCTGCAGTCGCAGTTTCCAAACCGGCAGTCACACAGGCTACTGCGAGCAAAAAGCGTAGTGCTCCAGCCGGCGAGCCCGTCGCGAGGAAGAGGAGCGCGACAAGGACGCATGTGTCTAAGGCCAGTAGTCAGGATGCAGCATCCGCCTTGCCTGGCTCAACTCCAGACAAGTTATCGTCGATGCCGCCAGAGATACTGGAGATGATATTGGATAATGTGAGTTCCTTCGGCAACCAAGGGCCTCAAAGTGGCAGTAGTCGCATCGCAAGACGACGCCCTCTCCCGTTGACCTTATGCCGGCCACCATCATCCACCGTATTGTAATAACACCAGACTGGTAGATCACAGAACCCTCGTCTATAGGTCGTTTGGGGCGGACTTGCAAGAGATATCACTCCATCATGGCGCCACGCCTTCACAAACGCGTCGTAGTGGCGGCAATGTTCCACGCCCACATCCGGAAGCTCATACGCGCCCTTGAGCCGTACCTCTCTGTGGCGCAAAAGAAGCAACTGAAGAGGGAGGGCAAGTATGTCGGCCAGCAGGAGCGGTACACGGCAGTGGCCGACCCGAATTTAAAACCGGCTTGTGCAGATCATGTTCGCGAGTTGGTGATCGGAGTCGTCAGCCCTGGTCGAAAGCATGAGTACATCGTGTACAGATACCTTGAAGAGGCCTTGAAAAATATGAAAAACCTGGAGATCGTGGAGACGCGCGTCCTTACTAAGTAAGAAGCCATTCCTCCCCCTTATCCCTAATTCACTGGCGGTCTGTCTCATGCAGATGTCCCGGCCGATATGTGCAAAAAACGGTGCCCGTCCAAGACCAAGGACACTACTAACTATTGTCCGTAGGTCAATGGCCACGAGTCTGGCGTCACTGAAGGGTCTCAAGGGTCTGAGGGTAGTAGGTACCTCTTCCGAGGCCGACGCCACTGAGCCACTGGAGAAGATCAAGAACTTGCAGTATCTGAGCGTGGAAGCACACCGCTACGATAGTGCCTTCACCAAGTGCACTGCTAATATGATCGGAAATTCGCTGTCACAGCTTCGGGATCTCGCTCTGGAGACAACTTTTGATCCAGCCATCTTATTCCCAGCGCCAGGGCAATCCGGCCTCAACAACCTAACCACGCTCAAACTGCGCGGATACTCGTCCGATGACCGTGGTATACAGTCGATGCTCAAAATCGTCGACTTTGCCGGTTTGCGTGAGCTTCACCTTGGCTCCAACATGGATATTAGTCGCCCTCTTCTGGATCATCTGTCGACTTCTTTCTCGTCCCGCAAACCAGGCAAGGAGATAGCGCTGCAAAAACTGTTCATTGACGCCTCGCTCCGCTATGGGCGAGATGATACAGAAGGCCTGGCATACAGGGTGCCGTCCCAATGCCGATTTCTATCATCCTTTGATACTTTGCGATGCCTGGAGATTCAAGAATACAATCAATACCCAGATGGAAACACACCCGAGAGCCCTGAACTATGCGACACGCTGCTCCAGGCCATACTCAAGCACAGGCACCTGAAAAGTTTGAAATTCAGTTACCGGGGGATGTCGAGCGGCTGTACCATCCCATACATGTCTGCGGAGACTGTTAAAAGCATCGTCAACAATCTGCCTGACCTTGAGGAATTTCAATTTGCGCCGGAAGAGAATGATATTGTGAGTTTTTCTTTGGCCCTTGATCTGCGCAATCCCCAAGAGGCCCCTCGTGAGCTAACATGCGCAAAAGGACGAGATTGGGAAAGCACTTGCACAGGGGACTAACCTGACCTCCGTTACCTGCTTTCCGCACAGGAGCTGGGCTGGCTGGCCCCGCCCAGAGGCGCCCGGGATCAACATCCTAACCGCCATCGTCAACGGAGTCATGTCTCGCCACGGCCGTGACAGCGTCGAAGGTTTCGAGAATCCTGTTTGGGAAGACTATTCAAAGCTCAGGACTGTCTCCGTGAGTTACAAACAATGGGAGGTAGCGTCAAAATTTGGCAAAACTCAAAAGGGCATGGCAAAGCCTGTCAAGGTACTGATGAGCGAGGGCGAGGAGAAGCGCGAGGTCATGTACCGGGACATCTCGGCGTCTCTGTCCAGAGGCATCCACATCGGATACGATCCGGATCACGCGTGGCTGGAAAGCTGCAAAAGAAGTTGACCATATCACGACTTGCGGTTATACATCCTAGCATTGCGTGGGAGTTTGGCGTCCCTTGACCTATTTCGAGAAAACAATGTGAACGGGGCAAGATTGGTATTCACTAAAATTAATTCAGCATTCATCAGACCATGCTGGACCGGTTTTTTTTAAACATAGATTGTACGGAATATAATATCCATCGAATCCGGCAGATAATATTATCATCGGATGGACCCTCACCTCGTGTTCGGATATTCAGATCCCGAGGCGTTTCTAGGCCTCGAAAGGAACCAGCGATGTTGAGCTGAGAAGTGACATGTCTAGCTTACCGCTGCCAGCTCGAATCTTTCTGAAGTGATCATGCGGTCTACGGAATAGTCAAACAGATATCAATATGTAACGCCGCATGAGGAGCTAGTGTTAGCATAGGGTGTTTGCGTCGAGATCTCGTGTCAAAAACATGGGTCGCTTGGCTCCATCGCCGAGAGCACATAGCTACTTGCCACGGAGCAGGCCCTGCATGGAGTCGGTATTCCGCCGACGGAGGATGCCGCACGTTTCAATCGAAACAAAGAAAGTTTTGTTCCTTCAAACATCAGTCTGGGTGTTTGGAGCTAAACAATCGGGCAGCATTTCAGAAGAGCAATGGATGCTACCATACTACTCAGTTAGCAGTAAGTACTCCGTCAGTAGTCTTTGAAAACGAGCGGGGGTAGCTACGCCTTGGTACACATTACTGGACGAAGCAAATATACTTGAAGTTAGTAATCGGATGTTCTGTATTCCGTCTGCTCCATATGTGACGAACGCGATGGGGAAGCTTCTGATGGGCTATCGCGACGGCACCTGCCCTGGGGATCAAGATGAAGAACCGGCACCCATCCATCCCACTCGGCTCTGGCCCACCACCAACCAGCACCTTGTACTCCGTACATAGTAGGTAGTAGAGATTCAGAGAGTGCAAAACCTCGTGGAAATTCCTTGCGAAAAGTCCTCATAGACAATGGTACTGGTAGAGTTGGACCTTGGCATTTGCCATTTTCTCTCTTTTCAAAACATTGTAGCCTACTCCGTAAAAGCAGGTGGTATCATGGATTCATGCAATCCCTCCATCACACAATCGCAAAGGATCATTAATTCTAAAATAAACGAGCCCAAGTACGGAATATGCTTAATCATCATCTAGCAACCTAAAAACTTTTTTTTTCGTCTGGCAGGACACCTTCCCCATCCGGGCATAAGTCATATCTTGTACCTGCGTCAGTGGTCGCCAAGTCTTTCTTTTCCTCTCTTCAGAAGTTCGGATTCCTCTCTCTCACACGCTCTTCCCACCCCTTGCCTGAAATGGCACCATCCCGTACCCACTGTCTGTGCTACTCTCTCCCCCCTCCGCCGTACGCCCGCCGGCCGATTGTGAGCTCAATGCTCGGTTCCCCGACCACCAAAACTTCAAACCGTCGAAACAGGGCTCCTTATGTGAGCATTTGTAACACGTCAAAATGGCGCTCCCGCTTCAACTTTTGGGTTAGCAGAAACAAGCGGAGACACCCATCCCCCCCCCCCCCCCCTTGTCCCTCGAATCGGTTCTCCTGCTAGTCAGGTCCTACATAGTAGCAAAGCTGCTAGCAATGACCCCCCCCTCTGGGTGGGCCTTTCATCCCATCTGATAAAAACTCTTGGCAAGAATATGTAACGGTGATCGTCGTCGAGCCCGGTGACACTAACAGCTTGCAGCTCCCTTGAGAGCTGTATCGTGTTAAGCCTCGGCCATCATATCTGTGTTAACATCACCCGACTGCGCATCCGACTCGCCCACATGGTCAATTTCCGCCCCGAGAAAGACCCCATCGGACCGGGACTTTCTTGTACGGTAGTAGCAGTTGCTACTTACCAGTAAGGCTGCGCGTGCAAGGGGGGGACCATGTCATAATGACCACCCAGTAGCTTGGGTGCTGGTTTGCGGGCTTCCTGTTCCATCTAGAGTGTTGCTTCACCTACCTCTGCAAGCCGATCCGACGAGGCTTCGGAAAGTCGCCGACCTTGGGACATGTTGGCTGGGACGGGGCTGTACGGAAATACCATATAATACTAAGAGCTCGCCATGTCCTAGTTGACGTTGGCAGACACTCTTCCTCTCGTGCTCATCTCTTCATACCATCTACGGAGTACATACTTGGCTGGACCAGAATAACAATCCCTTCCCCTCTCTTTTTCGTATCAGTCACATTTGGCCCTTTTTTTTATCAGACCCCCCCCCCCCCCCGTCAATCAGTATGAAGGTTCAGCAGATCGTCTCCAGCGCCGTGTTGGCGACTGGTGCCATGGCCGCCCGCCCCTGGCTCAACGAGGCTGACACTGGCATCGAGCTGGTCCTTGGTGACCTCCCCGTCGGCGAGCTCCCCGACCTCGAGCAGATGGTCGGCCTCCCCGACTATGAGTGGGCCGCCCGCAACTACATGTCCGACCAGAACTACACTTACTACCGCAACGGCGCCGGCGGCGAGTGGTCGTACCGCAACAACATGGAGATCTTCCAGCAGTTCCGCTTCCGCCCCCGCGCCATGGTCGACGTCTCCAAGATCGAGGACTCCCTGCCGACCACCATCCTCGGCCACAACTTCTCGGCCCCCTTCTACATCAGCTCCTGCGCCCGTGCCGGCTTGGCCCACGAGGGGGGCGAGGTCAACCTCGTCAAGGCTGCCGCCGGCGGCGATGTCCTGTACTTCGTAAGTTCCTCGCAAGCTAGGAGAATAGGGGGGGGGGGGATGGGAGATGAATGGAAGGACTGACAAGTTTATGATGCAGCCTGCCCTCTACTCCTCCAAGACCTTTGACGAGATCCACGACGCCAAGGCCGAGGGCCAGGTCGTCTTCCAGCAGCTCTACATCAACGAGCAGAACGACACCGAGACCCAGGAGCTCCTGGACCAGAGCAAGGCCGCCGGCGCCAACGCCATCGTTTTCACCATCGACTCCCCCGCCGACGGCAACAGGCACCGCGCCGTCCGCTTCGGTGTCGGGTCCACGTAAGTGCGCCCCTGTCTTCGCATGATGACTCGAGCCCCGGGTTACTTGTAGTGCAAATACTTACAGCCATATCCCCCCCCAGTGACCCCAGCTTCAACGCCTACAGCTGGGACTTTTACCACAAGCTCACCAACATGACCGACCTCCCCATTGTCCTCAAGGGCGTCGGCAGCGTCGAGACCGCCAAGCAGGCCGTCGAGAACGGCGTCGAGGCCATCGTCCTCTCCAACCACGGCGGCCGCCAAGTCGACGGCTCCCAGTCCGCCCTCGAGACCGCCCTCGAGATCCACCGCGACGCCCCCGAGATCTTCGAGCAGCTCGAGGTCTACGCCGACGGCGGTGTCCGCTACGGCTCCGACGTCATCAAGCTGCTGTCTCTTGGTGTCCGCGCCGTTGGCCTGGGCCGCACTTTCATGTACGCCAACGTCTTCGGCCAGGAGGGCGTTGAGAAGGCCATTGAGCAGCTCAAGTACGAGATTGCCATCGACGCCGCCAACATCGGTATTGCCGATCTCAAGAAGATTGACCCCAGCTACGTGAGTTGCCACCTCCCATCTGATCTCGATCATTTTATTGCGTACTCCTACTGACATGCCCGACAGGTCAACTGGAACTCTTTCCCCGGTCTGGGTTAAGTAGCAGTATCGGGTCACCATGTATAACAGTTGTGTAGATACAGCCACACGGGTGTGATTGATGCATACTTGCGGAGAGGGTCGTATATATACGCAAGCATTTAGATGTACATAATTATTTTTCGAACAATATTATAGCAATGATTTGATATCATACCGTATGAAAGGTTTGGGGTTATGCCATGTATACTTAGCGCGGTCCGCTAAACGTGATATTTTTGCCTTTGGTGCTGTAAAGATGCAAGCGTTGCTAAAGGCGTTCAGGGGTTACACCAGGTTGTATACCCTGATGGGAAGATGGCTCTCAGTTAAAACAAAACACACACCTCCATGAAGTGACGATAATCAATCTGGAACACGGGTTGGATAAATGAATACATCGGGCGAATCCGGAACAGGTTCTCCCAGTGGCACCCAGGCTTGCTCAGCGCCTTGGAAGACGTGAAGCAACTGTCAATCACCAATGATGATGGGAATCATCAAGAAACAACCGTTTGATGAAGCTCATTTCAAGTCATTAGTGAAGTTTGTCTTTCTTCTTCTTCTTCTTCTTCTTCTTCTCCTTCTTCTACTTTTGCCTCGCAAAAGCATCTATTGTTACAATCCCATAATACATCCCCAGGCTCACCCTCGACCTGTGCTGGCTGATCTTGTCGATGATTTCCGACATTGGTTCCGACCTCCCTCCCTCGGGGTGCGTTTCTTTTTCTTTTTTTTTGGTTGGTTCGTATGATACAAGTAGTAGGGGTTCGTTCCCCTTTTCTCTTCGTTCCTGCGAGTTCGGCGCTTCCTTCGATTACGACAGGGGGGAAAGTAGGCTGCGGCTGTTGTTAGCTCCCCGCTTTCTCCCACAATACAACTCGCAAGGCGATGTGTTTTTGTTTGGGGCGTACCGAATGACGGAGGGACGAGGATCGCTGCGGGTGTAGCCTGCGAAAAGTGTCAGTATTCCATTCCCAGCCCAGCGAGTGCGCCCGCCTCAGGTGATGCCCGCAATCGTACCGAGGTATAGGATCAGAGGAAGGTATCCACTGGAGAGAAAAAAAAACGTTAGCCATCGTAGACAGCTCTCGTCTCACGTTCAATCTCCCCCCAGCTCAACTCACTAGTGAATGGCAACGCGGGAAACCTCGATGAGCTTTCCAATGCGCTCCTAAATAATCCGGTTCCCGCCCTCGTCAGTCAAGCTCGTTTTCTTCTCAAGATTTTGTAACCAGATGTGACGGCGATGTAGAATAAAATACCTTGGACTCCTCGGAAAGGGCGAGCATCTTGATTTAAAAAGAAGAAGAAGAGTGCCGTGCTAGTCAACTAGTTCTGGTTTATAGAGGAAAAGGATAATGCGACGAGACGGGGGCCGAGTGTGCGTGGTCGTTTCTCGAAGAAGAGCAGTTCGTGGTGGTGGTGATGGTGGGGGGGCCAAGTAGAAAAAAAGATGATGTTAGCTGCGAAACCATTTTACCCGCACGTCCCAGCGACCAGACGGCAGCACGGGGCAAGCAAGCTACGTCGTTTGGCGCATCCAAAGATTGACGGCCTACGGAGTACTCCGTACTCCATACGTGGTATGGTAACCTTTGGAACTACCGGCTCAACACCGGCTAACCCAAGTTAACGGGGGAACCCTCAGCAAACCTACCAATTCCGTCAGAGTTTCGGAGCTTGCTCTTCCCAAACGCGCGCGCGACGGCCAAGCTCGCATAAACTTCACATCGCCGAGCCAAAGAAAAAAAGATCGACCACCAACCAACCCGACTCTGTATTCCCATCTCCCCTTCGTATCCCGTCAATTGCGCCATTCTAGCTATTACCTAGCAGACATCAGTAATCATGGCGCAAAATAGGCATTGGTAAGGCTCCCTTTTTTTCCTTCTTCGTCTTCTTCTTTTTCCTCTTCCCTCTCTTCCCCTTCTCCCCTTCTCCCAATTTCCTCGCCAGCATACTACTACTACTACTACTACTAGTAGTAGTAGTAGTAGTAGTAGTAGTAGCAGCAGCAGTAGCAGTAGCAAGTTACACCCCCAGAAAGCTGACATGGAACTTTGTCTCCCAGGGAACAAGACAAGGAGGCGACCGTCTACATCGGCAACATCGACGAGCGCGCGACCCCCGCCATGGTCTACGAGGTGATGCTCCAGATGGGGCCCATCCACAACATCCACATGCCCCGCGACCGCGTCACCCAGTCCCACCAGGGCTTCGGCTTCGTCGAGTTCCGCAGCCCCCAGGACGCCGAGTACGCGGCCAACGTGGTCAACGGCGTCAAGCTCTTCGGCAAGTCCCTCCGCGTCAACAAGGCCTCGGCCGACCGCGGCCGTCCCGGCGGCGGTCCCGGTGGGGGCGGCGCCGGCGCCGACGTGGGCGCCGAGCTCTTCGTCGGCAACCTCGATCCCGCCGCCGACGAGCGCCTCCTCTACGACACCTTCAGCCGCTTCGGCCCCCTCCTCTGCCTGCCCAAGGTGGCCAGGGGCGACAACGGCGGCGAGAGCAAGGGCTTCGGCTTCGTCAGCTTCGCCGACTTCGAGAGCTCCGACGCCGCCATCGCCAACCTCCACGGCCAGTACATCCTCAGCAAGGACGTCTCCGTCCAGTACGCCTTCAAGAAGGACGGCAAGGGGGAGAGGCACGGCGACGAGGCCGAGAGGCAGCTCGCCGCCGAGGCCAAGAGCCGCAACATCATCCCCGAATCCCAGCCCATACCCCAGGCCTTCCTCGCGCCCCCCGCGGGCCACGCTCCCCCCGCCGCTCCCCCCTCCGCCGCCGCGCCCTCGGCTCCTCCTCCCGTGGCGGCCCCTATGGGTTACGACAGCGTGCCCCCCGGCTTCGCGCCTCCCTCCATGGCTCAACCGCCTCCTCACGCCGCTCCGCCGCCGGGCTTCGGCGGCATGCCTCCCCGCGGCCCATCGCCCTACAGTGCAGGCGCAAGTACGGGTGCACCTCCGCCTCGTGCTCCCCTCGGACCCGGTGCCGCGCCTCTCCCGCCTCCGCCGTCGGGTCTCCCAGCGAGGCCGCCGCAGTCCCAAGGCAGCTACACGAACCCAGCAGACTTTCACCCCGGCTTCCGCGGACCGACCGGCTCGCCAGCTCCTCCCCAAGGATTCCCCACGCCGCCTCCGGGTTTTGGTCCTCCTCCTGGCGTGGCCGGTGGTCCTCAGGCTCCTCCGCCAGGATTCCCACCGCCCCCCGGATTCCAGCAGCAGGGATACAATCGGCGGTAAAGCACAGGTCTCTCTTTTTTCTTCTTTTCTTTTTCTGCTTCATGAAGAAACGGTATATAGGCATTGAATAGGCGCAAAACAATTTGGGGAATAATAAGAATAATATGTGTACGATTAAGGTAATTGTGGACCACGCTTTCCGTCCGTTGCCATTGCTTTATCGCCCAAGCGCTGCATGCTTTCTCAAATATGGTATTGTACAAAGATCGATCAAGATACCCCCCCCCCCCCCCCTCCTCCAACGCTCGAGGTCTTCGAGAATATACACACATTCCTACAGCCCTTGACCCTTTAAACGCTCCCTCCGCTTCAAGTATTAAAAATGGTGAACAGAAACGCCTTTTCCTATTTCCTTGTGTCCTGTCCGGGCTAAATACATCATGAATTCCACGCCATGGCAGCTTTAGCTTCCCTCAGTCCCTTGTCAAAGAACTTCTGGGCCTGCTCAGGCTCTACCTGCGCCTGGGCCACGTCAAATCGAATGCCGCTGACCACGCTCTCCCACAATGGATTTCCGGCCCTTTCGGACCAGTGAATCGCAGCCTGGACGCACTTGATTGGCTGGTCACCAAGAAGATTGTTGTATAACAGCGCGCGGGCCACGGCCAACGCGATGGTAACGCTGAGAGTGTTCCACGTTTTCTTCGTATTGAAGAGGGCTTTGCTGGCATCGTCTTTCTGCTGCGCTCGCCCGCGGGGCGGTTCAACGACGATCGTGGCCCGGACACACAAGAAGGCCCCCAAGACTACTAAGTCGGCGTAATCTTTGAACAGAGGCTCGATATCTTGAAGCAAAGTCGTCGTAGTATCATTGTCTCGGTGGGAGGGATGCTGCATGATCCAGATCCTGTTCAGTGCGGCCAACAGCGCTAGATGACGTTGCTGATACTTCGGAGATGGATCATCGGGGGCCAAAAATAAGCTGTCATCCTGATAATGAGCCAAGGCTTGACTGAAGTCGCCCGTGCCCTGGCAATAGGCGCCCTTCAGGTAGGAAATGTATGGCTTCAACATGACCTCTTGCATACTTGGCGGGCAAGTTGCTTCTGCTGCTGCAATACGCTCCTTCACTGCATCCCACTTGCATTCTGTCGACTGTAAGAGGCCCAATAAAATATGTAGATGGGATCGAATGTTGGCGGCCCAGTCCCTGTGTTTGATCGCTTGCTTCAATGACATGGCAGTTGTTGGAGAAGGGTTGCTCACTGAAAAGAAAAAAGGTCAATAAGGTTCAGAAGACAACAAGGGATCAAGATACACACATATATCACAACGTTCTAGTCCATAGCGCCAGAATTCCGAGGACTGTGTTTTCGTGGAAGATGATTTCAAAAAGTAAATGAGTCCACCCAGTACGAGCCTATAATCATGTCAGATCAAGTTCAGATATAAAAGAATGGACTAAGGGGAAACGTACGCCATCAGCGCCATTTCATCGTGGCTCATGAAGGACACAACGAGGTAGTCAACATCACCTTGAGGGTCACCACAGCGTAGCACATGGCCCGTATCTGCGCTTATTGTCTGTAAGGAAGATGCCGATGCCCTCTTAATCGGCAGGAGAATCTCCTGTGTAAAGGGCGGGGTGTTGTCAATGTCAGTCTGCAAGCTGCGTAATTTCTTGACGGCTTCCTCTTGCGGATAGCGATTCAGTCGCGTCAGCACACCGATCAGTCCATCCATGAGTTTCAGCTGCGGAATCTGTGCATTTTGGTCGAGTTGATGCTTCGCGGCTGCAGCCAAGCAGTTTTGTATGCTCTCTTGGCTACCTCGTGATGATTTAATCAAAGTAAGCGCTTCCATTAATGATGCAAAAACGCTGACAGCAGCATCACCCCTTTGCAGTGCAATATTCTGAATGGCATGCAGATTTTCTAAAGCGCTAGGATCTGCCGAGTGCCCGGACTCCATCAAGAAAGTAGACTTCAATAATCTGAATGCATATGCCCAGTGAACATGTTGATATCTGTCGAAAGTTAGATGGAGGCGCAATGTTGGGGGGCCAAGGATACACACGCTGTACAGTCCTTGATAAGTTGGTCCAAGGCTCTTATGGCAGCTTTAGGGTTTCTTTGATACAAGACCTTCATCATCATATGTTGCATAGAGTATTTCAAGTCCGGCATTCGATGCTATGCAGTAGTAATTAGAACCCTAATCGAATCAAAGTATGTTGCATGGTGCACTTACATTATCACAGGAGATAACACCCTTATTCAGAGTTGTCTCCGCTTCCATCAAATTCTCCGTCTCTTCTTGAAGAATCGTGGCGTAACGTAGTCTCACACGAGCCTCGTGCCGCGGCGGGAGTTGTTGGCTCTGAATAGCACCGTCGAAACACGCCAGACCTGTAGCTATAAGCGTTTGGTATTCTTCCACTTCATTTGGATCTAACCCTCGGGCTATGGTGACAACAGCCTCACGAGCCTGACCAATGAATTCCTCAGCGAGAGCGACAGTCATCGACGCATTATTGTCCGGTAGTGTTTTCGTCTTACTGGCAGGTGATTTGCCCGTGATCCCCGAAGTGGACATAGCTGGTGATTTCAAGCTAGAAGGGCGGGGGCTGGCCTGAGAAGGAGAACGCGATACCATTGTTGAAGACATCTGGCCCTGCTTGGGGGACGGTAGAGGCGTTTTCTTAGATAGGGACGGTGAAGCTGTGACCGGTGGGGGCATACTATGTGCCTCCTTCGTTTGCTGCGTTGATTGTGGTGTAGGCGCTGGCTGGCTGGGCATTGGCAGCTGCACGGGCATCCTTTGTATATCTGCCATGCTCACAAACTGCACCGTCTGGCTTGGCTGAGGTTGAGGTAGAGGTTGAAAGGTCTGAGGTGATTGTTGCCCTAGCTGTTGGTTGGGGGAGGCTTGGTTAAGTGTCACTTGCTGGGGCTTCACTTCAGCGGCTGGTTGGAGGTCCATAGGCCGTGGTGGCTTCTGTTGTTGCAACGTAGGCGGCTTTGAGGGAGGGTTTGAAGGCGGCTTCGAAGGTGGCCTCTGCTGCTGGGGAACCTGATGAGACGAGACCCGAGGCGATTGTGATTGTGATTGCCGGACGGGGTTCGCCTGTGGTGTAACCGTCGGTGATGGTGATGCAGTTACCCCTTGCGGGCGCACCTGGAGATTCTGCGCCGCCTGTAGGGGCGTATGCGAGCGGTTTTGAGCCTGCTGCGTTTGATATGAAATCCCCTGCTGATTTTGCAGAAATTGTTGTTGCTGCTGTGGCGATGGGTGTGATGGGGAAGGCTGGTATTGAAATTGCTGCGGCGGTTGGCGCTGAGAGGCTTGCTGCTGCTGAGGGGACGAAATTGCTTGGGGATGGTAGCCTTGAGGCGTTTTTTGTTGCATTTGATGCTGCTGAGCTTGAGACTGTTGCTGTTGCTGCTGCTGCTGCTGGGGGCTCTGAGGCGCAATTGCCCGGGGGGCGGGCGAGGGAGACGGCAATCCATGCTGCGAAGTCTGCGGAGACAGAGCCTGAGGGCGATAAGTGGCCTGGTGCTGAGGCTGGACGGGATACTGCATGGGGCTTCCCCAGACCTTTGCCATCTGTTGTTGAGGCCCAACATTTTGGAAGGGTTGTGCATGCTGAAGATTCATGGCCTGGCTATGGTGAGCGCCATTCATATTCACGGCTTGCGGCGATTGCGGCATTCTTTGTTGTTGCTGCTGCTGCTGCTGCTGCATCCACATATTCTGTTGCTGGCTCATGTGCTGTTGTTGTTGGTGTTGTTGATGTTGTTGATGTTGTTGATGATGCCGATGGTGCTGGTGCTGCTGGTGTTGCTGCCCGACTTGGTCGTAGCCATATTGATGCTGTCGCACCCCTCCAGAAAATATGTTACCGCCGCCATGATGCCTCGCTACGCCATTGTCCGGCGCAAGCGCAATCGGGCTCATCTGATGGTGCGCATGATGCTGTTGCTGTTGTGGCAAGTGTTGCTGAATCGACTGGGAGACTTGCTGCGGCTGGCCGACAAACTGGTGCTGTTGCGGCGAGTTGTAGTAAAGTCCCGGCTGCCCGGCACCATACGCCTGATGGTTCGGCTGGTGTTGCTGTTGCCCCTGAGGCAAGTACTGACCCTGCTGCTGCTGGTACTGTTGCTGATGTTGATGCTGCTGCGCAATCGGTTGCTGCTGGTACTGAGGGTCAGGGAACGACGGTTGCTGTCCCGAGGACATGGAGCCAGGGTATGTCATGTCGCTGGGTTCATCAGATTCGACGTCGGCATCCGCATCGTGTGTGTGTCGTCGAAGCGATCGTCGGAGAATGGGGGCATGCTCTGCCCACTTTGGCCTTTTTGATTGAAGTCGTCTCCCTGTCCTTTGAGTGTCTCTTCTCGAGCGCGTGGGTGACGACGAGGGAAAAGAGCTCGACGCAGCTTTGGTGGTTTCGTCGAATGTCGACCCGGCCGGCAGGACCACAGTGCAGATCTACAGTGTAGCTCGTGATTTACACGTAGAGATTTCCCACGCGACGGGACGCGCGACCTTGAATCGAAGCCGCTACGATAGCTGAAGGTTACTCCGTACGGAGGAATATTAGCTGATAATCTAGAAGGGATGGATCCCATTGCCGCTGAGCGGTCGTCCTGTACGGAGTACGGAGTACTACCTATAATAGTACGGGGGTGTCCACCACCAGCAATAAATATTCCGTAGGTACGGAGTACTCCGTACGGAGTGCTCCATACTGGCTACTGGTTACATCTCATACTACTATTACTTCATCCCACCACTAAGGAAAAGGGGAATCTCGCGTTTGCATTATACTCAACATCACAAGGAGACCTTCACTCTACTACGTATTGATTTTTCACAGATCACCAAGTACTTCAAGATCATATCAACAATTTTTTTTTCTTTCAAGGCCAAATTATCAAAACTATAATACAACGAATCATCATGCAACGCCATATCTTCCAGATGGTCCTCATGCAAACCATAGACCCATTTGTTCCACAGACACAGACGAAGCAAAGCTTTATACAACGCCGAATATGCTAGGGCCAGATCATCATCGTCGCTCAGCGACCGAATCATCTACTCATTAATATCAACCGACGCATGACCATTCAGCAAAGACGCACCACCTTGCCGTACGATCCGCGAGCACGAGACCCCTCCAGGTGCCCTTTTCTGAGCACTTGATGATCGTCTCCCAAGTGCCGCCGTCGCTCATATTCTCATCACCATTAACACCTCGGCTGCTCCCGCTGATACCCTTCTTATCCTCCTTCCTCATAAGACGGAGAATCTTACCGCCGGGTGTCTGAATCGCGAGCTTGGCTGGTTTCTTCCCAGCAACTGTGCCGCTTGCCGAGCTAGGGTTTGAGCCTGACCCGCTAGCCGAGGCGTTCACACTCATAGCTGAGCTTGGCCGCATGAACGGTACCGGGCTCACTGCGCCGGGGTTCGATGAAGGTGTGAGGTTCGAATGCTGCCCGTTTCCGAGCGAGCTTGGGTGCTGCCGGATAGCAAAGACAAAGGTGTTGTTAAGGGCCAGACGCCTACATTGAGGCTGCACCACGTATATGTCGTGCCTCTGTGCGTGGGGCGTGGGGTGTCGAGTCACAAAGTCATATGGCGGATTCTCGCCCGTGTGAATGACCGGTAGTGAGAAGTTGAGTGGATGTGGGATATCTTTAATGCTGTGCATCAAACCACGCTTCCCGGCATAGACTTTGAGAACACCTTGTCCTTCATCTCCTGGCAGCAATGCCTTGATGGTATACCGCTTAATACCCCCAAACCATTCAGCCTGAGCCAGTGCTCGCTTCTTGACCACATCACCACTCTCATAGACGTCCCCGTCTGAGTCCCGGGAGTAGGCTCGAGCCTCTACCTCGGCGGCTATCTCAACATCGGCCGGGACATTAAACTTGATGTGGACCATTTCCAAATCTTCGATCCTCGTCAAACAGGTGTTGTAGTCGACCATCTGTATATGGTTCCGGAAGAATGATGGGCACGTGCATGGAAGGTTCAGCAAAGCCTCATGGGCAACAGGCGGCACGATATGCTGCTGATCATGGTGCTCTGGCACATGAGTCCAACAAAACTCCAAAGGTCGGGGCAGGAACCACCAAAAGTCTGCCATCGTGCCTGTGGTCCCAGAATAAAGACCGCGGCGAGGGTATGATGGACTGGCCAAACAGCAGTCGATGAACCTCCATTCATTATCAATCACCACCGCATTCCACCAGTGATTTGACCTCGGCATCATGTTTAGCTCAGGCACTTCCCCAGGCTCTTTGAGGTACCCGCGCACGACTTCGCAGTGGATACCAATAGCCAGACACATCTCCATCACCAAGACCGCGTACTCTTCAGCGCACGCTCTCTTGCTTTGTATGACCCTTTGTGTGTTGATATCGCCTTCAAAATCCTCTTCCCAACAGACCTTCTCACTAACCCACGTAAATATGGCTCGCAACCTCTGCACGTCGCTGCGATAAGGCCGGCAGACATAAGTGGTTGCCAGGGTTATAGCGGTCGTCACGGGTGGGAGGCCGCTGATAAACCTGGAGTTCTTGTCAACCTGGGCAAGATTGATTGATTCATAGTCGATTGGTCGATCAACTGGCATGCCATCCGCACCCTCGTCACCCTCGACACTCTCATAGAGCTCATCAACTGGATTCAGCGTAGGATGATCCAACATCTGGCAGCGCTCCTTGCGTTCGGTCTTTTCGACTCTGCTCAATGAGTTCGAGCGGTTTACATCTCGGCGAACTTGTACCCAATCCGTGCCTCCATTCGAAGCCGTCTCTCTTGAAGGGTCCTTGCCCATAAAGGGATTGGCTATACCAGGCATGTAGGGAGATTGTGGCGTCGAACGGGAGAATGGGGATGACTTTGGGGAAGAGGTTCCGCCGAAAGATGCAGCGGTCATATGCCCTCGGCTACTCGCCACCCCTGTCTTAGCTGAGTCAAAAATCTTCTTGAAGATGCTTCGTTTTGGAGCTTTGGGCTGCACCAGACCACCCAATCCACTCGAATCCTCTTGATGGAGGTTTGGCTGAGATCTTGTGTGGTTTTCGGTGTTATATTCGGTGGCATGGCTGCTGTGATATGTAACACCTGTGAAAGGGGTCTCCGGTCTGTCGATGTCCGTTTCACGATGGCCGAAAGCACTCTGGGTACGATGATGGTTACGCGAGAGGCTACCAGCGCTTGTTGAACTGAAGCCGCTAGCTGAAGCTCCACTCCACAGAGTTCTCGAACTGCTTTGCGTTGAGGAGCTCGTGTGGCTTTGGTTGCCGGAAGACTCATTTGTCGCATTTGTTTTTGTGGTATATGTTCGCGAGACTCCTCCTACATCATAAGCCGATTTTCTTGTTCTTAGCTTCTTCTGAGACCCAAACAGGGAACCGCGATCACCAATGGAAGACTTGGGTCTGTCGTACGACTGACCCTTGGGAGGTGGTGGAGGCGGTACATCATCGACCTCACTTGGTGCCTTCTGGGAGTCGTTTCGGTGCAACGTCTGAAATTGCTTCTCCATTCGTTGCACATAGCTTCCCAAATGAGGGAGCTCTTGGGCATTCGTCCGGCTGCGTGTCCGTTGCAGTCCAGCTCCCTGAGACGAGTCGCCACTCCAAGTTTCGTAACCCTCATCGGGAGTCGCTATGCCCATCGAAGTCAAAGGCCGAACACGCTCGGGCACCTTGCGACGTGATCTGTCCGAAACCATGTCAAAGGATTCCGGAGACCAGGGGTCCAATGGTGCCTCGGGGCTTTCCCTGCCATCCTGGTCTGTGTAGTTCTCCATTTCGTCAAGCTGCTCCATTACTCCGTCCATGGCCTCGCGTAGGGGCGAAGGTGTCATGTGGTTGGGGTTGGGGGATGCGTTTTCAGGCGTCGGTGGCCTCGGTGTATGGTTGCCGGTACGGGTCAAAGCATATTGTTGATCCGAGGTCGATACCTGGGAGCCATGGCGCGATAATGGCGGCGGCTGGAAAGATGACGTGGAATTATTTCGCGACCCTTCATAGGGGTTGTACGGTCTATAAGATGCATTCGACGGGTGTCGGGACAAATCATAAGCAGTGCCTTGGAATTCAATAGACTCAGCACGAGCTACATGTCTATGCGGCGGCGGCGGAGGAGGAGGCGGGGAATCCTCCCTTTGGCCATCATCTCCTGACGCATAGCTCGGGTTTCGAAAAGTCGGAGCAGGTGACGGTGATCGCCCTGGCTGGTAGAAAGAAGGGGCTGGAGATGGCGCTTCGATCTGCCGAGAAACAGACATTGGAGAAGGCCCTCTATCAGAGTGATAGTAGGTTGGCCCAGGTGACGGGGCTTCAATTTGACGAGACGTTGGCACTGGCGAAGAGCCTCCAAATCCTTGGTGGTAGTCGGGTACTGGTGAGGGGGCCCCGATTTGATGAGAAACTGGTATTGGCGAATGACCTCTTGGACGCTGGCGGAAAGAAGGGACTGGTGATGGAATTGGAGCGGCTTCTATTTGACGAGAAACGGGTAATGGTGAGGGCCCGTTCACAGACTGACGGAAAGAAGGGGCTGGTGATGGGGCTGAAGGTGTGTAGCGATGTCCTCTGATGGGCGATTCTACCACACGCTCACGTCCCTCTTCGGCTATCGAGTTGAATCGCTGTCGCCGTGGAGCAGACAGTGCGCGCTCCGAATTCTCATCTCGGCTACGTCTTAATAACGATGGGCTGTGGTACGGGCGCTCCTTCTCCCTCTCCTTCCCCTTCTCTGTCGGCTTCGTTGTCGGCTTGACCACTTCTCGGAAGACCTCGGGCTGCTTTGCGCTGGTGTAGTGGGGGGCTTTGGCGTATGCTTCAAACGGCTTGCGGAAAGTCTTGGACTTGGCCGGCGTGTTCTTCGGACTTGGTGTATCTTTGTCTGGCAAAGGACTGACAGATCTCGTCGTGGGCCGAAATTCGCGAGGAAGTAGTGCAACGAAATTTGATGGGAAAGATCCGACAGTTCTTCGATCTCGGTACAGACGCCCAACCCACCAAGACCCGTCACCAGCGTTGAGGCACTCAATAAGGTCGCCCTCGATAAATCCCAAGTCTCGCTTCGACTAGGGTGCATGGGTTAGCATACGTAGCTCAAGTGGGATAAACAAGTGTTCAATAGCAGGACGTACTTCTCCTCCCCAAGAATAGACGGCTCTGCACCAGCATGGAAACTGGTCAGGCATCGGGGGCGGCGACGGAACCATGATTGCACCCTCCAGAGACTATGATTTGGGGTAGCCGTCGTTGGTGCGTCAAGATGTCTGATATCTGGTGTATCAAGGCGGTGAAGTGGGAATCTTGCGCCCAACCCCGGAAGAAAAAAAAAGGCCTTTAAACGAGATGATCCAGGGCAAGCATTTCAAACAACTATTGAAAGTCGTTGCTGTGAAGAACCGTGTTGAGAATTTTCCCTATCTTTACAGTCGTGTGTGTACACAGTAAGTCGTGGGCTCGTGGGCTCGTGGGACTCGGTGAGCTGTAAGCCAAGGCGGAGAGGGAACCTGAAAACAAAGACTGCCGGCTAAATAAAAAAGCAAAGACAATAATGAACCACGCCCGAGACGGTTGTCCGAAAAAAATGGCAGACAAACAGAGCTTGCGAAAGATTGGCTTAGTTTTAAAAAATCAAAAGAGCTAGGAGTTGGGGCGGTCACCAACCGTAAGGTAAGAGCAACAGCTGGCAGCCGGTAACAGCTTGTTGCGCAGCCCCAGAACGGCGATGCGGTGACGGGATGACAACAGAGGGGTGGGTTGCCAGAGCAACATCGGCGGTTAAGGTGAGCTGCTGCGCTGGCCATGGAGCACAACGCTGCCGTTTACAGGTGTTATTAGGCGCTGGACGCTAGTCTCGGGACCCCACCACAGTGACCACACACACTGAACGTCAGCACCCGAACTTGTTGCAGCCGCCCGTCAACCAGAATGCTCCATACAAAATTTTGATCCATTACCCTGATTGCCCAGGCAGTATCCGACGACGATAGTAGGTACTCCGTACGTTCGGCTTGCATTAGTTGACTGCAGGCACACAAAGTAAGCCTCGCACGGTGACCCCTGAGGTACGGAGTACGCTGTCTTGTGATTTAGTACTACTTACTAAGTACTCCATACTTGTCTTCAACACCACTGTCTGATGGGGCCCATTGGCAAAATTGAAAGACACTCGCTTGTCGTCAAGTCTTTCCCCAAGTTCCAATCTACGTAGGTAGAAGGATGATGCGTTCGAATAGACTTCTTGGAGCTTGGGCCTCTTGGGGCCTCTTCCTCGTTTGCTTAGCCGGCGGGGTTTTCCTTGGCTGGTATTATTACTACCAACTAGTACTCCGTACGGAGTACTCCGTAATAGTGGTGGTGGTGGTTAGCTTGGACCATGTCCCGACTCGCACGACGAACCTCTGGATCGATGATCATATCGAGATCTCCAGTCGCCTTGTTGCTCGGCAGTGCAGCAGTGCCAACTTGAACACTGTGCAACTGTAACCTGCGCTTGCTGCACCTCCAGCCCCAGCCCCAGCTCCAGCTCCATAGGCGCCTACCGACGGTTGTCGTGTGGGAGCGAGCCCCCCAACATACCAGCACTACAGCACATCCATACCTACCGATAAGCAGTGGGAATCTGTATGTTCCAATCTTTTTTCCTCTTTCGCTTAAAAATCGCAGACATATAACATCAGCCAATTCTGCCACCTTCCCAAGATGTTGTTCCAAGTCACCTTCGCGAAAACTTCACGAAAAACTTGAACAAAACTTATTTTTAAATTTTACCATTTCTATCCTCTACCATATCCCGCTTGCATCTTATTTTCTATACCGCCATTCCTCATCCACAGCCTATTCGTCATTAACAGCTTCGAGAACCACTAACTGTCCCCACGTCTGATCATATAACCAAAACAGGATAAAAGTAAATAAAGAGGTCCAAGCTTTCCTACTCGGCACTGCTGTCCCAGACAACGATCAGTCAAGGAGCGACGACAGGACAACCAGGATCAGGCTTGAATAATTTCCGATTCAGCTGTCATTGCTGCTCCCGAGTTGTATCTTCTTTTGCCTAATTTGATTTGAACTGTTTATGTTAACTGCGCAGCGACTAATAGAAGAAGCTCGAACCGTAATAAAACTAATTGCCAGCGGCAACCCAAGCCACGTCTCAAAAGCTGCTCTCGCCTCTCACCGACAAAACAGATTCCTCACTCAGACTTGGTTGGAGGTTGCCATTTCACAACAAGCAGAAACTCCAAAGGAAAGGAAACCATGATGGAAGCAGAGGGTCTCGCCGACCACTTCCAGGTCTTGGAGGAGCTTGGTCGTAAGTGTTTAAAATTTTTGCGACTCTTTATTATGCCGTCATGCTAATTAATGCCTTTGCCTAAATTAGGGGGTAGCTTTGGGATCGTCTACAAGGGCATCGAAAGGGCCACCGGCGAGACAGTAGCTATCAAACACGTAAGTTGAGCCATTGAGCCATGTAAATTACATGTCTGGTCTCTAACAGTAATTCAGATTGACCTCGAGTCAAATGACGATGATATCCAAGATATCCAAGCCGAAATCGCTGTCCTTAGCACATGTGCTAGCCCCTACGTTACGCAGTACAAGGGTTCCTTTCTTAGGGGTCACAAACTATGGATTGTCATGGAGTATCTAGGCGGCGGTTCTTGCCTCGATCTCGTATGTCGCTTTGGCCCTAGTGCAACGCTGCGAGAATGCAACTGACTGGCTCGGTAGCTCAAACCTGCCAACTTCAGCGAAGCTCACATCGCCATTGTGTGCCGTGAACTTCTCCTGGGTGTACAATATTTGCACAACGAAGGCAAGATCCACCGAGATATCAAAGCAGCCAATGTCCTACTGTCGGACACTGGCAAAATCAAGTTGGCTGATTTCGGTGTCGCTGCTCAGCTCAACAATATCAAGTCACAGCGCAACACGTTTGTTGGCACCCCCTTCTGGATGGCCCCTGAGGTTATTCAGCAAGACGGTTATAGCTTCAAGGCAGACATTTGGTCCCTGGGTATCACGGCTATGGAAATGGCCAATGGTGAGCCCCCTCTGGCGCACATCCACCCTATGAAGGTCCTCTTCCATATTCCCAAGAATGCGCCGCCCAAACTCGAACCTACCTTCAGCAAAGACTTCAGAGATTTCATCTCTCAGTGTCTCACCAAGGACTGCGATCGTCGTCCCTCGGCAAAGGAACTGCTAAAGCATCGCTTCATCAGATCTGCTGGCAAGATAGAGGCACTTCAGGAGCTCATCGCTCGAAAACAGATGTGGGACGCAAACCAGGACCGCCAGAAGCATCCAATCTATTATCAAGAAACCCTTCAGAATGTCTCACCTAGAAGAGAGAACGATGCCTGGGTCTTTGATACAGTCAAATCAACCGTACCCCCCAAGCGGCCAACCGTCAAACATCGCAAGCAATCATCGATCATATCTTTCGACGAGTCAATGCGCAAGCTTGACCTCAAGGAAGGTCCTCTAGGCTCTTCATCTCCTACGACAGATACTGTTCGCAAGTCCACCGTTCGCCGACAGCCATCATTGGCGCAGGGGTCGGCTGTGTATGCCAGTGATTCCCCTCGCACCTCACGACGAGCATCCGTCCGCGCAACAACCACCTCTAAGAAACCGCTGCAGCCAGACATGTCCTTTGGTAATTCCGGCTCTACTATGCGCTTGTTCCGCCGGGTCCCGTCGGGTAGCTCCACCAATTCCCAGGCAAACGGGCAGCCGGGTTCTGACGTATTTTGCGACGAAAATGCACCCCCAGCTGCTATATCCCCAGTTGAGCCATTTGGAAAGGAGGCTGCCATGGGCCGGCGCCTGTATACTAAAGCCATCGAGCCAGGCCTAGCAAACCTGCATGCTCAAACCTCTGCTATGCAAAAGCGGGAAGCGCTGGCGAAGCTAACTGAGGCATTTACGGCCTTAGACGCTGTCGATCCCGAGGGTGTCTGCCACCTCATGAACAGCTTGGTGTCATCAATGTCTCAAGACAAAAAGCTGGATGCAGCATTCCTCCAGCAGCCTATCCAGAAGATTCCGGATGATGGCACTCCTCAGGGGACAGTCATCATCAAGAGTGCAGCGACTACCCCAAGCCCCACAAAATTAATATTCAACTCGAGTAATCCCCATCTGAAGAGCCACCGCCGTCGACAGGGCGAGTCTCCGCTGCCAAAGAGTGCTGAAAAGGAATTTGATAGAGCGCTTGAATCAAAATTTCCCGGGCACGAGGCTCGATCTGGTATGGAACACTGCAAGCAGTTGTCTGACGTCCTATATAACAGATGGGCCGAGGGCTTGAAGATGAGGTGGCCAGCAACGTAAGGTCAAGTGTCTGACTTGCGCAACTAACGAGAGATGGCATACATTGAATTTAACGAGGCAGAGGATGTTGATGGTATATGACAGTGTGTACGATTTACCGTGAGAGCTAGCTGTACGCTAGGTATGTGTTTCAATGTTTGGACAGAGAGCAGAAGAATCCGGGCCCTAATTGGGATGCAAGGGGGAGAGGGAGGGCTACGTGAAAGTAGAAGGATTTTTTTAACCTAGCATGGCTTTTGCATGGCGTTTGGTATCAGCAAGTAATTGTGGCATTTATTTGATTTCCCCTGTAACGCTGGGAAGTTACAGACAGACAGTCCATGTCGTGGATTCAGCGAAAAATACAAATATTCATACCACTGTAGGCCCCCACACAAATTGGCATGTGTCCTTTTACATACATCGGCGGCAGGGATCACTCTATATATCGTACATTAAGCCAACGTTATCAAACTATGCGGGCTGCCCCGAGGCCTCCTGGTCCTTCATGGCCAGTTTGATGCGCCAATTCTTGAATTCATCAGATATGATGTCCCCATGTCCCGTCTCCTCCGTCTTGAAGACTTCAATCGTTGGGTCGCCCTGCCTTCTCCTTATCCTCCATACCCCTTCGTCATTCACGACAGTTTTCAACCCTAGCACGTTGATTAGTAAAATCAAAAAGGGGAGAAGAAAGAGAGAGAAGGGAGTGGGGGGAAGGCGACGGGATTTTGTCTTTGTGGAAGAAAAAACTCACAATCGAGAAACTCGGCTGCAAAATTGACGCACATGTCGGCGTTCCATGCCGGGTCGGGCTTGGAGTTGACAATATCGGGTATGCGCTGGGTCTCGATCTCGTCGACGGAGGCGAGGATGCCGTCGCGGGTGCGGAAGCCGACGACGATGCGGGGCACGTCGACGAGGAAGGACTGGATCCAGTACTTCATGAGCTTGCGGTGGAAGGCCTGGACGGCGTTGGGGTGGGAGAGCTCGGCCGTCGTCTTGAGCTCGACCCAGTTGATCGGCTTGCCCTTTTCCTTGGGCTTGGAGTCCCAGACTGTTTGCGTTTTTGCGGATGGCGCACGCCGAATGGTTTAGCCTGAGGAAATGAGGGGTGGAGGCGAAAGAGAGGTAGGGAAGTTTGGTATGTCTCTGTGCAAAGAGGGGAGTTTACTTACTGGCGTCTACTTCACCCCCTAGACAGAGAGTCGTGCTGCCTATTCCAGTGCGGACGACGGTGCAGTACTGGGCTTTGTTATTGACGATTTCGTTCTGACGATTCTCGATGAAGTCTCGTGATGTCTCGGCCCAGGGCGCCGGCAGAGTGCTCAGCGTTTCGAACTTGTAACCTACGGTGATGTGGAAGTCAGTAAAGTACTAAGTTGTAGTAGCTGATGCCCTGAATGGTGCGGGCCAAGAGAGCATTTTGCCAAACTCACCCCAGAATGCCATTACCTTTAGTGGGGGTCCTCTCCTATTAGTTCTAGTATCTGGCTTATTGTTGTTTTCCATCTTGAAGGCATGGTTCTCTTCGATGAATCTAGGCTGGTGAGTGGCTGCATGCGATTAAACGTTTGAATGGCTGAGACGTACATGCAGTCCTACAATACGTTAGCCTACGTCTAAGCTCCTCGCCTTGGGCTTCTCCTTTTTCTTCGCAAGGCTTACCTGGTAAAATGTGGCATTCATCTCAAATCTTCATACGATCAGACCAGGATTGATGTTTTCCCAAGAAGCAAACTCACCCATCCTGCACATCAAAGGGGGCAGCCATAATCTACGCACGACAACCGTCAGCCACGCCGTCACTTTTCAACCAAATCAAGTCAAGTCAAGTATGCGCTCACCTTGGTCATCATCCCCCTCCAAGTAAGCAAATTTACGTCAATCTTCTTCTCAGTCTCCTGCTCGTGCAACATGACGGCCTTGAGCAAAGAATCCAGGTGTCCATCCTTGGAGTCGTCCGCCTTCACAAAGGTCTCGTAGCCTTGGGACAAGTCCGCGCCCAGCTGAGGCGTATAGTACCATTTCAGAGAAGAAGCGTCGGGATGATACCGCCCAGCCTCATCGTATGAGAAGCACGTAAACTCCTAAGCCCCCCGACGCCGACGAGTCAGCTCAAACTACCGCCCCGACTTTTATTTTCAATTCAATTCATGAACCTACCTTTGGCCGTTTTACGGGCTTGCTAGCGCCAGCGAAGCGACCAATCGGTTGTATATTAAACGACGATTCCATTCTTTGGGGGATGACGTGGGTGAGGCTCTTGACGCGTGAGATCTGGGAGCGCGTGCCCGGTCCGAGCATCAAAATGAGTATTGAATAACCCTCGATAATATGTGGTCGCTCCCTGTTGCTGTAACGGCGGTTGTTGAGATTTTATGATGAATAAATCAATGTTGATGAATAGTATGAATTGGTAAAGTCTAAGGTTGCTAGGTATACGGCGTATACACCGAGTTGTTCTTTGCATAATCCAGTCTATGATCGCCGCACCTTTTTAGATAGGCACTGCGGGGCTCGCCATACACAAACAAGTTTTATAAAACCTCAAATGGCCTTTTTCTATTTCAAGGAATTACTATAGTGGCCTTTGCAAGGTGTTGTTCCATTGCCCAACTGATTATCAGTAGTAGGCCTGTCATGTAGGGTATCTTAGTATCCATATCTGTACTCGGTACCGTGCACGGGGTACGGATTTCGGAGTACTCGCGTGGTACAGGATTGTGCTATACCTGACGAAATGTGGTATCTGAGTGAGAGTCTGTTTATAGAAAATAGGATCACCGCCTGCATATGACTGAAAAGCACATTCAGTCATGTCATGACTTCGCGCAGTAAAATCCCCAACCACAAATAATCCTGGATGGATGTGAAATCACTGGAGTACCTGCTCATTATTACCGCTCAAACCATGTAATTCATCATGATACGTGGAGCGCGCGCCAACGCAGCAATGGCACTTTGCCAATCCTAGAACCTGCCTTCCCAGTAGCAGGTAAGTAATGGGTACTGCTACTTACGGAGTACTAGATGCTACTTATGATGGATTACTGCTCCTACTAAGATGAGCAACGTCGACCAAAAAAAGGTACAACAAGAGAAACTTGACCAAAACATCATCAGTTCCACTCCTCCAAGAACAAGCACTCTCAACCGTCAAGCGTCTGACATTTAACTCGGCAGTAAGACCTACATCCGTAACATTTTTTACACGTGATGTCTAACAATTTTAGTACCACTATTAGTAGCAGGCGTAGGCATCGGCCCGCTGTAGCACCACCATCACTCCACTATCGTCGCAGCCTACTCCGTGCTACGACCCGGTTCCGCGATACGGAGGCTGCTTGACTTATAAGCACCCATTTACAACCCACGACCTGAGCGGGTGATGCTGCTTCAGGGCCGTTGTGAGGTCTTCTGGACGAGTCGCGACCCTGTTCCAACGCATTTCAAACGACCCTCGCCCCTTTTGCGCAAGTTGCACAGCCGTCAATGCACCAGCCACGCCGCCGGTCAGGGCAACCGAGGACGGCGCGCAAACCAAAGTACGTCGACGACGGTCGTTGGTTCGAGATCAAACGCATTCTACAGGAAAGAGAAAGGAAAGGCAAACCGGAATATCTGATCGAGTGGGAAAAGGATAAGAAAACGGGCGACTGCTGCGAGGCATCCTGGGTATGGACATGGCCCATGTTGGAATAAGGGGAACATCCCTAGACTGATTGTGTTGTCACCAGGCCAGGCGCGAAGATATAACGGACGAGGCAATAAATGAATGGGAAGACAGAAATGCGCAGGCATCTAGACACGACGCATCGCAGGATACTTTTTCGGGAAATAAACCTGAAAGCCAGGATAGCCAACCCCCGCGACCCCCCAACTGGAGATCTTTCCGGCGACAGAGCACCAGAGCGAAACCCCGAGCGCACTCAGAAATCATCAACGAGGAGCAGGACCAGGGACTAGAGGAGCGTCCCAACAAGCGCCAGCGATATATTTCAGAGGACACTGACCCTTCCGCCTCATCTGCCGGCTGCCTTACGCCTGCTGAAGATCTTCATCAAGATCACGCCATCGCCGTGGTAATACCCGGTCTCAAGGACCTTGACACTGCTGATTATATGAGTGTTGCGATAAGTCAGTCCACCATTCCGAGTCACTCTTCTCAGACCATAAGTCAGCTTGAAAGTCAGGGGCAGCGGGTTGCTGTGCTAGCCAACAACCCCACTCAGAGAACCACGATACCGGATTCACAAGACTTCGAGGACTTCTCACTGAACACAGAGTCTCAAGCGACTTCTATCAATACTGGGCAAAGTTTCAGATCTGGAGTGAATATTGAGTACTCAGCAGGAGGGAGTTATTCGAAACAGATAACAACGCCTACCAGTGTCATCCCTGACTCGGTAGGCGTGACTGGGCATTCGCATATACCATCCCATCAGCCTCATAATTATACGGTAGACATCAGTGTCACTCGCAATATTCCCATTGAAATAAGCACATCAAACAAACACGAAAGTCAAGACACTTCCTGCTCGCACCCTGCTCCGCAGCCGCATAGCTGGCAAAGTCAGGGCTCTGGACCAGTGTTTTTTACTCAGACGAGTTATCGCGCTAGGGAAGTATCACCGGAAAGCCGTGATAGCCTACAGAGTCAAGGACTTGACCTGCAGTTGCAGGCAGCCCAAGCCGCTGCTCAGTTTTTCCAGACCTCACAAAGTTCGAGGATATCGCAGGCTGCGCAAGTGCTTCCCAATAAGTCCGTCGAACTATTTACCATGGATAACACACAGGAACGCGCAGAAGGCCAGGAGCCTTCGGGTCCTCATGGAAACCTGAATGCTTCTGAGGACATGATTGATATAAACCCGCCCTTTGATCACCATCCTAGCAACCACGCAAATACTGAGCAAACAGGCGCAGAGCAAATCCTGGACTTGCTAGAAGATAGACCGCCCGCTTCACATTATGACAGTGCCATTGAGCGGCCTGGTTCAGAAGGAAATGCCCATGGCCAAGAGCCACCGGTGGCAGCCGGCGAACCGCGCTCCCCTGAGCCGAGCCCCTGGACGCCTAGTGCTATGGCTGCGAATTCCGAACAATTCTTGACACAACCACAGCAAACTTCCATGGCGCAAGGCGATCCCGTTTTCAACGATGTCTGGGACCAACAACCCCCACAAATATTGAATCCAGAAGTGCAACCTGTACCCCGTACTATATCGCCCGCTGCAATCAGTATGCCGGTACAGATCGAAGGGCCAGCCTTGACCCTGCTTCCATCTTTCTCAGAGCGAGAGGCAGAAGCGGTTTCTTCAAGCGACCCTCTCCCACCAACTCCTGAAGTTTCGGTCGCAATGGGCCACCCATTAGGAATACCAATGGATAACGAACCAGTATCAAGCCCAGAGCTAGAGCTTGATGGAGAGGAGGCCCAGGACTTTTATACTGTTACAATTCCCATGTCTTCCCGGCTCAGAGAGGTTTATGAAAAACACCTGATCGATAATCGGCAGATAATTACTGGGTTCAACGCTGTCTATGTCAACGCTGCAAACGCCGGGCCGGGCGATGAGGTTGAACAACCATCCAGCGAGGCTATTCAACAATGTCGCCAAGTTTTGAATACACTCCAGAACCTGTGCGACTTCCCGCACGATCTTTTGGGCACGCCGATGGAGCATGTGCCCGACGTTGATCAAGTCAAGTACGCCGTGGATGCCAACCCCAAATTCAACTTTATCAATGAGTTGCTGGAAGGAATTCGTCGTGGTGACATTTTGATCGTCGCTCGACCGGCTCTTCTAGCTTTACTGTGCCGTTTAGTCGAGTTCCTCCAACTGGGCTGCGCCTGCTCATATCTCAACAAGGACACCACAACGCCCTCCGACCCAGTTACGGTCACCCTTGTGCCTCCGGATGAGGAAATTGAGGATATTTCTATGTTTAGTGCTGTAATCGGCTACGACCCCTCATTCGACAACTCGGGTGCCTCCAAAGCTTTGGAGAATGCTTCCGTTTCTTCTGATCAGACACCGCTCATACTCAAACTCGTCACCACACATTCTATTGAACATTTCCGGCACCTGGAGCCTCGAAAAAGTAACGACACCGACGACATCAATGCTCTCTTGTACGGCATCGTGCAGGCTCGCCATTTGATAGTTGAACCCAGGCGTGGTCAGCCCGAACCACACGAAGCTGCAAAGATATTCTATGACTACATAAATAAGGCTGAGGATGTGCTCCAGTGGGATCCAGTACCACTGCCTGATGAGTGTCTGCACTCCATGATGAGCCAGACCAGCGCGTTTCAAGTACCAGCGACCCAGGGGCTCGAGGGCTCACCAGCCCTGCTAGAGGGTCGCAAGAGAAAGCTGGTAGGGATTGGCAAGCCTCAGAACTGTTATGCATTAGAGACTAACACGGTGATTAGAACGACGACAGCGATGACGCAGACAACAAACGGCAACGTGTCGGCCATCGGCAGGTGCCCGAGCTCACAACCCCGCCGCTGACAGACGAGGTCAGGGATTTGCTTGGCAAAGCTGGGTACGCGCCCGGTGTGGAAGATGGGACAGAATCCCGGCTGAGCATCCCCATATCCGTACTGGAGACCTTGGCTCAGCAGACCGCCGAGATTGTGCGGCAAGCCGAGGCCAATAACCGCGAGGCCGAGTATCAGAAGGTTATAGCGCGACTGGAAAAGGCCAGCAAAGACATGGAGAAAACCTACAACGTCTTCTACCAGAGGTTCCGGAGCGCCGTATCGGAGCGCACCCAGTTCGAGAAGCAGGCAAGGAAGGCCGAGGCGGTCGCCGAGGCCAAAGTCCAGGCTGCTCTGAAGAACCAAGAGAAACTCGAACAGAAAATAGCTCTGCTGGAGGCGCAGGTGACCCGCCTGACGGGGGAGTCCGCGGACGGAAACCTGGGTGCCACGGAGAAGCTGCTGCAGGAGCGCGAGCAGGAAGTGCGGACCCTGAAGAAGAGGCTGGACACGGCCAAGGACAACGAGTCCTACATCCAGGAGATGTACAAGGAAGGCACGGCCGCCGTCACGTCCATCAACTCCGAGAACACCCGCCTCAAGGCCGAGAACGAGAAGCTCCGGGAGGCGGCGTCGGAGAACCGCCTGCGTATCCACGAGATCCAGAACGACAACACCACCAAGGAGCTCATCAAGGAGACGAGGTTCCAGAGGGCGCAGATCAAGGACCTCGAGCTCGAGCTTGACCGGGCGAGGGAGGAGCTGCGCCAGGCGCGCAACGGCCGCCGCGAGACCCGCCAGGGCAGCGTCCCGCGCAGTCCGCGGATGGGCTTCATGAGCCCCCGGGGCGGTAGCAGAAGCGGGCTCGGCACGGGTCCTGTCAGCCGGGGGGCCAGCCCCGGCCCCGTGCCCGGCGTGTTTTCCGTGGACGCCGTTCCGGGAGTGCCGGGCATGCAGTTCACCAGTCACCAAGCTGGCAACGCGCGATGGGGCAACGGACTCTAAGCAAGGGGACGCGCAGACAGGGCCTATGTGAACTCCCTTTTTTTTTTTCCTTTCTTCTTCGTTGGTTGCCCCCCCCTTTCTTCCTTAGATAGAAAGAGTTTACTCATCTTATATACTAAATTCACGGCCATGACTTTTATTCTATTGCATGCGCAGCACGTTTTCTCGTCTTATGACTCTGGCGTAATTAGCAGTAGTACCTCTCATCCCTACACGCTATGTATAATGCAAAAGGGAAAATACCCCTGCGATGGAGGACAAAAAGGGGGGCGTTGAATGAAATGCAATGGAATTTGGGGTGTTTTGTTTTGTTTGCAACCAAAACTCTCTCTCTCCTTGGGTCTATCTCAGCGTCCGCTCCCGCTGCCGTTTTCTAATAACATATACAGGTAGTTCCGACACATCTCGGCTTCATCCAATCGTTTCTCCCACGTAGATAGAAACATACCTACTCGTGGGATCGGGGAGTTGGTGTTGTAGGCTTATTTCTTCTCCTCGGGGTAGAGGTCCTCCTTGAGAGGCACGCCGAGCTCCTCCCGCAGGGCGTTGAGCTCCTCGAGGTACTGCTGGTACTGACCCTTGTTCTCGACCTTGGACTTGACACCTATAGATAACCAACGCCGTTAGTTTCTTCGACACGCCCGGAAGGGGAAGGCATGAATGTCCGTACCCTCGAAGATGCGCACGGCGGTGGCGAAGTCGTTGACCCTCCTGGCGGCCTTGAGGGCAGCGGCGACGACGGAAGGAGAGGGGACGAGATCGTAGGCGAAGGCGTTGTTGAGGTTGCGCTGTGGTGGGTAATAAGGGTCCCCGGTCAGCCGGAGTCATAGGTCGAGGGTAACGGACCAATAGCCGAGCTAGAGGAAGCAGCTCTGCATATGATGCCATAAAGGACGTACCTGGAGCTCGAAGACGTCCTGCACACCATCAAACTCCTTCTCGAACCTGTTTCCAGCAACGCATCAGCAATTGACCCTTTCCAATCCCTTTTCGCGGTCGTATCGTGGTGGTGGTGGGGGATATCGCAGCTGGTTCTTCTTTTTTTTGCTCCCCTAGTGATATCGAAGTGGGCTCAAATTTCCCTCTTTCCAGACTTTCCTTTCCCAAAGTAACCAGCCGCAAAAAACCACCACCCACCCTCCACAAAGTGTCCTTCTCACCTGGCAGTGAACTCCTCGAACGTCTCCTCAGCGTGGGCGTCCCGGCGGGCGATGGTGGTGCTGAAGGTCTTGACGGCCGCGGAGCGGGCAGCCATCATGGGGGCGGGACGGGTGCGCAGCATAACCGAGGAGCCGCGGGCGGCGGTGCGGAGGAGGGCGGCGGGGTTCATGGTGAAAGAGAATCGGTTCGCAGGGAGCTGCTGGAGTGGAGAGGTTTCTTTTGGTGTTGCGCAGTGCGTGTGCGGTTATCGTGTCTGTCTATGTTATTTCGCTCGAGTTTAGTAGGGTGTCGTTGCTTCCCACGCCCGGGAAAGATTCGTCGGACCCCGGAGTGGAATGACTAAGCGGGCACTATGAGAAGCTGGGGAGGAGAGGAGGGAGTGGTCTGATTACTCCGTGCCTACGCCTACCCACTACTACTACCGACAGTGCGAATTGGTGCTGCAGAAATTCCGCTGACCAGAATGGGCGTTATGGTGCGTGTGGGACACACCCGCATCTACAGTGCGATGCCCGGATGGTGCCTCAATTACCACATTTCCAGCTTTTTAGGTAGCTGCCAATTAATAGCTGGTTTTCAATTCGTCGCTTGTCTCCCTTCCCTCCCTCCCCCCCCTCCACGAGGCCAAAGCCAATCGTGTTGCACTCACACTAAAACGCCGCCGTAACGCTGCAGTCCTTGCAGCGCAGCATTGAGTGCTGGGATCTTCCCCAGGGCTGACCAGTGACGACAACCTCAACGGCACACACCCTTGATCTACATTTTCCTTTTTTTATCTTCCCCCGTGCTCGGAGGCTGAATGATGCATTTTGACGGGATTTTCGGTACGGTCTTGCCGTCCACCCCGTCTTAGTGTTGCAAGGCATTCCGACTTGGCTGTATCTTTCGCTAACCGTTAACGAGGCAAGGGTGAGGGAGGGCAAGAAGAAGAAGAAGAAGAAAAAAAGCTTCCGAACGACTATCTCATTTTACGTGCATCTAGGATGATGAATACATCCGAGGCTTGCCGCGATGGTGGTAAATGCTGAGATCGAAATCGAGCCAGGGGATGGCCCATGTCCTGTACCACGACTAGGTAGTATCGGTTCGGGGCAATCCTTAATACCCATCGGACGTCAACAAACACTGCATGCATACTCCGTACATACTACATAGCACGCTCCGTATTACTTATTTCAATAAGTTGGGCCAAGCGACAATTGGAGCAAAAGGGTAGACGAATCACATGTGAGGGCCATTCAAGTCCGGGCAACACGGTCATGCCAAGTCCACTTTGGGGTGGAGGATGTGTAGCTCGCCCAAGTCCTGGGTACCTAGTGCCTGGTTGGTGATGCGCAGCGCTGCTTTTGCGTCGGTAGGAAGGTGGGGGCCCTGAGTGTCGCATAATCAATGAGTCGGTGTAGGTAGTTAGCGGGGAATATAGCCCAGGGCGGCGCCGTAAAACGCCAAACAGAGCCTAGCGGGCGATGGCTGGCAGGTACCGTATACCAATTGGGTCCTCCAAAATGAAGTTCGGGCTTTGCGGCGCCTTGGTTACAAAATTTCCCCCTTTCGAGTCCCTCAATTCCAACATTCTGCCTTGCTCTTTCCCGACTTTCTTCGTCACTCCCTTTTCGACCTTTCCCCCCATCTTCTATTCTTTCAATCCCTCAAACCCATATAAACCCTTTTCCCCAGGTGCGATTGCTACAACATTGGCTCGCTGCCGTCGCATGTTCTTCTTCATTCTCGTCACTCCTTTTCCTTCTTCTAATCTAACTTCCCGTCGCGTCCCGTCGCGTGGGAACCAATAAGAGCGTCTTACCCACATAAGCCTCTTGGGAAAGCTGTCCAATTCTTGGCCTCTTTTCTTCTACTTCTTCTTCTTCCTCTTCTTGTCTCTCCCCCTTCAACCTCTTCCCGCTTCTTCGCAGCTACCAAAAGAACGGTTAGAGACACAGCATATCAGCCCTTGCCTAGCATGTCTGCTCCGTCCACTTTCTACGAGCAGCTCCCGCTGCCGACGCTCGACCGTCCTTTCGGTATTCACCTATGGCCTATCTTCGACAAGGCCTGGACGGCCGTCATGGGCTACCCGGTCGCCGACTTCGAGTTCGTGCCGTTCGAGACTCCCATGTCGACGCTCAAGTCGACCTCGATCTTCATCGCCGTCTACTATACCATCATCTTTGGCGGTAGGGAGCTTATGCGCAACCGCGAGCCCTTCCAGCTCAAGACGCTGTTCTTGGTTCACAACTTCTACCTCACCGCCATCAGCTTGTCGCTTTTGCTGCTCTTCCTCGAACAGCTCATCCCTACCGTTGTTCGTGGTGGCATTTTCCACGCCATTTGCGAGTACGATGGCGGCTGGACCCAGCCTCTCGTTGTTCTCTACTACGTACGTCGAGCTATACCCCTAATGCGCCGATTCGTCATGCTAACGTGGCTTCAAGTTGAACTACCTGACCAAGTACCTTGAGCTCCTTGATACCGTCTTCCTCTTCCTCAAGAAGAAGCCTCTCAGTAAGCTTGGGTCTATCCAATTGAGTCCAATGCTGTCGCTAACTCGCCCTAGCCTTCCTGCACTGCTACCACCATGGTGCCACCGCTCTCCTCTGCTACACCCAGCTGATTGGCTCCACCGCGGTATCTTGGGTCCCTATCGTCCTCAACCTGACGGTCCACGTTGTCATGTACTGGTACTACTTCCAGAGCGCCCGTGGCATCCGCATCTGGTGGAAGGAGTGGGTCACTCGTCTCCAGATTATCCAGTTCATCATTGATCTCGGTACGTGATAACACCTGAAGATAAGAGAAACCCTAATTTACTAACTTTTGGATAGGCTTCGTCTACTTCGCCTCGTACACCTACTTCACTTCGACCTACTTCTCCTGGATGCCCAACATGGGCCACTGCGCTGGCGAGGAGTTTGCTGCTTTCTCCGGCATTGCTATCCTCACTTCCTATCTCCTCCTCTTCATCTCCTTCTATGCCGCTACCTACAAGAAGGATGGCAAGAAGACTACCCGCAAGTCCCTTCGTCGCATGTCCCAGGCGCCCCTCCCCGACCCTCTGCACATGGCCCAGGCCACCACCTCAGGTGCCAGCCCCAACGGAGCCAAGAGCAACGGTGTCAAGACCCGCTCTCGCAAGGCTTAATTTCGAGGCTTGTGCGATGTCGAAGCCTTCATTGGCTCAGCTTCTCGAGATCAAAGTTGGATTAAGGCGATATTGGCAATTTTTATAATTGGTCAAGTCATCGGTCTGGAGAGTGCGTTTATCTGCAGCAACTCACATTTGCTGATTCTTCGGTTGATATCGACGCCTGTCTCACCCAGGTTCGAACGGCCTCATTTTTTACAATCCATTTTAATCCACCGATAAGGACGATATCGGAAATAAAACGTTGGGTTCAATACAGACAAGTGTCTTGTATCTGTTGGTTTTACAAAGTACAATCTCATGATGATGGAGGGTTGATGAACGTCTGCATGCATGGTTTATCTGTGGCGAAATTGGATGGCATGGTTAATAAGGGCACGGCCATTAGACCGCTTGGGGTTTTCTGTTTACATGCTTAGGGGTTCGGGTTCCTCGGTTTAGAGGGAAGGGGGGTTTTTTACCGCATTACAAGAGACTTATGTGAAGAGACGATAGGAGAAGGACAAACACGAATGGAAGGTGCTGAAAGAATATTTTTAATACTTCCTGTTCTTACTCTTCTAATGTAATATAGAAAAGAAAGAGGCATCTAATCATGACATATCCTATCATTCCCATAAGAAGTGAAGCTGATTGGATTGGGTTGATTATCAACCCCCTTGCGTGAACCCTTGTCATAACCAAGCACATGTGTCTGCTCGGTCGAATTTCCGATAGGGGTTCACCTTGGGGAAGTGCTTTTTCTTTCGTCCCACTCGTGTAGTACAGAGTACGTAGCAATAGCAGGCTCTACTTCGTACATTTGTTTTAGAAATGCACATGACACATGTCGCTTTTACTGCTGTGGTTCACTTTGGAATTGCCTAATAACTGTTAGTGACAAGTGCCACAGAGCTAATGTATGTAATAAGTAATGTTCGCGAGCAGCCAGGAGAGGTTGCTACAAGTTCCCTACTGCCTAGATGACTCCCCCCAATTGCATACTATGTATGTACTTGCTTATTTTTAGGTAGTTTGGTAGTATTGTCCTTACTCTAGCGCCGTTGCACATGTTGCATCCCGGCCATTGATATCTCTCTTCATGATACCACGGCTGCTCCCCCTAATGCACACTGGCGGTGGGCTGAGGCACCCGCTTATTCGGTTTCGTGCTTGGTAGTACACAACTGATGAAAGCGCATATTATGCGAGGGAAGATTATTTTATCCATCTAGCAAACACGAGCTGCCTTACCAGTCGTAGCAGTAGTAGTAGGGGCAGGGTCGGCTCCTAGTCAAGGAACGCTCGCCCGCTTCCTCTGGTATGTTTTCCGTCGCGCGTGGCGCTGGACGGCAAAAAAAGGACTGGGAAGGAATTGGGTTTGCTACCGCTCGTCTCATGGTTATCCAATCCCTCTCAGCTCGTGCGCCTAGTCTTTGACGTTAAGGGGACGCGACTTGGGCGCTGTCTTGATAAAACATACTACCCACAGTACTGACTAGCCTTAATATTTTGCCTTTCTGCCCCCCCCAAAAAAAAGGGAATCAGTGAGGGGTGTTCTTGTACTACTCCGTACAACTCTGTCCGTCACCCGTCATGGTTACGCAGCCCTGCTCCTGGGATTATTTTCTTCAACTACTATTTTTAAGTCAAATGTCAAAAGTATTACGTTGAATAATCACGTTTTCTTTCTCAAGCCGGGGACTTCTGTTGGTCGTTTTCCTAACCCTGAGCGAGTCGCTTGTTGCGGGCGGCTACAGATCTTGATCCTTTGTTAATATCCATAGAACGACTGGGGGGGGGCAGCCACTGGCCGCTCTGGGGCGCAGACGCTTCGATTCGCTTAATACTGGCAGAACTGGAACCTAAGGTTATTCTTTTAACTATTCTGTCCTTCAAACCCCTGTCGTCGAGCGTGCTAAGAGCTCAGAGCTAACAGTGGTGCGTGGTGCGTGGTGCGTGGTACGGAGTACTAGCTTATCAGAAGCTGGCTCTAATACTCATTGATGCGGTCATAATAGAGGCGGCATCCCTATTGCGTGGAAACAAGCACTGGAGAAGGAGGCAGGGGTCCCGCTAGCTTCCAGCCCGCCCGAGCCCGTCAGAGCCCGTCAGAGCCCGCCCAAGCCCGTCAAAGCCTGGCCAGTGTCTGCCAGTGCCAGCCTGAGGTGCCTCTCTCCCTCACGCACGCCCAGTCCAGACGCGAAACGACGAATTGGATCAGCAAGCTCAACTCCCATCCTTTCCTAAACTTTTTTTTCCTCCCCTACCTTAGGTAGTACTTACCCTCGGCCTTCCCCTACCTTTTCGTTTTTCCCGTTCCATCTCTCATCCTCTTCTTCATCTTGACTCCGTGCAATCATCGTCCAGCGACTCATCAGAATACTGTACTCCGTATACATGATATAAACTTCCCGAACAGTAGTTAATACTTTCCTTTCGCCTTCCTACTACCAACCCCGGTCCAGGAGAACCCCGCAGCCCGCCCACCATGAGACTTCCCTTCCGGCGCAAGGACAAGAAAAAAGACGTCACTGGCCATGCCTCTGGCAAAAGCATCAGCAGCGAATACCGCCCTCCCCTTTTCCCGCCAACACATAGGTCTGCCCTGATCCTGGAGCAGCTCCCGGCAAACGTCCTGCAACGCATATTCACTTTTGTGTGCCCTCATGCGCAAGACGAAAGCTACGACACGTGCGAAGCCAGCTCTAACGGCACAGGGTGCATGCTATGTGATTTGAGGGATCTTTCAAAGTGTGCCCTGGTTTGCAGACAATGGCGAAAGAATGCAGTGCCAGTACTGTAAGTTTCATTGATGCCGCGGTTGAAGACGTTCCCAGCTTACCAACACACTTATTTCACAGCTACCACAGCGTGCGCATCGACCCCGTCCACTACTGCCATCGCGAAGCTATCCTCTCTGAGCGCCGCAAGAAGACATCACGCTTTGACAAGAATGGCATCCCTGAAGATCCTGCCCAAGCTCGTTTGCGCCTCTTCCGCCGGTCAGTCCGCGACGACCCCACTCGCATAGGGAAGCTGGTACAGTTCCTCAAGATCCCCTATATGCTTCGCGAATCGAGTCATGTCGAGCTCGCACAGACAATCGCCGTATTGCCCAACCTCGCATATGTCGATCTACCTGAAGGCATGTTTGCCGATGAACCAAGCTTCGCAACATTGCGTCTCGAGGTCCAGGCCCGTTGTCCCAATCTTAGAAAGATGACGTACAACCAGGGCTCGGAGCAGAGCTTGGCCACACTAGCCAGCGGTAAAGTCTGGACCAAGTTGGAGGTGTTGGAGCTAAACGGGCTCAAGATTGACCCTCTCACAATGCGCAACGTGCTTGGGTCATTGACGGGTCTCCGAGCTCTCAAGGTCTCGGAGACGCACAGCCTGTCAGATGAGGTGCTTGTAGCAGATGACGGTCTTCCGTCCCTGCCTCCGCTCACAGAGTTGGTGTTGAAAGATGTCCCCAGAGTCACTACTGCTGGGTTAGTTGATTATTTGGCTTGGGTCGAGACACAACAGGCACTGAAGGTCCTCACACTTAAGGATACAGGGGTTTCCCCAGCAGCCTTGCAGGATGTTCTGGCTGTGGCACCCGCACTTACGACGCTGGCTCTTCAATCTCGTGTGTCGGAGCCATTCCCAAACAATCCCAACACTCGCCAGCTCAACTCGCGTAGCTTGCGGACTCTACGCTACGAAATTACTGGAGCATCAAACGCGACTTCCTTTGTTGCCATCGAAGACGGGTATCACAAGTACGTAGTCTCATCCATCCTGGGCGGTGGCCTCCCGAAACTACGTAGTTTGTACGTGCTGGACGAGAAGGTGCCGGAGCAGCTTCAAGGCCTGCCCCCTCCCAATGCCTCATTTGCCGCCGGCCGTGTTCGGTCGAGCAGCTTCACAGCTTCTAAACCAGCCGCGCCCTCATTCTCCCTCTCGGGAGAAGGAGGAGGTCAACTCTCGCCGCCTCAGCTCCGACCCCCGCGCCCGATATCAAACGTCAACCCCGCAAATCGATTCTCCTCCAACAATCCGTTCGCGGTGCCCGGGCCCAATGGCCCAGGCCCTACGCATACCCTCGAGGTGTTCACCAAGGGCGACGAGTTTGGAAAGTGGAACTTCAACCGAGTGGATTCATACAACGCTGCTGCCGCTACAGGTCGCGGTGGTAGGGGGGAGAGACCCATGAGTAGTTATGGTCTTTCGCCAGATGTCGGCGGTATGGGTTGGGATAGAGGCGAGGCGCGAAGAAGTGTGATGGTCGGAAATGGCATCGGCACGTTCCTCGCCATTCCCGGACAGCAAGATCCAACACCAGAGTCGCGGGGTAGCTTGGACTCGTGGCGGCCAACCAGCAGTGGTGGCGAGGCACCTAGAGGGAGCCGAGACCTCTGGAGGTAAACGTCTCCTTTTATTACCTTTTCATTTGTGTGTACTTTTTTTTCCCCTTTTTTCTTTTGGAAGCCGGAACGAATATGAAGGAGGTGGGTTGAGCGGCACATGTTTGGCGACTTTGTCATGCGCGTTGATCATACGAGCGCACTGAAAAGAGCTGTTTGAAAGGACGATACCACTTGGAATCAAAGGGCGTACTTGTTGCAAGGATTGACCGAATCGCTTAAAGGAATGATGGTGTAATGTGCGAAATTCCGAGTATGAATAGAGAAGCGTAGATACAACCGCATAAGAGGCTGGGCGGGTGGGGGGGGAGGGAAGGGAGCATGGTTTGCGAATTGGAACAGATTTGAAGCAGGAGTGGATGTGTATCTATCGAGCGGGATCTCGGGATAAATATTACAATGTGTTGATAGCTTGGCAAACTTGGATACTAGGCTTATAAGTGGTTATTTATAAGCGCTGAGTCTGAGGCCGGTAGGATATTGTCTGTGTACTCTGTACTCCGTAGATGTACGTGTATTCGCGAGGGGACGCTGTCTACGGCTGCTCTCACACGCGAGGTCTGCTCCGCGCTCCCTCGAGTACAGCGGTTTACTATGTAATCGTGGACACGCGGATGACAAGGGACAAGTCCCCATCCGGATTACGGAGTACATGTAATGGCAGGCGGAGCCGTGCACCTTTTTACGAGCGCAGGACCTCGGGGAGGACCAACGCCGGGCAGCGGGGCATTCCCTTTGACGGTGCGTGTGTGCGTGTGTGTGTGAGTTATATATTCATCTAGCAGCAGAAGTTGCCAGCAGCATACCGGGAGCAACACTTTCATATGCATGGAAGCGTCGGATCGGAGAGCCAAGGTTCCGCGGGCTAGCTAGCCAGCTTTATCGACGATTCGCGACGAGGCCCTCCCACATCACACACACTCTCTCTCTTTAAAGCCCTCTCTCTACATAGTAGGCCCTCACCGGTGTGCATGCGTGTAGGTATGTGCGTAGATGGGGCGGGATCGCATGTACTCCGTGCGGTCCATTTCTTCACCGTCGACCGACGAAAAAATGTTCGACGAGGACGAACACGATTCGGCGGTAACCGGCTAGGGTAGGCCCTAGGGTAGTACATAGGCCCCAAGCTGAAGGTATACCCTGACATAGATCATACCGCTTGTAAGAGGGGGGGTGGGCTGTCAGGTAAGGTTAACCCAACTCATCACACCGATCTTGTTGTTGTTCGTCTGTGTGCCCCTTGTTCCTGGATCCCGGGAATCCATCATCTTTCCCCACTACGCCGGGGGATAGACACCGTCGCAAGCCCAACAAAAAAAAAATTACATATATACGAAATATGATAGAGGGTGAGAGAGAGAGGGAGAGAGAGAGAGAGAGAGAGAGAAAAAGAGGGGGATAAGCAACGAGGACGATGACCCTTGGAAAAATCCTCTCTCCCTCTTTCTCCCTCTCTCCCTCTCACCTCTCACCGGCCCTACCGACATACCGGGGCGACGGCGGGTTGTGCGCGCACAGAAAGAAAGGTACTAGAACGCGACTGTCGCTTGTTTTTTGTTTCTCGGTGTGGAGAAGAAGAAAAAGAAGGCCAGGCCGAAAGAAGGACGCTATTTTTAAGCGGTGAGTTGAGACAGAAAGAGAGAGCGAGCGAGAGAGAGAGAGAGAAGTGGGGGAAGCTGACCGGGGATCTGGCTGACATCACCACAGCCCGGCGCCGTAATCCGTAGTACCTAGTAGTACCGATTTAGTAGTACGGAATACGGAGTATGCTAGTCGGTATATAGTAGAAAGCAGGTAGTAGTAAGTAGCCCCAGCCTCCGGGGTCGGTCGTCTCTAGAAAGGAATGACGCGAGAAACTAGAAAGAAGGAAAAGAAGAAAGAGGATAGACAAGGTTGCGGCACTGCGGCATGTTTCTTACTATCCATGCTGTTGCTACTTGCTCTACGCAGCAAAGGTAACGAGCACAGTACGGGGTCTAGGAGTGTACCTCCATGCAACTCTTGAGCGCGCTCCTTCCTCCCTCCGAAGATGTACGCACAATACTTGGGCGGAATGGGAACCCCTTGACTGTACGGAGCAAACGGGTACGAATCATGGTACTGGTTTTTGCGGTTGGAAGGGGGGGGGGGGGAAGCAGAGCAAAATAGTACTCCGTACCTACGAAGTAGTTTTCCCGGGGAATGCAGTCATCCCTACCCATTGTCTTTCTTCGGCTTCAGAGGGGTCTTTTTTTCTTTCTTTCCCTTTGTTGCTTTTGTAGCGAGTCGAAACAAAGTCTCCCATTCTTTTCGACCCTCGGTGAAATGTGGATATCTGGACGCAAAGAAAACTGGTGGGGAGGAGGGGAGAAGGGGGGGGGGGGCGTTCCGGCAGCGGACGGTGGTCTGGGACGGGATGGACGTGGCGACATAGCGTTGGGTGAGGTCCCTGGTAATAGTTGCTGCAAGCTTAGAAGGCCGCTTTCGTCCGTTCAAACCGTGGTTGTGCGTGCGTGTGCGTGCGCGCGCGTGTGTGTGTGTGGTTTCCGCTCTGTCCTTTTAAGCGGCCAGTGACAAATAGCACCACTGCTACTAGTAGTAAGTGGTATTATACGCCGTACAGGCACGTCAGATCAAAAGGCAAGATCTCAACCTCCCTGAATGCAGCTACTACGTAGTAGTATGTAGCTGCTAGTAGTAATCCAGTTCGCCACGATATTTTTGCGCAAAAACGCGGGAACGACGAAATCTGTTCCGCCAACGACTGGAATCCATTTCCAACTGCCACCGCTCCTCCTGCCCCTCCAAGACCCTCCTCCCATTTTCAGCGCCCCCGAGTGCGCAAAATCAGAATAGCCCAACGAAGATCGCGGGCAAGGTAACGTATTCCTGTCTGACTGTGCAGCCAAAAAAAAATGAACAACAAACTTCGACGCGAAATTCATTAGTGGATGAGAGCCAGAGCGGAGCAAAAAAAAAAAGGGATAGAGTGTGTTTAGGTAAAATATTCCAGCTGCGTTGTGCGCTGTTCTCTCCCACCCCGCGATGTGCATCATATTCCAGCAATCTCATTGCAGGAGGGAGATTGAGAGATCTTCCCAGCCTTCCTGCTTTGTGAAGGTGGCTCCGGCACTTGGAGACCAATTAGGAAGCCTGGATTAAAGGTTAAGATGCCATCTGCGTTGTTTGCACCGCAGGGATTAGATCTTGATTTTTTCCCCCTTCTTTTTCTTAACAGCCGATATCACGCGAGGCCCTTCTCTCCATAAAGAACAAAACGCAGGATATGCATTTCCGGGAATTCCCTGCCCATGCCTGTGGTCTTGCTGATGACGATATGGTCTCGATGACTTGATCACAGTGGATATTGGCAATCAGCAGCATTGGCCAGCCTTATCCCTCCGCCACACAAAGAATTAAGAAGAAATAGACCAAAATTAGCAACGCATAGCCCACTGCATACTCCGTACCCTACGCTAAAAAAGAAGATTTTAGCTCTCATCTCAGCTTGTATCCGAAGAAGAAAGAAAGTGTGAGTCTAAGCCAGTGCTCCGTGCTGGTACTCAATATTCCATACGTGGATAGGAGAAGGGAAATAAAATGGCTGGTGGTCATGGGTGGTGGGCCGGGTTAGGAACAACGCCATCGCTCCGTCCTGGCTGCGGTTTGCGTATTTGAAGATGACTGAGGATGGTGAATGGATGGATGAAAGCAAACTGAAAAAGATGGTGTGAGCCCGTTGGTGGGGGAGGGGCCAGTTGCCCAGCTATGACGCCGGCGCAAGAGAGCTTGATCCAATCAAAACCTCGTCGCAGCTGCTGGAAGCACAGTTTGAGCAGTCAATGTTCCTCGCCAATACGTGGACACTGTGTGTGTGGTCGCGATACGACCCCAACCTGCACAGAAAAAAACCGAAGCAAACCCAGTCATTCGTTGTAGAATAAAGTTGCGATATTCAGGGTGCAAACACCCTCGTTTGAGAAATTCGGATGATCCCCACGATTTTTTTTTCCCTTTCAGATTTGCAGATGTTCTGAGCATGTCAACTTCAATCAAGGGAACTCCCATTCCAGTATTAGCTTCCCGATGCAACCGGGTAACCCTCTTTTGCGACGAAAGTCTTCTCAGCCGTGTATCAGGGTGGGCGGCAAGGGCAATAATCTGCAGTGAAAAGTCGCAGGCGGGAACTCTAACATGGAGCACAGCACGTATGGCAACGACTCAACGAGCAAGCTTGTTGGAGACTTTGCTGCGTACGCAATCCCGATGCAACTTTGGGATTTCGATTCCTTTTCTCCTTCTTTTTGGTTTAGGCCTCACTTGGACACCGCACATTGATGAGATGTGCCTTATCCTCCACTATGCCTCTAATACCCATGAAAATCTGCACTGTTTTCTGCGCGCATTGTGGATAGGCGACAACGTGGCCGGCAGGGACAGTAAAGACAACTCGGTACCCCCGCGACCGCCCCCCCCCCCCCGAGTCCGACCTCGGGTTCTTCATAACCTCGAGTGCGGCGTACTTTGTATAGATGGCGTCGACATCCGGATGCCGGTTTTGCTTGTTTCACCGGAGAGACACATTCCCGTTTTCAACCGTATACCCCAATATCAGGGTCGAGGTGACCGGCGCAAGCGGCGTTGGGTCTGTCAGTGTCTGAAGATTCCGTAGATCGGCTGCATGAACTTGCTAGGGCCGGAGTGCCAACGGATATGCAAGGGGAAAAACTTTTTTTTCTGCGCAAATGTCGGTCAGGTTCAAGCCGCGCTATTACTCCGTACACGCTTTTTGAGATATACCCTTCCAAAGCTCCAAAGCTCGGGGGGTGGTGTGGGCTGTTATGGGACATGCGGCACGCCACCTTACCCAACCGTGCATGCCAGAGATGTTCATATTGTAGCTTTGTATGGAGTACATCGTACGGAGCGCCATTAGGAGAGAGAGCTTCCGCAAGCTCACCGGCAACTTCAGAGAGCTAGGGAACAACGGTCGAGACCAGTTTTGGGGTTGTATCGGCTGATGCAAACTGATAATAATACCGATGACCTGAGCGGGTATTTGGGTTGTCAACGGCTGAAGTACATAGGCTCAATAGATTAATTCTTGCGGGGCTTGGCGCGGGTTTTGACACCTGCCGCGACCTGGGCGATAACTGACACCATCAAGGATGTACTCGAATACTCCGTATGGCGGGGATTATCTGAACCTCAACCCACGGCCTCGATTTCTTTCCTGTGCGGTGAGGTGTATGCGTGTAACTAAGGTAACAGTGCGGAGTATACTTGATGTTGCTTGCATCAATCACATCGCCGAACAGCTTTTGTGCGAAGCACACGCCTTGCGCAGTCCAAGGTGTGGTGCGAATATTACAATACGAGAAAGGTTTTCGTCGATATATTGCAGTAGATTGCAGCATAGGCGCGTTACGTGTTCGTGAGAATCTGGCCCCGTATGGTAGCTTCTGATGGAATGAACGACCAGTCTTATTGACATATGATTTTCCGATATCGTGGAGTCGTTAAAACGGCGAGGCTTGTTCCGGACGACGACATTGGCAGCCGACTCAAGCCTCCACGCACACACCAAGTCGGGTCGTCTGCAGGCAAAATCGTCGTGGTCCAATCAAAATTCATGTGCGCGTCTGGTTCTCTCACTTGGACTTGCCCAGACATTGGAAACCTGCGCGGCTGTCCCGACATGGAGAATGTAACCTGGCTTGCCAGTGTGTTTCTGCGTGGAACAAACCAGACAAAGCATGTTTCCAACTGCGCACGAGGAGCCGCCGACAAGAACTCGTCAGATGCTCATACGCTGAGAAGAGCAAAACAAGTGTGAGATAAGTTTTGCCCCCTCCATCAATGGCGATTTCCGAGTTGATGCTGCTGACGTTTAGATGCAAAACCGCGCCGTGGCTGTACGGGAGTCGTCTATTTTACTCGCCCCGCAGACTTGATGAGCCTGAAATGGGTTGGGGGGGCGACTTTGACTACCTACCTGGTGACGGGGAGAAACAAACACCAGTTTAATATATGGGGTTTCTTGAGAGCACGAGGAAAGAGCAAAAGACTCAGACAGGTCTCAACATGTTGTGCTGCAGTGTCTGTGTCGAAATAGACTGTTTGATGAACCCCTCCCACCACCGTTTGCGTAATTTCCATGATGATGGCTGGCTCGTCTCCTTCCTACGGATGGGATGAATGGATGAACCGAGTACCTAGCACTACTAGTAGTAACTGTCTGTTACAAGACGCGACGAGTTTAGAATGTGTCAACAGCCATCCAGGAAGCCGCCGCCGAGAAAAAAAAGGCATCAAGACAAACAGGTCACGTCGTCACTGTCTCCTTCTCCTTGTTGTCCGAAGTAGTGAAGATGAAACGCGTGCCTGCAGCCTCTACACGCCTTCGTCTTTGTCTCTTGCCTTGATAGGAACCCTGCCAAGGTCTTCGGCGCCCCCCCTCCAGGTGGTGGTGCCCCCCAGATGGTGCCCCTGCAACAAAATTACCAGGATTATTTGGCGCCTCTCATGGCGCAAGAAGCTTGGGCTTGGATGGGTCAAGTATACAGTGTGCACAGACTATGCGCTTCACACAGTGTCTCTCGTATGATGAATGGATCAGTACGGAGCACCACTTGTAGTGGTGGTGGTCGTAGCAGCAGTAGTAGGAGCAGCACCAGCAGCACAGCAAACCGCCTTTTCTTTTTCTTATTCTAATAAGTCGGCATGGGGAGCCACTCACCCTCTCGCTATCTGGCTGTTTGGTCGGATTCCCTTCTCAACAACACCTTACTACCTTTTCTTTACATTCAAGAATCCTCTGGAAGGAGAACATTGTCTTTTTCTCTCTCCTCCTCTTCTAGCTACTCTTTTCATTCGATCTTGTTTGGCACCACTACGCGATTTCCTATCCAAGGGACCACCACCTTCTGCCACCTCCCTTTAGCAAGCCTTTGTTCCATTCCAGTCTCCCTTTGCCTCACTTACACTAGGCCGCACTCCAGCTCGGCCCAACCACTCGCTCGTTTGTTCTTTCAACAAAACGATCAAAGGGAAGAGGGGTTGGGAATAATTCAATATTGGCTTATTACGTAGCCCTTGGGATTACTTCTGCCGTTTTAAGGGAACTTGACCTCGCGCATTCCATTCCAGCTTGCAGTGTCACAGACTCAGAGACGGTAGCCCGAAGACAGCTGCTCCGATATTTCATTCTTATACAAGGCCGGATCTCACCTTGCCTGCCACCTTTCGACATTTTACCTCCTACCCCCTCGTATAAACGAATTCATACGGTATTGCGCCTTACCTGCGGTGACCAAGAACCCCATCATTATCTACGACACATCCGGACACACACGAAATGACTTCCTCTCAAACCGAGTCCATGGCCCCGGCCCCGGCCTTGCCCGCCAGGAGCAGCCTCCGGAAATCCAAGTTTCTCGACAACCTCGTTATCCCGACCAAGGAGTCCACAATTGGCGACCAACCTCCTCTGTCGCCGGCCACAGCGCCCCATAGCGTTTATCTTTCCTCGGAGGAGGACATCTCTTCGTCTGCCGACGAGTACTCCGATTTCGACCTCGACTTCGAGTCCGACGAGCCTAAATCACCGGAACAGAGGCACAGCCACCAGGACACTGCTCGCATTGTTTCCTACGTTTTCCAGGGCAAACCCTCAATCGTCCAAGTATCGAGGAGATCCGTATCGCCAACCTCATTGGATTTCTCCCCTCCCAAGAAGTTGCAACGAACAGCCACCGAACCCAAGCACCTTCGACACAGTTCCACTACGTCGACCGTCTCTACTAGTATTCTCAACTTTGGTCGGGCAAGCACTTCGGGCTTCAGCGCGCACACGAAGAACTCGCCCTCGTTCCTGAGCATCGACCCATTCGCAGGCAAGAACGAGATCAAGGAGGAGGGTGAGGGTTGGGATAGGCCCAAGACCCCCACAGCTTTGCTCAAGAGGACGTTCACTCTTAACAAGAAGAAAAGCAAGCCTTTCTTGAACCAAGCTAGATCGCGCTCTCGCGACAACCTCTCTATCCATACTACACCCTCGATGGCCGACTTATCATCGGAAAGCAACAATTCGTCGCCACGCTTGTCAATGAATCAGACTTTCCCCGTTTCATCTTTCCAGGAGAGGAGGACGCCCCAGCTTCCCCCATCTGCCCCGCCTCTGCAGATTATGTCTCGGCCTAGTAGCACAGCATCTAGGCTCCGTAAAATCTCGGTCTCTTTGGGGCGCAGAAAGCTTAACAAGAACTAAAGTGTGTGCTGCTTGGGGCCGGATACGGCGTTGGCTGGTGGGGAAAACATTACGATATAATTGGGAGGCACTTGAAGTTTTATTTGGGGCCAAGGAATGGCAAAAGGATTAACAACTCTACGATTATGATGGCGTCTCATTTTTTATCTCACTCTGGCATGGCCGGCACGACATTTGTTTGATACCAGGCGTTTACATCAAGGGAGATTACCTTGTACGGGCTTACAGGCGTTCTTTATCATTTAGTTATTTAGGGTTTCTAGGGAGATGGCATTCCTTTTGACAATGGCACAAGGAGGAACCGAATTAGTGTATGAAGCATCATAATGGAAAAACAGACTGACATTGTCTTCATACAACATATCTAATTTTGGCGACGCCCCCAATACTATGACTGTGACTTGATACTTCGTAGTGCTCCCGTGATTGATGATAGCGTTGAGAATGAGGCTAAAAAAAAAACCACTGTACAACAGGTGTGCACATGGTGGTGTCTGATAATTCAAATTATTCCGTAAAGTGCAGGCCATTAGCAACTCTACCCTTGCGCATGGTTACACTCGATGCAGGAACCAGCGAGTCCGATCCACAAACTACTGGTAACGGCACAGGGCGGCGTTTATTCCAGATGCCCCTTTCGGTCGGTACGGAGTGAGTACAGGCGCACACACGCACACACACACACATTTATCCTTTCGATATTTGATCGAACCCGCCGTATTCCGTACTCCGCAAAGGACAAAGAAAAGAAACTCAATTGATGCTCGAGCTTTTGTTATTATTATTGCTACTCCGTACCAGAAGCACGTGCAGTGCAATGCAGACAGGGTTAAATGCAAATACTGTGTGGAATATTAATAGCGGTGCTGGAGTTTAGTAATAATAGCATAGATTATATCATACCACGTACTCCGTATTCCGTATATCGAGGAAACTGATCAAGATTCCGATTTTTTTTCTTTTCCTTTTTAGCAATCGACGTGGCCTTAACTAAGTATTATTATGCAGGTCATTGCAGACTGTGGAAGGTAACGTTCAGCTCCTCCTCCACTCCTCCTCCCTCCTGCCGCGTCCGCCGCTTACGGCCGATCATGTGGGTTCCTTTCTTCACGATGTAGTGAGATTCGAGAACAAGAAACCAAAAAAAAAGGGCTACTGCCCCGAGAGGAGTAGGAAAAAAGGGACCGAATGTGAAACTGCTAGTGTATAGAGTAGTACTTCGTAGCCTGGAGAGAAACGTTGGGCCGGGAAGTCTCAGCAGCAGTACTGCTATTCCGTACTACTAGTATGATCAAGGCATGGGAAACCTGGGGAGACGAGGAGGATGATACTCCGTGACGGCCGAGCCGCGATGCGGGTTCCTTTGATGCCACCTACCTACCTTATTCATGAAGCACCACCACCACCACTACTACTACTACTACTACTACGTACTAAGTACTACTGGTAGTGCTACAGTGCTAGCCAAACTAACCATATACTTTCTTGTCACAATAAATCTCTCAGTGAGGGCAAGTGACGTCCAAGTTTCATGTTTCATCTTTATTTGATAAGAACAAAGCCGGGTATTTTTTAAGGTGAGGGGAGAGAGAAGGACAAAGGTCATGGCTGCTCCGTACGGTACGGTCCATGCTCGTATGATAGTGATGTGCTTCTCTTTTCTTTCAATATGTACTCCGTAAACTGTGTGTGTTCTAGCCCCCGCCCCTCTCCCCTCCACCCCGGCCCCTGCTTGCAATTATCGAAAGGATGGATCCATTACGGAGTACATATAAACGAATGGAAGGAGAATTGAAGGTCTGAGCGTATGTCTGCGCCGCATTCTTCTGCGTGGCTGCTCGCGGTCAGGGACCAACAACAAAAAGAACAGAACACGCACCCTTTGGTATAGGAATTTTACGCTAGGATACTTGCCATATTATCGGTGTCCTCGAGGTCCCCACGTTGTTGTTCTTTGGGGGAAGGAGGAGGGTGGCACAGGTGTTATGGTTCATCGATTTTTGGTGGTGGAGGAGATAAGGTGACAAGCCATTGTTTCCGATTGCGCGCACATACTCCGTCCTCCGTACAATATGCGCGTAGTAAATAAAATACTCCGTAGGTATTCCGCACATTTGCGCACACGGACACTTCCTGGGATCTCGTCCCCCCGGGAGCCAACGGTTTTGTTTCTCTCGCTTGGTTTGCTCTGGGATTTTGGGATAGTAACTGGAAGGATGGGGGGGGGGTTTGTTATCTCTTTCCCTTTGGTAAGAAAGATTTGGTTCATTTGGAGTTATTCATGCCGAAGCCGGTCCATGACGTAGCAGTCATTTCTCTGCGAATTCCACAACCCCATATTCTATACGGAATACTCCATATTGCCCTCTGCAATATTACTTCCATCTTACCGAGGTACTCCGTAGTTCGTCCGGTCTCGATTGTGACTTGGTGCTTAGTACTCCGTACTACTAGTGGCGTGGTGCGCCTTATCACGCATCGATTATACGGAGTCCTACGGCTTATATGTACGTTAATAGTGATTCGTACAATGGCAGGTCACGAACGCCGGTTGTACATAAGGCAACCGTAAACTTGCCACATTAGCAGTACGGAATACATCGGATGGAAGGAGCAGTGCCTCATCAAGTACGGATTACATATGATGACACTCCGTGCTTCTTCCCCTTCTCACACCTCGTACGCAGTACGAGCGTTTTGCAGCGCGCGCGCCGAAGGACCCAACAGCTTCCTGCAGCTGTCAAACCCTCGACTTCAACACTGACCCCTTCCCAGCAGACCCCATCATCCATGGCCCCCCCTTTTCGGAAAAGGACTGTCCGTACACCAGATCTCGCACACAATCGGCTTTCGCTAGGCGACTTTCGCTGCGGTTAAACCTGTGAATGAGCCAGTGTCCTCCGGGGGAGAGAGCCTGCCCAATATATCTGAAATAGTAGCCCCTCCGGAGTGCGGCTTTAGCCAAGCGCCATATGCAATAGTCATCTATCGAGATGCGACGACGACGACGACGACGACGACGGCGACAAGTTACTCTAATCAGCAGACAGTGCCAAAGTACGGAGTACTCCGTGCGAACGATGCCAACGGATAGACAAGGTAAAGAGAAACGAACTACTGCTACTCTCTGCAGAACGCACACCATCACCACCACCGCCGCATCTATCTGCGACGATCTAGCAAGTGTCATCCGCAGGTGACGACGGTGGGTGCTGAGAGCGTCTCCGGTGGCCAAGCCCGCCATCCACCTGCACCTTCTCATCCATCTGCAAAGAGGCACCATGTGCACCGGAATCTAGCGGTACAGTATGGAGGAACGAAAAGCTACATCTTGGGAAGTTTCGTTTACTCCCCGTATCCTGGCTGCGCCCGTCCGTCCCTTGATGGTCCCCGGCGCATTCTCCAGCCTCATGCCCTATAGAGGCGTTCGCGCCGCCTGGGGTCTTTTTTTTTCTTTTCTTTTCTTCTGACTTGGTGTACAGCGCGGCCGCATACATGGCAAAGTTGGGCCAGGAGAATACAAGATACTCGCTTTAGCCTAGAATATTTTGCGTATCTGTCCTTGACCTACGTCCCGCCGCTCGTATCATTGTTGCTCTCCTATCGAGTTCAACCGGGACGACGTCAAGCGCCGTTCGTGATTGACTAGTAGTTGTGTAAGGCGCAACGGCACAACGACAAAAACCAAGCCGCAGCTAGGCTCAAGTTCAAGTCGATTTCCTTTCACTTGTGGGGTACGAATGCTACGACGGGGTACCGATTACTATGCTCGTGATAAGACTGTTTATCCACGGCCCCTCGAGAAAAAAAGTAAGAAAATATCCGTCAAACAAAGAGTTTCACTCTCCGGTGACGCCATCTCGATACGGCGCGTCTTGTCCTGCAGCGCGCAAGGTTCTCCATGTTTTGGATTTTTTTTAAGATGCCACTACGGAGTACTAGCAAACAGCAGTCGACAGCCGCAAAGAGGGCACCGTAGCCGTGCGCGCTCGCTACCTACCTGCTACGACGATGACTTGCATTCGTCTTTGGGCCCCCAAAAAATCCCGAACGCGCAAGGCAAGTCGCGGAAAAAGAAGGCTGAAAGGATTCCCGGTCTCATGTCTATTCCTGTACTCCGTACTCGGAATACTCCTACCAGTATTCTATCCCGTTGAATTACCACCTATTGCTGCGTACGGAGTACTACTAGTAGTACTAGCAGTTTCACCAACCAGCCCGTCCCATGATCTCTTGATACGGAAGCACACCCATCCATTACTCACAAAGGAACAGAACGGGCCATCAGAAATACACCTCCAGAGTATCCCACCAAGGGGGAACAAAGCAACTCTCCCGCACCGTCAAACTCAATAACCGCCAATTATAGCAAGCCTACTCCGTAACCGACGCGTACCGATAACCACCAGTCCACGAGTACTCCGTAAAAGAGAGACGGTTACACCACGGGTGCCTCATCGCATTCCGACTTGCCTGGCACTTGCAATGCTACGAATGTATTCCGTACTAGCAGGACCAGCCCGCGTTTCATCCCCCCTCCCCAATGACCAACACCCTGGCTTGCAGCCTTCTCGATCTTCTAGCCAGGGGTAAATTCGGCCAGGCCTTGTTTCCCTGCCTCTTCGGGTTCACTACGGCGTACTATGTATGTAAGTACTGCCAGCACCACCGTTGACCACCCCCCCCGTTATTACTGTACGCCCACCATCCTTGGCCGTTCGGAATGCAACCCCATCTGTTTCCTGTCCATCAATGGCACTGCCTTAGCCTGCCTACCTCTCAAACATCCAAGCTCTCCATCTAGTATGCTCGGGCCGAAAAGTCTTTTTTTGCTTGTCACTTCCACAGTGCCATCATGTCAACGGACTCTGACAGCTACATGTATTCCGTACACGGAGTGTAAATGCATACATGCACGAGCCACCAGATGGACAATTACCAGTCCAGGCATCGACTAAACATAAAGTGGCACGACGTGCTCCGTACATATGATCGACTGTCTAAAATTGGTATTGAAATGAGCTTGATATAACATTGATGCTGTAGCAATGACGGTTAAAATATACTGGGGGAATTCCCTCGACCTTTGAATACAGAAAACCTTCCCGTCCCTTTCACGTTTACGAAGTACATAACTTGCTTTTCCACTGCTAGCCACCGCGGCTAGCTTTCCTTTTGCCTTCTTGCAGACTTCTATTCCCCATGGCTATCCCAAGTGGTGCAGGATACGGCACGAGACCTCATTGCCAGCGCCAGCGCCATCAAAGTAAATCCCACCCCTTTCCTGTGCTCTTGTGAAGCTCTCAAACCCCGCCGAAAGCGACTAGGTTCCGTTGGTGGCGGCAGCAATATCATTGACGTCAGGCTGTTTTGCCCGCAGAGTCAAAGGGAAAGGATACTCTTCCGAATCTTCCTCGGCACTACTTATGCATTAGCATACTTTCACGTATCTAAAACGGAGAAACAAACTTACGGTAGCTTCCATGCGACATAATCCTCGGTGCTAAGACCCTCGTGGCTCTCCTGGAGACTGGCAAAGTCTCCTGGCGTCATCATGCCGGTGCGATCCCTGGGCGATCCAGGAACAGAGAAGGGTCGAGAGATCTTGGTTTCGTTGACTCCAGGAATGAAGTCCTCCTCCTCGTCCCCTGTGAAGGACGACGGGTAGGCACGTCGCAGTGCCAGCTGGCGAGCCTTGACATACTCCATCCCCATACGCTTCCAATCGAGCAGGTCACTAAGCCGCTCGGTACGGTTTCTCTGGTTGATGCGCTGACGTCGGCTCTTGTTGGCAAAGTCATACATGAATGTTGTGAGCTGGTTGACGGAGTCATCCACACCCTTGGTACGTCGGTCTACAATGTAGATGCCGTAATCGCTCGAGTTTTCTATGAGCTCTTCCATGTAGCAACCGAAACCAGACAGGTTTGTTGTGATACTGGGCACACCCATGACGGTACACTCAGCAGGTGTGTAACCCCAAGGCTCGTAGTACGAGGCGAAGACGCCCATGTGGCAGCCTCGTACGAAGTCATCATAGTCCAGAGGCAGGACCGGGTTCGATGAGTTGAGGAACTCGGGGTGGAAGACAACCTTGACACGGTCGGTAGGATGGTTGAAGAGTTGTACTCGGCGGATCTGGTTGAGTACTGGGTCCTCGCTATCGCTGATCATGTTATGAGTCACAATCGGAGGTAGCCCGTGGCGCTTCATCGCGAACAAGCGGCGACGAAGCAGAACTCGGTCCTGGGGGGAGATGAGCTCCTTCTCATCGGGCATAGCATCACCTTCGTGCCACTTGAGAGACCGCTCGAAGATACGACGGCCGATACTCTGCTCAATGACATGTGTAGTGTCTCTGAGAGACTTGATAACAGCCTGGCCCTTCAATGCTTCGACTGTAAGAGAGGTTGTTTGAGCAGGCATGATGATGAAAGCAACCACTGTCATCTTGCTACCAGCAGCCTTGAGACGGTGGTTTAGCCTGGCCAGAGATTCGATGAACATATCAACACCCTTATTCCGGAACTCATAGCGGCCTGCTGTGAACAGGTATAGGGTGTTATCGGGATCAAAGTCGTAATGGCCGTAGAAATGACCACGGACGAAGTCGTGGATCTTCTCCTTGGCCTGTTGGTGGAGATTCTGGAACTCGTGGACAGCGGAGAACTTGGTGACGTTAAGGCCATTGGGCAAAACACCGTCAGGCTTACGCTTAAGCAAATGCTCGGATTCGAAAGCAGTGATGTGGGAGACAGTTGTGAAGACGTCGCAAGCATGGGCGGCAGCGCGTTCTATGCAGTAGCGGTGGTAGATACCGCGCTTGCCAGCCTCGGCATCGACATCGAACCATTGCAGATTGTTGTAAAAGTCCACAGAGCCAGCGCAGAGGTACCGGCCGAGAATGGTTGCGTGCGTGGTAAAGATTGTGGTAACATCGATCTTGCGCCTCTTGGTCAGGGGCAACGCAACACCAGCAAGCCATTCGTGGAAATGGGCAATGACAGCCCTCTTCTTCTCGTGACACATGAACTGCAAAAATGTCAGTCATATGCGGCAGACAATGCGAACGGGAAAGCTCACCTCTCCGAGAAACCAGGCCACCAGGTAACCAAATACAATGGTCTCGTTGGTCTCCTCATCACTGGGCGGGGAAGGAATACTGGCGACGTTCCACAGATCCGTTTTCCACTCGTTCAGATAGCCATAGGCCGTTTTTGTGTCGAAGAGCAGGACTCGGGGAGCGCCCTCAATCAGCCACCGACCGTACATCATGCCAATTCCACGCTCCTTCATGGATGCCATGGTTGCAGCGATCTCGGGTGATGTGGGCTCCATCTCTTCCACCTCAACCGCGGCCTAGAATTGTCTGTTAGTCTTTCCCAAACCGACAGTGGTAACTGCAGTATTTGCATACCGATTGGTGGTTTAGAGGGCCGATAAGAGTGTATCTGTCGCCATACTCGGCAGTGGTAACGGGTGCTTTGGACTTGATAACGGAGTAGATACCACCGACTGCTCAAGGCATTAGCCATAGTTCTCTACCTCTTGTGTTCTGAAATAGTTACTGACCGCGATGAGCTACCTCAGTTGCAATCTCAAAGAGCAGGTGGTTCTTGATGTCGCGCGTCTGATCTACGGCGGAGGCCATGACGTCGAGTGCGAAGCCGGGTGGCTTAGCGAAACTATCGTGGGGGAAAACAGAGGCTAGCTCAACAGGATGGTGGTGAAGAGGGGAAGTTTCAAGGGAGAGATTTGGGAAATGGCCAAAGCTGTAGCTGCAGCTAGGACGCTGGATCGCTAGATCGCGATGGGAAGCCGAAAGGGTCCAGGGATTGAGGGCGAGATTTGCGTGGTTACGACAGGTGATCGACAGCGGGCGGAGAGCTTGACTACCTTGGAACCCCTCGTTGAGCACGGAGGAGGTTTGGGGGAAGAAAGCGTCAGGAAGAAATATTAAGAGTTGGGAGCGAGAAAATCGGCTATGAGTTATGGCACAGAGATGTTCGGAATGGGAAAAAAAGGGAGACGAGGGGTTTTAAGAGAACCGCGAGGCACAAGGGAGGGGCTCGGGCAAAAGAGAGTAGGATCGGATGGTAGCAGTCTCCCTCCGACTACCATGAGGCAAGTTGAGATGGTTCGCTAAAGCCTAGGCTAGTACAAACTGCCCGGAACAGCCTGCAGAGAGTTCGCGCTTTAGCGGCTGCAGCTGCGAGTGCAACCTAAAGGCCGCTCGGGTCCCATCCACTGGCACCCACTACCCTAGTAGCCTAGCCAACTACTGCGGCCATTGTTTGATACCCCGCCGCTTAACCCGCCCAACGATCAGAAAAATTCTGGTGGATCGTACTATCCCGCCGTACCTGGGGGAGTAAAAAATTGGCGGGTTGGCAGGGTTGGCAGGGTGTAGGCTGGGTGAAATGCAGGAAATTCCCCCATCCTGGCACTTTGGGGAGATTCAAATTTTTTTTTAGACAGGCATTTCTCATGCAAGCAAACAAGCAACCTGCAAGCAGGCGAGCCGAGATGATTTGAGTCACCTACTTCAAGTTTTTCTCTCCTCCTCCCCCCCCCCCTCTCCTGCAGCTATCCCAGCGCAGTCCACCGCATGCTCGAGCTCAGAACTTCTGTTCGTAGACCCGTATGCTTGTCAACTTACATACAGATAGCTAATTGTTACAAAGGCGAATGGTTGAGGAAGATCTGTCCCATCCTGCCGTCCCAATACCAAGATTCGATGCGGACCTAGACCAACGTTGGGTGGGGAACATATCCGAGAACCGCAAGCGGCCCTGCAACATGGGAGGGTTGAGAGAAAAAAACGCTTCCACGCCACGAAACGCCTCGTAATAGGATATAAGATGAGAATTTGTTGGCTTCGGGCATTCCCGGTCACAAAACAACCGCCGATATCTGGCCTCAAAGGTGCTTGTGAAGAAAATTTTCACTGCAGGAGCCCCCTCTCGGCAGGGTGACACGTCAAGCAGTTTTCCATATCTCTAAGGGTCTGCCAGCACGCATGCAGCATGCATGGCTGCACGGCGGCCCAGTTCTGGCTCTGTTGGTAATCCTGGGCGTCGCTGGGACGGGATAAACCCGCCAAAAGCGCTACGACTGGTTGTGGTGATGTTTCGAGGCATGTCCATGTGCATGCGCCGCCAACGGGATGACGCCAAAGGAATGCGGGGAAGCTAAACCGATTTGTTCACCTTGGTTGATATCCTTCTCACCTACAATGATCGGGAGCTGAGTCGAACCCAAATGACGTCCCCCTTGGTCTATTGGGTGTCCCTTATTCCTGCTAGTAGTAAACGGCCACGCGCTTATGTCCATCATCTCGTCGACAGACTGCCACTAATTTTCGTCCAGACCAGATCTAAGAGAACATGCGCAAGCTAGCAAGTATAAATTGGAACCCCTAAGATGGCCCCCTACATGTGCGTGACAGTTTCAGATGGACACATAGCTTACATGATTCTCAGTGCAAGTACTCAATACATATGAAGTACCTAGACAGAGAAGAAAGTAGTGCTGCCGCTTCGCACCAGAACGACGAAACGAAACCCCCAATATGTACCTGTTATGGTATTGTCAGCCTTGCATACTGGATATCAGTTTGATTGGATATGGCTAGTAGTGGGATTTCCCCGCGGTGGGGCGCACTCGCAAGGCTGGCGCGCTTGGAACTTTGGCTGAAGGAGAAAAAAAATTCTGGAACGCCAATTGCTCGCTGGGTGCGCCGTATAGAATCCGCAACCACATCCTCAAGTCGCCAAGATATCGGACTTTTGCGTTGCAATACGTTTCCATCAGCTACTAAGAAACTTTGCCTTACCTAAACCTGAGCTTCAAATCGGCCAACATGGACACCTCACCGACGCAGGTGAAGGTCATCTTCTCTACGAATGAAGAAGATCTCCAACTTCCCGAGTCTAAGCAACAACTTCTCGTGCCCGGCGGTAAGAACCCAAACTATGTCATAGGGATTGGAGAAGCTGTGGTAACTGACTAAAGGCAAATAGACATCAAGAGATATGGCCTTTCTCGCATTCTCAATTCCGAGTCGATGCTCGACACATCCTCACCCGTCCCCCTTGACTTCCTCATCAATGGCACGTTCCTCAAAACCAGCGTCGAGGATTACCTTAGCTCCAATGGTCTCTCCACGGAGACAACCGTAACTCTTCAGTACGTCCGCAGTTTGATCCCACCGGTATTCGAGGCTAGCTTTGAGCACGAGGATTGGGTTGGCGACATCGACGTCCTGTCCGCTACGTCACCGGCCGGTGCGCCGCACGGCACCACGAGCGAGAGAATTGCCAGTGCGAGTTACGATGGCCTGGTAAGAATATGGAATCAGTCCGGCCAGACTGTCGCAGTTTCTGCGCCTGGAAGGGGCGGTGGCCATACTATGCGTTTAGAAGCCGTGAAATGGGTTTCCCCAAAGCAGATCGCATCGGCGGGTATGGACAGGAAAGTGGTAGTGTGGGACTATACGGAGTCTGATGATGGCTTCTCTGGATCACTCAAGCCGAATATGGAGCTCTGGGGCCACGAGAAGGCCATCAACACCCTCGCTGTGAATGGAGCGTCTGGTCGAATCCTCACAGCGTCCGCCGATGGCCGTGTAGGGCTCTGGTCTTCGTCCAAAAGGACGGCACCGCAGGCAGATCCCGAGAGTCTCCCCAATTTCCGCAGCACCAAGAAGGTCAAGGTCTCCAACGCTGCTAACACGGCTCAGCGGGGGCCGCTCGCCATGATTCCTGCCCATGACGACGTTGTCACGGCGGCAATCTTCCACCCTAATGACGCCACAGTCGCATACACCGCATCCAAGGACCATACCGTCAGGACGATTGACCTCACTACGCAGAAGGAAGTCTCGAGGCTTACGACGATGCACCCGCTCCTCTGTGCCGCCGCATTGCCGCACAACAGCCTTGTCGCCGCGGGGTCTTCGGCTAGGCATATCACGCTTCTGGATCCGAGGGAGTCCGCTACCAGAACTGCGGCCATGACACTGAGAGGCCATGTCAATATGGTTGTATCTATTTCTCCCTCGCCCGAAAATGACTACTCCTTGGTATCAGGCTCTTACGATAGCACGTGTCGAGTATGGGATCTACGAAGTGTTCGACCAGGAACTTCAGATGAGGGCGGCGGCAGCATTAGCGAGCCCGTGTACACCATCGGAAGGGAGTGGCTTAAGGGCAAGAAGCTGCCGCCGGCAGGTGACGGCGCCAAGGTTCTCAGCGTTGTGTGGGACAAATCATGGGGTATAGTCAGCGGCGGAGAGGACAAGAAGGTGCAGATCAACAGGGGGAGAGGGCTTCTGGGATAACGGGGCCATAGGTGAAAATGTGAAGCTGGCGTTGTGTAGTAATTTCTAAGCTAGACATCTAGAGGGTATACAAAGTTCTGCCATTATTTTACGCTGCGTCGTATCGTAACACATCATGAAATGTCCACGCCCAGCGTCGCGACCGGGATTGCGCCCAAGGTTGGTGGTTTTTCCGGCTGAGGGACACCACATTCCTTCATGATTCTGGAGTATCTTTGAGAGAGAATAACGTTTGGATGAACTATGGCCAATAGTTCGTCCGTCATTCTCATTATATCGTATGGGAGGTTATCCCATGCGATGGCATTTAGTATATAGGATGAGACGGTGTGTATCTGCAGGGGAGGGTCGCGCAGCAGCTTGGCGATGGTGTCGGGGTCTAGGCCCTTGTTAGAATGCCATAGGTAGTAGGCTCGCAGCGCTGACGGCGGGGTCACCGTTGCCTCGCTCTTGGCCCTGTGTTCCCGCGCCAGAGCGTCCGCGGCCAGAACGCGGGCGTCTCGGTCGCTGCTGATCTTGGTGTGCGTCTTATAGGGGTTTGCGGGTGCCGCAGGCTCGGCCTTCGGTTCCTTCTGGGCCCCCGGGGCCTTGGTCTTCGCCTCCTGGGATTCAGCGTCCGGTCCGGTGCTGGTTTTGGGGGGTGCTTTCGGTTTGGCAACCTTGACAGCGGCTTGGAGGGGAAGCCTCTTTTCAGCGTGATGCGGCAGTGGCGGAACGGGGGAGAGCTGCCGCCGTTGTTGATCCAGTGTCAAGTAAAGCTGCACGCCAGCATAAGCATCTGCAGCAGAATCTATCATACATATTAGTGCCATGCTCGCGTAAAAAGATGGAAATACAAGATGCAGAAGCAAGATAATAGAAAGACCTACATTTCAATTGCTCTGCGTTTAGAGGCTTGCTCCAATCGCTCGACCTCACGACATCGCCCTTGTACAGAGGTAACTTCAAGACGTCTTCCACTTGTGTGGCAAGCGGCACGAGCCTTTTGTTAATTTGGCTGGGTGTCCCGTTCCTGCAATGCTTGACAACCTTGTACAGATGGCTGAGCTCAACGATGCCCTTGGCATCAATATCGAGGTACTTCTTGAGTCTGGTGCAGTCGCCCATGATCCAGACTCCGACCTTGCTCACGCTGGCATCTTCCATGATTTTCTTCAAGGTCGGGGCGACGTAGTCGTCATTGGGGAAACGAGCGACGTGGAAGAGCCCTATGCGGCTGGGACTAGCGATCTGGATCAACGAGACGTTTTGGCGGACGCTGGCGCCGGCCTTCGCCCAAGCGAACCACTCGAGGTCGAATCCCAGGACCTTCTCCCCAAGGAAGTATTTCTGGCACACCTGCTCCGTTGTATGCTTGCTCGTACAGTAGTGCACCTTGACGTTTTGAGGGGTGCCATCTTCGCCCAGTTTTTGGTAAAGTAGATGAGACCAGTAGCTCCCATCCTCCCCCTCCCCCTTAGCCATGGCTTCTTTCAACTTATCGGGAGGGATATGGAAGGTGGAAGGGTTTGGAAGCGGTACTTGCACGACGACGCCTCCATCAGGGATGTCTGTCGATGCGCCGCCTACGATTTCCCCGCTCTCGTCATCCTCAATCTTGACTATTCTCGAGGTTCGAGAAGAAGCGGCGTAGTTTGTCTGAGGGGGTGCTGAGAATTTCCTAGCCGCGTGTTCCAAGTCAGCTGCAGAAGCTGATCGAGAGGTGTTGCTATCGATGCCTGGGCTCATGCTGGTAGTTGACTGCAAACGCCCCAGAAATGGCGCTCCTAGCGAGACATGCTGAGCCTGAGGGCCAGGGCCGAACCGCAGAGCCTTGCTTGGATCCCAAAGACAGCTCGCGGGAGGAACTGTCATGGCTCTCTTCCAACTAGAAGACCTGGTGAGATGTTAACTGATTTGTAGCAAATAGTATGATGACGGCCGCGGTGAAAACGGGGATGCGCGCTGATATGAGCTTTGACGACGACATGGCGTTTGAGACAATGTGTATAAGACAAGGAAAGACAGGGGCGAAGTAGGATCTTACCGACGAAGCATGGATTTTGAATACGAGCATGCGCGAAAACGTGTACGAAAGAGTGGTAAAGTCATAGCCAGTCAGGTTAAGGTACACAAATGAACCGTTGATCCATCGTGCCCTGGTAACATTTACGTATAGTATCCTAAAGGGGAATAAGAATATGTACTGTTAGGTAGTCACCGGAGCGCCATGCACGGAGGCTAAGCTAAGGGGGGGAAAAAAGATCGCCAACGTCAGGTTTACACGCGAGCAGATTCACGGTGGCGGGATGTGATTAAGAGCAGACAAAAATCGGCTGCACGCTACGCAGACGGGATTACCACAAAAGATGCACGCACTATTCTTTCTGAAGTGGGATTAGTTAGTTGATCTCGCGGCATCACGTGCACTTGTGTACTGAAATAAGTATCCCACTTGTCTACCAAGTACTACATGGCCACCACGGCCACCATAGCCACCTAACCTATAGCACTACCCCACGTCGTCACTATGGTACCCAAGGTCACAATTTCAGTGTGCTTGAGTCTTTCACTACCAAGTACCGTAGCTTGACGAAATACTAGCCTTCTTGCCGTAGCTTCTCATCACTCTTTTTTTTATATCACCAACAGACAACTCAGCATGGCTTCACAACTTCTACCTCTTGGTTAGTTACTTTTCATTCAGGGATATTGTTCCATGGTTGGATTCAGCACTAATTTCGTATTTAGAGCTCATCGACAAGTGTGTCGGCTCAAGGATATGGGTCATCATGAAGGGTGACAAAGGTTCGAGAAACGGAGCTTGAACCAACAGACGTGAGAATGCTGACATGCGTGCAGAGTTCAGCGGAACTCTCATGGGGTTTGACGATTACGTCAGTAAGTTGTTATATGCCCACTCCCTGGCCACGGCCTGGTGCTAACCGCAACATTTAGATATGGTCCTCGAGGACGTGACGGAGCTGTATGATGCGGTTGCCAGTTTCGATGGCCATGTGCGCTTACTGACGATTTTACTAGTGATTACAGTGGGAACCACACAAAGCTCCCAAAGATCCTACTCAACGGCAACAATATTTGCATGGTATGTTCTCGAAACTTATTTTCGCTTCGCTGGAATCTTCCAATCCTGACGAAAATAGTTGATCCCGGGCGGGGAAGGCCCCGGGGGACCTTGATATATTGGGGACAGCATAAGGAAGAGTAAGGACGTTATCAAAGACGACTGGGATATGCCAACATGAACTATAAGACACTCATAGTTCAACTATCACTGAGTAATAAGTTCACAAGAATGGCAAGACCCCAATTGATACTGTAGTCATGATGTGACGAGCTGTATAGTATGACTCCTGAAACGCCTGTCCATCTTGCCGAGACCCCATCATTGCCCATTTTGCATGTTCCCTTGCTCGCCCGTGTTGGTAATGCGGCGCAGTTCCCATTCTCTTGTGAATTCCTGGTGAAGATGCTCAAGTTGGTTGATAAGCTTCTCACATACAGACATGAAGACTTCACGCGGCGTCAAGGTTCCGTCTGTCTGTACTCTAATGAACAACTCAGGAACATTAGGATGAGCAACTATGTTACCTGTTTTAGACGACTGCTCTGTTCTTGATCCGAATGATTACGTACGCTTGTATCCAGCCATGTGGACATTAGGATGCATCTTGATGTGCTCAGAAAGAAGATTGCCAAGGGTGTGGTCTTCTTTCTTTAAAACGAAATCCGATGTGTTCGACATGCCTTTGATAACTCGGTCAGAGAGCCCAAGCAATTGACCAAAACTGGGGGTGCTTACCAGAGTAGACCTTCTCCTCGATTTTCTTCTCTCCCTCTCCGAGGAGGAAAAGCTCGAATCTACGGTTTCCGTCAGCGTTGCCAGGTACACAGGGAGCCATTTTGGAAAAATAATAAACATGTTATCAACCGTATTATCATGTCTGGAGTTGTAGCCAGCCATCTTTGTAATTGAAGGCCAACTTGGAGGCCCGAGTGGTACACTTGTGTCTGGGATATGGATAAGAAAAAAAAAGCGGTGATGCAGTCGAAAGAGGAGGCAAGCTGGAATATTGGCAAGACAGAATTTGTAGGTGGTGAATGTGAAGGATGGGCATGATACATGATGGGTGAGCGAGATGTGAGTGCACTGGGCGGCGGCTGTGTCTGCCTCCAAGCAGCTGCTCGCAATTGACCGTGCGTCCCGATGGTATTTGCTGAATGACTGAACCAGTATGGTGTGATCAAACCGTTGAAAGATGGCGTTGAGCAAAGATGTCCTTGGGAAACAAATCTTGGCTCGAGGAACATGGCCGGGAAAGCACCTCCAAAGTGTGATGCCAACTTGACAAACACATGCGAGTCACCACTAGGCGCAAATAGATAGACATGGCGGTAGACATGGCGGTCGTAGTCCCGGATCAAGTCATGGTTTTCAACTAGATTATCGCATAACCTACCTGTCAGGCGCGTTCATCTTGAGGGCGAGAGATCTTTAGATGCAGCTGCTAAATCGACTTTTGGCTGGGGAAGACGCGAAACGCGGTTTGATAAGAAGGAAAGTAAATGATTATTCTCAGATTAAGAGGTTAAGATCAATAAATAATTTAGCAAAATATAGCAATGGTAAAGATTAAAAGACGAAGAACACGTCTTTGTCAAGTCAAAAGAAGTCAGAGAATCTGATGTGCGTGGTGGCTTGAGGGAAACCTAGGCTTGAGTTGATCGGTATGGTAGCCTGTAGGTAGGTAGGTAGGTAGGTAGGTAGGTAGGTGGCTCAATAGCATTGGTGGTTGAAATGGTAGCACCCACGTAGGTTAGACGCTTCTGTTACAGTGGTGTTGGGGCCGTCGGGTACTGAAGGGCGAGCACAATGGGTAACAGCCGGCTAAACTCAATCCATCCTTGTCAACGGAATGGATATGGTAGATCGAGTCGCTCGACCCATTTGACCTGGTTTGCAGCAGCTTCTATGATCTATGAAGCAAACATTCAACTGTAGTACAACACTGGAAATCACTACCGCTGCTCGACGCTTCTAGTCGATGCCGCGACTTCAACCATGGCTTTTCCGCAGGGCAAAAAAGCTCTCGCCTGAGCTTGCAATCCTCCTGCCAGCATGCAAGGATATTCCATCTGCAAGCGTAGAATTTCGATGGATTCGCGATCATGTTGAGCAGACCTGCAGAGGCAACAAGCAGCGTCGCATCTTTGAACTCTGCCGGCAACGAGGCCGCGGTGTGCCATTGCAATACGTCCTAGGGTCGCAGCCATTTGGCAAGCTAAACATCAAATGCCGTCCCGGTGTCTTGGTGCCACGCTCGGAAACAGAGGCATACACTTGCCACTTGGTTGAGATGCTCAAAACAGGCGAGCTTCTGGGATTCAAAGCAGAGCAGCAAAGTCACGCGCTGAGTATTGTGGATTTCTGTACTGGCACAGGGTGTATCCCTCTTCTCCTGTATGCGTCACTGCAGCACCTTTCTGCTCGTCTTCGCGTCACAGGCGTTGACATCTCTCCAGTGGCCCTCGAGCTTGCTCGAGACAATATCGCTTATAATATTGATGCAGAGTTCATGATAGCCCCGAGCAAAGATCAGAGTATCGCTATCCAGAAGGGCGATGTCTTCAATGATGTCGATATACAAAAGCTTGCCTCATCTCCATGGGACCTCATGGTCTCTAACCCGCCTTATGTCTCGGAAGACGTATGGGATAACGGGAGAGGCGAGATGAGTCATTCTGTGAGAGCCTTCGAGCCTCGTCTGGCTCTAGTCCCTGGCAAGCACCTCCCTGCTGCACCGAATGGATTGAACCCGGAAGACGTCTTCTATGGCCGGCTACTTGATATTGCTACCGTCTTACAGCCAAAAGCACTCTTGCTTGAGATTGGTGACCATAGTCAGGCCCTTCGTGTCGTGAAGTTCTATAGGCAGCATGCACTGGCGAGTCACACTGCCATGGAATTGTGGCGTGACTGGCCGTATGACGAACCTGATTTTACTGAAGTCCGTCAAAACGAAGACATTATATCTTGTCTAGGTGCCCCCTTTGGAATCAAAGGTAGTGGGAATATTCGATCCATTCTCATCAGGAAGACTGGTTTGCCTCAGTACTAAAATAGTACTCGGCGGAAGTAAGCGGAGATGGCGGACTTTGCATGGGGAAGCACGTGGAAGCCTTGAGATGTAGTCAACTTCTCTTTCTTTCTTCTTTCTTTCCGTTTTTGCCTTAATCAGCTGCGCGTTTAATCCCTGGCTGTTTGTTTTCGAGATCATTGCTCGATTCTACTCGAGAATATCTAATTCTATTTTCTCCCCCTACAAATCGCATCGTCTCAGAGCTCGTGGGCGAGGAAGCATCTATCTAACCTGTCACGTGACCATTCTAGACTCTGGAGCTAGCGCAAACGTCTACTCTTTCGAGCTCTGCTCGTCGTTGTGTCATCAACCGAATCAACCGCATAAAAGTGGTGCGCAATCCTTGGCCACCTTAACTTCGGATGTTTTCCTAACTATATTGAAGGATCAAGCCGCTGAGCTTTTGCAAACATAGCTCATGATAGAGCACGGTTCTTCCCAAGCAACTATACCCCACATATCCCGTGGCTCCGAGCCACTTGAGCGGCACCACCGATAATCAACATGTCAAGATATATCCGGCAGTCAAGCCAGGTGGCACGTCTCTTGAGAGTCTCCCAAGCTGCCCGTATACATTCCACTTTACGAGCAACGGCAGCATTACGTACCATACCCCGCGGAGCATCTGCGACATCACGAATTGTGACATGGCGAGCCTATTCAACAGAACAGCCCACTCCGGAGGGTCAAGATGGGAAGAAGGAGAAGAAGATGCCATTGCCTCCGCTGCTTCCAGGCTGGGTGTATCTTACGGAAGATGAGCTCGCTGGCCTACGTCGTTTCGGAGAAATCCTACCCGAATCTCAAAGGCGAGGGTTTGACAACTTGCGTTTGCGTGGGCTGGCAGTATCGGGTGTCCCGGAGGAGATGCATAAGCTATCAGTCAAGTGGAATGAGACTGGTAACCTTTCGCTCTCAGAAAAAGCGCAACTCGTGCGGCTTACATTCCAGGTCGCGAAAAGGCTAAGCGACGATGATATCCAGGAGTATGCTAGGGCCACTTATGGAAAGCCTTTTGACGGCAGGGACGAACCACTCGGCACCGAAAAACAAGCGAGGAATCTGGAGGGTGAAAGCAAACCGCCAGGAGCATCTGGAGACAAAGACTCTTCAAACGGAAGCAAGGATACCCCTCGCCAAGATCAGCAGCAACCGAGACAACAACAGGGACGCGAAGAACGCCCGGGGCAACAAGGTTCTAATCCTCGTGGAGGTCAGAAGCGCCCCGGAGGTAATGGTCCTGGGGGAGACGGTGAGAAGAAGCCCCAACTATCTGACGCTCTCCAGTCAGCAGTTGCTATTCTCCTGACATTATGGCTGTGGGATTCATGGTTTGGGGGCACTACGTATAAGGATATCACATGGCAAGAACTAAGACGGGACTACTTGGAGAAAGGACTCGTCCAGAAGCTTATTGTTGTCAACGGTGAGCGTGTTCGAGTCGAGCTTCACCCGGATGCGCCTCAGCCGCCTAATCAAGCTACTCTGGTCTTCTCCATCGGCAATGTCCAGTCATTCGAGCATAACCTCGATCAGGCCCAGAATGAACTCGGGATCCCACCCGCTGAAAGGATCCCGGTTGCTTACGAATCTGGTTCATCCACGCTCGCCAATTTACTGCTCACATTCGGACCAACAATCCTCTTTATTGCTCTGATTGTCTGGACACAACGAAGTATGGGTGGTGGTCGCGGTGGCGCAGGCGGTATGTTCAACTTTGGCAAGAGCCGAGCCAAGAAGTTTAATGCCGAGAGCGCAGTCAAGGTTAAGTTTGCCGATGTTGCAGGCTTGGAGGAAGCCAAGGTGGAGATTATGGAGTTTGTCAGTTTCCTGAAACAACCTGAGAAGTTTGAGAGACTGGGAGCCAAGATACCGCGCGGTGCTATTCTCTCTGGTCCTCCGGGAACCGGCAAGACTTTGCTCGCAAAGGCTACCGCAGGCGAGTCCGGTGTACCTTTCTTCAGCGTGAGCGGCTCGGAATTCGTTGAAATGTTCGTTGGTGTTGGTCCGTCGAGAGTCCGTGATCTGTTTGCGGAGGGGCGCAAGAACGCGCCTTGCATTATTTTCATCGATGAGATTGATGCCATTGGCCGGGCCAGGCAAGAATCTGGCAAAGGATTTGGTGGCAACGACGAGCGTGAGGCCACTCTGAACCAAATTCTGACGGAAATGGACGGCTTCAACACCCGTGAACAGGTTGTTGTTCTGGCCGGTACCAACCGTGCCGACGTTTTGGACAAGGCTCTCATGCGTCCAGGTCGGTTCGATCGCCATATTTACATCGACCGCCCGACTATGAAGGGCCGCCAGGAAATTTTCCAAGTATACCTCAAGAAGATTGTCACGAATGAAGATCAGGAACACCTTATCGGCCGTCTAGCAACACTGACCCCTGGCTTCTCCGGTGCCGACATCTCAAACGTGGTCAATGAGGCCGCTCTGATTGGTATGTCGCATAAGGCTCTATGTAGGAAGAAGAGAGGCTAATATAATTACAGCTGCTCGTGCCAACGCCGACGAGGTCAAGATGGAGCATTTTGAGCGGGCTATTGAACGAGTGGTGGGAGGTCTCGAGCGCAAATCTCTCGTCCTTCGACCTGAAGAGAAAAAGACTGTCGCGTACCACGAGGCGGGCCACGCCATCTGCGGTTGGTATCTCGAGTATGCCGACCCTCTGCTCAAGGTCTCCATCATCCCCCGTGGCCAAGGTGCTCTGGGTTACGCCCAATACCTACCGCAAGATGCTTACCTTTTGAACACGAATCAGCTAATGGACCGCATGGCCATGACTATGGGCGGACGTGTCTCTGAGGAACTTCACTTTCCCACAGTAACAACAGGAGCTAGTGACGACTTCCGTAAAGTGTCCTCCATGGCCCGCAATATGGTTACACAGTGGGGTATGTCGGACAAAGTTGGGCCCGTCCACTTCGACAGCGACCCTAACCGCATGACAAAGCCTTTTGCTGAGTCTACAGCTCAGAAGATTGACCAGGAGGTACAGCGCATTGTGGAACAGGCATACACAAGATGTCGAGACCTGTTAGAGGAGAAGAGGAAGGAGGTGGGACTTATCGCAGAGGAGCTCTTGAAGAAGGAGATGCTGGTTCGGGATGATATGGTGCGCATCCTTGGGCCGCGACAATTCGGCGAAAATGAGGACTTTGAGAAATATTTTGGAGGCAAGGAGAAGAGCGCGCCACCACCTCCACCCTCGGAGACGAATGATCCTCCGGAACCACCAACACCCTCGCCAGCTTTCAGTCAGTTGGGTAATGGGAAGGGCGAGACGAGGTGAAGTGCATTTTGAATTCACGCAAGAAAACAAAGGCATATTTTGGCCCCGTCGGGAACTTCAACCCAGGCCTTGATTGGCTCAGCGGTTCACCGGGGCCAAATGCGGACACCGACTACGACCGGCTATTCTGTATCGCGAGCCCCAGTTCCGTACATATGGGTGGCAGCCTGTGGCGGAATCCAAAGTGGTAGCCATGGATTTTCTTTCAACTCCGCTCATCATTACTGGTACTTGATTCACAATGCTTTTCGTTCGCCTGGGTATTATGATAGGCATTGGTCAAAGATAATAAGGTAGGAAGGTTTGGGCAGGGTAAAGAGAGATTGGGGGAGGGGGTTGCGCTGTTCGAAGGCACGATTCACATCAACTCCATGTATTATCTGCTGTAACGTGTACTCTAGGATTAGACCTGTGGACTTGGCGTCAAAGGCTATGTATATACGGTGACGTCGACTCTCACTACGCTGGAGGTGCCCTTGAAGTGACTCTGTCTATTTAAGCGCTCGCTTGATGGATGGCGAGTACGGAGTACTGTTAGCTGACATGAACATACCCAAGAAAGTATGGCTAGAGGGCTGTGCGGCGTAGAGATGAGCTAAACGCGTATGTGGTGGGATACTACATAGTAGGTGCATGGTTCCTGGGGGAGCATCCAGAATAAGGTTAAGACAGTGGCCCGGGACGCAGCGCTGGGAGTAGTATAGTACTCCGTAAACCAACCGACTGTCTGGCTGGGCTACGTACAGTACTTAACACTACCAGTGCTCTATGTATGTTATCGTGGAGGAACAAGGTGGGGCTGGAGGGCTTTCGGCAGCCGGTATGTGCTCCTTAGTGAATCATTGGCATTCAGAGACAACACAATTTGGCCGGGGTTTGAGAGCCAGCGTCCATGATGGTGCCAACATCCGAATGTGTCGTGCGTACGGTACCTATATGCAGTACGGAGTACTGGTTGACTGGTACGTAAATCCCTGTGAAGGTGTGAATAAGACAGAGACCGCCTCGCCTCATCATATTTTTCTTGAGTGATTTGCAGTGGCCAGCATTACTATGGAGCAACGAGACCTATGTACCTTGTCTTTTACCTTCCATGGTTCATGCTGAGATGTGAGAGAGGGAGTGTGACTCTGAGAAAGAGAGGAAGAAGACCCAAGAGAGAGCGCCACAGGCGAGCAGAGGCTTCAGCCAGGGTCGAGGGAACTTTCTCCGGCGATTTGATTGGTCCGGAAATGTACCTCCGTGTGTACGGAGTGCCTGTCTTGGGTGGTGGTAGTGGTGGTGGTGCCACTGGTGCCACTGCTTTTCTTGACCGGTGCCCTTTTTGCAGCGTGATTTGCAAATCCGGGAACTTTTCTGCCCTTTTTTATTTATTTCTCATCTCGCTCGCTCAGAATCCGAGGGAGAAGGGCTGTTTTCCCGCTATTTGACGCGGAAAAGTCGCAGGAACCACTAGTATGTAATGCGCACGACAGAGCTGCCAACGAGACAAACGAGCAATGCTATAGCCGCCGCCATGCACTTTACTCTTTATCAGCTAGAATTAAGCTAGAATTAGTAGTACGGTACTCAGTACATAAGTACGGAGTACCCGGGTAGTAGTAGTATTCCGTACGGCGTACTTACATACAGGCATACGTATAGCACGTGTCAGTCTGTGGTTTATTCCAGACCTTATTTCCGGTCAAGTTCGCCGAGTTGCCGTCGTAGGGAGGACCCTCACCTCAACCCTTGTGCTCCATACGATCAATTTTGCCTCTTTTTCTTTCTTTCTTCTTTGCAAGGCAAAATCAAGACATTCAGGGGCTTACCCCAGTCATTTTTACCAACAGCTGTGCCGAATATTTGTTGTACATAGTAATCACATTTGATATCGCCATGCAGAGAACTTACAGCCCGTGAATAGTGTAAGCCCCCATGCTCCCTAGTCATTTTAACGGGAACGTCACTAGTAGGCAGGTTCGACGACGAATGTTGCATGAGTTTGTTTGATGTCGGCCCCGACTATAGGTAGGAACAGTGTGCTCCGCAGCGTCGGCGTTGGCTGTACGGAGTACTCCGCACATATGTGCATATGTATGGGTGGGTGTGGGTGCGATTCGACGCGGCAGCAAAGGCTAGGCCAATCTGGGGCAATTTGATGGAGGGGGGAGAGCATTCTGATTTTTGTTTTGTTTTGTTTTGTTTTGACCAACTTCACCTTTGACTGTTGGATGCAAAGCAGACGGCAAGCAACATGACATTGCAGACGGATACCCACGCGAATGAAGCATGCGAATGAGTCAAGGCGGCGGGGGAGCCGTTGACTAGTAGCATCAGCATGATGTACCTCCATAGAGTCCTATAGCAGCAAGTTGTCAAGTTCTTTTTAGTCCCGTTGCTAAGATGGAACTTGGGGCCGTGATGATATAGTACTATGTATGATGGTGGTTAGTGTGGGCCAACGCAGAAGATTATGGGCAGATGGAAAAGAAGAAGGAGCTGGAGCTTTCACTATTACTGCTAGTACTAAGTAGTAGCAGCCGTACGGAACAGCCCAGCAATAGTAGTATTTATATGCCTTATTGGCAATCGGTGGTGGTGCGTGTGGTCGATGCTTTTCTTTTCAGTCAAGCTTCGTGTAATCTACCATATCTAGTTTAGCAGAGGACCTACGACTACATACCTACCTAGGTAATTAACAGCATGGCAAAATCCGAGCCGTCCGCTACACTCTGCTCCGTCAAATGCAACCACTGTTTGCTTTGTCCATGATACGGGTAGGGGGTGATTTGAGTAGTAATAAGAACGGATAATAAGCAAAGTTTCTCGAGTTTTGCACTTTGCCCTTCGTACCTGCTGTACAACCGTACTCCGTACCTGGTACTACACCACCCACCCGCACCTACCTGGGTTAGCAGACCTCACAGGGACATCGGGCAGGGAAGGGAGGCACGGGAACTCTTGCCAGTAGCAAAGAAAAAAAGAAGAAAGGAAGGAAAGAAAGAAGGAAAGAAAGAAAGAAAGAAAGAAAGAACAAAAACAGAAAAAGGGTAGTTACGAGTTACGAGCCACAACTACTAGGTACATTGTATTTAAGTCCTACTACGTACTCCAGTGGAGGCAACAAGTCGGGAAAGGTCCTCGGGAAGTGGGTTTGAACGACTGAAGAGGAGGGTCGTCCCCTGTCATCAAAACTTGCCCCAGCCTGTACTCCGTACTGTATGTATGTACGGTACCATATCTGACCCATCCATCCTATGATGCGATGCGAAATCAAGTCAGTCGACTCGCGAATCACTTACCATAACGCCTGCTAATCCGTACTACAAGCGGTAGTTTGGAGACGGGCAGATGCTTACTTGCCCCCACCACCACTTCCTCACCTCCCTTCGTTCGACAAGGGATGGGGGGGGGAAAGGGACAATCTACTACGTATCAGCTGCCAGCCTGCAAGCACAGTAGTAGAAACCACCCTTGAGCGATGGGGCTCCGAGTCCCAACCCATCCATGATTGCGACAGGGTATTACCGCTAACCGATTCAAACCCAAAAAAAAAGCCTGGATAATCAAACAAAGTTCTCAGAAATGTATGGCCGCTTGCCGGCCGCTAACTTGGCAGTCTACTACGGAGTAGTTCGCCCGTTTAAAAAGCTTCCAGGCACGCCTCCCCGTACCCTGACCCTTATCACTACCCGTACCTTGCAGTGTACCCTTCGTCCCGTCATACAGCCTTTTTGACCAGTCCGTTCCCTCTCATCGACCGGTCTTTGACCTTTGCCACCATTGCCATTCTTTAATTGGTGTTGATATCTTAACAACTTCCCCGGCCGCTTGGTGAATGATTCTTTAGCGCCCGGCAGAGACGTCGATCCCGGTGTTGGTAGCTGCGGAATCATGTACCCACCAAGCTCTTCGGACTACAAGAACTGACACGATCCGAAGATATTATACTAAGATATTTCTTGCAAAGCTTCCATAACAATCCAACTTCCCGGCGAGAAACACACTCTTTTCCCCGATGACTCGGCATCCTCACGGCGGCTCGCCGTCACCTACACGGGGTAGAACACGGAACCCGTCCCTAAACTTGAAGAGGGAACCATGGTGGAAAATACACCTCTTTCGGGGTATGGCGAATGATCTCAGGCGCAGAGCTCCGCACTATCTTAGTGACTGGACTGATGCTTGGGACTATCGAGTTGTGCCCGCCACGGTCTACATGTACTTTGCCAAGTAAGATACTCCCAGTAATAGCCTTGACCAGGTTAGTTGAAGAAGCAAAGAAAGAATGCTGATTATACTGGTATTTGTAGCATCCTCCCTGCTTTAGCCTTCTCTCTGGACATGTTTCAAAACACCGGAAGCGAGTATGGAGTGAACGAAGTCTTGTTGGCATCGGTGCTGGGAGCCGTCGTTTTCTCCTTATTCGCCGGCCAGCCCATCGTAATCGTTGGCGTCACTGGTAAGTTATTTAGCCAACCTGATGGTACCCGGCGCGTAAATCGAGCTAACCCATGTGTCTTTCAGGTCCTATTACTGTGTTCAATTAGTAGGCTTGGTCTTGCTGATGGCTCTCATTCTTTCCGCTGACAATTCGCCAGTACCGTATACGATATCATGAAGCCTACAGGTGTTAACTACATCGGCTTCATGGCTTGGATTGGGATGCAAGTGTGGCCCTGATATGCTATTTTCGATTATTTAGCTGACCATAGCAGATGGTCCCTTATCCTCCACGTTATCCTCGCGATTACAAACTCTTGCAACTGGCTCAAATGGGTCACTCGATTCCCGTGCGACATCTTCGGCTTTTACGTTGCCTTCATTTACCTTCAAAAGGGAGTCGAGGTTCTTGAGCGTCTTGGCGACGGTAGCGACTTCTACTTTTCCATCGTCGTTGCTCTGCTGGTATTCATGTGCGCTTATATCTGTGGCATCATGGGCACAGGGTCCCTTTTCCGCCATCCGATCCGAGTCTTCCTCAAGGATTACGGCACCCCATTGACAATCATCTTCTTTACGGGATTTGTTCATATTGGTAGGATGAGGCGGGTCGACCTTGAGGTGTTGCCAACAAGCACCTCTTTCATGCCTACAACGGGAAGGAGTTGGTTGGTCAACTTTTGGGATTTGAATGTCGGGGAGGTATTTATTGCGCTCCCTTTTGCTATTCTTCTAACAATACTTTTCTGGTTCGACCATAATGGTAAGCTTTCGCCCCGATCAAACTCCTTCTTTGGCCAGTCATTGACTAATGGGCGTGTATAGTTTCATCCCTTATTGCCCAGGGCAGCGAGTTTCCCTTGCGCAAACCCGCCGGCTTTCACTGGGACCTGTTCCTTCTGGGAATTACGACTGGCGTTGCTGGAATCCTTGGATTGCCCTTCCCCAACGGCCTGATACCACAGGCTCCGTTCCATACCGAATCTCTCTGCGTTACAAAAGCAGTCAAGAAGTTGGACGAAGAGGGGAAGGACAAAGGCGAATATGCTTATGAAACTACGCATGTGGTCGAACAGCGCGTTTCAAACCTGGCTCAAGGACTCCTAACCCTTGGTACTATGTCAGGGCCGTTACTGGTTGTTCTGCACTTGATTCCCCATGGTGTCCTGGCAGGCTTGTTCTTCGTCATGGGTATCCAAGCCCTCGAAGGCAATGGCCTGACTGCCAAGATCCTTTTTCTTGCTCGGGATCAAGCCCTTACACCTGCTACAGCGGACCTCAACCGGATTAAGCGCCGGTCCGCCATCTGGCTGTTCGTTGGGATTGAGCTTTTTGGCTTCGCCGTCACATTTGCCATCACACAAACAGTTGCCGCAGTCGGCTTCCCCATCTTCATTTTCCTTCTCATACCCATCCGAGCATTGGTTCTGCCCAAGCTTTTCAAGCCCGAGGAGCTGGCTATCCTAGACTCGCCTACAGCATCCCCGTATACCATGGAGGGCATTGGTGGCGCATGGGGTGGTGCAGATGACACCGACGATACGATGCTCGAGGATGATCCGGACGCCGGGGCTCGAGGTAAAGGGCGGGATAGCGGCATGATTGGCGACGGCCAGGGGAGCCAAGGCGATTTAGAGATGGGCAATGCCGGCACGGGCGCGGAGCCCCCGGCCAGTCATTCCTTTGTCGAGAAGCGAACCCCGTTGAGACCAGGAGAGAGTTCGAAACAGGACTGAGATTGGCTAACACAAAACCAGCCGCTGATTTATTGATGAACGCCATGACGAATCGCATACTGGAGTCCCAAAGAAGAGTTTAGTACGGAGTATACAAAAAGATGTTTGGGGAAATTTTCAAGCGATGTACATCATAGTAGTTCCACGATATACGATGATGCACTTTTTGGATACATATTAGCTTTGCGGCACAAATCCCCCCCCTTTTTTTCGGATAGAGAACCAGATGCAAGACCGTTTTCTTCTTCTTAATAATTACTTCCTCCTTTTGATAACGGGGTTCCCGACTAAGGAACGGCCAATGTGAAAAAAATAAATAAATGATATCAAGGCTAAATTTAATCTGATGATGCAAAACCCCTGCAGCGTAGAGAAACTTGAACGAGTACAAAATCATTCGTCATCGTCGCTGTCGACGATGAAGCCTCCCCTCACCCTAGGTCTCCGAGCCAGGACCGGGGCGTCCTCGTCTTCGGCGTCCTTTGGCGCCGGCGTTGCATCTATGCCCATCATATCTACGTCCTCGTCACCGTCCTCGTCACCGTCCTCCTCATCATCGCTCAGCCTTCTCTTCTTCCTGGCGTCGCCATCACTGCTGATATTTCGTCTGGGTACATCTTCCGTCTCTACGTCGCTGACGTCAATATTTTGACTGCTCAGCACCTTTCTGGCGATACTTAGGTCATCATCATCCTCCTCCTCCTCCTCGTCCGAGTCGGCCCCTAAGCTCTTGTCCTCGTCCGAGTCATCAAGCGCCGCCGCCGCGGGTTTCCTTTTTTTGGCGGCGGCAGCGGCGGGCGGCAACTTGAACGGGTCCGCCGCGGCCGTTTTGGCGACCTCCTCGGCGCGCGCCTTGAGCGCGCGCTCGCGGGCGAAGAACTCCTCGTCCTCGTCCGAGTCGAACTCGTCGTCGCCCTCCCTGACGATCAGGGCCGACTTGATCCTTCGCTGCTTCTCGAGCTCCTTCTCGCGGCGCATGTGGGCCTTGTCTGCGGCGGCGATGTCGTCGTCCTCTTCGCCCTCGACCTCCTTGCGCTTGCGCCGTCTTTTCGTCTTCTTTGGTCTTGACAGGTCGTCGATGGCTTTCCGCGCCGTGAGCCCGCCGACGGGGAACAGCTCCATGTCGTCAATCATGCCCAGGTCGCCGTCGTCATCCTCGTCGTCGTCAAAGGCCGCCTTCTTCCGGCGAAGCGTCTTGCGCTTGAGCTGGTGCTCCGCCAGCACGCCCTCGTCAAAGGTCGGGGGGCTGAACTCGGCCTGGCTGATGAAGTGGACCGTGTCCTTGAGGTGCGAGGCCGACACGTCCTCGGGGATGACCCAGGTCGAGTCGCGGGTTTCCTCGGCGGCGGGGCCGAGGCGTTGGAGGCCCGCCACGGTCATCAGCAGGCGGAGGTGCGAGTTCTTGAACATTTCCGTCCGGCGACTATCGTCGTCTGGTTTGACATCTGCGGGAAGTTGGTTAGCTAAGGGGTGGGGGGGAAAGGGGGAGAGAGGGGGTTCGGGTTTGAGTAAATTCATCCGGGGATGATAAGGGGGTTCTTACAGATAATTGGGGGCTGCTTGGGCTCCGGCGGCTGGGCCTGCTCCCCATCGTCGGCAAAGGGGTCGTCGAGAGCAGGCGCAGAAGCCTCCTTGTCAACCCAGGACTGGCGTTCCTTCTCCGCAGCTGAGAGGACGTCCTTTAGCCAGCGAATGTGGTCGCTGTGGTTCTTGTCCAGCAGAGCACCCACAACAATGGCGATTTGCCGGTCGCGCTCCTCCGTGTGGCGGAATTCCAGCTCCGCTCCAGGCTTAGGCTGCGACTTGCTGAGCGTCTGCTTCTCGTAGCCGAATTCGAGGAAGTGTGCCGTGCCCTGGAGCTTGCTGAAGAGCATTTCGATGAGCAGCTCGGGTCGCTCCTCGAGCTTCTTGAAGCACTTCCGGAGTATTTGTTTGACGAGCTCCTCCCACTCCTTGTACATCGGCGACGACCTGTCCAAGGGCTCCTGGCCCTTTATCATATTGTAGAACAGCGAGATAATGTCTACACGGTAGAGCATGACGCCGAGCTCTTGCTTGAAGGCGAGACGGTAGAAGTAACGGTGTGCTCGCTTCAGCTGCGAGGCGTCGAGGTCTCGGTAGAACCGCGTAAAGGCCACGAAGGTATCGACAACGGCCTGGGGAGTGAAGCGGGAGGTGAACCGATGAAAGTCGAACTTGCGCTCTTTCGTCACGCGCTCAGCCGAAGCTCCATCATCCCCAGAGTTTTCCCCTTCGTCATCGTCGTCGTCGTTTGCCACACTTGTCTCGCCGTTTGCTTCTGCAGCCGCCTTCTTCTTCTTCCGCCGCGTGCGCTTCCGGGAGCGGACTTGCATGTCCACGTTCTGCTTAGAGTACGCTTCCAGTATCCGCAGGAAGTGGTGCACCAGTTCTGTGGCGGCGTCGAGGTAGTTGAACCCTTGGTCCTTGTAGTTTCGGCTGATGCTCGCGATGATATCATGAGTCGCTTCTTCGTAGAACAAGCGGCTGAGGACATTCTCCGCGATCTCTTCGTCGTCGTCATTTCCGCAAGCGGTCATGTCTTGCACGGTCAGAAGAATCTGGGTAAAGCACCGCATGACGGCTGTGAGCTCGTGCCAGTCTTTGTACTCCATGGCCTCGTGGAGAGCCTTGTTGAGCGTTATGAACATCTCTTGGCTCAAGGCACCGGCTACCAGGTTGAAACTGTTGACCTCCTCGGCCGCCTTCTTCTTGTCGTTTGCCTGCTTGGCCTTGCGCCTTGCCCTCTCGGCCTCGAGGAACCAGGCGACCAGGTAAAAGTATTGGCGGCGGTGGTACGCCATGACATGGGGGGCTTCTCTATCAATCGTCTTGCGCACGTGCGTGAAGAGGGGGTTGAAACCGGAGTCGAGAAACTCCTCCACAAACTCCCGGAGTTGCTTGTTCGCACGCGTGTTAAGCTTTTGTGGTAACCCCATCTCCAGGTCTACTTGGTTCTCCTTCTTCGCCCGCCGGGCCGGCTTGAACGTCTTGCTATTGTCCATCTTGCGCGTGCGGGTTGCGGCATCTACCAGAGCATCCTGCCCGGATACCGTCGACATCTTGCCGTCCCCCCTGTTCACCCAGACCATGGCCCCGAAGCGGCTGTGGCGCGAGGGCTTGCTGTAGGCGCTCAGCATGGCGGTCTCTTTCTGCATCATAGCTGCGAGCTCGTTGGCGTTGGACTTTTGCACCTCCTTCTCGTCCATAAACAGCTGGCTGATGTCGACTCTTTTGACGAGATGGTAGATGATTTCCATAACCGTGGTATCTTCCGTCCTGAAATCCTCGCCCATATTGGAAGTCATCATCAGCAAGACATGGAAAATGTCCTGGTATGAGAAGGCGTCGATGATGGCGGAGCGGGATATCTGGGCTTCGTCACCGTCGTACTTGACGTTGGGCGGGGGCGATATCGAGGCCATGTTGCGGAGGAAGAAGAGAACGAGCTTGATGATACCTTGGTCACGGCCAGAACGCTCCCCGATGGGCATAGCCATGGAGGGGAGAGCGAGCCTGACGGCCGTGTGAAGTATCCTCGCTTGGTCATAGTTGATGATGACCCTCTTGTACTCGACCTGACCCAGCTCGAGGACAGGCATGTGCCTGTGATGGTTGACCGTCATGCGCTCCCTGTCCTTCTCCATTGGCCAGGTCAGCGGCACCATGAGCTCGACGCATGCCAGCGCAATCCGCGACTTGAACTTGCTCCCCATCTCGCTCTCCGGCCACGTCGCGAGGATGGGCAGAAGGTCGCCCGCGATGAGGTTCGCCTCGTATATGCATCGCGCAACGTCCATTCGGTTCGTCTTCTCGTCGTAGAATCGGATCCATCGCTTCAGGTCCCGCAGCACCTCGAGTGCGTCGTCTCCGAGCTGGTACCGGCCATCGTCCTCGGCACTTATGCCACCCAACTATTTCCAACCAGGGGTGTTAGACAATGGGGTTCTATTCTTGTTCTTCCTCTTCTTTCATCTCCTTCTTTTCGTTGCCGTGTAAAAGGGGACCGGCAGGATGTGGGGGGGAAGCCATATATATACTTACGGCGGAAACGAGACTATTGATATGAGCTCGAACTTCGGGGTGGACAATGTCCATGGACCCTTCTGACTGCTCCATCTCGGCTTTCGATACTCGATTGATGGGTTATAGTTCGTCGAAGTCGTTCACAGCCGTCGGCGGTCAAGTCGACAACTTAATGCCTTTTTTTTCTTCTTCTCCGTACTCGGAGCACTCCGTCGTCGTCGTCGTCGTCTACGTCGTCTAGCAAGCTAACATCCCGCTTACAGCTGGGAGACGCGTCCGGGCGCGTTTTCCCTTGTGGGGAGCGCGTAAATGGGATTTTTTTTTGATCTAGCTAGGGCTTATCGATAATGCTACCGATTGGCTTCACAGGCCATCTCGGTAAACCTCTAAGGCTCTAACCGCCTGTCTTACTCCGTTGGCTATTATCAAGGTGCCCCTAACGTGCCCCAACTACTCCGTACATAGTACTACTACTCCATACCTACGGAGTCATAGAACGATAGATATTACCCCACATAAGCCGAGGTTACCCGTTTTCCCTTCGCCTTGGGAAACTGGGATTGATTACTCCCACATTACCAGATCCGTTCGACTCCCTTCTCAACATTGACAATTAGATGCAAATTCAAAACTTCCAAACAAAAAATGGCAAGCTCAATGTTGCGTACGCGGGCCTTTGGGGCCGTCCGACAATCCCGGTCCTTCAGCACCACCCTGACCCGTAACGCCCAAGTAAAAAGCCTGGGCGTCATTGGCGCCGGCCAGATGGTTAGTAGTACCTAGCATGGGCGCATGTGAAGATTGGGAGGCAGAGAGTGTGTGTCTCTCGAAGTTCTGACACGGCCACCTTCAGGGTCTGGGTATTGCGCTTGTAGCAGCTCAAAAAGCAAATGTTCCTGTAACATTGGTCGATACTTCCAAGGGTGCTCTGGACAAAGGCATCGGGTTTGCCGGTACGTTAACAAGAAGATGTGGCAATGACATCAGATAAAAGCATGACAAAAATGAGCTGAGGCATAATGAATTCAAAACACACAGAAAAGCTACTAGCAAAGGATGTTTCCAAGCAGAGGATCAGTCAAGAGCAGGCCGATCAGGCCCGTTCCCTCCTCTCGACCAGCACGCAGATGGAGGATCTCTCGTCGGTTGATTTTGTCATCGAGGCCGTCCCTGAAATCCCAAAGTTGAAGTTTGACATCTTCTCCAAGCTTGCCGCCATCTGCCCGCCCCACGCCATCCTCGCAACAAACACCTCTTCCATCAGCATCACGAAAATTGCCGCCGCTACTACGTCGGATCCCACCGACACCTCGGCGTCGTCCCGCGTTGTGAGCACTCACTTCATGAACCCGGTCCCTGTCCAAAAGGGTGTCGAGATCATCAGCGGCCTGCAGACCAGCAGGGAGACCTTGGATACCGCCGTTGAGTTTTGCAAGCGGATGGGCAAGATTACGTCCGTCTCAGCCGATTCACCGGGGTTCCTTGCCAACAGGATCTTGATGCCTTACATCAATGAGGCCATCATCTGCCTGGAGACGGGTGTTGGCGATCGCGACTCCATCGATGCAATTATGAAGAACGGCACCAATGTGCCCATGGGTCCGTTACAGCTCGCCGACTTCATTGGCTTGGATACCTGTCTCTCTATAATGAAGGTCCTTCACGAAGAAACGGGCGATTCCAAGTATCGCCCTAGTGTCCTTCTCGGTAAGATGGTGGACGCTGGTTGGTTGGGCAAGAAGAGCGGCAAGGGCTTCCACGACTACTGAACAAAAGTTCCGCATATTTTAAAATCATAAACTGTCATGGATATCATTAGTCAAGTTCGATTCATAGACCACCGGGGGGTGGTTGCAACTTCCTTCTCATCTTGCTTCGTGAGTCCCAGGGCCGATGTGACCCGGCCGATATTAACTCAACGGCACAGCAAGACGTACGCTGCCCAGCTTTGTTTTTGTTTTTTTCGTTGTGCATCTAGTGATCCACCCATGACCCGGGCTTGAGAGGCTTGCCCCAAGTTTTCTCAAGGTTTATAATAGCAATAATAGCAGACTCTCTGCAATGTACAAGGAACCCATACAGCAAAGTGAGCCACTAAAGCTTCAGGGGTCAGGCGGTAGACCTCCTGACCGGCAGTATTTGCTTCGATTATTCGTAGACGGCGACCTTATGCTTCCCCATGCTGCAACCACATCACACTCCTCGCTTGTTGGCCCCTCCTTGCCTGGCAAACTGAAAGCGCTGGCAAAGTCGCACTACGCCAAGCGGGTGGTTGGGTACTGGGTAGGCATGGTTCCGACCCGTCGTCTCATTCAAGGCCTCCAAAAGAAATAAATGTTTCGTAATATGCATATAGTACATATGTGCTCCGTAGTATGCTGCGCGTCTAATCGCGTGATGTGCTCGAGGATCGTCAATTCTAGAACACGGGCGACTGCCCTCGCCAAGCTGTGACATTCGATCATCAAAGGCAGAGCAACGACTAAGTATCGGGCAGGGCGAAAAGACCAGGACGTGGGTGATCGGAAGCCATCCACACAACATGACAACTTCATAGCCCTACGTAGCATTCTTTGTTTCGGCTGCCAAAGCAACTACCGAGATGTCACCCAATCATCAGGGACCATTCCTGCATCGACAGACACTTGTCACATGCATGACTGATGGGTCAATGATAGGAACAAGACCTGTACGGAATACTGATGCAATAAGTAACTGCGAGGGACTTAATACTATGTACATAGTACTCCGTGCAGGCTCTCCTATCCACCTTACGGAAGGGGGCCGAAGTTTCGTGGGTGCAACCCCTGCCGAGGAATCGAGTGGACCTTGGCCCGCATCCACGTTTGACGCTTGCTCGGATAACTAGCCCTGGTGGTATGTATGGGCTTTTCTCAACCCTTTTTGTTGATTTCATGAATGTGAAAAGGGATTCAAAACCCGAAAGCTGGATAAAAAGCCTCCTTGGGATATTAGAAGAAGCCCATGGCTTGTGTGACGCAGGGCAGCCTACACGCGTCCACCAGTTAGTGATACGGGTGCCAACATGAAGTACGGATTACCATGCCTCAGGGATGAGGGGATACATAGATACTAAGAACAAATGTTGACTTGTTCCAATAATTGCGAACAGGTTTCCATCCTCGAACCCCGGGATCTTAGTGCCAGAGGAGGGGGGACCCCAACCCTCAGCCATCCAATTATCTACCTTGAAATGCATAACATTTGCTGTGAGACAGAATGTTGGCTGTTCGCCACAGTCTTCTCATGCAGATCCTAAGCCACATCCCATATTAAGTTCCAGAAGCACTGTAGCGTACCTAGCTCAGTTCTGCGGTCCTCCCGGGCTCAGAGTCTTCTGGACGCCCACGACCACGATAGGACATCGAATGCTCACTACTAATGTAGGTAGGCTGATGCGTCGGACAAGCCATCACAACCCGGACTGGTGTGGGTGGATAACCAGGGCCCGAACTGGAGCAACCCGGTTACAGTTGCTTCATTAATTCATGAGTCGAGAATCGGGGGGTTTCAGTCTCAAGCCCCCCCCACGCTTGCATATTTCCACGATTTCAGACAATTCCGAAATTGGGGCTTGTGGTAGTTACGCCATCCCGACAGCGAGTAAGAGGGTAAGACCAAGCAAGAGGTTGGATCTGAGTAGCTTGGTGATGCCGTGGCAAGTTGGAGGGGGCTGATAGACCGTTATAGATCCTGTTCAAAAATCGGACTTGGCAAAAATTATCCGGACGATAATGAGGTTAATTATGGAGACTTTCAACTCGCACATCAGCAGTCAGCCGGGGAGGCGGAGAACGAAACGAAAAGTTGGGCCCGAAGTCGTATTTGGCGGAAGCACGCCAAGGGCACGGTATTGAGTCGGGTGAGGGAGCCATGAAATGAGCAAGGACCGTGGGTTACGCAGAATGCGACGAAGGGATGTTGGAGCAGCAGTGAATGGCTCGAGCCGCTCGAGGACCTCGTTCAGGATTTCCCTAGGCTAAGCTGCCACATGGCTAGCCGCATCGGCGGGCAGGCGGCGTATAGGAAACCACTACGGAGTAGTATTAAGCTGCTACTTAGTGTTAGTAGGGAACCCTACTATTCGCCATGTAAAAAGAGGGATGCACGTGTGTTGTAGTATCTGTATCCCATTGTTTCGTGCTTCGTGCTTCGTGATGCGACTTTGTGCTTCGTAACCAACGCTACTTTCACACGGTCGTGAGTTGGTCGCCCGACGCCTCTCCCAATGTACGGGAGTACTACATACATGTTAACATCGTCTCAATTCTGTGCTGACTTGGCCGTCTGTCAACCTCCATGCATGCGTACGTACCATACGGAGTACAGACCTAGTGGCTAGTAAGAGTAATAACCCCTACCACCCGGCCGCTGAGCGACGTGAAACCTCTCTGCCAAGCCAAGGGTGGGAGGGATAACATGGGTTTTTCCTTCCCCTTTTTCTCTCGTTGGAATATTGCAAGCACCTGAATCATAATAAGCGTCTTCCTTGCCCCATACCACGGACGCAATTCTTCCACGGGCCGCAACCCAGCTACTATTATAGTAGTATTATACACGACAGCACGTAGGCAGATCGGCTTACCGACTTACTCTTTTCAACTCGGACCAGGGGAGCACCACAAGGCACCCCCAAAGAGGAGCTTAAAAACAATCAGATATGCCAGTACTCCGTATCTTTAGGTGCGTCGCACTAGGCGCCGAAAGCTCCACCCAACGTTGGGTGACGGGCTGCGGGCTACGGGTACCTCACAGAATTGTCTTGCTCGCTGTCGACACTGAAGCTGGCACGGGCGCTAGTCCCAGTACTAGAAACCTCCGGCTCCGGGTTTATCGGGGCTCCTTTCCAAGATCCCAGATCAGGTTCGGCAATGGTCGTTCGAGAGAAGCCAGTGATGTGTGGAGATACTGAACGCTAGGACCCTATAGTACGTAGGCGATGAGGTTTTAGCTACCGCGGCCTGATGACTTTTCAAAGATGAGGTCGTTGGATAAACCTGCTGAGCGACTGATTAAGCCATGTCGTAGTTTAAGGTGTGTGACTACACCATCGGACTGGCGGCAGTCGTAATAGTATCAGCAAATCTACTACTGACTACTACTAGTAGCATTAGCATAATGCTTCGAGGGTATATGTATGAGCTGCATTCTTCCTGAATATGATTTGATCAGTGTATGGAGTACAGTATTACTGCGTGGCTACTTACTAATGGTTCCTGCCACGCCACCCAGGGAATATGAAGTAGTGCCTAGGTAGGTAGTCACGTAGTGAAAGAAGGACAAACTCACGACTTCCTTTACTAGTGTGCGTCAAAGATAGCTCCTTCCTTTTGTTTCTGACATGGTTCCTAAATCCGTATTTGAGGCAGGTAGGTACTAAGGTAGTAACTACTAGCAACCGGTCGTCAGTACCTACTAGTACTTCCGTTCTCATCCATCTTCGAGAGTCCACTGGTCCAGTGAAAGCTCGTACCTGTAGGTACCTTTCAAAGCAACATGTACGCAGTAATTCTAGGAAAGCCCAACCGCTTTTTCCGTGCGGCGTTTGGTCCATACGCCAGTCCCCTCACTATCCCTCATCTAAATAAAAAAGAATCATTTTGCACTTTTTACCATCAGCAAGTTTCTCGGCTCAAAAGACAGAGGTGCAGCTTAAAGAGTCTTATTCAAAGTTCGCTTGGTACCTAACCGCTCCTCATCACGGAATACTACTTGTATTATTTACTCATTCATTATCTGAGTACGGATCAGAGGCGTCTCGGGACCGCACCACATATTCATATTTTCTCCCTTTTCTCATGCAGTCACGCCCCATCAGCATGGCACCGGCTTTCGCTTGCCCGGCCCTTGACGCCGATGTCGCCGGCGGAGCTCTCTCATTCCACTTCATGCCCTCGAATTACCTGGTACTGAAGCGTTAGCGTTAGATGCATGTTCCTTGGTGATTTGGCGGTATGCCATTTCTTTTGGGAACTCGTCTTGTAGTGAGTACGTGGTACTCCATATTCTGTATATTGTTGTTTTCTACCGCCTTTGAGAAATTGGGAACTGATGGATACGAGCCACCTTGCCTCACATTGATGACTCTACCAGGCTTACGGAGTACTCTTTTCGCCGTACGTAAATGTGTGTAGTGACCCGGTGTCCAGAGCAGTCTACGCCATATTAGCCTAGCACACCTAGCCACACGACACTCGCATCCCCGCCGGGCACTCCTGCAGGTCTTCTCTAAACTTGCAACTTGAGGAAAAAGCAGAACATGACGGGTGGCGTGCGTCTTTAGAAACATTCACTACTACCCCCCCCCCCCCCCCCCCCTTCCAATCACCCCTGTCACTAACCCCAGTCACCCGTTAACTGACCCCTCTCTCTTCTCACCCCGATTCCCACCTCAGTCGCTTCACGGCCGACGCCTTGTTACTAACCTAATACCATGCCTGCTTGCACCTCGAGGCGGATCCCGCCAACCCCGGCTCTTGTTCTCCTTTATTGGCGTGAGCCTCAGAGAATCCTCAGAAACGGCAACGCCCCCATGCACTTATTCCGTCCTCCCCAAACAGGGCTAAGGCCATCTGTCGGGAATGCCACATCTACCTACATACTAGGTACGGAGCAGTCTTTGTAAACTCCAGCCAGCCGAATGGAGCGCTTATTGTCGTCCTGGCTCTGGCTTTTCTGGCCTAAGCATTTGTTTGTCTCGCCTGAAACGAAAGTGGTCAGGAATCGAGATACCAGGGGATTAGAGATCCGTAGGCAACCTCCACTTACACATACCATACTATATAGTATGTAGTACGCACGTACTCCGTACATACATACTATGTAGTAGTACTGCGTACAAGGCAAGATGTCTGCCCCCGTTGTCATCCCATGCGACTCCAAGATCGATCCACAGTGGCACTGATCTTGAGCTGTTGGTGGTGTCCCAATCTTGTCTGATCAAGTCTGGGCAGACCTTTAGACCCTGGCCCCCTGACAATGGAGCTGCTGGCATATGCAGTTGCAGATGGCTTCTGCCGAACATCAGGAAAAAAGGATGGAGTGGCTCTACACACCTGCAGTGTCTCTCTTTGAACATGCCGCCACATCTTGGTCATGGAGCTTCTCGGATCGCTACGTCCGTGTAATTGGCCTCCTTCTCGTCCACCCCTTGGGGGCGTATTTTTGCTACATACATCTGCAGGCGCACAAGGTTGGCTTCCGTTGCTTCTTCTCTTAGCCGAGTCTTGAGGCGCTGTCACCCTCCCATTTTCCTACACAAAAGCAAGGTAGGTAGATTGCTTGCGGTTGATGATCGGCTACAAATGGGCGAGTACCTACTGATCATGGCACTCAGTCTCACCTCTTACGGCATTATCCATTTCAGCCGACGGGCGTCAAGAACATCTACTCAGAACCTATCAGTATCCTCAAACACCAAGCATCAAAGGGGTTTCTCTCATGCTCGTGTGGCCCAGCAGTTCGGTCTTCGATTTCACCGCGACCACCGAGCAGGCGCTTTGAAGGATTGTCCCTGTTCGAATTTGGTATCCTGGCCATCTCACCGGCTTGTGGGTACGATATCTACCGTTTCTAGAATTTCTACGGAGTGATCCTTCTTCTTCCATATCCCCGTTGTCATTGCTTTCTCAAAAGTGGCCCATAACGTCCACCTCGTTTACCCTATTTATCCCAGCCTAGGGTCCCTATATCGCCCAAGCGCCGTATCCAGTCATTGATCTGCCCGGATAAACATACCAGCCTTCACCTTTGTTTCGTTTCTAACACTTCGAACCGCCGACTGCCAACCTAAAGGTTTATTCTAACCACACGTAACTTCGTTCATATACTCAGATACACAAGTGGTCTTCAACGCATATCAACACTTCCATCTTTTGGACCTTCTAGCACCGACAGGATCGACCCCCTATAATTTCTCGGTCAAAAGAAACGCCCGTGTATTCTTCAGTCTCTACCAAGTCTCTTCAAAGAAGGCTTCAGCTCGATCAGAACAGTTGGTATTCCCAAGAAGGCGTCCAATAATCCAGCCGTCTCGTACTGTCAGAGCCAAGAACCCAAAGAATACAGGCCTCGGCGCTGCTTTGAACTTCGTACTTGACGACCTACCTCAAACTCCTCCGATATCCTACAATACCACGCTACCAAGCGATCCAGACTGGCTCTCCTTACAACCTAACCGAGACCCAATCACGACCCTTTGCTTCACTCAACCTCAGCACAGGTTGCCTCTACTCGGAGTAGAACCTGGGTAAAGTGTCAGCAGTGTGTTCTAGTTCTCTACATAACCAAGGTTTCTGCTGGAGCCTTACAACACCATTCCAATGTTGGCCACAAAGCCCAGAGAAGGGGAGCACAAGTACTGGTCTTTTGACAAGTTTACCTCATTGGCACAGAAGTCACCAGGCTCACGTATGTCGAGCCAGTACTTGAATTCTCTGTCAACGCAGCCTAACTGGCGAGGCCATTACACTTACGGCAACAGAGAATCCGATTCTCTGGCTTCATCATCGCCTCGCAACTCCAATTCCTCTCTTGAAGCCCAGAAGCAGTGTCACAAACTCGCTTCAGGCTGTGAGGATCATGAACTCAGTGTAGGGTCAACTACGAAAAGCCCACCTGGCTTCGAAGATATTAAACTTGAGGATTTCCAGCCTAAGTCCTTGCACACATTGGAGCAAGGCGCCCCGACTAGTACCCAAGCCCCTGTGAGGAACTTCTCTCCGGCGGGAATAAATACCGAAGGGTGCCGCTCATCAGGCCGGCCACTTGTCAAGTCTCCAGTACAAGATGAGCTGCAGAAAACGCTGAGTATTGGGTCTGCTAGCAACGAGGGCCGTGAGGATGTTATCAAAGATGAGGATATGGATGTCACGGACGAAGACGATATGCTTGATGCTATGGAGGATGACGGCGCCCGGCAGCGAATGGCAGCCGACAGAAGTGCGGCCAAACGCAAAATGAAGCGATTCAGGTAAGTTAAGCTTGGCGGTTAGTACAACAGGTTTCTAACATTTCCAAGGCTCAACCATCAACAAACTCGATTCTTAATGAGCGAATTCGTCAAACAACCTCACCCAGACGCCACGCATAGAGAGCGGCTATCGCAGCAGATTCCTGGCTTGAGCCCTCGTCAAGTGCAGGTCTGGTTTCAAAACAGGTATGCCCATCATGCTACATCTTGCTATATAACCTTGGGTCCTAACAAGAAAAAAATTGAAAGGCGTGCCAAGATTAAGAGGCTCAATGTCAACGATCGAGAGCGTGTCATCCAGATGCGAGCTGTACCCGACAACTTTGACAACGTACGAGCACTGCACTCTCCGTATGGGGCGGTTCAAGGCGTTGGAAGGCCGTTTGCTCAACACGATATGAGTAGCCAGCCATTCAGGAACAATAATATGAGGCCTTTGATAGTAGACGTACAACGCTCTGTGACAGGCACTCAGTCTCCGACAAGTCTCACGCCGTCTTTGGGGGGGTTTGGCTTTCCCAGATCGAATGTCACTACGCCTGATGTCCTCTCCCCACTTTCTTCAGCTTCGAACGACAGATACTCCTTTAGTAGTGCTGCTTCCAGTCCATATGGTGTAGGACATGGCCTCTCGCATGGCTTCCTTGGTCAGCAGCACAGCTTTGACAATACCGCGAGCGTCTCTCGGCCAGCACATGCCTTACAACCGTTGTCACTACGCGACCCTCTCATCAGGACAAGGGGGGAAACAATGCATTCGCCCTTGCAATCAGCAATGTCTTGGAAAGTTGGCTCCCTTGACTATTCCGGATGCCAGGAGCTATCAAGCTCTCACTCCGAAAGCCGCCATCAGTCAAGATTTCTAAATTCTACTCTGGGTCAAGGCTTTTACGATGGAGGCCAATACGTCTGTGGGTATACCAGTATGGACTACTTTCACGTACAAAACTGACATTTATTCAGCAACTTCGGCGCTAGGCTACGGGGTGAAATCTCGTTCCCCCACAACAGTAGCAACGGCAGACTACCCCGGTGTCCATCACAGCCCACTTAACCGACCTCGAATGAGAGCAGCTTCGGCCACGCTCCCCCTGAATTCTGAGTTTTCGGACCAACCGCGAAGCGCAGCCGCCGATTCGCCTCCCCCGAGCCAACACGTCACGTCCCGGCAGATATCGCTATCATCTAGCATCAGTAATCCATCGATTTGCACGACCAGCTATCCGTCCGCGCCTCTGGCCACACCGATGGATTATCCATCCAAATCCCCACGCAAAACCAGTCCCCGGAATATGGACAATGTCCCGACTTTGACTTGAGATCTTTTATCTGTATTCTTAGAGGAAGTAGTCACGAAGTTTATGAAGATTAAGAAGACGGCTCGTTGGGAGAGCATACTATTGGTGGGCTTTTCTGGTGATTACAGTTGGGGCCGGGACTGCATGCTTCAGGAGCACTGGCGTAGCAAGCAAGAGGGTAATTCAAACAACAAAGCAATATGGATGGTGTCTAGGGCAAGAGCTATCAGATGGAGTAGCATATGCACGGCATTACTACTTGGTGGGAATTGATTATACTTACGGCTTGGGTGGGATCGGAGTTTGTTTTTCTTTCGAATTTCTGATCCTTTTTCGCTTTGATATTGAATAAAGGAAATCGCTGGCGAGCCTTGTTCCCTACCATCATTACTTCCTAGGACTTGTCCAACAGGTTGGTTGGCGATAAGGGAGTGGTGAATGGATTCATAGCGGTCGAGGAAGAATGAACATGTATTACTTCGCCTTATAAAAACCTCTGTGTGTTTACTAATACTGCGACATCTCCTAGATAGCGGTAAGCATGCAGACGTGGCCAGTAACAAGCGACCGTAGCAGCTTCATGCAGTCATTCAGCAGTTTTTGCCTCGCTATGCATTTCGCATGCTGTTAGCAGGCAATGGAGATGGAATACAACCTGGTGGCCTTAGCACCATCATACAGAGCAATGAAGCCCAACTATATTCTCTATTTATTGCGGTTACAACCTAGCTAAGAAATATAGAATATTGTTTGTCAAACTTCTCAACTTAAACAAAGGTCAGCCGTGATTCCAACTGATAGATAATGATGTCCACATCACACGTCATAACGATACACTTTTCAGGGTAGTGCCAGTGTTCCTCATGCAGCCAAGTGGTTAGCCATCTTTTATGAAAGATAGAAAACTGCAGCCGAGGCAAGTAGGTTTACCAGATTGTGAAAGTCATCATGTATGTATTCGTTTCGTGTTCATATGGGCAAAGCACTGTTACGGAAGTTCACTCACTTTTCTATCTGATATAAATAAGGTTGGGCGGGAAACTGACCCGGCTCAACCATGCGCAAGCGAAAATGCACACGTAGCACACAAGCTTCCAAGCAGAGCAAAACGACAGTTGGAGCTACGAATGACAACAAACTACCGCAAAACAAGGCAAGGAGGCACAGAGGCATAACAGGCCAAGAGATATATGTCACTTGCATCAGGTCATCACCGCATCATGGTAGCCGCACGAGGGGCCCTCGTGATGATGGTTTTAGGCAAGGTTTTCTTTTTCTGGACCTAAAGGACTTCGCAAATCGCCGGCAGCATCTAGAGTTGATTCGAAATCATGGTAAGCCGGCGCATAGAAGGGGGAAGTCCCACTGGTCGTGTCAAATGTTTTGAAGAAGAAAAAGGAAAAAAGAAAAAAAGACATGAAATTTTTCGCGAGGCTCAATTAGAGTAAGTCATGGCTGGGGGGGAGGGGGGGTTCTCCACGACATCACGTGATGAATCTCAAAGAGCCGCGAGGCCTGGGGTGCCTTGCCGTTGATTGGTGGTAATTCGTTTTGGGGCGGAACCCTTTGTCGACCTCTTTTGTCGACAGGATCCACCGGTGTTTTGGTGTTTCCGCCAGCTGGCGCCCACCGATTCCCTTGTTGGTTGGACTCCGACATGAAGACGGCCAGGCCGCTAAGGTTCAGACCGTTCAGGCAGCACCAGAGTAAGTGAGGCAGGTGCGTTGGAAAGTGGGGTCTTTTCTCTTTCCCTTCAGCGAAACGAGGCTCCGGAGTAGGAGCAGACAAAATTCATCAATCAGTCCGTGCGTCATTTCAATGCCAAAACGCAACAGACTTTTTTCTCCTCCGAAACGAGGTGGATGCTGCCTCGTGATTCAGGCGCCAACGCACTTCCCGCCCTCCAGGCTCACTCACTCCACCTTCTCACCTCACTTGCTCAGGTCATTCCGCCCAGCGATCTGATCTCCATCTTCATCATCACCGTCAATCAAGCACTACTAACGCCGAATCAACAACCCCCGACAACGACGCTCACGATCATTGCGAAAACGAGCTGCAGGCGTTGGTACCGAACAGCTGCATATTTTTCCATCGCCTCCGACGTTCGGGCGCCCTGTCGCTCGCGCCCCTAAACGCTTTCCGAAGATCACAGGAAAGAGAAAGAAGCACAGGAGGAAATTTCGTGCATGATATCCGGCTGAGCGAAGCGATCAAGGCAGGAAAGTCGGCGGCTCAGGCGCGACTTGGCCAGATATCCCTTCTCGGGGTAAAGGGCAATTCAGCATCATCATGTCTTTCCATCCTCAAACGCCCCAAAGTCCCTCGCAAGTTTCGCCTGCGACCTCGTCGGACCCGACCGCAAGTCTCAACACTTCCATGACGACGACCGCAACGACCCTTCCTACACCCGCACATAGCGTGAGCGGTAGTATATCGCAGCCCGACGCCGTTATGAATGATGACTCGCCTCATAAGCGCAAACGCGCTCTCGATGACGATGGCGAACGCGACCAAAAGAAGGTTCACCTCGAGAACCAAGGGTTGATGATCGAGGACCTGCATCTGGATGTCGGCAGCAAATACCTGCTATGCCAGAAACGTAAGACTCCCTTCGCTGCCCTCTTCCCACTCCTATCCTGCACATGGAAAGGAGTTGGGATCTCGACAGTCGCGTGGAGTCGTCAAACGTGAAACAAGTTTTGTGTTAACATGCAGTCTCTCATATAGCGCATTCCCAACAGTTCCCGCAACTTTCTGCAGACCTGTATGAGATGTTCGGCCTGACAGGCCTGGCCGCCGAGGTTGCGCGAGAAAAGCCCAATGGCGAGAAGAATGCTTTACGCAAGACGTACAAGGGCCACATAAAACGTCTGGGTATTGCCGGGCATTTTGACGCGCACAAGAAGCCGGATGGCGAGGTATCCGACTTCATGCAGATGTATTATATGCCGGATGACGAATGGACGGCATACCAGATTTCAGGCAATGATATTGGGGATGGGCTCTCGGAAATGACCCTGCAAAGCTTATCGCGGGCAACAACACTTGCCAAGGGACCCATACCTAAGAAGGTATGGGACACATCAATCCTGGGCGATATCCTCGGTGATGGGACCAAGAAGCCTACTACCACTCCCGGCACACCGGTGACAGGTGTGCCAGCGCCCATGAGCAACCCCAAGCTTCAGGTGGGCCTGGGGCAAAACCAAGTGCGGCCTCACAGGACCATGAAGAAGAGAACCTACGGCGACAGCAGTTATGAAGGCTACAATGAGGGTTACGCGGACGATGATGCTGGTGCAGAAACTGGCTACGACACCGGGGATGGCGACGCTTCGAAGCGGAGAAAGAAGGTCAGCGCCGTAGCAGCCTCGGGTGTGGAAAAAAATGCTGACACGCCACAGGATAGCGGTAACGCTTCTCCTTACCCCAATGCTATTCGACAGCAATATGGCCCTGGTATGGTCGGTGTATAACGAAACAGTTCCTCGATTCTATCGTCGACTACCGACCATTGACCTTCAATTACGCCGACCGCTTCATATCGATCTCGGCTAGCTACGTACCTTTGCCTTACCTGCATCAGCGACGAACATACATGGCATGAGCGAGGGATTCCACTCAAAAAAGGAATCCTCGGGGCTCTGTCTTATACGATACCTCATGGAGAGAAAATGAAACGCCCACAACATAAAACGAAACCGAGAAAACGAAACCGACTTTTTGTTTCAGCGACGTTTTATGCTGGGCCCATTCTTTCATACTCTCCCACTTCATTTCGCCTGTCTTCTTTTTCGCACATGGTTGTCCTTTTTGATGTCATCTTTGCATAAATGATGGCCCCTTAACCCCTTTCCTACACCTCCTTTCCCCGAGTCCTTTTTTTTTTTATCCTGATTGTTTCCCACAAAATTGCACAGCACGGCGCTGGGGGTTGGTCCACATGTTTCATTATTATTTTTTTGCTATTCCATCTTGTTACCAAAGGGAGGATCCGGACAGGGAAAGAAAAGTTTTTTTTGTCTCTTTCCAGATTTCCTTCCACTATATTATATTCGACAGTTATTTTTTCGGAAATTCACATGCGTTTTTTGTACTGCTCATTAATGTCGAGAGCAGCAGACAAGACCCAACTAGGAACCCAAAAAAAAATACGAAAAAAAGAGAATCCAGATAAACAACGTGAGAAAAAAAACCTCGGGAAGGGGGGTGAAGAAGAAGAAGAATGAAAGAGTCCCGAGGATTTTTTTGGGGCATTAAATAAAGACCAAGCAGGCAGACAGGCAGGCAAGACGAGGAGAGGCGAGGCGAGTCAAATTTGGGAAAGGGGGGAGGGAAGGTTGATTACTAAACGAACGATTGGTTTTGGTGGTTTTTTTTTTTTTTTTTGCTCTTTTATGATGTCTACTGGATGACATATATGGAAGGGAAAGGTTTGGGGGCCCTCTCCTCTCTCCTCTTTGAACGGTTGACTCTGGGGAGGAGGCCTCGAGATACCAGAGCTACTTTTGGAATTAAAGTAAAAACCCTCCTGCCTTTCACAATACACTTAATTGTAAATGACATCAATCTTCACGCTGTGCGATTGGGCATGTCTTGCTATTGGGCGGTTCCCGTCAGATCAACGACTGCACAACTCTTCCATTGATCCCCTTCGAGGCGACGGGAGGCTTGATAAAGATGTATCACAACGGGAAAATGGTATTTTGACAAATATTAATGTAATATACATATACACCTAAATATAGACATTTAGGTAAGTAACGGGCTGAGCAAGATCCCGGCCAGTATTTTAGAAAAAGAAAAAAGAAAGAGATCAAGAGGGTAAGAGAAACAGAAGAAAAAAAGAAGAAAGATGAATAACAAATGCGCCTAATCGTGTATTATGCTAAATAAAACCCAAGCCAAGAAAAGGTAGAAGGGGGGGGGGGGGGGGGGGAGAGCATAAATATCAAGGACGTTATTCGATTTTTGAATAGATGCTCAGAGAAACGTGAGGCTGTATGCTGTCCGCGTGTCTTTTTTATTTTTCCACTGACCGGCGTTTGCTTCTTTTTTTTTTCATCACTTGTTACTCTCGTCGCCGCCAAAGTCTCCAAAGTTGCCGTTCTCAACGGTCGGGTACGCGCCGCCGCTGAGCTCTGCCCAGTTCCAGTCCAGGGTGGCCGGTAGGCTGAAGAGGCCCTGCGGGAGCAGCGGCTGCTGGAATTGCACCGGGCGGCCGTCCTGGGGAGGGAAGCCGGTGTATGTCTCATAGTCCCCATTCTGGGGTTGCATGGCCTGCTGTTGGTTGAAATCTGCCTGTCCCCATGGCGAGACGTTTGGCATCATTCCAGGCGATGACCCACCGAAGGGACTGTACGGTGATGTGCCCAGGCTGAATCCCTCCTGGGCATGCTCAGGCACCAAATACGCACCTGTTGAGGTTGTCGGCGTCGTCGTTGTCGGCGCATGGGATGGTTGCGTGGCGACGCCAGAATTTGCCGGAGTGGCAGGCATGTTGGGCATATTCGGGCTCTTACTATGTGCAGCCGGTGTAGTGCCGCCCATTGCTGAGTTACCAGTAGAAGCTGCAGCCGTCTCGGGTTTGCTCGCGTCCTGGGTTTTGCGTTTCCTTTTACTCGACTGCTCCTTCTCTGCTTTCTCAATGACAAGCCTTCCGATGCGTTCGAACTCGGCGCAAACGCCCAGCATTCGGTGCACGCCACCCTGCTCAGCCTCCTGTCCAAGCATAGACAGGAACGTGACAACCGTATTCATTAAGCGTGTATCGCTCTTCGCTCGAGGGTCAAGGGGGTTTTGAAGGATATTGCCGAAGAGTATCATGAGAGAAGATACCGGGAAGTACAAGATCATCCTAGTCAAACATCAGTATCGGGTGTCGGGAGCTGCGAGATCAAGGGGTTATGGCACCTACCAGACACATGAGAAATCTCCTTGCGGGATGTACTTGAGCATAGATATAGAGGCTCTGGCGGCAGCAGTGCAGAGAGCTGCTGATGAATAAACTCTGGGGTTCAGAGCTCGTGTGTTCAGCCCCTGGAAGGCGTAGTTTGAGAGGCGACTTGTCCAAAAGCCATGGTGGACGGACATGCGATGAATGGTGGTTAAGCAATTATAGTAGGTGAGGTGAAGCATAACGATGTGAAGTATGAGAGGGGTGTGTGAGGCCTTTATCTCATGTTCTGGTCGGAAGTCGATGGGTATCCTATCCTTCCACTCCTCCAGCTCGCCATCAAGCTCGCCAATGGCATTCAGAAGCTCACCATTCGATTGCTTCGATGCTTTCGTTGAATATAGTCGCCTATACACGTTACTCTCGATGACACTGAATTCACACATGATGCGGAAAAGGTTCATCTTGCCCTTGCCGTCGGCTAAGGGGATGTTGCCGATATTATCCTCAGGATCAGCGTCTGGAAGTTCGACATTCATATCGTCGTCATCCTGAGCCGGCGGTCTCCCTGAGCGTAGACAAATATCCTTGTCCAAAATGTATGCGATCCAGAACACTCTCTTCCGCTGCTCGATCTCGATAGGATTCAGGTTAAACCCTGTTCCCTTTTTATGCAATCCTATACTGTGAGCCAGGCGCATTGCAGATGCAATCAACAGGAAAGCTGGCTGGGGATTGGGCGTCCCTTGCATGAAGAGGGCCATGCCAAGAAGACCTTGCACGCTGAGCAGGTCTGTATTGCGCATGGTTAGTTCGGCGAAGACGCCGAGCGCATTCTTCAAATAGTCCCACGCCTTCTCATCCTCTTCGGCCGGCACAAGGTTGCTCATCACGCGCAAGCGATGTGCAATGGCCAAGGCGCAGTTCAAACTGGCCCACCATCCGGATCCTTGGTAAGGATTGTGGGAGTATTGTCGTTCTACAAGATGCATGAAAGTTGGCTGGTGAAAGAGTGGAAACATGCAGTTGAAGTTTTCGAAGTAGTCCTGGAGTAGGGAGAGGGCTTCGGGTTTTGGTGGCAGTGGTCGGAATACTGGGCGTCGAAAGACATCATTGAAGACTTCGGGTTTCCAGTTTGTCCACTTATGGTCGTCGATGGATACCTCAGTGATCATGTGTTGGAAGGAGTTGTCGCCCGTCTTGGAGTTTACCCACTGGATACCCTTGGGGGAAAAGATGGAGAAACCCGACGATGAGCCTACGTCTTAGTCAGTAGGCGTTTGGTGAATATCTGAAGTTACTGGTACTCACCAATATATCTTGTCTCCCCAGACTGGTTCGTGACGAGAGAGCACATCATATCTGATAGGTTCTCAACCTCAGCCTCTTCATCTTCATCCCTTACAGATTCCTCTTTCTTGATATTGGTTTTGTTGTCTCTGTTAGCATCAGGGGACGCTACAGTATTGGTACTATGTGGCGAGGTTGCGTTGATGGTCGCAGTTCTTTGTGACGGTGACCCTGGTGTAGAAGCGGTTGCCTGTGATGCCTGAACACTGGCGGACCGTTGCTTATCTTGAAGCCTCTTCTCCAACGCACCAAGATCCGTCTCCTCTTCGTCGAGGAGACCTGATAACCGCAAAAGATGCTCCATGCGCTCGAGTCTGTTCTCCAGCCCTTCAATATATTTGGCGCTGGCAATCCGTCAGCGGACGCTTCTCACGAGAAACCCAATTCGACCATGATATAATGAAGGAAAGAAAGATAGAAAGAAAGAAAGAAAGAAAACACAATAAGAATCCATGTACCTACCCCTTTGGTGGCGTGCGCTTCTTCTCCACCTGTGTGAAAACACAATCCGTCTTGTAATTGATGCACTGCGTGCAAGCAGGCAACTTGCCATCGCATTTGATCTTCTTCTTTCGACACATGTCGCAAGCCTTTTGTTACCCCCGAGCGGGCAATACGTCAGCTCTGGCTATCCCCGCCCCGAGCCCATGATGCGTAGATAGGTATGGCTTACCCTTGCTATCCTCCTTCTCTTGGCCTCGTGAGGGTCTTCGTATAGCATTGAGTCTGGGAACATCTGCGCAGCTATTTCGGGAGGCAGCTGCGACATGCCGCTGTCCGGCCCATAACCGCCAAAGAAGGGAGGCGGCGGGTTCATTGGCGCAGATGCCATTCCCGGTACCTGGAAACCCATCTGATCCATAATCGGCCGGCACGCTATCGTCGTTGTCGCCGGTGACGTTTCTCTGGACGGGGGGGAGGGGCAAGCGAAACGGATCGGAGCGATGGTACAGCGGTCGGTCGTCCGTTCACTCAAGGTATCGTTGGAAGTTTACGAGATGTCTCGTGGAAGTCGGAAACTCGTATGAAGAATCAACGGGTTGCCCCTCGTGGTTGGCAAGCAATATGACCTAGTTGATGTAAGGCCGCGGTCGTTAGCAGCAGTGCTAGTGGTGGTAGTCCGGAGTTATAGCGTTGGATAGTTGGGAGGAGCTTGGTCCGTGGTCCCGGCTTCTCGAGGTACCGGATCTGCCGATCTTGGAATTGAGGCTTAGCTCTTTGGTGGTTCTTGGAAGATTCCGCACCAAGATGAACCAACCTTTTTTGAGTATGAGGTAGGTGAGGGGGGAGGGGAGAGAAGAGAAACGGGTAGTACGGAGGAGGCAGTTGCATAGATGTCTTACAATCCGACCCCTGATGTTTAGTCAGTCTAGGGGGGGGGGGGGGGGGGGCAAAAAGAAAATGCCGTTTAATAAAACGGTCGCCGCCTGCGGAGTACTCTGTACACGTACCACTACAAGATAGTAGAACAGCCCCTACGGAGCACTAGGCTAAGGAAGAGACCGATGGCTCTTATAGAGCGATTAACAGGACTTGAATAACTACTACTACAACCTAACTTACCATGCCAAACCCATGATTACCACAAGATATCGTTAATTTGCCTAAAATTTCATCAGATTACCATTATTCTTAAACATGAAATGGAACTATATATACTCCGTAAAAAAAAAAAAGCATTACCAAAGAATACAGTTTGGATATATTTCATGATGCGATGATCCGTTGCTATTACGTCTGTGTCATTGTGTTTGACAGGCAATACTACGTGCAATGCTGCGTGCAATGCTGCGTGGGCATGCTACATGATAGGTAGGTTGCAGCCAGTCCAAACGTACTTGGTTTCGGGTCGTCAGTTATCCATTTTCATTTTCATTTTCGCCATCATCATCAGACCCCGCGATCCCGCGATCCCGCGATCTGGGTACTAGAAATTTCTTCCATATGCCACCAAAGGCCAATTGCTACAAAAAATAATAAGTGACCACTGATAGCGAGCCGAAGCAGCGAAGCCAGAAAAATGCCGTTGAGTCCTCACTGCTATTGTAGAATAAATACTCCGTAGGCATCCTACGATGCAGCTAACCGAGCAAAGCTGCCTACGATAATAATGCTCCGTAAGTCGCCACGGAGTTGTTCTGTGGTAGGATTACAAATATGTGATACCAATAACGTTCCAAGTTGCAACATTATCACTCCATAGTGATGACCGCCTCCGCTCTCTGCCTCGATCCATGCGGGGAATCGTCGAATCACGGGCCCTGGTAGGTGGTTATACATGCTACGGGTATCATTGTTGCCGTCATTACTCTGTATATACTGCGTACGGAGTATGTACAATTCTAGCGACCCTGGCTCAGTCTGTGCCTGATAAATCGATTTCGGTGGTACGGAGCAGTAGTGCCATGGTCTCGACGTCACTCTGTTGGTCGGGCCTTGACGCCGCTTCTTTCTCCAACCCAAAGCAACCGAACTTGGAGGTTGTAGTAGTAGCACCCAGTGCCAGTCAACAGCTGCTCATGCCTGCCACGCCATTAACGGGTGCTCTCGGGCGATTGCCTTCCTTCTTACTATAAGTCGAGAGAAGCTTTTTGGCGCTGATGTGGACTCTACAAGATGACGCGTAGACTTTGCAGCTACCGCGCAAGGCTGTTTCTTGCCTCAATCAGCTGTTGCGCTTATGGTAAGCTAGCTCGTAGTGTCTATCCAAAGTTCGTGAACCCTTACATGGACGACATGCGGAGTCTGTGGCTATACGCGGGCAAATGGCTTGCCATCCTTGATCTTCTTCGCGCCATTCTTCTCCCAAAGCAATACCCCCGGAGAGCGATGGTCCCGGAGATATCCTAATTCGATGGGTGAGTACATCAACCGAAGGGCACTTATGCAACTCATCACATACTACCGATTATGGAGTACATGGTCTAAAGGGGAGAAACCATCAAGGGTGTTCATGGACGAAATCCGTCTCAGAGTGCTCCGCAGAGGTTGCAAGTCTCGCTAGAAACCTCGATGACGAAGGCATTGCCTTTAGAGGTCTATCATGCTGACCTTGCCGTCAACCTGCCCCTGGCTAAACTCGAGCAGTCTTTTGAGGAACTCCCGCTCCAGACTAAAGCACATACCTGACCGAGAATTTAGACACCTCTTTGAGACCTATCATAGCACATTTGCGGAGGTTGCTTTCAAGTATATGTGAACGCTAGCTTACCGATAAACTTTGATTTTGCAATGTTGACACGCCCGACGCCTAAGAATAAGTCATCTAAATAAACACTAGGAGAATATGTTTCAACCATAGATCTATGCACTTTTTATTAAGCATACTATGAAGCAATGACCGGATACGGCCGCATCTCTCCACTACCCTCACTTCCCCCTCCCTCCGGTACACGACATCCCGGGTAGGAAGTCGAAGTTTCACAAGCGTCACAGAAATTCAACATCCGGAAACCACCTAATGCTCCGAGCCGTTCTACTTAGTATACTCCGTATGGTACCATGATGTACCCGACCTGTTATCTGCCAGCCGCACGGATGGGTCCTAGGCCGCACACTAAAGCTTCTTCGGTGTCTCGATCTTGTTCCCACGCCGCTTATTACGGAGTAGACGTTGTTAAACTTTAACGTTCCTTTTCTACTGAGATGGTTACTACATATCGTGTTTCCCAGTATTCCGTACCCCGTAGATGTAGCGGCTTCAAGCTTTGACACATTGTCAAAACACAAATCTGGGCTCCAGCGTGGTGTATGTAGCATCAAAGCACGGAAATTGCAATAGGCTTCAAGTGATCCGATATGGCAGCTGAGCTTTTGACGGCAAGATCTGAGATGACATTACTCCATTACCAAATATCTTTGTACGTAAATCTATCACCGTTTAGGCGACAAGAATGCAGGTATGTACAACAAGCCCATCACTCTACTATAGTCATCACCCCTTATAAAGGCTGCGTAGCGCAAATCAAACGCCACAGCCCGCTCCCCAAAAAACAAGTCTCAGCTCAAGATAACCCATCTTTTTTCACGCCGATCGTGTCATCCCGTGTATGTTGTGACCAAGATCCGCTCCAGAGATTTTTCTCAAAAATCGCAAACACCAGTCCAACGCCGAGCTCAATAGTTTTCGTCTTGGCGTAAAAAGTTGGATCTCAAGTAAAACCTCATACACCAGGGCACAGCGCGGCGAATGAAATCATATACAAGAATGTGCAAGTGCACAGTAGATTTGAGGCCTAGATTGCCTCCTGAAATCTCGAAGGTGAGCCCCTCGGCCCCCCAGGGGGCGTAAACCTGTTTGGCGTCCGTGGAGGTCGCGGTGGTGGCGAAGGAGGGTCAGAAAACGGATTATGCTGTATAACGGGCATGTGTGCAGGGCCGGACCGTGTAACGGGGACACCGCTGGCAGGACGCATGGGCCTGCCCACAGCAAGTCGATTCGCCGCGTAGATATTGGGATCCATCACCTGCGAACCATAGTCGGAAGATCCTCCACTCATCATACTCTCTCGTGGATCTGAATATCCATCGCCCCCATGCTGGAGGACTGATGGGAGTTTCTTCCCAGAAACGCGAACGAAACCCCGTTCGCCCGACCCGGAAGACGGAGCTTCTTGTGTCCTTCTCTTGCTCCCAAGCCCAGCTAGGGTTGTGGCAGCTGCAGATACACCGAAAAGAGCAGTGCGTTCCGTCATGGGGCCACCGCTACCGCCGTTCCCACCCCCTGGGCCGCTCGGGAGCGAGCGTGACTGTGCAGTATTGTCTCCTATCAATTCCTGAACGTCTGTCTTTCTCCTCTTGCGCTTGACAAGCATCAGGATAATGAGTGCCAAGAAAGCCACACCTGCGATGCTGCCGACTACTCCTCCAACGATCTGCTTATCTCTGTCGGATAAATCGATTCCTCCAGATCCATCATTGTCGTCCCCACTACCAGAACGAGATGTCTCCTCCGGGTGATACCCTGCTGCAGTGTATTCCCCAGAAGAATCGTATCCCTCAGTACTAGTAGACGTTGATGACCAGGAGCTTGATGTTGAGCTGTATGATGTGAGAGAGAATGTTGACGCATCGTCCGAGTAAGAAACTATACTGGGAATAGAGCTACTAATACCAGTAAATGTCGTGTTACTCGAAGTACAACTCGTTGTGCCTATATCATGGTTAGCTTGGCATCGTTGGATGCTCGTGGGCTGAACCTACTCGTTGAGTTCAGTAACCCACTAGTCGAGAACGAGGGGTACACCAAGGAACTCGTCAATGGGACAGTAGGAGTGACGAATGTAGAATCGGAAGTGGCAGTCGTCTCTGTTGTGACCATGGTCGGAGTTGTTTCCGAAAGGCTAGTGCCTGATGAGGAGACACTTGCTGAAGTTGGCTCAGTGGGTGGGGGAGGTGGCATTGAGGCCGTCAGGGAAGATGAAGACGGAACATTATCACTTGCCGCCGGATCGGGCACCGGGGCCGCCGATGGCTCTGAGGAGGGAGGAATTGCGCTGACTGTGGCCCCCGAGGACGGGTCGAGCACAACAGTGCCGGGAGGTGCGTAATGGGTTTGAGTTTCTATGGGTATGCCAGCGGTGTCAACCACTTGAACGAGCGAAATGGTCTGAACGACTCGAGTAACGAAGGGCGCATCAGGGTTGTTGTCCTGGCGGTTCTCCAAGGTAATAACAACTTCGTCCACGTTTCCAACGGAATCGTCACTGCTACTGTATCCAATATCAGGAAGCGAATTGTCGCCGGTATGGACTTTGGTGTCGCGTTTCTCCGCAGAGTTTGAAGATGAAGAATGAATGTGACTCGACCTAAAACGAGAGGAGTGTGAGTGTAGATGTGAGTGCGAATGCGCATGCGAATGTGTATGGGAATGAGTGTGGGAATGAACGTGGGAGTTTGTATCGGGACTGGAGTTATCGTAGGTCTCAGCAGTCGAGCCGGACAAAGGTGGTAAGGCCCGGTTAGTCATATTGATCCGTCTCTGGCAAGACCAGCCAGCAAAGCCGATAGCTCCAAAGTGGTGGCTGACACAGGGACCCTTTCGGGTGTTTTCCACGTCGACCTAGAACGACGATCTGGCGTAGTGGACTAGTAATTTGTGGAGGCACGTATCGAGTGCGCGTATGGTGGCTTGCGGCGATGGCGGGCGGGACCGGTGGGTTTGAAAAGAGCGTCTGAATAGAAAGAATGATGGTAATAATAGCAAAAGTCTTGGTGGAAAGAGGCGAAGCGAATGGGGCGCAATGTTCCGAGCAGGGACCAGGACCAGGAAGAGTTGGCATAAAAACAAAAGTAGGGAGAGTGACGGTAAACTTGGAGTCGGAATGACGGGGAAATGAATGAAATAAAATAAAAGAGCGATGGTTGAATGAAAAGCAATTGTCGTGTTTCTTTTCTCTGTTGCCAAGCGATTGGGCTTTGTCGTTACCAAGTCAAAGGGCTTTCTCCACGTGTATCCCTCTTTGTGCGAACCTTCCTTTTATCGAACTACTAGATGAAGTAGACGGGCTGAAATGATTCGTATCGGTTCGTCGAATGACAATCGTGGCGTTCTAGCTGATTTGCGTGCTGTGGCCTCGCGAGCAAGACAAACGTTGGACGGCAAAGTAAAAAAGGCTTGCCAAGAGAACGGAAGCGACACGGACCCTGGGGCTTGTAGATTCCCAGTACGTGGCTGTAATTCTTTTGTTTTCCCTCTCAAGCTTCTACTCGTCAACGTATTGATGGCCTCTCAGCCACGGCTTCTCATCATCGACCTGGACCCTATTGACATGGCGTACGCGAGACGCTGGCGACCGGTAGGGAGAGAAAGGCAAAAAGGGAGGAAGGGGGAGAAGAGAGGGAAAAAAGAGAGAAGAAGAGAGGCCCACGGAGTAGTAGAAGAACGATGAACCTTGGGTCTAGGCGCAATCCATTACGGAGCCTTGGAGCCTACATACGTGGTAGTAGAACTATTACTGTGGAATACGGAGCATTGCTACAACTAGGTAAGGTGACGATGATGTTTATGCAACTGGGGGGGTCGTATTCCGTCTCGATTCGAATGGTCTGGCGTGCCTGAATGGGCGCGAAGAGGCACGGGGCAGGAAGCAATTTACACCAGGACACACCAGGACACGCCAGGACGGTCGGTATAATTTCGCTTGTCCAGGTTGGTGTGGCGATGGACCAATCACAGCAGTCTGGCCGCACGACATGACGGCAGGAACAGGGGACAATGAGCAGGCATCGGGAAAACATCCAAACAATTGGCAGGCACATTTTTCCTTGAAAAAACCCCCCCATTTCCTGCACCTGCCCTTGCACAGGCACAGGTACGGAGTACTACTAGCAGTAGCACGTACATACCCCGTACTCCGTACGGATCACAGGAACAGGAACATGCAGTGCACATGCGCAAGGCACAGGGGCACGGCACTTCCTCCAATATTAACACCCGTAGGTACGGAGTACTCACACTCTGTCCTCTATCCGTAAAACCCTCTGCTCTATTACTATTCGGTAGCCCTCCAACAATCAAGGTTTCTCGTGCCGTCATTTTAATGCAGCGCAATTTCAAAGCTTTGATGGCACCAGACTAGTTGCATAACTTGCAAAACATACATAAGTTGATACCCTGTACTCCGTCCTCCGTAGGGAGGCAGGGAGGTATGGAGTAACTTGCACAGATGAGATATATTTGCACAACTGCGTCAACTCCATCTTTTTCTCTAAAAAAAGGAAAAAAGCTTAATCAGGAAAAGCAACTCTCGGCAGTGAATCGGTGAATCGGTACCATACGGAGTAGCATTTAAGACATGGAGCACGGAGTACTCCGTGGACTCTGTAGGTACGCACGCAAAGCCTACCAGGAGCCCAGGACATGGAATGAGTTGCATCAACGATGAGCAATATATCCAAGCTGGATCCCTCACCCGTTGGTGGGCGCATCAGACTTTCAATAGCTGTCTACCGAGTACGGAGTACTACATAGTACTGACACGTCCGGTGAAGGCTCCTATTCCTATTCTCCTGATCAATGGTACAAGATAATAGCTCAGTTTCTACGTGGGCCTGTTTCCTCATGCCATGCCGCACGAGCGATACACCCGCATCTCGTATTCCATTCCACCAACACGCGCGGCGCCAAACATATGTATGCAGGTACGGTGCGGTAGCACCAGAGGCTACGACCCATCAGTCTATACTCCGTACTACTACCGCTACGTGCATTTGTTCCTGACCTTGCGGTAAACGGTCTAATTTAGGAGCAATCGTGGAACACACGCTTTATTGTCTCTCCTCTCTAAAATGCACACACACGCATGCTCTGTATACACGCAGAGAGAAAGGAGAGGGGGGAGGAGAGAAATCACATGGTACGACCCAGGTAATCTGTACTCCAATACACAGAGGTGCATAAGAGCCCGTTCCAACTTCCGGGCGCCTGCGTAACGGTGAGTCAAGCCTGGCTGAATCCCTTCCCCTATGTTTCAACTACTGTGCTCTTTTCTGCACGTATATGTGTGCAGGCTTGCCCGAAGTGGTATCGCCGTCCGTGATGGTAATAGCAAACACACACCTGGCGGGCTCAGTCAGAGCTGAAAGAGCCCGCAAATGCTCCGGCTGCGTGGTGCCGTGGTCTCCCGAGACCAGCAAGGGTACGGTGCCCGGTGGTGGGTGGATACATAGTGGTACCTTGCAGAAAGGAAGTAGGTCTGGATCCGATCGACTCAACCGTTGAATGTTTCCATCCTTTTTTTCTCTCTCACGATTCGGAAATCACCTAGCTTCTTGTTTGGTATTTTGACAACCGTTCAAGGGTGGGAACTTGCAGATAGCGTGTGACATGAAGTTTCTAATATTGTGCTCAGCCTCATGGCACACGACGACAACGACGACGACGGTCAACTGTGTCAGTGTCAGTGTCAGTTTAATCCCATGTACGGCGTATTACGGCCATAACTGCATTCTGATAAGTCTGTGGAGACATTCGCATCACTTGCGGCCAGGAGCGAAAGTCCTTCTATATCGTCCGTACACTGGGGACTGGGGCCATTGAGGCAGCCTATGCACGGAGTTCAGGGAAGACATACGGACCACATAACATAGTACTACCATACTAGGGTAGCGGCATGTACTCCGTACAGAGTGTGTCCATGCTAGTGACAGGTATTCCATACGAGTCATCAAGTCATGACCAAGAGATGTAGCTTTGCTCTTATTGATCATCGATGCTGACATCTGACCTGAGGATGGGCGTTCTCACAGATTTTGACATAGATGCACGCTAGGTGGACACTAACGGATGGCTGGCAAGACTGGCAGTGCGTAACATTGACCCTTGGACTAAGTTGGCTCTCTCCTTATTATTATTGGCTTACTAGGGCCCCAGAGGGTTCCGTGGTAAAAATTGTATCGTGCTAGTAGTCGGGAGCCAATATGGACTGCCAGTAATCCGTAGTACTGATAGTAAGTAGTAGTATGGATAACACCTCTACCAATTGGATCTCGGGAGTACTCCGTAGTGAACACCTCCAGTTGCTACTACTACTACTACTACTACTACTAGTACGGAGTACTACTGGTAGTAAGAAGACCATCAGCAAATTAGACGCAATAGATATTGATGTCTACGTAGTATTATTTACGCAGCGCACAGCCTCTTCCCAGCACTTAGGTAGTCAACGTGTTGGATTAGATAGTAGCAGCAACCGGAGGCGGACATTCATCGTACTTGCCGCGACCGTAAAGACGAGGGATCCATCCGTTATAACTCATGTGCCATTGGAAAAACCCGGTAGAATCAAAGCAACACACTCGAATACTGAGAAAATACTACTAGTCATCGTGCGTTGACTACTTGGATAATCTGGCGACTTGATCGTGAATACTCAACCTTTGGCATTGCCTTTTACTTTGATTCAAGCATCTTTGACTGCTTAGGCTACTTCATCAGCAGAATTCCGGACTGCAGATTGTACTCCGTACAGTCCAATCTCTTTGCAGTGAGCCTTTCATTATGTACAGTGGTTGTTTACGGCGAACCCCGCTAGGAATCAACCTAACAACCCCAACAGTTTGATCCGCCCAGCCCGCTAACATCGCTGACTATAGTGGGGTTTACCTCCAACTACGGAGTCCGGAGTGCCTACTATTGCCTAGTATTGCGCATCTAACATCTCGTGCATCGCCTCGCGAGGGGCACTTGTTATAGGAGGCGATGAATACACAACCTCGCAAAACGCAACACTGCGAAGAACCCCTCCATCACCAACAACCACAGCCACAACCTCAACTCCAAAAGCCGCCGACTTCACTATCGGCATCCATAACCTTTATCTGGCAGACCCTCCGTGATGCCCGCGGGACCCCTCTGAGCCACGCAAGCAGCTGTGACAACTCCACCTCCTTTACTCCCATCTCCGCGAGGAGGGAAGCAACCTCTACCACCGGTCCCTTCAATTCACATACCGCATCTTCCTTAACGCACGCCTGACAAGTGGCAGCCCGCGGAAGTAGCTCGGGAGACGGGCCCGGCATGACGCGGCACGGCGGAGGATACGGGGATATCCTCTCCAGCAAGCTCACTCCCGTGGACCCTCGCACCTCATCAAGCCAGTCCCTGCACTCTGCCGTCTCAGAGTCTGACGGCCGGCGCACTCTGCTCATCGTTTACATCCACGGCTTCTACGGCAATGACCAGTCCTTCCAGTCTTTCCCCTACCACGTACACTCGTACCTGAAGAGTGCCCTCGCCGACTCTCACGTTATACACTCCAAGATCTACCCTCGCTACAAGACATACAGGGCTATAGATGTCGCGAGGGACAATTTTAGCGATTGGCTGAGGCCTCACGAGGGCCCGTTGACGGATACAATCCTCGTTGGACATTCCATGGGTGGAATTCTTGCTGCTGATGTGGTTCTCATGGTAAGGAAAATGGATACCCGCATAGACGCATCACTTTTCTGACAATTTCAGCCAAACCGCAATAATCCATACAACCATGGCCCCCACAAGCATAACATATTAGGGACTGTATCGTTAGATTGTCCCTTTTTGGGCTTGCATCCCGGAATCATAGTGTCGGGCATATCGAGCCTTTTTCAACCGTCAGATGACCCCTTGCAGCAAAGTGGTGGCATCAACGACACACTATCAGCTCCAGGCTCAGACGCACAATCTACCATATCGGTCAACACCCAGACCTCAGCTTCGAGTTTCAGTCCTCCGCCAACAAGCTCTGTGCCCCGGACACCGACGGACCCGTTCTACAACCCCCCTTTTTTCAATGACAACCCCTTTAAGGAGGCACCCTTTGTTAAGCGCTTCGTCAACTTCGTCAACAAGCACAAGGCCGAAGGCCTCGTTAACGCAACCGCAAAACATGTTCTTTCCCATCTTGAGTACGGTGGGTGTCTCGCCGATTACCCAGGCTTGACTAGGAGATACAACAAGCTCCGGGCGCTGGAGGATGTCGACGAGCTCCAGGCCATTGGTGAAGGCAAATTTGATAGCAGGTCGCAGCCGAGGGTCAGGTTCGTGAATTACTACACGCTGTGCTCTGGGCGCAAGAAGGCCCCGAAAACGCCGCCAGCCCTGGAGCCATCGAGCTCGACGGACTTGACCACAGCGAGCCCGCCCAGCGTCGACGACGACGCCGACGCCGTGCCAGAAACTCGGACATCGCTTGGACAGGACGAATCCTCGGTCGGGAATTCTCGAGTGAGCATATCGATGCCGGAACCGAGCGATCTTGGCAGCGAAGGGGAAACACCTTTCATAGCTCGTACCGTCAGTCCCATGTCAACTACCACTCCACCTACAGACACGAAGGACGATGCGAGGTCCGGCTCCGTAACACCCGAAATGTCCCACCTCTCCATGCAAGACATTGAGCCTATCCCCATGAGCGAGTTTGACGGGGCGGAGGAGCATCACGCGCGCCGAGACAGCACCACTACCACTACCACCACTACTACTACCGCCTCGTCCTTCTCTGCCCTGCCGCCAATACCCGACGAGCCCACCAAGCCGGTGACGCCGGATCTAGGCCAGTACACCGACAAGGACGCTCGCAAGCAGGCAGAGCGGGAGTCCCGGCGGCTGAAGAAGGCTTACGAGCAGGCCGTCAAGGACCGCGAGCGCGCCATCCGGGAGCGGCAGAAGATGGTGGACAAGCAGCGCAGAAAGGCCAGCAAGGAGGCCAGTAAAGAGGCAGAAAGGCAGGGGAAGGAGGCCCTGGAGGAGCGACAGCGGCAGGAGAAGGTGGCGGCGGCGGCTGCGGCGGCTGACGTTGCGCTTCTCCTGCCGCAAGAGTCGCGCGAGGGACAGTCCGAGTCCGCCGCCGCCCAGGCCGACGAGCCACCCAGGGAGGCCAAGGAGAAGGAGAAGAAGAACAAAAAGTTTTGCACGCTGCCGAGGAAGACCAACGGCGTGGGCGACCCGGCGTGGGTGGACGTGTACCTGGACGGCGTTGACGAGGTCGGCGCCCACTGCGGGCTCTTCTTCCCCGGCGCCCACTACGAGAAGCTTATAGGCGACGTCGGCGGCCGCATCGTTGACTGGGTCCACGACGACATGACCAAGAGAGCCGTTTTGGAACTACAGTGATGATGACATCATCATCATCATCATTATTATTTATTTATTTTGGGTTACCTTGTTTTAATTGACATTATGATACCCTGAGATGGAGATTGCGCATCTTTTGTATTATTAACATTAAGAACCTTCTTTATTTGCTTTCTTCGTGGTATTTACCTCGTTGGCGACGTTGACGAATTTGTAAAGTATTATATATGTATATATATATATATATATATATACATCCATATTTTGATAGATATAGTGCAGCAAGTAATAGGTGGTAGTAGTCTTAAAAGGAATCCAGATGATCAGGGGGGGGCGTACTCTCCCGCTCAGTACACGTCAACCTCGCGGATCTGAACCTTGAGATCCTTCTTGTTGCGCGGCTCGCCCCAGACGCCCCGCAGCACGGCGCCGTCGCCGCCGTCCGCCGCGTGGGCAAACGTGTCGTACTGCAGCGTCAGAACGCCCAGCCTCCTGAGCCGCCGCCCGCCGTCCGCCGCCAGGGCCGGCCCCTTTTTGCACACGAGGACCGTGGTGATGGGCTCTTCCGGGGGCGCGTGGTTCTTCCCGGATGCGCCTGCGCTCTTGGCCGCCGAGGACGAGTTCTTGCCCGATGCCGGGGGTTTCCCCCCCGTCGGGGTCGCGGTCCCGCTCGTGGACGTCGCCGTGCTCCAGTTCCGTCCCGCGAGGAGTATGCCGAGGAGGCTATCCTCGTCCTCCGCCTGCTGCTCTCTCGAGCCGTCGCTCTCTTCGCCCTCTGTCGTCCTCTCGACCTCGTCCGCGTGGACGTCGTCCCTGAGCCACGATTCCACCATTTCCTTTCCCTGATCGTCCATCACGCTGTCTTCCGATATGCACCACCCTTGCTCGCCCGCCACGTCCCCCCGCTTGCTGATGTTGAGCCTCCTGATGTTGATGTCGAAGCAGAGCGCCTTGAGGCGCAGAAACTCGACGTCCTCCTCCGGCCTCGCGGCGATGCCGTCACCGTCAGCCTCCCAGTTCAAGACAGCGCCGTCCTTGAACCCGACGCCAACCTCCATGCCCGGCGACGCGCTCGCCTTGTGGATGCTGCCGCGGGGCAGGCCGAGCGTCAGCGCTCCGGGGCTCTTCTGGGTGCTGACACGCGCATGCCAGGATAGCCAGGTCCATGACGGGAACGGCGAGGAAGGTATGTGCGCGCAGGGCGACGTAGCATGGTGCGAAGGCGCCGAGGGCGTCCAGGAGAGCGCGATCGCCATGCGGTCCGTCTGCGTGACAACTCTGTCCAAGGGCTCTTCGGAGATCCTGTCGAGGTCCAGCATGGCCGTGCCCAGAAACGACTGCGTCCATATATCCGAGTGCTCGTACCGTCGTAGCACGGCTTTGAACGCATCCAGCCTGTCCCCGGGGCGAATGTCCCGCCCCATGTACTTCCACACCTGCACGCCCTCGTCTTCGATGTTTTCGAGATTGAGGGCGGGGTTGGGGAAAAGGCGGCCCAATCCCACGTCGGGCGCTACCCGCAGCGGTAGGGAGACGCTCTCGTAGCAGTGCATCGCCTCGCACTGGAAATATGCTTGAGAGGGCGTTATGATGAGTCTCCGACGAGAGAGCATGATCTCCTGGTACGTCCACCCCTGGCGCGCGTGTGCGGAGGCGAGGTACTCTATATCCGGTCTCAGCATGGTGGTTGTAAATAAGCCTGAAGGGGTCTGTAGCGTTAGCTGTGGCTGCCGGGGGGCCGAGACGCCCGGTATGAACGTCGTGGTGCCCTTGCCGGCGGCTATAACGAGCGTGAGACCTGCAGAGGCAAAAATATCCCCCAAAAGGGGTGTCTGTGCCTGCTTGACTTCCTCGTCGAGCGGAGTAAAGCAGTAGGCGTCGATCCATAGATAGCGGTACCCGAGCGATAGGGACAGGGCTATCGCATCTTGGAAGAGCGGAGGTAGGTTCTTGGGCAGGACGTCTGCTGCTTCGGATGATGTCGTCTCTTGTGTGTCGTCGTGAGCATAACTGAGCGTAGCGTACTCTGTTACTTCGTCGAGATCGGCAGATATGATGGACCGTCTTTGGCAGTCGACCAACCGCAAGCCTTCTACTCTCTCCCAGCCCCTCGCGCAACCCGCGTCGCTCGTATGGTTCCCTTGGCAGTGGTCAATCCACGTCTTGACGACATCGAGGTCAATAACTTCTCCGACCACCCTGCCCCTGAGCTCTGCCTTGGTTCCTTCTCCGTCCGAGTAGCCTTCTAGCGAGCGCCCCTCGTCGGCGGCGGCCTTGACGACGTATCCCCAAGGTAGGGTCTTGTTCCTCGTCATCACCTCCATCAGCACCGCCCGCCCAAGCTCGTGCGTCTCCTTGACGTTTGTGACCTCGAAAGCAAGCCTAATGCGCAGGTAGGGCGCAAACTTGCCCGTCTCATCGTCCGCGTGACCCAGCAACGCTCTGAAGAAGGCGCAGTACGGGCAACCCTCGTCGACGACGGACTCGGCATCTCCCTCGGCGGCGGTGTCCGTCTCCTGCCCGTCTTGATCGAGCGAAGTCTTGGGCACCGGCTTGGGTGGTATGATGGGCCCAAAGACGTGGCTGAGCTCAACCCAAGCTCTCGGCTGGCCGACCTCCCATCCGAGCAGCTTCTCGACGTCGATCTGCTTGCACCTCTCGCAGACCTTGCTCCCCTCGTCGACGAGGAAATTCGTCTTCCCATCGATTACCGCCAACTCATTCCCGTCAGCGGTCCCCGGGGGCAGAAGAAATCGTGAAGAGGTAAGCTGGTGAAGGTTGAGGTGTTCCCTGCCGAACCGGCGGTGTCGTTCTGATACTGGGTTTGGGGAAGAGCGCGTTGCGAGGTGGCGCGTGATGAATTTGGAAAACTTCTTCATCGCATGGTTAGGTTCCTCTTTCTAACTCTCTCTCTCCTTCCTTCCTTTCTTTTCGTCGGGCTTTTCTTCTTCCTTTTTTATGTCTGTCCTTTTGGCAGGCAGTACTGGTAGCTACTACACCCTTATGCCACCATGTTCGATAGAATGCTTCAACCCAAAATAAAAATAAAAATAGGTATCAAGAGAATGAAATAAAGAAACCCAAAATCTTCTCTTTTCTTCTTATGAATTTTCCCGCGATCAGATCGTGCCGCTTGTTGTTTTACTTTAAAGAATGGATGAGAAAGAAAAGAAGGATCAATAAGTAGCAATACGTTAAGGCAGTTCTTGGCAAAAACAAGAAAAGAAAAGCGACCTTAAAAATATTGTACCTTGGTAGTAGTACTCCGTAATGATGGCCCTTTTTTCAGCCCAACAGCAAAGCAAGTAATGATGATATGAGGAGTGCCGATCCCTTTAGTTTCTGAGAGTGGACGCTTTTCTTAGGCCATCCAGCAAATCCGCTGATATGCCGGCAACTTCAACGCTCCGCGATGCCGACCAAAAAAAAAGGTCGTAGGGGGGCGTGAATACGAGGAGTCCAATCTTTTCTTGTTGTGCTTTTGCCCAAAGGGGGGAGAGAGGGGGTCGCGACTCAAGAAAGAAACAAGCGCGTGTGATATATCATAGGAATCACATGAAGAATGAGAAAAACCAAAAGGCTTGAGAAGTATTCTATAATAAAGGCGGCGAACAAGGTAATAAGAGAGAGGGCGCGTATAGGCAATATCGGTAGAAAATTGCCAACGACCTCTGCTGCCATTTTTTTTTTCGGCCTCCTTACGGAGTATTCCCCCACTACCTGCGTTCCATGCTCCGACGCTTGAGACTTGCCCCTTTCTCTAATCCCGAAACGGGGGAGGGGAAGGGGAAGGGTTGTGGTGGTCGTGGTGGTGTGTGTGTGGTGTGCTACTGCGAGCGGGTGGCCTTGTTCCTGGATCTTCTTCCCTTCCATCCTTTTTTTCTCCTATGTATTAGCCCACTACTTACGGAGTACTACCTACTATACTACCTACTACCACTACTATTATGCCCTACTCCGTAGTACTCCGTACTCTATCCCATAGCCTCCCAACCAGTTGATGACACCCACCGGAAATCCGTACTCGTTACCGCATGTGCAGAGGCGGGTCGGCCGCTAGTCGACGCCCATCTCGCGCTATCCTTGAGCGTTCCTTCAGGGACCCGCGTGCATTGACGCCAGCCAGGCCGTGAACTGGCCCAGGTGCTGCTGCTGGCTACTATGTAGTAGTAGTACGGAGTACTTACTACCACTGCTACTATCACCGTTGAGCCGGAGTGGACCGGAGAAGAAGAAAGCCTGCTACTACTAATACCAAGCACGAGACAACGATGTACTATTCCGTACTATTCCTCACTTTCAACACCCCTATTTAGATCACTCCGTAATCAGTACACACGCACAAAGGTGGGAAAGAAAAAGGAAGAAAGGGCCGGGTCTCTTCAACGGAAAAACTCCTCCTATACGGGGTACCCTACCTCATCAATCCTCTATCTACGGAGTATGTAATCGGTACATGCGTTGGATCGATCCCCGTACCTTTTTAGCCCGCCCATCTTCTGCTCACTTTCACTCCGTACGCCCCAAAGCGAGTACTACCCGACCCAATACATACTCCGTATGGTAATCATACTCCCTAATCATGCTCCGTACTCCGTAATGCCGGCTGCGAATGAAGGGCGGCCACAATACATACATGTGCTGCTACGTTACTTACTAAACGCCCGCGCATGGAGGATTACCATACGGAGTTGCAATACACGGAGTACGTAGTACTCCGTAAAGTGCTCAATATCTACGAATACCCACCTGTCGCGTGGCAATTTCGACACTTTGTCCTCGGCATCCCTGTCTTGACTCAACGCTTGGTCGTTCGCTTAGTTCGAGCTGTCAGCTTTCAGAGCACATGACATGATAAGTAGTACTCCGTACGGTACGGAGTAAGTACTTCGTGGATTGATTGCAACACGATTCTCTCGGTATCGACACCTGCACGGATCGTGTACTGCGTGTAATGGCAGTGCTCCGCAGGCGCCCTTAGTCGTTGAGAGAAATTGGTAGTTATTTCTTCGTTCATATGATAGTTCTACATTGCATCTATCTGCAGCCTTAGCCAACCTTGAAAAATAAAAAACACATAAGGGTCTTTTTCCCAGCATAAAAATCATGTGCTCCGCATCTGACGACCCCTATTTTCTCGACACCGGGAGGCTGGTTAACGATATCATAGTTAATGCGCCTATCCGCTCTGTAGTCGACGGTAAGTGGTGAAATAGTCGCGCTTCCTCTCTTTTAGTCGAGGGCTCAAACGTAAGCCAATGTGTGGTCGTCCGTGATCCGTCCGAGGACACCAGTACTAGCCTCGCCACCAACCACACTCGGGCCCCGCATCCAGATCTATTCCCATTGTTAGGAACCACAGGCTTTCACTAAACAATAACCGCTAGGGGTGGACTTACCTCGCCTTCAACCTTTTCATCAGTTGTCTTGTGAATGCCAGAGTCCTTGAGCCAAATCTCCACGGCCGTCACCGGCGGACCAAAATGACCCTTTCCGGTGGTATCCAGACGGTAGTCGTAAACCATAGTCTGTGAGACGACGCCAGCAACCTTGGGTGCAGTGAGCGCATAGACAACTTTGGCACCCAAGAAGATGCGCAAGTCCGACAGTACTTGAGAAGTCAGATGAGGAGTGTTGGCGCCTGCACGCTCAGCAGTGAAAACTAGACGTAGTTTACCCGGCGTGGTGCCCACCTGTGCGCGAGAGCCTGCAGAGAAAGTTGACAAAAAGTTAGTAGTGGAGAAGACGCCGTCGTTTGCCAGTGTCTTTGTAGCCATGGAATAAGAGGCCTTGGCGAGGGGCGAGGTCAGCTTGCCAAAGCTCTCTTCGTGCGTCTTCTTTAACGTGGCGGGGCTGGCGACAATAATCGTGGGTGCCACACCCTGGGTCGCAAGGACAAGATCAGTTGATGGGCCTGCCACCGAGTTGAGAGCCACAGATGCGTTGCAGAACAGTGCGCCAAGTGTTACGCAGAGCGTATGGATGTTGGTGAGGGCATCTGCGGGGAGGAAGAGGTCCGAGGGCCCCATGCGTTCCTTTGCGGGGATGCCAGCTAGGATACCAGAGATCCCGGATACGATGTGGCCATGACTGAACTTGACCATCTCCTCGGGTTGGCCAGGCTTCGACTGCCAGAACGAGATGATGTCCGAAGGTGTTTGGGCAGGATCCGACGCAGGTAGCTCCGTCCCGGCCGTAGCCGGAGCATCATTGACAATGTCCTGCCACGTAGCGACGTTAACACTGCTGCCCATGCCTTCAGGTACCTCGTTCCAGTCCATATGGCTGCTCCCCTGATCCACGACCCAAATGAGTTGCCTCAAAGCGGGATATGTCTTGGCAACGCTGTCGAGAGGGAACGATCCCGGAGCAGTGATGACGGTATCGACGGCAGCTCGGCGGAGCATGGTGATGAGCTCATCGTTGGAAACGTTGAAGGGGATCAACACGGTCGTGAGGTTAGGATAAAAGCTGCAGGCGAACAGGGCAACGAGGAGCTCGACGGAGTTGGGGAGGTAGATGGCGATTCTGATCCCTCCCTGTTCGGCAATGTGTTGTCCGATCAGGTTGATCTGTCGGGTCAGATCCTCTGTACACTTGTCAGTCAAATACGAACCTTCTTCGTAGAGTACAAGGAACAATCACCAGTCTTGTGCTTAATGACATTTTCCGATCCAAGAACAGTCAATATTCCGCCTTTACCAACACCCTCTTTCCCCGATACGACCCTCCTCCACAAATCTCTGAGATCGCCATCTCGACCTCTTGCCCACTTGGGGGCTTCAGGATCTTTGATGCTCAACCCGCTGTTGAGAGGCACGCCGTGAGGGCTCGCCTGCGAACGGTAAATAGCACTTTGCCCCTCGTTACGCACGGATGACGGGAGTGATTGTCGAGCCAGCAGCATCGGATGGACGTCTGACTCGCGGATTGTCATGGCCTTGTAGGCCACCAGCAAGGCGAGCAAGGTCGCCAACCCTGTTGAATATCCGTTCCATTGCCCAAGGAGCTCCTCCAACCCAGAGAGGACGCCGTCGGAGTCGCCCATTGTAGTTTCTCTGCGCCCGCGGGGAAGGTGTGCCTTTAATTGAGTCGAGTGATGGCTCCCGGATCTAATGAATGTCTCGTCCAAAAACTTTTCCGTAAGCCTGAAGTAATGAAGATAACTAGACCGATATATGAATGTTATGACATGTGTTCTCGTCGCACGCGCTGCAGCGAAGGGTGGAACTCACAAGAATGGAAAAAACAGAGCTAGGGAAACCAGTTCAATAATCCCTTGCGTTACCGGCTCAGAGGCTTCTATCTGGTTCTTCTCTAGGATCAGGGTAGGACAATCTTTGGCTGGTGACGGGGACGGAGGACACCAATGGGGGTTAATGACGTGACCCGTAAAGTTCCTATTGGAGTGTAGCCCCGCGGGGCACAACCGGGCCACAAGTGACGTGAGACGGCGAAGTTTGGAGGGGAACTACCGTTCCCCGCTGAAGAATTTCACTACCAGCCGTCCGCCGGTGCTGCTATGCTGATTACTACTGCTATTGAGCAGCAGATATCACGTATAGCGCACATTAGACAAATCTACAATTGATAGGGAGTACTCCGGGTACTGGGTATGTCGTAAACCCGTACGGAGTATACGGAGTACTTTATCAGGGTGATATTGACCAGGTACGGTAAACGTTGGAACAAACTTCAATTTCTTTGTCCTGGGACTGCTCACTTCAAGTCTATCTACCGTCTGCCACTAAAGACAGAATCAATGATCATTCACATCCGTAGTCTCGCCGCTGAGACCTGTGTGACTTCATGATAGCTCATGCTTTCTCCAGCCGTCTTCATGTATTGTACGGCTCCTAAAGAGCAAAAGCTTGACCGTTTTCCTTGGTCTCGAAAATTCCTTCCATTACCCGTGTGTGCCGAGTGGCGACTAGTCATTTGTCGTTTGCTCTCGAGGGGTATAAACAGAGATAACCGGCCGTCAATCCAGGCCACCCATCCGTGTTCCGTTTTCCGTTCCAGTCCAGTCCAGTCCAGTTCATGCTCATTGCTCCTGTCCCGTATTCCGTGTGGAGACCAAAAGAGCTCATTCCTTGACCCAAAACCGAGTAATCCATTTTTGTCTATGTCTGCACGGCGATAACATGACCCTCTATCATGAAAGCGAGAAAATGCCCTGCCAGGGAATCCGTTTGTAGACAGGTAACAACAGAAACATGAAATTCGTGATGTCATTATCAGATCAGGACGTTTGGTCTCTAGATCTCTTAAACACCACATGCCTGCTGTAATCGTAGTCTTCGTCAAGTTCCCCAAATCTCGGTCTAAGGGTATCAATCGAGGAGGGATCGAAATCAAAAGGAAATGCAATCTATCGCGTAATTCGTCAATGCCCAATGACCGAAGTGTACTGCTTTTTGCCAGTACTGGAGGCACTTGTCCGCCTCCCTTAGGCCATGATGTCGCCGTGGCCGTGAAAATGCAGGAATATGTATCAAATCAAACGCAGCAAAGAAAAAAAAACAAATAAAATCAGGCATAAGATGATGCCGTGATGGGGCACCGGGATATGCGTGAGTATCATGCCATATGCCCGGGCAATTGGATGGTGGTAAGTTTACCACCAAGATTGGCCGCCGGGACCACCAGGGTTGCCATAACCACCACCGCCGTAGCTGCCGCCGCCGCCACCGCCGCCGTAGCCGCCGTAGGCAGGACCACCCTGAGGAGGACCGCTGAAGCCACCACCGAATCCTCCCTGAGGACCGTTGAAGCCGCCGCCGCCACCGCCGTTGTTGCCAGAGAAGCCGCCACCGCCTCCGCCACCGAACTTGCGGAAGTCACGAGTAGGGCCACCGCGACCACCTCCACGAGAGCGACCTCCACGGCCGCCGCCGCCGCCGAATGAAGACTCACGGGCAATAGTCTCAAGGAAGGAGGGGATCTCCTGGTTAGCCTCTTTAAGAAGCTCCATGAGGTCCCGGACAACGCCGCGGTTACCACGGTTGAAGAAGGCGGTGGCAATACCAGTGTTACCAGCACGTCCGGTACGACCAATACGATGAACATAATCGTCGATGTCGGTAGGTAGATCGTAGTTGACAACGTGGGTAACGTTAGGAATATCGAGACCACGAGCTGCAACAGCAGTGGCAACGAGAATAGGGCAACGGCCGTTACGGAAGAACTCAAGAGCACGCTCACGCTCGCGCTGGGTGCGGTCACCATGAATGGAAGTGGCAGGGAAGTTCTGGTTGATCAGGAAGTCAGACAAAGAGTCCGCCATGCGCTTGGTCTCAACGAAAATGAGTGTAAGACCACCAGCGTGTGTGTGAAGGATATCCAGAAGGACGGAGCGCTTGTCAACATCCTCGACGTATTCGACCTTTTGGGTGATATTCTCAGAGGTGGAACCAACACGGCCCACAGACAGGAAGATGTACTCCTTCAAGAAATCCCTGGCAAGCATCTGGATGTCGCGGGGGAAAGTGGCCGAGAACATCAGTGTCTGGCGGTTGGCGACACTGGGCATATCCTCGCCCTCGACAATGCGGCGAATTTGGGGTTCAAAACCCATGTCAAGCATGCGATCGGCCTCATCGAGAACAAGGTACTTGATGTTGCAAAGAGAGATACGACCGCGCTCTATGAGGTCGACCAATCTACCAGGCGTGGCAACTAGCAGATCGCAGCCCCGCTCAATCTGGCGGAGTTGAGAGCCAATGTCGGCACCACCGTATACGACACAAGGGCGAACCCAAGAACGGTAAGAGAACTTGCGAGACTCCTCGTAAATCTGAGAAACAAGCTCACGGGTGGGAGCAAGAATCAAAGAAGTGGGATAGGCCTTACGCTGACGACCAAACTGGCCAGCGGCGCCCGCAGGAATGGGCGAAGGGCCATTGATGAAGGACTGGGAGAGAATGGGGAACAAGAAACCACCAGTCTTTCCTGAACCAGTCTGAGCACAAGCCATAAGATCTCTGCCGTTCGATACGATTGGGATAGAGTACTTCTGAACAGGAGTAGGGATCTTGTAGCGAGCCATCTCGATGTTGCGGCAGAGATGCTCATCCAGAGGAGGAGTAGAGAACTGAGTAACAGCCTCAGGTACGTCTTGGCCAGAGGCTTCGACAGGGATATCGTCGTACTTCTCGAAGTTGATACCGGTATGTTGCTTTGACGGGTCGTCGGCAGTACCAAACAGCTCACGCTCAACGCGTGCGTTGACGGGGCCGGGAATGTGCTTGCCGTCGCGCCACTGTCCATCACCAGAGCCGCGGGCAGAGTAGTTGCCGCCGCCGCCGCCGCCGCCGCCGCCAGCGCCACCACCACCACCACCGTGGCCGCCTTCACCGCCAGCATAGTTGCCACCGTGACCACCGCGACCGCCCCATCCACCACGGCGATTGTTACCCTGGTTGTTGTAGGTAGGGACCTCGGCGGCGTTGCCCCAGTTGTTCTGGCGAGCACCGTAGTTTTGACTAGATATGGATGTTAGCGCAGGTATGGAGGGGATCTCGAAGCAGGACTTACCCAGCCCAGTTGCTGTTGTTAAGACCGTTGATGGGAGGGCCACCATTCATGTTGCCGGGAGCAGGGCCATTCTGAGGGGCGGCTTGGGGAGGAGGGTCATTCTGAGGAGGAGGGGGGCCGGGAGGACCGCCACCTCGGTTGCGTAGGTGAGGAGGAATGTAGGAGCGCTGCTGAGCAGGTTGGCCGTTGGGGCCAAGGTTGAGGCCCGCCATATCAATCTGGTCCGCCATATTGATTGAATGTCTCGTGGATAAGAGAAGGTTGGTTTGATTTGTCGTTGATAGTATCGATCGAATGTGGGATCGAAGACGAGTCTTTTCGCGAAATCACACTCGAGAGAAGAAGAGAGTGACTGGAGAAGACTTTCGTGAAACAAAGATGCACCGAGAGTGCAGGGTTGAAAAAAAAGTGAAGAGAGAGTGACTGAAGCTCTCAAGATTCCCGCCCAAATATGATTACGACCGAAGGGGCAGAAAAAAGAAGTAGACGGTTGTGATTTTTGCTTTTTGCTCGTGTCTTGCACTTCCTGTAGAAGAACACGCAGAACTTCGAAAGGAAAGAACAAGGAAAGAGATACAAAGTGCGCCGTAGAAAAGGGCAACGATGGAGGAGAGGAGAAAGGGGTTGTTGTATTGGAAAAGGGAAGTGGTGGAAGAAGGGAAGAGAGACGAAGGTTTGAAGGCGAGGGGAGGGAAGAAAAAGGGTAGAGGAGGAAAAAAAAATTGGTGTGTGCTAAAGGAGGCTAGTGGCGTAAAACCTGAAGGTTGACTGACGGGTGTGAAGGCGAAATGCACTGAGCAAACAACGGGGCGGCTGAATATTTTAGTAGGTAGGTAGCGGTACCCTTAGGTGCTGGACCGCGCCTGCCACGGGCAGCCCACTAGGCGGTCAAAGATTTTAGGAGGGGGATGGGGTAGTGAAGTCAGTGGGTGGGCTTGCCGTCAAAGGGCCACCTACTAATCGCTCTTGTTGGTAGACAGCTGGGCAAGTGGGTACTGAAGTGGTGTACGGAGTACATCCATCGGCGCACTCACAGGCCCGAAAAAAAACCCTTTAGGTCTTTGGGCAATAGTACTCCGTAACATTCTTGGTCTGGATGTATCCTGTACCTGCACCACTGGCGTCACTACTACACGACCGACCCTACCTGCGCGAGTCGAACCGGCAGACGCCCACCAACAAGGTTTGGCTTCCATCACTTCTCCCATTTTTTCCCTAATTTTTTTTCTCCCACGGCAAGTTTGAAACTACGGACACTTCGCACGTTGAAGAATGACTCTTTAGTAAGCAATAGTAGTGTTAGAGTTCATTGTCATCGTCTATCCCGAGGGGTTCGAGTCAATTCTCTAGGCCATGCTTTTTACTCGAATACTCATAAACCGTATTACACCGCAATAACTGTAGGAGAATAGACACCTACATGGCTACTGTATGCATGTACGGTGTATTGCCACTAATGAGAGACGGGCTGGGCACGAAAGGAAGCCCATCATGTGCCTGTCATCTTGCACCCACACTATACCGCCTTTCTTACTAGGAATGGTATGATGTCCAGCCAATATATCTTGATTATATTAGGTGACCCTGTAACACGGTTTATTAAAATACATGCCGTAATTTCATGCTCATTTCATTCGTCGTTCTCTGTCTAGGCGCTTTTGACGACCTTATCGTCATCGAACTCGATATCAATGATCCCATCCGTCTTGATAGCCTTGACAACCATTCCCTTGAAGTCAATTGGTAACCGCCTCTTCAACTCGTCCGTACACATGTTCAGCAGTTTGATTCCTTGCCCGAGGGTGATGTCAGGGTGGTGGTGCTTGTCGAGGATGGACAGACAGTAGTATCTAGACGAGTCACATTAATATGTGCAGGGGGGGCGAAGCTTGGAAAACGTACTGAGCATAGCCGTGTGCTGCATACGGTACATCGGCCAACGCTGCAAGGTAATCGAGCCAGTATAGGGACGGCTTGCCCGTGATAGGATCGACACCTCCCATGAGGAGGTTGACATTATAGGGCTTCCTCGACCGCAGACTGGAAGCCAGCTCCCCGCGAACGAAGTGTGCTAGCCCGGATGGTGATATATCGGTCTCGTTGCGCATAGAGTAGAGCTGTGCGTTTCGTTGGATATACTCGGCGAATTGAACTAGCGAGTTTGTCAGCTATAGCTCTTGCACTGCCCCGCCATTCCCAGGTTGCCCAAGCGTACCGGTGTCTCCAGCTTCGCCGCTGAAGGCAAGAAGTGTGTTCTTGTTGAGGGCCCTCGTCTTGTCATCGGAGGCCTTGAGGATGGTAGCACCCCGCATCGCAGCTTTGGAGGCTGCGATGATGGTGAAGTCCTTTCCGGTGATGCCGAGAAGAACCTCCCTATTTTAAAACATTAGCATATGTATGAGCCTCTGCCCTCTGGATATAACTGACATTGTGTCTGTCTTGTGGTGCCGAACTTGGGAAGCGTGGGACCTAACGTGGTGCTTCTGGGCTTCTACCAAGTTGGCAAAAGGTGGGCAGACGTTGAAGGATTGGTAGAGCCTTTCAATATGGCGTGTTTATGAACCGGCACTTTTGTAGGACGTAAATTCTGTTGTGTGGATGAAGTCAGAGACTCGTCGAGATATCAGTCGGGAAGCTCTGGTCTCCTCGGTCGACTTCTAGGCTGTAGCGCTGCGCGTCACTGAAGGCGGCAAGCAAGAGCTCTACCCACTGTAACTACAAAGCCCGAGCGGTTGGCTCACGCCTGCTAAAGCTTCGGCAGCTTTGGCGGGCGAGCCGCACCGCCCGGCGACCGGAAAAACTCCTGTTCCCTCAAAAACTTACCGAGTGCTGCCCGCCTGCCTACTTCAGCGGGGCTTTGGGGGAGGACTGGGGCTGGTTGCATATTCTGTTAGGGAAAGGTTTGGACCCACACAACTCAATGGGCCGGACGGGCGACTTTTTTTTTTCCCTTAGCAGGCGCCGCCAGTCCAGTCTAAAAAAAATAATTTTTTTTCCCTGGTAAACCGGGCTTCAAGAACATGCGGGATGCTAGATATTGAGGATCAGACCTCAGTCTTTCCACCATGTCCTCCTTCTTCACGGTCCCCAACTCCCTGAAGAAGCGGAAACGCATTGCCGCCCCGGACGCCCCCAAGAAGAAATTTGCCGGCGCGAAGAAGTCTTCAGGCAAGACGGCACCGGCGAAGCCAGCAGGCCCCACCACTACCAAGAAGCGAGTTGAGAGAGACGACGAGTCCATTTCTGGCAGCAGCTCAGACGATGAAGAGGACTACAATGGTATTCCTGATAAGGAGGAGGAGGAGGAGGGGGGCGAGGTAGACGGGAGCGACTCGGAAGAGGAGGGCGAGACGGCCGCCGAGAAGAGGTTGCGACTCGCGGAACGATATCTCGAGAACGTGAAGGAGCACGTGGACGAGGCAGGCTTCGACGCCGCAGATATCGATAGAGATCTGATCGCCGAGCGACTACAAGAAGATATCGCCGAGACAAAAGGTCGGGTCTACCGTCAATTGGCACCGGAGCTGGCTATCACCCAAGCTACGCACACCTTTTTCCGCAGTAACACGGCCACGGTGACATCAATTGCGGCCTGCGCGCCCTACTTTTACACAACGACGAAAGATTTATGCGTACACAAATGGAGGACACAGGACCTGCCCCAGTACCAATGGCCGCAGACCACAAAACGCAAGCCCAAGAAGCCCCCGGCTCCTCCGCGCAAGAGGCCCGTTCTTGAACAGTGGGTCAAGGGTCGGAGCAGCAAATCCAAGGAGAAGGGCTACCAGCGGCATACAGGCCACATCCTCTGCATCGCCGCCTCACCAGATGGCAAATTCGTCGTCACCGGCGGGCAGGACAGGAAGCTCATTATCTACGACGCCGCCACCCTCAAACCCCTGAAAGTATTCACCCACCACCGCGACGCCGTCACTGGCCTGGCATTCCGCCGAGGCACCAACCAGCTGTACTCATGCTCCAAGGACCGCACAGTCAAGGTTTGGAGCCTGGACGAGCTGGCCTACGTCGAGACTCTGTTCGGTCACCAGGATGAAGTAGTAGACATTGACGCCCTCGCCCAGGAGCGCTGCGTCAGTGTCGGCGCCCGTGACAGGACAGCAAGGTTATGGAAAGTCATCGAGGAGACGCAGCTCGTCTTCCGCGGTGGCGGCTCGGCAGATAAGAAGGCCAAGCTCAGCGTGGACCCGCGCTCTCTCCAACACGAGGGTAGCATGGACCGCATCGCCATGATTGACGACGACCTCTTCGTCACGGGAAGCGACAATGGCTCCATCGCCCTCTGGAGCGTCCAGAAGAAGAAGCCCGTGTACACCGAGCCTCTCGCTCACGGCCTCGATCCGCCCCTGAAGCCCTCCGAGGCGTCGTCGGAAAAGAACCCCAAGCCTGAGAGGGTCCCTCCCCCGACGCCGCGGTGGATAACGGCGCTCAAGACGATACCCTACTCGGACGTCTTCTTCAGCGGCAGCTGGGATGGCTGCGTCCGTGCCTGGCGCCTCTCGGACGACAAGCGCAAGATCGAGCCGCTCGGCGTCCTGTCCAGCACCCGCCCCAAGACCAGCGGCGGCAAGGGCCAAAACCCGCCATGGAAGCCCATCGATGGCGTTATCAACGACATCGCCGTCTTCGAGCGCGGGGAAAAGGGCAAGGACGGCATTTGCGTCGTCGCTGCCGTAGGCGACCAGCACCGCCTGGGGCGGTGGAAGAGCACCAAGGCTCGTAATGGAGGCGTTGTGTTCGAGGTGCCGAGGATAGCCCCTGCCGCCAATGGTGTCGAGGCATCTGAGGGGTCTTCTTCGAATGAGGATGATGGTTCAGAATAAAGGCGTTTATTATGGGGAAAATGAGTATTTATATATATTTTTTACACATATATTCAGCTTAGCCATGATGATGATAAGCTCCTTTTTTTTTTTAACTTCACACTCCTTTCTCACTTCCGCAACCCTCACTACCATTGCGTTTCTCTTTTTCCTACACACATCCTCCCCAGTCGTGGCGTGCGAGATGCCTCTATTTCTCATTAAAGTTCGTTATTCGTCCATGCATTATGCTCAAGTATAATGATCTCTGTGTGCAACCAATTTCGCTATGTGATCCCTGTGCGCCCGAGCATGCGCGCGCCATCACCATGCCGAGAGCCTAGACAAAGGGAAGAAAGAAAGAAGAAATGATTGTGCTAAAAACAGGGCAGTCACCTCCCAAGGAGACGTGCGAAGAAGGACTCGGTGTATAAAAACCGAACCACGCTCCCCCGTAGTGATAGGAGGCAAGAAACGTATATAAAAGAGAAAAAGCAAAGGGTGATGCAAGATAGGGGTCAGCTCCCCACAGAAGCAGCCCGCGCTCTGAACGCGATTATGAGCACGCCAATTGGGGGATATGGTGGTGGCAACCACTTAACTTTTGACTCAGAGATTTCAACCTGGAGGCTGCGACTCGTCATTAGGGACCGCAACGCAAGTTCTATGCTCATAGTCGATGCCATCGTATTTGGCACCCGACTTTGGCCGCCATGCTCCATCGGTTTCGACTGACGGTATGATGCCATCGGCCTCTGGCTGCCCAACCATGGCCCTGTGAAAGGGATCGTGAGGCTTTTCCGGAGGTTTGAAATTCGAACTGCGCCCAAGCATCTTTGCTATTGAAGGTTCGCGGGGAGAACCATCAGACTCAGAAGACGGGAGCTTTTGAACATACGTAGGCCCAGGACCAAATGATAGGTCGCCAAGGCATGCAGATTTGGACACTGTCCTTTCGGCAACTGAACTTGCTCGCTTAGATCCAGAGAAGTGTGCCGAATGACAAGATTTCTCGTGCGATCCGCCACTAGATGACGAGCTCAAAAGCTTAGTCAACCTGGGACTTCCCGCAGTAGGCGTGGCAGGCTTTGAGGGGGTTTGGGGCATTTGTGGCTGGTCGGGACACGACGGCTGCTGAGCCATCGTTTCTACAAGTTTGCTGATAGGAACAGTGGTTGGTCTTGGTGCGACACTTGTCGTTTCCAACGGCTGCGAAGAACGTGTAGGAGAAGATAGAGCCTGGTCGCCGGTAGAACCTAACTCTAAGCTCCTGCTCTTCTTGGCTTCTCGCTTCTCGCGTCTTTCACGTATACGTACGAGCTGCTGCTTTGTCTGGAGCTCGAAGAGAAGATCCCTGATGCTATTCCTCAGGTCCTCAGGTCTGATATCCCATTCATAAGGCTTCCTTTGAAGCAACGAACCAGCAACCTTATCCGGATTCTTTAGGAACTCTTCCATGTAGGCCAGAACAAAAATCCCACAGTCGCAGTAGTTCTGCTGCTCGGGAAGCCCCTTAGCAGTCATTCCAGTTGGTAGGATCTGTAACTCAACGCCCTTCTTATCTTTTGCTTCCTCAGCAAGATAAGATCTCAGGGCCTTGCAAGTCATACCATGTGCTTCACCTAGAGAATCCAGAGTCATAATCTTCGGTTCGTTGCCTTTGGCCTGCTGTGGACCCCCAGAAGACAACCAGGGCTGAAGCGTTGGCTGACCTGTCGCATCTGATGCCGGAGCTAATCCCTCAGAAGAGTGGACGGCATCTTTTTCTCCTTGGACGGAGGCTTGAGGAAGGGCTTTGGATGGGTTGCATATGATGGCCAAGTACCAATGTAGGTTTTCGTTGACAGGAATTACGACATAGTCATAAGAGAACAAGTCAATTTTGGATGTCCATCTTTTTACCCCCTCGTAGTCGATTTTCCCGCCCTTAGATGAAAGCTTGTTGAAGAAGAAACTGCTGAATATGTAGATTTTTGCAGCGTTCTCACTGCTCTTCTCAAATTGGAGATAACTGAGGTAAAATTGAATTAGGCTGTCGTTCAGAAACTCCCCGTCATCGAGTCTTTGAATGTCATCCTCCACGACAGTTGCCATTGCTCGCCCGGTCAGGGGATAGGACAAAGTCCCGTGCCATTTTTTATGCCAATCAAGGTTGGTTTTAGACCATTTCTCGTTCGTATGGTTGAGATCTAGTACAAATGCCGCGTTTGTATAAGAGGTTGATGCTCTGGTACGAACAGGGGAAGATGTAATCACCCGCCTGTCCTTCCGCTCGGCAAAATGTGCTGATGTTCTTCCCTTCCTAATGATGTTGGGTGCTGGTGTAGGAATGGCATCATCTTTCAAAGCGTCTAGGTCGACTGTTGAGTGCGCTGAGTGGCTTTGGGAATTAGCTGAAGCAATTTCGAGGCTTTGAGGAGCGCGGTCCTTGTAATTCTCTATCTCCTTGACAACAGCCCTGAATGTCTTGGCCAGGAGGTCCCTGCAGGTATATCAGCTTCGCGTACATGATGATACTTGCGGTGATTTACTTACGGTTCCTTGTCAACAAGATTTTCCGAGAAGCCTTGCAAAAAGCGCTGCGATTCTTTAATCGATGAAAACTCCAAGTAAAGCCTCGATGGCTGCGTTTGGCTTCCGCTTCTTCGTATATTGACAAAGCGGCTCCCCACCGCCGCGTATTCTATCCTTCCAACGCTTTTTTTTACAACCCGCAGCCAGTCATGATCTTCCTGGGTGCCAGAAGGAGTAGATACGACACCAATGTATGATGCGCCATCGCTTGTAGAGCACAGTCGAATGGGGCAGCCTGTTTCACTGTCCAAAAAATGTCTTCCAGCGGCGGCTTTTCTGACATGGATGGCATCGTTTTGTGTGCTTCGGATAGTACCCTCCTCCAACGCATACGGACCGAAGACCGCAGGTCGAATATTGCAGCTCGGTCTGGCCAGCCGAGATGGTGTTCCTCTCTGTAGCTCGTCCTCAGACGACTCGACCATCTCGGCTGGCATACGGCGTGTTCTCTTGAGCGGGGGTTCTGACGTGTTTATCTCCGCAGCTTGACTCGGTCGTTTCTCGCGTGAATTAACGTAGGGGGCAATGCCGGCGATGGGGGGGTTGAGTGTGAGATCATCCGGGTTGTCGAGGCTTCGTGGCCCGTGGTTCTGTGACCCGGGACTTTGACCGCTGAACGCGGGCCCAACCTCAGCAGATGGAGGTACAGGCAGTGTTGCATGACTCTTCTGTGGAGTTTTATTGCCCCTATACACTCGCCGTCTCACCTTCCTGGAACTTGTATTCTGTCGCTGGACATTGCGGTACTCCTCGACGGTATTGCCGACCTTCGCTGGTTGCTCCCCAGCACTTGTAGTACTCCTCAGTTCAATCGGGTCATCTCTAAGACCATGCGTCAGGTTTGGCACGGGAAGGCTCGTAGAATCCATGGTAAGGCTTTGTAACGATAGTGGTTAATATCATGAGGCCGCTGTCGATAAAGGGAAGGTCGGAGGGTTTTGTTCTTTCTTTGATGCCGGCAGGGCACGTGAACAAATGTGCGCCTGATATATTGACGCGCTGGCAAAATTAGCATTTTGTAGGAGCAATCAAAGGTACAAGTTCTGCCATGTTTGCTCAGGACCTTGGAGATTTATGACAAGGTGAGGAAAATCTCATGGCACTATCACTACTGTAGGTGATACCTTAGCACTGATAGCAGGCATCGCACTCGCTATCAGTACTACTAGGGTAGTTGTTCTGGAAGTGTTAGCGTATTTGAGGTGGTGGAGCTATCTATCAGGTGGGAAGTAAATACGGAGTGCTCCCGGCAGGCTAATCTGTACTCCGTACAAACTCTGGAGAAAGACCTGCGTAGTATACTATGCCCAAGAGTTGACGATTTTGAAATCATTGCCGAATGGGGGATGAGAATTTACCCAGAGGTTACTTGGGAATAGTGTATAAATGTAATATGAATTTACGAGTGCTGTTGGTGTTTTGGTGTTGATCGTAAATGTGGTAATGCTGTACGAAGTAAATGCGACTGCTTAAGTATGGGGGTGTGGACTCATGGAGTACCAAATTTGGTGCTACAACTTTGACAATTCAACCTCCCCGGGGTTTTTTTTTCTTTTCTTTTTTTTCTTCATCTTTTTTCCCCTCAATATCGTGTCAAGATAATCCAAACTACTACGGAGTACTCCGTACTACTACCATAATACACCGCAGACAGCAGGCAAAGCCAGGATGGCGCATCAAGCTCCAAAGATCCTTGATGTTGAGATGGGTGGAAACAGCGCCATTAGATTGATAGTGATAATGATCATGATAGTCTCAAGCCTTGACGTTGCAGCATTACGGAGTACTTGCTCGCCATCTTTATCAGCAATCACATCGACCCCTCCACTTATCGACCGAATTTGACGCCTTGGACTGTATTCGTTATGAATTTGAGGTGTAATAAGAGTAATGCTAAATAATAGTATTTACCTAGTACTACTGCAACTAAACCACTGTAGTCCTAATAAGTCGGTAGCAGTGCTACTACCCATACCATACCAGCATACTACTAGTAGTACTATACTGTAGTAGTACTGAACTCAGTTGTGCGAGCGCGACAGCACGACAAGGGAAGTGGGGCTGAATTGGTTCAATTACAACCGTCGCCAAACGTGGCCAGTTCCGCGATCACAGTCCCCTCCCCCCACGATCTCTTCACTAGAACGCGCCCGCAAGAATCTCTGGTCCCTCGGCATTCATACTGCCTGAGCAGAGAGATCCCTTCCCTACCCCCAGCCCTTCCCTTTTGTTGCGCAGCTCCTCAAACGCCCACCATGTACAACAACCTCAACCGCATCCAGAATGTCTTTGGCTTCTTCACCACCATAGCCTTGACCCTCGGCTGCTTCATTGCGGCTACCGACTTCTTCACCCCGAGGGCGCCCAATGCCGGCCTGATCGTCCCGACCAATGTCCAGGTGTATGTGTTGCCTCTATCTTGAGCTTGCGGATCATGTGCTGACGACCTATTGAACAGTGTCAAGGGTCGCCCGCACTACTATTCCTCGAAGAAGGAGGAGTATGCCATTATCAAGTTCTCCATGGAGGCAAACCTCACCTCCCTCTTCACCTGGAACACCAAGTCCCTCTTCGTATACGTGACTGCCGAGTGGCCCGATGCCAACAAGGTCAACTCCACCAATGAGGCCGTCATCTGGGACAGCATCATCACCAACCCTAGCGCCGACCACCTCCTGAATATCGGCCCCGCCACGCTCAAGAACCTCAAAAAGAGAACCAAGGGAAAGACCATCGACAGGGATAGGTATGCAAGCGTATAAAACCGAGTCTAGGAGTAGGGTATGTCGTTGCTAACTAGATGCATAGGGGGCTCCTTTCTCTCAAGAACCAGAAGCCCAAGTATCAAATCACCCACCCTTCAGGTAAAATTTCCGAGAAGGAGGATGTTACACTGCGGCTACATTACAATGTTCAGCCTTGGTTCGGCCCCCTGACCTGGGATATAGAGCAAGATCTGGAGTATGGGGCTTGGGAAAAGATGGCCGGGGGGGTGAGTGAAGCATTCACCCTACCGGCTATCAAGAAAAAGGATGACAAGAAAAAGGCATGAGGTGGTGGCTTTTGATGCATCCTGTGTACAACTTCAAGCTACAAAATCATATCCAGCGTTGAAATTGCAAAAGCCCTGCGTGCCCTACCCTTAGACATCAAAATTAAGACATGGATATCATTAGCAACATCGTACATCGTAACCCTTGGATAAGGGGTCGAGTTGGACAAGGCGTGAGATGGAGGGCTTTCAATACTTGTATAAATACGTTTCTGCTTCAGTAATATTCCCGCTATTTACTGCAAAAAGACGAGACGCCTGACGCCAAGCTTCATACTCAGCAGACCTCGCTGGAATACCACACAATACGCTCTATCGAAGAATACCCCGACGACTATACAAAGTATATGTAACGATAGAATCTCACATACTCCCAATGAAGCCTCCACGCTATGGGCCTCCACGGATGTTGTTTGACCCTCCTCGACCTCGACCACCGCGTCCTCGGCCACGTCCCCTACCGCGACCATTGTCGAGGTTCGCTGGGGGTGGTACGTTACCGTACATAGGGCCATCTGGCGCTGGGGAGCCATGGGGACCGCCTCGGCCTCGTCCTCCACGAGCGTTACCCCGAGGGCCCCGGCCACCGCCATTATGACCACCCCTGCCATTAGTTTGACCATTTACTTGAGCCTGCTCTGGGCCGCCGCGGTAAACCAAAGTGCTGTGCATCAGGTTCGGAGCTCCGCCACGGTTGTTATCCCGGCCTCGGCCAGGCGATGGGTTGGACCCGTTGATTGCACCTCGGAACGAGCCCCTCAACGCAGGAGGTGCCGGAGCGTCTCTGTACTGTGTTACGCCAACAGATCCGTAAGCCCCGGTGGAGGGCAAAGCAGGCATCTGGCGCTGTTGAGACTTACTAGACGCGGAGATGACCTGTTTGTTGCTGGTATTGAGGACCGATGTTGATGCCACCGTCTGTCCTCGGAACATAGGGCACCGCTCACCAAGAGTGGTACCACTCATAAAACTAGTGTCCCAGACAACGTCAAGAAGCAGGGCAGTGGCGGTGCGACTGATTCCGGCCACGGTACCGCGAGTTGCAATGGGCACCTTGCCAGCAGCAGCCACAAAGGTAACACGATCCCCAAGAGCGAAGTTTTGGTTGCCCAGAACAAGCTCAGCATCGGAAGGCTTAAGGAGGGCGGTACGAGGTACGCCTTTCATCTTCTTAATTTCAATTTCATGAGAGGCTTGGAATAGTTGCTCTCCAGCGTTTGCAAGCGCCATGACAACTTCTGAGTCGAGCTGCTCCGCTTCCAAGGGCACACGTTCGAACTTGCTAGTCTCTTGCTTCTTGAGCCAGGCTGATATGTCCTTCACGCGTTGCGATGCCGTTTCTTGGTCTTTCCACAGGTCGGTGTCGCTGACTTCGCTCTTCTGTGGCTCCCTTTGAATGGCAGCGAAGAAATCGGGGAATGCAACCATATAGCTAGCAATGAGCTTGATGGCAAGATTACTGAACTCCCAACCCGTCTTCGACTTGCGGGAGAAACCCAGGACTTTGAGTTTGCGTCCTTCAAACTTAAGATTGAGGCCCAGGTTTAGTTTAAGTCCACCCTTGCCGAGAACCTGGTAAGACGAGGTGATCTTACTTAACACCAAGGGATGTACACCTAGCTGCTTTGCAACAGCAAATGATGGTGTATAAGGATTGCTGTGCTCCGCTTGGTAAATAAGGGGTTTGGCAAAGTCGGGTTCCTTATTCTTGAGCATGGAAACAACTACCTCTGCCTTGTGATTGACGTGGCCAGTGACTTCCAGTGGCCTGCCATGGGCATACTCACCGAGGAAAAACGCACGGGTTCCCTCGGGGAATTCCTCGGTGATGGGGAGAGCCTCCTTCTCAATGAAGCGTTCGTCTTCATTGATAACTGCATCGACGACAGTTTGCGCTGCATAAATCTTCCTTAAGCTTGGGTTCTCGGCGTATTCTTTCATTAGTGCACCCTCCTCTGTCCTCATCAGGCCCTTAAGCATGTGGACAGAGACTAAGCACTCAACCTCACCGATAGTGATACCCAAACGCCTTGCATGCCAATCTTCCAGAAACTGGGCTTCTTTTGCGCAATCTCCTGCCTCTCTGTTATTATGGTCCCTGGTGATTATATCCTTGCCATTTTCGGCGAGTTCGTAGCTGAAAATCTCATCCTCGACCTTCATCACCTTGGCCTCCTGCAAAAAGGGGTAGCCGACGTAGCAACGTTGGCCAAGCTTGGCTTTCCAGGTCTCCACCTTTGACCGCTGCTCTGTACCAGTCAAAGTCACGACGATACTAGGATTTCTGCTTTCCTGTTGAAAGACACAGACACCCGCCCCGTCCAACAACTGAGCGGTATGAGGAAGGTGGTGGAGGGTGGGGAAACCGGCAAGAGCCTCGATCTTGGTCAAAGCCCCAGAAGTCAGTCCTGGGATATACTCCAAGCCCTCCATAGCTGGTAGATCGAAGATATTCTCGATGCATCTGCAGGGAGTGATTTCCGGGAAAACACCAGGCAAAGACGAAGGGTATGTGAAATTGACATCGGGCGAGAAGGTAAACTTGATAGGGACGCCAAACCCGTTTCTTGACTTCTCGTCATCACTTAAGAGCTCGTTCTTTGATGCCATAGCTGACAGAAGGCGTTTCTCGTCGATGAACGGGATCTTGATTACGGCTTCCCAATCCATCTTTTTACCGTTCATGTCGAGTTCAAAGTCTCTGGGGTAAAAGTCAATGATGGGTGACTCCGGGCTCGTCATCAACTCGTGATACACGGTTGGGACAATTTTTTTCGAGCGGTCGGGAAGAACACCCATGAGCTGCTCGTACGGTAGGAAAGGCTGTCCCAATTTGAAATTGAGGTCCGCCTTGAGGCCCTTGACGACATCTTGGTTTGGTTAGCATGCTTCAGTACCGTCACCTAACAGGCATGACTTACCGGAGATTAATGGAGCATAGTGATAACCGTAAAACCAAGGCCAGGAGGCGATCCCCTTATAGTAGTAATACAGAACCCATTGCAAACCTTGAACGTAATTCTCACAAAGACTCACGAGCTCTTGATCATACTTCTCAGGAGCCCACTCGGGGAATTTTTGTAGATAGTACTTGGTCTTCCAGATTTGGTACTTGTCCTGATACAACTTATCGTAGTGTTGTTGCGCGTCCTCCCGGGATACATCGACCACGATGGCATTGTCGTAAGTCTTCATGACACGGAATGCTGCGAGGTTTCCCTCTTCCTCCTCCTCTTCCTCTTCCTCCTCGTCATCGCCCTCATCCGTATCCTTAGGCGGGAAGGCGAGAATGAGGTGTCGGCGGCCATCGTCGTCTTCTTGAGTCGACCACCCAAGGTGCATTGAATCTGCCAGATCCTGAACAAACTTCCGATCCTCGGCTTTGAGGTCTGGGCCGAGATCCAGGGTCTGATCTGTGCGCTTAGATACATAGGGACGAAGCTTTTGTTTCCACAGATCTCTCTGTGTTGATGTAATGACTTTTTGTCCACTCTTGGGCGCCTTGCCATTGGGTTTACCAACGTTCCCATGTTTATCTTGAAGTTTCTGCTCCATTTGTCTTGAAGCATACCACTTTTCGTCTGACACATCATCCTCAAAATGGCCCAACTCGGTCTTGCTAAGTTCGTCCAGGAGGTTTTGTAAACGAGGAATGTTAATAACACCATCCTCATTTATGTAGCCGCCGCATTTTGGCAGAACCCGTTTGTAAATTCTGAACATCCTAGCCAATGCACCTTCATTGATATGTAAATTCGGAAGGTTGGGCAAGAAATCGTTGCCAACGAAGAACGCCATCAGAATAAAATCGTCGATGACTCTTTCAAGATCAAACGGAAAGCTTAGAGCTTTTTCCTGCTCGAGCTCTTGGAATTCCATTTCCAAGTACTCTCTGACAATACACAGATGAAGAAGGTAGAAGTTCTGATGCTCCAACTCCTTCGACTTCGTCTTGGATGCCCTGCCAAATGTAACCTCCTCTCGGAGCAGGCAGAAATGAGGATCGTGGCTGAGAAGACCCAACATGATGAGGTCGGCATCGAGACCGTATAGACAGTGGCGTACGTTGGGATTATATCCCGGCTGCGCCTTGGCATTGCGAATGTACTCCATAATCTTGTGTTCACCCTCGCCTGGTACTTCATGACCAGAGAGAACAATCTCGCAACCCTGCCAATCAGTATCCTCAGATACCTTCTTGTTGACAAAGTAGCGCAGCTGCTGTGATAGCTTGGCCATGAATGCAGTCCCTATCTGCGTTAGCTTCACAAGCATCTCCCCGTACAACAAATATCTTTACCTGGCGTGATGCAATTGCTGTCGAAGGGTTCCTCCTTCGGCATCTCTACACCTTCCTTGATAGCCTTTTCACGGGCATTTTCGACCTCCAGGGCCGTTCGGAAACGTCGAGATCGCTGCTGGTTCATCTTAGCGCGGGGGGCGACACCGTCGATAGCCATGAAGAAAAGCTGTTTGGGTTTGATTTTCCCAAATAAGTGTTCGATATAGTTGAATATACGGATAAACATCTCCTCCTCACTGAGTCTGAATGTCGTATCTTCGCCCGCATCTTTATGTGTACAGTTATGGATGATGCCATTCATGTCTAACTATATACCAAGTTAGTGAGGTGTCGTACAAGTGGCAAGGGGGAGTAGCGAACATATAGGCAGTCGAATTCGGGAATGCGATTCTCTGCAATAACCTGCGATATAGCCGGATAACGCTCAGAGAGCCATCTGAAGAACTTGGGAACACTGCGATGTAGTCGTGTCAGCCCGGCTCTTACGGATGATATACGTTGCGAAATACGAACCCCATAATGAAGAAACTGTGGCAACTTTATGTGCCACCCAGGATACAATAGTACAGCTATATTATGCAATGACCGTGTTCATCAAACTTTCCTATTGTGCAATATCGGCGGTGGTCCGATATGAGACTGGCAAAGTGCGGAACGAAATCAGAGAGAGACGCGCCAAACACCAATCCAGAATTCGAGATAAAACCCAGAAAATATGTGTATAGTGCGATAGCGACGTCGTCCGACTGTAGGCCGTGTGTGTGTGGAAAGGTTTGCGGGGTTGAAGAGGAGGAATGTTCCAACTTTTGAGGCAGGCGGCGATGACTCGAAGGCGAGAGAAGTTAATGTCAGCGGTTCAATGTAGGCACCGAGAAAGTGTCATTGATGTGAGTTGGGCGCTAAATTTGGTATCAGGAACGAACAGCTGCAGCTCTTTCAGTCAAGTTCAGTCCACTGTGTTACCTCTGATCTTAGTGGGGCTGAGAAGCTACCCTACCTCATCTGCTGCTACGTACGGAACCCTACAGGACGAAGCTGGAGCGGCGGCTTGCGAGGTTGGAGGTGGCCCGCGGGTGTCTGCGCAGTGCGGGGTGACTTTTCCTGGCACCCGTAGGCCCTCAGCCGTCTAACCTAACGCAACCTCAGCGCTGAGCCTCACTACGCCAAGGGGTCGCTGGGGCCCTATAGATCCATACTAGCCACGCCGAGTGTGGCTGGTTTGAATTTGCACCCATGATTGGGCGCCGTTTCTCCTTCCCCCGAGAGTTCAACTCATTTACGCGCGACGCGTTCGAGCTCAGCTAGAAAGTCCGCTGCCGAAGGTAACCTTAGTTTTAATCAACGCTCATATCCTGTTCTTCACCACCACGCATCAAATACTCTTTACTGGAGTTAGGCGCTGTGCATAAGCTTCAATAATCATCTTCTTTCGAATAAAATCATATAATTCTCGTCATGGCCCCTCTACAACCGGCCGACCTAGACGTTGACGGTATGCAATTAGGCTTCGCCTTATTCAAGGCTTTGCGACTGACCATATTCGCTTCTTAGTCGAGATGGCACAGGATGATACAGATGAGTTGGAACAGCTGATCAATGAGGGTAAGAGACTCTTCGGTACCTATTCTGAAACTTTGCAAATTCTGAATGACTCTTTGCGTGGTAGAATACAAGACGTGGAAGAAGAATAGCCCTGTTCTATACGACAAGCTGCTTGGGCAAGTCACCCGTCTTTCGAGGATTTCTCACGCTTGGCACTGGATCTAACTGTATTTGCAGAACGGCTTTGACGTGGCCAACATTGACTGTGCAGTGGTTCCCTGACGTCAAAACACCCGACGGCAAGAACTATAGCACTCACCGTCTTCTGCTGGGCACGCACACATCTGATGACAGCCCCAACTACCTCCAGATTGCTGAGGTACAGATACCAAATGTCTCCGCTCCAGACCCGGAGGACTACGATGAGGAACGTGAGGAGATCGGAGGCTACGGTAAGGCATCATCACAAGCCGCCATCAAGTTCGAGGTGGTCCATAAGATTGAGCACCCTGGCGAGGTGAACAAGGCCCGCTACCAACCTCAGAACCCAGACCTGCTCGCCACCTTTTGTGTTGATGGCAAGATTCTCATTTTTGACCGCACAAAGCATCCCAACCAACCTACCAACCCCGGCAAGATTAACCCTCAGATCGAACTGCTCGGCCACAAACAAGAAGGGTTCGGGTTGAACTGGAATCCTCATGAAGAGGGATGCCTGGCCTCTGGTGGTGAAGATCAAACAGTGTGCCTGTGGTAAGTATCATGTTCACTCATATAATGAACACGACGTTGACCGGGATGTAGGGACCTTAAAACACTGGGTGCTGAGTCCAGAACGCTCAAGCCCCATCGCAGATACACCCACCATACACAGATCGTCAACGATGTGCAGTATCATCCCATCTCCAAGAACTTCCTGGGGTCTGTCTCGGATGATCAGACTCTGCAAATCATTGACTTGCGCCAATCCGCAACCGACACGGCCGCCCTCGTAGCTTCCAAGGGTCACCTCGAAGCTATTAACTCGCTTGCTTTTAACCCCAGCTCCGAGGTACTCGTAGCCACTGCTTCCGCTGATAAGACCATCGGCATCTGGGATCTACGGAACACCAAAGAAAAGGTGCACACCCTTGAGGGTCATAACGACGCAGTTACCTCTCTCTCCTGGCACCCTAGCGAGGCGGCGGTTCTGGGCAGTGGGAGTTACGACCGCCGCATCATTTTCTGGGACCTCTCTCGTATTGGAGAGGAACTCTTGCCTGACGATCAAGAAGATGGACCGCCTGAGCTGTAAGTGACCATTATGCTGCGTTGCTAGCCACGCTCATGACTAACTATGCATACGCAGGCTTTTTATGCATGGTGGCCACACCAATCATCTCGCCGACTTCAGCTGGAACCAGAATGACCCTTGGCTTGTCGCCAGCGCAGCCGAAGACAACATGTTGCAAATTTGGAAGGTTGCAGAGTCCATCGTGGGCAAGGATGACGCGGACCTGCCCGTAGACGAGCTTGACCGATAGCTGCGGTTCAGACTCCTGGCTAAGCAGCGTCGGGGTCCGCTTCAATAGGATGGTGCTACCGATCATTTCTACAGTCTGTGGAAGGCCAGCAAGCATGCTGCTCTGGAAAGAAGAAGGCTCGCCAAGGCGGAGAGAACATGCTTTTATGCTATAGAGTAAGTAGTAGGTCTAAGCATATCGAGTATTGCACATTCCTAAAGGCTGGTATCGCGGTCACACATTAGTGGTAAGGTTTTAATAGCATGGTCAGGGGAATAATTCGAGATGAAAACAATTCACTACAAATTGGTGGCATGCACTAGCAGTAATACTAACACTTTGATCGAATTATTTCAGCAAGCGCTTGAGGTGCTCGCAACTGTTGACAATTGCGTCACACCCCAAGAGTGGACAGAGAAGGAAACCTATGACTTCAGCCGGTTTTCACCTTGGCTCGGCAAATGCTTTTGTACCATGGAAGACTTTGGATTGTTCCCCCCCCCTTGTAATAGCCAGTGCTATCTATTGTCCCTTGGTAACTTGGATGGTATTCTCGCCCAAGGTTGTCTGAAAATCAGGTATCAGTAGTACTACTAGCAGTACTATTCTTATCCAAGGCACCTACCCAGACGATTCTTTCTCATTTTCCTCTTTCTTCCTTGATTTCTTCCTTTCCTAATACATTCTTCCTTTCGTCGTTCGACCTTTCTTCTTTGCCCCCAAATTCATGCCTTCCCTGCCCTTCGTCTCCGAAAACGGCAAAACACGAGCAAAATGGCCAGCAACAGCATGTCCGTCATCGCCAACGGCATCGCCCAAAACTTCCAGGCCCACGGCTTCTCCGTCCAGGAATCCCACTGCGCCGCCGCCCTCGTCCTCCAGGAGTGCCGCAAACTGCGAGACGCCGGCGAGCCCGTAAACGGTGACACCATCGCCGAGGCCGTCCGCACCTTTGCCCTCGCTCAAAACGCCAAGAACAAGGCGGCCCGCGAAGAAGAGGATAGGGCGGTCGACGAGATGCAGCAGAAAGGCAACCATGACGACGGGGGCGGCGGTGCGAAAGGAGGGGACGAAGAAGAAGACGAAGAAGAAGAAGAAGGGGACAAGATCGTCCTGACTGTCAACGGAAGGGTCATCGAGGGGAGACTGTATTCTAGAGCCAAAGTCGACTTTTCCGTGACGGAAGTCGACGGGAGAGCCGTCAAGAAGATATCCTTCAAGGACTACCAGCTCGACAAATATTTTGACGGCCAAGACCCGTATGCGCCGTCATCCACCGAGCACGCGTCGCATCAGATGAGCGACACGGCCCTCGATCCCGGACGCAAGAACCTCCTCTCCTCGCTCTGCAGCAACGTCGAGATCGCCACCGAGCTTGGCAAGCACCTTCGCCCGTCTGATATCGTCAACCTGTTCTCCGTCTGCAAGACCTTCAATATCGTGGTGAACGGGTACATGATGTCTACGGTGCGCACCTGGATAAACCACCGCTGCCCCGAGGCCGGCCGTATTTTCCCCTTCAAGTTTTATAGGCGGCACCTCATCTTGGATCCCATGGAGCGTACCTGGGAGGACATATACCAGGGGAAGGAGCACGACATCCCCGTCAGCCAGGCCCTCGAGGTGCGCTTCGTGCCGGGCCTGAAGTATCTCCAGCTAGTCATGGGAAGAGATCGCTACTGCCGGGAAATCATTGCCATCATGGCTCGCAACGGCCACCGCACGCCGCCTACCATGTACAACACCTTGCTGCGCCTGTGGCTCTTGATGGATCTGTCGACCACGAATCACCGCATGGCCATGCTGCACAACTCGAATTTCTGGAGCGACTACGACTTGTATAATGGCCAGCTCTTCATGGTTAAGCTGAGCCTCTTGTTCAACGACCCCGTGTATGGCCCCGGCTCGAACGACCTACTTCACCTTATCCTGGGCCAAAAGGGTCTCTACCCGCTCTGGCAGCTACTCTTCCGCAAGCGGTTCACTCGTCTCTCGGAGATCATAGAACTCAAGTGTCGCTACAACTGGGAAGTTCCCGATGAGCACGTCGACTACTTTATCGAGTCCAAGGGCACCCACCGCTTCCACAATGTTCCTTTCCCCGAGATTGGCATCCACCATCTCGAAGGCTGGGGGACGAACCCCAGCAGAAAGCACCTGATGCGGGCAGACGAACTGATCCCCTACGAAGCGGTCCTGCGGGGGCTGGCGCTGGACCAGCATATACGTGCCATGATGCGCTGGGGCGTCTTCGATCACCAAACCGGCGAGAACCTGGTGCCCACCGAGGAGGAAATCTACATCTCCGACGAGGAGGCCAAGCTCGGCCACATGGACACCAAGAAGCACTGGAAAAAGAAGCACGCGCTCAAGAAGCGGTGGCATACCCTCACCTGGGAGCAGCAGCAGGACATCATCGACGAGGAGGAAGACGACCGCCTCCGCGCCATGGCGTTCTGCATCGACGAGGGTCCGCAGTACGAGTGCCCCCCGGCATCCGACGCCTACGACCCCAACCTAGAGATAGCCCGCGGCTGGATCATCCCGCCGCAGAAGCACAACAAGGTCCCCGAAAGTGGCGACACCCAGGGTTGGGTCGACTTCGTCAACAGGGCGCTCCTGGGCCAAGTCCCCAAGCTCGGCCGCGACGAGGCCTACGACCTGCAGCCGTTCATGTACGAGTACCCCGAGCCGGAAGCGGCGGACGACGGCCCCCGGTACGGCCCGGACTTTGACTGGGAGAAGTGGCTGGGGGAGAACTGGAGGGACCTGCAGATCCTGAGGGCGAGGATCGCGGCCCGGACCCAGCAGGAGGAGGCCGATGCCGCTGCCAATGGTAATGGTGGCGGCAACGACGGGACGGGGGCTGGCGACGGCGCAGCCGACGGAGATGAGGAAGAAATGGATGATGCGGAAATCTTGGGTGTTCTTAGCGATACCGAAGATGGCGATGATGGTAACGATGGCGGTGATGGCGGTGATGTCGAGATGGTAGATGTATAACGGCTGGAGAAGTTCTAGAGCAAGAGATTCTACGGAGTATACTCGCTAGATTTGTTTGTATTTGTCAAAACTACTACCTCTACCTACCACTATTAGTACTACTGAAAATAATCCCCCGCCCTTTTTTTGTTATTATCCTTCTCATTATGGTACCATGCATCTAGGTTTTTTTTTGTCCTTCACTCTTCTCCTTCTCATTTTCTTTTTTCTTCTTCTTCTTTTCTCCCTTCTTCTCCTTATACAAGGGGAGGAGGATGTGTTGAACCCTCGGTAGTCTATGACAAAGCACCCACCGCATTATAAGTACGTATTTCGAACCAAAACACCCATCCCCTATGTTTCCTCACTCCTGCGCTTGAATCGTCCCTCCCGCGATGGTGAAGGATGTTGACAGTTATGAACAAGTATGGTAGGCCGTAACCAAAAACAAAAAACAAAACAAAAAAAGTACGACGTAGAGATAGCAAACACAAAATGGTCATGAGCAGGGCGACAAGAACCGTCCAGAATAATTTGGGACAGGATAAATGGTCAGGGTAACAAGCATGGAAAGAAAGGGGGGGGGATGGGCGAGAAACAAAATGAATAACTAAGACAACTCAAGGAAGAGAGATTGGTGCAAAGATGCGATCAGCTGGCTTCGGCTGAGTGTAGGTATCCTCCCAAGTTACAGGACGCGGCCGAGAAAGTTCACCCCTTTTGCACTCCTGTTGCTATGCACCCGCCCCAACCCCAGAAACCAGCAAGCAAGTAAGCAATAGACAGTTCAACCAACCAACCAACCTACCAAATACAACCCCGACCATTACCCAGAGGATAGGGAGGTTGGAAAACAATGAAACCTACCTAGCAATGATCGTACCAATGACCCGCCTATCCATCCGGCCACAGAAGCCACAAAACTAGGATACTTTTTTGAACGTCCCGCCTTCCAAAATCCCACTCCACCATATATAATATCCGACACTCCGACCTTTACTTATTCTGCCAAATCCGAAAGCAAACGAAATAGACCCCGTTTCTCCTTGTGCAAACCCAAGGCCCATACCCAGAGTATCTGTACCAAGGCCCCAAAAAGCCCTTTCTATGTTCATCATTCCTAATCCGTGAACACGGATAGTATTGACAACCAATGAAATAGGCTCCAAAGGGCTGTTTTCGACAACCGATCCCGAAAGAAAGCTTAGATCTAATACGCAAAGACCCACCGCAGAGAAAGTGCTCTCAAACCTTTAGGAAGGGGACTTGCTCGGCGGGGCGCCGCCGCCATTCTGGCGAGGATCGTTACCGCCGCTGACAGAAAGACCGCCGATTCCGCTAGATAGGAAAGCAAACGGATCATTCTCTCCGTTACCGCCGCCATTATTGGGGGGGTTGTTGTAGAAGTTGTTAGGAGGACCAGCAGAAGCAGGACCGTTCGACGCAGATTGGAAGGCAGCCTCAGCAGCTCGGCTATCAAAGGGACCAGCGGAGTGGGTACCGGGGGCTGAACTGAAGCCTTGGGTGTTCATGGAACCAGGGTAACCGCCCGCTCCACCAGCAAGACCAGAGGGCAGGAAATGGCTGGGAGGGCCAGCGAAGTGCTGGTTGTAGGCGCCACCACCAGAGTTGAATGAGTTGGTGGAAGCAAAGGGTCCAGGTCCAGGGGTGCCTGCCATCGAACCTTGGCTCATGCTGTACTGGGAGGCATTGTCCATGTTGGATCCAGGATAGCCGGAATCAGCGACAACCGCGGCGCCAGCACGGCTCGCTCCGCAGCGCAGACAGCAGACGTTCTTGGCAAAATTGTGATAACCACAGACCTCGTTACCACATTTCCAATCACCAGCACGGAATGGCACGACTCCACTGCCACCCATACGTCCACCGTGGCCCATATGACCATGATGACCGCCATGGGGAGGGGGGGGCATCATGGCAGGCGGTCCGTAGCCACCATAACCATAACCACCAACGTCGCCACCGCCACCGCCGCCTTGGGGGCCGGAACCCATGGCTGGGAACGAGCAGCGGAAGCACGCAGTCCGTCGCTGGAAGTTGGAGAAGCCGCAAGATGGGCAGGTCCAGTCGCCAGGGCGAGGGCGATTCTTGCTTGGGGGGAATGGGGTAAGAATGTCTTGAGCGCGGTCCAGGACACGGCTGGATGAAGGCGAGACCTCGATAGCCTTTTCGTTCAGCGCACGACCATTCATGCACAAGCTCTCGGCAGCCTAATGCAGATATTTGTTAGCTTAGCGCTCATACGCAGTACTATGTTTCCTTACCTCTTCATGAGACGAAAAGACGGCGAAGCCGGTACCAGTCGGTTTGTGCTGCTCCGGGGTCCGCAGAGTCCAGAAAGCAATGGGACGGCCGCCGAACTGCGTGAACCAGCTCTCCAGCTCCGACTGGGTAGTATCATGAGGCAGACCAGACATGTGAAGAACCTTACTCCTCTCTGACAGGAAAGCTCGAACATCAGCACGGGCGTCCATGGGGCGAGTCAGGACGTCAGGATGTTCCTGAGGCGGCTGGGACTTGTGGATAAGCCCACGCAGAACTCTGGAAAGCGTGACAGCTTCCTCCATGGCCCTGCGCGGCGAAGCGGGCGCCAAAGCCTGCAGATGGAAAGGCAGGTTGTGCTTGATGGGGGCGCTCGATTGTACGGGTTCGACCTCTAGGGCGGCGCAGATGTTGGAGAGCATGGACGGGCCGAATGGCAGAGACTCGGGGTGATGTTGCTGCCATCGCTGGTATTCGGTTCGCAGGTCGAAGGTGCGCGAATGCTGGAGGTAAGGGGGCAGGACGACAGCCTTATCACGAGCCTCGCGGGGAAGCTGAACGCGGAGGTCCCAGGCATCAAGGGTAACGAAAACGAACTCGAGGTTATTCGCCGTCAAGTGTTCATTGGCAAACTGGTCGAATCTCGAGATGGCGTCTCTAAAGGATCCCGAGTTTCGCACATGTTCCCACGTCAATGTTGTCAGACTCGCTGGTAGTAAAATTAGCCGTGGTGTCTTGGCAAAGTTGAGCATGCGGCAATGTTAAGCATGCAAAGCGGCCGGCAGAGAGGCGGGGGAAACCCATTGCTCCATGCTTGATAACTGCCTTCCTGCAGCTTGACGCAACTTACTGCACAGCGGTGTAATGGGAGTGTTGACCGGCTTGACGAGGACGCTGTCATGAAATATCTATAAGTTTTTTTTCAGTTAGAAAGGGGGCTCAAAAAGAATACAAATATAGGGCGTTTTTCGGTAGGCAAGAGAGAAACTGATCACTGGCTTACCTCTTCCATGGAGTTGGCGTCGACAAGGATCCAGGCCATTTCGATGACCTCGGCCGAATCCTTGGTCACATATACGCCATGTTCGTCACAGGTAGTCGCGGCGTGAATCACAACATAGCGATCGACGTTGAGGGGGGAGAGCGCTTGCGAAGACGACATATTGGACGTAGTCAGGCGTGATGGAACGACGCGGAAGGAAACTCGGCAAGGAATCGGCTGTTGGTGCGGTGCAGCGAAGAGATAGAAGCAAGCTCCCACCTGCTTGACCCTAGAAAATACGAAGCTGTCCGCGGAAGCAACCAAGAGCTCAAGCCTGTGACCCAGCCAAGCTTTGCAAGAACAACCGAGGAATGGTCGGAAAAGGAAGGGAGGGAAGAAAAGGGCAAAGAGAAGAGGTCGGTTTATCTTGGGAAACCAAGGTGAAGTTGGAGGAGACAGGTCAGGTCAGAGACTGGTTGGCGTAGTCTGGCGTTGAGGCACCACGCAGGGAACAGCTTTGCAAACGATATCAACCGACCATTCAGGAGGTGCCCAGCCAGGTAAAGGGATCCAACCGTTGACGAGCTTTTTCGACTTGGGTGGAGGGACTGTGGGGATTGCAACCCACTGTATGCGCGAATGCCTGCTAATAGCGGGTGCTACAGCTGGTGCTGGTGCCGGTGTTGGTGCTGGTGCCGCTACCGATAATCTATGTACCTACGGAGTACAGGGCGACGACCTCAAGTCACCGCCGATTGCGGTTCCTGAATAACAATGGAACCGTCTCTGCCAGTGTCCGAGAAAAGGTGAGGCCATGTTGATGACGGGATGATTGGCGGGTTGGGGGGAAAAATATTGCTGATCTTTGTGAGGTTTTCCGACCATCTGTAGGTAGTAGTACGGAGTACTACCCAGTAACAACTTGTTCCATTTCTTCAGGTTGGACGAATTCCCCAGACTGGGTTCTTGGGTGAGGTTACTAGGTCGGGTTCCCTTTCATCCTCTTTTTTCGAGGTCAGTCCTGACCCTGCCCGGTGCTCTTCCCAGGTCTTGCCAGGTCGATCAAAAGTCGAATTGACTACGACGAGTAGGACTTCGTACTCCGTAGTATGACGCCAAGAGAAAAGAGCGATGCAGTGCGCTGTCATTCCTAAGGAACAACCTGTATGTAGTAGCCGGAGTACGGAGTACGGAGTACTACTGGTGGTTATAGTAGTGGTGGTTGGCAGCAGCAGTGGTTAGCAGTAGCAGTACCCCGTAGGCAGGCCGTATATAGCAGTAGTACTCCGTAGTAGTGCTGAAGGTGCCCGGCTGGCCTTTGTTAGTACGGAGTACCTGGCCTTTTGGACGGATGGGATGGATGGGATGGATGGATAGATGCATGCATTAGGTGTAGGCGGCCTTAGTGTCATTCGGTTGACTTCGCCGGCTATCTCCAATGGCAAGACACCAAACTCTCAAGCCCTTGTCGGAAACCCGATGTAACTTTGAACACGTCTTGCAACGTATAAGGTAGTATTACTACTCCGTAACAGCACGTAGCTTCAAGCACTCGAAGCTACTACAGTGCTCCATCCTACGTTCGGAGTGTGCATACATTTACTTACCGCCAGAAATAGTACGAAGTACTAAGTATCATGGTAAGTAGTGATACTACTAGCCGTTGCAGCAAGAAGATATGCTAATTCATCTTAATCTCCAGTTCAACCAACGTCGTTATCCAACAGCATGCAACAGGCTGGATACGTGCCGAAAGTGTTCGCGGTTCATCCTAATAAGCTGCGGTGCTAAGCTGTGGTGCTAAGCTGTGGCAGTATGGAGTAGCCCGTACTTCGCATGGGGCATACATACTGTACGCACAGCCATTCGTGGGATGCGGTTGATCTGGCACCACCTTGCCTTGTGTCAGCTCTTCTTGATGGATGTTATCTTGCTCCAGTCCCGGCAACAAGCAACACCGCCTCCGCCGTCGAATACTAACCCCGGTCATGCATGACCCCTGAGCTTCCCTTGTCTGTACCCCGTACCGCCTCGGTCGTTGTGTGTGTGTGCGTGTGTGTGTGTCCCATGCCCAACTCTGCCACAGGGACGATAATTTCATACCGCACCGCCATACTCCGTAGGCAACGCTGGTATATGTTATGTGGGTGCTGCAGAAAGGCTTCTGCAATTCCACCGGAACCACTCCCCAGAGGATTCCTTTGTTACCTGTTCCATGCCCAATCACTGCTCTATGTCTGCTGCAAGGGTGCGAACATGTACTGGACAGTGTCGACCAGACTAGCGACATGGCCTACTCCATCGTCCCTACATCCGTACGTGCATGTGCTTGTATAGTACCTAGCCACCTCTTTTTTTTGCCCTTGGTACGGCACTCTCCTTGGCGAACAAGCTGTCGGTATCCATGGTTCTGGGAGATGGAATATATTAGAGTCAACGAGTTACACTACGCAAGGAATGGCCAACCACCTCTTGCATGGTGCTGCGTTCGGCACTCGGAGGTGTCTTCACTGTGCGTCAGCGGAACCGCGGAATCTTGCAATCTGAATGCTGTGGCACGCCTTGTGAAACATATCGAGAAAGACGATTCGATGGCGATATTCCTTGTTAGTCATAGACTCATTAGAAGAGAGGCATGGATAAGTCAGGCAGACAATCGACATCTGGCGGTTCTGGCCATCCCACACGCCGTGCCCTAAGCCACCTATGGGTAGATTTATAGGGATCAAGCACTTGAGCAGTCATGCCTTGGAACTGAGTACGATTTATCAGAAAAAAACAATACATAATCGATACCACCTAGTTACTCCAACAGTAAGCCATGGTCTGAGATGTTTTCGCCATCTCAGCATTTTATCGAGGAGAACGCAATACCCTCTATGTTCTTACGTATATATCATGAGATACATCTAACGACTCGCAATATTTGATTAATTAGAGCTGAAAACGTTATACTATAATGAATAATTATTATTACTAGCTTAAGATTAGTCCGGCACAGTTCTTGTACCGACGTAGAGGGTGGTTATCAATCTCCTTTGGCAGCCTCACCTCTAATGAGCTCTCTGGTAAGCATCACTCCATGAAAGCGAGCGAGGAAACATGAAAACTCCAGATGGAGAGATGCATTCGTACCTCAACATAATGCATATGTTGGAGCAAGAGTTACTACTTTAGTTGTCCATATACTAATTTAATTAGCACCAGTGTTGTTAGAGTAGAGGCAGAGACGAATGTCGTGACGCAGCAATGTGAAGTGGAAAGCAACCCTCGGAGACTTTCACTCACAGCAGCTATCTGTGATTATGCGCTTTTTAATGCTACTAGTTGGTGTTTTGCGTCATTAGGCTTGGTCTTTTGCCTCGATAACGGCATTGGATAAAACTCATGTGGCATGAATCTCAAACCCCCTCCCAACTACGCCACCAGTTTGGATATCTTAGTGTGCTTTACCTATCACCGCATTCATGGGTTATTTCCAATAACTGCTGACTCGGAAATTATCCCAACTTCTTCGGGGCTTATTCGGAAATATACAGACTTTTACTGTAGCTTTCTCTAAATAGTGTCAAGAATGGTTTGAGGTCATATATTCTTCATAATCCTCGGGTTATAAATATTGATTATTAACCAACCTGGACGTTTAGAATCATTAGGAACATGTCAGAAACGAGCGGCATCATTACCTCTTATTAGTCGATCTCTTATGGGATATAATATCTAAACCCCTTCCAATAACGATTCGAGCAAGGCCATGTCGAAGGTGAAGAGGAGGATTGCGCCTTGGTCCTTACAGCTTGAGGGTGTCGCATTGCTTTAGAAAGACTCCATAATTGGTAGATCAATAAGACGAATCCAGTGACATAATTGAGCAAAGCTGATGCGCAGCTTTGCGAATGCAGTATGTAGGAGCACAAGCGTAGCTGCCAGATTTGCTCTTCTTATGGGACATTTGGGCATCACGTGAAGCAACGATGAGGAGCAATTAGTCAATCCCTCATAATTGTAAGTGAGCACGAGGAGCAATTGGCTGACGGTCTTCTGCCGCAAGTCGCGAAGTCACTCTCCCACGAGCCAGGCAAGAGGGAGAGTGACTTCGCGACTTGCGGCAGCAGCAGCTTTGCGAACCCATTGGCTACTACAGTACTAGGTACGTTGGCAACGGAATTTTATTTACCTAAATAAATAGTTATACAGATGGCTTTAAGATAACCTCTCTATGCCAAATTCGAATAGGCTCTTTGGTGACTAGGGTAAAGGGTTACTGAAATTCGGGTCACTTAATTTCAGAGAGCCAGCCATAGATATATAAATCCAGTGTTACATGAACTATTATCAAACAATAAAACTCTTCTCTGTTCTCTGATACCCTTATAAAGCGGCACAGGCTGTCCGGATACATATCCTGTGGAGCAGTGGAAGTTCGAACCAGTACAAACCTTGGCTCCCATTTACGGCAAAGGTTCACCGCGAAGCGAACTGTACTATGATAGAATGAAATAAACTATCAAACTTTAGTCATATTGGTCAAGTTGGTTAGTAAAACGATCAATGCCATCTTGCGATGCCTTGGGGGTGTTAAAAGTCTAATAGGAGGGGACACTCATGAGGAGAAAGTCTGAGTGGGCTAGACTGGTCTCTGTCCGTAGCAGAAATTTACGAAAAAGGATGCCTACGAAAAAGGATGCCTTGAGTCTGGGAGTGCGTTTTATCTCTAGGGTCAGAAACCTAGACTTTTCTTCCAAGTAATACTCGCTAATATCACAAGGCGGCTCGCTTTCGAGATGTTATATACAGTGCCAGTTCCTACTCAACAAGGAAACTACCAGTATTTACCAGGCACTCTCGCTACATGCAAGCTAATAGCAGCAGTCAGACATCATTCAACTTCTCATTAACCAAAGCTTCTTATTACATCCTTCCTGGTCGGTATTGCAACATGAGTCCAACTCTGGTATGAGTTCCTCGTAGTTCCTGCGTTGTACGGCTATGGCATTTCTATAACTGTGTGTACCAATTACTATTAGGGGGGGGGATGACTTTTTCTTGTAAAAAAATGCAGAGGAAGAGGTCAGTGGCCAGTTTTCAATTATTGAAACAATATTCCATCAGTGATAATCCCTGTATGATATATAAGGAGTACTCCGTAGAATAGACATAGATACCAGTGTGATAACCTCGGAGTCGCCTCTATAATAGGCCCACAAGGGTTTGAAATTGGAGACTCGGGGCCATTTTGCTTCTTTGTACTGCTAATAACTCTAGAATTTTATGTAACTAGTTATCCTAAGCTATACGGAGTACGCATATCACAACGCACTCATCCAGCTACCCTGTTGTTTGAAACAGAGAATTAAAATCATGGACATCTTGCAAGTAGATTCATCGCAAACTATGAGCTTTGCATGTGAAAAACACCATGGAGTTAGAGTATTAAATTCAATTATCCCAATTGCGCATCTATCATCATTTTAAATTAGCTTCCGTTTATATTCGTGATCGTGATGCTTGTATACGGGACACAAAACTGTTAGTAGCAGGGCGTAAAAATGTTGAAACCCCCAAACCTAGGTTCGCAAACCCGTAGGTATTAGGCATGGGAACATTGGAAACATCGATTCGGATAAATACCAACACAGTAGGAAGTGGGGAGAGGAGAAACATTCCAAAGACACAAACAAGTCATGGTGACACCAACGGCTCAGCCTGGTGATAGTAGATGAGCTTCGGAATCCGGGGCTACGCGCCGAACCACCTACGTCATGCAAGAGGAGCTTTCCACGTCACCCCCAACTTTTGTCGCAATGATGACTATATAGAGTTACATAGAATCAAGAAAGCCGCGTCTCCTCAATACAAGTTCTAGATATAACTGAATCACGGCTATCTCAAATATAAACCTGAATTCTCATTTCACCTCGCACATTCGAAGAAACCATTACCATACAACTTCGTCGCATTGATTGCACGTAGCAAGAGATTCGCCCATCCACCTATCATCCCACTTTCTCCTATACTTGAACAAAGTAATCCGCCAATATGGGTGTTTGCTCCGCTATCTGTCTGATTTTTATAACCATACTTGGTGAGTGGATTTTTCTGCTCCGAATAGTCCTGAAAATGAACTCAAGCTGACTGGATACATAGTCCCACCTGTCGGTGTCGCTATGGTGGCAGGCTGTGGGATGGGTAAGAAGCTCACTTCGCTTGGTCTAGCAGGAACCCTACAAGTACTGACTCGTGCTCCGTTCTTAGATCTGTTCATCAACATCTGCCTGACTCTGCTCGGGTACATCCCCGGCCATATCCACGCGTTCTATCTGCTTTACGTCTATTACGACCGCAAGGAACAGGCACACGAAGGCATGTATGCGACCCGGAGGGCACCGGGCATCTATTCCGACAAGGTACAGACCGGAGGTATTGGCTACGGGACTATGGCTGCACGAAGGGCTGCTCCTCCGCCTGCCGCACCTGGCGCTTACGAAGGTGGCCCTACTTACAACTGAGGGGTAAACCCATGGGTGATATAGCTGATTATTAGAATACGGAGTATGGAGTACCGATTACTATGGGATAGAGTTGGTGTTATTTTTCAGCCATGGTCCATGTCTGAAAACGGCATCCCCAAACTCGCCGGGCATGGTTAGTCCCATATCCATGCGAACATCGGGGGTTGTATTCGTCCCGGCATGTAGGACTGAGAATCGCAATTGGACAATGGGCCTAGCAACGCCGAGGGACACAAGGCTTGAGAAGCATAAACCTAGGTTTAGAAATACTACATTTATTCCTCCATGCACTCCGTACTTTCTGCAAAAGTTACCTGAACATTGAACATCGAACATCAGGCGATTAACCAATCGGGACGAACAATTGTCGAGACTGTGGAGAGCTCGTCTGGGCAATCATCGTCAGCCATGTCACTGAGGAGGAACGGGCTGCGGCATCGGTGAGGCAGCATTTGCCGAGTCCCAATTGAGGGTTTAATTGGGTTTTCAAGGGTCCGGTCAATTGGTTGTCAGTCGTCGGAGACACGATGCGGGAGACAGCGTGGCATGCATATGATTTTCACACAAAAGTGTCTCAAGTACTCCGTACCGATCACATAGTACGGAGTAGAACGATTCTCTTTGGAACCCCTCTTTCGCTGTTTGACGTTTGGGCGCACAAACATGCATTTTGGTTTATCGCGTTCCAAGTGACAAATAGCTGCCAAGAAGATTACACACGGAACTCTATTTACACAAACTTTTACAATGGTAGACACTGGTACTCCGTAGACTGGATAAATATGGAGGATCAGGTAGCAGATACCTATGGAGCACACAGTAGCCGATCAGTCCAACCCAAGGTGAGAGGCGAGCCCTTTCTGGTGCCCGGCATTGGGTGTTTATTGGTCTTTGTGTTGGCGTCGATTAATGACCAATTAAGACGACACCTTCCCCAGGTGGACAAGTTTTAGTTGCATGGAACGATGTCGTGGCTGTCGTTTGGTGGATGAAGACAAAGACGGCGTCTACCCGAGCTAGCTGTTAATAGACTCTAGGGCAGGACAGAAAACGGTAGTAGCACTAGAGGTACCTATAGCTCTCGCCTCCCCCCCCCCCCCCCCCCGGCAAGGTTGCCAGCACTGCCTGTAGTGGTACATAGTATAGCCGCCCGTGGAGTTCATGCTTTGACCGACCTGCCGACTCCCCTCACCACTTTGGGAGTCTGGGACCACTTGGGAACCACCAGCAATCTTTCGCCGTGGCCGCCGTCTTTCTCTTTTTCCCGCCCCCGTCTCATCGTCCAAGTACTTTCTTTTACTGTTTCTTATCTGTTTCTTGTTCTGACCCCCCGGTATTACGCCTCTATTATGCGCTCGTCCCCACTCGACGGTCGTGAACCAGCAATCGCTCGCGGGGTAAATCTATAACGGGCGTCTGATACGGTTCCGGGATCAATTGCTCGCTGCACGAGCCGCGTCTTCTCAGCTCTCCACGTCGACCTTGCATCAACTCTGCATCCGTCTTGCGTCTTACGAGCCGACAATTCTACCAACCCAGCCCGCTGCAATAACGAATAGTGGAGAGCCATAGAGAAAAGGGCTGTGCGCAAAGCATGGCTTAGGGCTCCCCTTTCCCAACAGACTTGTCTAGAAACCCCAAGGCTGCAGGACAGCGTATCTAGTACCATCTGCCAAACATTCACACAGTTTGTCACTCGATATTCCAAAACAGCCGCCTTGAAGCTCCACTACAGCTCTGACTTCGTGGCATCGGCCTGCCCGTCTCGGTGGCCAGTAAACACTCCCGGACCTACTACTGCTACTAGCCCTCAGCTTGTGTACATATACTTGTGCTGCCCGACATGGCACCCTCATCCTCGTCGAGCCCTCGGCCCCCCTCCCCATCTGCGTCTCAGCCAGGACACCTCCCCTCGAATACTATCCAGCCTCGCCATCGGCGTCTTGTCTCAACCGCCTCTGCTTCTGCCACCACAAACGGTCATCGAGTAAACGAGCCTGCTTCCTCAACTACTTTCCCCTTCACCTTCATCCGACCATACGAGCCAAAGCAGTCGTCTACTAGTCTGGCTCCGTCAACAGCTCAAGGCAAGGCCATCCCCGTGGATGATTCAACCGCCGAGAATCGAACATCTGCTCTTCGAGAGCTTAACCATACGTACCCTAGCCGTCATCGCTACGAGAGGTCGACTGGTGCCCAGAGTAGCACTTATTCGGAGCCGGTCATTGTACGAAGCTACTACGCCCCGGGACACAGCCGTCCTACGACATCCCGCGGCAGCGTAGTCATTCACGGAGGCGCTGGCGCTGCCTCAACTGCCGGGTCTTCTGCCTCGAGAAGGAGTGTCATTCCTTTCACAGCTACCGTTACCCCAGCCGGAAGCGGCATGCTGAGCAGGATGGCCAGGGCTCGCGATAGGAAACGGACAGAGGCCGCCGAGGAAGCCAAACTTCCCCCGGTAGAAGCATTCACATTCAAGAGCTTTATGGCCAATATGGATATGCAAGATGGAAGTGCTGATGACATCAACGCCGACCTGGATCGAATCGCCGAGATATGCGCGCGATCTAGGTATTCCCTAAGCAATCAGTATGAAGTTCATTACCAACCTCATGGTTCCGGAGCGACCTTCCTTGGTCCAGGGACCAACCAGGAGCACAATGGTCCGACTCTGCAAATTATCACATCAGACGATGAACGTACCATCAGGCGCCAGAGGCGGAGACGTACTGGTCCGAGGAGAAATAGCAGAGCTATTGGTACATTGGAGACCATCATTTCGTCCAGTCGCTCCTCTGAGGAGGATAGGTCCAAGAAAAGGTCAGCGGCGGAACTGGCTGATGAGGTTCGTGGCCGTGCCATGACTAAGGAGTCTGGCAAGTCGACGCCTAGTACTTCCCCTCAGAGTCCCTCGGATAAGGCAGATCCCCAGGAAGAGCAACAGGTTCCAACAACGAGGCCAACGCCTATAAGGCGAAAGTCACTGGCTCTGATTGACAATTCTAAGCAAGAAGCTCCTGCGGGACAATCCACAACCCCACATGGTTCCTCAACAGGGCTCATCGGCGAACCATCTCTACCACAGGCTTCAACTAGTCAATTGGAGATTCGCACAGGTCCTGAGGTGCCGAACAAAGAGCGTAAGAACAACAAGCCCAGGGTTGTACCTACCCCTGCTCCTCCAGAGCTACCTATGGCAAGGGGATGTCTCAGCTCAATGGATCAGAATGTGTCTGGTACTGGTCTTTTCTCTGCTATTGCAGGCTGGATGCCCTGGAGGTCTGTAGATGCAGAGCGCCGCTCTGGGCGTGCCGAGGGAAGTCTGCGACAGCTCCTTCGCGCCGCCGATGTCAAGGGAAAAGGCACCGAGACCTAGGCAATACAAGTGTCTTGCCAAGTCTCAAAGAACTTGTACGGGTAAGGATAAAAGATAGAATCGGAGTTTTTGGGAGTATGGTTTTTTCTTATTTGGGCCTTTTCCAAGATATGACTGATGATGAAGGTTACGACATATAACGAGGATAATAATCCAGGACAACTCTTATTGGGAGGGTTCGCATATTAGGCAAAAGGGCCTGATTGCATGCCCGGCGTTTTTTCGAATACTGCGCGAAGAAAAAGAAGCATGTAGGCAGGATTATGGCAGTCACACAGACACGGAGGCTGGTTGAGATATTACTATTGTAGTCAAGACGCTTACATGCCCCGTACATATATATATGTTGGTCCTCCAACCTGAAGAGAAGAAAGCTTTTTCGCAAGTCCAACGAATTTCCCCCCCCCCTCGAGTGTTTTGTTTTCCTTCACGCCACCATGGCCATGCATATAACAAACATGACTATCGACTAATCACATAGACATTTTCAATAACTGTCCACCCACGTCGTACATGAATGAATTTAAACAATAATGATGGAAAAAAAAAATGAAGGGGAAAAGAACGCCTTCCTGTATTTACCTAGCCCTCCCCGACCCGCCCAAGCCCGACCGATCCTGTTCCCCGCCCTCACGAAATCATAATGATAATAAATAATACTCATCTTCCCCCCCGCTTTTGCCGTATGCGTTATGCCTGATATCTTACCCCTGGGTCCTTCTCCCTTTTCCCCCCTGATTAGATGTAGACACAGACCAACGTGAAACGTAAAACGGGAGCCACAGCACTCGACCGTCAAAACGAAAAATAAAAATAAAAAAAATACAAAATGCTAGAGAGAGAGAGAGAGAAACCCTGCCGATCCGAGATTTTTTTTTTCATTACCACCATTAGACCTTGCCTGCTTGAACATAATACAAACACGGCACGGTATGGTATGCACCCCCGTTTGTTCTTTCTGAGTCGTTTTCTTTCTTTTTTTTCTTCTTCAGGCTTTTACGTGAACCCGTTTCGCGTCTCTGCTGGCGGCGTCCTGCGTCTCGGGGCCGCGCTTCTTGTCGTTGTCCCTCTCCTTGGCCTCCCTGGCCTTGCGGGCCTCGCGCTCCTTGCGCTCGTTTTCCTTCCTGAGGGCCTTGGACTCGAACTCGTGCCATTCGCCGTCTACAGCCTCAAGCCTGAGAGGGGTAAAGTTAGTATAGATGTCATGTAGAAACAATACGAGGCACAGGGGTAGAGAAGGGCAGAGAAGGGTAGAGAGGGGTAGAGAGGGGCAGAGAGGGGCAGGAAAGAGGAAGAAGGAGAACATACTCTACAGCCTGTCTCGGGCGCGGCTCCTCGGTGGCAAAGTACGGGTGCGCAAGCACCTCTGCCGCCGTGGGCCGCATAGCAGGGTCGAAGAGAAACATGGATTCCAGCAACTCAAATGCTGCCGGCGTCACCCGGTCCTCGTACTTGCTCTTGAAGACGGATTTGCGTTTGTATTCCGGTCGCAAGAGCTCGAACCAGGGCATGTTGACGACGCCGGGCCAGGCTTGACGTGAAGGTGTGCCAAGCACGCTGTAAATCTTGTCTAGCTGGTTCAGCTCCGAGCCGTCACCTGGGAAAATGGCGTGCTTGGTGAATATCTCAACCATGACGCAAGCTGCGCTCCAGATATCCACGGCGGCGGTGTACTGCGTCTCTCCTAGGAGCAGTTCGGGAGACCTATACCAGATGGTGATGACACGGTTGGTGTAATCGAGCTGATGACGTTTCGCGTAAAAGCGGGCTAACCCGAAGTCCGCCAGCTTAAGGATACCTTGGTTACTGATAAGTATGTTGGCAGCTTTGAGGTCGCGGTGCAGTACACCTCGGTTGTGGAGGTAGTCGAGGCCGTCAAACAGTTGCTTCGCCAGGTGCTTCTTCTGCGCCGGCTCGAGTTTAAAGGTCGGGTGGTTAAGGAGGCCCGTGAGATCGTGAGAGAGGTACTCGAACACCATGTAACAGTCATTCTTTTCGACCATGACCTCCTGAAGGTTAACAATATTGGTGTGCCTCAGAGACTGCAGGAGCTTAATTTCTCGTACTGCCGTCACAGGGAAACCATCTCTTTCACCTTCCATGCGAATCTTCTTCAGGGCAACAAGACCCTTCGTGTACACATTGAGACCCTTAAAAACTTTACCATACGTGCCGGACCCAACGACTGATTCATTGCCAGGCTTCCGGAAGAAGACTGACTCTGAAGCTGCCAAGTCGGCCGGCAAAGTTGGGCGGGGCTTAGGCCGTCTCACCAGCTTCTTGACCTTGCGCGTTCTTGGAGTTATTCTGGGTCCCTCAGGAGGCGGTCTATGAGTATCAAGACGAGGTCGTGCGGATGCGGGTTCTCTCGGAGCAGTCGGGGGAGGATCCCTAGAAGGCTGCTGGGGCGGTTGCTGAGATGGCGTGTCCGTTGGTGCCTTTTTCGGTGCCGCGTTGAACTTCTGTGATATCTCGGGCTTTGGGGTAGCTGGTGCGGGTTTGGACGATGGCTTGAATGCGAAGCTGAATTTGGAAGATGAATTTTGAGAACTCGGCCCTGTTGGTGGTGCAGCTCCTGATGGACCTTTCGGGATACGGTCGTTATCTTGCGCTTTGACGGAGTCATCAGTCGGACGGTCCCAAGTAGACCGGTTTCCGTCGTCACCAGCACCATCACCAGAGCGTTCTGGAATATCATAGTTCCCTTGACCCCAGGGGCCGCTTTTAAAGCCGGGCCCACTACGCCCCCCTCTACCTTGGAAAGGTGCACCGCGAAAGCCCCCTCTCTGGCTGTTCCTAGGACCAGATGGCGGATGCGACGGCGACGTGGGTGGGTGTCCTTGGTGATGGCTGGCTGGACCAGTTGGGGCACCGCGCGGGCCAGAAGGATACTGTTGTGCACTGAGAAGCATTAGACACTGAGTGGGAGAATAATGATGGGATATTGGATTTACCTTTGCGAGGAATATTGGTCAGCCCAACCATCACGACCGGAGCCGTATCCAGATCTGTGGTGGGGAGACTGGGCATAGCCTCTTGATTCACCAGAGTACGAGTCCCTGTGAGGATAAGGGACACTGTGCCCCCCTCTATAGCTTGTGCGATAGGGCATGTCTTCATCGTCTTGACGTGCTGGATTTTGCTCACGTGCGCTATCCAATGGCTTTCGTTCCCTGGAGGGACTCCGTGAGCGGTTCGACTTGGAATGCCGACTGGCACGGTCCATATCTTGCGGAGAAAGATCTCTGCTTCCTGAAAGGGGTGGCCTCGGCCTTGATGAAGGAGATCGTCTCGTTGATGACTGCCTACTATCACGCCCAGGCGACTCCTCGCGGGAATTGTGCCGTCGAGCGTCCCTGGCGCGGCGGTTCTCGCTATCCACAGTAGCCGGAGTACCTGACCGCGATTCGCGTGAGAGGACGTCATCGGCCCTGGGCGGGGACCGCTGGGCACGAGGTGATGGCTTTCGACGGCCGTGGGACAAGCGTCGTCGTCTATCCTTGGATTCGGGTGGGAAGTCGGGATTTCGACGATGGCGGGAACGGCTCCGGCGCTTTCGGGATTTTTTCCTGTGTGCGGTGTCCATGGACGGGCTGGGACTTCGGTGCCTTTTTGATGAGGACGGTGAGGCTAGATCGCGCTCTCGGTCTCGTTCACGGTGTCCACGGCTTCGGCTTCTTCGACGTGACCTGTCGTCAGAATCGGGACGATGGCGTTGCTTGTCCCGGTATCGAGGTATCAGGTCGTCCTGGTCGTGGCCGCGACGCGCTCGGTCGGGAGATGGGCGCCTGTCCCTGTCCCTGTCTCTCGGGCGGTCCTTGCCCCGGCTACGGGTAGCGGACCGTGAACGAGGACGCGGAGCAGAAGAAACTTCGTGACGTGACGATGAGTACGGACTGGAACGGCGAGGACCTCTATCGTCGTGATAGCGAGGGCCAGAAGGAGTAGGGTCCTGTCGTTCGCGATCCGACATCATATCTGGATTTACCCTGACCGGCTCGTTTTTATCATCGCTTCCTCCAATATCGTTTGTCATGTCAGCATGTCGTGAGCGGCGACGACGAGTACGTGGAGCCTTTGGCTAGGTTGGTCGTGGGTGTGCGCCTTGGGACAGCCGTTCTAAGTTTTTAGTGCTGGGGGACTTGGTGCTTGGATGGCTCACCCAGCCCAGCCAGGCCGGCTCATTGCACAAGCCAATCCGCCAATCCGCCAATCCACCAACCCGCACCCACCGACCGACCCCCAGCACAGGACGGCCGCCTTTTACCCGACCAGTGACCACACACCTTGCCAATCTTTTCCTCAACAGATCCATATATCATCAAATACCCTCATCTGCGAGACTGGATTTTTTTTTTTTCCAAATCGTAAAGATAGGAAATGTGCGAATGTCGCAATTTCAGACCAGCTAGATTTGGACGGTGGTCAGTGATCAAGACAGCATGATAGGCCAAGTCGTGCGTGGTAGGTTGACAGCGCCCATTATGAATAAGTTGGCACGGACTTTCGTGTCCGCCCTCGCCTTCAAAACTGGACCGCTGTGGTTCGCCCTTTTTTTGAGGCTCACAGCTTTCTGCCCAATGTTCCATCTCGTCTTTGAATGGTAGTAGAATGGCTTCCCACGATATTCAAACATTGCGCTTGCTGGCGCACTCTTCAGTATGGGCGTGCAGCTCACCCCGAGTCAATCGTCAGCCTTGCCCTTGGCTATTGGGGGGATCTGCTCAGTCTAAGCACTCGCAGGAGAGACCAATCACCCATTCCAATACATGCAGCCGTTTGCGGTGATGTGTACGGACCAACTACCTCAACTCGCCTACCTTTGTGGTAGACAGAATTCCCGGCGTGGCCGATACAGGCTGTTTCAAATGCGTATATCCCCCCGCGCGTTCTTGTTGGCCTTGTTGGGTGGCAGTATGACTATGTACGGACTCCAAACAGAAGCCTTTTACGATCGACTCATCCCCATTTCTCCGGGAAAAGAAAACAAAACTGTGCAAAGAACGCCAAAAAAAAGAATAACCCCAATCACTCCCTGCAGCCAGCTTCGGCGACCAATCATTTGCTCGACCCATATCAAGTACTTCAACAGAAGTGTGCTTGGTGCGTCCAAATAAAGCAAAGAGAAAAGGAAAAAGCGAGAGCTCGACAAGCCAGATTTTGCAGCCATGAGCACGATCGGGCTCTTAACCATGAGTTGGGCGTTAACAAAGGCATCTAGGTATCTTGCTGTCAAGCAACATCTCGCTGCAGCCCCAACGCGCCTCCTGCGCTGACGAAAACCGAATAATTGTCAAATCACTCATAGGCCCAAGAGTAGGTGTAGCCTTTCTGGGATATCAGTGCCAGACTCCTGGGTCTTTGTAAATGCCAGCTGTATAGTGTTTGAGGGCAAGGCTGGAGAATGCCACACACATGCAACTGCAACAGGCGTGGCATTTCAGCCTTGACCGTATCCATCCATCGCCAACAAATAGTACTATCCGGTACTTAAGCTTCGGTGAAGGGGTGACCCAGAAGCCCAATATGTGGTGGATTCCTCGCGGGCAGTCATGTGTCAACTGGGTGCGCAACTTCCGCTATTTCTGATGCGCTCGCTCATGGATGCGCAACAAGCTCGCAAGGATATAATAGGTAACCATGCCCAGAAATGCCACGTATAGCGGTCTAAGAAGGGGTATTATCGCGGCAATGGTGTCATTTGACCGCCCATCTGAAGTCGCTTCGATGTCGATTCAGACCACCCCCCCACAAGCATCCTGTGCCTGAGGTGGTGCGGTGGCCTTCCATGGCCGCTTTCCATGAAATCTCTCAAACCTGCAAGTCAAACTTGCGTGGGAAGTTGGTAACTGTTCAAGCCATGATGATGATGATGATGGGTGGTACGGCGCACATGAGCCGTCATTGTCCGGCGACAAACGAGGTTGCTGGCGATGGAGCCGACTCGAGAGGCTGGGTGCTGTGCTGACTGCTAACAGTTGACTTGGCTGGGGCTGGGTCTCGGTTGTGGCCCGATGAATTGGCTGTCGCAATGCATCACGTGATACGTCCGACGATTATCCTGTCTTGCTGCTTACCTAGTACTATGTACTCCGTACCGGTTACTCCGTACGGACTATTACTAGCACGGTACTATGATAACACCTCTCCTTATCGGACCTGGCATCTTATCGCGTAAAGTACTGCTAGTCCTACTCGGATTTACCACAAGGCACGAAAGTACCTAGGCACCTCTTGATTCTTGCACAGAATCCCCAAGGAAGTGGCGCCCCCGAGTGCCTCGGCACATCCAAGGGCTAAGTAGGAAAGCGTTTGAAATATGCTTCTGGAGCTCTTTCAGTACGGAGTACCGCCATCCCGGTGGCCCACACAGCATCTTATTTCCAGAAATTTCTTGATAGCTTCACGTTGATACGTCCTGAACATTGTTAGGTTCGGGATCCTCTATCAGGCCGACCCGCCGGAGGCATTTCTTCTCCCTGCAGGTACCACCTTACCACCCCAAATGAATAGGTAGTAGTAGTTAGAGGAGAGGGAGGGGCACTCTATTGTTATTACCACTAGTAGCATTTTTGAAGTTGTGAAAACTACTAATACCTGGCGCTATTTTGACGTCCCCGGAAGTGCATATGAGAGGGCTTCACCAGTTTTCCAACTCCTTATTATAATACTTCTGGTGGGTATTGAAGTTACGCATGTAATCTTACGGTTTCCTCTAATAACGTGACACTCCGCATCTCACTGTTCACTCTATTCCTCGTAAGTATTCGGTTTCATGCTCAGGCGGTGCAACGTGCACTATTCGTACTGGCCAACCGTTGACCCTCACTTTCCAAGGATTACCTTGTACCACTTCACGACAAGGTCACTCGTATTTCCCAGCCTACTCTAACGGCGTATCTGAGCATACTGGTTTATTTCAGTCACCCAGAGCATTATTCATAATTGCTTTTAGACCTTCGCTGAGGCGTGCTCGTCCCGCCATAATGGAGTGGTTAGGAAAGGCCAAGATTGAGTTTGCCCATTCGCCGTCACCAAGGGAACTCATCGAGAAGGATGGCAAGAAAACTGATATTCTAAAAGTCGTAGAAGACGTGACACCGCCATGTCAGTTGAACCCACTCCTGTTCAATGGCCATCTCCAGACCATGTGGACAGTCACCAAACCTCATGGACCCAAGGTCTGGTACCGCCGCAAGCTGTTCACCGCAGAGGACAAGGCCTATGAGGGAACCTTTGCTGTCGATTTCGTTGTTCCTGAGCATGATGAGACGGATCCGACACTCATGTCACGAACTGTGTACTACTCGGATGAGCAGTGGGATAATATTGGCTCACAGGACAGCAAGCCCATGCTGATTATTCTGCATGGCTTATCAGGAGGATCTCACGAGATTTACCTTCGACATGCTATCCATCCCCTTATTGAGAGTGGCAAATGGGAGCTCTGCGTGGTGAACTCGCGTGGTTGTGCAAGGAGCAAGATCACGACTGGTATTTTGTATAATGCTCGAGCTACTTGGGATATTCGTCAAGTGGTCAAGTGGGCGAGAAAGACGTTCCCGAACCGACCATTATATGGCCTTGGTTTCTCCCTTGGGGCGAATATGCTCACTACTGTAAGTTACAGCTTCCCCCGGGTTCCAGGTCACGTATTTCTTGAGAAACTGACCTGCATACTCGACAGTATTGTGGAGAGGAGGGTTCGGATTGTCTATTGAGCGGCGCAGCCATTGTATCTAACCCCTTCAACCTCGAGGTATGCAGCCGAATGATGCAGAGCACTCTTGTAGGGAAAGAGATCTACCTTCGTGTTTTGGGCAGTGAGTCAACTCTACGACAGGATTTTGATCCCAGGCTAACCAATATCAAGCCGCAATGAAGCAACTTATCCGGACGCATGAGAAGGAAATAAAAAATTTCACGAATCTCGACTATGACGCCATTCAAAACGTCACATACCTGAACGAATTCGACCGTGAAGTCCAGTACGTTGATGCCAAGGCCATATAGCTCAAGATAATCTTTTCACTGACATACTGCAGATGTCCTGCTTGGGGCTATCCCACGGAAACTGCTTACTACCGCGATGCCTCCTCCTCGGATGCCGTGCTGTCCATCAAGATCCCGTTCTTGGCTATCCATGCCCTCGATGATCCTGTGCGTTTATACCATCATGCAATAGCTATTCGCTCCCATCGTAGGTTCCGCGCTAATGTCAAACAGGTTGCCATTAAGGAAGGTATCCCCTTCGAGGAGTTCAAGCAGAACCCCAACACGACTTTGCTCACCACGTCCCTTGGGGGCCATCTATGTTGGTTCCAGTCTGACGGTTGCCGATGGTATGCAAAGCCATTGACTGGGTTCCTCAATCATTTGGCTTTTGAGATCGAGCCCGATAGTCTTGGGCCGCTTCAAGATGCGGATGCCGCAAAAATGGGCACCAACAAGGTCAATTACAACCCGATGAGACGTAAGATGACGCCGATAATTGGACCCTAAAGCTCTTAGCGATACATCCAACTTGGGGCGGGACACTGTTTGCGCCTCTGACATGTCAGTCCGAACATATAGAACAGCGAGAGGCCACTATATACGGGACATCAAGTCTTGGACATATTATAGATGACAGCATTTGTACTCTTCAATCTCCAAATGCTAGTAGTTCGCGTGATATCTCGAACTTCATGTGGTATGGCAAACTCCAAAACACCAAGCAGTATAGGCGAAAAAAAATCCTTCCCAACATTTTCCTATGCAAATGATACGCTCTTCCTTTTGCCCTTGCCAGATTTCGTCCCCGTTGAGGCAACATCTCTGATGCTGTCGTCAGCGTCCCCAGCACTCTTGCGCTTTCTCTTCTTCCTTAGCGATTCCTTGACATCCTCAAGCTTGGATTTCTTCTCTGCTTCGCGCTTCTCGGCCTCAACTCGTCTTGCTTCACGGATTTCCTCCATTTGGCGAGCCTTGATCATCTTGGATTCGATTTGTCCTTCTTTCTCCGCCTGGACCATGGCCATGATGGTATTGAGCCCTTCCTATAATGTCGACACATGTCAGTGTACGATTCTACACAAACGAGGTCATGGTATGTCGTGTCTAATCGTACCTTGTCGTCTACAAAGACCTTGCCCTTTTTCTTGCCTTTGGGTTTCATTACGCCGATCGGGGTGATCATGTTGAGTTTGGGGATGCCCAGCTCTTCTTCGCTGTATGTCTTCTTCTTGGGCTTTCGTAGGAGCAAGGCACGGTTCTTTTCTTTCACCTGCTGCGAAATAACAGGGCCCTTTGGCTTGCCCTTGGACTTGGAGATGCCTCCGGTGGCAGAGTCCCGGGCCCCTTTTGACGATTTGGGGCCGGCATTTTTGTTTTTCATCGTTTTTGTTTTTGATGGCGCCATCTTGGAGATGATCCGACGGGAATTGGCCTCGAAGTAGTATTACAGGTCGGGTTTTGGGTGCTGTTGCGCAGGAAAGAGTCCATAAGGTTTGGGCGACGGACTCGAGGCTGGCGCAAGAAAAAAAAAAGTTGAGTCCCGTACTCCGTAGCTCTGCTATCTAATCGCATCCATCCCACTACCATACTTGTGCACCCAATAATACCGCCCGCCACCACCCACTTCGCGGGCGTTGCAGTTACCCCACAAGTTCTAGAACTTCCAGGATAATCAGTTACCATATTACTGCTGTTGCGTAACTTTGGAGAAGGGAGGGAACCACTCATGATTTACAGGTATTCTACGCTTTTTTTCTTCTCCCGAGCACTACGTACTGTGAACAACAATGCAACAATCCCACCGGTAGCTACCAGAAGTACTGATAATTGCCGTGCCCGAGCCTTGAAATAACTTCTAACTCATTGCTATAAGACAGACAGGAAGGCAACGTTTTGGTTACGGCTTGAGTCACTTTGCATGCTTAGGTATCTTCTTAGATGCTCTGTAGGTAGTTATTTCTTAATCTATGAAATTTCTTGATCTAGTAAAAATATATAAAAACATGTAAATAATATGGGACGAGGTCAAACATATTTGGGAGGTGATGGGTGAAGAGGGTTATTAAATGTAGGAGCTCCATACGACGTACTCCGTACGCTCCGTGCCGTCATGCGTGACCTGCAGAACCGAATTCCAAAAGTTGGTGCCTATGACGCTAAATCAGAAGCGAAATGTCGTCGTTGCCGCACTTTTGGTGAAACCCTGGAAATGCAAGGCTGGCCATCCGCAGGTGTAATAGTGGAAGCTTTGAGTGGCTGTAGCCCCATCAATCGTCCAAAGTCCGGGCAACTGAGAGCCCACTCAAAGTCCCCATATCCGAAAGCGCCAGAATTTTTTTTTTGGTTTTTTTTGTTGCCCATGACATGGATGGATGGATGGATAGATGGATGCCTACCTTACTAGGCCTCGTTCCTACTGCTATTGCTACCATTTTTTTTTAGTACTGTAGTAGTGGTAATAGAGTGCCTTAGGTTTAGGTACTATAGTAGTAGTAGAGGCACTGGGCTGAAAGGTCACACTCGTCACACACCACACCAAACAGCACCCACGCATTTGGAATCCACTTTCAACTTCTTTTGCCCGGCAAAGTCAGAACCTCAAACTTCTCCAAACCCCCCCATTCATCTTTCAGAACCACCACAAGATTTACCAACACAGCGTCTCTTCTGACATTATAATATTCTATCCCATCTGCTCCTGAAACCCATCTACCCTACTTTATCCATACGTATTTCAGCTTTCCCTCGACCTCGAAATTACCCCACGATTCCACCGCCCTGAAAAACGACAATAAAAACGTAACCTTGCCAGCCCGTTCAATACCCCCCGGCCGGTCCAACCTCTCTGCGACGCCTCATCCAGCAGTCTCGCGTCTCGAGCGAACTTCGCAAACGACCCTCGGAGGGGTAGCTTTCACAAGCCGTCAACAAATTTGTCACACGCACCTCAGCCGACCCTATCCTCCTCGCCCGCTTCCGCTTCGTCGCCACGATCCCGTACCCTCGGACATCCTCCCTGTCCTTACCTCCACTACTTCCCTCAGCCGACTCGGGTCTCGTGATTTGCGCTCATGGACAATCTATGGACCCGGCGCACAAAGTATGAATCCCCCCCGCCGTTCCCATAATAAGAGGGAAAGCGGCTAACATGAATTTTATAGCACCGGCAAGCTCTCCCTCACTACTAGCGGGGCGAGTCACGAGTCTTCGAGTCGCAACGGCTCTTTCGCAAAGCGCCAAAATGCCGACGCTGCATCGCATGGCAAAGGCTCCTTCCCTCCAACGCCTGGAGGTGTAACATCACCGACCAGCGCTTCGACTGCCTTCGGCTTGGGATCTGGTGCCTTTGCCTCTTTTGGCTCGGCGAAGACGCCGACTTCTAAGAATAATCCTTTCGATACGGCAATGGGAACCGCGGTTAAGGTATCTGGAAAGGATACACCAAAGATCCCGGGCAAGTCGTCCAGCATGACGTCTATCTCGGAGTCTAGGTCGGCCAACCTGGCGCCGGTGCCATTGCACACGTTGAAAGATTCGTGGTGCTTCTGGTATAGGCCGCCTATTTCCAAGGCGAACGGGTTCATAGAATACGAGCATACTCTGCACGCCATTGCGACGGTACGAACGGCTGAAGAGTTCTGGCAGGTTTACTCACACTTGAAACGACCATCAGGACTGCCCATCGTGTCAGACTACCATCTCTTCAAGAAGGACATCCGGCCAATCTGGGAGGACGAAGTGAACCGCCAAGGCGGCAAGTGGATTGTCCGCCTTAAGAAGGGTGTGGCGGATCGTTACTGGGAGAGTCTCGTCCTCGCCCTGATTGGTGACCAGTTTGGCGACGCTGGCGATGACGTGTGTGGTGTTGTTCTAAGTGTGCGGAATGGTGAGGACATCTTGAGTATCTGGACCAAATCAGATGGTGGGCGAGTGCTCAAGGCTCGGTACGTACCAACATTACTCGACTACAATATTAGCAGATGCTAACTTCAACTGGCAGTGAAACCATGAAACATGTCCTTAACTTCCCTCCCAACACTCGCGTCGAGTTTAAGACGCATGACTCTAGCATCCAACAACGGACAGCTATCGATGAACAGCGTCGCGAAAAAGCCCACGAGAAGAGGAATGTTCCCGGGGCTTCGAGGCAAAATGCAGATTAAACGAATGAGCCTATGGCTGCCCATTACTCACCACCAGCTCGGGGATATGATCCCCTCCGGAACCAACCGAAAGAGAACCAAAAATTCACCTTGCACTTGTATTATACTGCACACTATTACTGTACTAGGTCGGAGCATCCGGGTTGTCTTTTTCGCTTTTAGCACACCTTTGTGTTTGCTTCTTTTCTTCGTCTTCGTTTTATATGCGGGTAGCTAGTGTTTTCCTCCTTCGGATTATTGGATGCTGGCGAAAATATAAGGAGGGGTGGTGGGCGAGGACACAGGACAGCTTTGAAACGATTTAGCGGACGAGGACTAACGGGTTACGGGTTGGGGGGTTGATGGTTAGGAAGGGTAACAGGCGTGACGACTATGGCTTGTGATTTATCTGCACACCTCGGGTTTGATATGGGCTTCTAAGCGCACCATGACGAAAAGGGGCGAGGGACGCGTGCTGCAACGACTTTTACGCCTTTTTCTCTAGATAAGGGGGGTTCAGAGGCGAGAAGTGAATGACAGCGATGAATATTCAAATGCAAAGTATTCCAAAAAAAAAAAGAAGAAAAAACACAAAGAAGACAGAAGATGCACATGTGAAATCGGTGAACAAATTGGCAACGCGTCAATACTTGGATATGCCGCACGATTATGCCTTTTTGATATATTAGATTTGGGAATTTTTGTCCTTTTTTTTTCTTCTCTTAGTTTTGTTTTTCTTTTCCCCCCCTTTTCCTGGTATCAAGCTTTGTTGTTGCCTCTGGGCCTGGACTCTTTTCTCCTCTCCCAGATCTGCAGGTACGTCTCGCCGAGGTAGAGCAGCTGCTCCTGGACCTTGTCGACGAAGAGGTCCTGGCAGACGACCCACTCGCCGGTGGCCTTGTTCTTGACCTGGACCTTCCACGTCTTCTTCTCCTCGCCGCTGTCGGCGACGTCGTCCCGGGAGCGGACGGCCTCGTGGACGACGTTGGCGACGAGGTCGTACCAGATGGGCTCGCCGGGGGGCCACTCGGCGGGGTTGGGCTCGACGTAGGGGCCCATGTCGAGGCGCTGGGCGTCGAAGGTGACGATGGTGGGGTTGCGCTCCGAGACGAACTTGTTCTGGCTGAAGCGCTTGACGTGGAAGGCCAGGTAAGGGGGTAAGGGGTGGAGGAGGCGGTAGCGCTTGCGCTGGGCGTGGTGCTCCTGGGCCGAGGCGCCGTCGTACTTGCTCAGGACGCTGGCGAGGGGCACCTGGGGGATGATGTTGCGCTCCATCTCGTCCTGGAAGAGGGGCGCCGAGGGCAGGTCGAGGGTGAGGAGGAGGAAGCGGACGACGTCGATCTTGACCTCGGCGGCGTCCTCGAAGCGCAGGCGGTCGCCGGCGTCGGCGCGGGCCGTGATGTTCTGGGATTCCACCTTGATCCTGCCCTGGAAGGTGCGCTGGACCATGGAGGAGCCGGGCTTGGTGCGGGAGCCGCCGAGGCCGAGGTGCAGGTTGTTGAGGAACCACGAGAGGAACTCGACGGGGTCGGACTGGGCGGTGAGGGTGAAGCGCTTGTTGGAGCGGAGGGATATCTCCTGGAGGAGCTCGTGGGGGGAGACGTGGGCCCGGAAGGCGCGCGGGTTCCAGATCTTGCGGAAGAGGACGCTGCAGCGGCGGACGAGCTCGGAGCGCGGCGGCGGGAAGTCCTCGAGGAGGAGGTAGTTGCGCAGCGGGGCCACGTGCGACAGCGCCTGCACCACCACGTTGAGGTAGTCGTTGTCCTTGATGTTGTTCATGCCCACAAAGCCGGGCGTGTACTCGCGGCGGCCGCCCAGCGTCCAGCTCGTCCGGGGCACGCGGTCCAGCTCCGCCGCCTCCTGCCTGGTGTACCGCGGGTCGGCCACGTACTTGATGTCGTCGAGGCTGTGGCCCCGCACCTCGTAGCCCTCGGGCAGCACGTAGACGCGCCGCGTCTCGAGGTTGATGTAGACGTGGTGGTCCTCGTCGAGCGAGTGGAAATAGGCGTGCGACTTGGGCCCGCGGCCCTGGAAGTACCGGCCGCAGACGAGGCACGCGTACACGTTGATGTTGGAGAGCGACACCGAGCACAGCTTCTCGAAGTCGAAGTCGAGCACGTTGCGGTCGATGGTGTCGAGGTACAGATCGTCGTAGCCTTCTGTCGGCGCCGACTGGCGTATGGGCGCCGCGGCTGTGCTGGGGGTCTCGTCGTCGTCCTCAAACTCGTCATCTTCTTCATCCACCGCTGCTGACGCGGTTCCGTTGCGCCCGTGGCCGTCTGGCGGAGCCGGCGTGCCGCCCTCGAGGGGCGAGTCGAAATCGCCCATGCGTGATCGCTTCGAGGCTGGCGATCCCACGCCGTCGAGCTCGTCCAGAGCTTCGGAAGCTTGACGTTTACTCATGTCCTTGATGTGTCTCGAAGTCCGAATTGAGATGGCCAGTCCTTTCGCGTGTGATTTTCTAACGAGCGTCGTTGGTGTCGCTAATACCGATCGGCAAAACCTTGTGGGCTGTATGTGCAGTTCTTCGAAATAGATTTTTTTTCTCGAGACAGAAACTTGGAGGGTTTCTGGGTTGCTTTGACCCCAATCCGGATGATGTTCAATTTTGGGTGGGGCAGCGGGCTCTGTCCAACACTTTGTGCTTGGAGCTAGGTACCATACTGCGTCACGGTTTCCATGTGCAATTATACGACGGATACCGGAGTACATGAAATTGTTATTTACTAAGGGGTCAGGAATCCTAATATTCTATCCTCAATGGCGTAGATGGACTGATATTCCGAATGTGCCATTAGTCTACTGGCAATAAACCAAGCTGGTATTTACTTTCGAAGAATTATGTATCCTATCCAACCATGACCGCATCATCGTCAATGCCGTTGCCCATCACGACATCCACCTCTGTCGGTGCCAGGTCATCCATCTCCTGCAGGGTATATTCCACCAAGTAACTTTCGTCGACAAGCTCCTCCAACCGCTTGTAGTGTCTTTCTGTATACACCTTCAGCGCGTGTAGGACGTCCTTTAGGCTCTTCTGCCCGCGGGCGCCCTTCACTGACAGGTTTGAAAACTTCGATGCTGGGTAGCTGCGGATCAAGGTCCATAGAATTCTTTGCGCCACGGTAGCTGTCCGGGCGTTGGTGTTCCAGTCCCGCAGCCGTAGCAACAGTAGGAAAATCTGCTCATCGGAGAGGGTCCCCAAAACCTCATCAACCGCATGGACGCCAGATAAGCTCCCTTCTTCGGGAGAGTTCTTGGTCACGACGGACGTGAAGAGACCGAGAAGGCGCCCCGGATGGTTGAGCTGCAGAGCCAATGTGATGGCTTCTCTGTATGAGCCGGCGTGGATGTGATTTTGGAGTTCTTGCTCCTGCTCCACTAGTTCCAGAGCAGCCTGTGAAGCAGCCGCCTGTGTCTCGGCGCTCGTATCCTTCCAGAATGTGACGGTAGAGTCGCCGCTACCAGATACGATGCAGTTAGTCTGAGGATGTACAGCCAAGGCCCATACGCGATCCTCGTGATTGTCTAGCGTACACTCGGCCTCGCCAGAGTTGGCATCCCAGACCTTTACGAGGCCATCGCCACCTGCGCTAGCAAATTGTACAGGTCGCTTACCCTTGCCTTCATTCGAGGGCATGTTGAGCCAAGCAACCTTCAGGACGCTATTTGAGTGGCCCTCGAATGTTCGTATACAGGTGTAGTCAGACAGACTCCAGAGCTTGACTGTCTTGTCACCACTGCCGGTAAGAGCAACGCCCTTGCTCGTGACAGGCCCGTCGTCAGACTGAATGGCAGGCATCTGAGCCGGTGAGAATTGAACGGACCATACACCTCGCTTGTGACCTCGCAGAATGCCTTGAACTTCGCCTTCCTCAACGGACCAGATCTTGACCGTCTTATCCTGCGATGCCGAGGCAAACAATGCCCCCAAGTGTTGGATGGTGATGGCATTTATATCCTTATCATGCGCTTTTCGTGTAAACGCCGCCCTGGTACCAGTCTTTTGGCCCTTGTTCTGTTGTTGGCGAGGAATATCCCATCTCTTTACTGTTTGGTCCTGTGAACCCGTGATAAGATACGGTGGGGGGTTATTCAAAGGATCTGTGCGGGCTGCTGAAGACTCCGGAGGGATAGTTTTGGGGAGGGCTACTGCACCAAGAGACTCGGCGTGTCCAGAGAATGTCGCCCAGCAAACATAGGAATTATTTTCTGGGTCTATACGCCAGAGTTTGGCGGTGTTATCCTTTGCTCCCGTGGCGACCCAATGCCCAGACCAGTCTGCATCTAGTGCGATGATGATTTCATCGTGGCCTTTTAGGAGAGCGACATCCTGGCCCAGGTATGGGTCGTTTGTAGGTTCCCAGGCCTGTGCTGCATCACTACCCTTGGACTCGGCCACTGATACCAGGCGAATGTCCTCTGAGTTTGTAGCGAGTGCAAGTAACGAACGGTCGGGCAGAAGGTAGGTCAAGTCGATAATCTCATCGTGAGTACCGGAGATACGTCGTAAAGGTTCGGGTTGTGCTAGGAACTCGGTGTCCGTCGTTTTAGGGATAGGGAAAAAGGCCAAAGTATGGTCCACCTGAACACACAAGATAAAGGGCAGACCCGGTCTGTAGAGACCTTGGACGAAGGCCTCTTCCTCGCTCTTTTCTGGTTGTTTTTGAGTGATCTCGCGGCCGGTGTTGCTATCCCATACACGAAGAGACCCATTAGCGCCCGCCGACCAGGTCAGAGAGCCGTCTTCCACAAAGCCTGCTGCCTCCACGAGCTCAAGGCAGGGCACAACCTTGTGAATCTTCCACGACCTCGTATCCCACCAGACAATGGTCTTGTCTCTGCCGGCCGTGACCAGGAAATTTTGCGCCGGTGAGTAGTCTATCCCCTTGACGTCGGATACGTGTGAATCGAGGTTGGCGATGCAGTTCCGCTTCTGAAGATCCCACACCCTGACCTTTCCATCCTGACTCCCCGATGCTAGGCGGAAGTGGGTGGCGGTGGGTTGCGCTTCGTCCTCATCGTCGGAATCCTGGGCCTGCCCAGCCTTCTTGCCCTTGCCTTTGCGAGCAGCGTCGTTTACGCGCGCAGCTACCTCGAAAAAGTGCAGCGCCGAAACAAGGACAGAGGGGCCGCGGAAGGTGTGAGTAACGTAACCGCCAGCGATATCCCAAACTTTAATGGCGCCGTCGGTACCACCGGTGGCAAGCAGCGTGCTAGTGCGATCAACTGCCAGTACTAACACTGGAGTTCCATGGGGCTTGAGAGAACGGACGAGGGTTGCCTCGATGGAACTGCTGTCTGCCGATCTCTTTAACGAGTATATCCTCATGGAAAGTGACCTGGAGCAAACGATGAGATGAGACCCAGAAGGGGTCAAGGTTAATGTTGAAATGGTTTCGCCATCCTGACAGAACATTAGCACTCCGTGACGCCGTATTGGGAGCAAAGGGAACATACACCCTCGATTTGAGCGAGATGCTTCCCAGTGGCGGGCTCCGTGAGGATCGCATCTTCACCAATGGTGGTGGCTAAGATGTGTGCGCCATGATCGATTGAAACAGAGCCACCGGTGAAAATGGGGCGCAAAACGTGGTTAACGTCGAATGTGGTTTTTAGAGGTTGCTTGCTCGCCATCTTGCAGCGATTCGATGCTAGTTGGTGTTCAATAGAAAAGAAATCATTCGTGAGCTCCTTCAAGTTCCTACTCCAGGGACCGGAGCGACGAAACTTTTTTTTTTTCTTCCAGGGAGTCGCTGGTCGGCGGCGGCAACTAACTTGGCCGATCTGGCGTGCAGGGGTCGCTTGGGTATCGCAAATACTGAGGACACTTCCTTGGCCTTGATGTGAGGAAGTAGCCGGTGCTTTTTTGACACCCACTAACGAAGTCCACTGACCCCATCGTAACTCCACCTTCTCCAGACGTCGTGGAGATGACTCAGCAATTCTTCATGATGCGTTGGCTGTTTACTGAGTATTCTTGGCAGATTACAACTGGCAATTCATGATAAAATATATGTCTCGGATAACTTCATATTTTCATATTTCTCCTTACTTTGTTCTCTATCGGTTAAACTATGAGTTTGATGTCATAGCGTTGCAAAATGGGGCTCCAAGGTCCCTTGACGGCGCAGGCCTTGGTGAGATCCCACTAGCTTTAACCAACTTCCAGAAGATGAAATTAACATGGGGAACTAGGGACGTTCGCCATATGACGATGTTGCGGAAGGGGAGGGCGAGGAAGACTATCGTCATCCTGGCCAACAATTTGATAATCGGGGGCGCCCAGTCAACCCAGAGACTAGACGCATAAACCGCAACATCATCAGATCACACAATGAGGTTATGCTCGTCGTTGGTGTAGCAGAACCGGAAAATATCCATGACAACATCGACTTCGCGTCAAAGCTGCGCCATAGGGACTATGAGGAGTCTACTGGGAGGCTTCTAGCCACGTACTCCAAGTTCTGCGTCGACGCTGTCGGAGTCTTTGGGATTCTCGGGCTAAGGCAAAGAGTCCTTGTATGAACCCCAAGCCAGAGGAAGAAGAAATTGATTTTCTTTTATACTAGTTCTAGCACTGATTCTGTGTGTGCGCTAGATTTACAAAAGATATGCAGAAATCCCCTTCAGGGAACTGTTTCAACGGACCCGGCTAGATCTTGATGTGCGCCGAGATATCTTGGCCGGAGCGGCCACAAGTTTTATGACCGAATATCTGGAGGGCAGGGTTGTGCGTCTGTGGTCCGGAGAGGAATCCAAAGCATTCGCCCGAAGATGGTGAGTGATCCGGTTGTCGCCGATACTACAATTGCCTTTTCCTCGCTCATGCCCGCAGTGTTCATGAGGCGTGGTCCTGGGTCCGAGTACATCTCGAGCTATACGCAGCCTGTCAGCGGCTAGGCCTTATCCCCCACAACCAACTATATCCTAGCCCTTCCTACTTCATCCCGTTCACCCAAGAATCACCCATTCCGCCGCCGCCGCCGCTGGAGGGGTTCGACTCCTCATCACTCTTCAGTTGGGGTGTCAAAACAGTTACCGCGGCAATGCCTTTTCTGGCATGGGTTATGGCACAGAGGCTTGTAAAGGCCTTGAGGCCACTTTTATGGTCACGAATAGTAGCGAGTCTACCGAACTCCATGTCGAATGGCCGGGGTATATTGCCGCTCACTCCTCCCCCGACTACTCCTGCACTACCTCCGCCGCCGCCGCCTCCCGAGTCCGAGGGCGTGCCTATCCAGACCATCGACCCGAATGCCGTTGGCGATGATGCAGACTTGGAGAGCCTGCCTTTGGGAGGTGAGAGCTCTGAGTTTGTAGATGTTGGCGCCGACACCTCGGAGCGTCCGGGCCCTTTCCATTCTGCAGAGGACGACTACGGTAGTGATGTAGACGACCACGATGTGCCCCAGACCATGGTAACCTTCGACGTAGAAGCAACCGACTCCACTGAGGTTCCGCCGGGCGTCTGGTCAGCGGAGCTCCGGCCTTCAGCATCCACGGACCCCCACAGCGCAGATAACTCCTCGCCCGTGACCCTCGACACGACTCTTACCCGGATCCCGGCCCTTGTCGCTTCCAAGATCCTCACCGAGGGAGCAGTTCGGTTTATGGTCGTCCCCATGGAGGCCACGGCGCTGCGCATGGTCGCAAAGATGATTCGGGTCCGGCAAGGTCTGCCGTTCGCCGACATTCACGGCATCGCGGTCGGCTTCGTCAACGGTACCATGTTCACGAATTGGCTGGCCGCCGAGCTGCTCCAGCTTTCCATGCAGTTCGACATATGGGCGGCCTTCACCTTTTTGTCCGACTATCTACACAAGTCTGAAGCGGAGTGGGAGGAAGAAGAAGCACAGCCGGAGCCCAGCACGTAAATTATGACAGCAAAACGGCTCATGACACACATATATCCAGTGTGTGGCTAATACAAAGTGTCTGTTTTCAAGGATAAAAGCACAGCTGGAGAAACATAGAAAGAAAGAAGAAATATCCTCAAGCTGCAATGCAGGTCCGCATTTCGTGTCTTGTAAACTCGCCTTGCCTGATGCTATCACGTAGTCCAACATTGACGCTCAACCGAGGAAAATTACTAATTTAATATTCAATTACTTGACAGATCATGTAGCGAATCCCGCTAATTTTACCATTTCCATCAAAATATTTACATCGCTGTCTCTTCGTCATGGCATGAATGAGGCACAACTAAGCACCATTTCTGTACACCTGCGCACCCTGGTTCCTGAACATGACAGTGTCTCTCCTCTGGAGGATCATGAGCGCCCTGTTGAGCGCTTGCTCGCTGTACCCCTTGCCCTCCACCATCTCCCTCCGCAGAGTTGCCAGGCTGGTGCTCCACCCAATAGGCAAGCGACGCTTCAGCTCCATCTCTACGCGGTTCACCTCGTCGTTCAGCTCGCGGCTGCCCTGGTTGCTGCCCTGGTTGACAGCATCCATCGTAGAGCAAAGGAACAGGCGAATAGCTTCGTCGACGTGCGCCTCGGTGGCGATAGGGGAAAGTGTGAGTTTGGCAAGGGATTCCGTTATACGGATGATGGCCTCGAGTTGACGGACTGTGATGGGAATGGAGGACCGTGAATTTGCTTCCATTTCTGCGGCGTGAACTTGGCGACGGATGGAGACAAAGTGGGACGAGAGCTTCTCCGATGCTTCAGCACTGAGACGGGGGGCACAGCGTCTGTGATCTCGTCAGTAATGTGTACCTTTCATTGGGGGGGGGGGGTGATGAGCGAGCGCTGCTTACGTTTTGCAGTAGGTCAAATATCTCCGCATCTTGGCCACTGGGATTTCCGTCTCTGTTGGCTCATCTACGGCGTGAGCACCAGAATGCAAACCCAAAACATGCTTCGCCATCTTCTCATCCTTCTCTCGGCTGTGCTCGTCTTTGACGATGAAGATCATATCGAAACGCGACAGAATAGTTGTCTGAAAGTCAATATTCTCGCCCGGTGTTTTCATATCATCGTAACGGCCAAAAATAGGATTGGCTGCGGCCAGAACAGACGTCCTGGCGTTGAGGATGGTTGTGATGCCAGCTTTTGCAATGGAGATGGTCTGCTGTTCCATGGCTTCATGAATAGCCACTCTATCTTCTTCTCGCATCTTGTCAAACTCGTCGATGCAAACCACGCCGCCATCCGCTAGAACCATAGCACCGCCTTCCAAGTAAAACTCTCGTGTCGACTGATCTCGTTGAACTGAAGCTGTAAGACCCGCAGCTGATGAACCCTTGCCGGATGTATAGATGGAGATGGGAGCAGCTTTCTCGACAAACTTTAATAATTGAGACTTTGCTGTACCGGGGTCACCAAGCAGAAGAACATTGATATCACCTCGCAGCTTCATGCCGTCAGGAAGAATCTTTTTCGAGCCTCCCAGCAGGAGGCAGAGAATGGCTTTCTTGATATCCATATTTCCGTAAATGGACGGCGCAATGCAATCCGCCATAACGTTATAAATATCAGGCCTACGGCTCATCTCAAGATATTCTTGTTCTTCTTCTTCGTTGAAATTAACGTGCCCCTTGGCTCCATCATCGAGGGTCGTGTGAATACCAACCGCCCGCAGGTAAGGTGTCCGGATAGCTACCGCACCACCTGTCGACGAGTTTTTGGAAGCCTTGTTCTGATAAATTGAGAAAATTCCCATAACAGTGCATCTTGAGCCAGGCACGACTCGGTTTGTCAAGTACCTATCCGCAGACACGAGCACGTGCCTTGGAAGCTCACCAACTGGTACCTGATCAGGTACCTCTTGGAGCTTGATGACTTGTTGGTCCACAAACTTGGATTTCTCATGCATAACAAAGTATGGGTCCAGTGGACACTTAACGGTATCATCGTTGGGAACACGCTGGCGACCACATTGTCTAGGCAGAGTAACACCAGAGAACCCCCCGAGCACGTGAAGAAACTGGACATGCTGGCAGTTGCGACACTGCACATGAATCTCCGTGGCTTTTGATGACATGACCGAGGCACCGATAACAATTCCGGGGACTTTGACTAGTCTCGCGATCGTCATGGAGTCTAAATTTCGGATTGGGACTCTTTCGGCGTCTGAGTGAAGGAGTAACTGGTGTTCGGGGAGGTCGACCGTTTTCTGATGAGGGAACAGGATCCGGTGTGTGCACTTCTTGAGCGCCGATTCGAACTAATATTTATATTAAAGAAGTCTTCTTATATATGTATACCCAAAGGTGATGCACATACGAGGGGGATAATCTCTGCGGGCTCAGAGGTGAGCTTGTGCGCCAGCTCTTCATTATAAGAGATCAAATCGTTAACGTTGACATCGCAGAAAAACCTTTTTAACAGGGCGTTTTCTCGAAGTTGATCACTGTTACAGTCAGAATGCCGTCAATCATAGCGCTGAGCAGCTGTGCCACCAACCGATAAACGTAGTTATTCTCCAATCTAAAGCTGAGGATGAACTCCTCGATCTGGGCCCGAACCTGGGTCGCACTATCGGCGGTGTCTGTGTAGTTTGACGCAAACGTCCGCGTCGTATATACGGATTGCGTGTCCATGGCTAAGATTTGACGCCTCCAGGTGACGAATTTTGTCTTTGGTCAGAAGGCAGTGACCGGAACAGTGGGAATCGCAAAAGTAGCAAATGTGTTGGTCGGTGTGGTAATGAGGGGCTCGAGAATTATCCTGGACGATCTACCTTCTAGAAGAACGCGTCTAAAGGTCGCGAGACGCGTTAAGTGGTTGCATGAGGGGCGCAGAGCTACCACGTAAGGCCTAAAAGGGACTAGACTTTACCATATGGACGGACATTTGGCACATACAGGACGTACTCCGTGCTCCGTATTCCGTAGTAGTAGTAGTAGTAGTAGGTAATCGATAGTACTAAAGTGCTGTTGCGGCATGTATCACGTGCGGTAAGCGGGAAATCGTCGGCTCTACTACTTGTACTGCCATGCCCCTACCACGGGTTACAGCACGTACTCCGTACCCGCTACTCCGTACCTACTCGTCGTCTGCCCCTGTTAGAAGCTCCTGGCTTGCTCTCTTACAAGCTCCAACGAGGCGCAAGTGAAGTAGGAGCCAAGTAACCCGGCTTGCATGTATGATCGACAATGGGATTATCTACATATGTCATCTTAGACTTTATAAACCTTTACCCAACCATTTGAGGACAGATTCATTTGCGCAAACGAAAACAAAGCCTCTCAGCAACGACAACGACGACTTACCAGACATGATACCTCGGTAGATTCATAATTCAGCTGTCAACGTAGTAGTTGTCAGTACTGTCACATTCGCCAGCGCGCCTCTCCCGTCCGGTCGACCCGAATATGTTGTCTCCTTCAAACGCCGGCAAGTCCGTTGATAATCTTCATTCGCTATCGCCAACCCATCGAGCCGACTTTCCGTTTCATAGGTACATATATATCATCGCGAAAAACAAAAAGGGAGAAGAAAGGACAAGGTCTTGGCTATAAGCTTACACAAACTAGCAGCAAAGGTCATCCTCGACCATCTTCAAGGCGAAACTCGACGGCCAGCTCGATACACTCAATAGGAGGAGCTCTCGACAGCTCATCTAGCGGAAGGGCCAAGGCCGTGTATGAGTCTGGTCAAAATGGCATGTCACAAAATCTTCTCATCGAAGCCCGATTGGACTTACTAATACTTTTGTAGCTATCTCGACTCTTCTGCAGCCGCCGATAGTGCGGACAGGCCTTCAACCACATACCCTCGCACAAGCTACGAACAACCACAAAGCACCGACAGCCCGCGATATACCACCCGTCACTTTAACGAACATTACCCATGTCGAATCTGATGAGTTCGCGCCGTATTTATCACAAGTTGGGGCACTGTACGAGCAGTTGCGTCGAGTGAAGCAAAGCGAGGAAGATGCATCTTCGCAAAAGCAAAGCAGTAAGCAGGACGAACAGCAGGATGCAGGTGGTAGCGATGGGTTATTAAGGCCCGGCTCAAGAGGGAGAGTGCAGCGCAAGGGATCTAGTGCCTCTCTATCTTCGTTAAACTCAGCCGACGGATCCGGACCAGTTCGAAGATCCAGCTCAAGCTATGCTCGCAAGAACGCGCAGGGGCCGCCTCCGCTATCAACTATCCCGACAGTTTACTTTGATGAAGATTTCCGGCTAGAAAACCCACGTACATTTGACGTTGTTAGCGAGCGATCCGAAATTATCCCCCCGGAGCAACCCGGCGCCGACGACAAGGGGGATTCGAACGGGAACGTTGTGGTGCCGAGGAAAGCACTTGCAACAAACGCCATCTTACAGGAGAAGTTGTCCTGGTACATGGATACCATCGAGGTTCATCTCATCAACTCCATCTCTACTGCATCCACAACGTTCTTCACAGCGCTGGGCTCGCTTAAGGAGCTGCATTCCGAAGCCGCGGACTCCGTTCAACGGATCAAGGTTCTGAGGCTCGAGCTCAAAGCGTTAGACGAGGAGGTGGTGACGAAGGGTATCGACGTTGTGCACAGACGGAGAAGGCAAGAGAACCTCCAAAAGTTGAATGATGCAGTACTACAACTCAAACAAATTGTGGACGGTGTTGCTACGTGTGAAACTATGGTCGATGAAGGAGAAATAGACAAGGCACTCGAGAAGATCGGGTCATTGGAAAAGCTAATTGCTGGCCAAAGCGATCAGACTGATGGTCCAACGCTACGGGATCTTAGGGAAGCCTCGTCACTCCAGGGCGTCAATGCGGATTTGGACATACTTCGCTTCCGCGTCGGCAAAGCATACGAGACACAATTTGCCAACGTTCTTCTTGGTGACCTGAAGCGCCATGTAGAATCCGTCTCTCGTTCAGAGATTTTGCTGCGATGGAGTAACGCTGCTTCGAGAGCCAAGGGTGGTCATGCAAGGTCACCGTCCGTCTTCCCCAGCTACCTGACTTCTACCGAAGAGCTGAAGACGCAGCTACTGCCAAGCATGGCTGGGCTGAACAAGGCGCAACATGTCGCAACAGCCGCGGCAGTCTATCGTGAGGCGGTGCTGAGGGAGATAAGAAGTTTGATCCGACGACCGTTACCAAGCGCTAATGATGATGACAACGAGTCCATGATGTCTGTCTCTACAAGTGGAGGGAGAAATCTCTCTAGTCAAGAGAAGTCGTCGATACTGGCCAGGAACCTAAGGGCTTTGGATCCCGAAGATGCTGAAGACCTGCTGATGCATATATATATCAATGTCACCGAGACCCTACGACGCCTATCAACACAGGTCAAGGTCCTCCTCGACATCGCCAGTACACTCTCGGATTTTCCCAATTGGGATGGAACCAAGTCACCGCCACCGAGATCACCACTACCTAGTCCGAGACCAGACCGAGGTCCTATGAGCCCCAATCCAGTCGGCTTAGAGTTGCAAGAGGAGCTGCACAGGACACTTGATCTAACAAACTTGTTAGGCCAGGCGGTTGACCTTGCCAACGAGAAGATAGTCAAGATCCTTAAAGTGCGTGCAGAGCAGTCCACCACCCTCCCTCTGGATTTCTTCCTTCGCTATTTCACACTGAATCTCTACTTCGCCAATGAGTGTGAGGCTATTTCCGGCCGGAGTGGCACCTCGCTCAAGACCGTTGTCAACAATCACATCAAGGATTTCGTACAAAGAAACCGAGACGCAGAGATGCAGAAGCTGGCGCAAGGCATGGAGTCTGATCAGTGGAATGCCAAGGACTTCAACGACAGCTGTTCGCAGTTACTAGAGCAGATCCTCGAGTGCAGTACGAACGAGCCTTCTGCTTGGACTGATAGAATTCGCCTGTGGGTGTCACATCAGGAACTTGCCAAGGCGAACGGAGGCTCTGCAGAGGCTACAGACGCCAACGGTGTGGACAAGGAGAAGGAGAAGGAAAAGATTCGTACAGCAACCATTGATGCGGAGAAGTTTATTCTACCAAACTCGGCTGTTCTGTGCCTCGAGGGCACCGGTAACTTCCTTCAGCTCATCACCGGCATTCCATCGATGACGACAGATGTCGCTTCATCCCTCATCGCTTACCTGCAGCTGTTCAACTCACGCTGTACCCAACTGATTCTCGGGGCTGGTGCGACACGCTCAGCTGGCCTAAAGAACATTACCACAAAGCACCTCGCCCTGGCATCTCAGGCACTCTCATTCACGTCCACGCTCATTCCTCACATTCGAGAATTTGTGCGACGGTATGCCGGCTCAGGGGCAGGCGTATCCAGTCTTATGGGTGAGTTTGATAAGGTTAGAAGACTTTTGCAAGAGCATCAGGACAACATACATCAAAAATTGGTCGACATTATGAGTGGTCGCGCCGCCCTTCATGCTAGAAGCATGCAGGCTATTAACTGGGATTCTAAAACCACCGACAATCCTCATCCCTATATGGAGACCTTGGCCAAGGAAACGAGCACCTTGCATCGCGTCTTGACCAAGCATCTTCCTGACTCTGCTATTCAGATGATCATGCAGCCAGTCTTTTCCAGCTACAAGGAGCAACTAGGGAACGCCCTCAAGGGTGCTAGTCCCAAGACTCAGGCTGGGGCGAAGAAGTATGTATTGCAATAGCGACATGGTATTGATTATGAACTAACAGAAGCTAGCATGATCATTGATGTCAACTTCCTTATTGGTAAGCTCGAAAAGGTGGAAGGCTTCGCCGACACGGGAGAGACTTTGAGCAACATTGCCAAATCGCACATCATTGAACCAGAGGAACCAGTCCCTTCGGCGGATGCTACGAATAAAGAAGAAAAAACAGAGAATAAGCAGAGTGGTGAGAAGGTGGAGTCGCCAGGCTCGGCTTCGCTTTCTGGTCCAGATGAGAAACTCAGCAACGGCGAGGCAGCAATGGAGAATGAGAAGGGGGAGGGGGAGGAGAAGGCCAAGGAAGATGGAGAAGAAAAGACAGAGGTAAAAGCCAAGTCCTGATGGGGACAGCAGTTCCAACGTCTTGATAATTTGCAAAGCGAAACGGTGCAAACGGAGTTTGGGTTGACATGTTTTTTCTACCCCTTTTTTTTTCTCTTTTTCCTTTTACAAAAAACATTGGTCTGCTCAATTTAATCGAGACGGAGGTACGTCTCTTGGATTGCAGTGTACTCTTTTCCTTGATTTGCATATGTATGGCCAATGGTGGAAGATTTTGGCAAGACATGTTATATAGTAGACTTGGGTAAGTAATGTCATTAGGAGTCGTTACTGGTAGGAGTACTAGTGGTATCCGGTGATGTCTAGATCAAACGCGAAGATTGTCAGTTTCCTAGCTTCTGTTTTCTCAGTGAACTACCTGAATATGATGAAATGTGCAGGGATGGTCAAAACGTATCAAGTCTTTAGTGATTCCATATTCTACTACATCTTCAACCCCAAGTTGTTGTAACTTGCGCTTACGTACGGAGCAGTTATTCGGCCATGCTGTAGGGTAATGGTCCCAACAGTGCACCACCATTACCATACCTCCTTTTTTCTTGGGGGGAGGGAGGGGAGGTTTACGAAGCAGCGGCGGCGTACATCACACATACTCCGGCGTTTCGCACTCCATCCAGTATGACTCTTGACTGGTGGCAAGCCAACATTAAACGCCGAGGTCAGCTTCACCAGCCCAACCCGCCGGCCGCTTTTCCCTACTACTGTTCCTGCTTCGTACGGAGTACTTTTTTTTTTCTTTTTTCGTATACCGCTTCCGCTTCCGACTTCTCGCCCTTCCTTTCCTCACCTCTACTTCTTATATTCTGTTTCATGCGGTTCAAGGTAGGGGAGGGACTTTTTGTTTCTCTTTCGTCTTGGAAGGGGTTCGTTTCAGGTCACAAATGAGGGTCGAATACAGGCAAAAAAATAAAAATAAAAAAAAGTAAAAGGGGAAAAAGGGATAGCAAAGGAGGGCGGAGGAGGCCTCGTGGTGCCGCGCTTCCATCTCGAAATAGACTTTTTTTCTTCTTGGGTTGTGAAACGGAGCGGTTCCCGGCGGCAGCAGCAGGGGAGGGAGACGCATGCTCGGGGCTCGGATCACCCTTGCGATTATTACTAGGTAATGTACGTACCTACCATACGGAGTACTCCATACGGAGCGCGCTGCCGCTATGGTATAGTGCTATAGTACTATAGTGGGCGTTAGCACGGTCTCACCGGCTCAAGAGGCGCAGAGCCGGACAAAGGGGAGCGGGGTGGGGGGGAACCGAACTGCAAAACATGGATGGCTTTTGCACAAGGTTGCTTTTTAAGAATTCTTGGCTTTGCTTTTCTTCTTGGACACATTGCCCTGAAACCTGCAAGGACCTCGTGGCCTGGAAGTGTGTACGCTTTCGAAAAATAGACCAAAATACGGAGGTGGTATTGATTTTTCAGCATGGTTGTTTCACTAAATCAAGGTCAAGTTGATTTTGTTCAAAATCTATCTTCTTATTCGTTGAATCCCCCTGATTGGGGCTATATAGAGTTAAATGAAAACTCCGAATAATCCATGTCTACCGTAATCCTCCCCCCCCCCCCCCCCAAATATTTGAAATAATATGTACATTGAATGGTTGAAATCCCTCTAAAAGAGGGTTGGGTGACCAGTTGACTGGCCCCCCCTCCCCAAAAAAAAAGGCGTTGCAGATGTAAGTGAAAGAGTGTTTGTGGCCCCCGAAAACTGAGGCTAAAAAAGGGGAGTGAGCGAGTGTATCCCCCCGGATCATGAAGTCCTATGAAAAGAACAAGTTTTGTTTTCTTTCTTTCGTTCGTAGCGATCGTGATATCGTGCGTAGTGTTGAGTGTGTAAAGGAGCGATTTTCGTTACTCATTCAGAGTGTGGCAAGGAGTGTGTGGTGTTTACAGAAAAGCAAAAAAAAAAAAAAAGGAAGCATCGCAGCGCCGAATTCAGAAGGGCGCCGCTCCGGAAATCCAAAATGTCTATATGGCCGTGATACTCCGCATCTTTCCCGAGATGAAAAAGAAGAAAAAGTGCCTCGGGGTCTGCTGGACCGTACGAGGGGTATCATAGAGAAGAGGTGAAGAAAAGCAAAGACGTGTCTATAAGTCATGAAGCTTGCCATGAAGCTTGCCATGAGAGCGCTCGGCGCGAGGGAAAGAAGTGAATGGTGATATGTTTGTTTTGAAATGAACGTGCCTGTCCTCTAGTTGAGAGACAGTGTAGCGATATGGTTCGGAGAATGGCACAAGGTAGCTCTACTCCATAAACTTCATGCCGGTAGAACCAGTGCCGAGAGTGGTGATGAGGTGGTTCTCATCTGTGACCTTGGTCTGGATGTCGTCAGGAAGGTAATAGGCACTGTTGCAAGGGAACACCTCGCAACCAGACATGGGAGACTTGGAGTCGGCAGGCCACATCTGCTTGACGTTTTCCTTGTCAGAGGCATCGACGATGGCGGAGACGTCGAAATAGGTCTTGCCATTCCAGCCAGAGAAGTTGATCTCGCCGAGCATGCCGGGCGAGTTCTTATGGCCCTCCTGGACGGCGTAGAAGTTACCGACGTAGGGCTCGGGGAAGTCGACAGTGGTCTTCTCAGCGCTGCTGACAGTGACGGCGTCGATGTTGGCAGAGCCAGGGTTGGGGGTGAAGTAGATGGTGCGGACCTTATCGTCAAGGGTCCAGAAAGTGACCTTGCCAGCGCTGACAGCGGCGGCGAAAGAGGCAACGAGGCCAAGGGTGGCAGCGGAGAAATGCATGGTGAAATTTTCTTTGTTACTAAGAAGAAGAAAAGTGTGAATCTTGTAACTTGTGCAGAGTGGACTCAGAGAGAGGATATGAATGTAGTTTGATATGAAGGAAGGTAGACGGAGCTAGCCGTTGTGTAAGAGTGCTACTTCTGAAGGAGTGAGAAGTGAAGCTATTGATGTTTGTGAGAAAGACAGAAATGTAGTTGTTGGTGAAGATGATGGAGGAGAGAGACTGATCCGAAGGGGGGAAAAGGTGCCTCTTTATACATGAAGCAGCCTAGTAGTATACGGAAGCCGAAGAGGGGAGCGGAAGATGTACATGGAAAGCCGGCTTCAGAATCTTCTTCGAAGCAAGTACGGAGCCTGAGGTGGGTCAAAGTACGTGTCCAAAAGACCATGACTAGCAGCAACTGAAGCGGACAAAGAGCCTAGGATGGTGATGGGATGGGTAGTGATGGGTAGTACGGAGAAGAGAATAGTGTCAGCTACTACTAGTTGGGGGATGTGGAAGATGAAGGGGCGGCGAGGGGAGGTACCACTATCATTGCTGTACTCCGTATGGAGTACATGATTGGTGGCACGTACCTGACAGCGGGTGTCAGGAACAGGTTTAGATAAGAAGAAAGAAAGAGAGAGAGATAACAAAAAAAAAGACAACCCAACGTTGACGCCACGATGGTAAGCGGCAAAGGTGGGAGGAGGAGGTGGGACGGGTTTCCAACTCAAACTTGGTACGTACAGATGTTGGCCAAAAGTAAGCGTGTAAGCCGTTGTAATGGAGGGTTGACTTTTGTTCCGAGCCGGCAACGTCGTTGCGCTGGCACCACACGGAGGTCCACACCATGCACCTTCCCCCCCCCCTTCTCTTCTTTTTCGATGTAACGCTGGTAATAGACTTCCCGCTGCCATGCGGTCGGTACCTATGCTTAGGCGCCAAAAGGTACATTGGCATCTTCCTTACCTCCACGTCTGCCTCTGCCTCTGCCTCTGCCTCTGCCTCGTTTCCTGCGTCGCAAGCCAAGAAAGGTACCACGCATGTGCATACGGACATGCTCCGTATCCTGGGTGGCAAGGTCCCTATAGTGTACTCCGTACTCGTAACTCGTATTGATGGCGTCCGTTTCCTTTCCGCTTCCTAGCCGGCAACTGCCGCAGCACATGTAGGGAGCGTGGCGGGGGTCCGCAGACGCATGTATTTTTAATTGTTGCTTTGTTCGTCCTGGATGTTACAGAGCGGCTTTGTACGTACCCCGAACATGTGGTACCTGCTGCTCATTCATGTCAACAATATGAGCGCACACACACCCATATACGGCAACAAAGGTGACAATCAACCAGCCCGTGGCAGCAGTTCCCTATTCATGACAATGACACGGATTCCGAAGAGGCGCTGCGCTTCATCCTGAACGCCTAGTTAAAGCTTGTTGGGGGCAAGATTTGACGCCCATGCGGAACTAGGCCGGGTGTACCTGAACACGCAGTAGCTTCTGCATGGCAAGAAAAAGTCAACTGAATTGCCTGAGCGCCGTTTGGTAGAAAGGTGTGAGGCAGTTTCCACGCCGCGACCAAGTCGCCCAACATTAGCTTCCAGCATTATTAACAATATTCCGTACTATCACTGATACTTCTTGGTCATGCCAGTACTTGGTAGTAGCAGGTAAATGTCATGCTGATAATAAGTACTCCGTGCATACAGTGCGCTTCTCTCTGTTCAGCCCATGCAATGTAATAGTTATTCGGGCTTCGGGTTCCCGGCTGCGCAATTCCTGATGGTGGGCGGGTCCCGGAGCTCCATACATAATAGTAGGATTGGGTTGGACAAGGAAAGAAGAAAGAAAAAGAAAAAGAAAACCTTGGAAGTGGTGTCGTTTTGGTTTTTTTCTAGCTGCATTCAATTCAAAGTTGCCACCACAAGGTGGTATTGAGCATGTTGCACTCATGAAATATCCACTGCTCTAGCGGCTCTCGGAAGCATCTGGTGCCTGGTGCCTGACAGAAAATTCATGTACCTGCTTCATGCTGATAGGCTGGCATCACTGTACGTACAAACGTAGTATAGGTGCATGCATGCATGACGTGTGACCGGCGTGGACCAAAGCTGTGCGGTTCCTGTTTAGCAACCCATGATGCTCACAGCATTCACATGCAAAAAAAGAAGAAAAAAAGGGAACAAACCGCTGCGGGGAAAATCAACGTGATGCAGGTGAAAAAAAACATAGAGGACCAATTCGTGAAATCTTGGCTTACTCAAAGGCCTTGCGCAGCAATCATATCGCCGATACTTGCAGACGGTACGCTCTCGACAGTATGCCGGGAAACCTCCCGGCAATACTTGCCTCCAGCTCCTACTACCGCTAGTACATAGCTGCACGCAGGTACTGTTCTGCAGCCCCCCTCCCTCCATCCCGGAGGAAGCGAGGCACAACTGACATGCTAGTACGGAGTACATGAGCCCGAGTCAGCCGCTATCGGTAATTCCATCTCCGCAATGATTCATATTCTCTGTCTTGTTAGGGCAGATGCGTGAATGATCCCACTGCCAGCCCTGTTTTTCACAAAGTTTTCGTATTCCAGTGCCCTCTTCAGTCAGGACAGGTAGTGTCTTCCAAATATTCAGCCGTAGGTGTCCCCGGGGGTTTTCACGGGAGCCAGTCCAGCTCAGGAAAGCTCTTCTGAGCTGTCGTCTCCTGTGCCTGGCGATCCCACCCAGCCCTGCGGCTGACCCCTTGCAAAAATTTGGTGACCGGTCGATGCAGCCACCAATCATAAACGACGCCTCGCCACCCACTCGGCTGCACTTGCACCTTCGGCACTGGTCGGTCAAACCCGTAAAAAAGCCCACACTAATGAGCGACGCTGAAGGACAGACTTCAGAGCGCAAGGGAGAGCCATCGTACAATTAACCAGTAGGGCAGAGGCCTCGCACACAGCCAAGCGACTGGCTACCTAGGTGCTGGGCTGAGCGATTGGAAGTGGAGACTCGCCTGGCCACCTGAAAACTTTGTTTTCGCGACCCGTAGTGTGCACCTACAGCCCAAGACCACTCGGTCCAGGGCAAAAGGGAGATTTAAGGAAACACCGCTAGCACTTGCATCTAGCTGGCCCAAAGAAGGGTTACGTGGTGCCAATCGGACTCGAACCCTCAGACGGGCTTGAACCCTCAGACCCGTGAGGGGGAGGGAGGGCTTCAGGTTTTCCGGTGGATAACATGGCCCATTTTGGTAAGTCGGGTAAAAAGGATGTTGTAAATCAAGATGGAATGTCATCTCATCCTGGAAAAAAAGGAGGGTATGACCAAGCTGTCGTCAAAAGCGACACCTCCCATCAGCATGCATGCCTGAGGGACAGAGGTTGCAGTAGCTCGAAAAGCAGAGTCGGGCACTGAACACCGCGCATGTCGTGACAATGAGCAAATATGTACTCCGTAGTCATAATTGCCTACGCCGTTGGGCGTCGGCCGCCTTAGGTGATGGGACGTTTGTACCGAGTACAGTTGTACAGTACGACCTCGGTACTGTGAGGGACATGAGAGGTGAAAATCCCAAAGTAGGGTATTGAATAGCACACCAAGTCGGAGAAGATGCCCGGCAATTTCCTCTTCGTTGTCACCCATCCGTCAGCTGCTGTCTTTGGTGAGGCTTTTGCTCATACCCAATGCTAGTAATGTGTTTTCCCAAAGGCCACTCGTATGTACACAACCTTCGCAGAGGTCCACCGGGTGTGTCCCAGCGATTACTGCTAAAATCTGGGAGATACAGCAGCATTTGGTCGTAGTCGAGAGCCCCGTACGGTGGCAATGGTCGAAGCGTCCGTGGCTGGGCAGTACCCAAGCCATCTGGGCGATAGAGTTTGAGTGCTAGGAATGGGTACGTACTGGCAATCGAAGTTGCTTCGATTTCGAAGCGTTAGTGGGTAGAATACTTCCAGAGGACTCCAGTGACCCAGGACAAAGTACTCCGTACTGCGTACTCGGGATCTAATCCGAAAGCGGCTTTCCCATGTGAAAAGTCTTCACTCCAAGGTCCTTTATCGGAGTAAGAGGTCAATAGGTTGGCCGTGGAGAATTGAGGACAAAGACCCATTGATGCTAATCGGCGTTGAGCGATGCCTCGGATTGATGCCTTTGTCCAATGTAAGGGATAGAGCGGCTGTATGCGGGAACAGCACCACTGGGGTACATTGTGACCCAGCGTGAGAGCGTTGCTGAAAAGGACCCGACCACTCTTCCAATCTGGTATTCTCCCCGATCGCGATTTCAGCTTCTCCTAGGGGAATTTGACTCGAGTTGTCGTGTGTATTGAGAGTAGAGGCTCTCAGAGCCTGTGGTACAGTTACGGAGTGCTTCGTAGGTAATACTCCTTTTCGGGAAGCGACGTCAGTTGAATGCGTGCGGCAACGTGCGGCGAGAGGGGCATTGGCAACTTACATCATCGCCCGGTGATAAACCCAGCATGGAACATGTTGGGAAAACCCAATCTTTTTTTTTTAGTTGCTTATCTGTAGAACAAAAGATAGGAAAATGATGAGAAAGAAATTTTTTTTAGAGCAGTGCGGGCGGCGGCTTCATATGTCGGATGATGGGAAGGCCATGAGGGGATCACAATCTCGCTAGAATCCGTCACGTGTGGACCTACAGAAGGACAAGGGAGTACGGACTCTACGATGCACCATCCACCGTCCATGGACTTTATGCAATGCACATAATGCACATGAGTTCCGTGGCAATCATCACCCCATCCATGGCAAGAGCGGCTCTCAAGGTGAAACATTAAAATGTGGGAAAGAGCATTGCAATTGGGAGCAAATACGGAGTACCTTCCTAGCTTCCCTACCTTTTCAATACTTGGAGATGGAAGGTGTTAATATGTGAATTATGAGTAGGTAATCTAGTAGGTAATTTAGTAGGTACTCTAGCAGTATCAGCTTTTCGTATATACAACAGTGAAAACGTGTCTCTGTACTCCGTACACACTTCTACTCTCTTGCCGTGTCACTCTTATTTCACGTTTCACCTTGCACGGGTTCATCCAAGAACCATCATTTACAGAGTACGGAGTAGTACTACCATGCATAGCAACACCATACGCAAGCATAATGGAGTTTCTTTTCTCCACAAGAAGTAGCAACACGCCATATAGGCTTAACTCTCATCATGTACAGACAACTTTATCCGAGCAGCAGTCAACAAGTCCGCAAAATACCGCCCTCAACCTTAACAGGACAAGTATTCCGCACGGTTAATAACAATGGCGCATCATAGACGAGATTGCTTTGCTAATTCCTATCATGTGGTCAGCTTGGTTCGTTATAGTGATTCGTAAATGATCGATCGTTGTGCTCACGTCCTAGGGTAACAGGTTGGCCTTTGCTATGGAAACGACCGGTTTGCCCAGACACAACATTCCAGTCAATTCTGCTGGCGAATTCCACGGGAAAAGCCTTGTCGGTAGCGGCGCTCTCGCCATACCACCGCGTACTGTAGCACTCTACTCCGTACGGGCGCCGAGTCCTGCTCATAGCTTTGGAGGACTCAACTATCGTCTTCCCCCTTGGTAGATGGCTAATATGTGCCATATCGTCAAATTCTGAGAACTTTGTTGCAAACTTTGAGCCTGACCAGCTTTCAGCTTCATACATCCAATATGGAACAGGAACGTCAAAAGGGGAATATGTTCATACATGAGATTCATGTATGGAGTACCACATCTGCTAAACTTGCTAATCATGACACTGGAAGCCTTATACTGTGATTAACACGTTACTCATGTAACGTATTTGAAAAAAATACCACTTAATGTTCTCGGAACATTAAAAATGAGGAAGAGTATACCATTCAGATGGAAACATGCTTCCTCGTATGAGCTCGCGTCATGCCATTGAAGAAAAAAAGCTGATATTGCTAGGCTAAAGCTCTATTGGAGCTACCCACTCTCCTTGGCCAGCATACCAACACTCTGTAGGCTGCTCTCGGACGGAAACATCTCTATCCACGCTGCTTCAGCTGCGTAAGGGAAAGTAGTAATATCGATTCCCACATAGTAATCGTTTTCGTCCTTGCTATCTGCAATATGCTTGATGCAAAAGATCAACCGAGTTAGCGAGGTTGATTTTAACTTCCGCAGACCAGCACGTTCTGCTTGCGAGTCTCGGTTGGCACACTTCCGTTGGCATCTTGCCCAACTCTAAATGATTCTTGAAAGCGCTCGGAGCTGGTTGCATTGCATTACTGGCTCTTCTCATGGTGCCCGCCTTACCAAGGACGGTGATGCTGCCAGAGCCTACTGCTCGCATCGGCACTTCTCGACACTTTTTAGCCCATCTTTAAAGCCTTTTTACATCTTTGGATACCAGCTACCGAGGTACTCTAGGCTTGTCATGGGCGCTCTGCTATTGCCTGGATACTCCCCTTGGTAATACCCTTACCGGATGTCACTCGCCCAGAACGCCGTTCCCGGCTATCGAGGTCCCGCCGTGCCATCGTTATGCTGTCTTGTTATTTCCCAAAGATGGGCGTAGAGAAGTCGAGATGGATACAAAAAGCTCATTGATTTCCTAGATGTCAGGTCTTCTTTTCATCCTCATCGCTCAACTCAGTTCTCACTGGCCACTGCAGTCAAGACGCTCTCGCTTCTGCTACTCTCGCTTATACCACTCTCGCTGCTCTGATTTGACCAACGTTCGCTGTCACCATGAAGTACAGCCTCTGTGCCGCCGTTGCCCTTGCTGGCGCCGCCAGCGCTGCCCCTTATAAGGGGAGAATTCTGAATGAGAGCCCAGCCGGCCCTGCGACTACTCCCGGCACCACCCCGACTGCCACTCCGACTACCACTCCCGGTACAATTCCTGGCACTACTCCTGGCACTACTCCTGGCACTACTCCTGGCACTACTCCCGGCGCCACTGTCTTCGCCACTCCCGAGGTTGCGGTCAATGCCAGTATCGCCGCAACTGTCTACACTACAGTAATCACTACTGACTACACTACCTACTGCCCATCGCCCACCGCTATTGCCTTCAACAATGTCACCTACACTGCTACTGAGGCTACTCTCTTAACAGTCACCAGTAAGTCCCTGAGACAATGTCATGTGTGCCCCTGGATAGCAGTACTAACATTTTATTAGATTGCCCTTGTACGGTCACCAAGCCCGTGGACCATAGCAAGCCCACTTTTGTGCCTCCACCTCCTCCGGTTCGCCCGTCTGCTGTCCCCGACCACCCCGCCCCCGCCCCCGCCCCCGCCCCCGCCCCCGGTGTTCCCTCTCAGCCTGAGCAGCCTGAGTCAGTTCCGGAGTCAATCCCAGAGTGTCCTGAAGAGTCTGACTGCCCCGAGGAGCCTGAGGAGCCCAAACAGCCTGAGCAGCCTGAGGCTCCCGTCCCTGTCCCCATTCCAGTTCCTAGTGCTCCATCTCATCCTGAGCAACCTGAGGCTCCTGAATCGGTCCCAGAATCTCCTAAAGAGCCAGAGTCGGCTGGAGAACCTGACTGTCCCGAAGAGCCTGAACAGCCCGAGGCCCCCGAGGTTCCCCAGCCCCCCGCTCCAGTTCCTGTTCCTTCTCAGCCTGAGCAGCCTGAGCAGCCTGAGCAACCCGAGCAACCCGAGCAGCCTACTCCTGAGACTCCTGAACAGCCTGAGCAGCCCGAACAGCCTGAGCAGCCCGAACAGCCTGAGCAACCCGAACAGCCTGAGCAACCCGAGCAACCCGAGCAACCCGAGCAGCCTGAGCAACCCGAGCAGTCTACTCCTGAGACTCCTGAGCAACCCGAGCAGCCTACTCCTGAGACTCCTGAACAGCCTGAGCAGCCCGAACAGCCCGAACAGCCTGAGCAGCCCGAACAGCCTGAGCAGCCCGAACAGCCTGAGCAGCCTGAGCAGCCCGAGGAGCCTGAGCAGCCCGAGGAGCCTGAGCAGCCCGAGGAGCCTGAGCAGCCCGAGGAGCCTGAGCAGCCTGAGCAGCCTGAGCAGCCTGAGCAGCCTGAGCAGCCTGAGCAGCCTGAGCAGCCTGAGCAGCCTGAGCAGCCTGAGCAGCCTGAGCAGCCTGAGCAGCCCGACTGCCCCGAGGAGCCTGAGCAACCTGAGCAACCCGAGCAGCCTACTCCTGAGACTCCCGAACAGCCTGAACAGCCCGAACAGCCTGAGCAGCCCGAACAGCCCGAGCAGCCTGAGCAGCCTACTCCTGAGACTCCCGAACAGCCTGAGCAGCCCGAGCAGCCTACTCCTGAGACCCCTGAGACCCCTGAGACTCCTGAACAACCCGAGCAGCCGGAGGAGCCTGAGCAGCCGGAGGAGCCTGAGCAGCCCGAGGAGCCTGAGCAGCCCGAGGAGCCTGAGCAGCCCGAGGAGCCTGAGCAGCCCGAGGAGCCTGAGCAGCCCGAGGAGCCTGAGCAGCCCGAGGAGCCTGAGCAGCCCGAGGAGCCTACTCCTGAGACTCCTGAGACTCCTGAACAACCCGAGCAGCCGGAGGAGCCTGAGCAGCCAGAGACTCCTGAAGCTCCTGAAGCTCCTCAACAGCCTGAGAAGCCAGAGGAACCTGAGCAACCTATCCCTCAGGCTCCCACCTCGACTCTCGTGAGCGTCCCAACCTCCGATGTTCCCAGCCCCACCGACATCCCCTCATCCCCTACGAGCACTCCTGACACCCCTACCGCCGGCGCCGTCCGAAGGGACGCTGGCCTCGGTGCCCTCATCCTCGCCTGCGCTGCCGTCCTTGTCCTGTAAAGCATGCTGAAGCTTTCAACCAAGACAACAGTCGCTTGGCCCTTACTTTTTTCTCTCTCGCCTGTGCATAAATGGCACCATCCACCTTCGCTTCTATGCTTCTTCAAGCAATAATTTTACCAACCTGAGGAGAGGCTTTTAATAGGATTTACCACAATCTGTGAGAAGTGTTTAAAGAGGAGGATAATCAGGAACCTAGGAATCGTCGCTCCTTTCTGGATGAATTCCAAATTAGTAGTATAGCATGCGGAACCGACACCGCAAAAAAAAAAAAAAAAAGCTTTAATAAAGAGCAATATTTGCCGATACAGAGTAGCCTTGTTTGTGATATTGATAACTTGCTTGTAAAGTGACTGACAACTCTCCCTCTCCCTCTCCCTAGTTGGGCTAATCAATGGATTCCCATGCATTGCGTGTTTGGGAGGACTTGCATTGATGAGCAGCCTGCAATGAACTCTGAAGAGCCGGTTGATTGAACGGCGCTCAGTCACTGACTCAGTCACTCACTCGCTCGCTCCCTCCCAAAACCCACTGGAATCAATCATATCAAACTCCCCGTCCAGGTCCCCCCACATCTCCGAAGCCAACCTAGCTTGGTCCCCGGGCGTCTAGCCCGCCGCCGGCTCCAGGCTGGGGACGTACCCCATCCTCGACCTCACCTCCCTCACCAGGGCCTTGGCCTCCTCGACCTCGACGCCGTCCTGGCAGAGCTCGTTGGCGAGGCGGCTGGCGGTGTCGTAGTCGGCCGTGCGCATAGCGAAGCGGGCCAGCCACATGCGCGCCTTGCTCGTCGCCACCGTCACGCCTGTTCCCTTGTTGCCGCTCTGGTCGTCGTTGTCGTGGTTGTTGTTATTGTTATTGTTGTTGTTGGCATTGCCGTCATCCGAGGCAGGGGGCGAGTCGTTGTAGATCCGGACCGAGTCGTTCAGCATGCCCTGCTCGTCCTCGGTGGGCTTCTTGTCACTGCCGTCCTCTTGCGCCACGCAGAGTTCCATGTACGCTTTGCAGTCGTCCTCTTCTCCCAGCTGGTCGTACATGCCTGCAATCAGGAGCAGGATGTCGGGGTCCATGTGCCCGGTGGCCACACGAGACGCGAGCAAATCACCACCGTTGCCAAAGCTGCTGCCCGAGTCGTAGTACGCTTCTGCCAGGAGAGCGCGCTTGAGAGCCTTGATGCCGTCTCTTTCCCGGCCCATCTTCTGGAGGCAGGCGCCCACCGCCATCCACATTTTCCCGTCCCAGGGGCGTAGGCCGGCCGCTTTCTTGTAGTACCACAGGGAGTATGTGTGCATTTCCAGCATCTCATACGTCTGGCCCAGGCCGTACCAGGCACGGTAGTCTCGCCTATTCACGTCCACTGCCCGCCTATACGACTCGATGGCGGCGTGCGTATTCTTCAACTCCACGTATTCGTGGCCCATCAACGTCCACGCAGACAAACAAGTCCGATCAAGGGTGAGAGCTCGGCGGAAATACTGCACAGCCTTCTCGTGCATGGAAAGCAGAGAGTAGTAGTTCCCGATCACCACGCACGACTCCGGGCGGAACCTGTCAACGCTGGAGCAGAGGTGGGCTAGGAAAGCAAGCTTGGGCCGCATGTTCAAAACGTAGAGGATATTGGAATAGTGGTCGAGGGAGTCGAGGCGGTGGGGGTGAAGCGAGAGAAGCCGGCTGAAATGCTGTTCCGCTGCGACGAGGTCTTTAGAATGATACGAGAGAAGAGCGTTGCATGTGAGAAGGAAGGATGAAGTAGGGAAAATGTTGAGGAGCTGCTCGAGCGAGTTGGCGAGTCCTGAGGATTGTTGGTAAAGCTCGAGGGACGTGTGAAGGTGGAACATGAAAGAGACGATATTCTGAGGGCAATGTCGTGATATTCGATTAAGCTGCGATTGGTGAGTCTTCAGGTCAAGCCTTCTTCTTTAGTAATGGGGGGACTTACATCCTCGACTCTCGATATCAGTGAAGTCATCTCTTGCCAACATCCCCAGTTCATGGTATACCTATGAACGCTGCGGATGAAGTACTCGAGGGCCTTTTCATCATTCTTCTCCTTTGCAAGGACCATGCCGTAGCTATAAATTGTCGTTTAGCAATTCCCCCAATCATCAAAAGGCGATATATGTCCGGCTTACAGATATTCCAGCCAGCCTTGGCTCCCGGGAATTTCGTCGTCCTCCGTCGTCCTCTCATCAAACCATGCCGTAAGCAGCCGTCCCACGACAATCAGCTGCTTGTTGGCCACGTTCCCGAGGTCCTGCGGCCCCATCACCATCTCGGATTCCTCGTTCTTGCGCTTCTCGCCCGCCATGAACTTGGCGTATAGGGCCAGGAAGAGGCTCTTCTGGCTCAGCAGCGGCAGCGCCAGGCCCCCGTTCACCCCGGGGGCGACAGCCGCCTTGGTTTTCGCCTTGCTCGGGGGGCTGATGGGCGTCGCTTCGCTGCTGGAATTGAGGACGCTGGTAAAGACGGATTCGGGGAGAAAGACGGCTGCGCATCGGTCATATTCGCGGCAGTCGAAGAGAGACTTGGCGAGGAGGTATCTGCTGAGCTCCCTGGCCTCGAGGGCTTCCTCTTCGGGGTCGATGTTGGCTTGCGGTATGGGGTCGGACGCCTCCATGTCCTCATCGTCGATTCGAGGGAGCGAGTTCAGCAGCTCGGCTGCCCTTGTATGCTCGTCAGCATCCCTTCTTTTCCGCTTGCGAAAGAGGGGGGGGAGGGGAGTGAGGTCGGGGTGTTGATCAAGAATTTCGGTACCATTTCGCTGACTGATAGAGACATCGCTCGGAACATTTCACAACCGCATCTTGGAGGGCACCTCGTAGCTGGGACAGCTCAAGGGGACTGAGGCCCATAGTGGAGCGAGAGTAAAACTTTGGCAAATGCGCCAATCATCCAGGTTCGTCTCTACTTCCGTGAGTTATCTTGTCGCAAATAACGAGGACTTGTTTTTAGCAGTCAGGTCCTGTAAGCGACGTGCCAACGTAATAACTTGCATATCGTCGCTGAAGCTCGGCAGGGAAGTGAGGTAGACGCGCCTGACCGACGCGATTATTACCTACAGTCCGCCGTACGCCACCTCTAAAGCAGGTAGGTACTCCGTAGAGACGGAGTAGTACCATATTTAAGCAGTAAGTACGGAGTACCATACGGCATACGCTAAATCGGCGGGGTACTTTCAACTGGCGGGGTGTGTGCCTCGTGCATCATCATCATTCCCCCTCAACTCCAACTGTCGAGAACTTATTACCACTAGCAGTACTTCGCAGCTTAGAATTTATCTATACGTATACAAGGCCTAGGCAGGGAACCTTGATTTATGTGGTAAACTAAGAAAATGTCCAAGAAGAGGTTTAGCAGATTTGTTATAAAGTCAAAGCAACCTCCCCTTTCCAGCATCATACCGTCTCCAGCTTTCTTTTTTTAATCATTTCTTTCCTTTTGTATAATTGTCGGTAACTCAAGAATAGCACATAATCATTCACAGCAGGAAGTTGAAAGTAGTAGGATCAGTGCCTGGCGTTGGTAAGCCGACATGGATCACCTGCTCTTAAAGGATAGAAAGTCAAGGAATTCGAATAGTTAACAGTACGCTCAGGAGCAGCAGAACTCGAGAACCGAGCTGACTCTCCGGAACACACGATCCGTTTCTTTCGTAGGAGGGTTTCACGAGGTTCGCACGAGGTTAATACCCAGCAGTATGACGGAGTTTGACATCTCGGCATATGCTTTAGGATGCAATGTATTGCCTAGATGTAGCCGAATCTTACGGTGCTGCTCCGTACTGAAATCCGCTTACCTCCCCTCCCTCCGTATTCCGTACTCCATACCTACTCCGTGCAAACATTTCCTCTCTCGGCAAGGCCCTACAGGGACAAAACCACAAAATCCCGCCGGGCAACGACCCCCGAAGACCTCTGCCCTAGCTACTGCTAGTACTCCGTAGCATGTACGGTTACCACTCCGTACCCCTCCCTTTTACCGAGGCGCTCACCGAGTGCCCCCAAGAAAACCGTTGGCCAAGGTGGTTTGCGCACACTGCCTGCGCAACGACCACCCACCCCCCCCCCCCATTGTGTATGTGTCTACTACACCTCAAAAGTCTCCCCACCATGAGAGGGGCAAAAGAGCCTAGCCGTCAGGGACCAGCAAAGAAAAAAAAAAGGATGGAGGGGGTGGGCGGAGGAAGATTGGATGCAGATTATGCAGTGCAGTGCCTGTTACCGTACAAGTTCCGAAAAAATAATAATAATAGGCCTCGTCGGGCCCTCCCCCTCCAACGCCAACCCCGTAGAACCCCCCCAAGTGCCCCTCCCCCAACCGGACTGACCAAATCAGCCGCTCCGAAAGCCAACACTACCATACTACCTATGCTACCCTGACCGCCCTCAACAAGATTCCGATCTCTTCTGTCGATTTTTATCCGTTGGCATATATCCCTCCTCTTCGTTGGTTTCCTTTCTCTCTTTTTTTCCCTTTTTTTTTTTGCTCCCGAGCATCATCTCATCACTATCAATCCGATTTTCTAGATACCCTCTTTCTCCCCCTCCCCCGCCCCACTACCCCTCCGACTTATTCACAATGGCGCAGGCCACCACCCTTAAGGAGTTCGAGGCGGTTTACGCCAAGCTCGAGGAGGCTCTCCTTGACCAGGCCAAGGCCTACAAGCTGCCCGAGAAGGAGCTCGAGTGGTACAAGAAGGTAAGAAAGAAAACAAACCCTTCCTCCTCCTTAAAACAACAAGAGCAATGGAAAAGGAACAGCACATTGGGAACATGATCAAGGAGAGCATGGCATGGCTAACGTGAATGTGCCCACGACGCAGAACCTCGAGGCCAACCCCCTGGGCGGCAAGTGCAACCGCGGCATGTCCGTCCCCGACTCCGTCAGCCTCCTCCTCGGCCGCCCCCTGACGGAGGAGGAGTACTTCCAGTCGGCCACTCTGGGCTGGATGACGGAGCTCCTGCAGGCCTTCTTCCTCGTGTCTGACGACATGATGGACGGCAGCATCACGCGCCGCGGGCAGCCCTGCTGGTACCGCCAGCCCGGCGTGGGCATGGTGGCCATCAACGACGCCTTCCTGCTCGAGATGGCCATCTACACGCTGCTCAAGAAGTACTTCCGCACGCACCCGGCCTACCTCGACCTCATCGAGCTCTTCCACGAGACGACGTACCAGACGGAGCTGGGCCAGCTGTGCGACCTCCTCACCGCCCCTGAGGACGTGGTCAACCTCGACAACTTCTCCATGAAGAAGTACCAGTTCATCGTCATCTACAAGACGGCCTACTACTCCTTCTACCTCCCCGTCGCCCTCGCCCTGCACCAGCTCCAGCTCGCCACCCCCGAGAACCTCAAGCGCGCCGAGGACATCCTCATTCCCCTCGGCGAGTACTTCCAGATCCAGGACGACTACCTCGACAACTTCGGCCTCCCCGAGCAGATCGGCAAGATCGGCACCGACATCAAGGACAACAAGTGCTCCTGGCTCGTCAACCAGGCCCTTGAGGTCGTCACCCCCGAGCAGCGCAAGATCCTCGAGGACAACTACGGCCAGAAGGACGACGCCAAGGAGGCCGTCATCAAGAAGCTCTACGACGACCTCAAGCTCAAGGAGCGCTTCGAGGACTTCGAGGAGAGGCGCGCCAACGAGATCCGCGCCATGATTGACGGCATCGACGAGAGCGGCGGCCTCAAGAAGTCCGTCTTCGAGGCCTTCCTCGGCAAGATTTACAAGCGCAGCAAGTAAAGAAGAAGAAAAATGAGGAAGAAGGAAAGAGGAAAGAAGAAGAAGGAAAGAGGAAAGAAGAAGAAGGAAAAAACAAAACACATATAATACCTATTTGATTCTAGTTTAAACACAAAGAGAGACAGAGGAGACCAGGGAGAAAAGGACGAACCCCCCCCTTGCTCGAGGACGCCATAGCCGTCATCGACAGGATAGTTTAAAGAGAAAGAAGAAAAAAAGCCAAAACCTAATCACAGGAGGTCGAATTGGTAGTTAATGTGACATGACTAGAAGAAAATTATGATTGATTGATAGAAAAGTGATCGACCGTCGCGTACGACGTGTGAAGAAAAAAGCCTATATACAAAGAAACTTAGTAGCAGTAGTAGTAGTAGAGTAAGTAGTAGCCAAAGATATTCCGTCAAAAAGTCTTAGGAGCCCATCACATCATAGCCGCACATGGCTTGTCTTTTTTTTTGTTCCCTTTTTTTTAATAAAAAAAGAAAGAAAATAACCGTGTACCCCAACCCATCCATTTCACCACTTCCATTAAATGCAGTCCCAATTACTTTCCGAATCTATCGTTATTTGGCTCGGTTAATGAGCGGCTCTTGAGGCCGTGGATCGCGTCCACGCCTACTCTCTTGGTGAGGCATCTTCTGTCTCATGCTCCGGTGCCCCGGCAGTGGCGGCACAGGCGGTGCACCCTCAGTGCCGTGATGGCGCGTCGTCGGCTCTGCCGTAGATCGGCTCCTCTGCCGACTTGCAGACAAATGCGCACCGCTTGTTGACGCCATTCTTGTTATGCTCGATGACGACGCGCTCCCCGGAAGGCCCCCGGTCACATGATTGATCAATGGGCCGCCGTTTGTGGGACGCACGGCACGGCCTTTGCTGGCCATACGCCTCGGTGGTGGCTGCGAGCCATCCTGCCCAATGTCCACCAACGGCTGTCCGGGGTGACGCCCTTGGGGGCCAGCCGACGTGGCCGCACGATTTGTCCGAGTGGTTGGAGGACGAGAATGCGAAGAATGCTCCGAAATAGAGGTAAACCACGAATGTGAGCGAGGGAAGCCAGTGGGTGATGTCGGGGTCGACGCCGCCTTGTTAAGTAGAGATGGTCCCTCAGTGAATGGGCCTTCAACCTTTCTGGTTGTTGATACGGTACCAGAGTCAACCTCGTGCTTCCGTTTGTCGTAAGTGTCTCCTAACAGACTACCGGCGGAGAATTCGCGCTGCATCTGAAAGGGGTCAGGCATAGGCGGCGGCGGGGACTTGAGCCTGGGTACAGCGTTGGACCTCATCTTTCTGACACTGGATTGACGTGAAGCGGAATTTCCCGTCTCTTCGGAGCTGGGCTTCTGCCTTCTGGGCAAAGGCTTGCCCAATTCTTCCAGGGGCTTGTCGAACGCTTTCATGTCCAGGAGAGGTTTGAAGTCCCCGATCAGGTACGGATCCTCTTCGGCAGTCTGCGTTTGGCGCGCCGAGATGGATTTAGCGAGGCTCTTTGAGCGCTTTACCTGCTCTATTGACGATCGGGCAAAAGCAATGCCCTCCTTTTTCGTAAAGTCGACTTGCTTGTTCACGAGGTACCAGCTGCGCCAGGCGTGCACTAGGAACTGGAATCGCTCCGCGAGGTCGTCATCTTCTGTGCTGAAGAAGTGAACAAAATTTTCCCGGTTCGCAAAGACGACCTCCTTTTGCTGGCTTTTGATGGCAAAACAGTGTTTCTTGGGCGGTCTTAGATGGCGAGTGACCTCCGTGTTGTTGAGTGTGTATATGTCGAAATCAGAAAGGTGACACAGCGCGGTGCTATCCTTGTCGGTGAACTTGATGTCCGGCTTCTTGGAAGAAAACATTTGCCCGTTGTCGAGAAGCGTTACCCATCGCTTGGCCCACCGCCCTGGTCGTGAACAGGTGTGCATCTGGAAAGTGAAGCCCATAGGCGCATCGTCTGTCTTGGGTACAGACTCCAGGTGCAAATTCTTGTCATTTGGAGAGTCGTCGTACGACATGACAACGAGCGAGCACTGCTGGTCACGGTCCCACGAATTCATGACATCGCGGATGCGCTCATAACGGCGCAGGCGTCTTTCCAGGCCCATGCCCACATAACACTCGACCACCACGCTATTCTTTGGGTTAACATGATGCGAAACCAGGTTAGCTGTGGAGAATATGATGTCCACAGGGGTTGTGTCATTTGTGACAGGTAAATTGATGGTTGACGTGAGGCATTGAACAGTAACACGCTGTGGAAACCCGTTAGTATGCCCAACTACATTTACGGAGACACGACTTCGTCATCACTCACCCTCTCGCCGCTGTTGATGGCGGCCTTTGGCGCATCAATCTGCGGGACGATGCCCTTGCCACCCTGCTCGATGAAGTTCATGTCAATCAGAGACGGAGCCGTCGCATTCGAGGTGGCAATAGAAAACGCGGTAGAGGTGGAAAAGGAGGCCGGTATGGAGGGCGACTTCTTTGGACTCCAATTCGCGACTGGAAAAACAGGTTGGCTGTTATTGTTATTGTTGTTACTGTTGCTGTTGTTGTTGTTGTTGCTGCTGTTATCCCTGCGACCTCTGGCAAAAGAAGCAAGTTTGTGAAAAATCGGCCTCTTGGGCGGTTTGGGAGCTGCCGCCGGCACGTTGGCAAGCTGGGCCTGCAACCTAGCGAGATCCCTTTTCTTTTGCTCTGCCAAGATGCGGTCGGTTTCGGCCTCGAGCCTGGCAACCTGATCGGCCCACCTAGCGGCCTCTTCGTCCTCCCGGTGATCCTTGAGAAACTTCCTACGCTCTGCCCCGTTCTCGTGCAATTCTGCCGCCCACTTGCTGAGGGCGTGGAGTCGCTCAAGCTGGGCCTCTGTAGCCGGCTCGGGACCTGCGACGACGATGCACGATGGTGACGACGAGCCCGACTGGACGTTGACTGATCTTGTTCCGAGACCAGTGGGAGTAGATACAGAAGGTGTGAGAGTGTTTAACTTGCCGAAAGGCGAGGAGGGTGCGCGAAGGGAAGAAAAGGGTGAGAGCTGCTTGGCATCGCAGCAGGTCGCACCAATGCCAATACTTGTAGTAGTGGTAGTAGTTGCAGTAGCAGCTGCAGTTGCACCATCCCCATTCGCGTTGTCATACTCAATTTCGTTCTCCTTATTATTTTCACCCCTGCATGCCGCGCCGGCTGATTTGGGCCGTTTTTGAGAGGCTGGCGGGGTCTGGGCAGTGTCTTGCGCATCGTCGTCCGCGTCCTTGTCCTTGTCCTTGCTCTCGTTCCTTTTGCCCTCCTTGCCTTTGTCGCTGGCGTTGGCGTTGGCGTTGTCCTTCTTGTCGCCGTCGCCGTTGCCGTCGCTATCGCTGCTGCTGTTGTCGCAGAAAATGTCAAATGTTACCGACCGACGAGAGGATGACAGGCTCTCGCCTCGGCGGTTGCTGTAGCGTGACGTCCGCTGAGGAATTACTTGACGCCGCGGCGATGTCTTCCATTTACTAGGCGACGCAACCGAGTAACAGGGCTGCCTGAGTGCTGGTGGCGACCGCGGCGGCGGTGGCGGCGGCGGCGGGGCAGGGACCGTCCCTTCTGGAACCGTCGCTGTTCCTGCATTCATAGCGCCTCTTTTGTCCCCTGTGATCTGTGATCTTCCCGCTGTCACGATCTTGATCTGATGGATCTGATCCGAGTGCAACTCCAAAAAAATTTTATCCCCTTCAAGGACAACAAAACCTGAAAGTTTTTAATCCGTACGCACACAAAAAAAAAAAATTGCAACCACCGTACTGGTCAATTGAAACGAGTGCAACACTCTATAATTACGGTTCGATACTCCTCTTCCGCGGGTTGGTAGTAGTAATAGTAGTAGGGTGTCCCTGTATTGGTGAAAGCGAGCGTGGAGGGGAAAAAAAGTCAAAAATCAAAAGCGTATAAAGTCTCAACGAGTGGACGACCACGGCTGGTCAGGCAAAAATCATTGCGCAACGAGAAGTCGTTGAGGATGTGGTTCCACGCAAGGAGGGTAGGTAGGTAGGGAAACGAAGAGATTTGAGGGATTGATGTAACAGCGCGGCGGCGCAGAGATGAAGGGTATCACGAATTCTCACCCCGGCCATCCACCTCGGATCGACTCGCAGCTGCCGTGCGGGATCAACAAGAAGATCCCAGCTGAGAGGGACCGAGAGGCACCCCATGGCGATACTTGTCGCAGAGTGTCTAGGACATGCTGCGTCAGAGGCACGCAAAAGCCTGAGAGCGCGTTCTCGGCGACCAATGAATCCTCACGCAGTCCCATCGTTGCCCATTCCATAACAAGGTAGCAAGGTAAAAAGACCCTGTTTTGGATTTTTTTGCATGCTCAGTGATATAAAAACATGAAGAATTCCTCGCCGTCACTTTTGGTATTCTCTGGGGGATGAAGTCTAGCCGGTCCTGCGAGTTGAGCAGATGGTCTCATTTCCATCTTTCATCCGGTGGTATGAACAGTTGGGCCTTTCACGTAGGCGGCCCGAGCCAGTCAAATTAAGAGTATTCACTAAAGCGCACTTTTTTTTTTTTTGGGGGGGGGGGGGGGTATGGTAATTTGCCTCAATGCTGATATGAAGAACAGGCATGATTTTGGAAAGTATCTCAACATTTGGCTTCTGACATGATGGGGGGCTTCTATTCCATTGCTAAGCTTGGGCTTCTGGTATCTTGACCGAAGGGCTTTCTTCGTTCTGGGCTCATTTTACCTCTTGAAGGCCTTCACCTCCCGTCGCCACCAATCGGTAAAGTTGATGGTAGAGACGTCGATGCCTAGTGCCTTGAGCTCCTTGGTGCTAAGGTGGGTGTCATACGGTCGCTGAACACTGGCATTTGGATCATTGCCTGCCGTGTTGGCCTCGATACCGGTGACGGGGAGGTTCATAATGTCAGCGAAAAGCTGACATATCTCATACTTAGTCATCTTATCCTCACTCGTAAACTGCAGAATCCGAGGCAGACTCTTCCTATCCGTGCTCTCTAGGTACTTGATCGCAATATCTACAACGTCCAAAACCGTCAGTGTCAAAGTTGAGGTAAAAACAGGGAGTTGCAATACTCACCCTGGCATACACGGGCAACATCCTGGGTGTTTGTGGGATACCGTTGCGCCCAGTGGTCCATTTTGATATGCTCCCCCTGTGTCTGCGCCTTCCAGACGGCATCCATCAGCACGTTGACGGCGCTCTCGCCCGGCATATGGGCATGACCGTACAGGACGGGTACACGGAGCGACACCGCCAATCCCTCCTTGCCTGCCTTGGTGAATTCCTGGAGAACAGCCCTCTCGCCGTCCAACTTGGTCTCGCCGTACAGGTTCGTAGGCTTGGGCGCGGCGTCAACTTCGTAAGGAGCATCTCCAGGCACGCCGGGGAATACGTAGTCTGTCGAGATGTAGATGAGGAAAATATCCCGGGCTGCTGCCTCCTTCGCGATGTGGGCGCTCGCTCCAACGTTGACGGCCTTTGCGCCCTCCGGATCCTTGTCAACCTTGTCTGGTGACCTCTCAGCAGCACCTTTGAACCCATCATCAGCCTGATACTATACATACTTGATAGATCAATATTCTGTTTGCTGTAAACACTCACAGTGAATAATAGCCTGGGGCCTGTTGCGCCACTTCGTTAGCCACAGTTCAGGTTCAACGCGGCAATACTTATAACGGCAACTCACTTGACGTCGTCCAGAAGTTTCGATACCTCGCCCTGGTTCCCGATATCTACCTTGAGAACATCGACTCCGTCCGCGCGCGAGTATCCTGTCCCCTTGACATTCCACCCTTGGAGCTTGAAAGTGTGCACGACTTCTCGCCCGAGCAGGCCCGTGGCACCCGTAATGACAACTGTCTTTTTCGACATTTTTCTTCTTCTTCTTCTTCTTCTTTTCTTTGCTTCAGGAGACTACTGCTACTACTAGCGTGATGAGGGTTATTGCATCAGAACGTAGCAGTGGTTTTCGTAGTCCTAATGGGTTGGCGCAAGATTTTTGAGTTGCCGAATTATGTCAAAAGTCTGGGTGAGAGCTTTAAGACCTACTTGTACTCTGTACTGACTGTACTCCGTACGCAGCATTACGGAGTAAAAGTGGTAGAGTTCAGATGCAACCCATGGTGGGGCAAGCAAAGCCACTGATGAAGCTGGGGTGGATTATCCAACATGATGCTGGCGGCCCTTTGCCTACTAGTAAATGCTCAACTCACGTCATGCTGCGCTTAGGCTTGTGTGAATTTGGATGTGTTTACGAGAATCACTCACATGGGCCTACCCGAAATCCACTTATTCGTACAAAGGCACATAGGCAGCCGCGAAACGGGAGCCGTAGGAAGAAGAAGGTACAAGATTCCGTGTCATATCCATCTTTTTAGGGTAACTTCCCCGCGTGCCGAGTTCGCCGTTGGAAAAGTGGTGGCCTGCGTGCACCGACCATCCGGTAGAAAAGAGCGCCACAGTACGGAGTACTACTGCATGCTGTACGGAGTAAGGCCGCTAAGAAACGCGATAATGCAAGCTGCACCTTATCGTTCGCGTCTCCACCCAGTTTTCTCAGCCATCCCGCTGCCGAGCTCTCCCCAATCGTCACAATCGTCACAATCGTCACCAACGTCACCAACGTCACTGCCATCCTTGCGATAGTCAATCAATCACATCGCCTCGCAACCCCGAAAAAGGTTTAGCAACCGCGCAGCATGCCTCCAAAACGCATGACGGCCAACCCGGTCAGGCCGGCGCGCCACCGCCCCGGCAAAGACACCGGCAACGACTCCTCGGACTCAGACTCCGACGACGACGCCGGCGCGCCCGAGGACCAGGCGCCGGCCGTCCCGCCGCCGCCCAAAGCCGCCAGCGCCGGCAGGATCGTCAGCGACCTGAGCAAGGTGAACTTCAGCGGGCGGAAGAGGGAGGCCGACGAGGCGGAAGCGCGGAGGAAGGCGGCCCAGCGCGCGGAGAAGCTGGCCGCCGAACAAGGCTTCGTCACAGACGATGAGGAGGAGAGCTCAGAAGGGGAGGGCAAGGGCAAGGGCGGTGACAATAATGACGACGACGACGACGACGACGACGACGACGACGAGGATGATGATGACGACAGCTCAGAGGAGGAAAGCAGCTCGGAAGACGAGGCGCCGAGACGGCTGATGATGCGGCCCAAGTTCATCCCCAAGAACCAGCGGACGACCAAGGACCCCGAGGAAGAGGCCGAGGCGGCGCGGCTAGCGGACGAGGCGGCGCGCAAAAAGGCAGCCGACGAGCTGGTGGAGGAGCAGATCAAGAAGGACCTCGCGGCGCGGGCCGCGGGCAAGAAGCACTGGGACGACGACGAGGACGCCAACTCGGACGTGGACACGACGGACGGGCTGGACCCCGAGGCCGAGGAGGCGGCGTGGCGCGTGCGCGAGCTGAAGCGCCTGAAACGGGCCCGCGCCGCCATCGAGGAGCGCGAGAGGGAGCTCGAGGAGGTGGAGCGCCGGCGCAACCTGACCGAGGACGAGCGGCGGGCCGAGGACGAGGCCTTCCTCGCCAGGCAGCGCGAGGAAAAGGACTCCAAGGGCAAGATGTCGTACATGCAAAAGTACTTCCACAAGGGTGCCTTCTTCCAGGAGGAGACGGCCGCGGCGGGACTCCTGCAGCGCGACATCATGGGCTCGCGCATACAGGACGACGTGCGCAACCGCGAGGCCCTGCCCGAGTACCTGCAGCGCCGGGACATGACCAAGCTCGGCCGCAAGGGCGCCACCAAGTACAGGGACATGCGCAGCGAGGACACGGGGAGCTGGGGCCGCCTCGACGACGGGAGGGGCAAGCGTGACGCCAGGTTCCGCGCCGACGACGACAGGTTCCGCGCCGACGACGACGACAGGTTCAGGGCTGACGGCGACGGCGGCGACAGGGGCCCCAAGGGGGCGAACACGGTGCCGCTGGGGGAGAGGAGAAGAGATGGCAGGCCGAGAGACGATCGGGCCGGCGGCCGCCAGGGCGACAGTTACCGCTCCCGAGACGAGGGCAGGCGACGGTCACCTTCAAGATCGAGATCGCCGAGGCGGGATAGAAGCCGGGATGAGCACAGACGGCGGAAGAGGAGCACGTCTCGAGAAGGAGCACGCTACGATGGAGACAAGAGGCGGAGGGTAAATGCCGACTGACTTTGCGGCACAAACTAGTAGTGTATATACACAGCGGATGATTTTAATGCATAATTGCCCATTGCGAGCATATTTTCCTTCTCTTGCTCTCTCTCTCCCTCTCCCTCTCTCTCCCTCCCTCCACTCCTTAACATCATATGATCCGCTTGCTTCTATAGATCTAAACTTTCCTTACTCTTCCCTTCCACAAGTTCCCCTTTTGTGAATTATAAATCGGTGTACTAAATCGCCCCCCTTTTTATTGCAGCTGTTTTGATTTAAAAAAAAAAATAGATACCCGGCGCACCTTTGCTCTCCGCTCGCTCCCCCTCATATCCTCACGATATCCACCTTGGCCCTGCCCCAGAGCTTGTGGCTGACGACGCTGCCCGAGCCCTCGAGCTCGACTTCCGGGGGATGCACCGTCATGCGAGCATACGTGCCGGCGCCCTTGCGCTTGGACAGCGTCCCGGGGTTGATGACGACGACACTCTCGGTGACCTGCATCAACTGGTTAGCACACTCACGGACACGATGACACATGAGAGGATGGGGGTTGTGGTTAAACATGAAAGGAGGAAACAGGGGAAAAGAAAAGAAAAAAACAGAAGATGTATAGAAAACGTACCCTGGCAAATGTAGGGAACACGCTAGGAATCAGCATGACATCCGGCCTGACGTTGACCATCTCCCCAAGCTTGAGGTAACCGACGTCGAGGGCCGCGCCTGTCGCCTTGCCGCTCTCCGTCCCCGTCTTCGGCAGCCTCTCCCTGTTCAGCGGGGGGAAGAGCGGGAAGTAGTGCCTCTGCTCGATGAGGCGCTCGAACATGCTCGCCAGCGCGTCGCCGCCGGCGCCCACGCCCCCCTGCTTGGCCACCTCCTCGGCCTTGATCTCGTAGAGTGCGTCCTGGCTGGACACGCCGAGGACCATCTCGTTGAGCGACAGGGTCATGGGGTTGGAGACGATGCGCACGGCCTTGGGTAGGCCGAGCTCCTTCCTGGGGATCGTGTCCTGCGGCCAGGAGACGTGCTTGTCGATGATGTCTCTTACCGAGGGCACGAGGACGACTGTGATGGACGGGTTCGCGGATGCGAGGCGGTTCAGGGCCGGGGAGAAGAGGTACTTGAACACCGTGTTCATCGTGACCGTGTCGGGGTCGTAATTCGCCTCCTCGGGCAAGTCAAAGTCGCCGCTGGCAATCAGTGGGTGGTCGACATCGATGAAGGGCCCAGTGAGGATGAGGGCGTCGACGTAGTTGTCGCTCGCCTGGCTGCAGAGTGCATGCAGAGGCTCGAAGTCGAGGTTGTCATCTGCCGTGTACGGCCCGGAGGCGAACAGGATGCTCAGCGGCGGAGGATTTGAGTCGAAATCCATGGCGTCCGGCCCACCCCTGAGCCTCTCCTTGTGTGCCTCGAGGGCCGCCGGCGTCGAGGCAGCACTGGGAAGGAGGGGTAAGCTCAGGATCTCCGTGACCACGAACTCGTTCCCAGACGTATTACTCCCCCTGAAGGCAACTATTTGCCCGGGGAAGAAACTCCAGCGTTTGATCTTCGGGTCAATCTTCAGGGGCACCCTCAGGCCCATCCCCGTACGGCGTGATGTCTCCAGCACCAGCGACGCCTCGTTGAGCTTTCCTTCGGGCGAGTCCGAGGCTATCCTCCCCACGGCAACAATCTCCGTAGTTCCTTGACTGGCAGCACTCCCGAATTCCGTGTCCTCAAGCTTGTGATGTTCTTGCACTAGCGTCATGAAGTCGTCGATGCGATCGTCGAGTATTTCGCTGGCCTCGGACAGCTTCATGGCCAACGGCTTGTAGGCCATCTTCTTCTGGTCCGACGCGGCGGTGAGTTTGATTCGCGGCTCCGGGAACGGGGCGTCGGGGGGGTCCGTTGCAGGCAGAAAATCGTTTAGAACTTCCACAACTTCTCCGGCATCCCGTCGGTCGGCGAAGGACGTAGCCCTGTCCCTAGTCAGCTCTTGACACCACGTGGCCAAACACCAGGGTGAGATTACTCACGAGATACCGCTCATGGCCTTGAGCTGGTCGGCCATGCCGCTGGTGACTGGCGAGCTCCCAACGTCCCTCGGAACCTCCATCTTCCTCTTCAGCGCGCTGCCGCCCTTTCCCAGCTTCCCCCCAGGAGCGGGCGTTCCGGGCACCAGGCCGTCCAGCATCCCGTACATGTCATCGCCCCCGCCCCCAGCCCTTGGCCCGGGGGCTATCTTGCGCTCGCCCTTGACTTGGTGCTGCTGCCGCGAGTGGCTGGCCTTCTTCAGCGCATCCTGGATCGTCTGCTTGAGGTTGCGGATCGAGAGGATGTTTAGCGATGTCTGGGCGTCGAGGTCGAGCTTGATGCAGTACGCGTCCCACTTGAAGAAAAGGTCCTCGGCGGAGAGGTCGTAGATGTTCATAATCGACTGGAGCTCGCTGAGGACATCGGGAGGGAGCGGCTTCCCGCTGGGGGAGAAGAAGGATTGTAGTTCCTCGACGCCGGAGGCGGCCATGGTGCGCAAGAAGAGATTGTTGCGGCTTGAGTCTTGACGGTCGGATGTAGCTATTGGATATTAAGTAAATTCGGGTATCTGGGAGTAAGCTTGGCAACTGAGATATCCTTTTGATGGGTCAATCGTGAATCTTTTGAACCTTTTGAACCTTTTGAATTGGTGGGGTGGAATGGAAGTTGGGAGCCGCGAATGGGAGACGCGTTTGACCGCGTAAAGTGGTATCCACCACCAACGTCCATACGTGGACGTTTAGACAGAATACCTACCTCTACGAGTTCCATCGTTAGGTTAACATGTACTCCGTGCACTCAGTAATCTTACGGTCATCACAAGTAGACTGGCCATTATGTCCAGAAATCCAGTTTTATAAGTTTCGCCGCTTGATAAATATTGTATCTTGATAGTGCTCATTATTCTAAGAGCTCTGGTGCTCGTAATGCGTAAATCGTGCTGAAACCTGTGTGACAAATCCCTAATAACCAGGCCCCTTCGGGCACCGCTTTTTACGCTCAAACTCCTCGCATCTTGAAATAGTATATAGTAAGAAAAGAAAAGAAAAAATCACCACATCTTCATACTCCGTGACGGGTCAAGCGTCTCAGTTATTATTCTCCTGCGCCTTGCCCTTCCCCTTCGGATCCTTCACACTGAGGCTGCTTTCAATATGTTCCAGACCAAACCTGGTCCAATAGCTGCCTTCTATAGGTGGCAATGGAGGCGTAGGAGATTTCGGTGGCGGCGTGCTAGGCGGCGCAGCATCGGTACTGAAGAATGAAGCGAATTCAAGCATATCCTTCTCATCAAAATGTATATTTTCCAAGTCGAGCCCGCCGCTCATAAATGCTGGGTCCGAAAGCATGTCCTCGAATGCTTGAGGGTCGATTGTTATTTGCCCTTCTTCCTGGAAACGAGGGCTCCTCCGTAACATTGGCGTGTTCCTAACGTCGAGGTTACTCTTGGGCGTGTGCTTAACATCTAGAGTGTTCCGGGGCGTGCTCTTAGATGGCGTCCTCGGAGCCTGTTCCACAGCCATGGGAGACATGAGATAGCGAAGAGACTTAATCGACCTAGACACGCTTCTAGTGATGGGTCTATGGCTCGGAGTCGGACGCGTGGGGGTCTTGAAGGCGTCTTCGCTGGCAGGATCCTGATCCCTAGCCTGCGGGGGCGGGGTTGACGGACGAGCAGGACCGGGGGTGCAAGGCAGCTCAGCAGGAGCTGGAGTTGGGGTTTTGACTGTCGACTCATCTTTGATAGGAACCGACACCGCATTTTCTTCCCCTTCCAGATCCTTATGGGATCGATACTCAATAGAGTGGACCACATTAGCGTCCACTTCACCGAGAACTTTGGGAGAGTTGTCCTTGTGGGGAGACGGGAAAAGCAACCGCCTGGTATTGCCGACAGACGAATCCAGCACCTCGACGCGAGTACTCCTATTGGTGCCGCTGTCCTGAGATTGAGCCGATTCAGTGTTTGCTTGGGCTCCGTCGGTGACAGACATCTCGTCCGCTTGCGTCATACCCGCTTCTGTATCCCGAGTCACGGACCGAGTCTGCATTAATGATGTGTCCCCGGTCTCGTTCGCAATTTCTGTCGTAGGTTCCGGTGAAGACAGGTCAATTGGGACCATCGCATCGGTTGGCAAGTCACCCATAGAGAAAGCCTCCGAGGTAGGATTGATTTGCATGTCGTTTTGGGTTCGAGCTTTCTTCGACCGACTTCCTCCAGCCCCACCAGCTCGTCTCTTTCTGTTCTGACCCAGGCGTGAAGCATCTTTATCCCATCGGTCCTGAGGCCGATGCTTCTTTGACTTGACAAGCCAGATGCCACAGGGGTTGCAAAGAAGCATCTGCTGCCAATCCGCCCTGTCGTCGTCCATACTAAGGCTCTTTTTCGTAAGACGATGGGCAAGTGGCAAGCCTGCTTCGTCACATCGTAGGACGTCGATAGCTGTAACTCTGCCCGGCTTTTCAGAGCATTCAACCCACTCTGGCGCTCCATCCTTCTCCTGCGTCCATACTTTCCGCCACGTAGGCGTCTCAATAGCGCCGCAGTTGCTGCAGAAGGGGGGCATTTCCCCATTGGCGATCGCCTCCTCTAAACGCTGCTTGATGGCATTCTTTTTCACCATGTTCTTGTTGAATGACTCCGCGGGCGAAGAAGGGGCAGGAGTTGCCTCTGTAGGAGCGGGCAAGGCGGGAACCGGGAGAGCAAGCTGGATACTTGTCTTGATAGCCAGCGTGGGCACGCCGGGATCGCTCGCAGGTGGTGCAGGGCCGATTGATGCTGCTCGACGCGATAGCGTCGGAGCAGATGGGTTGTTGGTTGGTTTTTGAGTTTTGCTGCTTGCACTCACGCCTCGTGACAGGGAGGAAGGACCAGCTGGCTCACTGGCGGGTATTGGTAGGGCTAAAATGCCTGCAGACTGGGACCTAGCTAGCTTTCTAGACCGTGGCTTGGGCTTCGCAGGCTTGGCGGAGGGCGCAGCCGGTTCGTCCTGGACGGGAACTGGTTGTATCTGTTCCCTTTCTTTGCTGGCAGAGCCAGCATCTTGTGTGTTTTCTTCCGGGGCCCGATCGGGAACAGGCTCCTCCTTATGATCGGGCCCCTTAGAGTTTCCCGTCTCAGTCTCGGGGGCTGGTTGGGGCGTGGTATTTGGCTCAATGGCATCCGTTGTTGATGGGGGTGTCGGTGCCAGAGTTGTAGACTGCTGGGGAGCAGCTTGCTGGGTCTCAGATAGTGGTTGAGTAAGATTGGGCTGTATGCGTGGATGAGGTAGGTAGGATGGCTCAGGAGGACCAGCAGGCATGGAGCTCGGCTCAGGAGTGTTGAGATTGCGGATATGCACCATGTCAGCACCGTCGGGGCCAGGCTCCATTCTGAAGACCTGCATTGGAATGTTAGAGACTGTGGTCCGCTCCGGAACCTTCTTCTTGATACAGAGTCCCTTGGATGAACGAGTCGGTTGTGGGGCGTTTTCAGGGAGCATTTCGCCCATGTCAGGATTTTCGCCAAACAGATCATCTATGTCATCTTCGATCGTGCTGGGTTCGCGAGACATCTGGGGCTGGGGCATAGGGGGGAGTACGGGGCTCGACGGGGGAGGACTGGACCGAATGTAGGGAGTTGCTCGAGGCAGGGGAGGCGATGAGGCGATGTCCGCTGCGCTCTCGTCACCTGAGTATGCCGGTGTTGGCGCGGTGGAATTGGGTGAGCGAGCATCGTCGTTCGGGGGCGACATGCTAGCTTGAGACTCGGTAGGTTGAGGTAGACTACTCCTATTCATCGTAGACGTGCGACGCAGATTGCTAACCACAGGTTGGCGTTGGCCCCCCAGAGAAGCATCTGGTACCGGAGTTGGTGCACGAGGCACCTCTTGAAGATGGTTTCCTTGAGCACCATCACCGCCCGAGCCCACAGGTCTGAAGCTGCGCAATGAACCAGAAGTACTGGCGGCAACCCTCAAAGAATCAGGTCCAGAAATAAAGGCGTTCTCGTTAGCCTGGTCCACCTTTGTCGTCTTGGCTCTCTTTTTCATCGGCGCATCCTCTCCTTCTGTGCCATCCTCATAGCCAGAAGTATTACCTTCCGCTGCCTTCTTACGCGGCCGACCTCGTGGTCGCCCGGTTGCGGTCTTTTTTCGCGCCGGAGCTTTATTTGAAGCTCTGCTAGAAGGTCTTGAAGTGTTGACACCTTGTTGCGCCAGCATCTGTGCGGTTTCCGCAGTTAGAGGGGCAAGTTTCGGCAACTCCTGCGCAGTAGTATGTGGCTGACTGTGTGAAGGATTTGGTGAATGGTTCTGCGGAGGATTTTGAGGCGGAAAGCCTGGCCCGAACGAGTCGTGACGATCGTGTAAACTGGGTGGCGGGCCCTGGGACAACGCAGGCGAAGCCACACGGGAGCTGTGGTTAGGCTGCTGGTGATATTGCGGGTGAGGGGGCTGTGACTGGGAATGAGGTCGTTGTTGCCCGATATGAGGGTTCGACTGGATAAATGAACTCCATTCGGCCGACCCAGTCGGTGTCAAGGGTTGATCCATGGGCCTCCCATGAGGAATCTCCACCGACCGAGGTTGCTCGACTGAACGGTCCGGGGGCCGCTGCACCTTGGCAGCAGTTGTGAGTTTTAATTTGACCTCGAGGGTCTCGCCGCCTCCCCTAAGAAGCCCAAGCTTGTTCCTCCTCACCACGCCCGTGATCAACTGCGGCACATGTTGTGAGGCGGTCTCGGGACGCATAGTATCCAAAGCCCACGATAGCAGGCCTTGGCCGACAAGGGGCGAGTCTGGTTCGGAATAGTCGGTGGCGTAGATTGTGTAGTCGTTTTCGTGGCTTGATAGCTCGGGGCTGCAAGTGGTGATGGCCTCGACGCATATCCTCAGGTCGACCACGCCTATCGTATTCGACTCGTCCGTCATCGTCTGGATCTGTAGCGGGTGGGGGTACCTCGCGAGGTAATTGTTCCGGTCCTCGCTGTTGAGGGTATACTGGACCTTGACTGAGTCTATCCATTAGCTCTGCCACACACCGCCATCGTACTCAGCAGGTGAAGACTTACGGCCCATAGGCCTAACCTGAACACCAGAGTCGTCCTGCTCAGCAGGAGGCAATTGCTGGGGCGCGTGGTTCCATCCACCCTGAGGATGCCCATAGGGCACTTGGGTAGCCATGGCGGCAAAGCTCTCTCGAGGCAAGTTTCTACCAGGACTGTGTGCCGGTCTGCAGCAGCTGTGAAGCAATGCACGAGGAGAGCTGCCAATGGCCGGAAGCGAGGTAATGGATTGAGAAGGGGAATAAGAATACTGCACCGAGGGGGAAGGAGAAGAAAGTAAAAGAAAGGACTGAATGCTAAAGGAGGGATAAAGAGGTCAATGTGCACCACCCCCCGGCCGGTCCTAGGAGTAAAGTAAGTGGAAATGTGCAGGGCAAGAAGACTAAATCGTGACGCGAAAGTGCACCCTTGTCTGAAGCGTGGTGAACGCGTTCTGGGCGGCAAGTGGACCGCACTTAGAGAGACACGCGCGCTGTGACTTTTTTTTCTAATGAAAGAGAAAAAGGTTGCTGAGAGATGATGGTGAAAAGACCCACAATGCAATTAACTTGCAAAGTTTACTGCATACTACTACTATTATACAGTAGTAAACGTAGGATGGGTCAATTCAAAAAGGAATGGGCAGTAATGCGAGGAAAACAAATGCAAAATGATGTTGTATGTACTCCGTATTTTGGAGAAAGTCGTGATGGTGTCTGTAGGTACCCCGTACCCCAAAACAGCTGCCGCGTTTAGCAATCTAGCAATCTAGCACCTGCAGTGACGTTCAGGTTGTGCTAGATGGATCAATGGAACCTGTGATTGATGAACGCGCCCCGCTATTTTAATCTGAAGAGTGGTTGGTGGCCGTGAACAGACAGGTTAACAGGGATAAGGTAGGTGCTGTACTACCGGTAGTAGTAGAAGTAGGTAGCGACGCGCCCCTGGACTGCAAGGAGCCACTTCTGTCCAAAAAGACCAGTGGCTGGAGGAGACAACCTCGAAAGGGAAAGACAAAGAAAAATCTTGGGAGGGAGAACACTCGGAGGACGGCCCCGCTTCAAGGGACCGACCGTTGGAAATTGGTTGCCTCAGGCGCGCAGATAAGCTTCCACCCTTTCGTTCTGGCTGCCTTCGGGGGTGGGTGGGCAGAGTCGGCCTCTTCTTCCTTGGAAAGCGGGCACACGGAGTAGATTTCGACGGATTTTAGACGCACCCCAACTCCGGCAGAGCGACTGATCAGGAAGATGAGCAGACGGGACACGTAGAAACCAGTGCCGGGAAAGATGAAGAATAAAAGGAAAACAGGCAGAGTCCTTGCCCAGGGCCCGGAGAGGCGGGCCATGGCTCTTTTTATAGTCCCGGTCTATCTCTGAGGTTGAGTGTATCATACCATGTTCTTCCCGTCTCTTGTGTCGTCGTGCCGACCCCGTGACTAATAAGACGTTGACGCCTCCGGCTGTTTCCCCCTTCTCTTGAAGTTTCCCTTCCCACCCCTCCATTACGCTTTAGTTAGCCCAGCGGTAGTGAAGCTTTTTGATTTAGTTTTTACTATTGTGTCTCAATGGAGAACAAAGATTTTTTTTGATGGTTTCCACCTCTTGACCGACACACACTGCCGATTGAGTAATTACAGTAGTAGTATTCCGTAGTAACAACCAACACCACAACTTGATCCTGCAGACCGCAACTTTGGTTCATCACACGCTTGATGAAATCGTTCGACGTTATCGGCTTATTCGTATATTATCTTACAGTGCATATATACCGTTTAATTGTGCCACCATATTTTACAGCCTGCTTGAGGGGTTATCTCCATCCTCAACCCACTGAACTCTACCATCACCACCCACGGACGTCTTCCGGCTCAGAATCTCCCTCACGATGTCGGCGATACCCTGTCGCCCATTCCGTGACCTTACAATTTTCTCCTCAACTTCCTTTTGGGTCATGGAGTTCTTCACGACAAGGTTACGGATCTCTGCCTCCGAAGGCACGCCGATCCACTGGTGAGGGTACTCGGAGTACGTTTCGTCCGTGAATAGCTTCAGCTTCTGCCCCTCGCCGTCCTCGAAAAATGGCTTGGCAACGTTTTCGCTGGCGGGAATCGCCTCCAGAGACTCTGGTTGCCACTTGGGCGTCTCCTTGCGAACTAGCAACGCCGTGACACCCTCAGTAAAGTCAGGATGTCTCATAAAGTGACCGGCAATGGAGTTCTCCTTCTGAAAGGCTTCTGCAATATCCCATTTACCACCGACACGCATCTGCCTTAGCGCTACGTGAACTGCGGTAGGTGAACGCGCCTTAATCGTGGCCAGTGTCTTGGCTGCCCATTCCTCGGTCTCGCCGCGCTCCTCGCCCAGGGATCTGATGATATCAGCGACGTTATTCTTGTTGAAACAGCGATCAATGGCCCTGCGCTTCTCCCCGCTAAGTTGCATGGGTTGGTCATAGGGCAGGCCGGTGCTGTACTCCTCGATGGTCTCGTTGATGAGCTGGAGACGGGTGTTGTTGTCATCCGAATCGCGGAAACGAAGCTCAGCCAGGCGGCTCTCAAGGTCGGGAAGACTGGTCGAGTGAAGATAGTGCGTGGCAATGCCAGAGTAGAACACGTTGGGGCCTGTCAGACGGTCGCTCGTGAGAGCCAGATAGGTACCTATGGAGCCGTTCATGCGCGGTAGGAAAAAGGAGGCACCGACATCCGGGAAGAACCCAATAGTCGTCTCAGGCATGGCGAAGACTGTCTTCTCCGTGGCAATGCGGAAAGGGGCGTGGATACTGAGACCAACACCCCCACCCATAGTGATGCCATCCATGAAGGAGATGTAGGGCTTCTTGTACGTCGCAATGTAGTGATCGAGCTTGTATTCGAGTCCGAAGTAGTCAACGGACTCTTTCCACCCGTCCGGGGAGCTCTTGTTGAGCTCGGCGAGGGCTGCGACATCGCCGCCTGCGCACAGGGACTTTTCCCCCGCACCCTTCATGACGATGACGTTGGCCATGTCCGACTTCTCCCACTCGATCATCCGAGGTACGATTTTGCGAATCATAGAGGCGTTGAGGGAATTGAGCTTCTTAGGGCGGTTGAGCATTATGGTCCGTAGACCGTAGTTGCTCTCGAAGACAACATCGTTCGGCTCGTCTGACTTTTGAGGGAGGATAGCGGAAGCTTCCTGCGAGAGCTGGCGGGTATTAGCAAAAGTGCCCATCTTGCTGAGGGGCTGCTTTTCAATTTGGGTAGAATATTTACAGAGCGAACTCCTGTCGAGGCGCTCATAACTTTGGCCTGCTGAGCCATACCGAGGCTTCGACGGCTAAAGGCTGTGGCTGCCGAACCGGCACATGCGATTGTTCGCGAGAACATTAGAGGCCACAAAATCTTGGATGCGCTTGGCGTAGAAAGCTGCGCATCAAAAAATGGCAAGGCTAGAAACAAGCTTGTGTTAGGAAATCGAGGGGGATATCCTCTGGAATGACTTTTGTGCTGTGGAGGCAAAGCCGGTAATGCTTTTTCCACTGCTAATACATGGTACTATTCCCGGCTACAATCTTTCAGCCATCAATCTGAAGATCCAGTACGGAGTAATGATACTACCATACGGAGTACCATAGCCAGCCTCTTGACGGGGTCGGGAGCGGGATTGCAGATGCCCCACATTATACTAGGTTAGACCAATGGGAACTCCATTTTGGACACTCTCTTCAGCTTTTCGGTGCTCAGCCAAAGCTCCCATTTGCGCGCCGCGATCACACATTCATCAACCAACTTACCATCCTGCATAATCAAACCGCAACGATGTCCAGCGCCAACATTCAGTAGGTAATTGAACTCTACAGGTCGAACAACGCTAACCATTTCGCAGGGACCTTCTGCAACGGCCTCGCAACGAGCTCACGTACGCGAACACTCCCCCCCCCCCTCCACCGCCCCGCGATGCCAACATAAGAGTTGTCAACTAACTGTCGTGGCAGCGAGTATGAGATTGCTCAGCTCGAGGAGCACGAGTTTGCCACCGGACCCCTCTCCATTCTGCAGACGGCCGTGCGATCCCACCTCCAGGTCCTCATCTCCATTCGCAACAACCGCAAGCTCCTCGCCCGCGTGAAGGCCTTTGACAGACACTGCAACATGGTCCTTGAAAATGTAAAGGAGATGTGGACAGAGACGCCGAGACTCGCCGACGGCAAGAAGGGGCGGCCTGTGAACAAGGATCGGTTCATTAGCAAAATGTCAGTGTCCCCGACGTGATGGTCAACCGGTCAAGGAAGGCGGTGATTGCTGACGGTTATTACAGGTTTCTGAGAGGCGACAGTGTCATCCTCGTGCTTTTGAGCTAGTTCTGGATATCTAGAAAATGATCATATAGGAATGGGGTTGATAATGCGGGGTTTCTTTGTGCGTGTGTCATGGGGCATTAGACTTGCACTGACTCATCTGGCGTTTGCGACAAATGAATTTGGTTAATTGCTCAAGACTTGTTACTATGTCTGGATCCTATTAGGCAGCTGTGGGCTGTGGCACGACCATCTTTGTAATGTGACGGTTACTTCTGAGCTCAAACTCGCAGCAGTAGACAATCTTGTTGCTCATGGCAGCTTCAGATGCATCGGACCAGTTGACCTAACCATTACAGGTGGGTTGGATGGATGAACAACGTTCTCGAACCCATTCTACAACGCTCAAGTAGACACGTCACTACCATACTAGGGGTATTTTGTCCGAATATATCTTTACTGAGCGCTTTAGATGAATGTAACACGGTGCTATGAATATGAACCGCATCCTGGACAGGGAACATTTTCTCAAATCGGGGTATGCGAGGATAAGATGGGTCCAAGTAGACTTATTGATGTTATGCTACTAGGAACGTTATAACAGAAAGCCGGACGTTTGCCATCCTAAGCGACACACTGCTCTAAATAACTTCACGACTTTGTCTGACAACTGGTTCAGGGCCTACTCTGCTCTGTACTCCCCCCCCCCCCCCCAACGAGAACTAGCACTGCTATCGCCATAGCAGTTGTCATACAACTTGTGACCACCCACATCTACTCTGTTGTCGCTGTGTGGCAGCGATGGTGACAGCTGACTCCAGGATATCCCAAACTCCAGCAAACGCCTTTCCAATAGTTCATGTACATTTCCCCCCTAAATAAAGACAAGAGGTGCCCAACATTTGAAGTAGTGGTATCCTGAATTTAATGCGATTCAAACAAAGGCAGAGACACAAATGCGCAGCCACCAATGATGGCAGCAAGGATGAACGTGGTAAGGAAACCAGCTCCAACCCTGTCACTCGTGGTGATATCGGGGAACTGCTTCAGACGATCGTCATCGTTGACGCCACTGCCGGGATCACCGTGGGACTTGCCTCCAGTAGTGTTGGTGACAGGAGGATCCGCAGAATCCGCAAGGACGTACATCATGACAGAGAGTGCACTCATCTGCTCTCCGACACCATACGAATTGTCGAACTGACCAGTTGTCCACTTGAAGCCGCACGCAGTGTTGGGATGACCTCTCCACGCGGGATGCATGGGGAGCGGTTCTGTTGGGTTTCCGACGCAGGCCTTGCTGGCAGCCACGGCACTCTTGCTGATGACAGGATGGACGGTATCGTAGAATTCGGGGATCAGTTGGACAGTGGCCGCCATCCAACGAGCGAGGTATCCTTTGAAACTCTTCTGATCCATATTGCAGATTTCGAAAGGCTCGCAAAATTGTTCAAATAGGACACCATCCTTGGTGAACTTCTTGATGCCGGAATCGAGGAAACCCTTGGTTCTAGTCTTCCACTTCTCATCCTCGGTAACGTCATACATGACGGCAGAACCATGAAGGAAAAGGCCCAGGTTGTAAGTCCACTCAGTCTTGTCCATATCCTTGCAGTTATCGCCACGAATCGTCACACCGTCCTTGACCTCGAACTTGTCCGTGACGAGACCGACTTTCTCTTCCCAGTCCCAAATTTTCTCGACCCATTCGATGTAGGTTTTGTTGCCGGTGTAACGGGCCAGACGAGCTCCGAGGTCGAACATCAGGCCGTTGGAAATGGAGTTCTTGTAGTTGTAACCGGGTGATGTTGGGTAAACCTGCCAGCGAAGACCTCCTCCACAGTTCTTTGGGTCCCAACGACCTGCCCATAGATTCCAGACAGTAGAAGCGAGCTGAATCCACTGAGGCTGATCATCGGGAGGGTTAGGGAAAACCGCTTCGGCAGCTGCCATGGCCGTCAGAGCCCAGAAACCCTGGTCATCGTTGCCCATAGATAGCGTCTGGTTACTGGGCATGTAATCCTTGTACTGGCCGACCTGGTGCATCATGCCCTGCATAATCAAATCGTTGTAGGTATCGTCGCCGATGTAACGCCAGTAATCAATCAAGGTACCGAACATGGCGCCGCACACCCACCCTACCGCACGTCAGTATGCAGTCTTCTGGTGACAAGAAAGTGATAATACTAACAGTAGTATGGATCAGGCAAGTTGCCAGGAACATCGCCAGTGTTGTTTCCATAGTAGAAACCAAGCAAGCCGTAGGCGACAGTCCCAGTCGCTTCGGTGATGACGTCTAGGAGCTATTAGCAAGTGCTCAACACCGCGACTCTACACGATGCAGTGCGTCAGCGCATCAACCTACCCTTGTCCTTGGGGTCGAAGTCGATGCCGTTCACCGTCGAGGCTAGTAGGCCAGAAAGGAGGCCCGCCTTGCGAAGCAACATTGCGACGACCGCCAGTCGATTGGTATTGTGCGATTGAGCTGGGAAGTTTAAATCGCCCTAAGGGGCCGTTGCGTCGCGCCTGTTGTGGGCAAAGAAGGAGAGAAACAAACAAACAAAATGAGAGGCAACGAGGAAAATGAAACGTGCCTGGCTGGCCTGGTAGAAAGAGTGAAGAATTATCGAGGCCAGCGATAGGATACGTAGTGAGCGAGCGAAGTCGACGTAAACGTTGAGAGGTTGGAGTTATGAAATCGGGGGGGAAGATGCAAGGAATGGATGGATGAACTTGGCGGGCTGGCGTGTTGCGCTAGGTATTACGGAGTACGGAGTACGGAGTACGAGACTGAGAGAGAAAAAAAGAACCCACGAGCGACTCGACCGTACGGGGAGGGCGAATTGCGCAAAGAGGGTAAAGATAGGAGTACCAAGCACCACCCTGTGCCTGATACGGTGTGGTGTGGTAGGTGAGGTGGAGCGGACTACGGAGCACCTCTGGGGGGGTAGGGGGGGTTGCAGCGGGTTCCATCCAGGCTCTACCCTACTACAGTACATATGCCCGCAAGGAGCCTGTCCACGGGTTACCCGCCTCAACCTGCCAGCCGCTGGGGGAGAGTGCTGAGCGCAATTGGAGAGAGCCCGGCAATCCAGTAGTTAGGTGTCCAGGTGCCTAGGTGCCCAGCCAGGTACCGTTCTCCGTAGCTGGTAAGGGCCCTGAGAGGAAGACGGGAGAGGGAGGAACAATGGATCTCTCACGAAGATCACTCCACTCTTTGCCCTCCACTTTTGGCTTCTGTGATGCTTGATGGCAGCTTGTCATTGAGCTTACCATCGCCCATGCAATCCAAGGGTCAACTTGAACCGCATGGAGGTACTCCGTATCCCAATGAACAACACCTCCGGTTCCAACTGTCAAAACGTCAAGCTTTTAAGGCCAAAATCCCTTGGCGGAGAGCACTGAAAGAGGGTAGGTGCTTTTTGATGACCGATAATCCAAATCTAACCTTTCAATACGAGGCATATTGAAGAGTCCCTCGCATACGAGTTCAAACTCTGGGCATTGATTGATTAATTGCAGCAGTACAGGCATGCGCCCATATATTGCCTGCCTACGGAGTAGGAGTATGACCATTAACTGATGGACGTTTCTTTTTTCTTATTCTTTACAGAGCAGGTTTCTTACGAATCAGATGCGATATCAACAGAGGTCATCCCACTTCAACACCACAACCATTTCTCTTGCTCCGTGGCTCGTGATATCCACCGAGCGAACCCTTCTTTTTGGTCATCAAGACACCAAGTCGTAACGGGCAAGGATTGGCCGCCAGTAAGGGGGGGCGCTTATATTAGGGCGATGGCCTCAATGTCTTGGTAGCTTTGAGGCAGTGCAGAGCGCCCTGAAACGTTCAAATTCCCTCCATTACTTCCGGCGAAGATGAATTACGGTGACTGTGGAAGTCTGTGGCAAGCAAAAAACGCGTGTATGGGCTATAGCAACTTGTTTTACGGAGTACGGAATACCATACACGGCGTCAGGAAATTTCGGATGCGTCTCAAATGAGTCGTGGGTCTCGTGAGGGATCGTCAACCACGATGGAGGAGGGGGAGGAGAGCGGAGGGCGCCAACGCGACACCCAGGCTGAAGAAATTCAACCCCAAGATAGGTTCTCATGCGCATCAGCAGCTGAGACAAGTTCGCTATCAACCCATTTCACGCTCATCTACTCCTTACTCCGCATCTCTCAAGCCTCGAGTCGATATGAGCTGCTTGCCTGTTAAACTGGCCTGGGAGAAGGGACCGAGCACCAAACTTACACAAACATTCCGGAGTACGGAGTAAAAGCAGCTTATATGCAGGCGAGCCGTTTCCTTGATGATGCATTCCAACCGCTTGAGTGATGCTTCCGTGCGGGCGGCATAATGCAACCCAAGAAAGAGCGCAGAACGTATATTGCTTCCAGGACTGCTAGTACGGAGTAATGCAGCTAGTAGGCAATGCCTTGATAAAGGCTTATATGCCGCTTCATCCGTGGCTCTTGGGTGAAAGAAGAAGCTTCATCTACAGAGCATAGCTGCTTGCATCTTCACACACACGCAAACGGTGCAGTACACAGTACTACCTCCAGACTGCTACCATATGTCTCAACATTATCGACATATGACCAAGGCAATTAATGTTAGGTATGGCCTCGCATCGTGGGGTAGTGGCGCCCTGCATGCCCAATATCTGGCTTCCTCATATGGCATCGGCCCTCTCAAGTCCAAGCCTGATTGCGACGTTGCAACCACTACGTACATTATGCCGTAAGATCTACAACGAACGAGTGACTTGGTAGTGAAAAGAGGTCGAAAATTGTTTTCCCCCTTCTTGAAAACATGCATTGATCCCATCACCGACTTTTCAAGCCCGAGAGCAGAAGAAGAAGAAAAGCCGTCATGAAGGGAACTTTGAGTCTCCTCGGAGTCGTATTGCCCGCGATTGGCTGGGCTCAGGAGACTGGCAACAATCCTCAATGGCCACGATGGTGTGGAAAGGTTTATCAACCCGAGTGAGTAGCAACCGTTAAATTCATGCGCGTACGTCCATTGCTCATTGATTCGTTATAGGTACCCGAGCTTCGACCCCGGCGGCTGGACGGTTGAGCCCCCTGAGCTCCCCGATGGCCCGGGTCTATACGTGCAGTTCATGCCGCGATACAGCCTCTATCTTGAAAGCGAAACCGAGGGCGACTTTATCGTGCGCGCTGCCATCTCGAAGTGGCACGGCGAGGCTTGGCCAAAGCTGGACACCCCATCGGAGGCACCTCCGGTTCAGTTCACCATCAATCTTGTATCCAACAACGATGTGCTGGCTACCGATAACATCACCGTCGGCACCGATGCCAAGGTAGTGAGCTTCGACTTGACGGGTCTCGAGCCCAGGTTCGAGCCTTACGAGGTTGCCCTCTCCAGCACCGCCTCGGATGGCAAACCTGCCGTCAAGGCGACTAGCGAATTCATGTACCTCCCCGAAAAGGAGAGCGGGAGCGTCACCAAGCTCGACAACTGGAAGGGGGGCATGGTCTTCCGCAACTCCAAGACCGGCGGCAAGTTTGAGCCGCTGCTTCCGTACGGCTTCTACGCTTCCTGCGACAACTTCCTGTGCGAGAACAACAGCATCAGCGCCATCCAGGAGTACTGGGACCTCGGGCTCAACGGCATGGTGCCCCTGACCACCATCTGGGACTCCCGGCCCGAGTTCGAGTTCATGGACGAGCTCGGTCTCAAGTACATGTACGACCTGAGGGACTACTACCAGAACCTCACCGAGACCGGGGCCCAGGTGACGGCCATCAAGGACTTCGACGCCCTCTACGCCTACTGGGGCACGGACGAGCCCGACGGCTGGCAGCACCCCTTCGAGGCCCAGGTCCTCTCGCACCAGCTCATCCGCTCCATCGACCCCTACCACCCCGTCTCCATCACCCTCAACTGCCAGAACTACTACTTCGACCGCTACACCGAGGGCGCCGACTTCATCATGGAGGACGCCTACCCGATCGGCATCAACAGCACATTCTCCAAGTGGGGCACGCCCTGCAACGCCACCTACGGCGACTGCGGCTGCGACAACTGCGAGGGCAACGTGCAGGACGTGCCCGCCCGCCTCGACGACCTCTACCGCTACGAGGAGTGGCTCGGCCGCTGGCCCAAGACAAAGGTCCACAACCCCCAGAGCTTCTACGGCGAGGGCTACTGGCTCCGCGAGCCCACCGCCGACGAGGCCGTCGTCATGAACGCCCTCGCCTTCAACCACGGCGCCAAGGCCATCGTCTCCTGGGTCTGGCCCACGAGCGACAACCTCGCCGGCATCCACGGCGAGTTCGCCACCCTGGTCACCGCGTCCCCCGTGCTCGACTTCGTCGCCGGCGAGGCAGCGCAGAAGGTGCCCATCGCGGACCTCGACCTGGTCGACGTGGCGCTCTGGAACAAGGACGGCGAGATCTTGCTGTCCGTCGTCAACGGCGGGTACGACCCGGTAGATGGTCCTGTAAAGGTCACGCTTCCCGAAGGCGTTATTCCCAAGGCGGTCAAGTCCAATGCCTGGGGCGACATGTTATGGGAGCTCTTGGCGGATGGCATCCAGGCCAAAGACCTTAAGCCCATGACAGCCTACATGGTATTCTTGGAAACCTAGATTCATCAACCGCAATATCCTTATTTGTCTCGAGGGAAAGAATGAAGAAATACTGAATGTGCGGGAAAGCTTCTGTTCTCTTCTTACTAAAACAAAAAAAAATATGTACATTGTATGAAGTGAATCTATATGCTTCTAGTAAGACTCGGAAGATCAACCCTTCCTGTCGCCGCTCGTAATATTCGTTCATCAAGCCTCGTCATTCCGATATGCCGCCAAAGATGTGGGGGGAAAAGCTCCCGCCGAGCAATAGTGAAAAAAAAACCTCCAACATGGTCGCAACAATTTATTCGTTTCCAAGCGTCTCTCGCGGATGGTACAAAACAACGCCCCGGTTTCGTGTCATGTCGTGATCTTTATGCAAAAAAATAATATGCATACCAATTAAACATGCAAGCGCCGTTCATTCGAGATGTTCTGCGTGCTAGTCAAGCGCTGTTCTCCTGGCTCCGGGCCGCGTCGGGGGCAACAAGCGACTTTTCCCATTCCTCCATCAGGCTATTGGAGAAACGTTTGATGTTACTCGGCGACAGCTTGCTGACCATATTGGGAACAATCTCCTCTAGCTTTGGCGATAGAATTGGGGTCTCGACGTCGCCGGACTTGGCCTTGGACCTGGGCGCCTATTAGCAAAAGGGAAAGAAACCAAATACTCGGCAGAACACGGTGCTCACAGTGAATCGTCACCCTCTTCGCCTGCCTCCGGGATAGATTGTATGTCCTCAATCCCTCCATTGTTGACAGTCGATCCACTCCACCGGGCGGGTTTCGTCGAGGCCGGGGACTCCCAGCTTGACCAGTCACCGTCATCGAGGGAATCAAAGCTCAGGGGTGTCCAGAGGAAGTGCTTACTTCCTCTCGCGGATTTGGTCCTCTCCAGTGAAGTGCTTCCTCTGGTGCTAGGGGTTGGGCTGCTTGTCGCCGAGCTTGGAGAATCGAATGCGTTGCTCACCTTGGGTCGTGCCGTCTGACTGGCCCTGACGGTATCCTGATCGGTGCCGGATAGGGTCCTGCGCTGCTGCGGGATCGGGGAGGCTCGGTCTTGTCCAGTAATGGGCTCATCGCCGACGGTGATCTGCCGGATGTCCTCGACGAATGCCTTGAGTCCTAACCTAAAGTCCTCGACAAACGAAGGCATGCCGGCGGCCTGGTTGTGAGCCGACTGAGGCTGCCAAGACGCCCTTTTGGCCAGGTTGGGATTTGTGAGTTGAGCAGCCCTTCGCTCAATGGGTGGGAGGCCTAGGGGCTCCGGCTGACGGTCTTCCAGCACGTTGAACGGAGCGTCCGTGGTCTTTGCGGGGGAAAGAAGCGAGAGCGTACGGGTGTGGCCGCCACGCATAACTCTCCGACGGTTTTGTGTAGGTGTATTCTGAGATTGCTGCAATAGCATCTTCCTGCGGTCCAGATCCATGCTGTGGCGGGGGGTGCTGCGATCTTCGTCCCCGGGAAAACTTGAGCGGGTAGATTCAGCATGATACGAATAACGTGCCTGTCGCGTCCTATGGTTATATCCATCCTGTGAAGGCAACTTCTTCTTCAGCATGGCCAGGTCGACCTCTGCCTGCATCAACTGCTCCTTCAACTCCAGAACCCTACGTTCTTGAGCGGCTATGGCAATGATGAACTCGTTGGTGTCACTATGAGTAGAGGAACCGGCTGAGTCGATGGGAGTGCCGGGGACCGAAGAGATCGAGGCTGACATGGGCGCCGGCCTCGACGGATCGCTCGTGGGAGGCGCAATGGGGAGGGTAAGCGAAAGTCTGTTGGCATTTCTCGTGGTGGGCGATGTCGGCCGTGACTGTCGAGGGGAACTCTGGCCCGTGGCGTTTTGTGGAGGGGGCGGAGGAGGCATGACTGCAGAATGAACACCTTTTTCTCCAGAGGCTTGATCAGTGGAAGTGCGAGTCGATGTATCGTCCCAAGTGGCAGTTGTAGCCGCCGAGGCCGCTGCTGTCGCAACGGGAACGACAGGGGTAGTGCGATCAGCTGCTGAGGAACGTCGGCGGATCTCGTGTTGCGAGGACATTGTCAAATGCCTACGCAAGAATCGATGTAATAATTGACTGCCGGATGATCGTCGACGACGTGTAGAAGGAGAGGCAAGAGCCCAATCGGCTCGAAGTCGCCGCAAGCGGGCAGCGGTAGCGACGGTCCTAGTGATGGACGCTCTAATAGTGCGAGTCTGTGTGAGATGGTGATACTCGTAAAAAAGAGTAGCGATTCCACGGTTGGCGACACACACTTTGAGGAGAGAAGGGTTCATGGACGGGTTACGAGGTGGCAGCTGTGGGGGAGTAAAATAGAAGTACAGTCCCAGAGAGGAAGACTTCCAGCTGCTGCCGCAGTCGCAAGTATGGAGCAAAGTACCGATTATAGTAGTTGTTGGTAATAAACGAATGTGTTGAGCGGCTAGAGAAGCTCGCCCAGAAAACTGCTAGTCGTAGCACCCCGTATGTAGGCCGTACTTAGTAGTAGTGCTCGCTCCGGACTAGCAGCAGTTTACCACTCGTGCCACTGCAGGTTTGAGGAGACGGATGGAAGGATGGAGCCAGGAGCGAAAGGCCAGACGAACGGAATGGCCGTAGCGATTGCAGGCCTGCAGCAGACGAGCCCGGACAAGCACGACAGGCTCGACAGGGCTGTTTACGGCCGCAGCGTGGTGGGTGACAGATTGGCGGGTGATGCGGATTCGAGGATCTGCCTCACGATTGGACAATTCAGGACCAGGGTGCAACGGATATCCTACCAGCTAACTGGGGTGGGTAGATAAAGTCTAGGGCCCTAAAGCGCAATAAAAAATGCAGTGATGAGAGGATGGATGGCATGAATGAGTCTGGTCTAGGATGAAGTGTGCACAGAGCGGCAAATGAAAAACATAAAAAACAAAAAATGTTGTTGTCGAGGATGATGCCTTTGCCTTGGTGGGAGTACGGAGTACGGGGTACGGATTACGGTGTAGCTTTGTACTCCGTAGGTATGCGTGTGGCGTGTAACACGACGCAATGGTATTGACAGTGCTCAGACTGCACTGGGGAATTTTGGGGGGGCATGTCTCGGGCGACGATGGAGAAAAGAGGAGAGCAGACGTGAGGTGATCAAGGCGTTCGTCTCGTGGCAATGTTTTGTTTACGAATAATAATAAAAAGTAACCTACTCCGTATCGCACAAAAAAACGAACCTTCAAGTTTCTACGGAGTACAAATTACTACAGAAATCATTGCTTGAACTTCATCTCCTTGTGTACAGACGGAGTGCATAACAATGCTAATCCAGTCCACCGCTGGGTAGGTAATGCCCGCGCACCATCCTTCAGCTCCCGTCGCCGCCGGGTTTCCTACCTGCATCTGGTTGCCATGGCTCTGAATCCACGGAGTACAGAGTACTATGTACCTAGACTGAGGCCCCAGTTGCTTGCTGGCACTCAGGGCTGCTGCCGCGTTTTTTTCTTTCTTTTCTTCTTCAGGGGCTATTCTAGCCTGTGGAGCTGGACTGCGGAGTGAGACCGGCCCCTGGCAAGCCTGGTCCGTCGCCATTTTAAGGGACAGGCTTCAAATGGTACCATATTCGGGTCCCCAAAGCTAACTTAGGCGGTTTCATTGGAGGGTAAAGCTTGAATTAAGCCTCGCTGTGTGGGCCTCACTTCGTCAACATTTCAGACCAATCCAATGCAAAGCATCTTGTTTCAGATTCGAGGCATATCACGTGCATGAATACTTACAAGTACGGAGTACTCCGTACTATCTCGCGACCGGCATCATGTGATTACCCGTCAGTGTCGCGTTCCGCACCGGAGTATCAGGCAGGCGCGACCATTGATTGATTGAATCGTGACAAAGGCAGGACTCTAGTGTCACCTATGAGGCCAGGTTGCGACAAAGAATATCGTCTAAAATCCTCTTTTTCCACCAAGTGGTCGATTTGCATGGTTTCTATCATCCTTGCATGTTTTGTAACTGCTTCCAGACATACTCCGTACCTGCTTTGAGGATGGGTAAGACGTCAGACTCTAATTACCATGCCGTTTCCGTTTTCTATCGTTGTTGAACTCCTCGAGGAATGTTGCAAGCTGTACTCTTCAAGGAAGCCTTACTATCCTACAGTCAGAAGTTGGTTTGCGCGGTATCGCTCTCTCATCGATGTTCCTGACACCAATCTATCAGCCCTGCTGTCGACACTTCTCCCAGAGAACAGGGTGGATCGCGTCTATTGTATGCAAATAAATATACTAGAAAAAGCAATCTGCCGAAGTCTGTCGCTGTTCTCTCGTGCAGCTAAATTGGCAGACTACAAGAAGCCTGGCGAAGGCATTGCTCTCGGTGGCTCGGTTGAGAGACAGCTTATAAAAACTGTAAGTATAGTCCCATGCGCCCTCATAGACTCAAGATATGGTAGCCGAATGTGGTATCCAAGGACAATGCTGTGACCGTAGAATAAATCGATACAATCTTTCATCACTTGGCTACTCGTGCAAAATGGAGCTCTCCAGCTATTCGAGCTTCTCGGACGCAACTGCCACAGAAAAGTCGCGACGATGTTGAGAGTATCTATAAACGGCTAAGCGCTCAAGAAGCAAAGTGGTTCACGCGACTGGTCCCCAAGAACCTAAAGCCTTTGATCTTCAACGAGAATATGATTTTTAGCCTTTGCGATCCCTTGCTCCCCTCTATTCTCAAGATCAACGGCGATTTCATTGTTGCAGTGGAAACGCTTCAATCTATACGGAGAAAACTCCTTCCCCAGCACAGCTCAGAGAAGGCATCATACGTTCAAACCCTTGCTCAGATCAAGCCTCAAATCAGTGTAAAGGTTGGCCGGCAACATTGGCTAAAGGGTCGGAGCATCAAACACTGTATAAGAAAAGGTCATGGGCGGATGAGTGTTGAGGAGAAAATCGACGGCGAGTACTGCCAGATACACGTCGACCTCAGCAAAGGGAGCAACTGTCTACAAATATTTTCCAAGAGTGGGAAAGACAGCACTGAGGACAAGCTGCCTCTTCATAGGTAATGCGCCCCTGGAGATGATAAAAATTTACTGACCCATAGTGCAGTGTGATCAAAGATTCGTTGAGGATCAGTAAGCCCAATTGCGAGTTTCGCAAGTCCTGCATTGTGGAGGGGGAAGTGGTGGTCTATAGCGATCTCGTAAGTGTGGCCAATGGAGAGACGACTGCGCGACTTAGACTTACAGCTTCCAGGAAAAGAAGATACTCCCTTTCCACAAGTTACGCAATCACATCGCTCGCAGGGGACGTTATATGGATGCTGAGCAAGATTCACTGTGAGTCTCTAGGTCACACATGTTGCCTGTCTTTCTAACACTATATAGGCCTACGGCGCATGAGCACCTCATGATTGTCTACTATGATATTGTCTTGTAGATGACGAGTCACTTTTAGGACTTCGGCATTCGCAACGTTTCAAAATACTCAGCCAAGTAGTCGAGTGCTCAACCGGTTGGGCAGAATTGGCGAGATCGGCGACTTTGCCGCTATTGGCGCCGGCTACGATGCGACGAAAGCCAGGTCGTATAAGATTCCGCGCCTGAAATGGACGAATTTCTATGTTGGCTGCTTGAATAATCGGGAGGAAGTCAAGCGGTGGTCCGCCACCCCCGAATTCACCGTCGTTGGCATAGTCGAATTGAATGAGACGATGCTCACGTCCGTCGTCCGTTCTACCAACCCCCTCCCCGTGTCAAGAAAAGACAACTCTGCTATCAAGCTCAATATCTCGCCCGGGATGGAAAAATATCCAAAACTCTTAGAAGTATTTACAAACCCACTCGTCTTTGACCTCAGGCGCTTCAGTTTCGATAAAGAAGGCAACACGGGATTCTGGGGTCCGCGATTTCCAACCGTAGCAAAGGTCCATTTCGACTGAAGTTGGAAAGATACAGTCTCATTTGAAGCCCTTCAGGAAATTGCTAAGCAGGAGAGAAGCATTCCGAACCCCGAGGACAGTCAGGAGAATCTCGAATGGATCCGAAAACTAGAGGCAGCCGATCCAGGGGGGCGGGTAGTTGACGCCATGAGCCAACTTACTGCAACTACACTGCCAACACCATCACCACGACGGTCAACACAGGCATCCTACCATTCGCAATGCTCTCTATCTCCTACAGCCAACCAATACCGACTGAAAATGTTGGAGAGGAGCTCAACTACGCCCGTTCTAGGGTGCAAGGAGCAGGTGAGAGCGAAGCCGGAAATACCAGCCGATGAACCCGAAATTACTTCACCACTGTGCGAGAAAGATGGCGAAACTACGACAAATCAAAGAGACAAAAGTCGAAGCCTTTCACTTCCAGATATAACGCCTCCGAAGAAGCGTAAAGCCTGCCCTGTGAGCATGCAACTTCCCACGTCACCTTCTTTATCCAAAAAGCCAAAACTACGGCAACCGCTATCCCAGGTCGACCCAAATACCGCGCGATGTGGCAGCCAGTACAGCCCAGGGGCCTCCTCACCGCATGCTTCAGAAGGTGAGATGGTGAATTTTGCCTTCTCCGAGAGATCAGTTGGCGAGATGGGGTCCAAGACAGGTCCATCGCAGACAACCTCTGAGCCAAATAAGAGCAGCAGCGGTGAGCAACAGCTATCAATAACAAACCCCGAAGCTTCAGGCACTCTACAACAACCGAAAAAGGCCAGTGGAGTTGTGGAGACCTCGGGATACTGCAGATTCAAGCCAGAAGGGTGTGAACTATGCAGTATTACTATTTTGATGGATCCTGAACTTGGGAAACATCCTCCTGAACAGATGCTCTCATACGTGGAAGATCATAGCGTCAGACCGAACCCCGATGTTCTTCTGTGGATGCGAGAGCATGAGGAATCCTCAGTAGCAGGGACACAAGAAAGCTTCAAGACAAAGCGCATCCTACTCGTTGATAGTCTCAAGGGAGTAGAGACTATGAAAGCTCTGCTGAAGGACATGAAAAAAGTGCGGCGGGGCTTGACCCGTACCAAGCGTGATTTAATTACTGTTTACGATTGGCGCGTGCTGGGACATATATCTATCTTGGAAGACGACTGTATTGAGAAGAAATATTATGACGGGCTCAGTAACCCGTGGGGAAGATGATATTGTGGTCTCGTATGAAAAGGATTGATCACTGGCCAAGCGCGACACTGCCATTTGTGTTGAGTACTGGACCAGTCTCCTTCACGAAGTCGAGTTTTTCTCATACACGCCAACATAGGTGGCACTGAGCCGCATGAGAAGATGCTCATCTGCAGTCAACATCTTTCGTTCCGCGTAAGGATTTAAGTTTGGGGCGGCATCAGTAGGCTTGAAGTCCTTTACGCGCTGAGAAGGAACCGGTTCGAGGGGCGTCTTCCCTACTGGGTGGCAGAAGAAAGCGATCGAATACCTCGGCCCTGTACTTGTCTCCCCAGCTATGTCGGCTTTCCCGTCATCATTGAACACGACCCGGTGAACAGTACTACGGAAAAGTCCATTGGTCCAGTAACTCAAGAGATCGGCAATGTTGATGAGGATGGGCGGACTGGGGTCGCTTTCCGTGCCTGGAGGACACACGGGTACGGGGGCCCAAGTATTGTCTTTCTTGAGAATCTCCAAGCCCGCTTGCCCTTTCAGGCGGAATAAAAGCGTGATGGATCCATAGTCCGAATGTGCACCGGCACGCATATCACCGGCCGTATGATTCGTCGTCTCGGGAGGCGGGTAGCGGAGCAAACGAAGGGTCGTCCCCGAAGTACCCTTGGCCCTCTCGTGAGCAGAGGAGAAGAAGTCGTCGACCTGTATCTGATCAGCGCAGAGGATCAAACTTGACAGTATGGAAACTTACACCCAGACCAAGGCCAAGAAGATGGAGTATTTTCTTGCACAGGAAATGACACGAGTCGGTGAATTTCTTTATCTGTTCTTCGTCTCCAGCAATGGCCGGAGGAAGAGGCTGCTGCGCTTTGCCGTCTTTGAACTCGCCAAAGTTGAAAGCCCTAGCGAAAGGTCAAGTCAGCCATCATGAATGATGATGCCCACATCTAGTTTTGATCACCCACTCTTTGAAATCTCCAACTTTTTGACTATCGGGATCCAGAATCTCTGAATGCATGCCGGTCCATCCACGGTTGTCGACCCCGATGGCGTACTTTTGCTTTTCTTCCAGGGGTAACCCAAAGATCTTCTCGGACTTGAAAGGGGATTAACTGAATGAACATCCTCTGTTACGTATTCCATACCGTCTTGAAGGCACCGTCAATATCCTCGGGTGAGATGTCTCGGCCGATATTCTTGATGTAAATAAAGCCATGGTCCTCGGCAGCGTCAACCAAGGCTTTAGATACTTCAGTTGGATCGCCCGAGATATCAATAACGGGAATATTTGCCGAAGCGGACATCTTTGGAGGTGACGAGATCGATCGTTTGATTATGAACCTCGAATATGTCTACTCTGTTGAGATGAAAACTGCTACGTTCAACGGCACGGAGTCTTGATCATGGATGGGCAGGCGTCATGCTCAGCTATATCATTGCCCCTCAAACAGTGTTCAGCTCATTACATCATTGCACTACTAAGTATAGAACTACGCCGTACTTCCATACTTTATCAGTGCGACTATGCAAGATGGGTAGTGGTGGAATTAGTGAAGGGAGGGGCATCAACCTACGGAATACGGAGTATACCCAGTGACATCCGACGTTGGAGTCTTTGAAATGCAGGTCAGCCAGTGCCGCTTTTAACCCCCTGCAACTTCCAACCGAAGGGACACGGCAAAACTTGGTTCCGAAGCCTCAGAGATCTGAGTCTATGGAACTATTTTTTTAGAAGGGCATTTGTTATCGGCACGTGACGCACGCCAAATCCGGCACCCACCACCGCCGAAAACCCTGACGATAAGCACAAAAGTTGCCAGTGCGATTTTCCCACCAAACCGGGTCCAATCTGACGAAGAGTGTGCTCCGCCCAGACCTTACCACCCGCGACAACCTCACCCTCCCAAACGAGCCTTTCAGCACATCCGCAGAGCCAATCTTCTTGTGCCTCCTCAAAAATTTCACAATGGAATCCTCCAAGACCCCCGTCAAGCTTGTCAAGGTGACGAGAGTTCTCGGCCGCACTGGTACGATTTTCGCGATTACCCGCTCCTTGCCCCTCGCCTATTCGAATCCGCGATGCGAAATATGCTCTTGAAGATTTTTGCGGTCGCTGGGTCACGGGTTTTTATTTTGGGAAGATTTTCGTAGCTGACATGGTGTCGTAGGCTCTCGTGGTGGTGTCACCCAGGTCCGTGTCGAGTTCATTGATGACCAGAGCCGTTCCATCATCCGTAACGTCAAGGGTCCCGGTATGTTTTTGTCTTTTCTTTTCTTTGGAGCACAAAGCTGGGTCAGTTCGTGTGGAAGATGGCCCGGGTTTGCTGACAGGCATTTTACAGTCCGTGAGGACGATATCCTCTGCCTTCTCGAGTCCGAGCGTGAGGCCCGCCGCCTGCGATAATATGTTTACGATGGTATGGGGAACGATGACGATTCAGCGGATGACGGAAGGGATTTTTCTACCGTGGGAAACGGGGCACTTTTCCTCGTGGCGTCAAAGAGGTGTCATGTAGCACAATCATCAGGCTGCCCGGTCTGCCAAACGGCTCATTTCCGAACAAAAGAATTCATTTTCTCACAAAGAATTTACGGTCTTCCAACGCATGGCTAAGAGACGTGATTGTAGGGAAAATAGGCATGTCGAAAGCCTCGGGTGGGTACAATACTAGCTGGAGTAAATGAGTGTTTCGGGGCATCTGGATATGAGATACAAAACTTTTGCGGCGCATCATGTTGTCTCTGTATCTTAGTTAAAAAAACACAATGGCATCTAGACCATATCAAAGTCGCTTACAACAAGTCTACCCTACTTCTTAGGTGGCCTAGGGATCCGGCCGGGAGAAGTTCATATACCGCCCAAAAGCGCTACCATAGCTCGCCATCCCGGGAGCAATACTTATTGTTGACTAGCCGTCCTTAGTGGTATGCATATTTCATGGTTGGAGAATCATCACGTAGTTCACTTACGGTAGTCGCCTCCACAACACTTGATGACAAGAAGAAAAAAATTGGACGACAGGTAGTCACCCCCCCCCCCCCCCCCCCATGTCTGAATAAGAATTGGCCTCATACAATACTTTTCATATCCAAACCACCAAGTCTAGTAGTTTCAAGAAATGTAAGCACATTGGAGCTTATTCGCCGGGTCGCATATGAATAGTTTATGGGTTGTAATGAAAAGCAACTTCAAAAGCGGCGTGGGCGAATCGCTCCTCTAGGATATTGTGGTGTGCGAAAAAGAAGGGGGGTAAATTGGCACGTAGCCGATAGGCCGTTTGGTGCTAGGTCCGGCCACTGCCGCCCTAAGATTGAGTGCGGGATAGCTCTGGGTGGGGATGGAGATGCTAAGCTACCCCGTTCCTGCACCAATCCCCAGCATATTGACACCCGCCTTCTCCGTAGCCCTGCAGCGTGTGCACACTTTCGCATCATCTCGCACTCTCGCTCTTTCCCAAGTTGCTGATGCTCATGCAACCCGCCCTCCTGGCTTGAGGCTTTGCAAAGAGGCCAAGTCACGAACGAGAACGTAGACTTCTCGTTAGAAGATAACCTTTTTTCCTGGTCGCTCTGCTACCGTCTCCTGGAGCGCCTCCTATTTCTTCGGCCCACCTGCCACGTCTATTAATAAGAGGTAGGTGACCCCAAGGTCCCACTTGCATTGTGCGTCGCTTGGTTTCCAACCCATCCCACGTCAATAAAGCTTCCCAAAGTACAACAAAACCCCCCATCTCCACGACTCACGAACTCCCCGAGCTCCCGCTGTCATTCGACGGAGCTCACTCGACCGACCGAAGACTCTGACCGACCGATTATAGAGGAGTTTCTGGAGAGACGTTGGCGTCCCCCACCTTGCTGTTCTCTTGTTCGGGGTGAGGTTGTTGCGCCTGTGACGTTGCAACAACATTGGAGGCGCTTGTGAGAATTAAACCGAGACGCGGTGCGCCTGAAGGCCGACGAGGGAACGGACGAGATGCCTTGTAAGTGTTTCTTCTCATGTCCTTATTTTTGCGGTATTGGGGTATTTGTGCACATTATTGTTGGCCACAGAGTGTGCTTGTCGCAAGCTCCAAGCTCTCTCTAGCATCTACCTTGATAGCGAACGTAGGGCCGACTGCACGTATCCGAGCTCGGCGAGGCCAGGAGCTGTAGTGCAAAAGGCCCTTATTCGGACTCGGTATTCGTAAACGCCAGGCTGTTCCCTTACATCGCTCTTGGATTCACCGAATTCGAAGCATGCTCTGACTGTTGACCTTTTCGACACGAGACCTTACATTGCCCCATGTTCAAGTTAGCCAACAGCAAGTAAACCAATGCTGACTTAGCTTCCAGTTCTCGTTGAAGATGTCTGGTTCAATGGCCAAGCAACGTAGGTCATTGTAACATAGTATTGGGTGAAACAAGTCTAATTTTCTGTCCAGTACACACGATGCGACTGAGTTGGAAGACTGCGCCATTGGCATTGACGCATCGTACTTTCTGGGCTATCTCCTTGATCGGACCCCCGCCCACGAACCATTACTGCCGGCACTTGCGGGCCTGACGGGCATTCTTGCTCATATTAATGACAACCTGGACGAGTTTGAGAAGCTCCGGATCGTGCCTCTTTTCGTTTTCGACGGCCAGTCTCTCAGCGGACAAGATGACATCTCCCTCAAACGCAGCCTAGCTGCCAACGAGAAGACAAACGAGGCCTGGAAGCTATACTCACAATCTGAGCCAGAGCAGGCTGTAGCATCCTTCGGCGCGAACCAAGGTATGCCCCCCCTTGTAGCTTGGTTGGGCGTTGCGCTGAGCATTCTGCTGACCAGTCCACTAGGTGCCTATAAAGTTCAAAATCTTTACCCCCTTTTCCAGCAAATTCTCAAGGAAAGGGGCTTACACTTCATCGTGGCCCCTTACAATGCCTGCGCACAGGTACGGTTCATGGGCCTCAATGCATATCTAAGCTGACCATACCTATAGCTGGCTTACTTTGAAATGATTGACTCGGATCAAATCGCAGGTGTCATGGGCCCTCAAGAGCTTCTCCTATACCCAATTAAGGACTCGGTCATTCGTAGCTTTGACTTTGATAACAAGAAAGTCAGCGCCATCTCTAAGCAAAAGCTGATGCGGAGCCTAGCTGTCGGGGAATCCATGCTTGTTGACTCGATGTTGATGAACGGAACCTCATTTCTATCAACATTCCCCCCTCTTCTTGACACAACAATGTACCAGTCATTCAGTGTTGTAGACGCTGTTAATATTCTACGGACGGCCGACAAAGGGGTAGCCAACGCCTGCGCTTCGTTCAACGATATATTACAGGCCCAGGACCCTAACTGGCTCGACAAGTATCGCAAGGCAAGGTTGGCGGCGCACCACTTCATCGCTATTGCCGAAAATGGTGAGATTCGTGTCAATGAGATTGATCGCCTTACACAGGACAACCACGAGTATCTCGGTCTTCAGATGCCCGCGGAACTGTTTCACTACCTAAACACGGGACTCATTGGGCCTCGTATACTTAACAGCATTACACATGGCCAGATGATCGTCCAGCCGACTCTTGAAGGCACAGCTTCGGATGAATACAAGAAGTTGATAAAGACTCAACTCCTCCCTATTAGGGAGCAAACGCTTGGTCTTGTCGTTCCCCGGTTTCACCGTGGCATTGGCCACAAGGCCGTCACGATGAAGGTGTGGTTCGATCCAAAGTTTTCTCAAACCCTCAATCATAGTGGACTATCGCCGCCCCCCTCGCAAAAGGTCGGATCTTGGGATGTTAAGGAGAAGGATATTGCCGGCCTCTTCCCTGAAGAATTTCAGCCCGTGGATCTATCATTCGAGGTTCTGGCACTCCTTAATGACGACTTCCCAGCCAAAACACTCGCAAAACAGAAGATCATCAAGGGTATTGACAGCACTAGGATGGTAGTCTCAGTTGCTATTTGGCGCTTCCTCCACTTACGTGGATACGTCAATGATGCCCATAAATTGACGCCCTGGGGTAATTCCTTGGCCTCGACGCTATTGACACTGGAAACTTCGGGCATTCCGGGTGTACAAGAGGCTGTTCTACTGGCATACGAGCTCATTCGCTTCGGGCTTCTGCATGGACGAAAGGCGCAGACTCAAGACGGCCTGCCCAGGAAGGGTACTGAGGAAGAAAAGAATACACTGATCCTGATTAGCAAGAGCGCTTCGTTGTTGAAGTTGAGGCATAAAGTTTTTGGGTATACGGGCCCCCTCAACAAAAGCTTGCTCGCGTTTCGTTCTCTGTCGACTGCAGTGCGTGAAGCGGATCGAGACCTTGTCGAGGCAGTCGTCGCCTCAATGTTCATGTTTGGCCAGTCGGAGCGAGAAAGGGACGACCAAGTTGAGATCAGCCAAAGGCAAGTTGAAGAAGGCTAATGATGACATTAATGGCTCTCGCTAACTCCATGTACAGACTTCCCTTCTCCAGGGAACCCGACATCGGTCTAGGCATCGCCATTCAGACCTTTTTCGACGATGATGAAGCAAGCGATAGCCAGGAAACTCGCCAAATACGCCTTGCGGAGTTCCCACGTGTGTTTGTTCCTTATGCAGAGGCACTCGAAGATGATTTCCGCGCGTGTGTTGAATTTGTAACGGCGATAAACGAGGGTATTCAACAGCTGGGGTCAGATAGTTTACCGCCAGCTGACAAGGAGGCTTGGGCTAGAGCGCAGAAGTATCTTGAAGCGAGGCCTTTTTGATAACGCCAAAACACGGATGGAAGATTCGGCTCCCAGCTGAAGCGATTGTACCGAGGTACGGGCGGACAATTTAGATGGTTGAGCATTCCGCCCGATTCAAGGAGCGACATTATTATGCTTCCATATTTAGCCGCGCCAAGTGAAGGGTACCAAAAGAGACCGACGCAAGGTCGTTGGGCGCATGATATATAAGGTATTGTTGTGGTATGGCAAGTATCTTCTTGGCCGGACACAGGCGTCAAAGCGCCTGGGGCGGCACAGCCTAGGATTCGAGCGTGGGGATGCAGAGTATAGGTGGTGAGGTGAGGGCATAAGCAGCTGGCTGTGCGCGAGAGAAAAGGACAAAAGGAGAAAAAAAAAGAAAATCAATTGGAGCCTTGTGTATGAGTTCGCAACTCAGATTGCAGACACAGGCTGTGGCAAGAAAATTGGTATACTATATAATATTGCCACCCAAGACAAGATTAAGCAAATTTTATCATCTCATGCCGCCGGTTATTTTGGATTCATTCGGTTCCCCTCGGCACCATTGACGTCGACAGGTCTCCTAACAGCCATCTGAGCAGCCCTTTCAGCCGACGATGGCAGCCTTGAGAAGAGGATATGCTAACGCAAGCAAGCAGCTTTGCGAATCGCTGGGCTATTACGAAGTACGTTTGCAACAGAATCTCGGAGTGGGCTGTACATTGATGGAAGATTGCATAGAAACGAAGCTTCTTTCATTATGGTATCATGATCCCCCTACTTCGACTGCGCATCTTGTAGTTACCGGCTGGCACTACCAACCAGGTCACGGATTACAAAAAGAAAACATAACCAACCCCAGCTCCCACCCCTTTTTCTGCCATCCCAGAACACCCGGATCATGGACACCACGCAAAGTTTTTCCCATCGGCCCCAACCTTCTCCCACCTTGCTGTTCTTCGTCATCATCATCAGATTCAATCATGTTAAGGAAAGAGCGATGGGCCCGGCGACGACGACGTCGTCCGAGAGCAGGCCCTCGAGGGAGTTGGAGCTGGTGAGGGAGACGTAGGAGACGCCGGCGACGTTGTGGGGGACCTCGCAGCCGCCGTCGGGGGTGTAGGGGGTGAAGATGGTGCCGCCGGGCTGGACGCCGCCGGAGGTGAAGGCGCAGTGGGTGGCCTGGGCCGAGGACTCGGACTGCAGGCGCAGGATGGCGGGGCCGTTGGCGGCGTCGGCCAGGGCGGCGACCTCCTGGGCGGGGGGCTGGTCGAGGATGGGGAAGGCCTCGAGGACGAGGTTGGAGCCGTCGGGGCAGGACTTGATGAAGGGGGCGGCGAGGGAGAAGACGGCGCGGGGGCCGAGGGCGACGTCGAAGGCCTGGGGCACGGCGGCGTCCTGGCCGAAGACGCGGATGGAGCTCTGGTGCCTGGCCTCGACGGTGAGGATGGAGCCGGCGACACCGAGGATGGCCGGGTCGGAGAGTAAGGGGGCGGCGCCGAGGTAGGCCGAGACGCCGACGCTCTCGAGGATGGAGGCGGTGGCGAGCATGGTCTCGGCGTCGGCGAGGGCCGAGGAGAAGTCGTACTCGCAGGGGCGAACGGGCCGCACGCCATTTTGCGCCAGGGCGGACTGCAGGGTGACGACGTGGGCGGCCTCGGTCTCGCCGATGGCGCGCAGGTCGGCTAGTTGCTGCGGGGACACGTTGAGGAAGTTGAAGGCCGCGTCGTCGAGGGTGGCGAAGGCCTGGGCGTAAAAGGTTGCCTCGAGGTGTTCGAGTGTCAGGGCGCTGTTACATGTCAGTCTTTTTTTTCTTTCCCTCTCTCTTTTTTGTTTTATTTTTACCACTTCTCTCCCCTTCTCCCCTTCAAAAGAGGGAAGAGGGGTATGAAGGTGGACAAGACTAATACTTACAACTGGAGAATGTCCAGGTCGGAGAGCCCCAGGGCCACGACGGCCTCGTTCTGCCTCTTGGACGCCTCGGCGTACTTGACCTGGCGCTCGGTGAACCTGGGCCCGGACGGCAGGGCCGAGACGAGGATGGAGGAGGTGGCGAGGCCGGCCAGGGCCATGGTCTTGAGCGAGGGCATCATCATCGTCGTTATTTTTACCGGTAACCGATAGTGACAGCTTTCGAAGAAAAAGATGGCAAATATTAATATAGAAGATGGGGGAAAAAATAAGAAAAGAAACAAAAGCTTGCTTGGACCAGCCACGAAGAAAAAAAGAAGAAGAAAGAAAGAAGAAGAATGAAGAATGAACGAAGGTTGTAGAGAGCGGAAGGAAAAACCGTTGTTATTGGATTTTGTTCACCCTTGACGTTCAAACGAAGCAAAACCAGCAGCTTGAAGAAGAGAAACAAGAAGAAAGAGAGGAGAGAAAGAGGCCGGGCTTATAATAACGAGGAAACAAGAGGGATAGAGAGGGATGAGCAGTCTCTTAAGGACTCGAACTTTAAAGCACTCGAACCCTTTTGCTTCGAGTTTCTGCTCCTGCTGCCCCCTTGGTTTCTAAACTCCCCCTCCCCTTACCCCCATGGCCCATGGGATCTCTCTCTCCGTGTGTGTGATCTACGTTGCTCCATACATCTTATTTCTTTGGCCCCCTGTCAGATCTGTGAATGAGAAGAGAGAGAAAGAAAAGAATTGACTCAATAATGATACGGAGCACAACAGCCGCCCGGGATCGTTGCTCTCCGTCCGAACCCTTACCACATGCCCTCCCCCCCCCCCCCCCCCCCCACTCCTAACTGCATATTCTACCCCTTCCCACCCTCCTCTCCCCACTGCCGGTGCTACCACCACCACCACCACCACCGGTATCAAGCGTTCCCGGTGTGCACAGGATATAAGATTATACATTATACACAAGATACCTAACCCCCGCATTCAACGGGCATGAGAAAGGTTACAAAGTAGATCAGTTAAGCAGCATAAAAAGACATTGTACTCCGTAAAGAGGTCCATCCGTTCCACTCCCCCCCCCCCCCTCCTCCCCCTGGTGTCACAGAGACAGGTAGAGAAAGAAAGAGAGAGCACGAGGTAGAAAACCCTCAAAGGAAAAGGAAAAAGAAAAAGGTCCCAAAATGATAGAGATCCGTATGTACTCCGTGCAAGGGTAGAAAACAAAGTAGGTTCGGTCGAAATATGGTTATGGCTAGACAAGGATGATAGTCTGATGGGACCACCAGGCTGTCACACGGGAGACGGGGGCCGTCGAGGGTACGAGGGCACGAGGGCTAGAGGGCTCGCTCCCCAAACTCCCCGGAGCCCCCCTCCCCTCCCCTCCCCTCCCTGAAACGAGGCTGATACGCGCAACGACGCCAACCCGCACGGCTTCTCCCACTACCGGGACCAATAGCCAGTGATCACCACCGCCGGGACGACATTGGCTTCGCTCACAATCAATCTCTCCTCAACTTTTTTTCAACATCAGTTTCTGTACTCCGTACGGAGTACTCCGCATAGCCCATGATCATAAGAGTATAATTGCCATCTACGCAGGACAACGTCCAGCATAGGTAGCAAGATATCCCTACGACCATACCCCAGTATTCAACCTACTATCAAACTCCACGAAGTCAAGCATTTGTCTAATCAATCACAGACGTACAAACTTCACCATGCTCGCATAGCGATACGACCTCTCTCTCTCTCTTTTTTAAAAAAAATCTTCTTCTCTTTCATTGTCAGATTTTTGCATACGCCTCCAAACTCGATCTCATCCTCCTCTGCAATCCGGCATCATTGCTCATCAATTATATTGTTATACACATACAGCTAGCTCCCCCTTTTGGTATTAGAAATACTGATAGCACGTGTGTATAGTATATACTACCCTTTTGACCTTTTCAATCATTCGAAAATGGCTTCCAACAAAACCCGCATTCCTGTACAGCATGATCCTTTTCTTCTTCTTTACTTGTACGGAGCGTAGGCATCTCTTATAAAGCATAAGGATTAACAGATCGGATAGTCAAGCACCTGTATCATTTTTGTCAGCTTTGGACATCATTCAGAACAAATAGTGAATCAAAACTCACGGTGGGCTCTTGGACAGATCTGTCTTGAGAATCACAGGTACCCTGGTCATCTCCGTGACATCCTGGATGTAGTCACCATTCTCCTCGCGAAGAGCGAAGAGCTTCATGTACTTCTCCTTATTGTTCATCCGGTTCTCAACAGCGTCTGTGACTGCCGTAACCTTGGAGTCCGAGCTGGTACGCTGGAGAGCACTGGCGGCCTCGGACTGAGCGCGAGTAGGAGATCCTGGCACGCTTTGCGTCGGGCGCTCGGCTAGTGACGCACCCGCCATGGCCTCAGTCACGTCGGATGTGTTATCCTCCTCGTCATCATCAAACAGAGCATCAACATCATCAGTCGAAATAGTGCCAGTCTCCGTCTGCTTACGTGCAGCCTCTTCGCGTTCCTTGCGGGCCCTTTCGGCCTCCTCGGCTTGGCGCTGAGCAGCCATGGCGTTGGTCATCCTCTGAGAGGCCGCAGCCTTGGGCCGCTCGTCTTCGGGAACGTAAGCCGAGCTAGGCACACCCTTCTCCCAGTAGAGCTCGAGAACACGCTTCTCTTTTCTGAATTCAGCCTTCTTCAATGGCAGCTGATCGCAGTGCACGCGCTTCTCAAAGCCCCACTCTGGGATCAGCACATCGAATGCCGACTCGTAGACACACAGGACGATGCCTTCGGCAATCAAATCACCGTTGGCTTCTTGACGCTTCTTGTCCATGATACGACACGACTCTATGTGCACACTCTGATCTTGAGCATTCTGAGCCGAGTCATTCTTAGTGTTGCATGATTCAACCGTCTTGACAAGGTTCTCCAACTCATCGTTGAACTCAATCTTACCCTCTGAGAGGACGGCCTCAAGCTGGCGGTGCACAACAATATCGGCATACCGACGCGTGGGGCTCGTGAAATGAGTGTACAAGGGTTGGTTGAGAGCGTAATGAGGCCAGAGGTGCTGAATTGTCTTGCCGGCGATGCAGTACTTGGCACGCTGCATCGACTTGACCACCAGTGTCTCCATTCCCTTGCGCAGATCAGCATCGTCAACCTTGAAAAGACTGTTTTGAAGAGCACCGCTGCTGGATGTATCCATCTCATATCCCAAGGCTCCCATGCGCTCGGCAAAGGTCTGGAGACGTCGAGGGTTGGGGGGAGATTGGCGACGAAGCAGGGCCTTCTCTGGCAGCCCATCCATGAGGCGCTGGGCAACATGCGAGTTGGCCTTGTGCATCAACTCTTCGACAAGCTCCAAAGCTGAAGATGAGTCGAACAGGTTGTGCTGTACCGGGTTGTTTTCGTCGTCGAGTTGTTGCAGAAGGCGGAGGGGGGCGATAGGCTCGCCACCGGCGCCCAGACGAGTCTCACGGAACTTCTCGGCAACTGCGTTGAGAATTTGGATAGCGTTGGCAGGGACAGCAGTGTTCTTGTAGGACGAGCTATCTGTCAAGGCAGTATCCATATCCTTGAGAGAAACCGCCCCCGCACTCTTGATGATAGTCTTGCCAACCCAGCCATCGCCCTCGGCCACAGCCCCGGTAAGGGGGTTGACAGTGAACACAACACTCACAGTCAGACGCTCCTGATCAGCCGTGAGGGAACAAACTTCGCCAGACAGCTTGGGAGGCAGCAAAGCACAGAACCGGTTGACAAGTTGAACTGCGGTGCCACGCTTCTTCGCCTCCCTATCAACGAGGGAGTTGGCCTTGACAAAGTGTGAGATATCAGGAACGTGAATACCGATGTCAATTTTCCCATCGGGGCGGTTTTTGACATGCAGCGCGTTGCCAAGCTCAGCACCACCATTGAAGTCAATAGTGAAGACATTTTCCTCACGATAATCGCGACGAGCAGAGATGGAAGCTTCATCCTCCTTGGCCAGAGACCAGTCCTGCAGACCAACACTACGGAGCACAGCCTCCGAAAACTCATCTGAGGAGAAGTTGTTGTCGCGCAAGAGAGCGTCGGTCTCCACTTTAAGGTCGCCCATGCGCCCGAGCAGCTCGACAAGAGTGCCGAAAGGATGCAAGGAGGTGATGGGCCATCTCTTGATGCATGCAACGAAGATACGATCCGCATAGTCCTGGTGGTTTTCGACAAAGTTCTTGGGAGCCTGTTCCGTAGGAATAGCAATGAGAGGCACACGCTTATCAGTTGGCTTGAACCAGACAATCTTGGGCTTTTCCTGCTGCCTATTGTCATGGCGGTTGTTGCCACCATCTCGAGCAGCCCGCTCGGCCTCTTGCTTCTCCTTGGTAGCTTGACTGCTAGGTCGCAGCAGGCCGAGAGTGCCGGAGAACATCTGACCAGCAACACGCTCAACGACTGCAACAACATGGCCAGCGTAGAGCGGCTTCTGCTCGTCATTGATTTCTTCTTCTTCGACGAGCAGCAAGCTCTGGCCTTCAACTTCAACGTCATCGTTCTTCTTCTGTGTGGGACGCTGGCGGAGACTGCCACGGCGACGAATACCACCTTCAGCGGCAGCATTATCATCAGCGTTGCCAGAATCACGCTGGCCCTGGTTGGTAGAGCCAGAGCGAGTGTCGGTAATATCCTTGCGCTTCTTCTTTTCTTCCTTCTCACGCTTCTGTCCCCAAACCTCGTCTACATCGAGAAGTTCAACAGCGACAAGATCACCTTCCAAGGCACGATTCCGGTCCTTGCTACCACAGATGAAGATGTCGGCATCGAGAAGTCCATCCAGAGTGGTAACATAAGCATCGCTGCGGTTTTTCTTATTAACACGAAGGATACCGGAAACAAGCTGCCCATCACCGAGCAAAGCAGGTAGCGAGGCCTGAGGTAGGTATGGGGTAAACAAAGTCTTGCGTTGCTGTTGCTGCTGACCACCAATCCCACCAGCATGCTGGGAGCTCTGCAAGCCTTGCAACTGCTGGCCGTTCATCTGAGCAGCCTGAAGTGCTTGCAATTGCTGCATAGGGTTCAGCTGCTGCCCATACATCTGGGGCATGACCATTTGATTGGGCATCTGCATCAACTGAGGTTGATTCGGGTTGTACTGGAAGGAGCCAATTCCCGAGACAGATTGGTTCATGGATCCCCGGGAGCGGTGGCCAGGTTGGAAGCCCTGGTTTTGGTTTTGGTTGTTGGATTGCTCCTGGTTCTGCTGGGTGCGCCAGTTGCCCTCGAAATTGCGAGAGCCAGTTCGGCCATGGCCTCCGCGGCGGGGGAAATCACCGCCTTCACTGAAACCACCACCACCACCACCACCACGGCCTCCACGGCCGTTGACAGCCATGCTCTGGCTTCTGCCATGGCCGCCGCGGCCGCGACCTAACTGATCCTGTGCCTGGCCCGTAGAAAGATCAGTCCCTTGCGTAGGCTTATTATTCTCGTCGTCGGGTTTATCGGCGGGGGCGGCAGGGAAGGAAAATCCGGTCGTTGTACGTTTTTGCTGAGCAAGCTCAGCAGCTTTCTTGGCATCCGCCAAAGCTAACGAGTGACGTCTCTGGTGACCTCCTCCAGCGCCTCCGCCACGACCTCCACGACCCGATGAGGGTTCGCGAGCATGGCCGCTGGGTGGGGGAGCTTCGAAGTTCCCAAAGCTCGACCCCGAAGCACCAGACGAAGGGGCGGGAGGGGGACCCATACCCATGTTGGGGATTGCCGACTGATTACGGCGATGTGACATTGGCTGGGTGGGAGGAGCCATGTTGAGATTCTGTTGGCCCATCTGGTTGGGGAATTGGAAACCACCCTGCTGAAGATTACCCATGGATTGTAGGGGGTTAAACTGTCCACCAGGGGGCATGGGTTGGCCCGGGGGCATGATGCCCATGTTCACATATTGTTGCTGGGTAGCTTGGATTTGCTGCTGCTGTTGTTGCAAGAGCTCGATTTGCTGCTGAATAGCCAATTGTTCCACTGCAGAAAGAATGCGGAGTCAGTAAATTGCATCCTATCGTTGTCATAGTACTGGGAGACGATGGGTGATGACGGTGAACGCTCGCGGCGCATTACGGTGGAACATGATAACGAGAATGTCAAAAGGTGGCACAGGGGCATGATGCGTAGACCATCTGGCAGAGCATGGCCGTTTCCCCTACAATGCAAAGATAACAGGTATTAGGAAATGGTAAGAAAACGTACTTCCTGGATTGGCAAACATGCTCATCAACGGAGTCAACTCGGAAGGACTGCGTCGGTGCGCAATGTGCAGCCTACGTCCAGCGGGACCAGGCACGCCGCCAGCCTGAGGGGGCTGCTGTTGCGGCGCCTGCTGGCCTTGCCCCTGCTGTTGTTGCTGTTGCTGCTGGTCCATGATGGGCAGCCAAGCAGGCAGTCGGTCAGATTATAGTAGCACGTCGGGTGCGGCAGTCGACTTGGTTGCGCGGCGGTCGAGTCAGGACGCGGCAAGGAGAGGTGATACTTTGGCGAATACTATCACGAGGTAGATACCTGGGTAGGATATTTCAAGTTTTTTGGGTTTTTGTGGGAGAGACAGGCACTAGTGGACGGTAAAGCGTAATTTGCGTTGGGTTATTGGCGGAGTTGCCACGAGCAAAAAGGAGGGTGAAGATGTGTGTGTGTGTGTGTCGTTTTGTTATGCTGAGAGGTGTGTGTGTGTGTGTGTGCGTGGCTGTATGATTTTCTTTCGAACCTTCGTCAGAAACGTAGGCAAGCGGCAGAGGGCCGACGTAGCTCAAGCGAGCTCAAGGAACGTGCTAAAAAGGAAGGCGTCTATCAAAATGATTTTGATGAAAGACGAGGGAAGTCATGAACGAGAAGCCGTGAACGGGGTGTGGGAGAAACTGTCGAGGGAGAGGGGGAGAAGAGGGAGAAGAGGACAAGTGCTGAAGATGGAGAAGGTACCCGTGGCGGAGGAGGAGGAGAATGAGGAGGACGAGGTAAGTATTAGTGCCGGCTGGTGGTTCGTGTGCTATGGTGACGGGGGGGAGCAGGTAGGTAATAGGTTAGCACAGGTAGGTAGGCGCTGCAAGCCAATGCCTGCCAGTGGACGGAAGAGAGCTTGGGGAGAGAGGGGGGGGGGGGAAGGGGGGAGCGGGCAGTCAGTGGAGTCGATGGGCAGTCAATCAGTGATGTGATGTGATGGTCAGTGGTCCGGGTGCCACGGTGCGGTGCGATTTTGGGGCAGCGACCCGGGTCCAGATCCCCACCATCACTCCAGCTAATGCTAGTACTACATACCAATCTTGGTGCGCCGCTCAGCATTTGACCTCCCACCAGCCCTTCCTCATTTTCTTCTGGTTCTTAGTAATTTTGGGGGCGCTGAAGCAAGCTTTCTGCCCAAGTATTGGTCAGATATATGGGAGTAGTGTTGTTATCGTAAATGAACACATATATCTCAGCTTCTTAATTTTGCCAACAAATACTGAAGTCTAGATAGTGGCGGATACGCACAGAGTACAATAGATTCGGCCTGTGGGAAACCAAGGAGAAAAGGGTGGGGGAAGAATGAGAAAAGAAAGCCAATGTGTGCAAACTTGCATCCCGTCATCACTCTCTGCTCCAAGCATCTGAGTTTTATGTGCGAATAAATGTGCGTGTGTGTAAAAACAAAATATAGCCTTTTCTCAAGCTCACAGCTCGCACCAATTCGCACAGGGTGGTGATGGTATGGTAGTGTACTCCGTATTGGTGGTTGCTGTGCTAAAATGAAGCTCAACGCCTTCTCCAGTGCCGCTAGGAGCGCAACCAGGGTCTGATCTCCAATCCTCTGACGCAGCTCTCTCCCACTTCGTGCCACCTTGCCCCCCCTTGAAGCCGTCCTCCGACACTAGACCCTAACACTCTGTAATCCGCAGGCCAGTGCTAGGTAGAATACAGGCCTTGTCCCCTACTAGTAGGGAAGTACCTAGGCCCTAGGGTACTCCGTACCTACGGAGCAGTACCTAGCACTCCGTAGTCTCGAAATCAGGTGTGCGGGATTGTGTGCATCAGTTCCCCAGCTCCTGCTACCCGTGGACGTGTTAGCTTCCGTCAAGCTTTGAACTGTTTCAATCTGACTTCAAAGCTCGCCCTACAGTTCATGTCTGCGTCATCTACTGACAAAGCTTGTGCCGTTGAGAAGAAGAAGAAAAAACTATATTAAGTTCGTTGACTAAGTACTACGGAGTACTGCTGGTAGTTGCCCGGCATTGAGCAGACAAATTTTCAAAAACGAGTGCTCACCATTTCTGTTTCGCACCACGCTGTCCATAATCCATTTCTGTTGGTCGGTTGGGGAATGAGCCAGCCAGCCAGAGCCCAGAGCCCAGAGCCCAGAGCCCAGAGGAACCTCCCTATCAGCCCCTGAGAGCCGCGTATGACGGCATTGGGTTTTCAAAATGCGTCCGATAGGAGCAAGCTGCTTTTCAGGCTTCGGGTTACCAGAGCACCAGACCAGATAGCCAGATCATACTCTGTCCCCCAGCGAACCCTCCAACCCTCCCCATCCCCATCCCCCTCCCCTCACCTCCCGGCTTGATCCTGTTCTCCTTCTCTAGCCGGGGTCAGACAGCGGTCAAGGTTCCCGTTGCACAGCTTCAAGCTTGGACAACTTTACTACAGTGCACTTACGCTCCCCAGATGATGACAACAACCTGCGATCCCTGTCTGACATCATCATTGTCACAGACCACTGAGACCAGGTGAGCCAACTCAACAAAGCCAACTTCACCATTCGTCTCCATCCTCGCCAATTGTTGTTTGGGAACTTTTTCGCATTGGGTTTGTGACTTTGCTGAGAATATGCAGACATCCACCTGCAGTACGGAGTAGATAGGAGCTCCTTGCAGCAGGCCCTCTGACCAAATTGCACCGGGGCATGATACGAAGCCCCTGAAGACTTCCAAGTGTTTTAAGCAGCCAAGACAGCACTTTGTGGGGCTCGTATTATGCTCTTGAGCTACGGAGCAGTACCTACCATGCCCATCAACCATCCACTCACTTGCAGAGTCTCGATCTACCCTTTGTCACCTTACGGATCTTCATTAGCTTCAACCATTATTGCTTTATGCGTAGTCGCAACGGCAAGTCCATTAATTGCACGACCATCTATGTGAAGGGATGATTTTTAATATCATGATGCAACCGGGAGAACGATGCCTGAGAAGATGTTTTTAATGGCTTCCTCGGGGGGAGTTCAATAAAACACCAAATAAAGCGATGTTCTAGGATATGCGTTTACGTAGAAACGAGGACATGAAAATAGTTTATATACTAGGGCAGGTAACCAATGGATCAGATTACACGGCTGTCCCAGCATGCGGGTAGGAAAAAGACAGTAAGAAACAGCGCACTATGGTAAAACAATGGGAAATTTCAGAGACACTGAATGTCATCGACTACTATATAGAGCAATAGCTTCGAGTGCGATATGTGTGCAGGCAAGACAGGTTCAGAATGTGTCTTTGAGAGTTTCATATCTCGAGATATCTTTACGTATCGATTTACTATCTTGGAAAGAACAAAAAAAAAACCACATTCAGAGAACAGGTGAAAAGCTAAAACATCAGATCTGATAAACGCGTGGCATGTTCCGTGCTACAGGTATCGGTATCAATCAACCACAAGCGTGTGGATTGGCCTGGCCGATCGAGTTTATTCAGGATTATGAATGTTCCATTGGATGGATGTGCAAAGTAAACTCGTGCTCCCGTGCTCCTGTACTCCGTAATCCATAGCCATACTCCCCTTCCGTACTCCGTCACCCGTATTGGTTTGTGGCTTGGAGCTTCCGATGTGTATGGTAATTTTGCGCCACACCAACGCCTATTGTCCCGGTGGGTCAATCGCTCAAGGAGAGGCTGAGAAAGTCCTCGACCGCGCTCATTCAACATCACAAAACCAATTCTTCGAAACCACGAGATAAAGCGACCAACATCGATAATTGCCCTTGCATTTCCAGCGTCCGAATCAGACGAGAGACCAAGAGGTAGCCGACCAACTTGCGACGTATCAAGCCTCTCCTTTGATCATCCAGAAAGAAAAAAACAAAAAATAGATACGCACAAAACCCACACACGCTTTCTCTCGAGGAACCGGCACTTTTGCCAATCCGATTCCAACAATTCTTGTACTTCGTTTGCCGAAAACCAACCCACCATCCTCCCATTTCTTATCATCCACACTTCCAGCCTCGTGCTTTCCATCGCGCACATGCTGGGGAGATAGAAAAAGAAGAGAGCGATGTCATACTCACCGCCCAAGAGGCGGTCCCAGATCCTCTCCAGCCCAGAGCGAGGGTTTCTGTCGAGCTACCTCAGCAGCGAGCGCAACACGGATCTCGCCCACCGGGATGCCCTAGCTGCGGCGCGGGCGGAGCATGATCGGGTTCGCGATGCTGCCATCAGGGTTTACGAGCTCCACGAGCTGCAGCTGGAGCACCAGCGGATCATTGACCAGGAGAACAAGGAGCGGGAGAGACTAAAGGCAGAGGCGGCCGTGGCCGCCGAGGAGCTGCGACTGAGGGAGCTGAAGAAGAAGTCGGTCCCCAAACCACCACCCGAACCGGAACCGCAACCGGAACCGCAACCGGAACCGCAACCGAAGCCCCAGCCGATCCCCCAGAAAGCCCCCGAAGCTCCTCAAGCTGCTCCCGCGCCGGCAGCGCCGATGATAAAGGCCGAGGCCACCCCAAAACCCGCGGCGGCCGCTACCCCCAACGGCATATTCTCGAACCAGAGCAAGCCGGCGGCTCTGAACCCGTTTGCCGCCCCTCAGAAACCAGCAGAGACGAAGCCTGCCTCGTTACCGCAGACCAATGGTTTCCTGGCGCAACCTCCGCGGCCAGCACAACCCGTACAGCCCACACCGCCCGCGGCCTCCCAGTCACCACCACCGGCGGCCGCAGCCAATGCGGAGCGATACGAGCAGATTCATAAGCAGCTCAAGAAGCTGCGTAGTGATCTCATGGGGCTGGCAAAGAAGGACCCCAACTCGCCTCTTAAGAAGCACCTGGGCAACATGCGAAGAGAGATCCGCACGGCGGTCGGTCAACTCTCCACCGGGAAGAGTGCCAACGGCGCGCAAGTAAGTAATCATATGACTCCGAGTTTTTCCCTGCGTAAATCACGTCTCTGACCATGCCGCAGTCAACAAAAATCCTGAACAACCTGAACGCCGCGCTGTCGGGCGAAATCTCCAGCCCACCGATGGACGTCAGCCTATTCGTCATCGACCAGGACCGGCAGCCCGAGGAGGGGGCAAAGCACAACGACGCCACGCTCCCGTCCCTGTTCATCTACCTCCTAAACATATGCTCCAAGGGCATCATCAACCAGTTCATCAACGAGTGCGGGCCCAACCCCAAAGCCGCGGACCCCATCGGCGTGGTGACGGCGCAGATCTTCTCGCGCGCCGAGTACCAGTGGCGCGGGCGGCCGCTCATCGACATACTCATGGCCAAGTTCCGCGTCGTCTGCCCGGCGCTCTTCGGCCAGCGCGCCAACGACAACACCCCCGGCGGGCGGGCCGTCATGGGCTGGAAGAGGGGCGAGGACGGCTGGGTCACGCCCCTGGCGCACAACGACAGGATGACGGGGCTCGGCGCCGGCTTCGCCGCCGTCGCGCTGAGGGACTTCTCCAAGACGACCAGGGCGAACCCGTACCCCCCGTCGAACTACTGGATCGCGCTGGCGGGCATCATCAACACGCCGCACGGCGAGGCGTCCGACACCCAGTGCCTCGTCGTGCGGTCCATGATCCAGGGCCACGAGCAGCGCATCCTGGGCTTCTTCGGGACCGCGGGCATGGCGGCCCTGCGCCAGGCCCTCGTGGAGTTCCCCAAAAAGGCCAAGCAGCAGTCCCCGGCCGTGGGTGCCCTCAGCGCCCTGGTGGACCTGTGCAGGGCCGACTTGGGTCTGGTCTTGGAATAGAACGACCTCTTTTTTTTTGTGTGTTAATTTTGTATGTCGTTTTTCTTTTTCTTCTTTTGGAAAGGGAAAGACTGTTCATGTCTCCGTGGCGTTTTTGTTATATAAAGGAGTGGTTAATAGGGAGGCGGTCCCTCTTTTTTTCTTTTCTTTTCTCGTTACTTTGCAGGGAGCATTAAAGGCGTTGTTGTCTCATGAGATTCTTTGGTTTGGATTCTTGATATATTGTAGTCTTTTTTTTTCCTTGACGAAAAAAAAACCGGGCAGACATTTGGAACAAGAAAAAACAAGGGGAAGCTCTCTTCCTCTCTCTTCCTCTCTCTGTCTCCCAGATCTATAGCAAACAAATGTATAAACCCAAACGTGCTTCGCTTTCTACTTTATGGAAGCACGGCAGACTTTTTTTTCTCTCTCTCCCTCCTTGTTCATACAAAAAGCAAAACGCCTCTCTAAAGAAAACAGTAAAAAGAAAAAAGAAAAAAAAAACTCCTCGTGACGCTAAATTGTTGACTGGATTAAGATACGACACACATGTAATGGTCTGGTCTGGTTGAAGGGGGGGTCTGCTGGTTCGCCCCTCATATGATGACGAGCAAGACGAGCAGCAGTATGAGGACAAAGATGAGGACGGCGATGAAGCAGCTGCTCCAGCGGTCCTCGTTCCTGCGCACAATGTACCCGAGCTTCTGCATGCCCGTCTGCAGCCTCCTGCCGACGCGGTCGGCGTCCGTGTCGAGCACCTCGAGCATTTCCGTCTGCTCCTCGAGCTCGCGGCCCATGTCGTCGGCCTGCCGCCGCAGGGTGCCCACGGTGCGGAAGACACCGTCGAGGTGCTGGTCCTGCTCGCGCATCATCTCGACCTGCTGCTGTTGCTCGAACTGGGCGTAGTTGTCGCCCCCTCCCGCGTCAGCGTCGTCGTCGCCCAGCGCGAAGCTGCTCGGATCTGGCAGCTCGCTGCTCCCGCCCCTGCCACCTTTCCCCGAGGCGGAGGCGGCGGCCTTGGCGGCGGCCTCGTCCATCTTCTTGTTCAGCTCGTCGCGCATGTCCTCGACTTCGCCCCCGACGTCCTGGATCAGCCGCTTGCGCCGGGTGAGCTCCTCGGCCGTGAGCCCGTAGGCGGTGGGGTTGGTCTCGACGGCCTCAACCGACTCGACTAGGTCGTCGAGGTCGTCGGCTAGGCTGACGAGGGCGGACTCGAGGTCTGACCGGGCCGACTTGAGCTCGGGCGAGCTGGAGGAGGAGGCGGCCGCCGCGGCGCCGCCCATCGTCAGCGATCGGATGCGGAGGTACGAGGCGAAGAGGGATCGGGTGGAGTTGAGCTGGGAGAGAACGTCGCTGTTGAAGTAACGTTCGTTGTCAGCCTAACGTTCGTTGTCGTCAGTGCGGAGGGGAGGAGGGGGGGGAACAGGTTGCGTACGCTTGGACCTGGAGGAAGGGGTCCTGCTCGTTTGTTGAGGACATCATCGCGGCTCGTTTGGTAGTGTAGCTAGTCGTCTGATGTAGAAGGAAAAGAAAGTAGAATTAAAAAAAAAAAGGGACAAATTGCGTAAAAAGACAAGAATGAAGGTATGCGCAGATAATCAGAGGAATACTTCAATTGGGACGTGGTCAAAGTTCGGGGGTCGAGTTTGTGGTTAGGTTAAAGATGGGTTACGGTTGAAGCTCCTTGCGGAGTTGCTAGCATTGCCGCTGGGAGTCCTACTACCCAGGCTGCCAGGTATGGTACCTAAGGTCGAGGCGGGAATGACGATGCCTCCCTTGCGTAACCTTGCACTTTCCCCGGGAAGTCGGTCGAGTAAGTACCTACTAACGCACCCCCCCTCTCTTTTTCTACGGGACAGAAGCGGCTGGCGGCGGTGACAACGGCGACCGGCGGGACAAGGAATCCGGGGGACATTCTTCAGGGAAAAAAAAAAGCCATCCACAAAAATTCTGCGGAAAGACTCATGTCACCACACCCTCCCGAATTGACACAACATTCGTTTATATATAAAAAAGTTTAGGTTGCGAAACCGAAACTGATTTATCGAGGTTGTATGTAAGCTACCCAAGGGGCTCACAGTCGTGCACATTCTTTCATTGAACCTGTTTCTTTTTCAACGACGTTCAATACTCCGTATTTGGGACCGGGGTTCTTTTTTACCCCCCCTTCACTCTTACCACTTACACGCAACCCCCCGCGGCGCTATATTTTGAGCTTCATCAAGGAGGCACAGGTTTTGACAAAGTCCCTGGTCTCGTTTTACAACTCTCCCCGAGTCATTTATTAGAAAAATCTCACTCTTGTCCAAGAGGCAAAAAAGACTTTCAGAAAAATACAGGCTAGTAAACGGAACACACAAACCTAACCTTGAACGCAAACTATAGGCCTCTCTTTCACAAAAAAAAAAAAAAAGAAAAAAAAAGAGAAGATGCCCCCTTCAAAACCTCTCCCCTTCAGCGACGTTTGGCCCTCCCCGGACGCCTACATAGAGGCCCTCGCCGACTTCGTCTCCACGAGCAAGACCTTCCAGATCCTCTGCGGCGGCGTCCACATCGTAGACTTCTTCACCATCGGCCCCGGGCAGTTCCACGCCGCCCTGCCCCAGGAATGGCACCCCTTCCTCCTCTCCCGCGAACCCATGGAGTTCGTCGACTTCCTCGCCCGGCAGGACCTCGACGGCGACAAGCTTTCTGCTGCCTATCCTTCTGACGCGGCGCAGCAGCAGCCGCCTCAGAGCCTGGTGGACTACGTCCGCACGGTGAGGAATCTGAGCCTGCAGCGTGACTACGCGCCCTCGAGGACCGAGGACCACCCCCTCCCCCAGCTCCCAAAGTCCGTGGCCGTGGGGATGAAGACCAAGAAGAAGCACGAGGTGGCCAACTTCGCGAGCTTCGTCGAGGGCCTCTCCGCCGACATACGATCCTCCACCGGCGACGAGATATCGCACTACGTCGACTTTGGCAGCGGGCAGAACTACCTCGGCCGCGCGCTGGCCAGCGAACCCTACAGCCGGAACGTCGTGGCTGTCGAGGGGCGCGAGCACAACGTCAGCGCCGCGAGGGCTCTCGACCTGACGTCCGGGTTGCTGCTGAAGCCGCAGGTCATGCGGAATAAGAAGATGTGGAACCGTATTCGAGAGCTGCAGAAGACGCTGGGGGACGACCCCGAGTCTCTCACCAAGGCCGTCAAGGAAGTCGCCGGCGCCGACGCGTTCGAGTTCAGGGCGACGCAGGACCTGGGACTCAAGCTCAAACCCCAAGGTGACAGAGAGCTGATTCAATACATATCTGGACGGCTAGATAGTGGCGACCTGGCCGATGTCATTGCTAATATTGACCGGAGCCATGAATCCGAGGAGCAGAAGAAGGAGCTCAAGTTGATGGCCATCTCAATCCATTCATGCGGTAATCTCTCACACTATGGCATCAGATCGCTTTTGATGAATGAGGATATACGGGCGATTGCAATTGTCGGTTGCTGCTACAACCTCCTGACAGAGAGGCTGGGCCCTCCCACCTACAAGCACCCTTATCTGCGGCCAACACTACAAGCCGTTAATCAACCAACAATACGGCACATAGAGCAAAACGATCCTCAGGGGTTTCCAATGAGCGAGCGCTTTACAACATATCGAGGAGAAGGGGTGCGTCTTAACATCACTGCTCGCATGATGGCCTGTCAGGCGCTGGCGAATTGGTCCGAAGACGATAGCGATGGCTTCTTCACACGCCACTTTTACCGCGCAATCATGCAAAAGCTCTTCTTGGATAGAGGGGTGGTGGATTTAATCCGCCATCGAAAACCTGAGGAGGGCGAGGAGCCTTCGACTCCCAGCCTTTTCGATATGAGCACCAACCCGGTTGCGATTGGTACGCTTAGTAAAAAGAGTTACAGCGACTTCAACTCATATGTTCGAGGAGCGGTACGCAAACTGTCCACGAGTACGGAGTACAAAAAGTACGCACATATTATGGAGGATAAGATGTCGAACCTGACGGACGAGGAGATTGACGGGTACCTACAAACGTATTTGCCCCGAAAGAGAGAATTGAGTGTGGTCTGGAGCCTGATGGCTTTTAGTGCCATTGTGGTAGAGTCTCTGATTGTGGCAGACCGGTGGTCGTTCCTGAGAGAACATGACGACGTTGTTGGCCAAGCCTGGGTAGAGACCGTTTTTGATTACAAGCAGAGCCCCCGAAACCTTGTCGTAGTAGGGATAAAGAAGTAGACAATCGAACCAATAGAGGCCCGAAGCGGTCGCCATCACAAAGCAATGACCTGATCATACGGAGTCGGCAATGATGGCCTTGGGTCGCCGGCTGTGGCGGCAATGGCATTCAAGAATCTCTCACGAGCCCTTGTACGATTATGATGATGTCGTGCATTAAAAGGAAGAGCGATCGAGGCTTGTGGAGTCTCGCGATCGCTCTCATTTGGCGTCGCGATTCTCTCGGATCATTTAGCGTTTTCTAGCCCATCAGTAAATTCAACTTCTGGGTCAAAAGAAACCGACGACAACCGTCAACAGTCCTTGATTCTCAGCCTTGGCTGTGAGAGATCAGGCTGTAGTCTAGCGAAGCATGAAAACCGGCTACCGCCGTCAAGCTTAATCGGGCCCGATGGAAGCGCGTTTTCCTGGCTTTTTCGGAAGAAGGCGTGGTAGGGCCGGGCCTTTGTTGGTCATTCAGCTCAATCGTGTCCAAATATCGTCGGGTGACCTTGTTGGTGTTGTCTGTCCCGGTCATACGGTTCACGTCCTGGGGGTAAGGTGAGATGTGGTGGATGTTTCTGACATGACGAATGGGGCGTATTCGGTCTCTTGTCATCACGACGTGTTCACAATGCAACAAGTCATGAGCAGGATAAGTTAAGATGGCCAAAGGGTGAATAAAGCATGCCAAGGAGGACAGCCATGTCCGCCATTTTGGAGAAGAGGAGAAATAGGCAAAAGAAAACAAATGAGGAGTAAGCTAGCAATGCGAGCCCATGGCACAGAAACTTGGGGTTTTCGGGTTGCAGGCTACAAGGTATAGGTGCGCGGCTGCGTCAGTGGCTTCCATCATAGGTAATCGGGTTCGAGAAAAGATACCGCTTATCACCCTACGTAGTGGGAGTCTTCAAGAAGGAAGCAGTTCGCCAGGCGTGTCGAGCTTGGGAATGGGAGGTAGTTCCTTTGAGGCGCGCAGATCTTACCTTTTCGGTTCGCCTATATGCTTTTTCTGGGGAAATGCAGTATTAATTGACAGGTCGGATTTCGGCCAACATGGCTTTGCTGCAACTTGCTCGCAAGGCCCGATAGAGTAAGACTCGGGGAAATGTGGCCAGCTGAGGTGATTTCATGGCTGATGGTATGACAGAATGAGAGTGAGAGCGAGAGTGAGAGAGAGTATGATTACGCTCATGAGAATTAGTAAATGCTACTACTAGTAACTCCTAGAGAAAGAAACCTGAGAGACGGAAGGCGCAATTGTGTTTCCCCTCCATCTTCTTTCCTTGCCATCACGTCTGTTGGGTTCCTGGTGTCGTCATTTACTTGATTGTGACTGCCAGTTCAGGGTCCGAAACAGCCTGGGATTAGAGATCGTGGCAGGAACATCCCCAATACCCCAATTGCCCTTTGTCTCCCTGTCCATCTCCTCCAAGGATCTCCCGTCTTTTCTCTCACTCTTACCGCTCAACCGCTCAAGGCCATCCATCCATCCATCCATCCATCCATTGCTTCAATTCTTCCCCAAATCCAAGTCAGCAAACACACCAATTGGGGCACCAATTGTAATCTTTCCAAGTATCCTCTTGAGATGGATCTTGTCTTTTTTCATCCTAGCACTTTTTAGCCTCGGCTACTCTCGTGACAACAAGCTTCTCCCGATTGCCTCCTCCCACACCACACCTCCACACAATCCTCTCTTCTTCCCCCCTCCCTCCAAAACGTCGTCATCCTTCTTCTAGTAATATTACTACTACCCTACTACCGCTTTCAATGCTCCGCCGCTGCTATCTACCTATCTGCGCTCCACATTTACACTACGAGTAGGTAAAAATGCATCACCATTTTATGCATGCAGCATGCAGGCCTGCAGGCCAAAGACCACATTTTACATTGCATCCCATGTATCTCTCCCACACCTCCCTCTGGCCTTTCCTGTATTCGTACCCAACAATGCCAACTACTCTGACCCTTCCCCTCTCCTTCACCCTCCTTCGACAGGCCTCCATTGCCGAAGGCACCGGCTCCCCCAATGGACGGAAGAATCAAGTTCCTCATTGCTCTCTTCGACCCCCAGAATTTTGTGGGGTAACCTCCAGCTGTAAGGAACCAAATGGGGAACCGACAGGTTTACGACTACTACGTAGTTAGTCAGTACGGAGCAGTCATGGTAGTCCCTAATAGTAAGTTTACTTATTAACCGAAGTAGTGGTAGTTATGGACTTGATAGTGGCTCCGGAGGAACGAGATATCGGTTGGCGATATCGTCACTATGCCAAGGCCGGGGTCCAGCTTTTGACCACCACTACTGGACTTGACGATTGCTTGTCCATGGGGCCACGATTTCAATTTTATGAATCGACTAATCAGTTCACCCCCCTCTCGATCATTTCATATTCCCCAAATCTCGTCTTCGGACCTACCAGTTTCGTTGCATCTCCCTTCTCTCACTCTCTTCGTCTTCCTCTTCACCAACTTTGAGATCAATGTCCTCCCCCCGGTCTTAGGATATCACACCGATTTGTGTATTCGCTCTCTCTCTCGTCCCCTTATCTGATATCTATTTGTACTACTAATACTAGTATTTTTCCATCCTTCTTGGCCTTTACTCATCCAAACTACCCTCCCCCTCTCACTCCCACCTCTTAATTGAGTTTTGTCTTTCTCCTTGGCTCATGAGAACAATTGATTGCGTGCTTACATTGCGCAAAAGTGCGCTACCTTTCGGCTTTTTCTTTTCTTTCTCTTTTTCATTCTCTGGAGCATGGTTTTTTGAGGAGGAGCAAAAAAACTTTAAAGCTCAAACAAACGGTTGTGGCTTGCAAGCCACCATCTTGGCCCCCGGTGTCCCACCAGGTCCTGCGATTTCCGGGTTGAGTCAAAACGAGAGACCACCACCACCGAATGCTGTGACTCCTACTTCTACTATTAATACGAGTAGTACTCTACTAGTAGTGGTATTTTTTTCTTCTACTACTGTTGCTGCCGTTATAGAAACTTTGGCACGAGGCCGTCTTCCGGATTGGCTCAAACTTACTATATTGGCTACAATTCTTTCCTTTCTCCCTCTAATATTCCTTTGAAACTCTACGAGCTTCTGTGCAGTACTTCATTGAATTGACACACAAACTTCCTCTTATCAAAGATGAATGCACAGATATCATTCTTAGTAAGTCGCCCGTCCTCTTCCCTTATCATGTTGACGCTACCGGATCGACACTCGTCGCCGATAACGGCGTAGCCAGGTCCGTGGGCGCACCCTATCGCGACATGGGTTGTCCAAAAGTGTGCTCCGTACATCAATCCGTACGGAATTGAAGATGATAAGTATGAGTGTAGCTAACAGAAAGCCGCCCTGGCCTTAGGACGGAACGTATACGCTCATCCACATACCGCTCGACATCTACTCATCCCTGCTCCAGCCCATCCTGCGTGTCCTCCTGCCCCAAACACAGAGCCTCCACGTCTCGAGTGAAACCCCGGAGCACGAGCTTGAGGGCCTGACGAGGGACTCCCAGCATGGCTTCCTCAACATCAGCGTCAACCCCGTCGAGGCGTCGATAGTGTGTCACAGCGCCTGGTTCAAAAACGTCTTTGAGCCGGTCATCGACGCCCTCCCCAGGGAGGAGCGGGAGAGGGTGGACGCCCCTAAGAACACGTACACGATTCTGTCCGTCATCAGCGCGGGGATGGACGCCGCGGGCAGGGTCATGGAGCTGACCTCGCCGCTGGCCCTGGCAGGCATCCCCATCTTCTTCATCTCGACGTATTACTCGGACTTTATCATGGCGCCGACCAAGGAGAAGCAGAACGTCGTCAGGGCTCTGCAGACGAAAGGGTACGAGCTCTCGGATAACCAGTCGGACTTCATCAGCCCAGCCACTGCTGGACACACCCGAACTTCCAGCGACTCGTCGTCGGCCCCGAGGACGCCCCCGCCCTCCAATGAAGACGAGCTGCAGACGCGGGCCTTTGAGCTCCTCAGAAAGCGCAAAATCGAACCGTACGTCGTCGCGGGCCTGGAGCTTGTGCAGTGTTCCGGGCGCGAGGTTTCACAGCATAGCGACATGTACAACCGCAGACCCTCGGCGTCGAGGTATACCAACGGGCGATCCCCAGGCTGGGTCGATAACGTCGACACGAAGCTGTACACATGCATGGTTTCGGCTCTCGTGTCACAACCCCGCTTTATATCCATCACCCTGGCGCAGGACGACCCCCCTTCGCTCCTCATCGACCGGACTCTCCTCAGCATATTTGGCGACTCGCTCGTCGGGGATACCGACAGCAAACACGTCCCCATCTTCCTCGATCTGGTGAGCTTGCCTTCCGAGGTCACGGGCATAGTGTGCGGCGTGGCCGGCAAGCTCGTGCAGGACATGCATTCCGCGGAGAGTTCTGAGCTGTCATATCTGTCGACGGCGCGGGCGGGAGCTGTAATCTTGCCCCAGCAGCAGTCCCAAAAAGCGCTCGACATCCTAATGCCGATGCTGAGCGCCCAGGACGGCGAGACTTGAACCCATGCCGTGCAGTAGGAGCAAATGGCCTCCAAAGAGAGAACTCGTCTGTACCATAATAGGTGTTTTTCCCCCGGTCATGTAATTGGCGAGAAGAGCCACATGTTCAAAGGGAGAAGATGAACTAGGCGGCGTTCCATGATTGAAATAGAAAACACACACGATAATTGAATGCCTGTGCTCTCCAATTAATGTCCCCCCATACTAATGGCCACCTTTTCCATATCGAACATCACACCCAACGTAGCCGGATACCCAGTCCCATCCGTAAATCTCGGGGAAGGGGGAAAAGAAGAAAAGAAAAGGGAAGTTTGAACTCATTTCTTCTTCCCCTTGACCTCCTTCTCCTTGTCCTTGTCGCCCCCCAACCCGGCCTTCAAGACGGCGTCCTTGGCGGCCTGGTTGATGACGCCGAAGCGCCTGGGGCCCAGCTTGACGCCGCCGTACCACCTTGTCACCACGACGGCCACGTCCCACACGTCCATGAGCTGGAGCAGCCTCAGCATCCTCCCGCCCGCGGCCGTCTCCCCGTCGTCGTCGCAGTCCTGGTACGACGCCGCGCCCTCGCCCCGGATCCGCCATGCCGAGACGTTGTGCGTCGCGTTGAGGATTCGCCGGTCCGAGTGCAGCAGACGCCGGATGTGCTGCCTCGCCTGCTCCGGCGACGTCGCGCGCACGGCGTGGCCGAGAAAGGTCGACTTGCTGTCGACGATGGGGTCCGAGGGGACCCACGGCGGCATCGGGAGGCTCGCGATATCGACGTCGTCCCCCCCCGCCTCTTTCCGCCGACGCGGCTTGCCCTCCCCCTCCCCCTCCTCTCCTTCGCCACCAACGTCGTCGTCGTCGCCGTCGCCACCCCCGCCAGCATCATCCCTTATCTCCTCCAGCCTCCGCCCAAACTCGTCCACGGCGTCAAACACGCACACCATGCCGCCCCAGACCTCGGCCACCACCTCCCGGAACAGCCCTAGGTCCCTCGCGCCCGCGCCCCTGACGCCGCCCGAGGCGCTGTGCGTCCCCAGCACCTCGGGCCCCGACGCGGCGGGGTACGCGGCGGGGAACCTGACCCTCAGCGACGACGCGCCGCCGGGGAGGCTGAGGACGTATACCGCTGCTGCTGCCCCTTCGCTGTCGTCCTCAGCCGGGACCAGGGTTGAGGGGCCGTAGATGGAATTGATGGCCTCGATCTCGTCTTGTAGCTCCTCCGACATGATGGGCTAGTAGCGGTAGTAGCGAGTTGCTGATTGGTAATTACTGATGAGATGTGACCTAACCTCGACGTGGAGCGTACGGAGTACATGGGCTGGCTCACTTATACAAGGCGAGGATTAAGTTGGTATTTGAGTGAGTTTTATGATTCACCCCCACCATACCATAAGCTCCAGTGTTACCAGTGTGGGTCATCAGTCGATGCGACCGCCTACGGTGCCTACAGAGTACTGCATACCTGGAGCTTTGACTGAACAACATATGCCAGACCCGAGCTAACCAGTACGTCTCCGAGTGATCACGATTATATATATAGCTGATGAGAAAGAGTATGATTCGAGGTTATGCTGATAAAACCAATCGCAAATTGTCACTTCTCCACCCCTGAGCCTCTATGGACTGGCTTCTTGTTACAATGCATGCATCTGGCACTTACTGCCTTTACTCGTCCATGACGGACGCAAACTTATCCGTCATCTTCTGCTGGATATCCTCGTACTAGAAGAGAGAAAACACATTAGCTGAAGTCTATAGCAGGCGAACGGGTCATATAACTCACCTTCTTGGTAATGACTTCCTCGCCCTCGGTAGGAACCTCAAACTTTAGTCCACGCAGGTCGGCTTGCAGCTCACTAGTCGCATCGCGGACCTTGGCCCAAGTCTGGCCTTGGCCGATAGCCTTTTGTGCCTCGTCGTGGTAACCCATGATGAGCTTCATCATCCACTCAGTCTTCCATAGCGGGCAGAACTGATCGTAATCTGAGTAACCGTTCTGCTGCAGGAAATCATCCTTGAGGAGACTGGCGATATCTAGCGTAATCTTGTCAGGGTCAGACAAGGCGCTCTTTCCGACAAGCTGCACGACCTGGTCTAGGTTCTCCGAGTCGGAGAGAAGCTGCTTGATGCGGTCACGTAGACGGGGAAAATCAGGGTTCTCTTTCTCATAGAATTTGTCCAGCACATTGGTATACTTGGAGTAAGATAGACCGGTGTTAATCGATGGGAAATGCTTGCGCTGTGCCAGTTTCTTGTCCAAACCCCAGAAGACTTGGACGATGCTCAGAGTCGAGGTTGTGACGGGGTCCGAGAAATCACCACCGGGGGGACTGACGGCACCGACAATGGTGACACTACCGTTTCGGTCAGGTGAGCCTAGGGCGGAAATCTTGCCTGCACGCTCGTAGAAGGAAGCGAGCTTGGCACTGAGGTAGGCAGGGAAACCTTGATCAGCAGGCATCTCTCCCAATCGACCGGAGATTTCACGAAGCGCCTCGGCCCATCGAGAAGAAGAGTCAGCCATCATGGCAACGTTGAGCCCCTGGTCACGGAAGTACTCGGCCACAGTGATTCCAGTGTAGATGGAGGCTTCTCGTGCAGCGACGGGCATGTTGGATGTATTGGCAATAAGCGTAGTGCGCTTCATGATGGGTTCTTGGCGGCCGTCCACATCAATGGTAAGCTCAGGGAAATCCTTCAAGACTTCCGCCATCTCGTTACCGCGCTCACCACAACCGACGTAGACAATGACATCGGAGTTGGAGAACTTGGAAACGGATTGCGAGATGACAGTCTTGCCGCAGCCGAAAGCACCAGGAATGGCAACAGTCCCGCCCTGTACACTGGGGAAGAGGGCGTCGAGCACACGCTGGCCGACGATGAAGGGCTCACTGGCGGAGAGCTTCTCGGCACTAGGTCGGGGAACACGGACGGGCCATGTCTGCATCATGGGGTATTCGGTCTTCTTGCCCTCAAATTCGACCTCGAGGAGGTTCTCGGCAACGGTGTACTCCCCCTTGCTGGCAATTTTGGTGATAGTGCCGCGGGCGCGAGGAGGGAAGATGATTCTGTGAACAGAGATGAAAGAGTTTTCGAAGACAGTGCCCCAGACATCACCACCCGAGATGTGGTCGCCAACCTTTGCGGTGGGGGTAAACTCCCATTTCTTCTTGCGATCGAGGGCAGGCAGAGCGATACCGCGGGGGATGTAAATCGAGTCTGAGGCGGTCGAGATTTCGGCCAGAGGACGCTGGATACCATCGTAGATACCGTTGAGCAGACCGGGACCCAGCTCGACGGAAAGAGGCTTGCCAGTTCGGGCGACAGGGTCACCAACCATTACGCCGGCTATTATTTGTGGTTAGTTCGATCAACTCTGCCGGTTACTATAGAATGCTGTCTTGTCATACCGGTCTCTTCGTAGACCTGAATGGTGGCCTGGTCACCACTGATGCGAATGACCTCACCAACGAGATTATCGTGGCCGACTTTAACCTATTCAAGCACATCGTCAACATCGAAAAAAACGCAAATTGAATAGAATGCTATATTCGGAGGCGCCCATACCAGCTCGTACATGGCAACACCGATCATGTCCTCGGCGACGACGACGGGACTGCGCAGGGGTTAGCATCGCTCGAAACTCGGCATCCATTGGCAGTAGAGGCCTGACCCTGAGACGGAGTAAATTTTGCCTAGGACAAAGCTGTGAGCAACTAGAACGGTCATACGAAGCGAAATCCGGATGCTGTCTTACCATATTCGAAGCCGTCGCTGTCGCCGGCGTTGGTTTTCTAGTTGCGGGATGCATGGTCAGCTTTAAGGTGTCCCGGCGGGGTGCGCGTGGTGACGACGATTGGCATGGCAAACGCAAATAGCCATGATACAGCAAACGTACCGAGGGTGACATGATGGGCGGCTGAGAAGAGGAATTGCGTTGAGGGTCGTGAGCGGAGGAAGTATAGCTCTCAGAGGACGGCGAGAGTGGCCGTGGCGGAGACAGTGGGCTCGAGGAGGTTGAGGTTGAAGCCGAGTGATGAATGGGAGTCGGAGTCGGTGGACGAGAGTTTGGTCCAGGTAGCGGTAGCTCGTCGTCTGCAGCTTGCGCTGTTAGCGGTTTATGGGGACGTGGGTGCACCAGCCTTAGCAAGCCTTTGGAAGCCTTAGCAGCAGGTGGGGACGATGATGTAGTGCAGGTACTTTGCGAGCGAGAGAGGTTCCACGCCGCCGTCCACGGGTGGGTGGCACGGTTGCACGGGCACTTGGGGGGCACTTGGGGCACTCACAGTCACCACTACTACTATCGCTGATGCTTGGCGACCTCAGAGGCAGCGGCGGAGTTGGCTGGCTAGTAGCAGTAGCACTACCTGTACCGAAGGGGCTGGTACTAAAGGCGGTAGTGCGCCTGAAGCTCTGGCTGGAACTGGGCCGTTGCCTTAGGCTTTCTTCACTGTCCGAGAAGGAGTTGTTCCTCTCTCGCACAAGGTCCAGGAACGACCGTCGCGCCTTCAAATCGGGTCGGAGTCCGAGGTGCATTCAAGATGATTTGGTAGTACGGAGTGTATAGCAATCATCCAATTGCGAATTTATCGTCAAGCTGTAGCATATGCGCCAAAACGGGGGGGGTAGGGAGGGGGCAGCTGTCGCTGGTTTGTTCGATCTGTGGGTAGTGGACAGTGTCCAAAGATGGAGGTGTCGGTCGTCGTGTCCCAGCCACCCCAGACAAATCAGGAGAAGGGGTGCTACTGTACTCCGTATCACGTTGTACAGATGTACTCCGTATGCTGTGTCGGCGCTTTTGGGGGGGTCTCTACTCCGTATTACGCATGTGTTTGGCTGACAGCCGTGTGCCAGGTGCCGTTGTGGAGTCGCATCTACCCAAGTACTCCGTACCCCGTACCTCCAAGTTCGTTCTCCTCCGTACTCCGTACAACTTCACCAAGAGGTACCGATTACGGAGTACGGAGTAGAGGGTGACGACGATATGGGCCATGTACCATACGAAGCTGACGTTGCTGAACCTCTATCCTAAGTTATGTAGTACTCATAGTACCCATCAACCCTTCTGACAGCATTCGCATCCGTGTTGCTTGAGAATCTTGGTCTTTCAAATTTCAACTTGGCATTCAAATCATCAAGTCGCATCCATTCATCCATTCATCCATTCATTCATTCATTCATTCATTCATAATCCGCTCCATTAACGAGCCTTCGTATTAGGAGTCATCGTCTATACAAGGCACTTTTCCTACGGCCTGGCTCCCATCCGGGTTTTATGCCTAGTTACTAGTAGTATGAACAAAACAATGAGTGGTTGTTGGTACAGATAATACAGTCATCCTCTTCCAATAGATTGCCGAGAGTCGCCCAACGCTGCAGGATGGTGGCTACGGTCACGGCGTCCTTTGGAGATGGTCATCCTTCTTGAGCCAAACACTGCTGGCCAATGACTTCAGGAGGCCAGCTTCAAGGCTTTTCTACACCACCTTCGTCGACTTTCCCTGTCGGCTCCGAGTAATCTGGTTCTTCCCAGACTTCAGTGTCTTCCTCGTACTTAGGCCGATAGCCATCATTTTCCACAGCCCTAAGAGCGTCCGGATCGTACGTGTACGCCTCTTCGGGTGAAATTGGTGCCTCGCCCCAAGACACATAGACTGGCTTGCCGTGTCCCTGCTTATTCATAAGATCGCGATACTCCTCCCCTTGCTTGGTGACTTCCGACATCTTGCCTCCCCAAGCGCGGTACCACTGCGCATCTTTGTCTGTGGCGTCGATGAAGAGAGTCTTCTTGCGGCGCGTCTGGATGCTGGCAAAGATAGATCGAGCTTGCTTTTGGGACAGCTCTGTAACACTATATTGGATACTCCAATCTTTGGCATCTTCTCCAGTAGGCCGCTCCACAAATTTCCCACCGCACTTGTTTCGAACAGTCACATACATGCCCAACAACTCGCGTGGCGGCTTCATGGCGGGATCAGCTGTGGCACCGTCTGCTGACTCCCCATCCATCTCGTCCTCAACGGTCATATCTTCGTCAATCATGTCTTCATCAACGGTTTCTTCAGCAATGGTGTCCTCAATAACAACCTCCTCGGGGCTGGCCACTTCAGAGACGGTGGCTTCAGGGGTAGTATCCTTGGGGGATGCGCTTTCAGCAGTGGTTTCCTCCGCAGTGAGGGTTTCTTCAGCAGCGGAAGCTCCCTCGGCACTAACAATAGTTTCCTCGTCTGAATTTTGCTCGGCCGAAGGTTCCTCGACACTGGTGGCTTCTCCGGCGGTAGAGGTTTCTTCGACACTGGTGGCTTCTTCGGTGGTAGAGGTTTCTCCGGCAGCAGTGTCTTCAGCAGTGGCGTGCTCATCGGCGGTGTCTGTAGAAATAACCTCTTGCTGAGAGTCGACAGATTGAAGGTTGGTGACCAACACTTCGTCCGTAGCAGCATCATCTGATTGAGATTCGGCTATCTGCCTAGTGCTGTCGCTCTCCGTAGGTTCAATGGTTGGCTTAGATCGTGCGGCGAGTTCTGCTATGACCTTCTCAAAAGTGCGTAGCTCTGTGGTGCGTTCTTCAATCCTCCCAGTAACCTTGACAATTAAATCTTTGAGAAGCGTATGCCGGTCGGTAGATTTATTCTCTGCTTCGTTGTCTAAGACAGGCGACTCTTCGCTAGCTGTTACCTCAGCATCAGCACCAATCACAGAGCCGTCCACGGGCACGGGATCAGGTTGAGGGATCTCGTCGGTAGAGTCAACGTTTTTGTCTTCTGATATCTCGGGGGTTTCGCCCAACGCAGTCGAGTTGGAAGTCAATGCATCAACAAGAGCATCGACATATTGCTTGCTTTCTTCTGTGGTGCTATCGGAGAGAAGGTTATTTTGTGCGAGTGCATCCTTAAGAGCCTCCCTTACAGAAGTGAGCCCCTGGGAATCCTTCTCCACGGCTTCCTTGACGGCAGTCATTAACTCGTCCCAGACTTGGTCACTTTCCAGGTCATTAGTAGCGGGCTGGTCCGGCAATTCGTCTGGCACTTCATCTGTAGCGCTTTCTGGCTTCTCTCCTTCTGCTACTTTGGTTTCCCAGTCAGGCCCCTGTTGATGGCGACTGATCTCCTCGAGCCGCTCTGCTGTCCGCTCGGCGGCAGCTTGAGAGCTCTTTTTTGATGTTTGAATCTCCTCATCCGTCACAGGGGTGACGAAGAAGTACGTAAGCGGTACTTTTGTTGGACGGGTCTCGACGTATAAACGTAAACTTCTTTCGGGCCAGCGCGCCGTGGCCCGATCCAAGAGGTTGTTTAGAAGAGAAATACTAGCCTTGAACTCGGCGTCACCCAGTGCACGGTCAGTGGTTCCATGCAGAGCCATATCCATCTCCTCGAGGCTAATGTATTGGAATCCGAAGATTCGTTTAGTATTGTGGTAAGCCACGAAGATACCATCCATTCTCCCCATACGAACTTGAAGTGAGTATTTAAGGAACGCAGCACGAATCAAATCGTAGTACTCGCGCTCGAATGATTCCCATTGACCACGGAAGTATCGAATTTCGTATCCTTGGCCCTTCTCATACCCCTGAACGTCCATGCGAATGGAGACAACGGCCCTTGTCTTGAGATCAAAAACGCCTTCGCCCGGGAGCCGGGGATCATAGGCATCAAGCTGAGATCGCATCATGAAGTCGCCAAGCGTCGTGTAGTGAAAAGCCTCATCTGCATTCTTCTCCTCATCGGTGATCTGGTGGGAGCGGGTGATCCTGTACTTTTCAAACTCATCCTTGGGGAGAGTAAGTAGCTTTTCCATTGATTTGCCCAACATGCTGAGGATGCTCTCAGTGTCATATTCTTTGTCAGCATCTATGGCATATACACCATCCTGATATCTTGCGTAGACAGCGGCTGGCCCTCGAGTCAATCTAGTGAAATCATCACTCTCAACCTGAAAGGCCTGAGATAACGCTGAGTAGTTGGGCTTGCGCCAGGCAGACAGCAGATAGTGGAAGTGAGACAACACGTTCGTCATACTAGAAGTAGACCCGCAGTACTTCTTTCCAAGCTCCTTGGCCATATCACGGAGCCTGGTGTCTTTCGAGGATGTGATGTACTCTTTCAATGCCGCAAAGTCAAATTCGTCAACGGGCATAATCGAGGCAAGATACGGATCAAAGTTGAACACCTGTGTGCGAGGGTCCTGTAGCTGATTCGGACCTTGGGTAAAGAGCACTTGTTCAAGCTTGTGAGCCAGGCGCGGAACTTCCACCTTATGGTCGACGGGCTCCAGCTTCATCTTGTTTGGCCGAAGAATTCGGGCGTCTGTCGCCGGCTTCATCTTGGTCTTGCTCAGAGATGCACGCTGCGAGCTGGCCTTTGCAAGTGCATCATCTTTCCTGAGAGTTTTGGCGGATTCCGATATAGGCGATGACGATGCGCTTGATTTTTTTGCTCGTTTTCGCTTTTCAGTTGATTTTTTGGCAGTAGTTGGTGGCGGGGATGGCGCAACCTCGCTCTCCCACGCACCCTGCCCGTATAACATGTCATGCTGTTCAAGAGAACCCTCATTTTGGGCTGCCTGACTAGTAGGAGCGGCAGCCAGTTTCTCCCGCAGCGTCGACCATATAGATCCAAAAGTGGGTGCTTCACCTGGGGATGTAGAATTTGGTGCCGGATTTGAGGGCGTCACTTGAGCCTGTGCATCCTCCAGGGTCTCTAATGATTGCCCATCCCCCTCTGCGGAGGATTTCTTTGCTTTCTTTGACTTGGATTTTGGCTTATTCCCCTTCTTCGTTACACTCCTTTTGAACCTCCGGGTAGTGAGAGGAAGATGGGGTAGTGGCGTGCCGCATTGTGGTCGAATAAGAATACTTCTAGGAGCTGCACAACTCGAGAGTGTATGAAGGCATCGCTGCCCCTGGGCTCTTAGCATCTTGGGCACAAGGGCCACCTTTGCTTTTTTGGTATCAAGAAAACCACACCACTAAGAAGAGTCTGTCGCTTGGCTTGCGTGACTCGAGCCGTAGAAGAAGATTTTCCTCTATGATGGTGTCGATGATCGCGACCAGAGCGTATCGATAAGACAAACGGTTCCACCTTGTGAGTCGTGCGCTAGCGATCTGTAGTCCGTACCTACGGAGTAGGCGAGCATCAATTAAGAATTAAGTACTTCCCGATCCAGGGACAAAAAGCGGCAACTCTTTTGTATGAGAAGTTGCACCGAAACAGGTTTGCTATTTTATGATACTGCCTTAGTGGTACCGTACAACGAGCTCTTAAAGCTTATCCGGTGGCTGCAAGCCTGCAAGCCAGCCTGCATGTGCTAGCCCCACGCCAGCCATTAATTCATGGATCGATGGCACTTGCGACGTTGGCACCTCGACTTCCTTAACCCCCCTCAGGTAGTACTGCTTAGGTAGCCGCTCCTATGCCAACTTATTTACCGAGTACATACCTACGACTTTCCAATCCCACCAATTACTGCTACTACAACCAATGCTCCTCATTACAGTCACCACATAAGCGCAACTGTACGCCTTGCATGCAGACACCATTCATTCCACTTTTCACAACCGCATAGCTACCGACAGTCTCTGTCTATACCTAACTTGTCATCATAGTGGCTTCTAACGGCCCACGGCGGACATGGGGGCAAGCGACTCCAAGCTCGTCTTCAAGCAGGGCATCTTCAGACTTTCTGAGGAAAGGCATATCCCCGCAGACGATCAATATTGGGCTTCGGTGCGTTAATGGGACATGCTGGCTTACTTAGCCCCGTAGCGCATATATACTAATCTCTTGCCTCAAGTTCTGGGAGCTGCCCGAGTCTTCAGAGGATGTCTTTAGTTTATTCTCTCCTGCCGACATTCGTCGAACCCGCGACAAGGCATTGGAAAATCTCGAGACCTTGATACTAGCGACAACATCACGCCTGTTCATCCTGCGACATCACCCATCCTTTCCCGATCCTGAAATTGCGCCTGAGAGAGACGCCCTAAATTGCGTCAGGGTACTCACCCGAATACTACCCTTTCTATATGAGAAAGAGAGCCTCGGTGACTGGGAAGATCGGTTCTTTTGGGGAGTTAGGAAGAAGCGGACACGTAAAGCCGTCATCGCCAATGAGGTACTATTCGATGGGGCCGATCAGGATAAGCCTGATGTCCTACCAGATGCCGACGCCTTCGAGGACGCGAAGCCCCTGGCTGAAGAGCTCATCGACACTCTAATTGATCTCCTGTTCTTTGCGGGAGTGACGGTCCCAGCTCAGCAACATCCCCCAGAACAACAACAAGGAAGGTCCAAGGTCACGTACGCAATATGGCAGAGCGGAGTGGGCTGCAATACAGCAATTGCGACAACCAAGGAATATGAGAGCAGTCGAAGCGAGATCTTGAGGTTGCTCCTCACCATGGCCGGCCAAAGCATGTTCATGTCCCCGGCTGTGCTTCCTCAACGAGGGGTTCGCACTTTGACGCATATCTGTTCCTGTCCAGACAAACAAGTAGTCTTGTCTGTATTGTGCTCTCTGTTGAACACTGTAAGCTCCTCCACCAGTGCTGTATATTAACACAATGATGTGGATGTTATTAACTTTGTGGACGGTAGACACTCAAGTACAACCCTGCGACCTGGCGCGTTCCATACAATACCTTAGTTTTCAAAGATGCCAAACAGGTCCTAGTAACATATTCGCTGCAACTCCTACTAGCCCTTCTCTTGTACCCAATACCAGAAGGTTCAAGAGCGCCATCTTCGAAGAATTATTACCGACATTTTCTTGGTCGTGTTCATCGCCCACAAGACTTCCAATTCATTATTGACGGCATGACACGCATTCTCAATCAACCCCTGCATGAGAAATCGTCTTACCTGCCGGGGTCTCAGGCGTCGGGAAACTTTGCTCCAGAGATGATCATACTTTTCTGGGAGATTACCCAGTGCAACAAGAGGTTTCGATCCTTTGTCATTGAAACGGACCGTGTTCAAGACTTCGTCATTCTAGCCCTATTCTACGCTCTGGAATATCGCAACGAGCCGACAAAGCATGGCGTTGTGCGCATGTGTGCGTTCCTCTTGCAAACTCTGAGTGTAGAAGCCAAATTTGGGTCCAGCCTGAACAAAACATTTTCCGGGCAGGATAGTCTCCCAGCCACTATCAAGATCAATGGTTTCAGGGGAACTTATGCAGACTTCCTGATTCAATCCATCTACAGCTTGATAACGACAAGTCAAGGAAAGTTGTCGGTGATCTATCCTGCTTTGCTGGCCATTATCAACAATATTGCTCCCTATGTCGAGGGTTTGAGCAGTACCAGCTGTTCCCAACTAATGCAACTACTCTCATCCATGTCATCCCCGTCCTTTCTCCTTGCCAATGAGACCAATCATGGACTGCTGCACTCACTGCTAGAATCTCTCAACGTCGTCATAGAAAACAATTATCGGAAGAACCCTGAATTGATTCTGGCCATAATCAAGAATAAAAAACGCATTGAAAGCCTCCGCACCTTTACTCTTGAAAGCGGTCAGGAGGAAATCGAGAGAAGGCAAAGGCGGAGAAAGGAATCAGGTGCAGATATCAACCCGTTCGATACGAGCTCGGTCCGCAGCTCTGTCGAGAGTCTGCGGAGTCCGACGGGGACACAGTCGCACACGTCGACTCTTGGTCAGGTTCCAGAAGATGATACATTCGCGATAGGGGATGACGATGACGGCGATTCTGATGATGAAAGCGACGAAGGTTATCAGCCGACGCCCGCTCAATCAAGCGCCAGCGAGAATCAGTCTCAGGGGTCTGGTACTCCTGCTGTTGATGACGCAGTGCCTACTCAGCTCAGGGGCATGTCCGAAAAGGCACGCGGGAAGATGCCAGCAGGAAGCAGCTTTTCCCGCCAGAACAGCACAACGAGCTTGGGAAGCTACTCTATGGCTGGGCAATCTCAGTCGGGTGCCTTTGAGCCGACCTCGGGTTGGATAGATTCATGGTTGCCGGAGCTGCCTCTTCACACTATATTGACAATCATCCAGCAGGTGTCGGTGGTGCTTCCCCGAGATGCACTTTCTTCTGCCGACTCTTCATCGACGGACACGATTCGACGTATACGGGAATGTGAACTCGTGGGAGTTGAACCATCACCAATTCGGGTTCATTCCTTTGAATGGTCCCCGCTCGCCTTAGGCTGGTATGAATCTCTACTTTGGGGTATTGTATTTACCAGCGAGATGCAAATCGCAAGGGGTAATATGGGTGTTTGGAACGGGACCGGCATCAAGCTTTTCCGGGTACAAGAGACGACACCGTCAGGTCCAACGCTGGCGTCTCCCCGCGGAGCTGTCGACGCTGTTGGGAGCAATCTAGTTACACGCATTGGGCAGATCAACCTACGCGGCGGGCAGGGTAACAATGGACCAGCCCCGAGGAGTGAATCGAGGGAGGAGCTATAAGATACAGGAGCTGGACGAAGCATGTGGTGCACGCAGCCCCTTATATGGTGAGGCTTTGGGACCGGTACTACTAGTAGTACGTGGCTACTATTTGTAATATATGATGATAGTAATGAGAAGCGCTCAAAATACATGGCCATTAGCAATGCCAGCCCCAGCTTACTTTTTCCAATAACAGCTGCGGAAGCCAAGAGCGATTGCTCGCGTGCGCCAAAAGGGTCAAAGTGGCACTAGGAGGAGCCCTGCTTGCGATGGGACACCGAGACGCTTGGTTTTGATTTCAAAGTTCGCGCCCAACTCGGCCAACTCGGTCATACCGCCGTACCCGTACTGCCGCGCGCGCTGCTTACAGTCGTAGTATGTGCCTAAGCAAAAACTGGGCATCGAAAGTGACGACTCAGTCGGAAAAGGTAACAGCGTGTTGTCGCATGCGAGTGCCTTGATTTTTTGGATGCAAGGACGGCGCGGTGTCCACTTGGCGCCACATGTGATGGTGACCCCTGGTCGCAAGGGTCCTAATGTGGCGCAAAAGTTTAGCGCTGGCGCCGCTTTAGGACGATGGCAGCATCGTACTACCAGTAGTACAGAATAGTACAGAGAAGGAGGGGAGTACATCACTAAAGCCTCATGTACGGAGTAGGTGTGGCCAGTTCGTAGTAGAAGCGGCGGCTGTTGCAGAACGTGGAAAGGATGTCCTGCGAGGCATCGTATCGGGTTATTAGGCTGCGTAAGCGTTCAAGTAGATCCCGTCTATCTAGCTTGACTGTACGGAGCACGGAGTATGGAGTACGAGTGAATATTCGAGGAAACACTGCGAATGATGAGTGGTTGATGCGAGCAGCTGTTGGGGAAAAGGACGAAATGCACCGCCACTTCGTGCATGGGAAAGTGAGAAGGCTGCGGGATGAGGTCGAGGTTGGGGGTCAGTTTAGCCACAACATGCAGATCCGCCTAGGTATTAAGAGCACGGTGTACCTGAGTGTCACACTGGAGAGCATATCATCAAAATAATGGACGCCACGCATGAAGCTTGCAGGAAGCGAGATGATTGAATGCCCAGGTAGTCATGCAGCACTTTATGGCGGTGAGATGGGCAAAAGTAGACACGGGTACTGCTAAAATAATAAGCACTTCAATATAACGCAGTGTACTCCGTACAGAATGTACTACTAATATTGCTGTTACTACTTAACTACGGAGTACTTCTACTACGGTAATCGGTACATATCTGTAATCCGTACTAAGTGAAGCGAAAATGGTAGGAAAAAAGTCACTAATGAGAGGGACGAGGTCGGGCGTTTCATGTCGACATTGCAGGCGAGGTGGGGCAGCCAGAACCCTTTGAAGCGGGAAGAAAGGCCCGGCAAAACAAGTCACTGCTGTACTGGGAAAAACTTGGAAAAACTGGGAAGTAACAGTAGTAGACAGTGCGTGTGTGTCGGGGTTTCTGCATGTTCCTTTTCTCCCTCTCCTCTTCTCCGTGGCTTGGCCTGCGTTGGGATTGGTAGAAAGAAGAGCAGAGAAGACGTGTATAAGGTACCTACGTGTAGGCAGGTGCGCGCGTGCTTGCGTCGTCTTGGCCGTGTCGTGTCTGTGTGTTTCGCCCTGCTTTTCTTTTTTCTTTTCTTTTCTTATTGATTGGGGGGAAACTCTCTATTAATGGCAGGTAAAGTAAAGTGCTACAGCAAATAAGTAGTAGTACAAAGCACCTGCAATCACCAAGGCGACTCTGGTTTCTTTTCCTTCCATCTCCTCGCTCTTCTTTCCTTCTCTCTTTCTCTTTCCTATTATCACTGCGGCGTACTACTAGTACTACCATTCTGATTATTGGTATTGTTATAATTCTCAGGTAACGGTACTGTGGCGTGCGCTCGCAAGGCTGGTCCTCAAATCTTTTCCTTGTCCTTACTACTATTCACTCACACTCTTTTTCCATTCTTTCCACTAATTCGTCATCTTTCTTGGCTTCTATACAATTTGCTGTAGTGAGATATCTGTTTCATCTACCGGTTGACACTTACTGTTATCACCATTTACTCCTTCCGCATTTGCTTTCAGTCTCTTGACCTGTTGTAATCATGACGACGCCGGATCCAAACGCTCCGACGTCATTCGGTGAAGACATCAAGCCGTATAATATCCGTGTATGTATTTCTCTCTTTTTTTTTGTTCTTATCTTTTCGTTACTCTGCTGTTGACATAAACCCCGATGAGGCAAAGTGTGGCTAATGCGCGTATAACGAGACCAAAATATTAGATCTCCAGTAAATACCTTGAGCTCACGTACCAGAAGCTCGAGCTCACACGGCTGCCTCATGAGAACTCTGAGCCGAGAAATCAGAAATGGTGGCAACCGAAAGCCCAGATTGAGCCCATCATTGATTATTGGTAAGTAAAAAAGAGGGTTTGTTATTTATGATACCTTATCTTGTTGGAGTGTCTTGAGCCCCTCCCCGCTAATATACGTCTATTCATCAGGATGGAGCAGTACTCCTGGAGAGACGAGGAGAAGAAGCTGAACGAATCGGTTCCCCAGTTCCGTACGAGTTTCCTCCTACCCGGACTCGAGGGCCTGCAAAGACTTCACTTCATCCACGCCCGCTCGCCGCACGCCAATGCCGTTCCCTTGCTGCTAATTCCCCCTTTTCCCTTCACCAACCTGTCTCTCAGCCACCTGATCCCCCTATTCACAGATCCCGAGGATGCTGGCGCCGAGCAGCCGTTTCACCTGGTGATCCCCTCTCCACCCGGCCTCGGCTTCAGCGACAGGCTACCGGACAATTCGCCCCTGATCACAAAGACGGCTGAGATGTTCGACATGCTGATGGGACGCCTGGGCTATGGGCAGTATATTGCGACCAACTCCAGCTCTGCCGCTGACTCCCCGGCCCAGGTCGACTGGAAACTCGCCAGTCGTCTTTCTGTTCACCATCGCGATTCGTGCGTCGGAGTGCACTTCATCTCACCTGTACTGAGGGCGCCAAAACTCAAGCAGTCCCCTATGGCCTGGGTGAAGTGGAGATTAGCCAAAGCTATGAACGGATCGCGATGGGGTTATGCGAAGGAGGATTTCGCCGCCATTAAGGATAGTAAACAGCAACAGCAAAAGCCCGCAGCAACAGCTTCCTCTTCTACGGCGGGCCAGGACCCCATGGCGGAGCACACCCTCGGCACCCTCGCCGTCAAAGAACCCAACGCGCTGGCCTACGCGCTCTGCGACTCGCCGACAGGCCTGCTGCTCTTCATGCTGACGCTGTTGCGCGCCATGGGCTCGAGGGCTAACTTCTCCCCCGCGGAGATCCTCACTCTTATTGGCTGGACGTGGCTTCCAGGCCCGGAGGGCATGCTGAGGTACTGGGCGCACTGTTGCACGAGCATAGCGGATGAAACCGCTACTCAACAGTTTTCGACTCAGAACAAGAATCAGGCAGAGAAGGAGAAGGGAAAACCAGAGGTCAGCATCACGACATTTACGGGCGGGGACGACACACAACCCACGGAAAGGGGCGCAAACGAGGAGCAGCGGCGGCAGAACGAAGATGACAACAACGGCAATCACCCCCACACACCAAATATTTCCGAACCAAGCACACGGCGCTACATCTGTCCCCAGTGGGCTGGTACTAAATACCGTGTCCTCTCCGCCCATCGTGCACACGGTAGACCGGGCCTCCTGGCCTGGGAGCGCCCCGACATCATTCTGCGTGGGGCCCGGTCCCTGGCCTCGGCCCTACTAGCCACACGGCGAGGTGGGTCACTACGGGAGTCGGATAGGCCGGGACAGGCGCTACTGGAGCAGGTCGTCGTGGTCGATGGCACGGGGGGCGGCGCGCTGGGACAGGTTGATATATCGGGTACGACGGTACAAGCCGGGGGCGGGAGCAGTGCTGCCGGGTCGCCGCGAAAACCCCTCTCGCCAATACCGCCCAAAGGGGGAGAGAAGCTTCTCGATGTGCCGGGACAGCCTCAGAAGCAGCAAAGCTCGCCTCTGAGACCGGTGATGCCTCCCAGGAGCTCGACCCCGCAAAAGCAGAGCCCCCACCATGATCCGGAGGGTTCCGAGGAGGCCGTGTCGAGTCCCGATACCGTCATCGCGATTCCTCCGAGCAGCAACACTTTGGGGGTGAACGCCTAACTAGACTAACCCATTAATGTCATGTTTTCTGTCATAACAGGCGCCATATCTATTTGGTGGCCCAATCACCACTTGTTTCTCTTTTCTTTGTACCTTTGATACCAAGTGTACTCCTCAGCCAGAGGGGAACGATGCCAACTATTGATAGTTTCAGAATAATGTCATTTCAATATTACGATGTTACTCTTGGTTAAGAACGAGGAAGTAAACGAAAGGCTCTGCGTTCTTCCTCCTCCATACACGGTTGATCCGTGCAAGTGTAAAAGAAGAATTGTAGTGCTGCCAGTAGATACAACCCCATTACATGAGACTTTTCCAAACAATATCAGCCCTTGTTGACCAAAACAGAAAGAAAAAAACCAGGAATAAGGAAAGGAATAAAGGCGAGAATGAAGGATGGAAGAATAGGAATCCCACAAGATTGTTAATATGTATATATATGTTATATGCAACGCACCGCGCTCGTCAAAAGCAGAAATAGTGATAGTAGCAACAGCAGCAGTAGTAATAGTAGGCTTTTGGAGTGAAAGAGAGAAGAAAAGAAAAGGAGAAGAAAAGATGCTCGGCCATGTCCATACATCCTTGGGTCTTTTCTCTCTCTCTCTCTGTGTGTGTGTGTCTCTCTCTCTCTCTCTCTGTCTCTCCATGCCAGCCAATGTTGGTAAAAAGAAAATAGTAATCCGGTGACGCTATCCTGGAAATAATAATAAAAACCCAACCCCCAATATGAGCACAAGAATTTTTGAAAGAAAAAAAAATGTTATCCCTCATCGTGAGCTGGCATCATGTAAACCTCGTCGATGAAAAGCATGCCTTCTTTTCCCCCCTTTCCCTCTCTTTTATTTTTCGCCCCCCTTAATGACTCCCGTAGGCTCCCGGATTCGGTGGGCTCGGGTAACCGCCTTGGTTGGGAGGAGGGGTCGGGTAGGAACCCTGGTTGGGAGGGGGGGAACTCGGGTAGGCGCTCTGGTTCGTGGGGCTCATCGAGGTGTGCGTCTGGGTGTCGTAGCCCGAGGTCTGGTTGCCGGACCACGAGTTGTCGCCGAGCTCGCTGGCCTGCTGCCAGTTCTGGCCGCCCGAGTCGAGCTCGGCCGGGGCGCCGTAGGGGCTCTGCTGGACGGGTTTGTAGTACTCGCCCACGCCGTGGCCCGCGGGCTGGTGCTTGGTGATGCCGGTGCCGTCCGTCTCCACGGCGTTGCCCGCGCCGCCGTGCTTGGCCGCCCTCCGCCTACGCCAGAAGAACAGGCCGGCTATCGCGCCCAGCAGGAGGGCCGCGACGGGGATGCCGACCCCGAGGCCGATCTTGAGCCCCTGGCCGTCGTCGTCGTCGTCGTCGCTGTCGCCTGCCAACGTCGTCTCAGCAACCGCCGAGGTCGAGTCGGTGGCGCTGATGCTGGTGGTGCTGCTGTGCGTGTTTGTGCGGTAGCCGGATTGCGTACGCTCCGGCCCATACGAGTACGTCGTTTCCGGAGCACTGTCGGCCAGACGACCGTCGTTGTCGATGAAGACGCCATTCCCCTTGCTGCAGCACTGCTCGTCATCATTGCAGCAGAGAGAGCCATCCGAGCAAACCGTCACCCTAGGAAATAATCCACTCTTCTCGTCTATTGGGGTTTAATTTGTCGTCAGCCATGTACGTCCCGTCAACAAGAAAGCAGAAAGATGAGGAACGACACAAGGAACGACGCCAGAAAAAAAGTATGCTGCGAAAAAAAAAAAATCGGCACTCGTAACTTACCGTATAGACAGATGGGCGCACATGTCCCGGAGTCATACTCTTCCACGGCGCATGGCCCCCTGATGAGCGTCTCCGGCCCGTAACCATCGTTGTGGCAGAGACGATTCCCCAGGCATGTTGCGTCCGGGTTGCAGCAGGCGTTGGACCCGGGACAGCGAGTCTGGTTCGCGTGAACGCTGCCGTCGTAGGCGTAGCAGGTAATGAGCTGGGCGCTGGCCAAGGGCAAAGCTGCAGCCAACGCCAACGCAAGCCGTACGAGATGGGTCATCTCGTCTTTAGGTTGCAGAGAGATCGACGGCTGTAAACCTGTTGCACCGTCGTCTCCGCAGAGGCAGAGGTACGGGGTGCGGCAGAGGAGGAGGGAGAGGGGGGAGGGGGGGAAGAGGAACAGAGTCGCCACACCACAAAGTGCAACTATATGAGCGTGAAGGGGCAACTACTTAGTACGCAGTGCACAGTACTTCGTATATAGAGAGAGAAACGAAATCGCAATTCGCGGGAGAAATCACATGGGCGAGAAAAAAGAAAAGAAAGTCAAAAGGGAAAGGGGACAGTGTCAAACCCTTCGGGGTAGCGGTAAACGCGAAAAGTGTCGGCCCTGTGAGAGTGTGCCCATCCAACTAGTTTGCCAGGTACGGATTACCATCGACCCTCTTTCTCTTCCCGTTATAATTGTTGTCTTTTCCGTTGTGGAAGACCCTTACGGGTTAATACTGCGCACTGCGGCGCGCTGCGGGTGTCTCTTCTTTGGAGGGACATAGGGACAACGGGGGTGGAGGGAGGGAGGGGGGGGGGAGGGGGGAAGGGGACTCAATCCATGGATGTAACCAAATGCTGCTCCTAGTCGTACGGTTGTGCAGCAGTACCCTGCAACAATGTAGCACGTCCAATCATTCCGCGACGAACCCTAAGCAAACGACTGGGGTGGTTATCTGACTCTCAGCCTCTCAGGTGTGTTGTCAGTCATACTACTCCAGCAGATGCTTGTAAATCATTGGGTTGGCCACGTTGGCTACGCCTCCACCCGCTTAATTCCGTAGCAATATCCCTGCTAAAAAAGACTCGGTACCGTTTGTCTGCTCATCGTGGCTCGCCGTCGCTCGGTGGGTATCAATCTGAATTCGGGATGGTAGGGCTGGGCGACCCAGGCGCGGCAGCGCTCCTTACGCCTTACGGAATGGGTGTGTGCTCCGTAAGCATTCAGAGGCAAAATGAAGCCCATTCGCTCTTCATGATGAGTTCTCTGAATGGACTCTTAATATAGATCTTTTTTTCTTGCCATGTGTATTACTCCGGATCCGTAACCAGTGTGCAGAGTTCGACTTCTCTCACCTCTCCCGCGGCAAGCGGCTCGCGGCAAGCGGCTAATACGGGGTAATACGCCTGAGCTTCATTTCCCGTCTGCAGTGAGCAACTGGCGCACAGACTTTTCCCCCTGCTGGATTATTATCTTGTTTTGGAAGTCTTTGCGTCCTCTTAGATCCCCCCAGCATCAATTCCGACCTGTAACGCATAATAAAGTACTCCGTAGCAGGGGCCTACGGAGTACTCCGCACTGGTCCCTGATTCCTCGACAGACTGCGAACTGACAGCCTGGTGAATCGTGCAACAGTTATTGCTGCTGCTGACAGAGGGGGAGGGCATCTCCTATGAATTAAATACCATGAACCGGCCAATACTCCGTGCAGAAGGCAGAATGCAGGTCAGGTCAGTGTGCTGCGCCTTACGGAGGAATACCAGGTGACCCGGCTCCTCGTAAGGGTTATCATCGATGACCCCCAGCGCCCCCATACAGTATGGAGAACCTACTCCGTACCCTATTACCGTACCTATCAGCCGTTGAGTCTTCATGTTGAGTCCAAGACGCGGATTATGGTAGTGGCTCTAGAATCATAAGACAAGCCTCGGCAACCTCCCGAGATTTTGCCATCATGGAGAGAGGGTTGTAGTAGTGTCTTCAGCCCTAGTGAATACCAGTTGTCTATACGAGCAATCTACGCGGAGCTTTGATTACCACATGCAGCACGGACATCTGCCAGGAATGCATTGTGTGATACTCCGTACAGGAGAGCTCTGGGAAGTTGGTGGTCAGCGACTGGCAAGGTTTTCGCGGCCTGGCTGTCAGATCTTCACCGTCTGAACAAGACTCTGTCTAACATGTTCGCGTCCTGCCGGCGCTTCGCTTCTGCTGTCGATTTGAACAGTTGCCGTTCAACTAGTTTGATTTACTAGCGGCGGCCTCGAGGCATGTGCCTCGCAGCATATTTTAGCGTCCTCGCAGCCTCGATCGTAGTGCTCCGTAAAGTCAATTGACTTATTCTCGGTAATGGTATATGCCCAGCGAAGTACTCCGTATCCTAGGCCCTAGTAGTTCGCTCGTCTTGCCAAAAGTCTTGTTGTCGAGCTGAGCATCATGCGAGAGTACCAGTTACCCGTCCACGTCTCTTACCCTAGTGACGGCAAACTTCCGCGGAAAGAACGCAATGCCAGTCCAACGTTGAAGATTCTGCAAATGTTTCCCGGAAGACTTCCCTGGGTTTGACGGCTTGGTTTTCAGGCGACTGGCCAACGAGGCTGGGACCATATCCCATCCCATTTACTACTTTAGCGCCACGCGTAAGCAGCACATGGCTAATCGGTACAACTCATGTTGATACAAACATGATGTTCCCATCGAAATCAAATATTATCTTGAGCAAGGCTGTTGTCATAGCCATAGGCACATGGTGCACGACCGAGACTCAAACCAGAGTACCCCTCTTAAATATAGAGCTGGCTCAAGTCACAGATCAACATGTTTGCTCTTGCTCTGCTCCGCATCTAGGAACGCGATAGAGCAGGAAGCCAATAGGTAACCCCACCGCCGTATGGTTAGTAGCCCCAAGTCCAACGTACATACTACTAGGTAGTACGGCGGAGTCCTGCGATACGACGTTATAAAGTGCTCCGTTGGTGTGCAACGAATCCTGCATCAGAGATATTGGTGAGTCGAGTTCCTTGCATATATCCTAGCAGAGGTACTCTACTATATGCAACGCATTTGAGAGTGAGCTCGCTCTCGTCAAATGGCCTTTGCAGTGACCTGTCTTCGCACTCGCGATAAGTGGTACATACTGAGGAGGGGCGTGGAAGAGTGGCCCACGAATTGGTCAAGGAGAGCCAGCAATAGCAATGGGGGAGAATCAATTCCTCTGTAGGTTCTGCGCAAATAGTATCACAAAATGACATGTCATGCCGAAGAGTTGGGAAAATGGTAAAGTTGAAAATCAAAAGGACACCCCGCCTGAGGTCATCACTATCTGGCGGTTCGTACCTATTACTACGGAGTACGGAGTACGGAGTACAGACCTTGGCACTTTACCGTGCAGCTACTGCTAGTAGCAACAGCCACGTCTGTGTGTGGCGCCCCTCTATCCCTAACGGCCCTGAAGGTGCCACTACGTCGACTTGCAGTTGCAACCTCGAATTATACATCTCGACTTCATAACCGCCACCCTCGCCATTCTCGCCGTCTTCGGCTTGTTGCGCAGATTCCACGACTTGCAGCGACTTACACATACCCTCCCGCCTTTCGACCATGCTAGGGGCTAGCATTTTAATATCATAACGCCCCGACGCCCTCCTTTGTATCCTTATCGAATAACCATCATGGAGAATCGATATGGCGCGTCGCAGCGCGGCGGTCAGGGTTATGGGAATTTCGGCAGGGTACAGGAGGACTATGACCCTTACGGGGACAGTCATGAGAACGAGCAGCGAGAGCCTCCGTCCTCAATGAGAGCTCCGGGCTCCGGGCCGCCGCCCGCCATGCGAAACATGCCTTCCCGGTCCCGCATGCGATCCGAGACGAATGCCGAAAGACAGATTACGCAAGTGCTAGAGCATATAAAGACGGAATGGCCTACCATGTATGAAAGCGACTGCGTCCCGGTACAGCTCGCTCTTCAGCTTCTCGATCACAGCTCCGTTGGGCGCGCGCACGACTATCGCAAATTCCAGAAGACACACACCTACCTGCAAGACTCGCTGAAGAACATTGTGCACGAGCATCATCAGGGTTTCAACAGCTCTATCGGTACATTTCACAAGATACAGAGCAGCATTCAAACATCGCAAAAGCGCGTACGTACCTTGAAGGAATCCTTGGCCAACTCCAAGACCAACCTCTGCACGACCGACCCTGAGCTCAAGAAGCTTTCCAAAACATCACAAAGTTATGATGAACTTCTCCAAATACTCAACGAGTTGGATGATTTGAGGGCTGTACCAGATCAGTTGGAGGCTCGCATCTCCGAAAAGCGGTTCCTGACTGCGGTGGAGGTGCTGCAGAACGCGTTGCGAAAGCTCAGAAAGCCAGAGCTAGACGGGATTGGTGCCCTGAACGACCTGCGCAGCTACCTCGCTAACCAAGAAAATGCGTTGATGGATATCCTTGTGGAAGAGCTGCACGAACACCTATATCTCAAGTCTCCCTACTGCCAGGACAGGTGGCAATATCTGGCCAAGAACCACGGTACAAATAATGACCATTATGGCGAGGGAAACTTTGTTCCGTTCCACCTGGTTCTGGACACTATTGAGCTGGAGAAGGCGATAACAGAAGACCCGATGAAGAACCCAGAAGCAGACACATTCTACTATGTAGGCCTCCTGGTTGAGGCTTTGAACAGGCTAGGCAGGCTGCAGAACGCCGTCGAGACTCTGAAGCAACGGTTGCCCGTTGAACTATTCGGTGTAGTAAACGAAACCATCAACGAAGTCGACCAGCGTCATCCGAGCTCACTGCGTGGCGGTGCTACCAAGGGCGACGGTATGCATGTATATGGAACCAGGGAGATGCGCATGCGTGCAGATGTCATCCACGACCTGATGTGGGCGCTATACGGAAAGTTCGAGGCCATCGGCGAGGGCCAGCGGGTATTCCACGAGTCCATCAAAGCTCTCATTCGGCGCGAGGGTGCCGGCAACAATAGCGCACTCTTGGGAAGCTTCAAGGAGCTATGGAACCTCTATCAGAACGAAATTCGTTCGTTACTACACAACTACGTGACTACAGATGCCGATGTCTATCAATTCGATTCGCCAACACCGGGAACGGCGCTGAACGGGAGAAAAGACGCATCCCGGGAGCATCTCTTCAAATTCTCCGAGATCGATGCAAAGGCCACCAACATGGTTACGGAGTACGACGCTTTGGAAGGTATCATCCAAGCCACGGTACCCGGGTTGACCAGCGGCTCCAAGAAACAAGGGGCAGATGTGAGGAAGAACAGGTTGGCCGTGGATGAAGGCAGCTCGAGGCGTGGCACACCGGGCTACGGAAACAACCAACAAACGACGGGTAATTACAAGTCTCTGGTAGAGCCCAGTGTTTTCAATATGAGCTTGCTTCTTCCACCAACACTGGTGTTCCTGCAGCGGCTCAGGAGTATTGTACCACCAGGGTCCGATCTAGCGACAAGCACGCTGACCACGTTTCTGGATAATTTCCTTGTAAACGTTTTTCAGCCGCAACTAGACGAGACGCTTGGGAAGCTGAGCGATGCGGTGTTTGGAGAAGCAGATGCCTTTTCTCAAGATGCCGCCTGGAACCAGATCGCAAGACGGCCAATCTTCAAGGGTACGAGCGCCTTCTTTGAGGTTGTGACGGCTTTCTGTCGAATGCTGGGGACGATCCCTCCTGACCAGGCGCTGAGCTCTCTGATTGTGACCCAGATGATGCGATACTATGATCGTTGCTTCAGCTGGTTCAAGTCACTCGTCACCAAGACCCAGGAGCAGGCGGTAGACAGCAGTAATTTGCGTGCATCAGCTCGTTTTGCCGTCGACTCCGGCGAGGTTCATGAGACGATGAAGAGTTTGTGGACGTCAGAAAACCCAAGCTCCGAACTTATGGAGAAGGAGATTCACCTCTTAATTGAGCAGACCAACGATGTGAGGCTTCAGATGAACGATATAATCCAGGATCGTGATACGATATCGTCACTATGTCTGCTGTACACCAGCATGAAGTGGCTGGCAGCAAAGATCTCAGGGTTGAGACACATCACAGTCAATGAGACAGATTCTTCGCAGCAGCCTCTACCTACGAAGGGGAACCGGAGATGGACGCTGCTCAACGATTTAAACCGGGCCATGTCAGAGCAAGGACAAGTATATCTACCGCTCACCTCGGATACAGTCCAGTAAGTTCCAAGTTGGTGCCATGGCGGTGAGAAAAAAGACGACTAACTCCAAGGCAGGGCTTTCGATAGTATAGTATCGTCGTTTGAGGAGCTGGCAGGCACGGCTCTCCTGACCTTGCACATGGAAGTCCGCTGCCGGATTGTACATTCCTTGCGCATCGCCTTATCGCCCGAGGTGGCGCCCTACATCCTGGATCAAGAGGTCAACGAACCCGACCCAAACATTCTCAGCCTTAATTCAGAGCTGGTCAACTTTGATGAGACAATTGCCCGCTACCTGCGGGAACGGGAAACCGCCTTCATCAGGACGGGTCTGGGCTTGCTCATCAATCATTATCTAGTCGACAACGCCTGGATGGCATCGCCCATGAACGGAAAGGGTTCTGGCCGCATGCAACTGAACATCCTGGTGCTACAGCAAAACCTCAAGAACGTTGAAGAAGGCGTGAACCTCGCCCGGGCCGCCAACTACTTCTCCCTATTCGACCAGGGCGCCGACGCCATCGTACAAAAGGCCAAGGAGGACAAGGAGAAGCAAGCCGCGGGCGACATTAATGCGCCCGACCATTTCACGTTTAGCGAGCTCAAGACTCTGATCGAGCTCTGCCACAGCGAGCAGATGGCCAACCCGGAGAGGGGCATCGCATCGGCCGCGAGGAGGCAGATGGATGACAAGCTATCGGCGCTGAGCGAGCATGCGCACCAACCATAAGACGGAGCCACGTGTGGCAAGAGTTTTAGTTCCACGAGAATGGGGCGCGGAGTTTGGGTCTCATCCAGAAGGAGTTTGATTTTTTATTTTACTTTTTTTCGTTTCGGGGCGTGTTCTGTCGTGCGACAAGGGAGAGACGAAGTAGTTGCAATGTGACACGACGGCATACTTGATTGATGTACGCCACCGAGCAAAAGATGCTTGATGTCTGACGCATGTATGACTGCAACTTTGTTGAAGAACCGGTTATTGGATGACAGTATAAGATGACTGTAGCGCTTAGCAAGAATCCAGATGCCTATTACTACTACTACTACTACTACTACTACTACTACTACTACTACTACTACTACTACTACTACTACTACTACTACTACTACTACTACTACTACTACTACTACTACTACTACTCCGTACTGTAGTAGACCTTGATAAATCTTGGCAATGAGCGCAATGCCAGCCGCGCGAGTGAAACATTAATAACAAATTTCAAGTTTCTTTCTAAGCGCGTGCCACCCTACAGTTTTGAAAATAACAACAAATCAATGCACAGCAAAAAATCAAGATTGGGGTCAAAGTGGCAAAACCAACTACCGGCATATTCATTCTATCTGATAATAGTAGAGTAGTAGTGGTGGTAGTACTCTGTACTGAAGGCGAAAAAAAAAGGCTACCTACAGAGTACTCATGCAGCTTTTCCCCTGCGGTGAAAGACGTCATTTGAATGATACGGTGGTATGGGCTTGTACCTAGTCGAGGGCAGCAAGAATCCGGTTCTTTTGTTGTTGTTGTTGTTGTTTCTTTTGCATGTCACCTCGTACCCCAAAAGAGAGCGTCGGCTTTTCTTGCCCTCCCTCACGAATTCCTGGGGAAGAGGGCTTAGCGAATACGCAAACACGAACACACACACTTGGCGGGGGGACTTGGCGATATCACTGGATACTACATGCACTCCGTTTTAAAAATAAAAAAAAGTACTCCGTACTCCGTAATTAAGGCAAAGTCCACTTTGGCGGCGACACCTGCAAGCTTGCTTTTCTGTTCTTTCGTACCTGTTGATGCATATTATGGATGCAACCTTGACGCTTGATGATGCACTACACTTTTTTTTGGTTGCTTCTTAGAATCAGGGGCAAGAAAAAAAAGTGTCATGCCCATCATCCCATGTCCAACCAACTTCCCCCTCCCTTTTCTTAGGGACCTACTAGGGGTGCACAAAACACGGGACGTGGCTGCGGGTGGCTTTTTCCTTTCGTCCCCCCCAAAGTTGCATATGTCGTCCAAGACAAGGAACCAAACAGGCCCCATTATTTTGTTCTTTTGCTTCTTCTTCTCCTCTCTTCTTTAGTAGTATGTACCGTGATAAAAACAAAGTACGGGTTTCAGCCTCTGATGAAAGAAGACAGTAAAGGAAGGTTTCAGCAAACTAAGGTTATTAACGAAAGTTAATTAATCCCCTTCGGCTCTGGCGCCGAGATGGTGGATACTGCTGTTTTTTCCTTTCTTCTTTTCGTATTCTTGTTCTTCTCCCTTTTGAGCAAATTGCGTTCTATCTTGCGCTTCCACGGGATTTCTTCTCACTGCCATTCCGAAGGCCCGAGGGGAAAAAAAAGGGAACGACCTGGAAGTGGAAGGGCTGTTGTGGTGCGTGCTCGCCATTGACCCTGACTGACACCCACCTGAGGTCCAGCCAAGTGCGATTGGATTTCCATGCAAACCTTCATAGTCTCAAGGTTCCAATTCTTCGCTCTTGCATCCAGGCATCCACTTATTCAGGGGGTTGTTCTTCGTTGTCGGTTGCTTTTTTCTCCCTTTCACTCTCGCTTTTCCCTTCTTCTTCTTCTTCTTCGACTATGTATCCAGGGTCTCCCGGGGATACGAGCCAATTGATATTGAGTTTCGGGGGGGGGGGGGGTTGTGCGTGATGCTTCGCAGGCTGCAGGTTGGCAGACAGGCTACCTCATAAAGTTGGAGCAGAAAGAAATGGAAACATCAGGCCAGGATGATGGATGGATTCGTTGAGATCTTGGACATCTGATCGATCCTCCCTCCTGAACGATTGAGCCCACTCATCCACCCATCCACTCACCACTCGACCGCTACCTAATGTACGGAGTACTGTATGTATGTAAGTCGCAGTGCAGAAGTGGGAATTGGGAATTGAGACGGATGGGTTAGTCGTAGTACGGAGCACGGAGTACGGAGTAGATGGATGGTGGATGGCACGATGGCTCCATCCCTGGATGGATGCTCCCCACCGCGACTTTCCTGCCAGTGCTACTACCTACTCCGTACTACGGAGCTGTCAACCCTGAGTGATTGGCCGAGGGTGGGGACAAGAGTGCTCCAACAGGAGCAGAGGACGCTGACGGTTAGCGGCACGTCCTTGGCTGAGCCACTGAACGCACCGGCGCACCCTCAATTCCCTCCCCCCCTAAGAGCCTAAGAGGATCCTCGGGGGGAGGGGAGGAAACTCTTGAGCCCCTTGGGGATGAGCCCCTGAACCGGCTTTTCTAAGCAGAACAGGAAGCGGTATCTATGCCCAGGTGACCAATCATAACAGTGGTAGTGGACAGCTTCCGCTCCAACTCAACCTGCCAACCTGCTGGTGATGCTGCCGGTCCCCTAGGTCAGCGTGGTCAGGTAGGCAAGCCCACCCCCCTCCCCCCTTTGCCCCCCCAAGGCCACCCCTCGACCCGCGGCCCTCCCGAAATTTCCAGTCCTGGTTTGTGAGTCGAAGCCCGCATTCAAGACGATTAACAACAGGCACGTTTCGCTGTTAGACCTCCTTCTTTCTTTCCTCTCCCCCCTACCTACTTACATCACCTGTCCATCCCTCACCTTCTCGCTCTCTCTCGCTCTCTCTCGCTCTCTCTCGTTATTTTTGCATCTCGTCAACCTTTTTTCCAAGGAAGGCATCTCTCTCTTTTTGATGCACGCGAAACCGGGCACTTTAGAACGCAATCACTCGCTTCTTTCGCCATTGCCTTTCCACTCCCCGGTCGCTTACGATTCTCCAACTTTCTCTACTACGGAGTACTGCTACTTACAGTAGTACTATCTAGACTACTACTTATTATCTGCTTTATTCTTTCCACCCCCCTTTCCCCAAAAAAAGGTAGACAGCCAACCGCTCATTCCTGTCCCAAGTGCGCGCAAAACGACTGCTGGCATTGTCTTCCTTCTTATCGCTTTTTAATCAACACATAAAACGGTTTTATTTTTTTTTTCATTTTTTTCTCTTGCGTCTTTGAAGGCGCGGTGAGCACTGGCAGAGCCAAGACAAAAAAGGGCCACCACGGTCAAGGGTCGCTATCGGAATTCCAAAGTACAAAAGCTCGACAAGAGACACGACACGCCTTCAACAACAAGCCGAACGTCAACACGCACACCTAAACATCTTCCACGCCACCTACGATATTTGTAGATTTGAAGCTCAGTCGCAAATTGAATAGGCAATTTTTTTTTCTTGCACGCTTGGTTGGTTAAAAAGGTGTTTGGAACAAACCTCATTTCTGAGCTACCCTTCGCTTCCGCCCGGTCTTTTTTTTCCCCATTCCCATAGCCACCCCTGCGAAGGTGCAGGCGCGAACCCGCGACAGCTAGGACTCTCGACCCCTATTTACTCTCCACCCTCACGCTACCCGCAGACAAAGTTACGGCAAACATAAACCAGCCCTGGTGGTTTTTCTTATCGACATTGACTTTTGTTACGCGAGACGTTTGGCCCGGAGCCAGATAATTACTTTTCAGCGACCATGGACAACAATACGTAAGTTGGCTTCAGGTCGCGACTTTTTGGTTTCCGTCCACGCGGGACTTGAAACGGTGAACTGACAAACCGGGCAACAGATTTGGCGCCGCTATCCGCTCTTTTTGGCATACTATGACCAGCTATGATCGACGTACGTTATCTTACCACGGACCAATTCATGCGATGCGATTGCAAAGAAATGAAATGAAATAAAATAGCTAACAATGGGCCGAACAGACTCGAGCTACGATTCTCCCCAACGGTCCGGTCGCCACGTTCCTCTACACAATGGCCGCAGTAGTATCATGACGGGTGTAGCCACGGCCTCCGACTCGCGCGCCGACATTACCTCGCCTTATTCAGATGACGGCGGTTCTCCCCGCCCTGATGGTAGGTCGAGTAATTTTGCGTCTACCAATGGAGCATACTCTCCCGGTCTTAGGTCTATGGCAGCCAAGAACGCCAGCCAGACTGACGGATTCGAGGTTCAGAGCCCTGGCGATGTTCAAATGCAGAGTTTCGAAGATGGCTTGCCCCCTGCACCGCCTGTCTCGCACTCATGGAAGCGCATTGACGCTTGGGCTGAGGATAATTACCCTGAGCTGTTTGATCAGATCTGCGAGGGTGCTACTGTCAATGACTTGAATGAATTGGAGCACCAGCTTGACTGCTCCCTCCCTCAGGATGTCAGGGAGTCGTGGATGATTCACGATGGTCAGGAACGCGGTGGAATGCCCACTGGTATCATCTTCAGTTCCATGTTGTTGGACTGCGAGGAGATTGTCCAGGAATGGGAGACGTGGCGCAAGGTGAATCATCAGTATGAGCTGGACCAAGGATCCAGGCCCCCTGTTCCACCCAAGCCTCAGGCCCGTGCCGGCAGCAGCGAGGCTTCTACTTCGAAACCCCGACCATCCTCTCAGTCTAGCAACCCTGACGAATGGCGCTCGAATCTCATTGAGAAGCAAACGTGTGTTCCGCCCAACGCTGTCCAGAAGGCATATGCCCACGCTGGCTGGATCCCCCTGGTGCGTGACTGGGGGGGCAACAACTTGGCCGTCGATGTCGCCCCTGGCCCCAAGGGTCAGTGGGGTCAGATCATCCTCTTTGGCCGTGATTATGACACCAAGTATGTTGTCGCCAAGTCCTGGGCCGCCTTCCTGGCTCTTGTGGCGGACGACCTGAACAGTGGGAAGTGGGAGGTGGACGACGAAACCAACGAACTTAGATTGCGTGAGTTCAAGGATGCTCGTGTGGAGCCGGCTTACTTCAACATTCTGCGTTGGAGGATGGACCAGAAATACGGCCGCATGGGGCCCAAGCGCAAGTCGGTTGTGCCGCCAAAGGGCAAGGGTTCTCCCATGGGTTCCCGGTCTTCGTCACCCTACGCTAGTCCTGTTGATGGCGGTGAGCCCCGTGGTAGGTCGATGCAGAGGCTCAGCGGCTCTTCACCTCTCCAGAGTCCTATGCGTGCTTCTGGTTATGGGAAGCCGCCTCCTCTTGGTAGAGTGACGGAGGAGTACACCCCCGAGCTCGCTAGTGCCAAGATCGAACCTAGCACGCTGGTCGAGGTGGTGTCGCCCCGGCAAAGCGAGGAGAACAAGTCTGGCAAAAACGGCAAGGCAACAACGACAACCACTACCATTGCCCGCGCCGAGACGGACTTGCTGAAGGATTCGGAGGACTCGGCATCCAAGCCCAACGGCAAGAAGTCGGAAGACAACGACGAGACTATGAAGGAGATTGAGATATAGTCGCGGAGACGAGGCGAGGGTGGAGGGAGAACCGACATACACACAGCATGATGGCACGACGTTTGAATTTTTTTCTGTCCTGGTGTAATGAGGGAAACTACTTGATCCCGTTCATAACTCATTCGATACATGGTACCGGCCTAGGCGTTTAGGAGGCGTCATGGCATGAAGCAAATTAGCACAGCCGAAGTTTGGGAAGGGCTCATCTTGAGGAGTAGGAGGAGGATAGGGGTAGGGGTAAGGATGGAAAGCAGCAGGAGAAAGTGTGATGGGAAGTAGAAAAGGAAGGACTTTTCGACTCCTGGTAGTAGTAGTAGTAGTGGTGGTGGTGCATAAACTGCGGTGGAAGAAGGCCCGGGTAGGCTGGTGCAGCATCTTGTTAATTATTGTAACAATTAAAAAAAAGACTTTTGTGAATCTGACATAACGAGAGTATGTTCTCTTTGTTGAACGTGTAGTCGTGTGAAGTAATGAAGGGCATCGCGATATGGGGGAATGCTTTTGCACGAAAGTCGGGGGAATCGGCATGATGCGGGTACACACGGGCGGCGGCACGTCTCGGCCGCTAGGGGTAGGGTGGCATTTGTCGTGGATTGTTTTCCCTTCTCTCTTGCCCTTGACGATTGGTTGGTAGGTAGTAGGCAGTCCGCCTGTCACGCTGCATGAACTTTTTTTTTTCAATTTTTTTTTCAGCTGCCTTTTGGCTGTGCTGGAGCTGGCTCTGTGGTGGACGGGGCGTGGGGGAGATGGGGATATCAAGCGTTTTCTGCCCCCCCCCCCCCTCCCCCCTCCTCCTTTCCCTTACTCAAGCTTTGTGACGTGCCTCGAATTATACCACTATTACTACCAGTATTACTGCTAGTAGTAGGCACTTACTTGTCACCAAAAGCGGTTCCTCACCCTATTACTCTGTACCATATTGCCTGCCGGACTTATTCGAGTGGCACTTCATCTATATGCTACCACACCTAGAGAAACAAGAAGAAACAAAAACAAAAAAAAGTTGCCAGGGCTGAGGATTGGATACACCATAGTACTGCAATTAAAAGGCGGTCCTTCTTCTTCTTCTTCTTCTTCTCTTTTTTTAAAATTTTTTATAGACAAAACAAACACGTTGTTTATCCCTTCGTAGTCGTCGCACGCAGCTTGTCGAAGAGGGGGGTCTGTGTCTCATTTAAAAAAAAAAAACAACGGTGTCAAGACAGAGAGAGCAACACACGCAACCCCTCAACCTTTCACCCGTGTCACTAGAGTGGGTTTGCCCTTGCTGGACCGACTTACATATTAAAAAAAAAAAAGCAAGCATACCTTATTACCATTACGTCCCGTTTATTACTGTTTTATTCTTCGATCTTATTTTTTCTTTCTTTCTCTTCTCTCGCCTTCTTCTTCTTTCTTCTTTCTGGAAGATATAGAGAGAGAGGGCATATATAAAAGTTTAAAAGTCGACGAGTCATTCATCCATACACCCATCCACGTCATCAGTCATGGAGCAACAGCAGCCGAAGCGTCGGCGCATACTCTTCATCGACGCCTTCGACTCCTTCACCAACAACATCATCGGCCTCCTGGAGCAGGCCCTGGACGTCTCCGTCACCGAGGTGCACATCAACGACGAGCGGTACGCGGCGGGGGCGGAGGACCTCGCCGGCCTCGTCGGCGCCTTCGACGCCGTCGTCGTGGGTCCGGGGCCGGGACACCCCGCGGACCCGGCCGACGTGGGCTTCATCGGCCGGCTGTGGGACCTCGCCGACGAGGCCGTGCTGCCCGTGCTGGGCGTGTGCCTAGGCTTCCAGTCGCTGTGCCACCGCTTCGGCGCCGACGTCAACGCGCTGGCGCGCGCGAGGCACGGCGTCGTCTCGTCCCCCACGCACAACGGGGCCGACATCTTCGGCGGCATAGGCCCGCTAGAGACGACGCAGTATCACTCGCTGCACGTCGGGCTGAAGGGGAAGAAGGGCGTCGTGCACTGGGAGCCGTCGCCCGCGTGCCCGGAGCTGCTGCCGCTGGCCTGGGACCTGGACGACCGCACCAACGGGGTGGTGCTCATGTCGGCGAGGCACGTGAGGAAGCCGTTCTGGGGCGTGCAGTTTCACCCCGAGTCCATCTGCACCTCTGAGGCCGGCAGGGAACTCGTCGTCAACTGGTGGAAGGAGGCCATGGCGTGGTCCGATAGGACCGGCAGGGTGGTGGTGGTGGACAAGGTACCCCAGGCGGTGCCTCCGCGGGTTGGCGACTACAACCGCGGCGTGGTCAGGGACGACGGGGAGCAGCCCGACACCATAGGGTGCATGCTGCCGCAGGAACTCCGAAGTATGATCGGAAGCGATGATCTCAGTCTGAGCTGGGATGCCGTGCCGGGCAACATCAGCCCCGTGGACATTGTCCAGCGGCTGTCTCTAAGGAGCGAGGAGCTCATACTTTTGGATTCTCAGGGCCACGCGAGGGGGCGGTACAGCATACTCGGCATTGTCAAGGCCGGCGAGACGATGAAGGTGACGTATCGGGTCTCGGACCGCACGCTGAGGTACGGGTGCAACGCCGCGCAGTTGCAGAAGCAGAGCGTGCAGGTCGGCTCCATCGAGAACGTATGGCCGATTCTCCAGGAGGCCCTGGATATCTACGATCTAAAAGGGAGAGGGACGACGCAGAAAAGCGCAGAGTCACAACTACCGGACGGCAGCCCCTTTTGGGGCGGGTTCATGGGGTATATTTCCTACGAAGCGGGCCTGGAGACCATCGATGTCGCCTTGCATCACTCGTGCCACAGGGGCGGCGTTCCGGATATCAACTTTGCTTTCATCCACCGCAGTATTATTGTCGACCACATGGAGGGCAGGATCTACGTACAGTCCCTGCTACCGGAGGACTGGGTCTGGATTCGGGCGACCATCAAGCAGATGGCCAGCTTGGCCGATAAGACGCCGCCGCAGGACCTGGCGGAGAACGAAGCGGCGCTCGCGACCATGATGCGCAACGTCATCGTGGACAAACCGGTGGAGTGGAGCTACAGAAACAAGGTGTTCAAATGCCAGCGATCCCTAGCGAGCGGGGACTCGTATGAGCTCTGCTTGACGGCGGAGACGGAGATCAACGTGCCGCGAGGCAACGACCTCGAGCCGTGGACCATGTACAAGGAACTGCGGCGCAAGAACGCGGCGCCCTTTGGTGCCTACATCAACCTTGGGGGCGTCACCGTCGTGGGCAGCAGCCCGGAGCGGTTCCTCTCCTGGACGCGCGAGGGCCGGTGCCAGTTCCGGCCGATCAAGGGAACGGTCAAGAAGGGGCCGGACATGTCTCGCGAGAAGGCGCACAAGATACTAGGGAGCTCCAAGGAGAGGGCAGAGAACCTCATGATTGTGGACCTCATACGACACGATCTCTGCGGCGTCGTCGGCGCGGATAATTCGTGGGTGTCGAAGCTGATGGTGGTGGAGGAGTACGAGACGGTGTATCAGCTCGTCTCCGTCATCGAGGGCCAGCTGCCGGCACCACCACCGCCATCACCATCGCCCAGCGATTCAAAGGGGAAGGACAAGGAGGAGGACGACGACGAGGAAGAGAAGGAAGAAAAGCAGGAAGAAGAAGGCGGCAGCAAGAAGAAGAGGAGGAAGATGAAAGGGGGAGCGAGGGGCATGGACGTCTTGCGGGCCTCGCTGCCCCCCGGGTCCATGACGGGCGCTCCTAAAAAGAGGTCCTGCCAGCTGCTGCGGGAAACGGAGGAGAGGCCCCGGGGGGTCTACTCGGGCGTCCTGGGGTACATGGAGATCGGCGGCGGCGGGGATTTTTCCGTAGTCATTAGGACGGCGGTGCGTAACACGGACAAGCTGCCCACGAAGGCCAAGGACGAGATATGGAGGGTCGGGGCCGGGGGCGCGGTGACGATACAGAGCAACGACTACGCCGAGCTTGCGGAGATGCAGGCGAAACTGAGCAGCGTCCTGGCGGCGTTGGTGCCGAACGGTGCTTGATGTGGTATGTGGTGCAGTGGTAGGTGGCAGTTATTTTGCGGTAGGGGTTGCGTGCGGGAGAGTACTGTGTTATTTTTGTCGGATGTTGTTTGGTTAGATGACGGACACGATGATGGTGACAAGAGGGGTCTCTTTTTGTGCTTCAACTTTCACAAGGGAAACAAAATGGTTTGGATTATAGCAGGCGTACTTTCTTCTTCTGGGTATTTTTTTTCTTTCTTGCCTTCGTCAAGTACCTACTACTTAGTACTCAGTAGTAGTTAACGAGGCTCTCCAACATGGGCTGTGGTTGCGTTACTTTGCATTATTCTTTCATAGCATAAAATAGAATAACTTGCCATTTTTCATTGCGGGCATTGAGTGTCGATGGTGTTGGTTGTCCCATGTTAGTACTCCGTACTCCGTAGTATTCTGTGATTCGAAGTGGGTGAGGTTGTGATGGAACCCAAGTCTCCAGTACGAAGTACTCCGCAGTGCTGCTCTTTCCGAGTTTCCGAGCGATTTGAATCTCGTGATTGGCTACCTGCCCTTGACAGGTGTTGGTGATGTCTTTTTACCCCCTTCACTGCTCTTTCCTCCTGTTTACGTCGACGCTTTCAACATGAAACAATAGGAACTTATGGATGGCACCTTCCTGGCTTAAGCCAAGATGTTAGTGTCGTGTTTTTTGTTGGTTCGGTGCAGTGCCGGTGTCGTATTCAGTACCAGCGACGATAACTTTTAGTCATGGTGATTGCTGCGAGGAATGTTAGCAGAGTGACGACGGGGCCACCCCCAACAACCAAAAAGATACCATCCATGGATATCCCAAACTGCTCGTCGTTCATTTCCTCTCTTTGACAAGTCGCTTCGCTTCGCTTCGCTTCGCCCCCATCACACACACACACACACACAGAGAGAGAGAGAGAGAGAGAATCCGTCTAGTCGACTGACAGAAGAAGCCAACTCTTCTTGCACGAGAACTCGCACCAAACCCCGGTCGCTATTTTATGCACCCTCATTCTGTCAATCGTTTTAAGCGCGGCAAAAGGAGTAAATTGGAGAAGCTCCGATCACACAAATATCCTCTTCCAGACATGATTCGTTGATTGCCGCAGTGTGCCTGGCCTCTCCTCCACACCTACGGAGTACCCCCGTCCAACCTCCACCCTCTCCAAGCCACGGTGGTGCCATAATAAGATCGACATATTTCGGTGTGATCTCCCACATAAAACCGGTCGACTCTTTCTGACACCTGCCAGCCAAACCTTTACGGCGGCGGGCCGGTACTAGTCGTCAACGGCAGCATTGACCTCCCCCCTCCCCGCGCGACCCCATCCGGGCGCTTACACACAACGCCGCGAGCTGTGACTCGCCGCAACAAGGGTCCGGGGGGTGTCTAGCTCTGAATTTTTGTTCAACGGTGCTGCAAGGGCCCTACCAACGACCACACAGAGGCGTCAGTTATCGTGAGCTGCGCGAGTAGCACCGCGCCTGGTGTTAGTGGCATAGGCCGTAGGGCTGTTGGCTCTAAGATGTCCTCTCCGTCAACCTCTTGGTCTGGCAGATTTTTACAGATGAAAAGGGAAAAAGATGGGTTCGCATCTTTAGCAAAGCAGGAAGGAGGCATTATGCCTTTCCTTTCTTGACGTTTTATTCATAGTAAGTCTTTTTTTTATGCTCTCGACATTTGAAGTTGGGATACTTAGAAGGGACTCCTTCTCCCTCTTCCCAACCGTTCCATTAGTCCTCCCCTCCTCCTTCTTCTTCTCGTTATCTCGTGTCCCCTCAATAACGGCTTCTTGGGTAATCAGAAGGTTGGGAGCTTCAGGCTTGTTTCTTATCGCATTGCACTGGCGTCGTATCATCTTTGTTTCTTTTATTTTCCCTTTTTGGCTTATTTATCTTGGCACATATACCCTCTTAGTGGCTCCGATACTTATTCTCCTTTCCAGCATCAATTTCTCGGCCTTGGTGTTTTCTTTTTTCCCCCTATTTTTCGGATACTCACGATGACGATACAGCACGATTATGTGCCCACGCCAACTGAGGATAATGAGGACGTCGCGAATAGATGGGGGTCTTGGGCGGGCACACCGGTGGCTACGGAAAGAAAGGCCCCTGAAGTGGGAATAAGAGCAACAGAAAAGAAGGACAGTGGCAGGGAGTCTATGACGAAGATTAGGGCGGCACTCACGTGGACGCCGCGAACGGGCGAGGATGGGGGCTGGAAACCGCTTTCGATGTCGATACCGATTCTATCAGCTTTACTGCTGTTCACGCTTCTGCTGATCGCCGCCGTTGAACTACTTGCTCAGGAAAGCCAGAAGAAGGGGGCATTGGCTCTGTCGCCGACGCTCGCAAGTATCCCGCAGGTGGCATTGATCAGTTATCAATACGGTCCTCAGGTTGTCGCTGTTGCGTACAGTCTCTTCTGGAGCTGGGTTGACCTGGATATCAAACGGATGCAGCCTTGGTTCGAGCTTTCAAAGCCTGAAGGGGCTCTTGCACGGGATTCCCTCCTCTTAGACTATCCTTACAATTTTATTGCTTCGGTACCTTTTATTGCGGCAAAGAAGAAGTGGGTTACGTTCAGAGAGCTGATATAGATTGGCATATACTGATATACTCCCAGGCACTGGCTCACATTCTTATCTAGCACAGCCATGGTTATTGTCTTTTGGGCCTTAACGCCCCTGCAGGCTTCGCACATGGGCACAGGAGTAGTGAGCATTTCTGAGGAGCGTGAGATTATCTCCAGGTCGCGATTGGAGCCTGTTGCCAATCAGGTTGATTCTCTCACTTCCCAATTTCTCCACGATGGCTATGCCATAGGCTGGCTGAACCAGTCTTACCCCCCATTCATGATGGCAGACTCTGCCTTTATGCCATTCTATCTTCAAGAGAACCCTACGAAGTCAGATCCTCCGACAAACTGGACCGCAACGACAACCCAATTATCCACAGAACTGAAGTGCTGGCCAGCAATTGCTCAGCGCAGGGTGGTCAACCAGAAAAAGACACTCGAATATTATTTTCATGATGGTCGGAGTTGTAATACCACTGCATCAATGGTCGTGTCTGATCAAGTCAAGATGTTTTACTTTGGATATTCCACGAATCCCTATTCAGAGTACTGTCTTGGGGGTGATGACTGCCCGCGAACCAAAGACGCGCAACATACTTTTCTCGCAATTTGGGCTCGGAATGTAAAAGGAAAGACCATTGAAGACCTAACATTCAACGTCACTTCTATCTTCTGCCAACCAAGCTACTATAAACAAGATGTCATGGTGACAGTCGATGCCTCCGCTTTTAGGCCGGATAAAACCACCGTGCAACCGATATCAGAACGCAAACCGCTGTCTGAAGATGAATTCAACTCTACAGCCTTTGAACACGTCCTTGCAAATGGCATGCCAGAAGAAATAACGAGGCGGTGGGACTACCCAGAAAGCCTTGTGGTTGACCAGCATCCCCGGCTGTGGGACTTCAATCTCCAAATGCCCTCTTCCAATATGGTCGGTTATGCACTCGCCGGGAGGAATCCTTCTTCTGATGAATACGCGGACCCTGATCTTCTTCAAGAAGTATTTTCAAATGCACACCGGTACCTGTTCTCTCTTGCCGTTAACAGACTTCTCATCAATGAGACGGACTATCCCAATCGCACCGCGGTTTACACGTATCCAATGAGGGGGATTATTGTCAGCAGGGAAATCTCGGCTGCACTGGAGGGTGTCTTAGGGCTTGCTGCTATTCTTACCGTCCTTATGATCTGGTTTTCGGCCAAATCTACTTCCAACTTACGAGCGAACCCGTCCTCTGTTTCTCGCATAGCGGACATTTTTCAGGACTCGTCACGGTTCGTCGACCTGTTTTGTTCGGTGGATAATGCCGATGAGAAGAGCTTATTCAAAGCGACCCATGATGGACGATTTCGACTCATCTGGAATGAATTTCGCCAATCACCAGAAATGGTAATCGATTCCGAGTCTACCGCCCCGGGATCAAATCGGTCGACAGTCGACTTACAGCAAGGATACTACCAGCCTATTCGGCCATATGCCCTCAGAAATATGAGTGCGTTTCTCTTCGTCATATGTGTTGCTGCCACAATCGGCGGATTAAGCTACCTAAAATGGGCAGAAGTCAACTATCACGGTAATAAAAGTCATGCTTGAAGCTGTTTACTCTGTCCGCGCTAATGCTCCCTTTAGGTTTGACCAGGCCATCTCAGGTTTTTGAGGTACAACAAATCCTCGAAAGTTATATGCCGGCCATTATTGCCACCTCTATCGAGCCCTTTTGGATATTGGTGGACAGGTTACTTTGCGTATTACAGCCTTTCAAAGATCTTTGGAAAGGAAACGCCAAGAAGGAAGACTCCATCGATGCATCTTACTCCTCCATCCCACCGCAGTTCATCGCTTGGAGAGCGCTGAGAGCAAAACATTATATCCTTGCTCTTGTTTGTGGCGGCGTCTTTTTGGCGAATATTCTCACGGTTAGCTTACCAGCGATATTTGATACGCGGGACGTGGTGGCTATTTACCCGCAGGCCTTTGTACCGCAGCTGGCGGAGAAGTTCAACAATGACTCCGTTGTCAACTTGGATAGGCACTTACGCCAACAGCTTGTTCGCGACAGCTACCGTGACCCTTTCTATATGTACAACGCGAATATCAGCTCAGGTACACGACTGGCTCCCTGGACATCGAATGAATACTTTTTCAAACCATGGGATGCAGCTAATATTGGCAAGGGAAACGACGGAGACTCTTACAAAGCGTTAACAAGAGGCTACGGAATTAACCCCAATTGCAAAGCCATCAAGCCACACGTGTTTCCGGTCAATGAACGGGCTGAGCGGCCACAATATGGAACGCCAGGATCCTGCGTGTTCCCATTATTGGTGCCGCAAACTATACTCCGAGAAGATACATACAATCGGGACACTGGCCGTTGCGCAATAGAATTCAGCGGAACCAATGCCAGAGGCAACGACCCCATGTGTGATGCGACCCTAACTCTTGGCTGGGCACGAATTGCAAACTCATCCAACGTCAATGGAACCATCGAGGGCAGCTTCCTCGTGTGTCAGCCTGTATTTCAGACAGGTCTTTTCGATGTCGTGGTCGATGCCAGTGGCTATGTTGAATCCTATGAGGCCAAAGGGCCCCTGCAATCCGATCTCGGCTACGAACTATCCGACGATCACACAGACCGGTTGATCGCCAATCTCAACTCATACATAGCTATTGATACTAACGGATGGCACAACAACACTTTTTCCCGGGACTGGATCAACTATTTGTACCTTACGATCAATGGGTCCAGAGCCATAATAGATCCTGCTGAAGCGGCCCCTAACCCGGAGCATCTTCGTCCAACAATCGAGAGTATATACAAGTCATTATTTGCCATACTTCTGGGCCTCAATTCTCATATATTCGAGAAGGGGGTTACCGGCGAAGTCATGGAGGGAGGGGTATTCAGGGACGAGGTACGATTATTCCTCTCGACACCAGCCTTCGTCATAAGTGTTGTCATTCTCGCTCTGAATATTGGCCTTGCTATAGTTCTCTATACGAGCGGGGTGGTGTTTGTCTTGCCGCGCATGCCAACATCCATCGGGTCCATAATGGCTTATATTGCTCCGAGTACAATGATAAGAGACACAGCAAGATATGATGAGAGGTCCAGGACATTCAGCTTTGGGAGGTTCATTGGGAGTGACGGCAAGGCACATGTGGGAGTTGATTTGGCAACACAGGTCGTCCCCATTGATCCGGCATCACTCGGACGACCAAGAAGAAGATGGAAGCTGCCGAAAAAAGAGACGGAACTTGTTGGAGATGATACGTGGCTGTGAGGAAATTTCGTTAGGTATTTCGAAGTGAATTGACCCTATTACTCAATAGGCGCAACGCCCCGAAGCTTTTTATTGCACGATTTCTTCTACTGATAAGTCGATCCATCACATAATTCAGCTGACCATTTCAGATAGTAATTCACGATACAACCACAAAAAGTAAAATGCCCACGACATGCGCAATTCAACTTCGGAGATATTCAGAATTTCAGATATGCTGGTTCTATTTTGATTTACAAGAGATACCGATGAAGGTTCTCACTATCTTCCAATGTACAAGTTCCGATCCCCCAAAAAAACGCCACCCTATTCTACTTCATGTAAGACCTGCTTCCGAAAATGATACCCAATTCATGACGAAGAAGAAGAAGATATTCCACGAGGGAGATAAAGAAGGCTTAGGCCTAGATGCGAAGCGCGCGGCGCATGAAGCGCTTGATAGGCGCGGCGGCCATACTGAAATCAGTGGACTTGCCGGCGTTGCAAGTGACCCCAGCAGAGAGGGGGATGGTGGCAGACCACGTACCGCTAGCGCAGCGTTGGAAAGAACCACCCTCAATGCAGTTCCAGGCACCCTCGTCAGTGCAAGCAGAGCCGACCTCGTAGCCACCGGTGGCAGGGGGCTGCTCAGGAGCGGGCTCCTCGGGCTGCTCAGGTTGCTCAGGGGCAGAGGTAGGAGCAGGAACTTCGGGAGCAGTGGCGGGGATCGTGACGGAGATGAAGACACCGCCACCAGGGTTGGAGGTGGGAGCAGGGGCAGGCTCTTGAGGGGGGGTAGTAGGGACGGGAGCGGGGTCCTCGGGCTGCTCAGGAGCGCTGGTGGGGGAAGGGTTTCCGCCAGTTGGGCCGCACTGGCCTTCGGGGGGGGCAAAGGCTTGGGTGGCGCCGTTCAGCTTCTCAACATCGTCTCCAGGGTTGGGGAACAGGACGTCCTTGCTGTCGGGGACCTTGCAGCCATTCTCGATGTTGGCAACGAACATGTCTGGGAGGCTGTCGAAGAAGCTGGCATCGCCTTTGGAGCCGGTAACAGTGAGGGGAGCACAGTTCATGTACATCTCACGGTTGCCAACCTTGTTGAACCAAGTCCAGGCAAGAGTGTACTCGCCGGCGGCCATATCCTTGGGGATGGTGAATTGATACTTGTAAGGAACAGCGGCGTCGGCAGAGTCGCCGAGGTTACCACTGGCGTCCTTGGCGGGGCAGCCGCCCTCAATGGACTTGATGACCTTCCAGGTAGAGCCTTTGTTAGGCTCAAGGTCCTGAGAGACGACGACCTGGCAAGAGCCACCGCCGTGGACGGCAGTGCCCTTGAACTCAAGCTGCTGAGTAGAGCCCTGGGCATAAGAGTTGCTAGCACCCTCAAGTTCATAAACACCAGTACGCTGCTTGCAAGGGAAATCGGACCCGCTGGCATCGAGAGGGCTGTTGCTGAGGCTGGAGGCGCCGTAAGGCACAGGGTTGGTCATGAGGATGTGGGCGCTGGCCATGGAGGCCAGGCTAGCGAGGGCGAAGGTCTTGGCGAACATTTTGATAAAGAGAAAATGTGATGAAACGAGTCGAATCGGTTGGAGGGTTGGTTGAAGAGAGTGATGAATCTATACGTGCCAGACGATAGATTTCTATAAGGATCGATATCCGGAGGCTGAGAGTCGTCTAGACTTTGGAAAGCTGTTGGTTTGGTTTGATGATACAGAAAGTGTTATCTCGTGAGAGTTGGCTTGGTTATAAAATGATGGGTTTGGCTTCTTTGCACCAGGCGAAGTGAAGCGAAGAAAGAGAATGAGCAAACAGCACAAGGACTAGCCTCGAGTGAGAATGAAGGAGTGTTGATGTCTTGATGACAAGCCTCAGGAAAGGATGAGAGATGGAGAGGAAACAAGAAACATTTGGACGGAGGAAGCCCGTGTGTCTTATACCAAAGAGGCCTTGCAGGCTTTGGCGTTGTAAGACAGGGAAAGAGAGCAAACATCGATACCTTTGCCCCTCCGCATACGCGGTAGAGCTCTCAGGGAGTGATACTAGCCGGAAGGGAAAGGAGAAAGTGGCCCCTGGGTACTTCGGCCGCCAGCCTGGGGTTACAAGGACGCTCGCTGCGGGCGAGACGATTGGACGACACTGAGCGGCGCCGGTTCGTTTCTACCATTACTACGATTTACGAGCTAACAGGCTACGTACAGGCACACCACAGCACGGACGGACGGCGCATTGAAGGGAAGAAGAGACAAGACGGAGACCGGCAAAGACAAGGTGGAGTGACGGTAGGCGCAGGGATGGACCAGTCAAGAGGCGGAATAGGATTTTTCGCATGAGAATTCGAAGCAAATGCGAGTGGAGAACAAAAAATGATGTCCAGGGGAAAAGTCCAAGCCTGAATCGTGGAAAGGGGAAAAACCGTGTCGTTGGATCGTCGTGGCAATGATAGGCCCGGACGACGTGTTTCAAGATGGCTGGGGGGGTGTAATGGATGCGAAGAAGTCTTAGCTCAGCGTGAGAAGAAAAGGGACGTCTGAACGACACGCACTAAGAGGGGGGAGGAGGAGAAGAGACGGAGTGGGGTGAAAAAAAGGCGAAAGACTACGGAGTATTACACGCGGAGTGGACTATCACTTGACTAGTGGTAGGCACAGAGAGAGAGCCAGAGAAAAAGGTCCCCTTTTTTTAGCCCTTTCCATTCCTTTTGGGCAAGAAGTGGCGATCTCCTGGTAAAACGGCAAACCTGCTGGTAAGCGGGAAAGACGACAACCAGTCGATGCGATTCCGTGCCTGGCTAGGGAGGAGGGAGAGGGCAGAAAAAAACCACACGCATTAGCTAGTGGGGGGAGACAGGGGATGAAAACGAGAAGTGGTGTGCTTTGCTGCTGCTGCTGCTGCTTTCTCAGGGGAATTGAATGAATGATAACGAAAGAGGCGCTGAAATGATGGGATCTACCTACTCCGTGTAAGCGATGATATCTACGGGATTTGCTTCTTCTCGCTTGTTGATATTGCGGTAGGACAGCAAAGGAATGATGATAGCACCAGGGGCACTTGGTAGGACAATTGGGCACGTCGCCTTCATGTTGGACGGATAATTGCTGCGTTTTTGGATACAATCAAGGAAGCCTCCAAATCAAACAATTCCTTTTTTTTTCGTTGGAATCCAGGTTCCGTCACAGAATGCAACAGAATACTAGTAGTACTCCGTAGTAGTTGATGGGCCGCATACCATCCGCTATAGAATGTCTACACACCATCTTTTTTTTTTTGTTCTTCCCTTGGCTTCCCCCCTCCTTTACTCCCGCCCCCCTCATGTTAGTGGTATTAGATGGATAGTGGTTTGTTTGTAGTTTTACCACTACTGTAGCAGCGCAATAGTGCCCGCGCTTCGTAGTTTGCAGACCGCCTTATTCGTGGGCGGGTAACGGCGCACACACACTGGCGAAGGAAATTTTTAGGTAGCACAAAAGAATTACTGCTACTGCTACCCAGCAGGACGACAACTTTTAGCGACAGGTGACTGCTGGCTGGCATCTGGGCGGCTGTCTGCAGCCTCTCATCCATTCATGGATGCTTCTAGCGTGCGTGGCTCCGTATGATCGCATGTACAATGATTGAATTGGCGACCGGATTCAGTAGCACTCGCAGGGGGTCAAATCGCCATGGCGGCCTCCCTATCGGGCCGCCGTCTACGGATACCTTGGCCAGTCGTCTGGGAATCTTTGCTCTGCTTCACTGGCTACTGGCAAGCTGGCAAGCTGGCAAGCTGGCTGGTTAGGGGATGTGGGCGAGTTTGGGATACGTCAGGGCAAGTGTACCGGGGGGGCCGGGCAGGTTGGACAGGGGGTGGGATACAAGGAGGAGAATGGAAAGAATGGAAAATGTTACAAGGGGTTTGTAGAGGGGTACTGGCGAGAAGGAAGTGGGCACTCTCTCTTTCGTGGCGTGGTTCTGCTACTGCTAGGCTAGCGGCCTACGTAAAGTCCAGTGTTTCCAGCTGGTTTAGTACATAGGTGCGGAGTACTACAGGTGGCGACGTCACTGCACACGTCTTGGTGCTGGCGCAACCACGCAGCGTCGTATTGGCTGCTGGAACGCTGGAAGCCCCTAGCTAGCTAACTCTTTCTCTTGCCCACGCGCACCGTATCAGGTACGGAGTACGGAGTACGAGATGCTCTTGCTCTGATGGACGGTTTGCTTTGTACTTCATCTAATGTCTTGCCGCGGCACGACTGCGAGACAAGAGGCACACACACACACACACGTCCTGTCCGTTTTGACGATATGGACGGCAAAGCATTGACGGGTATTTGTCAAAACGCCCTTTTTTCTTTCTGCTGCAATTTTTTTTCTTTTGGAGGGGGACAAGGTCTCTACCCCCGCCTCCCCCAAACATCTCACTCCCACACAACTATTTTGGACGCCTACCATGTCCAGAGCCGTTTGGTCTGATCCTGGTATTCAGATTCAAAGATGGGGCGTACTCCGTATACTGCATACTAGGTCCGAGAGGAGAGACGGGATGTGGCTTGTAAAAACGGCTGGGATTCTGCGTTGGGAGATATGGATTCTTCACATGCAAGTGATTCATCCCCTGAGGCTCATAGTACGGTTTAAACATACAAGCCAACTCTCGGACCCTCCGTACGGAGCATACTACTCTATACGTGGATTCTATTACGACAGGCATAGGGATGTGCCTTGCAGGAACGGCTTTCATGCTCTTCTCTCTCTCTCTCTTTTCCCCTGTGCCTTTTGTTGCCTCCCCAGATGGCCTGTTCCTTGTTTCGACCCTACTACGATCTTGTTTTATCCGTGGCGTTTCTATTCTAGGCCCTTTCTTGTCGTGGATAGTTACTCCGTACACAGTAGTACTCCATAGTAGTGAAGGGATAAACGACTGCCTGTTTCGCTTGATCGTCAACATGAAATCCTTCAGCCTCTTCGAGCCTTGCAAAAATACGGATACTAGCAGCAAAGAGATTCATGCTAAAAAGGACCGCGGAGAGAACATCAGATCCGACCCGGCAGGGATCTAGAATCGAGAATGGTAGGTCGAGAATGGTCGTACGTACTCCGTAGCCACCTGGGACTTACTGTACGAGGTAAACCTCTCCGCCCAGCCACTCCAACTTTCCGGCTGAGAACAAGAAGTTGGTGAGCTTTCGGTGGGAATTCGATACTTGGCTTTCAATGTTCCTGCGCGAGGCAAGGCACACTCACTTTTTACCGTCTGTCTGCCTCCTCGGCCCCGCCCCGCCTTCCAGGCACAGGGCATGTCCGCCCCGTTTGTTGGTTAGTTGAGCGAAAAGTGGCGGCGTCCTCTGCAAATTGTGGCTCAGCAAGTGCAAGACACGGATGGCAGAAAGAGGTGAAGGCAAGAAAAAAAAAGAGTGGGGGGAGGCAGCAACCCGAGCGGCCAGCAGGCAAGGACCCCAGTCAACACAACACGGCACCGCCCACCAACAGTTCCATTGCGTAGGTAAGTACGTCGTACTCCCAGGACCCAAACCGCGTGTTTTGTCCCAGCCGGAGGGCCAGATCTCGCAGTGATGAGAGATGTTGGTCGTGTGTGCTTATAGCTCGTTGTTGTTGGTTCTAGCTCACACACTTCAAATCTCAACCACCACCACCACCCACCACACGGTGCCGCCTACGAAACCCACGGCGCTGGTATGAATCTACGTCATGAACCCAGATCCGAAATTTCAAAGATTTTATTTCCTTTTTGGAAATTACCAACCGTCGACTCTTCACTTCGGTTCCAACAAACCCAGATCACAACAATTAAAAAACCCTTTCATTCCCTTCTTTTGATTGCATACTATCGCTACATTGACAGAAACTCGGAGCACTTCGTAGCGGTGCCCAATAATACTACGTGCTGAAACCTCTCTACGTTCCCCGTACTCCGTACCGGTTACTTTCAGATTGGAGAGTCCACAGCCACTCGTCCGTCCTCGTATACCCAGCAAGCGCGCTCCGGTACATAAGTGCTCCGAAAAGCTCAGCCAGCTGCTAAATGGGCCTAGTGGCCGAAGAGGGATGGAGGCCAGGGGGTCACCGAAGAAGGGGGGGCGATCTGGGCCAGCAGATCTCTCCGCACCCTGCATCCTCGTTACGAGCCAGGTTCGATTTTTCTTTCCTTACGCCGTCGTCTTTTTGCATGGACGACAGGGGTACCGGAGAGCCCTGTCAATTCGACTGGACGTGGCCCCTGACTTGGGTCTCGGCATACAGGTACCTACAGGGGGGCCCACCCCAGCGAGTCAAGCCACACACAGAGGACAGGTGCTCACACACTTCTTCTTCTTCTTCTTCTAAGGAGTACTCTTTTCTCCTTGTGGCCTTTTAGCCCATCCAACAGCAAGCTGGGACTGGGGCTACCTGTCCACCTCGTCACCCATTAGTGCATTTTACCACACCAATAATACGACGTACTGCATACGCAACATGCACTCCGTACTCCGTACGAGAGCGACTAGCAGCCAAGGTGGTGTGGGTGCTGCTCGATATTGGTGAAACGACATCCAGTTTCACATTTCGACAGCTTGCGATGTTTTTTTTGTTTTGGTTTTTGTACTTTTCGGCAAAACTGTCCCTACGGACCATCGAGTTCCTTTTTGCTGTGCCTACACGCTTACTGGTACATAACCATGCAAACTGCCGGATCATCAGTCAGACGGATGCAGTTGTCAGGAGTCATGGATGCGAATCGCTGGCGATACGACGCTATTCGCAGAAACCCCGTGATCGTCCCCTGTTTTGTGGTCTTGAAACGAAGGAAACGCCGCCCTCATAGATGTTTGGTCCGGTCATGATGGTGGTTTCAATATCACTCCGTACCCAGTGATGCAGAATCTTCCGTAAGATGTAGTCGGATAGCTTTTGGCACCAAGCGGCATGGCTTGATGCCTCGGTACGCGCCGGGGAGACGGAGAGAGACGCCTAGAGACGCACAGATAGCCAGTCACGTTCTAGCAACTGTGATGGTGGCGTTTTAACGTGCGCCATATCGGCCAGTGACATCTTCGAAGGAGGTATCCGCAGAGTGTGATGCATGCAGGCTTTGTCATTTCGACGACGACGACGACGACCACGGCTGCGACCACATCTCGTCATGAGAGAGAGGCCCTTTGCCGAGATGCCGTCAAGTGATGGTAACGAGATCATCGCCGTTGCGAGGAGGCGACTGACTCAGAAGTCGGCGGCTTCTCATGTAAGATGAGGCCCTTTTTTGGCGGTAATGAGACGTCTTCATGCACATGAAGATCTGGGGGTGATTTGGCCGAGCAGAAACCCCAAGCATCTTTGGGTCCCCCCCCCCCCCGGTGCCTGCGAGCAAAACTTCACTAACAACATTTTTCTGGTGGATTCTCCGGTTGCTACCTACAATGCACTGCTACGGCGAAGCACACGCTCGACGCATGAGGAGGGGTTGGCATTGAGTTATCATTTCCATCATGATACCTGTACCTTGCTGTTTACCAAAAGTCAACCCGAACCAGTCGTCCCGAGCTGGGCCGCAGAAAGTTGCATCGGTTCAACAGCCAGCTTCAGATGAGCTCGCCCCGTCGACAACACTACCTTCGATCCCGTGGTCTCATATACCCCCAACAGCTCGCGGCGTTTTTGTTGCTATCCTGCCTTGTTTCGAGGTGGGTTTGGAGCACATGAGGCCCAGCAGTCGCTGCAAGTCAAAAATCCTATATACATGCAGACAGGTTTCTCTCTCCCCTCCTCCCCTTTGTGCGTTTCAGGAGTTTGTTTGCCTTGTCACCTGGGAGAGGTCGGCCGCCCCCTCCTCCTCCTCCTCCTCCCAGGATGCTACGCTGAGAGGTGGGGAGGAGGGGGGGGGGGGGAGACGAACAACATAATGACAGGTAACCATGACCATGAGGTATAACCAAGGCCCAGATATCTAACGGAAATTATCATTCACACGAGACATCTCGTTGGGTTCTCGACTTTTGCATCCAAAATTTATTACGCCGCTAAGTTACTTTCATGCACCTTTTCTTTCCTGATTCGTTGGCGGCGGTTCGGAACCCTTGAAACGCTCAAAGTGAGTTTGAAGCAAGGCAAATTCTAACTAAACGTGGCTCACAGCAAGAAGATTCCAGCTGACCTTTGTTGGGCGCTTAGCCTTTGCATTTACTTTTTGGTGTTTTCTGTTTGCTGCATGTCCTGCAACACATCTGGTGTACGAGTGTTGTTCGTCTGCCACAGCTACTACTACGGAGTCCTACTGCTGTGTTAGTATGGAGTACCAACGCCTCAACTTGTGCGGGGGTGAAAAAAAAGGTTACCAAAAAAATCAATCAATTCTCACAACCCACAACACGTTTAAGGAAAATAAACTCGGGCCGGGGGGACGCTTGCAACATTGAATCCCTCAACCAACAACATATTCAATCGAACCGCCATGTCGGTACGATTTTCACCGCTATTTTCCAGGTCGCAAAAGGCCGATGCAACCGTAACCGCCCGGCCTACTCCCGCACATACTGACCCGCCACGTGCCCCAAGCATCCACCACGATCTTCCTGGTCGGCGCTTAAAATAGAGGAAAAGGGAAGAAGATGGAAAACAAACAACACACAGCGACTTATACCCCGTATGCGACGGCAGCTGTATCGCTCGGATCTGCAAAAGCATCACAAGTTAGCAGATGCACTGCTGACGATGCACACATTCGGCGGCTATGCATCATGCACGCGAAATGGAGAATGGTGCAAGTCCTTTTCATCCTCGACTCACCTTGGCCATCAGCCCAGTCGCCGACAGTCCACATGTTCATCCTCTGCTTGCGAAAGTGCTCAAAGTCCCATTCCCCATGCTCGAGGTTCTCGGGTGAGATGAATTCATAGACAATGACGTCTTGCCCCTCTCCTTCTGCTTCCCTTTCGTTCCCGTCGGGGCCCTTCTCGAGCAATTTCACCTTGGCCTGGACGCGAGCGTACTCGGAGCCCTCGAAGAAGTCCAGCTTCACCATGTTCGCCTCCGTGAGTCCCGTAACGTAGACGCCGCGGACCGACTTGCCTTTCTCCTTGACGATGGCAGGGTAGTCGGCGAACTGGACGCGGTGGCGGCAGTAGTCATGGAGGACCGCCGGGGTGAAGGTGTGAAGGTCTTGAATAACCTTGGGAGGGCTCTGGTCCGCATAGCAAACGCTAAACATGACCTCTCGGGCCATCTACGTAGATATGTCAGTCTTTTTACGTGAACTGGTGACGCTGCTGCCATGTCTGCGTAGATAATGATTGTTGTATAGTGCCCTTCATAGACTGGGTTTTCAACAGCGAGAGTGCTTACTAAGGTGCCTGACTTTAGTGTTAGCAGGTTGCTCTCCTTCAAGCATTTTCATGTATCCATCTTCCATTTCCTCCTCTGTTTGGATCGTGACTTGCCGTAAAAGAAAGCAGTGTATTCTCCTGCCATGTTGTGTACATATGCTGGAGTATATAAAAAACTAGCAATGCTACACTCTGTACTCCGCAAATGTTGAGATAACCGCCCCAACTAAAGGGCGAACGACGCAATATCTTTTATCAGACTCTAAAATCAAATATTACTTTAGAGTTTGATGAATTGATACCCTAAAAGATGTCTGTAAGTTTTGATGGAGAAGAGGCTCAGAGTGAGATTCCACGTTCCGGGTAGGTATGTAAGAAGGTTGGCTTGCCCCGCGCTCAAGGTTGGAGATTTTGATGAGGCGGGGGAAAGTGAATGTTGGTGATTACGAGGACGGGATGGGAAAAATATACTTAAAAAGAGAGGATATACTAGAGAATTGAGAAAATTGCAGCATGCTCTGGGAGGGCAATGTGTTGTACGCGAACAAAGCTCATATACTAGTAGTACTGTGACCTGGCGGTAGCATGGCGTGAGGCTATATGGGATTTAACTGATAAGGTGAGACCTACCTTATTGATAAGATTTATCGATAACAGAGCTCAATCTCAGAATTACTAGACGCACGCCTGGGATCAGCGGGGCGTGTGCATTAGTTAGCTCCGGATTAATATTCTTACAGGCCTAGCGCTCGAAGTTTTGGTGACCGCGGCGCCCAGTTTCTCGAATTCGTGAGCGCGATGCTGCTGGTACTGCGAAGCTTCCTTTACAATTCCTAAATTCTAAAGTGCTGTACGATACCCTCCGCCGAGCCCATACACAGATTTCGCCCACGACGGGCACCAATTCGTCCGCTACTAATCGAAAATAAACGACGATTATTAACTTGGGTCTTATTTGTCCATTGCTCGACATCAAAACTCCCCGCGTTTACGATTTATCCATGCGAGCAACTCTCCCGAAGCTACCCTACCTTGGCGACACCACAGCCCTCACGGCGACCTCGGCCGCGCATGGTCTAGAATAAGTCGACTGCCCAGTTTTGGGATAGCCGCCATGGCTTCATTTCTGGATGATGTCGTGAAGCGACTGAGCAACGCCGACGGCGGTACGAGACCCTTCCTCACCGGCCCTCCCCCACCAGGAAACCCCGAATTTTCGGGTCGAGAGCGCTGGTTCGCTAACGATATTTTTTTTTGGTATAGAGACGAAGGGCAAATTCGACGCTGCGACATCATTACGAGATGGCCTCGATCAATTCACGAGCGGACCAGTGTATGCGGTGTTCTTGAAGAAGGTGATGCCCGTCTTCATCATCGTTCTGCGCGGACCTTGCATTTTCCAGAGCAACTCCTTCGATCAGGTACGATTTGCCCCAATTGAAATCGGGATGCGGGATACGATGCTAACCGATATATCTAGAAATTGAGACATTGCATATTGGAGATTCTGCATCGACTGCCCGGTCCCCCGAGCCCGACAGACCCCTTCCAGCCGTTTGCTGTAGAAGTCGTGGACCTGCTGATGCAGCTTGTGCGAACCGATAACGAAGACAATGCAACACTGGCTGTCAAGATCATCTCCGACATCATGCGCCATCAGAACAAGGTCATGGGGAATAAGGTCCAGGACTTCCTCACCCTGATACAGGAACTTTTCGAGCAGATGGACCAGATCATCGCCGAGCAGCTTGACAGCCCAGCCTCAGGGCCAAACACACAACCGGGCGCAGGCCCCTCGACGCCGAATAGCCAGCAAACAAATTTCCAGTCACCGCGGCCTGCTTCACCCGTGACCTCTGTGGCGGACCTACCGACTGACCCCCAACAGCAGAACCGCCCACTGCTCCGGGGCATGCGATCCTTCAAGGTTCTGTCCGAATGTCCCATTATTGTCGTTTCGATTTTCCAGATCCACCGCAACATGGTGGCCACAAATGTCCGGACTTTCATCCCGCTCATCAAGAAGGTCTTGCAGCTCCAAGCCAGTGCCCAAAAGCAGGCTCACACTGATGCTGCTGCCAAGGGGCAGATCCACACGGGAGTCAGCCCCGGTATCAAGAACCGTGTGGCATTTGGCGATCTCATTACGGCTCAGGTCAAGACTATGAGCTTTTTGGCCTATCTTCTCAGACAGTACGCAAATCAGTTGCAGGATTTCTTGCCGACGTTGCCTGAGGTCGTGGTCCGGTTGTTGAAAGATTGCCCACGCGAAAAGTCGAGCACACGCAAGGAGCTTTTGGTCGCTATTCGTCACATCATCAACTACAACTTCCGGCAAATGTTTCTACCAAAGATTGATGCGCTGTTGGATGAGAGAACATTGACAGGCGATGGATTAACTGTTCACGAGACTATGAGGCCTTTGGCTTACAGCATGCTGGCTGACCTGATTCATCATGTCAGGGACAGTCTCAGTCCGGAACAAATTCGAAAAACTGTTGAAGTATACACAAAGAATTTACAGGACAACTTCCCTGGCACCAGCTTCCAGACGATGAGCGCCAAGCTGCTCCTGAATATGGCTGAGTGTATCGCCAAGATGCCCTCGAAGGTGGATGCGCGCCACTATCTGATTATGATTTTGGACGCCATTGGTGATAAGTTTGCTGCAATGAACCATCAGTATCCCAACGCTGTTAAACTTTCCAAGGTCTATCATCAGCAACTCGAGTCGGGAACTCCTGAAACCTACCTTGCTGACATGGAACATCCCCCGGATTGGGATGAGGTGGACATATTCTCAGCAGTACCGATCAAGACCTCAAGCCCCAGAGAGAGAAGCAATGACCCTGTTATGGACAATAAGTTCTTGCTCAGGACCCTCATGAATGGCCTTAAGAACACGTTCTATCAGTTGAGGACCTGCAACGTTGGGCAGCACATTGATCCACAAAACGCCCCCTCGCACTGGCAGGACGTTTCGTACGGCTTCACCGCCGAAGAGGTGAAGGTCATCGTCAAGCTCTTCCGCGAAGGTGCCTATGTGTTCCGGTACTACGAGATCGAGAAGCCGACGGAGTCGGCCGTGTACACTTCTCCGGTGGAATATATGGCTAATTTCTATATGGTTTCTTCCTCAAAGGAAGAGAAGGACCTGCTGGAGACTTTTGCCACCGTCTTCCATTGCATCGATCCGGCAACTTTTCACGAGGTGTTTCAGCAAGAGATTCCAAGACTTTATGAGATGATCTTCGAACATACTGCATTGTTACACATACCCCAATTCTTTCTTGCCAGCGAGGCTACCTCCCCTAGCTTCTGTGGAATGTTGCTACAATTCCTCATGGAGCGCATTGACCAAGTTGGCTGCGCTGATGTAAAGAAGTCTTCGATTCTCCTGCGTCTTTTCAAGTTGGCTTTTATGGCGGTCACACTGTTCGCAGGCCAGAACGAGCAAGTCTTGTTACCTCATGTTGTGAATATCGTTACTCGATCTATAGAGTTGTCGACCAAAGCGGAAGAGCCTATGAACTATTTTCTGCTTCTACGTTCACTGTTTCGTAGTATCGGCGGTGGCAAGTTTGAACAGCTTTATAAGCAGATCCTACCTCTGTTAGAGATGCTGTTGGATGTCCTCAACACTCTGTTGATGGCTGCCAGAAAACCCTCGGAGCGGGATTTGTACGTCGAGCTCTGTCTCACTGTACCCGCTCGATTGAGCCACTTGCTCCCGCACTTGAGCTTCTTGATGCGACCACTGGTGGTGGCGCTCAGAGCAGGTACGGAACTTGTTGGGCAGGGCCTGAGGACATTGGAACTGTGCGTGGATAATTTAACCGCAGACTATTTGGATCCTATCATGGCACCCGTCATTGATGAACTGATGACCGCCCTATTTGACCACCTGCGCCCGCACCCATACAGCCATTTCCATGCACACACGACAATGCGTATCCTGGGCAAACTCGGCGGTAGGAATCGCAAGTTCATGAAGGGGTCAGTCCCTCTCACATACAAGGAGTTCGCAGACGATGCCAGCAGTTTTGACCTGAGACTCATCGGTTCCAAGAAGGATAGGGCGTTCCGTGCCGAACTCGGCATAGACTTTGCTATCCAGAAACTGATGGAGACGCCTCGTGCTGGCAAGTCCACGCATCAGCGGCAGTATGATGCTTATTACAGGAAACAGGCCCTTCATTTCATCAAGGCGCAGGTGAAGCTTCGCATCGGAGCTGATGCGCTGCCCGATGACTTTGCCCGGACGATTCAACTCCAGGCACAGAGTCTGATGGGCAAGAAGATTGACGTGGATATTTCCGTTTTTGAAAAGTCGGACCGCGACAATTCCATTCAGAAGAAGGACATCGAAGACGAAAACCTCAAGAAGCTCTTAAAGGCCATTTCATTCTCGGTCTCGATGGAAGAGTTTAAGGATGAGTCGGAGGCTTTCCTTCTCGATCTTTGCAGACACTTTGCTCTGGTTGAAATTGGTCGTGCCGTTGTCGATATCAAGCGCACATCGTCACCGTTCGATCCCAAGGCCGGCGATGGGCCCCTATGTCTCGACACCAGGGTGCTTTGCAACGCCTTGGTTGAGTCGTTTGCATCAGACCACCCTGATATTCAGGAGGTGGCCAAGAAAATCATCCGGGAAATGTATAATACAACTGCCACTATTCTAGGATCCGAAGCAGAGGTCAGCCGTCTCCATTTCTTCAGCTACCTGAGCAGTACTTTCTGCCACAGCTGCTACGAAGAAGAGTGGTTTACCAAGACTGGAGGTAGCCTTGGCATTCACTTTTTGCTCACGGAATTGGATCTGGGCGACACCTGGGTGGGCTCTAAGCAGAACGAGTTCATTCGCTCCCTTACCTATGTCATCAAGGATATGCCTCAGGACCTGCCAGAGAAGACTAGAAGCCTTGCTCAAACGAGTCTCGAGGTGCTACTGACACGCATCACCAAAAATATCAAGAAGGAAGATGCCCTCCCAGTCATCGGACAGGCAGGACAGGCGCCTCCTAAGCAACCCCGTTTGGCATCTGTCTGCATGCAGTTCAATAACGAGCTTTGCCATTCCAACAGGCATGTCCGGGAGACGGCCAAGAGCTCACTTGAGCTCATTGCCAAGGCGGCCGACTGCCAGGTCTGGGAGCTTGTTGAGCCATACAAGGATAGATTCCTCCAGCCCATTTACGCGAAGCCCCTGCGTGCGTTGCCCTTTGCTACCCAGATTGGATACATCAGTGCGATGACTTATCATATCGGCTTCAAGCCTGATTGGATCCCTTTCGACGAAAATTTGAACAGGCTGCTCATGGAGTCACTTGCACTGGCTGACGCGAACGACGAGTCTCTGGCTAACAAGCCAGCTGAATTCCGGACTCACGAGCACATTGTAAACCTGAGAGTTTCATGTATCAAGCTGCTTAGCACGGCTATGGCATTTGAAGAATTTGCCAATACACCTACGAAGTCGAGGATTCTTTCCGTATTCTTCAAATGCCTCTACTCGGAGTCGAAGGCGACTATTGATGCATCCAACGAGGCTCTAACCTCAGTCTTGGCGGTGGATAGGCGACTGCCCAAGGACTTGCTCCAGGGGGGCTTACGTCCGGTGTTGCAGAGCCTGGGAGATGCCAAGAAACTCACAGTCGCTGGGCTGGATAATTTGTCGCGGCTCTTGAAGTTGCTCACAAGCTACTTCAAGATCGAGGTCGGTCAGCGACTTCTCGACAAATTTGACGAGATTGTTGAGCCGAGTGCCTGGCAACAGATTTCGTTTACGTTCTTCGAGCAGAACACGCAGATGAAGATCATCACTGCTATCCTCAACATCTTCCATCTTCTGCCTGCTCCGGCTGAAGCTTTCAAAGAACGCCTTGTCGAATGTTTCCTTCGCTTGGAGGAGAGGCTCCGTAGGACACATCACAGTCTCTTCCGCCAACCGATGTACAAATACCTGAACCGTTACCCGGGGGAGATTTGGGCATTCCTGCTTCCCAAGATTGAGGAGCTGAAGTATGGCCGTCTTCTTGCTCAAGTACTGTCTCACCCTGATAGCAAACCGCTGCGCGACGTCGCGGTCGAGCACATTGCCGATCTCAAGACCAAGTGCGAGGAGATCAAAGCATCTGGGAAGCCGGAGGCCAAATTCGTCGCTGTTGTCAATGCTATCCACATACTGGACTCGCTCAGCGAATATCCTGCATCGTCGAAGTGGCTAGAGGACAAGGAGATAATCACCTGGTTGAAGGGGATGGGCAAAGAGCTCGAGTACCACCTCCGCAGTTATACACTTCCAGCGGCAGTTCGACTGCCCGCCCATCAGGCTGCAGAGCAGACCATGTCTATCTTGATGAAGTCCATGGCGAAGAAGCCTGAAGATTGGGATGCTCTTTTGAGCGTGGTCGAGATGGTGACGGCGGAAGAGCTTCGATCGACGCGAAGCCTGTTCCGATTCCTGTACGAGCACATCATCAGTAGCGACTCTGTTAGGTTCTGGCGATCTACGATTCTTCGTTGTCTCTACGTCTACTCCAACAAGGCGGCTACCAACAAGACGAAGTACTTCTTACTGCACAACATCGTTAATCCCATCGTCGCTATGGATGTCATGAGAAATTGGGGCAAGTCTGATCAGCAGAAAGATCAGTCCCTGATGGATCGTTTTATTGTCGAAGCTGTCAGCACCAAGATTTGGAAGGTCCATCCTGATATGAACGCTGATGATCAGGCCCAGCCTGGTGTCGACCACACTCGATTCGAGGTCCTTCAGCTTTCTGCCATGTTGGTCAAATACTATCACTCTGCGCTACAAGACGCGCGCAAGGATATCATCAAGTTTGGTTGGACCTTCATCCGCCTGGACGACATAATTAACAAGCATGCGGCTTATGTCGTTATTGGCTACTTCATCAATCACTATGAAACGCCGGGCAAGATTGTATCTCAGGTTTACCTGTCTCTGCTCAAGACGAGTCAGAACGAGGGCCGAGCCCTTGTCACCCAGGCATTGGAGCTCATTGCTCCAGTTCTCCCCAAACGTTGCCCTTCTGCGCCTAATGAGAAGGTTCCTGCTTGGGCTTTGGCTCCCAGAAGGGTTCTCGCTGACGAAGGCCAGAATGCTCAGCAGATCACGAGTATCTTTCAATTCCTGGTCAAACACCCGGATCTCTTCTACGAGGCTCGGGATAAATATTGGCTGCTGATCATCACGTCTTTGCGCAAGATTGCAGCGCCTCCAAACCCATCCCACGAGAGCAAAAAGCTGGTCCTCAATATGATGCGACTAGTATGGATCTGGGAGCAGTGGCGAATCGAGGGTAAGCCCGATTCTGCCTCGGATGGCCGGGCTCTCTCCCTGTCCCCGGCCTCTAAGAAGAGGAAGCTGGACGCGGATACCCCAATGTCGCCCCCGCCAGCTCAGCCAACTGGCCCAACGGAGCAGGCCATCTCGCCGATGTTCCGCGGTAAGATGCTCAAGTATCTCGTCGAATTCATCGCGCAGCTACATGAGCGTTATCCACTCCCATCCGCCAAGCCCAAGGAACCGCCGAACACGAACCAACCGGCTCCTGCCCCTCAATCAGACTTGTGCAAGAAGGCTATGGCCTTGCTATACAACCTCCTGCAGCCGGCCTACTGGGGCGATCTCGGGTTCGACCTTTTCCCCAATGTCACTGATGTGATCCTGGCCAGCGACAAGACGCAGACCATTCTCCACGCTGAGCCATCTGACAAAGAGACATTTGACGATAAGTTCTTGACAAACATCATAAACACTCTTCAGGTTGTCCGAATTATCTTGCACTTCAAGTCGGATGAGTGGATTCGATCCAACATGCCAGCTGTGCAGAAGGTAATTGACAAGTGCCTCAAGAGTGAGAAGCCAGAGATCCAAGATTGTCTGCACTTTGCGGATCCGGAATATGACGATGGGCGAGACATAAAGCCAACTCTGAAACGTATTCTCGATGCCGTCCCCGAGGATACTCCCATGGAGGATGCAGATGCAGACGGCGAAGCTGAAGCGCATAGCTCGGAGGAGTTTATGTCCACGCTGTCTCAGATCGCGACTGAGGCGATGAACAGCGGCAACTATATATCGGGAATCAACATTCTTTGGTCTCTCGGCCACCGAAAGCCTTCTCTTATTGATAGCCATCTTCCGTCTCTCATGAAGGCTCTACAGAGTAAGCATGCCCGAGAGCATGTGCAGCACTATAATGCAGTCGCAAATGGCGGTGCTGCTGCTGCCGCCGCCGCGGCTGCTGCGGTTGCTAATAACAGAAACAGTCAGGATGGGAACAATGCCTCTTCAGAGATGTCAACTCACGACCTCGAGATTCAGACCAGTCTTATGATAAAGGCGATCCAGGTCGTTGCGTTGCGCATGGAATGGCTCGGTGATAATAGACGTCCTTTCCTAAGTGTTCTAGCTACGTTGGTGGAGAAGTCGATGCATCTAGGCCTCTGTGAGGAGATCCTGAAGATGGTCGAGGGCTGGGTGTTTAGATCCGAGGGTACATGGCCGACTCTTAAGGAGAAGACGGCTGTTTTACACAAGATGTTATCTTTCGAGCACCGAACAGACCAAACGATGCTCACCAAGTTCCTGGACCTCGTCATCAGAATCTACGAAGATCCCAAGATCTCGCGTACTGAGCTCACGGTCAGGATGGAGCACGCGTTCCTCATTGGTACTCGGGCCACGGATTTCGATATGCGCAATCGATTCATGGCGATATTCGATCGAAGCTTATCTAAGACGGCTACTGCCCGCTTGGCCTATGTTCTCGCATCACAGAACTGGGATACGCTGGCGGACTCTTTCTGGATAGCGCAGGCTACCCAGCTGCTTTTGGGAGGTGCTGAGCAGAACAACAGCATACAACTTCACCAGGAAGACTACAAGCTCGTGCCTCTGTCTAAGCTGGCTACGATTGTTGCCGGCCACAAGGGTGAGACGGACATGATGGTCGATGATAAGCTCGATACTCTCCTGGCTAAGCAGCGCCGCTTCTTGGCTGAAGTCGGGGACGTCAAGGTTCGGGATGTTATTGAGCCCTTGACGCAGCTCCAGCACATTGACAACCAGCTGTCTCACGAGCTGTGGACTACCCTCTTCCCCATGTATTGGTCAGCTACGGCTAAGGACGAACGCACCGATTTGGAACGAGGTCTTGTGACGCTCTTTACGAAAGACTTTCACAGCCGCCAGATCGACAAGCGACCCAACGTTGTGCAGTCTCTAGTCGATGGTGCCGCCCGGACATATCCCAGCTGCAAACTGCCGCCACACGTGCTCAAGTTCCAGGCCAAGACGTACGACTGCTGGTACACAGCGCTCGTCATACTAGAAGAGCAGGCGATGAGGCCACCGGTCGAATCGGCACTGGTGCGTGAAAGCAATCTGGATGCTCTCGTCGACCTGTACGCGACACTTCAAGAGGATGATTTGTTCTATGGCACTTGGCGTCGCCGCTGTAAGTTTGTGGAAACGAATGCAGCACTATCATATGAGCAGAATGGCATATGGGACAAGGCGCAGAAGCTGTATGAGAATGCTCAAATCAAAGCTAGGACCGGGGTTATTCCTTTCTCTCACGGCGAATACATGATTTGGGAGGATCATTGGGTTCTGTGCGCACAGAAGCTGCAGCAATGGGAGATTTTGCAAGACTTTGCGAAACACGAGAACCTTCAGGATCTGCTACTCGAGTGCGCTTGGCGCAATACTGAGATGTGGCAGGAAGAAGGCCAGAGGGAGGCTCTGGATAATATCATCAAGGGCGTTATGGACGCTCCGACGCCTCGAAGGTCCTTCTTCCAAGCCTTCATGTTCTTGCTAAAGTTCCACAATCAGTCCGAGTCTGGCGCCGAGTTCGTGCGGGTCTGTGACGAAGCCATCCAGCTTTCCATCAGGAAATGGCATCAACTCCCTGTCCGGTTAACTAATGCTCACATACCGCTACTGCAGAACTTCCAGCAGCTTGTTGAGTTGCACGATGCTAGTGTCATCTGCCAGAGCCTGGCTAGCACCACAGCGGCTAACCTTGACCATAAGTCGGGAGAGTTGAAGCTTTTGCTGGGTGCCTGGCGCGACAGGCTCCCCAACGTTTGGGACGACATTACTGCCTGGCAAGACCTCGTCACTTGGAGACAGCACATCTTTAGCCTCATCAACTCAACTTATCTGCACCTGCTTCCCCAGGGGGGTCAGCAAAACAACAATCCTCCCTCGTCTTTTGCTTACAGGGGCTATCACGAGACAGCCTGGATCATCAACCGCTTTGCACATGTAGCTCGCAAGCATAGTTTGCCCGAGGTCTGCATTAGCCAACTGAGCCGGATCTACACGCTGCCCAATATTGAGATCCAAGAGGCTTTCCTCAAGCTACGCGAGCAAGCCAAGTGCCACTACGCAAACCCCGACGAGCTCAGCATGGGTCTGGATGTCATCAACAACACTAACCTGGGCTACTTCAATCCGAACCAAAAGGCCGAGTTCTACACCCTTAAGGGCATGTTCCTCGAGAAACTGAACTCCAAGGAAGAAGCTGATGCCGCCTACGGAACTGCCCTATTCTACGACATTTCTGCTCCCAAGGCATGGGCTGAATGGGGCTACTTCAACGACAGGAAATTCAAGGAGGATCCCACCGACCTGCAAGCCGGGAAGCAAGCCCTCACATCATATCTGCAAGCCGCAGGGAGTTACAAGAGCGCAAAGACACGTGAGTTGCTTGCGCGAATCCTCTGGCTCCTCAGCCAAGACGATGCCAAGGGCACCATTGCCGGCGGCTTTGACGACTTCAAAGGGGAGACCCCCGTGTGGTACTGGATTACCTTTATCCCCCAGCTCCTCACGGGTCTTGGGCACAAGGAGGCGCCACGGGTTCACCAATTGCTTGTCAAGATCGCCAAGTCGTACCCGCAGGCCCTCTACTTCCAGCTTCGTACCAACCGCGAGGATATGCTCATCATCAAGAAGACGCAGGAGGCAAAGGAGAAAGCCAAGAGGGGAGGTGCCAACGCTAAGCCGAGCGCCTCGCCTGCTCCTAATAAGCAGGAGACACCAAAGGCGGATGGTGGTCAGGGGTCCCGGCCTGGAACTGCCAACGGCGGAGATGGCCAAGCCAACAAGGAGGGTGCAGAAGGTGACAAACCTACCCCGGCGGCGCCGGCAGCACCGACCGGCGGCCAGGACGAACAGCAAAAGGCTCAGGCGCAGAGTCAGACCCCAGATAAGAAGCCCCCGTGGGACTCTGCCGAGGAGATTATGTCTGTTCTTAAGACTGCGTTCCCTCTCCTCGCGTTATCGATGGAGACCATGGTTGATCAGATTCAAAAGCATTTCAAGTGCCCGCCAGATGAGGACGCATACCGCCTCATTGTTGCCCTGCTCAATGATGCCCTGGCCTACGTGAGCAGAACGCCGTCTTCGTTTGCCAAGGGCGTCAAGCTACCGCCGGCCACGGAGACGAACATCACCCGGTTCGCCGAGACGATTCTTCCCAGCCATATCAAGAAGTCGTTTGAGGCTGATTTTGTTGATGTTAAGCCCACTATGTTCGAGTACATCCACAAGCTGCGCCGCTGGCGTAACAAGTTTGAGGAGAAGCTCGACCGCCGCATTGCCCGGGTGTCCCTCGAGACCTTTTCTCCTCATCTGAGCGAATTCCGCTATCAGAAGTTTGACGACGTTGAGGTACCAGGTCAATACTTGCAGCATAAAGATAAGAATCAGGACTTTATCCGGATCGAGCGCTTCCTGCCCAATGTCGATCTTGTGCGTACCATCAGCGCGTCATACAGGCGACTCAAGATGCGTGGTCACGATGGCAGCGTGCACTCGTGGGCTGTGCAGCACCCGGCGGCCCGCCACTGCCGTCGCGAGGAGCGTATCCTGCAGCTGTTTAGGCACCTCAACCAGGCTCTAAAACGTAAGAAGGAGAGCCGGCGGAGGAACCTGCAATTTACCCTCCCCATCATGATTCCTCTCGCTCCGCACATAAGAATCGTGGAGGAGGATACATCGTACATTACGCTGCAAGGCGTGTACGAGGATCATTGCAGACGGATGGGCGTGTCCAAGGATGAGCCAGTCTTGTTCACGATGGAGAAGCTGCGCGGGGTGCTGGAGATGAAGAACAACGTAAGTGGCAACCCTTCCGTCAAAAGCCCGACGCCGACGCCGACCCTTTTCCTTGTTAACCATGTTCAACAGCCCAAGAGTGAGCAGACGGGCACAGCCAGACTGGAGGTGTTCAATGCTATACAGGAGAAATGGGTGCCGAGCAACCTGGCTCTGGATTACTTCCAAGCCACGTACCCTCAATACGCCGAGTTTTGGCTGTTCCGGAGGCAGTTCTCGTACCAGCTGTCATCGTTGACGTTTATGACCTACGTTCTCTTCATGCACAACCGATACCCGCAGAAGATGAATATCGCGCGCAACTCGGGCAACATTTGGGGATCCGAGCTGATGTCGTATATGAGCTCTCAAAAGCCATTTTTCCACAGCCCCGAGCCGGTGCCTTTCCGATTGACGCCCAACCTTCAAGTGCTAATGGGACCGCTGGCCACCGAGGGTATCTTTTCCTGCGCGCTCATGGCGATTGCGCGATGCCTTACGGAGAGCCAGCACGAGCTCGAACACGCGCTCACGCTGTTTGTGCGGGACGAGATGATATTCTGGTTGACGAGCAGCCATCGCAACGCGATTAGCGAAACACAACTGCGGGACACGGTGCAGATGAACAGTGATCTGATAGTAAAGCGAGCTGTTAGTCTGGCTCACAACCCGTCGGGCAACCTGCCGGCGAACCAGACGGTCATTGATGCCGTCGCCAAGGCTGTCAACCCCATGAACCTGGCGCAGTGTGACGCATTGTGGATGCCTTATCTGTAAAGGATGATTGGTTGTGGAACGGTATGAAAGGGCGGGGGAAATAAAAGAAAAGAAAAGCGCACTGGAAATGGAATAAGGGATAGGGATAGGAAATAATGGCTGATGACGAAGGAGGGAGCAACGCGTTGAGCTTGCGTTGAACGAGAGGAGTTGGTTTCTTTTTCTCGTTGCTAATAGTGCATGAGCATGGAGTTGTTGGTCCTGTTTTTTTTTCTAATTCAATGTCAGATACTAGTTCTACTACTACGGTTTAATGATGTTTCCCCTACTGTTATAAACCGCACTGGAGGTCGAAGGGGGGGGGGGGGGGGATAATATGGAGAGAGAGAGAAATAGTACACTATATGGTAGCGCATGTCTTTTTTAATACAGAAGAAAGCGGATAGTTCGCCCCTCCAGTTAGTTGATAGTTTGAGACAATAATTAAAGTCTTTTTGATCACGTCTAGTCCTCCATCTCCGGCCCCGTTCCTGTACACGTACATATTGGGGGGGGTGGCACCTATGAGTTCTACTGTCAAAGTACGGAGTACGCTTTGTACCCCATCCTGCGATGATGTGTATGTATGTGCGTATAGTGTGGTGTACGGAGTAGTGTATGGTATTGTACGAATAGTGTAGTGAAAAATTGCCGATGTCTCCGATTTTCTTTTCTTCTCTTTTTTTCTTCGTTGGATTTCCCCGCAGGGATGGACGAAGCAAGGAATCGCACGGTTGAATATTCGTCTCCCCTGTTTATTACGGATTTGATTAGTGACTAGCTCGACACTCGTAGGACGTTGATCAACTGGCAGACTACCTATACCTGTGCCACTCCATAGAACATCACACACACACACAAACATATATATATATACGTGTGTGTGTGTGTGTGTGTGTGTGTATAGTCCGTATAGCATACCATTCATGTCTCTCTTAGGGGAGGGACAGCCATACTTCGGCGCGCCGAATATAGGCACCGCACCGCATCATAAGCCCCCCTTTTTCCTTTTTAGCGCTGTTAATACTATGGCACTATACAATAGAGGGGAAAGTCCGGAGTAAAGCAGAATACTCCGTCCTATGTAATCCGTAGAGCAGAGGGGGGAAAAGCACGGTTGCGGGGAAACTGGGGTAAGTTCTTGACAGATCCCCTGCAGAAACGGGGGGGGAGGGGGACCAAAGACGGACTGGGGAGGGAGCCGAGGCATCTCGTCGGTTCTCACCTAGTACTCCGTGGTACTGGCGTAGGATCCCCGGGACGGCTGGGGGGGTTTTACTAGTCTTGTTCTGCCATTGGGCCCTCTATTTCATTGTTATTTTTTTCGGGGAAAGGATGTGGGATATGCGGAGTAAATAAATGTCAGTGGGTTGGGTGGTTTTGTCTGGGGAATGGGATGGATGGATGGTCCGGTCCGGGAGACGGACGAGTTGAGCTGATGGGAGTGAGTAAGTGAGCAAGTGAGTGGATGTGTGTGTGAGCTCTTTGTGCTTATATATTACTTACTGCTGGCTAAACTCCTTCTTCTTTTCTGCTCTGTATTCCATCAACCTCTCTCCTCGCCCATTCCTCTCATCCCATTGTGTAGAATACCCCCGGCAGCCGTATTTCTTGCTACCTGGCTTTCTTTTTCCTCGCAATTGCCTGTTCCTCGCAATTGCCTGTTCCGCGCAACATACTTTCTATACTTGGTGTACATAGTTCCTACTGGTACATAGACCGCAGTCAGCAAAGTCAGCAACATGGACTTCAACGCAACGCCCAGGAAGCTCTGGGAGCACCCCGACCCCAAGAGCACGGCCATGTGGCGGTTCATGCAGGATCTCAACCGGCTCCACGGGCTCAAACTCCAAGTATGTGTCCCCTCGCGCCACTCCTGCTCCTTCTCTTCCTCCTCCTTCATCTTGCGGAGAGTACGCTGTTAACGCCTCCGTTCCTCAGACGTTCGACGAGCTATACAAGTGGTCATGCGACAACAGGGCCGCCTTCTGGGACGAGGTCTGGAAGCAGGCCGGCTGGATCCACGAGGGCACCTACGCCACCGTCGTGGACGAGTCCATCCCCGTATCCCGCCTGCCCCGCTGGTTCCACGGCGTGCGCATCAACATCGCCGAGAACTTCCTCCTCTCGAGCGACGCCTCGATCAAGCGCGACGACGAGGTGGCCGTGACCGAGGTGCGCGAGGGCAACGTCGACGTGAGGCAGGTTACGTGGCGCGAACTGCGCGAGGGTGCGGGCAGGTTGGCGGCGGCGCTGGTGGCGAGGGGGTTGAAGGCCGGGGATCGCGTCGTCGTCGTCGGGGCGCACAGCCTGACGACGCTGCTGGTGTTCCTGGCGACGACGTGGTGCGGCGGCGTCTTCAGCAGTAGTTCCACGGATATGGGCGTCGGAGGGTTGCTGCAGAGGACGACACAGATTGAGCCCAAGGTGAGTCTTCTTTTTACCCCCCGCCCCTCCTCCTCTTCTTTCTCCGGTAGATCCTTGGGGTGTTCTTTGTATGTGGTCTTTGACACCAGTCGCTGATTCCGAGTTTATAGTTTGTCTTCTTCGACGACGGGGCGCAGTACAACGGCAAGACCATCGACCTGCGCGACAAGATCAGCGGCATGGCCGAGGGCATCAAGGGCGCGCCCAACTTCCAATCCATCGTCGTGATCCGGCGCTTTGCCGAGCCCTTGGACACGTCCGCCATCCCGCACACCGAGCGCCTCGAGGACTTCATCTCCTCGTCCACGACCAGCACGACGAAGCCGCCGCCCTTCACCCGCGTCGACTTCCAGGACCCGGCCATGGTGTACTACTCCTCGGGCACGACAGGCACCCCCAAGGCCATCGTCCACGGCGTGGGCACCCTGCTGGCCAGCATGTGGAAGGAGGGCGTGCTGCACCGCGACCGCGGGCCGGGGGACGTGGGCCTGCAGTACACTACGACGGGCTGGATCATGTACCTGTCGAGCATATCCCAGATCGCCCTCGGCGGGCGGGCCATCCTGTACGACGGCAGCCCCTTCATCGGTGGCATCGACGTGCTGCTGCGCGTGGCGGATGAGCAGGGGGCAACGATGCTGGGGATAAGCCCCCGCTGGATGGGCGAGCTCATGAAGCGCGGCGTCGTCCCGAGGGACAGGTTCAAGCTGGCCAAGCTGAAGAAGGTGGTCAGCACCGGCATGGTCCTGAGCGAGCAGCTCTTCGAGTGGTTCTACGACGTCGCCTTCCCCCGGGAGGTACACTTGTGCAACATCACCGGCGGCACCGACATCGCCGGCTGCTTCGGCATAGACAACCCCCTGACCCCTCTCTACGTGGGCGGCTGCCAGGGCCCGTCCCTCGCCGTCCCCATATCCGTCTACCCCCACGACGCCACCTCCCCCTCCGACGTCCGGCCCTTACCCGCCGGGACCCCGGGCGACCTCGTGGCCACGGCAGCGTTCCCCAACGTCCCCGTCAGCCTGTGGAACGACACCTCGCCGGCGCCGGGGGAGAAGTACCGCTCGTCCTACTTCTCGCGGTACGAGGGCGTCTGGGCCCAGGGGGACTTCTGCGCCCTGCACCCCCGCACGGGGCAGCTCGTCATGCTAGGCCGGTCCGACGGCGTGCTCAACCCCAGCGGCGTGCGCTTCGGCAGCGCCGACATCTACGCCGTCGTGGAGCGCTGGTTCGCCGACGAGGTGGCCGAGAGCATCTGTGTCGGGCAGCGGCGCCCGCAGGACGTCGACGAGAGCGTCGTCCTCTTCCTCCTCATGAGGCCCGGTGTCGCCCTCGACAAGGACCTGGTGGCCAGGATAAGGGCCAAGATAGCGGCCGACCTGACGAAGCGGCACGTTCCGCGGTACGTTTTCGAGATGCCCGAGGTCCCCGTCACCGTCAACATGAAAAAGGTCGAGCTGCCCGTCAAGCACATCATCTCGGGGAGCAGCATCAAGCCCAGCGGGACGCTCCTGAACCCGCAGAGTCTGGAGTTCTTTTACAGGTTTCAAAAGGTGGAAAAGTTGACGGAGCCACAGGCGAAGCTGTGATGTCTGCCAACTCGGATATAGGTACATATATACATACTACTAGTACTAGTACTAGCACTCTTCCTACTATAGACAGACACGTACACATGAGTAATTGTTCATGTACCCAAGTATGAAGTCACCCATACGTAATTGCTAGAGGGATGCTGCTTCGTAACCCACTCACAGTGTCAAAAAAAAAACCCAGATCAACCCACGCTTCATACTCATCCATACAACATGCATACAAAATCTACATATAATCCCCGTGGCACAATCAAGAAACCTCTCTCCTCTCGTCCGCATACATCCCCCCATTGATCCCATACCTGTTCACCCCGTAAGCGCCCACAGCCAGCACGCTCGCCACCCCGGCGCCGCCCACCACCGCCCTCCCGACCCCCAACCCGCTCCCTCTCCTGGCCACGGCCGCGAACCAGCCTCCCGCGCCGCCCAGCCCCAGCGCGCCCAGCGTCCACCCGTCCACCTCGTTCTGCCTCCTGTTCTCCAGCAGCCGCCAGCTCCTGTCCCGCCACTCGATGTCATCCCTCCCCCACATGCGCAGCGCCGTGGCCAGCGCCGATAACCCCACCGAGACTGCCACGCCGCGCGCGCTCGACACCAGGAGTCGCCGCCGAAGACTAGTGAGAGGACTGGTAGGCTGCCGCCGCCGGAGGACGAAGCGGTTCAGCAGTGTGGCCGTCATGCCCAGCACTGCGCCCGTAGGGATGGCGCGGAGGGTGACATGGGTGTAGAGGATCGTCTTGGGAAGCGGCTGGTCCTCGGCGTGGGAGGTGTGAGGGAAGTTGAGAGGGCCGGCGAGGCTTCTGCCCGTTGGTGTTGCTGAGGCTCTTGCGCTCATGGTGAGGGGAGGAAGGGGAGAACTTCTGTGCGCTGACAGCGGGATACAAGAGGGGTTTTTCAGAACGTAAATAGTTGGTTGCGATGACGGTCAATATGCCCTGGTTTATCGTACCATATAAGCGTGATGTCACTCAACAGAAAGACCCGACCGAGAAACGTCAAGCCCCAATCACGGCCAAGGCCAATGTATGATGATGATGATGCCGAGGAAGATGGAGGGTGAATAAATATGTACACACAGTCGCTAACAGAATAATAGGTCCTGGCGGCTACAATAGCTCAAAACTCAATCGGGAAAACAGCTCTCGTCCCTCGTCCCTCCTCCAGCTTATCACCGTCCAGCTTTTGTAAGCATGCCGAGATCCGGGGGGGGATCCCATTCCCCGATCGACCCTTTCGAAGAAGCTAATGGGTTGAATGGGGACTTTGTTCCTGTTAGCGTGGTGTGCTCCACGAGTCCGCATTCAGAGCTCTTCTTCCATAGCAATAGATAGTCGAGCTCTCCACTGCTTATGGGTGTCTGCCTCTGCGTCTGCAAGCATATGCGGGGAGATGGGTTGGCTCAAAAACAGTCTCTACACCACGCACGTTTCACCCTCCATCTTACAGTACCACTGCTACTACTAGTAATAGTAATGTTTGACTGTAGTATTCATGTATCTCAGGAGCCCCTAATACGTGCTTTTCGTTATTCCCAAATGCTAGTAGTACTCCGTATAACCAGAAAACGCCCCTTTTCAACGCAAAGCCACAGACCGGTGCAATGAGGACGCGGTCCTCTACTCCTCGTCCGTCACATCCATCATGCTATCCTCTTCCATCATCGGCACCGGCGCTCTCGGCCGTCCGACAGCCCTCTTCCCCTTATCCATCATCGACGCTCTGCTCACGCCCTCTCCATTCATTTTCATTGATGCCACCGCCTTCTTGTGGTCAAGGAGTTGCTCGAGATCGTTCAGATCCTGCGCTTCCTCTTCAGTTGCGGCATCGACCGCTGATGCTTCTTCGAGGGCCATTTCCAGGAGCTCAGTTGCGATGCTGTCCTGTGGGTTTATCGCCAGTGCTTCGTGAAGTACCACTACCGCCTCCTCGGGCCTATCCTGCTCCATAAGTATCAGGCCTTTGGCATTGAATATGGCCCCGTCCTTGCCTCCCAGTCTCAGGACCTCATCCAGCTCGGCGAGCGCCTTGTTGAGGTGTCCTAATTTCCTGTAGGCATGTCCCAAATTCGTTCGTGCCGCTATCCACGCCGACGGTTCGCTGTTAATCTCCTCGGCAATCTTAAGTGCCGCCACGAAAAATTGAATAGCTTCCTTAGGCTTGTCTTGATGGTACTTTACCACGCCCATCTCGTTGAGCAGCAGGGGGTCCGTCTTGCAAAGGCCGTACGCCGTCTTCAAAAACTCTTCCGCCAAAGTCATATTGTTGAGCGCGTGATTCTGCATGCCCAGGAAGACCTGTGGTAGATGCGTGCCCATGAATAACCGTGCCGCCGTTGAGTACGCCGAGATGGCTTGATCATGCTCCCCCTCCTGCGCAAATGTGTGCGCAAATCCTATCCAGGCCGGACCAAAGTGCGCGTCCATCATGCTCGCTTTACTGAAGTATCGTCGAGCTTCGGCAATCTTGTCTATTGAAAAGTAGTATATCCCCACGGCGAGCCAAGTGCACGGCTCTTCCGGATGGTGGTCCGCAAGATCGTGAGACACGAGAAAGAGCATATTCTTCATCTTGAGCTCGAATAGACATGCCAGATGAACCGGGTACACAGTAAAGTTGTACTTGTCCTCTTCCAGAATAGAGTTTGTTATAGACAGCGCGTCTCGGTACCGGCATTGAGTGTATAGCAAATCTGCACGCGCAAGCTGCAGGTCGGGGTTGGCACCCAAACTGTAGTGCGTCGACAGAGAGTCATAGGCGCTCTCGAAAGTGTCTGGGTTCCTATACTTGGACAACCTCGTTGTGTATAGCATGCGGGTAAAGTCGGCCGCCTCCTGCGAGGCCGACAGGTCTCCCGACGAGACGCGCACCGAGTCGAAATCGAGCCCCTCGAGGAACTGCCACTCTTCGTCAGGCGACAGCAGCGAGTTCTTCATCAGCTGCTGGAACGCTTCAAAGCATTGCACGTCGATTCGAACGGCATCCTTGTAGCACTCCTTGGCCCGATCAAAAGCATTCTGCTTAGCGTAGCAGATGCCTCTGAGAAAGCACATGGCAGCCTCGAAGCGCCTATTAGCCGCCAGTTCGATAGCCACAGCATCATCGCGCTTCCTGCTCCCTCCGCCTCGACTTTGCGCTTTTCTCTTGCTGCTTGGTCCGCCCGCGGTTATCAGGTGCGTCGGGTTGCGTTCGCCGAGTATCTGTAGTGCTTCTTCGAAGCGGCTCTGCTTGATAAGGCAGTGACCCGCGAGGTAACGACAGGAAGGGTTTCGGTTGATGAGGTCCTGTTTTACGAGGAATGCGTGTGCGCGTGTGTAGTTGCCAGTCGCAAAGTGGACTTGAGCCAGCCAAAAGGCATCATTGTCATCGTCTTGAAAACCACCAGAAGTCAGTTGCAGCCGCCGATGGGGAAAAGTAGCAGGTTCGTCAAGGGGGCTCCAGGCACACACTAGTAATGGCGAGGACTTTGTCACCGATGAAGATGGCCGACTCGTATTGCGCCTTGTTCAGGGCATCTTGCCTCCATTCGCGTAGAAATTGCTCCATTGCCTCTCGGGCCACAGCATTTGAGCCCGTCAGTTGTCAAGCCCAAGCACAACGTGAAAAAAAGGGTGGTAGAGTGAGGATGAAGCTGAAAAATATAGTTATGTCCTTCCTTCAAGATAGTAAGATACCTTATCCAAATATTGACATTTAGGTAGCTAGGCGTTGTCGAGTCGCGCAGCTAGCACCTGTCAGGCTGTCGGCACGCGTCTCTCCCGCTAATACGGAGTACCGAGTACCACCTCAAGGGCCAGCGACCAGTACGCCAACAGGCTGAGAACCATGAAGTCACAGAGGGGCAACCCCCGGCACCCCCGGCAGGTAGCGGGGTAGTGCGGAATAGCTATGGCGCTCTTCAGTGTCCTTCACTGCAACCACCAATAGGACAATGCCGATATAGGAGACAAAATATTTCCAATATTTCCAGGTGCCTTGGTATTTCAAAGACAACTCTAATTCCTCACTGCAGTCTCAATTAAACCCAGGAAGTACTGATATATCAAAATCTCATACAGAATGAGCTCAACCCCGACTCGCTGGGCCGCTCTCGCCCGTGACACCAACGAGACCAAGATCCAGCTTGCCATCAACCTCGATGGCGGCGACTTCCCGCCTGACACGGATGCTCGTCTACTCGAAAACGACGACAGCCATGCCTCCCAGACCAGCAAATCGCAAAAGATTGCCGTGAACACGGGCATCGGTTTTCTCGACCACATGCTGCACGCCTTGGCTAAGCACGCTGGTTGGAGTCTGGCGATCAATTGCAATGGTGACCTCCACAGTCAGTCACTGTTCCGCTCTCGCTGCAAATATATATATATATATATAAGATCCCCTTCGCTAATAGGATAGGATAGTCGACGACCATCATACCGCCGAGGATGTTTGCATCGCCCTAGGTTCTGCCTTCGGTAAGGCCTTGGGTACACCGTCCGGTCTCGCCCGCTTCGGATACGCCTATGCCCCCCTCGATGAAGCGCTCTCCCGCGCCGTTGTCGATCTTTCCAACCGTCCCTACGCCGTTATCGACCTGGGCCTCAAGAGGGAGTGGCTCGGCAAGCTAAGCTGTGAGATGGTCCCTCACTGCCTCGAGAGCTTCGCGCAGGCGGCTCGTGTCACTATGCACGTTGACTGCATCAGGGGCTTCAACGACCATCACAGAGCGGAGAGCGCATTCAAGGCTCTGGCAGTGGCGATCAAGATGGCTACCAGCAGAGTTGCTGGTAAAGAGGGCGAGGTGCCAAGCACGAAGGGCACGTTGACTACGTAAAAAGGGGTACGAGGAATGGTAAAAATGGAGTTACTGGGGGGATATAGACTTGAAAATTGTAAATAAACTTGGATATTAAAACACAAAGCCATCTCCTGCGACCTAATTCACATATATCTAAGTCCTGTAATCACCATTGATTGTGACATAATCATGGCTAAAGTCGCAGGTCCAGTGCACGGCACTCTTGTCACCAGTCCCCAACCTCACAAGGATTTCGAGATCCTCGTGCTGGAGAATCTCACTGGCCCGTTCCTCGTTGACCTGCTCAGGCTCGCCGTTTACCAATAGCTTCAACTCAGGGGATCCGTCGGTAGGGATGAAGGAAACGTTGGTGCGCTCGGGAGCAATTTCGGGGACATCGTTGGCGGGCTGGCCAGGTGGTGTGATCAGGGCGTAGCCGGCAGCGCAAAGGATGCGGCCCCAGTTGGCATCCTTTCCGTAGAGGGCAGTCTTAACGAGAGGCGAGCGGGCGATGCTGCGGGCCACCTCCCGCGCAGACTCTTCGGAGGCGGCATCGACAATGCGGATAGTAACAAACTTGGTAGCACCCTCGCCGTCACGGACGATGTATTTTGCGAGGTCCTCGGAGAAGCCTTTCAGGATGTCACGAAAGACGCCGTAGTCGGATGATGTGGTCGAGCTGACTTCCTTGCCGCCTGCGGCGCCGTTGGCAAGCAAGGCATAGGTATCGTTGGTCGAGCTATCGCCGTCAACAGTGATGGCGTTGAAGGAGTAGTTGGTGGCGTGGCGAAGGAGCTGGGTCATTATGGTTGGTGCAATCGGGGCATCGGTAGCCACAATGGACAGGAGGGTGGCCATGTTAGGGGCAAGCATGCCTGCGCCCTTGGTCATACCAGCGATTCGGTACGAAATACCAGGTGAGGAGGGGAGTGAAAAGGACCGGGAGATGAGCTTAGGAAATGTATCGGTGGTGCAAATGGCTTTGGCGCAGTCCAGCCAGTGCTTGTGGGAGTCGCCGGCTTGATGATAAGCCATGGGGATATGGTCTACAATTTTTTGTATAGGCAACCTGATAACGGGTCAATACTAGGCCATCTCGAAAAGTGCTCCGAGAGGGGGGGGGAAATCTCACCTCTGCCCGATGACCCCGGTACTCATCACCAGCGTCGAGTCGTCACTGCCCACACGCTGGTCCATGGTCTTCGCCATGCTCGCCGCGTCCTCCATGCCGCCCACTCCCGTCACGGCATTTGCGCAACCAGAGTTGATCACGACGCTCCTCAGCCCCGAGTTGGCCCGGCTCTCGAGGATCCTCCTGCTAAAGGTAACGGGCGCGGCCTGGAACTTATTCTTGGTGAAGACGGCGGCGGCGGCGCAGGGCCGGTCCGAGGTGACGACGGCCAGATCCGGCTTGGTGGTGTTGCCCGGCTTCACGCCCACCCAGACACCCGAAGCACTGAAGCCCTTGGGATAGGTGCCCGATGTTGGAACATACTTGAGCTTGGCCGCGGGGATGGCGCTGCCCATAGAGCCCCCGTAGAGGGCACGAGTTGCTTTCATGACGAGCGCGTGGCAAGTGAGGAGGTTGAGGTGGGTTTTGGCTGCCACGGCAAAGTGAGGGAAAGTAGCTAAGCAGTCGGCAGTTGGTTAATTAAATATGGCTTTGATACGGGGACAAATCTCGTCCACGTCCATGTAATTTACGCCCTGTATGTCAATTGCATCTGTGAGTCAATTGATGTCTTGTTCTTCTATACTGGCGACTATAATTTGCTATTCTCTACTCTTAATGATTTTTCTACCTAATGCAAGGATGAAGATTGCATGCCCTTGCTACTCCGTACAATAATTGGCGTTCCCATCTATGACATTCCGATACCGGACCACTGAAGCAGTGGACCGTTACCACTTGTAGGATACTTTGGATGTGATATACATCCCAAAACAGCCGGAAAGAATCACGAAAGTATGAAGGGTAGATACCGTAAAATTATGAATATTTTATCTATTGTCCATCTGTTGCCGAACGAGGATCGTTGCTGGGTAAATGGAGAAGATAGGCTCTTCGGACGATGTAAAAATATAGGGTAGATATGCCAAACTGGCATTTCCTTTACAGTCATCTCAGTGTACTTTCAGGTAACTGCTGAGTATATTGTCGTGCTCGGATATTCTGATCTGGTAGGTCGAGTTTCTTTTATCAAAAGTTCGATCTGCTTTTGGTATGCTCCATGTTTTGTAGCATCTTTGGCAATCAAGCCCCTTGCTAAGTTACTAATGTATGTATAGGCTGGTAGCCCGTGGTACTCCATACCATAAATGGCCCTTCTAAAATTTGGGTCTGCACCTTGAGCTGGTCTCAGCCACTTCCCCAGGCACATGCACTAAATTTTCTAGGCAGAATCCACCTAGCACCCTTAGGCACCCAATCGCCGTGACTCATCACTCCTTACGTAACCTTACTGATTGTCTGGACCCACTCTCATGTATAAATTGCCGTCGCCTCGCCCTGTCCTAAAGGACTTTTCTTTCTTCCTTTCCTCTTCATCCAAGTGCACGGGCGTTTTCCTTCTCCGTGAAGCGATAAGCTGAGAGAGGAATTTTGCTAGTTGAAAACTATTCACAGACCACTCCTGATTGGACATTGTTCTGGTCAGGGAATTTTTGGCGCCTTATTTTATTCTCTTCAATGGGAAGAAGATTTATCTTTCATTGCGAGCGGCCCCGTGTTGGGTTGGCGTGAAGAAGGACTGGGGAGATGGCGACTAAGTGTGGGGGAGGTTGTGTTGTATTAAGTCGCAAGCTTTCATTGACTCCCGGTTGGAATTTGATGCATGTTTTGCTTTACCTCTTGTAAAAAGTGCAGTTCTGCTCGATCCAGTACCATGTCCTACTCTCGTAGGTGTATACTCTTATGCCATGGGGCAAGGGTCCATCCAACATGAAGTGTGCCTGACATGTCAAATGAACGACGCTTGATAGATAGGCTTATTGTATTCCGTAGACGGTGTATATCTACGAGGTTCTTGTGCTTGACAAGTAAATATTTGATTTGTACGGAATACGGGGAAATGTATGCAGCTTAATTGCGCCTTCACTTCACGATGCGTTTCGGATCATCGTAGCCTGTCTATGTACCGATTACGGAATGCTGTGACTGTCAAGCTGTGAAGTCACCAGTTTCTACAATCCTTACGGCATTGACGAAGGCGCATGCATAGTACAATCCAAGGAACACTACAATATTGAGCATGCTTCTCTCTTCCTAGAATGTTCATCGCATCCATCGTGGAGACAGGTAGCAATTCGTAGGTACTCTGAACAAAATTCATCCCAATGTTGTTAGCGCGGGGCACTTTTCTCCAACCCCTCCAACGATTTGCTTGTGACTCAGAAACCCACCACTGTTCGCAACCCACATCCCACATCCCACCTCTCACCTCTCGTTGCGAAATCTATCCTGCGAGCGATTCGAGCATCCTTGCGACCGAAGAAGCGCACATTGTGATTGGCGGTTCAAGCGACTACACAATAACCCAGGGACACTTTTGCTTTTCGTCGAAACAAGCTGACGCGCCTTCGCCTGCGAAACAGTACTACCTATTTGGGCTTTCGCATCATCGCTTGGCGGCAGGCTCTCTCCGACTGATTTAGCTGTCGCGACTATCGCCGCAGGGCACACGGATTTTCCTTTTTTCCTAATACCCGATAACATAGTGCAAGCGGATACAGAGCATTCGCCAATGGCGACCGAAACCAATGGGCCTGCCGTGGTGGCCCAGGTCTCAGAGCCTTCGAATGTGCCCAGTACGTCGAACAATGCCGAAGTAGCTCCACCAGAGCAGGTGCAAACTCCAGAGCAAAAACAAGTATCAGAGCAGGATACAGCGCCCACACAGTCGAGCGAACAGCAGCAACCACAACAACCGACGCAGCAGGCTGGCGGGACCGAAGCGACTCCTCCACAGCCAAAACAGGAGCAGCAAAAACCGGAACCAAAGACTAGCGAGGCAGTAGCGGCCCCTCCACAACCGAAACAGCAGAAGCCAAAGCAGCAACAGCCGGCGGCACAGCAGGCTGGCGAGGCTGCTGGGGAAAAGAAGCTATCAAATGCCGAACTGAAGAAGAAGGCGAAGGAGGAAAAGGCGGCGAGGCGGGCACAGGCAAAGGTCGTACAGACATCGCAATCGCCAGCTGCGCAGTCCGGCATCGAGGTCAAAGGTGGCAAAGGGAAAGGGAAGGCTGATGGCGCGCCACAGCAGCAGCAACAGCAGCAACAGCAGCAGGCCAAGGGTGCAGCTGTAAAGCAGGCCGTGCCCGCTGCTCCCAAGAAGCCCAAGTCGCAGGTCCCGGAATGCTTCAGCCATCTTTCAATTGCCAAGAGGATACCGTATACCCAGGCGGATAACGACGTCCACCCGAGCGTGCTGCTTCTGGGACAGCACATGAGCACATTCGAGCTGTCTCATGCCACTGCCCGAACAGAAGCTACGCTCTTGGCATTTAAAAAGGTGGGTTGTTTTGCTAAAGAGCCGGAAGAATGATACTAACTGCGTACAGGTCCTCGAATCGTATACTCCTCCCCACGGAACATCATTCTCAAGACACTTCACCTCCCACGTCCTGAACCCTCAGATCGACTACCTCACAGCATGTAGACCCATGTGCTTCTCGATGGGTAATTTCGTTCGTTGGCTCAAGCTCCAAATTAGTAAGATGGACATAGATGTCACCGATTCCGAAGCCATCAAAGTCCTATCGCGTGATATGGACGCCTTCCTTGAAGAGCGCATTCACATCCCTATCGGCAAGATCACCGAAACAGCCGTCGCCATGATTAAGGATCAGGATGAGACCATCCTCACCTTTGCTCACCACCCTCTTGTGGAGAAGGTCCTGTTGACTGCTAAGCGGCGCGGCAAGGACTTCCGCGTTATCCTCGTGGATGATGTGTCTGAGCCCGTCGGCGTTGCTCACGCCAACACCCTCGTCAAGGCTGGGATTCCCGTCACCTATGCGACAAACTTTGGTGCCCTACGATACCACCTGGAGCAGTCCACACGTGTGCTCATCGGCGCCGAGGCCATGTTCAGCAACGGCGCTATGTATGCCCGTGCTGGGACCAGCGACATTGCCCTCAACGCCGACGACTTTGGTACCCGTATTGTGGCGCTCTGCGAGACGATCAACTTCACTGACCGAGTGGCCATTGACTCGTTGACGTACAACGAGATTGACCCTGAGAGGTGCACGGACGAGGAATTTAGACTCCTCTTCGACACGACGCCGGAGAAACTACTATCGGTAGTGGTGACGGAATTTGGTAACACTTCACCCATCTCGGTGCCGGGGATCCTGCGCAAGTTGGATCAGCTTTAGGATACTTGCGCTCGGTGAGAGTCGAAATGTGAAACCCAAGAGACATATATCCCCATGTCGCCCACCACTAACCATTCCTCCCAGGCGTTCGGTATTGAGCAGGGCCAGGGGTGCGTGTCCCCTTTGCTAGAAGTCTACGGAGTAGAAGTAGTAATTGTTTCGAGATGTTGACAGAATGGTGAAATTTCTAGGGGGTCTTGCTCAACCTGTAGGTGGTCTTCTCGCTCACGCAGCAGTTGGAAAGCTCCAACGGCTCTTTATAACGCTTTCTGGCGGGAGTTAGACAGATGAATAAACCAAATAAACCAAGCCCGACCCTGGTTTTTCCGTGACTCTCTGCTCCTCTTTCGTGATGCAACTCTTTACATGCAAAGACGTGGGAATTTGGGGGGGGGGGGGGGGGGGCTGCTATATGCGCCAAACACCAAAAAAAAAAAAGACATGTGTGATTGATTGGACCAAGAAAAAGAACGAGCCGTTGATTCCGCATGGGATATGATGATTTCCGCATCCGCCGTCCTAGTAGTAGTAGTCCCGCATATATACACATCTGGGGCTCCCATCAACTCATGCAGGCGGCTGCTTTCCCATTCCTTTCCCCTCTATCCCCATTCGCATATCCTCTCTTCACGTTTCTTCTTCCTCTTATTTATTTTTTGAACAATTCTTTTCGTTCACTCTTCGCATCCCGTCTTCCTCCCACCCTCGGCGTACGGGGCGGGGCATCCCGCAGTATTTAAGCGTCATCCTTCTCGGCAGCGGCGTCCCTCGCCGCCTTCCTGGCCCTCTTCTCCAGCAGCACGGCCTTGCGCTCGCCCAGGGCCGCCGTCTGCCTGTCGTCGACGCCCTGCAGCCAGTGCCCGAAGCCGGCGCCGCCGGCCGCGTAGACGGGGTACGCCCAGAGGGAGCCGCGGTTGAAGAAGGGCCGCATCTCGATGCCCACCTGCCAGAAGCGCGCGGCTAGGCCTGTCGTCGTCCACCCCCTCGCGGGTACCAAGTCAGCGCATGATCTTTTTCCTTTCTTTTCTCGATCATCTCCCGCCTTTCTCCTGTCTCCTTTGATGGTCGTGTTCATCTCCTCAATCGTCGCATTGCTCTATATCCGGGGCCGTAGGAAGAGGGGGAAGGGGAGAGAGGTGGGAATACGCACCGAAGAGGCTCCAAAAGGCGATTCGGTGCACCATTTTTGGAGCGGGTTGTGGGAAAAGAGACAAGTTTCCTTGCTTGCGTGTTCGAGATCAGGTGTTGGATTCCGTATATTAGGAAAAAGAGATCGGTCCCGCCGCCAGAGTTCGCGTTTTCCGAGGAGTCGGTCGTTGTTGGGGATCCTGGGGCCTGGCCTTTGCTGATTAGTCGTTCATCGGGAGGTTCATCTGGGGAGGCATCTAGGTAGAGCTTGGATCCACCGTGTCACGTGATGCGTATTGACGGAGGAGGGAGCGAATGATGAGCATGGCCATTACGAAAATTGATCATACATACCCCGTGAGTTATGTCTATTTTATTTGCTATCGGGGCCATATATCAATTTGAACCTATAATGCCATTGCTTTCAAATTGGCCAAAAGAGAGTGAGGGCTAACGCATGGCGATGCAAGTCACTACGGTCCAAGATGAGCTTGGATGTTCATATGTTCGTAGTCATTTCCGTCATTGGTCTAACATCTATGTGTAATGCACTACCCCCGAACGATGCACAAATCAAAAATCATGACCTCTAATCGGTGGCATGATATGCTGTCAAACAACAAACACTCCCCCCCCCCCCCCCCCCCCCTAAACGCCGACCCTAGCTTACACAATGCAAAAAGCACGTCTCCATCACCACCACCGCCGCTACCGCGACTACTATTACTGGTAATCTGCTAATACCGTTACTTGCGGCGACTAGCTGTATGGCGGAGGAGGCTCTGAGCTGGAAATGCTCTGTCGGGGTGGCTGGGGAGGCGGAGGCTGAGGCTCCTGCACCCAGGCCGCAACCTTGACCATCATCTTGCCAAAGTAATGCTGGATAAACGATTCCCTGGTCAATGTTAGCTGTAATGATCTCATGATCTCATATAAATCGTGGCGGCCATGGTAAAAAATAAAATAAAATAAAAACTTACGTATGGAAACTGTGGGTGGCATTGTGAGTAGTCTCGAGGTTATGCGCCAGCTCGTGCGCGATCACAACCCACCACCAGACACCAGCCTCGGCCTTCATCTCCCCGACACGGGGCCCGTGCATACCGCCGGAGTGAAGCTGCAAGTAGTATCGGAAGTTAAAGAACAGCGAGCCGCCATAGTTGAAAGCGATGGTACCGCCACTCTCATCATAGAAGATGTGTAGGACCTCGTGCGAAAGGGAATAAACGTTGGCGAGCTCTATGAGGAGCGAAGCGAACATGTTGATGGCTGCAATGTTGGCCGAGAGGAACTGTGATGGCTCTATCTGCAAGTTCCTGTCGACGTATACCTTCATGCCATTAGAAGCCTCTGCGGCAAAGTTCATGTTGTGCGCAGACGTAGTGTCGCAGTACTTGCTTTGCTCAAGAACCTCATTGACGGTTGGCTGAGAGAAGACACTCGATGACCCATGAGGGCGAGTAGCATTCACCGCATTGAGTAAATTCTGCTGCACCGCCGCCGGGTTCGCCACTCGCCCCTCCTGCTGGCCGGTTCTGCCACCGGTTCTGCCACCGGTACCGGCTGAAGAAATCTGCTTAGGCTCTCTCGGCTGATCAATCTGCCCTTGGTCTTGCCCGACGTTATCTTGCGTATTGTAGCCTAGGCGCTTCGTGAAGTTCGAGAACAAGCTCTTGCCTCTCTTTGCAATCTGTGATTGGAAGTCGTTACCTTCTTCCGGCGAGTCCCAAGAACCTGGCATGGTCTCGTTGGTATTGGTGGGAGTTGATGGAGCCTCTCGCCCGGCAGCTGCGACGGCAGAGCCCGACACGGAGCTTCCGTGGTCCATCGCAGTGCTATGTCGTGCCCACGTCTTCTCTCTTTCCTTGATCAGGCGTTGCTCTTCCTCCAAGGCCTTGCGCCTCTCCTCCTCAGCGACCCTCGCCTCCGCAGCCTTGGCTCGAAGAATACGATCAACATTGTACCCTCGAGCTCGAAGTTCGTACAGGTCAAGGTTCAGGAAGGGCTCGAAGAATAGATACGCCTGCTGGTTCGGACGGTCCAGGAGCATCTGGCAAATGGCCTGCCCAACCTGGTACATGTCTGGCTGTCCATTGTCGGCAACATAGAGGGTGCATGTTCCAGGAGCGCACGCGGCCGATCTCTTTTCTGTATGTGCCTGACGCTGCCCCTCGAGGGTGCGTCGCAAAGATACCGAGCTGACATAGTCCACACGTAGATTCTTGTCTAACCATTTAGCGTCGTGCTTGATGGCGTCTTTCCTGTAGTTGGTGTACTCGTGAAGGAAAAGCTTGCTTCGTTCCACAACATGTTTCCTCAAGGCCTCCGACTTCTTAAAGCTGCCGGTCTGAGGCCCCATGCGAATATCCTCCTTCACAACATCGCTGAGATTCCGAGAACCAAGTGCAAGGTAAAACTTTTCGAGCGCATCTTCTTCAGGGGCACAGACAAGGCTGTCTTTGAATAGTCGAAAGCTGATGATATCATCAAGAATGACAATCTGGCTGGGGCGTACCAACTGGTATTGCTTGATTGGGGCCTCGTCCTCATCTTCGTTAGAGTCCATGAGGTTCCCCTTAGGAGCGGCTAGCTCCTTGTACGCAAGCAGCCATGCCGCAGACTTCATAGACTTCCAAAGATCCCTATCTCTGCGAATTTGAGCAGCGCTGTCGGCAATGCGTTTTACAAGGTTGAGATACCTCTCGGGACTCTGCACGATGCCCAGGAGGCGAGCAGGTTCAGTGACAGCCATGCTGGCAACCTCGAGTATCGTCGGCTCGCTCTTGGCACCGCACTTGAACAGGAATGCATTTGCATCCGCACCAAAGTCGACGAAATCGAAAATGTCATCGTAGTCGACAGATTGCCCTAGATAGATCTTCGAGGGACAGAGCTGCATCATTGCAGTCTTCCCCTTTTCCTCTCCCTTAGAGATTCTGCGAGCTATGGGTACGATTGGCGCGTCGCGGAGCCTAGCTTTGTTGTTCTCGCCAAGTTCGCGAAGGCGATCCGCAAAGTAGTTAAAGAGCGGGATCGCCGAAGATTGATCTTGGGGAGGATTAGCCAATAATCGATTTACGCACTCGGTCATTGGGGGATCCTGCATAACCCCGAATTTGTGGGCGTGCTCATGCAAATCTCTCTTGAGAATCTTAAACCCAAGGATAGAAGCCCTCTCATTGGTGTAGCATCCAGACGGCGCCACAAGCTTGCTGCTGCCCTGTAGGGGCAGGAATGCTTTTTTACTTCCAGACAGATCGAAGGCGCCATATCGGTTGGTGTGGTGGTTGCTGATGAAGTAGCTCATAGCCGAGGCCCCGAGATTCTCATCTTTGGAAGCCATCATGTCCACGAGCTCAGGGACAGAAGGGGAGGTTTTCAAACCCAGAAGAGTCAGGAATCGGCCCTCAGCGCTACTCGCCCGCAGACCGCCCGTCTGGCCTGGCCACTGAAGAATCGGGAGTCTCAAGGCCCTGAGGGAGTCTTTGGGCTCGTACAGCTGTGATACCTTGTACATTTCTTGCGTTGGTTGAGAAGACTCCATCCCCTGGGGCCCTGCCTCAGCAGGACAAATACGCGAATCCCTCAGTTTCTTGAGATCATCGCTGGGAATATCATTCTGAACTGACGCAAGGTACTTGATAAGCTCGACATGACTCCATTTTTGCTGACCTTTCTCACCCGAGGCATTCAACAGTCTGCTAAAGATGGTGTCGAGATCAACAGTCTTGCGCACTCCAAGAGCCACCAAGAACTTGTCCTTGACCTTCTCGCATCCTTCAATAACAGGCAAATCGTCGAAAAGCCTGACTGTAGGGAAGAACGCTTCCGGTGGCTTTCGCATGCCCATCTTTGTCGGCATAATTGGATAGTTTGATAGGAGACGAGTGATGACCTGCCTCGAGCCCGTATTGACAGAGTCCCAGTTCTTTGATAATATTATTAGCACCTGTACTGCAAACGCTGGGGATTTGGCGAGGCTTTGAGCTTCAGGCCTGGATGAGTCGGATTCGAGAATGAATCTCAGCCAAGGAACAACTTCGAGAGGCTCCCATCCAAGAGATTGGAGATGGCTGGTGGAAATAGTTGCCGTAAAGGAAAACGGGATGGTGGATGGAGGGACAGGAAGATTGGCGGGGATCCTGCTCGTAAGGACATAGTTCTGGATACTTCCCAAGGCGATGACGCCTCCATGACCACCATCCTCATCGACACCAACCGCGACTTCCAAAAGAGCTGCACGGCTGCCGGGATCCAATTCTCCGATCATGGACTTTTGGCCTGCCCAGCTAATGAAATGAATGAGCTGCTCCTTGTTCAGCGATTTGGCCTCCAGTTCGTTCCTTATATCAGTGACTGTGATGGGTGTGATGAGTCCAAAGTCGATCAACTTCTTTACGAAGAGATTTTCCACCATTTCCTTGGGGATGGCGGGGATGCTGTCGACAAACTTGCTGAGCTCCTCATAACCCAGGCGGATCTGCGAGGTCTGTAAAACGCCCCGGCTCGAGTACATTTCGATGGTTGCTTTCCTAAAAGCCGTCCAAAAAGCCTCCTCAATAATCTGTCCGACCTGACCACTGGGGGTCGAGTCTCCAAAGGTAAACGTCTTCAAGATGTGAAGAGCCTCTGGCATGAACTTGGTGATGACTTCGTTGCTCACTCTGCCTCCCTTATCGGCAAAGCGCTTGAGCTTATGTCTCAAATCATCCATCTCATGAGCGTACGCCAGTCTGGTTACTATGCCGGCCGCGCGTAGTAGCTCGGTGTTCCACGTTCTGATCCACCTGGCATTGAGGTCGATGGCTTCTCTTTCGACCGTGGGGATCACAGAGGGCGCAGAAACGTGAAGGCCAGCACCAGTGGTCTGCATAGTAGGGAAGCCGATGAAGATTCGGCCGCCTGGCTTTTTGCTTGGTAGCACCGATGCGAACACATCGGTAGCCTTGCCCAAGGCGCCTGTCGCCATGGACTCCTCCGTTGCTTGTGCCTCATCATACGAAGACGTTAGTATGGAGATCTTTGTCGTCCTCGGGGGTGGCTTCTTGGTCGCCCTCTCTAATTCTGTAGCAAAAGATGAAGCTACAGAAGTCCTGATATTGGCCGTGGTTGCCCTGAGGAAGATGGTCGAGGAGTTCTCCTTAGTAACATCCTCGGAAATGCTGGTCTGCGCAGCCGTATCCTCGGCCGATGTTTTGGCACGAGCCGACACTTGATTGGCAGACGATGTCAAGCGGGCGAAGAAAGACCTGAGAGAAGGTGCTTCGTTGTGAGTCATTGTATCGGGTGTCTTGGTTGTGGTCGGCGCCTTTGGCTTCCATCCGATAGCGCTCATGAAGGTCGCATCAATCTGCGTACTCGTCCGACCAACCTCTGCGACCTTCATCAATCCGTCCTTTGTGCTGGCCTCCAGGTCTCGAGGGAGAGAAATGTCGACGCTCGGCGACGTCTTCTTGCGCAAGGAGAGGACCTTGTAATCATCGATCCAAAACTCGATATTTTGCAACGCAACAAACGTAAGACTCGTGGCTAGGAACTGACTGATAGACAGGAGGTTGGGCACAGGAGTAGTCGCATTGCGGTTGTCGAGCACAAAGATAGTATACGGACCAGCTTGTTCGGGTGGCAACTGGCTCTTCTTGGTGAAGAGTGCATTCCCTTTCCAATAAAAGGCCATGGCTTCCGCTCCGGAACTGACAAAGGGCTCTTCGCAGTCGGCGAAGACGCTGTAGAATCCAACACCAAAGGCGCCAATCTTCGTCTCGTCCGGGTTGCCCTCCGCGATCCTCTTCAGACGGCCCCAATCAGTCTTAGTGAAGGGCTGGCCATCGTTCTGCACCACCAGGCGGCGGAGGGTGTGGTTCGAGATGGTGTGCTTCAGCAGATCCGATCGATCCGTGGTATTCGGCATCGGCACCTGCGTTGATGGGAGCGTCTCCCACTTGACCGAGACGGTCGTGGCCTGGGCGTCGGCGGCATTCTGGATGAGTTCACGAAGCGTCGTCCATTCTCCCGAATACCGAGCTAGGACTTTGTCGATGAGGGCGCGGGTATCGACGGTGACGGCCTCCTCATCTTCGCCGTCGCGCAATGCGGCCGCCCGCAGTTTGGCATAATCCATGCTAGGTAGACAAGCTGATTTGAGTAGGACGAGGCTCGACGAGATACGGTGTGCTTAGCACCTGTCGTGCGCAGCCTACGTGCGACAAGGATAGTATTTATAAAGAGCACATAAGAAAAGAAAAGAAAAAAGTGTCCTATCAAGGTTTGGTGATTTTAGTTTTCAGGGAAGAGCCAAAATTTAGGCGGCGAGGGGTTGAAAGTGAATAATCGGTGGTTTCCTAGGTATTATTAAGTAGGTTGCAGGTGTTGTTTACCAAGGATCGGATTCCTGAAAAGGCAACCTAGTGATGGCTGAATTTCTAGGGTCGCTGACGTCCTGAAGTGTTAGCCTCGGAGGGGGCGGAATCTGACCTGCACCAATTCCGCCACAATCAATACATGGGCTGCGATAAGGTCCCAGAAACTACTGGTAGGTACCTTGGTAGCCTGTGAGTCAAATGGCACTGCGTCCTCCACAGCAGCACGTACCGCTGGAAGTTTGGGGGTGAACGCGAGTACGTGACTGTTTGCTATGTTTGCTACGTGGATAGCGCGCTGCGTTAAAAGACCAACACAAACTCGCTGATTTATTTGCCTTGGGTATATCTGATACGCGTACGTAATATGTACGTCCGTCGAAGTGGATTGGACGCAATAATCGCAGTGCGCTAGCGACGATCTCTGGGACTATGGCTTCGACGTCGCCTATCTCGCCGCTCATCACTCCTGCCATCGTGTCTCCTCTCCCCCTCTCTCCTATTTCTGCGGTCCTCTCGGCTCCGGCTGCGATCCCGCCTTGGCCTCCTCTCGCCCGCCTCTCGATCGCGGTGCCTATCCTCCCTGTGATCATGATGCCTCCTGTGCCTACGGTCGTGACGTTCCTCATCCTGGCTTCGACTTCTGCTCCTGTGACGTCGCCGCCTCCTCTCACGTCTCTCAGGGTCGTCACGGTGCCTCCGCGGCTTCTCCCTTCTAGATCCCCCCTCCGCCGGCTCCCCCCCATCAGGCGCCTGCCCCTCAGCAGCAACCTGTCGCTGGTTCCCGACCTCGATGGCGTTGGCGCCGGTCGTGTCCCTCTGCGGCGGCGGCAGGCCGAGCGCCTTGGCCATGGCGTCCTCCTCCGCCTCCTTGACCTTTCTCAGTTCCTCCTTGCGCTCCCTCTCCGCCCTCTGCTCGTCCGTCTCGCCGGGCTCGTTGGCGCCGCCCTCGGCCTTGGCGTACCAGTTGAGGTCGCGGCCCTTCTGCCACCGCCCCACGGGCGCCTTGAGGGAGTGGCCGAGGTAGTTTTCGCGGTGGTTGGAGCTGGCGACGTCGTCCCAGCTGAAGTTGACGCCGCCGCGGGAGCCCGACTTGCGCACGGTTGCGACGAGATCCATCGTTGGGGCGTCGTGTTTGATAGTATTCGGATTACTTCACACAAGTTCCGAAGGTGAACTTTCGTGCTGTTGTGGTGTGGTGGATGGTTCGTGTGACGGTGAATCCGAAAAATGCGACAGAAATTGTGATGATGGAAGGACAGCGCAAGCCTGCAGCCCAAAAAGGTGCAGGTCAAGACTCGTAGTAGCAAGTCGGGGGATTTCAAAAAAAGACGGAATTAGAGCCGGTGGGTGATGCGCTAAACTGTAGACCCCACGTGGCACTGCTATAAGTAGTTAGACTCTTAACGGACAGCTTCCAAACCCCAAAAGTGATGCAGCTGCGAAATCGACCCGCCTAATAATGAATGCTACTATGTACTAAACTCACACACACACACACACGCATCCAACGTGCTGCCTGTGCTGCTTCTGCTGCTTCTCCCCTCCCCCTCCTTATCCCCCTCGCCTCGATTAATCTCCCTACTCCACGCTCTCCCATCATGGCCACCTCCAACGAGCCTGTCCTCGACGAGATCCAATGGCACGCCCCCAACATCGTAGCCGCCATGGGCGGCCTCCATTCCAACACGATCCTCTTCTACTTCGCCGAGTCGCCCTTCTTCGAGCGCACGTCCAACAACGCCTTCATCATGTCGCAGGCCATGGCCAACGCCTCCATGTACCACCTCATCCAGACGCGCGAGGCCTTCGAGGGCCGCCTGCGCGCCATGTCGGGCCTCGAGTTCATGGTCGCCGAGGAGCCGGCCGAGACTGGGCCCGGCGCGGGCACCGGCGTCTGGGTCATCCGGAAGCAGACCAGGACTCACGTCCCCGGCGAGGGCGTCCAGATCGTCGAGCACGCGAGCTACTTCGTCGTCGGGGAGAACATTTACATGGCCCCGACCCTGGCGGACGTCATGGCGTCCAGAATCGTATGGCGCCCCGCGTCCCCCTTTGACCAAAAAGCTCCAATGGACGATTCCATGCTAACCACTTGTCTTCTCAGATGTCAATCTCCATGGCGCTGGGCAACCTTCTCCCCGCAGCAAACGGCCTACGCAAATGGCGCTCCTCGACCGGGCACGTCTATAACCGGCCCAAGGCCCTCCCCCAGCCCAAACACAAGACCCAGGAATCCAAGGAGAGCACGCCCCTACCCGACTCCCAAACGCAGAAGCCCAACGGAACGGCGGCGGTGGTGTCAGCGACGGCACCCTCTCAAAGCGAGGAGTTGGCGCTGCAACGCGGCGCCGAGGAGGCCTTCTGGATACACTACAACCACGGAGGCGACTTCATCGACGACAACCCCATCACCGGGAGGCCGGGAGACTTCCACCTCACCTCCACGGGGAGGAAACCCGTGCCGCCCCTGCAGCAGATCAAGAAGGCAGGGCTGGGCGGGCTGGGCGGGCCGCCGTCCATCGACACCACCGTCGGGGAGAAGAGCAAAGGCAAAGAGAAGACGCCCAAGAGCGCGACGGCGCCGGGGAAGCTGAAGAGGAGGAAGAGCACCAAGCTGGCGAGCAACACGTCCACGCCAAAGGCATCGTAACATAATGTGTGCGCCCTTGTGTTTCGTGGCCTTGCTGAACATGGATTCATTTCCATATGTTTCTGTTTAATAAAGCGGCGTTTAGGAAAACTGCTGCCGTGGTAGGCATAGATAAAACATAAGATACCCTTTTAAATCTATTTTTAAAGCGCTTGATATTCCAACTCCCAAACCTTGGATCTGACAACGGGTCCTACTACATGTATATATATATATGATGATCTGTTTTTGATATGTCCATATACTAATTATTCAACCACCCACCCTTTGCCGGGAACCTTCTTCTGCTTCACCTTCTTCGCAGGCAGAGGCCACCCCATGCCGCCGCTGTTCTGCTCGGCCCTCAGATACGGCACGACCCAGCACTCCCTCGTCATCGCCCCGCCGGCGCCCACGGACGCGGCCTTGACCTCCTTGATGGGTTTGCCGTAGCTGAGGAGCGGGGTGCCCTGGGCGAGCGCGGACAGCTGCGAGCCGGAAACGTCGGTCAGGGCGTGCATCCTGATCTTGCCCTTCTTCTCCACGTCGGGGCCCGAGGGCGTCGAGCGCTGGAGGTGGGAGTATATGATGTACTGCGGGCACTCCTGCGTGCTCAGGTGCGCGAGGGGCGAGGTCGGATGAATGTAAACGACCCGATCTATGTCTTCCGCCGATGATGCGTCGAGCGGTATGAGGGGGAGGTATGGCACGTCGATGGACCGCTTCGGCTTCCGCCACTGCTCAGGAGGGGTAGGGGCTAGATCGGCGCGAATGGCGACTTGGTCGATGAAGCCCACGGCCGTCATCTGCTTCAGGGCAGAAACCTGTTTCGCCGTCGGCGGCGGGAGCTTATCTTGGTGCCCAAGTGCCGCAAACTGTGCGATGTTCGATCGGAGGAGGTCTGCAAGTTGTCGCCGCAGATTTGAAACCTCCTGAAGCACCTTGAACCGGACAAAATGGCTTTGGCACCAGGCCTCGGTAGGTTCGTGAGCGTATTCACCCGAAACCTGGAGAAGCTTCATGGCGTCTGATTTGTCATCGAGGAAGCAAAAGTTTCGGTGCACAGAGTTGAATCTCTTGCGCACTTCTTCGCGCTGGGTCATGGCGATATGGTCTGCGTTCGTCTTAAAGGTACCCTCTTCTTCGCTAGACACAATGGCGGGGAGGACTTGGGCCTCGGGAAGGAAGATGTCTGGCAGCGATAGAGCCGCGACGAGGATAATGGCGTAGTGTGTACAGTCATGCAGGTGTCCAAGTAGAAGTATACGCGCAAGACGTGGGGCCAGAGGGAATACCGACATGGTATTCCCAACCTCGGTGACTTGTCCTTCAGGCGTCACAGCAGCAAGATACTCCAACAACTTCTCCGCCTTGGCCAGCTTCTGTCGATCGGGTGGTGTCGGGAAGGGGAAGTTGACGACCTTTTGTAGATTCATTGATTTTAAGTGCAGCACGACGCCTTCGATGGGCATTCGCAGAATCTCAGGATCCGCAAAGGCCGAGAAATCTCTCTCGTAAACTGCTGATGAGTACAGGCGATAACAGTGGCCTGGTCCAGTACGGCCCGCTCGACCTGAGCGCTGGTTGGCGCTGGCTTTGCTAATCCAACCGATCTGATAACTCTGGACGCCTGTAATCGCATCGTATTGCCTCTCCTTTGACCGGCCGCAGTCAAAAACGAATCGTGTGCCCGGTATTGTCAAACTGGTTTCTGCGACATTGGTAGCTACGATAACCTGTCGAGTCCCTTCGGGTGGCGTCTGGAATACTCTCATCTGCTCCCGAGTTGGTAAGAGGGAGTACAGCGGCAAAACCTGCATCTTGAGTGGTCCAGCCTCCTGGTCGTCCTCGATCTCAAACTCGTCTTCGTCTTCTGCATTCTCGTCGTCTGAGGGTATATCATCAAAATCATCACGCATGTTCTCATCGACATCCCCAAGCTCAAGATCCTCAACCTCTAGAGCCACCTCGTTCGTCTTTAAGCGTACTCTCGGGCCGTCCACAGTCTTTGGCCCGGGGAACGCCTCCTTCAACTTCTTGCTGAGCTGCATGATCTCATTGCGACCAGTAAGGAATACAAGGAAGCCACCAGGCGGCAGCTTCTTGTGGCCCCTGCAAATCTTTTTAAAGGCTTCTTCCACATAGTCGTGAGAAGTCCGCCTTGAAAAGTGCATCGTCACCGGATACTGTCTTCCTTCGACCTCGAGTACAGGTGGGGGTGTCGAGAATAACCTCGGATTCATGGTGAGATCTTCTATTCGTAGAGTAGCAGACATGATTATGAGCTTCAAAGGCTTGACCTTTGGGTCCTCGCCAGCCAGTTCGGAGCGCAGCTTGATAACACGACTGAGCATGCCGATCAGAATATCAGTATTGACGCTCCTTTCATGAGCTTCATCGATGATGATGGCTGAGTATTTCCGGAGCGCGAAATCCTGTGCAATCTCTCGTAGCAGTACACCGTCCGTCATGAACTTGACGGCCGTTTTTGAGTCCACTGTTCCCTCGAACCGGATTTGGTATGCAACTTTCTCCGAATGGTTCCCAAGCTCTTCGGCCACACGTTTCGACATACTGACAGCTGCGACTCGACGAGGCTGCGTTATCCCAACCATTCCTGGGGTGGGAGAGTCCGGTGACCCATAGCCAGCCTCGAAGAGAAACTGTGGTACCTGGGTAGTTTTACCTGAACCGGTCGCGCCACAGACCACGACAATGTCGTTGTTGTGGATCGCTTCCATCAGCCTCTGCTCCTCGGCAACTACAGGTAATTTCATACGCGCCTCCTGAATCTCTGGCAACCTATCGACTGAGACGCTGTAGACCTGTCTATCCGTTGCCTTCGTAGGCATCAGTTCCTGTGGTAACGGATCTTGTTCGGGTGGCCTTGGTGTGAAGTTCTCTAGTTTAGGTATCGTTAGGTTTGTCGTCGCGGGGTCTGAGGGTGTGTAACCAAGTGCCTCGTTGCGTTTTTGGTGCGCCCAAGCCTTGAAGGCCGATACTCTGGGGGCGCCCTCGTCTTCATCCTCCTCCTCGGACTCATCATCTTCTCCGCTTGATTCCTCGCTAGAGCTACTCCCACCAGCCTCTTCTCTATCCTTGCCCTCGCTAGATTCCTCTTCTTCACTCGATGCCGTATCCGATTGATCATCGTCCATGTCCTCACCCCCCTCTTCATCTGAGATTCCACCCCATTCGTCAGAACCAGCGTCATCTGACTCTTCTATCGGTGGTGGGGGTTGCGGTGCTGCCAATCTTGCGGAAATCTTCGACTTGACACCACCCCTCTTCTGCTTTTTCGGTATCACGGGCCGTCCATCGTCATCAACCTCTAGAGGTCGCTTTAATCCCCCTCCTGCTACAGGGGCCATTTTCGGTTCTGAAACATCTGAGGGCTTCGCTTCCAAGGACTTGGCTTCCGATGCAGAGGCTTCCTCGTGCGAGGAACTGGTTATTGAACTGGCGTCGCTTTCATCATCGTCGTCCTCGCCGTCCTTCTCTACGGCCTGTCTTTGGAACAGCACGTCGGCATGATCGCCATCTAGACCGGCCCTTTGCTCTCTCAGAGCTCTAGAAAGCTTCTGCTTCTTCGTTTCATGGCCCGAACCCAGGTTTCGGGTGCTGGAGAAGAGGCTGGTATCCACCTTCTTCTCAGCCAGTTGCGACAGCAGGTCGCGGTTCTCGTCCTTCCGAAGTTTCGAGTCAATGTACTTCTCCAGCCTTTTGGCCTTCTTTCCGGTGACATTGGCGCCTTGTTTTAGTTCTTCTTTCATGAGCCTCTTCTTCCTCTCATCGGCGGCAGCCCTGCTGACGGCATGCGATGGCAGCTCGGCCTGGTTGCTATCCTCCACGACATGCCTGGCGTTTTCCTGGGCCCTCTCACGGGCGAGGACCTTGTGTTTCCTCTGACGGGGAACGAATTTTGGCATGATTTTTTATATCTTGATGTGGAGTCGAGTATCCAATACCGGCCAGCAAAGTCCAATAGGGAAAAAAAATGAACGTAAACATGAAATTTTGAGAGTCGCAGGCATAATTGCCCAGACTCACCACCAAAAACTTGAACCTATTTCGGGCAAGTGCATAGCGGCATCTTATCGATAGGCCCGTCTGTAAAGAAAGCGACAAAGCGGGTCGAATGGGGCTCTGGGGTTCCATCAAGACATACCATATGGTATGCCACCACCCGGAAGCATCACAATTACAACTATCCCACAGGCCTATACGGATTGATCTCTTCGGGGTTCGTAGCTTTGGTTCAATGCCTGAGGGGAAATATGCTCAAAAAATAAGAAATCAGTAAAGAGGTTTCCAATTGATAGCACGCATAGGATTCCTTCATTAGGGCACTTGTACGGAGTAAATTTCACGAGCTTGATATAAGCTACGCATACGACCTAGGCACGGCGTACCTTGCGATTATAATATGCTGCCATGGCTGTTGTTCAGTTCGGGTCTTGGTACTACCATACGTGATGAGCGTCAAAGAAAGGTATGGCTTTCCTTGTATGAGATCACGCCTAATCCAGAATTCTCTAAATAATCTAGTTCAGTAATCTTTTGCGCATTACATACTACACCTCGAACGCTGGAGACGTTCCATCCTAATCTTTTCCCGCCTGCTGGCAGTAGGTGCTTAGGTACTACTACTCCGTAAGGTAGCACGATTTATGGTAGTGCCCCACCTACCAACGTCTCCAAGCCATCCACCTAACCTACGCCATCATCTTCAACAGTCAACTTTCACGCAAACACCACTCATCCTCGTTTTTCTCATACGAGCTCATACGATGGACACATTATCCGCGAGAGAGGATCCCTTCCCGGCTCGCAGCAGGGCAGCAACCGGCCAAGTTCACGGCATAGACACAAACGTGTCCGTCCTGGAATTCTCAGATAAGATCCTCCTCACAGTATCGCAAGGGGGCCGTCTGTCGCAATGGGTAAGAAGCAACAACACTTTCTTTCCAGTCTCCTCTTTTGCAAAAAATTCTAACACATGAATCCCCCCCCCTCCCGCAGATACAAGTTCCTCTCGTAGGCACCACGGCAGGCGTCGTCAACATGTCCCTCCCCAGCATGTCCTCAGGCCTCCTCCCCTCTACGCACCTGACGCCAAAGACCCTCCTCGGCGGCGGCGGCGAGGAGCGTGAGACGCTCGGCCAGCTGTACGCCGCCCAACTGGCCAGCCACGCGTCGCTAAAGTATCCTGACGAGAGGAGGATTCTTGTCCTCGGGCTGGGTCTAGAGAAGGTCAGCGGGGAGCGGGAAGGGTTTTTTGATCTGCTCGAATTGGCACAAAAGGTCATATAGGACATTCTTCACCAAGATAAAACCCAAATTTAATAAAAGCCCTGAAATGGCAAATCTCGTGTTGTGCATTCTCCGCTCCCCTTTTGCTACGCAACTCGATTTTGCCATGTTAAACTGTAACCCCCCCTTTTTTGCCGTGCTTATATGTGCTCCAGAGCAGCTTAGAGGGATATACAATAGTTTGGATGATCCTACGAATCCACGCTGACACTGGTATGCATCACTATAGCACTACTATTTGCGAGGGACCACGAAACGAAATAAAACCACTGATTAGCATTTGGGAAGACGTATGTACTCTGCCGCATAAACTCTTCTACTTATTAAGCCATCCCCCAGCCGCAGGACCCACGGCCAGCGAATCTTTATGACAGTTCGCACTGCCAATTGACATATCTGACTCGTTGTCCCGATGCCTGGAGAAAGAAAAGTCTAGACAAGGCTTGCGTTTAACAAAAATAATCGGAAGCTAGGAAAATCGAGCTTGGTCATGCATATTCAAAGGTCATCGATCATAATGTTGCATTTTTCATGTCTCTACTCCGAGCTGCTGGTCCTGCGGCAGCTCTTGACTATGAGTCACGCTCATGAGGTCGAGGGGGCTCGGTTCTTGCGGTCCCTGTGGGGGTTTGGTCAGCTGCACAATCATTCATCGCAAAAGAAAGAAATACTTACGTGCTCAGCCTCCTGGATAGCTGCTGCAGCCCCTTGTCGTTCTCCGCCTCCTCCGCCGCCTTCTGTAGGGCCTGCTCGCGCTCCTCGGTTTTGACATTCATGACCTCCTCGTGAGATGGCGGCAAGCGCTCGTTTTGCAGGTCGACCTTCCTAGCATCCTCAAAGGACTTGATGGCGTCCTTGATACCTTCCCCACCAAGCATAAGAGTACCGGCTGGTAGGCGACCTCCGGACACAGTCTTGAGTTCAGTAATCTTCTCGGCTTCCTCACGAAGGACCTGGAAGACACGGGACATGCGTCCAATGGCCAACACCTTGTTCTTGATTGCTCTGCGCTTGAACTCGATTGAGTTGGGGTCCTCAGGTTCGGATGGTGCGGTTGGTGAGGTGATGCTGGGAGAAGCCGATGACGGTGTCGCCGCTTCCTCCTTGAGCTCTTCCTCCGAGCATGTGCTCAAAATTGCAATCAACATATCGGTAATCTTCTCACCAACAAAGGGGAGAGACCAAGTGAAAACGTCCATGAAGTTAGGAAGCCAGTAGGGATGCGGCGTGCAGTTAAATTGCCGAATATTCATGACGTTGTTTTCGTACTTCAATACAGCAGCCTTATTGTTGTACACGTCGAGATAGTTGGGAGCCGAGAAGATGGTCATGACACTGGGGAAACCGGTTGTCCGCGTCTTTCGGTACATGCGGTACCCTGCGTCCTGGGCCTCATGGGCTCGGATGATGGAGAGGAGGTTGTTTTTCTCGAGGAAGTTACAAGCCGCAGGATACGAGAAGAAGTACGAGCAACCTCTGACATGGTTGTGGAGGAAATAATCATTAGACTTCTCCTGACCAAAGTCCTCAAGGGGGTCGGCCCAGAGAATGTCACACATGATGCCCTGAGTAGGGGGCTCACGGAAGCGATCAATCTATACGGCTGGGTTAGAGTCTGTGCATACGATTCGAGTGTGTAGCATCTAGGAGAAAAAGGGACTTTCGCACATTTCTGAGATCATCCAAGGTGTGCAGCTCGGGGCTGAGACCGCCGTGGATGCAGAGGAACTGCTTGTTCATAACAGCAGCCAAAGGCAGGGAACAGAACGACTCCATGCAAGCATCATAAACAGCCTCCGAATACTTGTGCTTGCACTCGAGTTTGAAAGTGAAGTAATCGGTCAAATGGCGACACTCGTGGTTGCCGCGCAGGAGCCACAGAGTTTGAGGGTAGTGGATCTTGAGGCACCACAGGTAAAGGACACACTCAATACTGAAGTATCCTCGATCGACATAATCGCCGAGGAAAAGGTATCTTGTTTCCGAGGGGTCACCGCCGACTTCAAAGAGTTTCATCAAGTCGTAATACTGGCCGTGAACGTCACCACAGACGGTGATAGGAGCATCCATCTCGAGCAAATTGGGCTCCGCATGCAGGATCTCGGTACCCTTCTTAATGATCCAAAGAGCCTGCTCTTCGGTCAAACGACCCTCACGATAGAAGTGTTGCTTGAGGAAGGTGATATTAGGCTTCTGGTGTGTCTCATCTTCGAAGAACTGCTCGTCGGTCGGCTTGGTCATGGCGGGAGCTTGCACATCTACTCATCGCCCCCCGATTAGCGATTCGAGCACTTTAGAGCAAAATTACGATAATAAGTTGCGACGCCATGGCTCTTGCACCGGGTAACAGCAGTCCCGTATTTGTCACGACGGGGGAAACATGGTCGATAGTGGTGGGGTAGGGTCAACATCCAATATCGAACGCACCTTTGCATACACGTTCCATGGTGCTGACTTGTGTATCATCTTCCATGGTATGGATGGTGAAGTCAATCTCAGGAAGAGGCTTCTTCTCCTGGATGGCGCGAATCGCATTGTCGACCTGCTGCGTGCGGCGATCCTCGTTGCCGGGCGCGCCTTCTTCCATATTGGGCGGTAGGATATGATAATACGAAATCGAATATATTCAGTCAGCGGCGGTCAGAGGCGGGGGTGGCGACGATAAAACTGAAGGCGCTGGGATGATTTAATCGTCGTCCGTAGATTCAAGCAAAGGAAGAAATGATGTTTCGATACGCGGACCACCAGCCTGTCGAGCGAGAGAAGGGGGGGGGGAAGATGTAGGAGGCCTGGCTGGATACTGTATGTTCCAATTACTACTGGATGCACGGGTAACGGTACTAATAGGTAGGGCTCTCACAGCAGACAGACAGATGAGCAAATGATGGGGGGGGGGGGTACGAGAAAGAATGGGCTAGAGGGCCTAGAGCTGCCCAAGCAAGATCCTCGCAGAAAGATGGTCAGAATCATTCGAACCAACCACGCACACTAGCGTTAACAGTATGTCATACAAGTTTGGTGTGTCATTGTTATGCGTCGCGCGTCCTTGGCTTGCTGGCCCCGCACCTGTTGCCCCTCGTCTCGCCTTTTGCACCTCCAGCTCCGAGTCCCTATCCCAAGTTCTTTAGGTACCAGTACTACTGCTGTAGTACGGAGTAGTAGTGGTGGTTTTGTACGGAGTACTCTCGTAAGTGCCTACATGCATGCCCGCCTTCCGGTTTGTGGCTCGTGTCTCGTAGTTCGTGGGCTCTGGGCGGCATGTGGGTGAGAAAAATCCCTGCCATTCAACTTATTTCCAATCATTCTAAATACTCAATTTCGAACTCAATTTGAAACGTACCGGCTTGAATTACAGCAGCTCAGTAGCACTAGTAGTACGCCGTACTCTCGAGACCGATTATGCCACCCTAAGTATGTAACACCAGATACACGTAAAAATCACATCATGCGGCTCTCGCATTAGTTGGCCACCCATCAAGCGTGTGGCGTTGATGCCTGCACCTCAAATTAACCATCTGACGCTTTGACAAGACTACATCGAGATCATCCTCAGAAAGGTGGAAAACAAAAAAACGCCGAGTTTGGTATTTCTTCATGAGCGGTCGTCAGGCTATCTATCTATGAACGACACGGGTCTACTCCTACTTCTATTCTCAAATAGACAGGATTCTATGCCACCGAAAAAAAAAGGATCTGTCTCCCCTGTGAACTCCCTCTCAACACTTTAGGTTCCCACTTCCTGAAAATGCCAGTTTACGGCAGGCAGTAGCCGCCATCGACGACCAGATCATGGCCAGTGGTGTACGAAGCAGCATCTGAAGAAAGGTAAAGGAACGCGCCCTTGAGCTCGCTGCACTCGCCCTCGCGACTATTAAAAACCTTGTTAGCACTTCCGGACATCTTCCAATTGAATTACCATGCCCAAATTGGACACAACTACTAATGATTGGTACTTACCCCATGGGGGTCTTTCCTCTCCACTGGTCCTTGACCTCGGGCGAGGCAAAGTGGGAAATCTCAGTCTTGATGTAACCGGGCGAAACGGTGTTGCAGCGAGCGAAGCCAGTCCACTCGACGGCCAAACTCTTGCAGAAGTGAATGACGGCCGCCTTGCTGCCGTTGTACACGGCCTGCAGCTGGGGAATGTTGACGATGCTGCCGCTCATTGATGCCGTGGCGATGAAGCTGCCAGCGGTGTAGTTCTCGAGAGGCTTGCCGTCAATGGTTGTCTGCTCCTTCTTCTGGCGACGGAAGTGCGCGCCGGCCGACTTGGCGCACCACATGACACCGTCGACGTTGACGGCCATGACCTTGCGGGCAGTCTCGACGCTGCCGTCGATGAACGGGCCATCTTCCCATGCGATGCCAGAGTTGGCGACAAAGACGTCCAGCCGACCGTTGAATTCCTTGACGATGTCGTTGATAGCCTCGTCGACGGCCTCGGGAGAAATGACGTTGACCTGGTACGCCTTGCCTGCAGCAAACGTTTTAGTTCCTTGGCTTTGCCACGTGGGAAGCCTACGGCGTGGGATAGATAGCCTTACACTTGACACCATATGTCTTTTCAACATTTTCAGCCTCAACGAGAGCCTGCTTGTTGCTGTTGTACCAGATGGCGACGTTGGCACCAGCCTCGGCGAGACCGTGGGCGACGGCCAGACCGATGCCAGCACCGGCGCCGGACACAATAGCCGTGCGGCCCTTGAGGGAGAACATGGGCATGACACGGTCACCCTTGGGGACCTCCATGTTGTCGGGGGCGAAAGCGCCGTTCTTCATGTCGACAGCCATGTCGAAAGATGTGTGTATACGGGAGTGTGAGTGTGGGTGTGGGTGTGTGAGTGTTTGAGGACAGGGTCTTGACGAAAAGCGTAAAAAGATGTGGTAAGTTTATAAAGTTTGTTTTGCTTGGGGCAAGGGACGAAGCTCTCGGGGGTATCACTGAAAATGCATAGAGAAGAAGAAGAAGAAGAAGAAGAAGAAAGGGGGGGAACCAAGAACAGGACAAGATGCACGACAGGCGATATGCTATTATACTTATCGCAAAATATTCCCGACAGTCTACATCATCTTCCCCGTGGATACATCGATGCATCGACTTTTACATGGGCGTCTCCATAACTGCATGCTACTGATGCTACCGAAGCATGAGACTTTTTTTTCTTCCTTCTCCTTCTCTTCCTTCTGTTCTAAATCTAGTAGAAGCTACGTAAACGTACATTGAGCCGCGAATCCATGCCAAGACAAAAGCTCCGTCACGTATCCTTCGCCCGGGACGAGCAGGAACCAGTAGCGGACGAGCAAAGTGTCCTCGCCGTGACTCTCTTCCCGTGAAGCGATGGTGCGCCGAACGGGTTTCAACGGCGGGCGGTGGATATGCGCTCAGTTATGGATCCATGCGGCCATGCTGCCCCTCCCCTCGAGGTTGGACCGCGGGGACCCAACTAAGTCTTCTTGCGAGCCTATCATGAGCTGAGCGCTACAGACTAAAGGCTGGAGAGGGCCCGATTAGCCCTGCGACCACCGAGCTGTATGGTACCAGACGGAATACCTACCTAGTACATACTATCCGGAGGTTACTAGGAGAGTATGTACGGCGATATGTAATTAAAAGAGAGGGAAGAGAAAAAAAAGGACGGAAAACAACGCGAGTCGGGCTACGTGCCAGTGTGTGCCACTACGGCTAGTAGGTAGTAGTAGTACTACATACTAGTACTCCGTACAGAGCACGTAGTGCGCAAGATAATGCCAGGGGGGAAGAGGAGCCGCCCGAAGCAAAACTATGTCATAGTTTCGGTCGCCAAGCCGTCACGGCCGTGCGGGCTGCTCAACCGACGGTTGATTTTCTTCTCGAGGCTTACGGCGCAATACTACGTATGTACAGCATGCAGTCGAGGATCTTATCATGTATATGGTATGGCAGGGAGTACCTGTACGGAGTACGGAGTACGGAGTGCGTCCTCTTGATATCCTATCATCGGGCTTACTATTTCCTGAGACCTTGCACATGTAAAAATGTGCAAATTAAGAATACACCAAAAGGACGCACCCCCAGCATCTCGCCGCCTCTGCCATCTGATTCGGGTTCCTTGTTGCTAGCTACCCCCCCTGGTCCTCTTTCCCAATTCCCACGCACTTATAGCTCAGGATGGGACCTCTTTTTTGAATCATTCAAACGATGATTCAACCCAATCGAGGGGGAGGGGCAGGACGAGAATGTGGATAGCGATATCAGAGCTATGTATTAGCTGGTGGCGGGGACATTGGCCCATGTGTGTACTCCGTACGGAGGATGATATGATGATGCTGGGGCTCTGTATTGTTCCATTGCTGGTCAGGAACCAGGGGGGGGGGGAGGGGTTAGGGATGGTTTTTGTTGCATCGAGATGTTGGTCTCACGCATCAAGAAATCGCTCTCGACTGTTGCCCATGGAAGACAACTGGGTCGCATGTAACCTTTGTTTTTTTTTTTTTGCGATTGCTGATCATGGATAAATTTCTGCTACTGTCTCTTTTTTTCCCCTTCCGTAGCTATATGTGCATCCGTCCATGGATGTTTGAGCGACTTATCCGCATTACGGAGTACGGAGTACCCTACGGAGTATACAACGTCCAATGCCAAGGCCAAGTTTTACCCCTCGGCGGGGGGAGGGGGGGGGGGGGGAAGGGGGAGCCCCTCCATCCTCCTCCCTCTTCCTCCTTCATGCTCAACTTGCACGCACCCCGCGCACACTCGCACAGGCAGGGGAGGGGGAGGGAATCAATGAATGGGTTCCATCCTAGACATGACTTTGATTTCGATTGAACCACCATGGTAATTTATAGCCTAGCTTGGCACCTTGGGACTCCCCCCCACTGCCGAAAGCTGGTGGATGAGGTGTGGTACTCTCAGCAGTCCGCACCATTTACTATTTACTACGGTCTGTATCATACACCACGTCGGACACCTTCTGACGGGCAAGATTGGATTGATATGCCGATACTGAAAGACAAGGTGAAGAAAAAAAAAGGCATTATGAGGCAGAATGCAGGCAACATGCGAGCAGGCGCGTCTTCCGGGACGGTCAAACGTCTTCCGAAATCGCCACTGCCTTTTGTCGTGCCGTGTAAGCCGTTGTCGCGCTGGGCTGTGCTTTTCATGTGGCGGACATGTCGATCGCGATTCAGCCTGGACGAGGCAGAACTCGTTGATTCCGACATTCAGCACAATGGTTTTTGACATATATATATATGTATATATCTATGCACGCACACATATATATACATAGTACACGACATCTGCGCTTCGGCTCTGCACACATAGTTGACTTTCTTTTGCGGTCCATCTTCTGCATCACAGTCTGACATAAAGGGGAGGGGGAGGAAACAAAACAAAAACCCAAATGGATCACATGAACCGTATCCTCCCGCAGGCCGGGAGCGCAATAGGGACGATAGACATCCCCCTCCTGGCCTCGGAGCCCTACGACGGCGGCGACTTCCTCGGCTACCCCCGGCGCCGCGGTCTCGACCTCGGCGCCGGCGGGTCGGCGGCCGAGAACCCCCTGCGCAGCGTAGCCCCCGGGGAGGCGCTGGGGGCGGCGCTGCAGACGTGGATGTACTTTGGCCTGCTGGAGTATTTCCTGAACGAACCCGTCGACATGTCGACGTTTGAGAGGAGGGTCAGCGACGGCGACGGTGCTGCGGGCGGGCGGAAGCTGCTGTCCTCGGCGCCCCTGGAAGAGCTCGTCCGGCGCAGGATAACGGACCTGCTCGCCGCGTACCGGGCGCTCGGCAAGTTCACCAACCTGACCTGGTCCCGCGGCTTCAGCGCCGCCCTCGAAGAGACGTGCAGAATCACTACGCTCGTCGCCAGGAGCGAGGACGACGACCCGGGGAGCGCCGTGGGCCGCGTCTGCCTGGGCGTCGCCTTGCTGGCCGAGTACCTCGGCTGCGCGCTGTCGGGCGTGCTGCTCAGCCTCGCCGTCGAGGACCCCTTCGCCAGCGTCTCCGTCTCGTGGCGGGAGCACGCGGGCGCCGACCTCGACCACGGCCGGCTCATCGTGCGCCGCATGCTCGAGGCCGGGTGGTGCCCCGCCGCCCTGCCCGTGAGCCGCTTCTCGGGCGTCGCCGAGGTCACCACGCTGTGGTTCGTGGCCAACATGCCGCGGCCCATGGCCGGCTTCGACCACGGCGACTGCTCGGAAGACGTCTGCCGGCGGATGCAGATCCGGGAAGATGACTACAGGCAGGTTCATGAGAATGACTGCGGCGGCAGCTGCGTGTCGACGTGCGGCCCCGCATTCGCCGAGCTCGCTGCCATCATCGGCGCAGGGGGTCTGCCCCTGGTGACCGTGAAGAAAAGTACGACGGACGAGGACGAGGTCGAGGTCACGACCGAGCGGTACCACGGCCAGGACTTCGTCGCCATCTCGCACGTGTGGAGCGACGGCCGGGGAAGCCCCGACAGCAACACCCTGCCCGCGTGCGTCCTGCGGCACCTGCAGGGCCTCGTCAACGCCAGCCTGGGGCCGCCGGCCGTGGGAGACGTCCCCTTTTGGATGGACACGCTGTGTCTCCCGTGCCCCGGCGGAGGCGCCGAGCAGCAGAGGCTCCGGAAACTTGCCCTTCGGAATCTCAAGATGCCCTACGCGCGCGCGACAAAGGTCGTCGTCGTGGACTCGTACCTGCTCAGCTACCCCTATCCTCCTCATGCACCTTCTCTTTCTCACTCTTCATCGTCATCATCGTCGTCGTCGTCGTCCTCCTCCTCCCCTAGAGTCCAGGCCTTCGAGTTCATGGCCAGCGTCGTCTGCAGCGGGTGGTTCCGCCGGCTATGGACGTATCAGGAATCCCGGCTGGCGAAGCGGCTAGTGTTCGCCTTCGGCGGCCGCCTCGAGAGCCTGGAGCAGGAGGTGGACCTCGAGAAGCTGCGCTCCCTGTTCGCGAGGAGCCACATACCGCCCTTCTTCTTCGGCTTCATCCGGCTCATCACCCTGATCCAGTCGTCCGTGCCGTACCTCTGGCGGCCCCCCGGGCACGACAGGTCCGGCTTCGACGAGTCCACGTCCGTCAAGCTGATCCGCTCGGCCCTCCAGTCGCGCGCCACGTCCAAGGCCGAGGACGAGCCCCTGTGCGTCGCGAGCGTCCTCGGGCTCCCGGACGAGGCGGCCCGGGACCTCGTCTACTGCCCGCCGGGCGCCCGCATGAGGATGCTCTGGAGCAAACTCCCCGAGCTGCCGTCCGACCTGGCCTTCTCCCGGGCCGAGGAGAAGCTCGGGGACGCCGGGTTCCGGTGGGCCCCCAAGTCGTTCCTGGGGGCGCGCGACCTCGACGTCTCCGGCTGGCTGGGGCGGTACCGCCTGAACACCCCCCCGGCGACCCTCCTGCCCGGCAAGGGGCTCGCGGTCCAGAGGCCCGCGTGGTTCCTGCGGCTCGGGGACAGGGACCCGTCCGCGCTCCCGGCGCTGCGGGAGCACGTCCGCCGGATGATGGTCGCCGAGTCGGACGTCAACCTCGGCATACAGCTGCACGTGCCCGACGCCGACGGGAAGTGGTTCACGTGCCAGGTCCGCAAGCACTGGCACGCGGAAAGGAGTGACCTCGAGGGCCTGGACCAGCTCGCGATACTGGTCAACTCCGGCACGAGCTTCTCTCGGCACCTCCAGTCGCGCAGGGAAGACGGTCCCGACCACGATGGCGGGCCCAAAGTCGTGTTTGAGGGGTTCGAATCTCTCGGCCAGGGGAAAATCATGCATCTGTCCGTGGATCCGACAATCTTTCGAGACCTCGACGCAGGCGAGTCGATGAAGGCTCAGGGGGAGAAGGAGGGAAAGGAGGAGGAGGAGGAGGAGGAGGAGGAGGAAAAGGAAGTCATACCAGGTCTTATGGTTGCATGCCGCGCCGACTCGCCAGACGGCATCACCACCACCACCACTACCGCTACTATACAAACTGCAGCCATGTTCCACATCGGCATCGTGCCGGTCCCCAGCCCTCAAGCCCATCTTATGAACTACGCCGCCGAATGCGCGGGGCGCATCAAGGCAGAGCATGGCGTCCTCGAAGTGATAGCGCTGAGCCCCAGGGACAGAGCCGAGCGCATCCTGCAAGAGGTTGACCGCTCCCTATCACGAACTCCTCTGGAAGCGGGGGTGGTTCGACGTTTTCTCACGTATCAGCTGTCGCTGGATCCCTCAGACGCAGACATGGAGCCGCCGGACGGACTCTTACAGCGCGTCCTGCTTGGATACATTCACACGTTCCTGCTTACCGGAATGCCTGTATTGGAGCCGGCTAGTGACTCCTTCACCTGGATTGTTGATTGAGGACAAAAGCTGCTAGCCTACGTTTCGGCTGCCTAACCCCTAGAACCCAAGAGGAGCTCTTGGGAGAAAACCCCATTATTTTGGTACAAGTAGTAATCTCTCCGCCGTACAATATCCCTAAGCCTCTACGGAGTAGTCCATCGAGGCGGCGACTTCCTTGGAGGACAAGATCGTTTCTTTGTTTCATCTCAAGGCTTCTCCTCCGTTGAGTTCCCTTGACCCGATGTGCTGCCCTCTTCTTGACCAATCTCCTTTTCTGCCTGTTCCGCAGCTACAACTTCCTCCTCAGCTACGACTTCCTCCTCAGCTACGACTCCCTCCTCAGCTACGACTCCCTCCTCAGCTGCGAGCCCCTCCTCAGCTGTAGCTCCCCCCTCAGCTGTAGCTCCCTCCTGAGTTGCAATTTTCTCCTGGACTGCGACTCCTTCCGTGGTACCTGCATCAGCAACAAGGGAGTCCGAATTCTCATCCCTAGATTGAGCTTCAGTAGTTTGTGGAGTCACTTCCTCATGCGTGTGATTCTCTTCTCTGCTCTTGGCTCCAAGTCCAGTATCGTCCCAAACTGGTCGGAAGATGCCGCTCTCCTTCTGCCCTTCACGTGTTTCAAGGAAATAGTTATGGGCGAGCACCTCCTCGCGAGACCAGTTCGAGGTCTTCCACCTCGAATCAAAATCATCTCGGTTGACTTTACACTATTAGCAACTCATCGCCGTTTATAGTAATACATGTTGGGACGGTAACGTACTGTAGGCGCCACAAATCCTTCGCACACCCGTAAAGGCCTTTCTTCCATGGAGTACTCTCCAGTTGTCGAAAACTGCTCACATGGTAAGCTACACGTGATTCATACCCGTAGTTCTAAGGACAAGCGTGGGCCTACTGAGAATGCGTGTCGGATCAAGCTTGAACCACTTTTCGTTCCTTGGATCCGTGATGATTTTGTGCCATTTCCTGGCTGCCTTGTACCATCTTCCGGCGGTGCTGCTGTTGACTCCGCCGGGAACGACGCCACGGTCATCATTATTCCATCTAATTCGTTTTATTTGGCCCTTTGCCCCTCCAGTGGAGGTCTCGATAACAGGGAACCTATTCCAGGGTGTAATGGATATGTTCTCGTTTCCGCTGGCGTGCCAAGGAATTGGAGTCGAGCAAAGAACCTCGTAGTGAACAGGAAACTTTGCTCTCATTGTCTCTGCGGCGCGGAACCCGTCGACGAGAAGAGATTCACCACCTAAGTTGAAAGTTTCTTCGTAGTCACTTCCCGGGATTGGAGTGTGCGAGATCATATGAAAGGCTTGTAAGCCTGCAGGCTCGGTAAAATAAGTCGTATCCGTGTGAGCAGGGAGAGCTATGTTAGAGTAAGCGGTATCGGCCATAGCCATGTCCGGAGTGAAATCATAGAACCCGCCGTAGTGGGTGTTTCGGATTGGGCCAATTCTCTCCAGGAGCTTCTTCGTCGTTTCTGGCGTGGGCGGTGCGGCAGTAACAAAGCAAAAGCCGCGTGATTTCTGCGAAGCGTGAGTTTTTATCTAGCACAAGAGACTGGACGACTGGGATGTCGTACAATTGAACGCGTGAGTCTAGCCATGGCGTCGTTGCTATCCTCCATGACGTCCTCAAAGGTGACCTCTGGTGAGACTTTCGTATCGGCATTGAAATACTTCGGGGTTCTGGGATGCGTATGAGTTCAACCATTTTAGACCACAGTTTGCGAGGTGTAAGTTGGACGTACTTGATGGCCTTGAGGATAGGCGTTGTTTTCAATTCAAGGGCGTGCTCTAGCCAGAGAATTGAATGTATCGACACATGGTCATCCGACCCTATCAATGTCGAGTAAGCACTGCCTATCGGCCACATAGAAGAGAGGGTGCAATGACTAACACTGGATTTGCAACCCGTTCTCGTCGATGTGCGCAGTCCTAGGGATAACATTGGTGGGGATCTCAAGATGACATCAATACTGGTCCTCCTGACAGGTTCTGTGTACGTTGCTCTTACATCGAAGGTATTGTGATTTCTCTGCATAGTCGCCCGGTTCACGCACTTGTCGCATTGGCATGTGTCTCTATACTCAAGGTAAGCATTGGAACAAGGTCGAGCAGAGGCGGCCATCATACCGGAGCCAATAGTACTGCCTGCAACTGTAAGTGAGATACAACCCTCAACGTTTCTGGGATAACATGGTACGCACAGGTAGACCGTATTTCTGCGGCCCTGTCCACATCTCAAAAAGATTTTTGCCTTGTTGAGAATGATGTCAATGCGATCAAATTGCTTGTTTTCCAGAGCTTGCCGCATGAACGCATAGCGAGCGCTCTTTTCACCTTTCCAAATTGGTCTTGGGGGTCCAGGTCTCGGCTTTGAAGGCTCATCATGGCTGTCACTGCTACCAGTAGTAGGAGTAGGAGTAGTAGTAGTGGTGGTATCAGTAGCAGTGTCAGTGTCAGTGGTAGTAGGCGTGCTGCTACCAGTAGTAGTAGTCATGCATCGATTCCTTTGTCCAGATAGTGCGAGCCATGGGTGACGCCTGGTGAAAAAAAATGAAGAAAAAAAACGATCAATATATCGAACCATGAAAATCTTAGTTTGATGAGTACACTCACCAATTGGTGGCTCTACCCGCAGCCCGTAAGCTAAGCATAACCGGGGATCTCAGATGATTTACTACAACTATCGAATTGGAAGACAAATGATTCTAAAATGTGCAAGCACATGGGACCACGGAATGCGAAAAGATGGGTGTCGAGGGGAAGATGTGGGAAACGAACGTGAGAGGCCATGATTCCATCTTGATATCGGATATGGTGCCGCTCACTACCTGTAGTGGGCCCTCCTACTGCTACTCCTCCGTGCTATAGTACGGATTACTACTACTCAAAAATACTGCTAAGCTAAGATAGAGTACCTACTACTAGTAGTACTACTGTGCTTGAGGAGCAATACCCCGTGCGGAGTACCAGTACCTTGCATACAATACGTCACCCTTACACATGTTCCGAGAAATAAGTAATCTGCATGTTGGATTTGAAAGAGCAATCCGAGTGAGAATTACGTACCAGAATTACGTGCCATGAACCGGATCCAACAGTCAAGGTTGGGGAGATTAAAGATCACAGTCACGAAAAATAATGCAGTAAGCAAAACAGCGAGTGTTGAGCGTTACGGAACCAGAAGCGCTAACTGTTGCAGAGTCTAATACTCTAATACTGTACTCCGTAGTAGTAGTACTTTTTAAGTATGTAGTACTAAGCACTCCATACCACTACGCCGTATAAATACCGACATATCATAACAGGCGCCGTATAAGTCACTGATTTACAACGTCTAAATTTCCTTAGTCACAAGCTACTAGTAGTAGTATCTAGAGTCAGATGAAATATACAGCTTGAGAAATTATATATGTCAACGTTTACGCTATTTAGACATCATATATGATGCTAGATACGCGTAATATAGATACTATTTCTGCACATCATTGTATTTCAAGCACCAAACCATGTGCGTGACGTTTTTGTTGTTCCAGTACATACATAGTATGGAGTAAAAGCACGTGAATATCCGCCCCCAGTGCCCATTACTTTAAGCTACATGCACCGCTGAGCACCTAGCAGCACAGGTACGGAGTACTCCGTACATCCATTACTTTGCGGGGTGGGTCTTCACCGGAGACCCTAACATTACAGGCTTGGGGCGCACTCAGTCTTACAGTATTGTATTGGTGTTTTCCAAGATTTTTCAAAATAAGAATCAAGTCGTGTCCATCCGCCATTTGTAAAATCACGTCTAATCTGTTGGTACACTATTCCGTGCTTACTCAGTGCACAACGCTCTTTCATATCGGCAATATTAGAAGGAAACAGCCTCGAGACTGAATCATACGAGACGTCGTTACTCTATCCAAGAAATAGTGGAAGCCAGCATCATCGTCATCATCATCATCATCATCATAATCATCGCCGCCTCTTCAAGGGAAAACGGAAAAGGGAAGGGGCATCCACGCGATGGACAAGCAACCGAATTGACGGCCAGAGCCTATTTTCAACTAAAGCGCGCGAACTCGACATTACCTGGGCAGCTTCCGCCGTGTCGCCCCGACGCCCCGACGCCCTGTCGCCCTGCAAGCTTGTAAGCTCGCAGCATGTCTTCGTCCCAAGAAATCGACGAACAGTTCCTTCGCGACAGGTTGCGCGCCTATTCTCGTTCTCAGTCGCAAACAACTTCATTTAGCGAGCGCATTACCGAACCTTCCACGGTCGTCACTATCCTCTTCCTTCTCGCCACCGTCCTCTATACTTATCACGGACCCTCCAACTTCAACGACGTCCTTGCAACGATTACCACACGTCTTTGGTACTTTCTAGTCTATATAACCCCGTCATCACTGCTTGACTCCCTCGATCTGTGGCTGAATCCTCAGCTTGAACGGCCCATGGCCGATCCGCAGGCTAATCACCATGCCCATAAGAGCGAGACTATGCGGAGGGTTCTCGGCCTGGACCGCTCCGGTGGGATGATGGCTTCGGTCTTCGAAGTCAGAACCCGCGCCCTCTCGCTAACAGGCAATGCGCTGGGCTTCAAAGCGGACTCGGAGCGGCCACCTGGGCTTGGGAATAGAGACAACTCTTGCTTTCAGAATAGTATCCTACAAGGCCTGGCGTCTCTCGACTCATTCCAAAAATACTTGGAGGCTTGTTTATCGCACGGTTCCGAAGAGAAAGAGGCCAGCAGGGCTGTCACCCAGACTCTTCGTGCCCTGTTAATGGACCTGAACGATGGGTCCAACAATGGTCGCACGCTATGGACACCCCATGGCCTCAAATTCATGAGCACCTGGCAGCAGCAGGATGCGCAAGAGTACTATTCCAAAATTCTGGATGATATTGACAAGAGTGCACTAAGCGCATCCAAGGCTCTCCAACGATATGCCGGCTTTGAATTGGACCTTAATCCAGATGATTCCGCCGCTAGCGAACACAGTGATGATAGCGGCTACCAATCCTTGTCTTCAGTCTCTAAACTGTCTGCCACTAACGTCTTGAAAAATCCGTTGGAGGGACTAGCAGCGCAGCGGGTTGCCTGCGTTCAGTGTGGGTATTCCGAGGGCTTGTCTATGATACCGTTTAACTGTCTGACGCTGAGCCTTGGACTCGGGCGCGGCCAGCATGATCTTTATGAGCGCTTGGATGCTTACAGTCACGTTGAGTCCATTGAAGGAGTAGAATGCCCGAAATGCACACTACTCAAGGCGCAAAGGCTTATGACGAAACTTATAGACATGTTGCGAGCCAAGAACCAGTCCGAGGAAGAGCTTGCAACGCCGCTAAGCCGGCTGGCGGCAGTTGAGGAAGCTCTCGAGGAGGATCACTTCGATGAGCAAACCCTGACCGAGAAATGCAAGATCTCATCCCAAAGCAAGGTAACAACTACCAAGACGAAGCAAGTCGTCATCGCCCGACCTCCCCAGAGCTTAGCTATTCACATGCAGCGCTCTGTTTTTGATCCCTCGACCTTTGATATGATCAAGAATGTGGCACCGGTAGAATTCCCCCAAACACTAGATCTTGGGCCTTGGTGCTTAGGGAGCGCGGAAGGCAAGAACGCAGCGGAGATGACGAGCAGTGAGGAGGAAAAATGGCTTCTTGACCCCAATGCATCAATGATAGCTGGTGACATGCAGCCATCAAAGTTGGTCGGTCCCATATACGAACTGAGCGCAGTCGTAACCCACGCCGGTCGACATGAGAACGGCCACTACATATGCTACCGCAAGTTCCCGAAGCAGCAGCCGCCGGACTCATCTGTCACGACCGAGGGAGACACTGCTGAACAAGGTGGCGCCGAAGATGCAAGGGCGCATTGCAATGCCACAGGAGACCCCGAAAAGCCGCAAAGAAGACAAAAAGTCGAAATGGAATGGTGGAGGCTAAGCGACCACAACGTCAGCAGGGTCGACGATGAGATTATTTCGAGTCTCTCGCCGGGAGTCTTCATGCTCTTTTACGACTGCGTCGATCCCTCCATGGTACTACAAGCCGATGATGAAGCTGCCGATATGCCAGCTGCTGTAGTAAATGGGACACATGTGGATGAGCAAGAAGAATCTCAGGGCCTGCAAACCGGGCAAGTTAATGCTGACGGAGCCGACACTCAGGCGTCCGATATGGTAACAGAAGATACCGCATCATCCATAACTTCTGTTACCGAAGTTGGGTCTTCATCCTCCCTGGGCTCAAGTACGGCTGTGGGCTCGGATGAGCACACTTCTTAACACAACATGGGTATATGTTGGAAGGGTTCAGTGGTATTATTATTTTCAATCGGTTCACATAGCGACGGTGTTGGCTCGGGTTTCTATTGCTCTTCGGGTTTTTTTTTGCCCTTCTTTTCTCTCTGGATCACGCCTATAAATATGCGCCTTCACGCGATGGCGGTAGCCAAGAAGATATTCTCTCCATATTATCATACCTTATTATTTCGCGGGCGATGACAGCGGTGATGAACAGAGTAGCAGCATCAACAGGGGCGGAGGACTTTTCCCCGCCTTTCTTCTTTTTTCTTTGGCGTTCTGAAATGTTGGGAACACAGGCTTGAATGAAACGAGTTAGTAGTGTTCATGTCTTGCGCTGCAGCTTGGTAATGGTAAAGATGGAATGGATTAGTGCGAAGAGATAGGTTGAGAATAGGGCAAAGGAGGATTGTTGTACCAGTTACGGAGCACTACTGTTACTACGGAGAAATGCTATCACTATTCCTACAGTAGCGATGAGTCCAGCTACGAATGTGCCCACCCCTTGCATCTGGTCCGCGAAGGCACAGTTCCATAGCAGCCGTCGGCCAGTGGCCACTGCAGAGTATGGAAAGTGCAAAAGTGCAAAAGTGCAAAAAATGTTTCCATATTCCGTACTACCCGGCGTATGTATGTACGCCGTAATAACCCGAGTGTCAGCCAGTCACTGACAGAATGACAACCTGACAGCCTGCCAAAGCTACCTAACCAGCCAGCTAACCTAACCTAACCAACCTACTGCAAGGGCGGGGGGATGGGGCTGACGAGAAGAAAAGGAAATGCAATCAGGCAAAGCTGACGGGCACCGAAAAGAGTTGTCGTGAATCGCGTTGGAGCAGGGGCAAGGCATGTTTTTGAATGCTAGATGGGCCTACTTATATTACGATGTTGAACTTGGGCCGCTTGGCTCGGCTGCGGTGTGCTCCTACTGGTCACTGCGTAAAAAGAAGCAAGTGTACTCCGTAAGTAGGGGAGCAAGTGAGGTACCTACTCCGTACTACCATATGACACAACCAAGTTTGATAGGTGCTCCGTACCTGAGGAATTCCCGTCGCGGGGATGGCAATTTTTGAAATACGAGAAAAGTAAAAAAGCTACTTTTATCAGTAGGTGAAAAATAAAAGAAGGGTTCAAACGTATTACACGTATTCCCGTGGAGAGCATTGGTAGTATTCCGTGGATCGTTGTATACATAATATTCAAGCAGGTAGGTTTGTTTCACTGCCGGCTCAATCGGCTCTGGCAGTCAATCGTGGTAGTCAATCGTGGTAACTAACGCTCCATACACCCATGTTCTGAGACGAGGTTTAATAGGCAAGGGCGATACCAAGAATCACGCAAGAGGAGAGGATATCTTGGCGAAAGCAAAAGCAAGAAAAAAAGTTCTTCTTTAGGGGTGGGCTTGATGCGTCATCCGTGCCCGTGCCCCCAGGACAAGAGCCTTGCTGCCCGCTTGGTCCCCGCCCCGGCGGCGCAATACGTACCATTCATTAGTGGGTTTGGCGGGATGGGGAGGGGGGATTTGTCCAGGGCGAAGGCGTGCTATGGTTGATCTTGATTTCCACCTGCTGAAGGGGGGAGGTCTTTCAGGTTCAGGTTATCAACAGCATAAACGGTACGGAGTAATCCATAACCATCTCTACGGAGTAACTTTGCTGCAGATTGATTGACGCCGTACTCTCAGTGCACTTGGGGAGTTTGGAAAGAACCCTAAAATCTGGCCTGGAGAGAAAGAGGAGCGTGTGCAAGGGGCAAAGAAAAAAAAAGTAGAGCAAAAAAGCTCCGGCGACGATTACCGGGATGCTAATTTGTTTGGGCCCCGGCGTACTGCTACTATAACGAGCCAGACGCCAAACGCCAAACGAGCAAGCTCTGGAAGCAAGGTACATACGGAGCACTGCTCCCACATCCCGAGAACTCACCGTTCCTGCTTGGCGATTTCATCGCCGTGCCGCAGTCCGATGAAAGCTTGTCTGCTGGCACTACGGGAGTACTACTAGCAGTAATTAATGGTGGCAGTACAGAGTAGAATAGGTACGGAGTAGTAGTAATTCGGCGCGATCTTATCGCGACAACGGGTGAAGGGCACTGGGCTTGGGCTGTTTATTACAGTTGAGCGCCCGCAGCCGTCGCACTTGGAAATCGGTGTATTAGTCGTCGTCTCCGTTCCATCCTTTTCAATGAGGTCCAGCGTGGTGTCCCTCCAGTATGTACGGAAGCTGCCCTACAGTGCTTCTACGCTCGCTGCTGAAAAACTTCATGTTAGGTACCAATGAGTAAAAGCTGGTAGTGTTGGCTACAAGGGAACTCATTTTAGGTAGCTACGCAGAGAAGGAAATTCGGGCTCTGGACGTGTCTGCTGTTACTCCGTAGAGCCGGGTGATTCAAAGCATGGAGGGTGCGTGCCTAAGTGATAGATAGTACCTGCCTCCCCTATCAGCATGTCCCATGATTCGGAAACGTCATCAACAGTCACTCAAAAAGCCCATCTTTTCCAGCTACCATTTCCCATCCGCCAAGGTACTCTCAAATCATCAACCTTTTTTCCGTTCATCTTTTCTCTCTCTCAGCGCCCAGGCGGTAGGGATAGTACTCCCTCCGTGTTGAAAGTCTGAACCACCCCCCCCATCTTCCCCTTGCTTCCCATGCTCTCTTTATTCCTATTTTCACTCCCCCGGATTTCGTCTCTTAGCCTCGTCTTTGGGCCCGCTTCACAAGAAAGGGAGAAAACACCAAAGACGACGGGTGGCTTAAACCACAGAACCATCCATATACGGTTACCCCGGCACCACATCTTTATTACTGCTAGCACTGGTAATCGGTACTCCGTACCCAGTACTCTATAGTACTAGTAGTACTACCTAGTGGCTCTCCGTACTACTGCGGCCGCTGCAGAGAGCACTGGGCAGTTCCGTATTGGGTGGATGCTCTTTGGGTGTGCGTCGTGGGTACTCCGTATGTACGAAGTACATCGTTTGCAAGGAGATTGGATGGGTTTTGACAGCGAAAATCTTACATGCGGAGTACCATATTGAGTACCGGTTTTTAGGAGAGGTTTGTCTTGGCTCTGCTCATGGGTTCCGGCTATTACCAAACATAGCAGTCTTTGACTTGACCGGCTCTTTTTAGAAGGCCTCCCGCTAAAAAGCTACGCATCAAATCACACCCAAAATACGGAGCCCACGCCTCCTTCTCGTCCAACCGTGCCTTGCTCCCAACGCACCAAAAAAAGAAAGAAAGAAAGAAAAAAGGGTTTAATAAGGGGGCAGGTTGTACCATACGGAGTATACGAGTGGGTAGTAGTGGTAGGATAAGGCTATCTATCTACGGAGTACCACCTAATTGCTCCACGCCAGACCCAGCTAGCGGGCCGTCATCGAGTCCCCTTCTTTCCCCCCAATTCTTTCTCTTATTTTCTTCCTCATCTTTCGTCACGTCCAAAACACGACAAGGCACTGACATCGGGTCAACCGTGATCACGATGCAGATGCAACGCATGTCAACGTCGTCGCCCCGAACCTCCAACTCCTCCGACCTACCTCTAACCGAACCTCATGGAGAGCCCGATGCGCAGCCTGGCTTGCGCCAGCAAGGCCCTGAAAGTAGGACATTGGCGTTGCACCCGTCCTTCTATATCTTGTGAGTCGCCCCGTGATGCGTTTCGTGTTTCGTTTCGGCGGTGAGGTTTTGCTGACCACGGGTTCGTTTCCCCCATATAACAGGAGCTGGATTTTCTTCTCCAATTGCACTATCCTCTTCAACAAGTGGTTGATTGATAATGCTGGCTTCCGTAAGTGGCTTTATGCTTTACCGTGGCGGAATATTAGCTTCCTGTTACTGACCATTTATTGCCCGCTACAGGATATCGTATGTCTTGACTTTTCAACGTCCGGCGCATCCAGCCATACAACTCGAACGCATATACTGACTGACCTTGGAACAACAGCCATTCTCCTAACATGCTGGCATCTCATCTTCGCCACGCTGGCGACGCAGCTTCTCGCCCGCACTACCTCACTCCTCGATAGCCGACACTCGCTCCCATTCAACACGAAGATGTACATGAAGACCATTCTTCCCATTGGCTTCTTGTACTCGGGGTCTCTCGTCTGCTCCAATGTTGTCTATCTTTACCTCTCCGTGAGCTTCATCCAGATGCTCAAGTCGGCCTCGCCCGTTGCCGTCCTCTTTTTCTCATGGCTCTGGGGCATTGCGCACCCCACCATGACTATGCTCATCAACATCTCCGTCATCGTTTTCGGTGTTGCCCTGGCATCTGTGGGAGAGATTGAGTTCTCTTGGGTTGGATTCGCATTCCAGGTTTCGGGTACGATTTTTGAGGCCATCAGGCTGGTGATGATTCAGGTTATGCTCAGCTCCGAGGGTCTGAAGATGGACCCTCTTGTTGGGCTGTACTACTATGCTCCCGTTTGCGCCGTCATGAACGCTCTCGTTGCCCTCCCGAGTGAGCTGCCCAAATTTGAGTTTCAGCATCTCAAGGATGCCGGATTCTTTATGCTTTTCCTCAACGCGCTCGTGGCGTTCATGCTTAACATTGCAAGCGTGTGCTTGGTAAGTGCCCCTGCTTGCTGCGCTTGTGGCGCTTTTATTTGCTCGCTCTGTGGCATCAACTAACTTACTATTCTACAGATCGGCAAGACATCAGGTCTCGTTATGACTTTGACCGGCATCCTCAAGTCGATTCTGCTCGTGATTGTCTCCATCATCATTTGGCACACTGAAATCTCCCCCCTCCAGTTCCTCGGCTACAGTATTGCCCTTGCTGGCTTGGTCTACTATTCACTTGGATATGATACCCTCGTCAAGGGCTGGGAGCTCGCAACTTCCTGGGCCGGAGACCCCTGGAAAGGTGCTCCTTTGAGTGGAAAAGGCGGCAGCTGGTCTCCTGATCGCAGGCGGTGCCTGATAATTACTGGTGCCCTGTGTACGATTAGCATCTTCGTCGTTGTCGGTATTTGGCAGGGCCCTACGGCCATGAGGAAGGCTTCCGAGGCTTTCCCCGCCTTGTTTGGCGCGCAATGATGGATGCACATGCAGTCTGGAGGGGCTCGATTTTGAGCCCACAAAGCATGGCAAGATATGAAGGAAATGTATGCATGGGCTCATAGATTTGGGGCGGTAGGCTTTTGTTTCTCTTGTGAAGTGTTTAGAATAAACAAAGAAGATCTTGATATACCAGCAAGACTAGCATATGAGGGAGCATAATAATGTACTTTACTTGGCGTTGAAGGGGGGTCACTGGATCCTGAACACTTCAATCTTTATAGAAAACGATGCCTTTTTTTTTCCATTGCCAACTCGATTTGGTCCCTTTATTACAAGCAACTGAGGGTATCTTGGTTATCTCTATTCGTACATTGTGTGCATTTCGTTTGCATCCGCGCAGATCTCTTTCTTCTTTCTTCTTTCTGTCATCTCCTCTCTGTCATCTTTCTTCTCTCTGTCATATTTCTCTGTAGTCTTTCTCCGGACTTTGCCAAATATGGTGGGCAAATACAGGAGCTTGCTGTTTTGTCTTCTTCCCTTCGCCTCCCCCGCCTCATCCCCCCTTTCCCACCCCTCTTAGACTAGAGAGGAAAAGAAAGGGGGGGTAGGGGAAGAAGAAAAAAAGGACCAGAAAAAGCTTATTAGTTGCAGTTGGATAACAACAGCAAATAGGACATGACATAGGAAAGAAAAGAAAAAGCAAGCAAGCAATCAATCAAAAATGAACAAACAGACCCCTTTTCTCCATGTTACATGAAGGATGGGTTTTGTCCTCCTCCACCAATTTGATTTAGCGACGATCGCGACTACGATCGCGGCTGCGGCTGCGGTGGCGCCTGTCCCTGTCCCTATCTCTGTCTCTGTCTCTCTCGCGGTCGCGGTCGCGATCTCTGTCTCTGTCTCTGTCTCGGTCTCGGTGCCTTTCTCTATCGCGGTCCCGACGTGGCGAAAGACTCCTGTCCCTCCTGCGTCTGTCGCGCGACCTGTCTCTATCCCTATCTCTATCGCGAGATTGGTCTCTCTCTCTCCTGCTGTTGTTGCGGTCCCGGCTGCGTGTCCTGTCCCTCTCCCTGCGTCTGTCTCTGTCTCTGTCCCTGTCCCTCTCGCGACTACGGCTTCGGTGTCTGCTGGCGGCTGCGGCTCCGCGATCGTCACGGCCTGTTCAAAGAAAAAGAAAAAGAAAAACAGAAAATAGTTAATAAAAAAGGGACATCATTAGGTCTGAGATTCACCAGGGGTTCGGGGGAGCGGTGCCGGGGGGACGAGGCGGGAGCCCGTGCGGCCCAGGGGGAGGGACAGAAGGAGGGGGTACATTAACTGGCATGTAAGGCTTCGGGGGACGTGGCGGGAGGCTGAGGTCTGGCGGCTGCTGTAGGAGGGAGTCGGAGACTTGAAGCCGGGAAATGGTCGGTGGTGGTTTGTTGGGAAGTGGATAGTCTCTGCGCGGTTTGAACCGGAGGTTGGGGTAGTACGTTTTTGGAGGGCGTGGTGGCAGCGATGGGATCATGTATGGAGGGATAATGTGCTTGAAACGGGAGGCGGAGAGGCAAGGTGATTTGTCGTTCGGGTCGTGGTTTGGGTCGGGTGTAGCTTGCACGAAACGGTCGCCGCGTCGTCGCTGCGGCGATTGAGGGTGGTCCCCGATCGAGGAGCCAGAAGCCGCTTGGCTCGGCGCTGTGCGTTTAGAAGGAGGCGGCGGAGTTGTGGGATGGCCGTCGGTATCCTAGACTTCGAGCCATTCTTGAACTCGTTTGACGCCTCGTTTGATGCCTTTCTCGAACTTGAAGAGCGGGTCCTCCGCCTTGGGAGGACGAGAGTCATCATCGGATTCGCCAGGGTCAGAACCGCGCACCACTTGGTGACGGCTGATGGGGGCCTTTGGGATCATGGGAATAGAGGGGTTGGGGTTGGGGTTCGGGTTGTTAGGCATCTCTTCCGTGTCAAGGCATCCTTGATACCCCTCGGGAAGATTGAGTTCACCAAGAAATGATTCACACAAAGTAATCGTACCTGAAGTAAGAGGCCGGGCGTCGTCGATGCCGGGAATCGGCAAGCCCTTGGCCTTAGCATCGTTCTGGGCTGCCTTGTAAGCCTTTGCCTCTTTCTCGCGCTTCTTAACCTCCTCGCGCTTCCATTCCTCGATGTCTTCCTTGTCGCGAGCGCGGACTGAGGTTACGAGAGAGCGGTCGCGGTCGCGGTGTCGGTCACGGTCTCTGTCTCTGTCTCTGTCTCTATGGCCATCGCGAGTATCGCGAGTTCTATCAGTGTCTCGGCGGTCACGGCTTCGTGGGCGAGCTGGCGTAGGAGCCCGACTACCACGTGGTTCATAGCGATCCGGGGCAGGGCGGGAGCGAGAGCGGGAACGGCTGCGATCCCGTCTGGCTCTGGAACGGCTCCTGTCACGTCGATCGGTGGTACGGGCGTGAGAACGAGAGTCATCTCTACGATCTCTGCTGCGTTGACGAATATCCCTGGAGCGAGTCCTATCTCGTTTCTCGGTTCTTTCCTCTGGTCGCTTGGTGCTGGCACCAACGTAACAATCTGCGCGAGGACGCGAGCGGCTGCGGTCGCGGCTGCGGTCGCGGCGGTCATCTCGTCTAGCTCTAGAGCGGCTCCTATTATCACGCCTCTCCCTGTCTCTGTCCTTGTCTCTGTCCATGAACTTGGAGCTGTTGCGGTCACCCTTGGGGGAACGAGAACGTCTTCGGCTATCCTCGCGACGTCGGCTTCGCTCTCTCGGCCTGTCGCGGTCGCGGTCGCGATCATGAATACGAGAGGGCGATCTGCTAGTTCTGCGGCTTCTCAACTCAGATCGTCGACCATCCACGGGTGTGTGCGATCCCCGAAGACCACCGTCGCTATCCTTTCGAGAGTCTTTGCGGATGGGGTCAATGGCAGAGACCGGGCCTGTGCGGCGGGGTGGGGGCGCCAAGGACTCATCGATCTCAAGCTCGTTGCGTCTGTTGGACGACTTGTTGCTTTCGCGGAGGAGATCGGCCAGTGCCTCTTGCTCCAACCGCTCATTCTCTTCCTTGGACAGCTCTTTGTTTTGCCCTGCAGTGGGGGTAGCTGTAGCAGTGGTAGTTGAGAAACCCAACGGGGCAGCATCCTTGTTTGTTTTGGTGCGGCTCCTTTCGCGATCACGAGAGCGGCCTCGGTCTCCTTCGTGCTCGCGGTCTCTGCTTCTGTCGCGAGGCTTGGACTCTCTGTCCCGCTCGCGCTCGCGCTCACGCTGCTCGCGTTCGAGATGTCGTTTCTCGCGCTCAATGTCTCGCAATCTCTCCCGTTCCTTTCTCTCGTCCTCGCGCTTGCGTCGGCGTTCGTCTCGTTCTTCTTGGCGCTTGAGTTCGGCGTTCTCGCGTTCCTTCTCGCGCTTCTTCTCTTCCTCTCGTGCAATCCGACGCTTCTCTTCCTGGATAGCGGCTTCTTTGTCCCTGAGCTCTTGGCGGACTTTCTCTCGCGCGTCTTGCCTTGCCTGCCTGTCAGCAGCGTATTCCTCGTCTGTCTTGGCCCCGCGAATGCGTTCAGCTTCGGCAGCCTCGTCGCCAATTTCGTTTCTTCTGATAGCTCGAATTTTTTCTTCGATAGCATCCACGTCAATGAGCTCTCCTATAACGCTCTCTGCCTGCTGGTAGACGCCCGATCTCTCAAGGGCTCCATCAATCAGAGCCGCGGCCTTGCGTCGGTCCAGAGTCAGAAGCTGTCGTGGATTCTTATCGACTTCTTTCTCGGCAACTTCAAGAATGGATTTCGTGATTTGAGCTTCGTAGTCCTTCAATTGGGTCTGTCAGCATGAACCGTCCAGCCCACGAATGAAGAGACAAGGACTCACGCTGGCTTTGAACTTATCCCAAACCTGCTTTCGAATATCGTCATATGCACCCTCCTTCTTGAAACTTCTCGCTAACGATTGGATGGCATCGCGGGTGGCAGAAGACAACGGGAGCTCCGAGGCCTTGAATCGGGGAGCATCCACCGTCGCAGGCTTCTGCGAATCGCCGTTTTCTGCACTTGCAGCTGCGGCCGCGGCAGCCTCGTCGTTCTCCGACGTTGCCATGGCGGCACAATTGAAGCAATTGGTAAGATATCGAACGGTCGAGGTTGCGTTGGAGCGATAGGTGAGGTAGGAAGAAGGTTAAAGGAAACTCGAGCACCTAGCCAGGCGCTTTATTCATACGAGTGTGACCACATGCGCACGTGGGGAAAAAAAGGTGAAGTTGTTTGCGTTACGGTCGTCTGAACTATTTCGCGTGAAGAATTTTGTTTGCTTTTTTCTTCTTTGTTTTTTCTTTTCTTTTGCGTGATTCTGTGAGAAAGTGCTGGGCGCACAAACAATCTTTTGCCAGTTGCTCGCAGCTAGAAGCCCGGATTCCTCGAATATGTTCCTTGAAAGTCAATGTCCCCACATGGGAAAGGCAAGGGGACTTTGGAGTACAATTAGCTCTCCAGGCCAATTGTGCGGCTCGAGGTGGGTCCCAGAACTCGCAGGTGCAGTAATCGGTAGGTGCCCGTAAGTTGGTCGCGTAAGACCAAGATCCAGACGCGTCTCGTCAATGGTAGGGGACTTGAAAGTATGTACTTTAACGGGTGAACGCACCAAGGTGAGCTGGCAGCTTGGTAGTCAAGAGTCGAAAACCAGACCGAATTGATAGTACTAATGAGAGCCGTCATGAAGCGTGAATATTTACTTGTCACGTGGTCGTTACTTTTCATGTCAAAGACACACTACTGACCTACCTACTTGCAGCAGTCACCAACAAAAGAATCTACGTCATCACTTCAATGGAGTGCTAACCAGAGTTCAATTTAGAAAATGCCAATTCGCTTCATAGGCCACGGGGGCACACGAAAAACCAACCCTATGTTAGTTCGGGTTTCTGTACAAACAGCTTGATTTCTTCTGTCTACAGCTAGATAGATCCTGGGGCGTAAACCCGGACTGCGGTGAATTTAAGTTCACATTTAGCCTCTACTACTACCACCGCCACTACCTTACCACTGCTACTGGTATCCGCGCACAGCAATGCGTGATGGACTCATGCGCCCTCCCATCTAGATCCCCTTCTAGATGCCCTTCTCAGCCGCCAGCGCCTCGTCCACCACAAAAATCATCTTGCCCTTGACATTCGCCCCAGACACGAGCTCCTCGTTCGTCTCAACGGCCTGACCAAGGCGATAGCACCCGGCAATGACGGGCCTCAGCTCGCCCGCGCGCACCTTGTCCAGCACTTTACCAAAGTCCTCAAGCCACAGGTGCCTGGTCTCGTGGTAGTACTCGCGGTCGACGCCCCAGTACTTCATGCGCGGCTGCATCCTGTCCCTGAAGAAGGCGTCGGCGTCGAGCCCGCCGTTGACGAGGCCGCTCCCGTCGGCCGCGATCTCCGACATGGCGCCGATGGCCACGACGGAGCCCGTGCCTCGCTTCGTGGCCTCGTGGCTCTGCCGCAGGCTCTCCCTGCTCCCCACCGCGTCGTAGGCCACGTCCACGCCCTTGCCGCCGGGCGTCAGGGCCCTCACTCTGGCTGCCAGGTCGGGCGAGCGGCGGTCCACCGGCTCGACGCCTAGCGAGCGCACGAAGTCGAACTTGGAAGGGGAGCAGGTCCCGATCATGGTGATGCCCATGTCAAAGGCGGCGACGAGCTGCGCCACGGCCGTGCCCACGCCCCCGCTCGCGGAGCCGATGAGGATAGACAACCCGGGGACCAGGTCGACGCCGCTGCGACGGAGCATGCCGTACGCAGTCATATAGTTGAGGGGCAGCGCGCAGACGGCGACGGGATCGTCTGTAGGCTCGAGGCGGATGAGCTCCGAGGGCGGCAGGGAGATGTGCGTAGCATGCGCGCCGATGGTGCACATGGCCGCCACCCTGTCGCCCACGGCCAGGTACCGCCCGTCCCCCTTCACCGTCGAGGATGCCCCCAGCGCGACGACCTCGCCGACGAAGTCGTAGCCCGGCGTGAAACCCGGTTCGCGGCAGCGAGGACTAGGGTATCCTCCCACGCGCTGTATATTGTCCGGCCCCGCGATGCCGGCCGTGATGATGCGCACGAGGACCTCGTCGTCCCTCATGGCGGACGCAAAGTCAAACCTCTCCCACCTCAGGACCTCGGGCCCGCCGAACTTGGAAATGACCCATTTTCCGGGTCCGTCAGGGGTCGGGCTAGTGTTTCTGGGCGTTGCCATTGCAAAGATGTGGTGGGCGCGCTTTTTTGAGTGAAAGGACTCTTGTGAGATTAGAGCCTGAAAAAGAATCGATGCTGAGGAACTTGTGTGACTGTCGCCATGAAAAGGCTCTTTAGCTACCGTGGGGTTGAACTCTTATATGCATACCGGTCCCGCTTCCATGTCCTTTATCACGAGTGAGTGTAATCCGCACACTCTCCTAACTTACATAGGCAACGTTTTTTGTGTTGAGCACGGAACGCAAGAGGTTTGGGCCATCGTCCCGATATATAAGCCCACCCTCCACGGAATACCCACGGACAACTTACTTTTCTGCATGGTGTGAATGGGGTGACTCAAATAGAGCGGCCGTAGGTTCCCTGTGCATCTCATTTGCAGACTGTTGCTATGGCGCTACTATACAAGGCTGTGCGGTTGTCCGAGTCCGTGGAGACGGGAGATTTATAATATCATCGGCCGAGGGTGAAGTCCGCCGCAGTCCGTCAAAGGGTCAAACCTTCGAAATACACGCCGTTGCCCACCCACTCCAGTCCAAAAAAACTACTACTTTTATCTCCAATAGTGTAGTATACTTCAAGGGTACTAGGCCGTGTCGTTGGAGTATTCATCTTGGAATGCAAAAAGCGCGAGCCCGTATATCAGCAAAGACTGCATTTAGGACGGTTTGATTGATGGAAGACCACAAGTAGTCAAGTTCCAAACCATGTTGCTTTTATTCCAACATCAAGTGACGTTGCTCATCAATACAATGCTCAAGTGCTCCGACCTTCATTCATTTATCAAGCCCCCCACTCATTGACGTTAACTGAGGGATGACTTTTTTGTTTTTGGTCATAATATAAGGCTACCGTGGAAGAATATATCGTTGCCGTTCCCAATCATGAGGGTCATAGGGGAGAGTTCCCAAGCCAAAACGCCGCGCCGAATGTGTAGTTTTTTTTTCCCCTCCAACCAAGAATTTCCGGACCCTCTGCTGCCGGTCCTCTAGAACTCGCCCTCCCCGCCGTTGCCAAAGAGGCTCGCCGCCCACAGCCCCACGAGGCCGTACCAGCTCACCTTCCACCCTCTCCACAGACCCTCGGCGCCCTGGCCCTTCCTGTAGGTCGGGGCCTCGGGGGCCTTGGTCTTCGCCTTTGCCCGACCTCTCTTAGTGGTGGGCTGCTTGACGGGAGCGGCGGGGACCTCGCGCCGTCCCTCGTCGCGCGAGATGTGGAACATGGTGCCGAACACGCCGTTATAGCGGCCGATAGGTACAATCGTCTCAACCTTGGGCTCCTTACCACCCAGAGCCTCGATGTACTCGCGCCCATTGAGCACGGCCATGTGCCCTCGCCGCAGAACGGTCTCGATGGGAAGCTTCACAAAGATTGCCACGGAAGAGGCACAGAACTTGGCGAGGGAGAAGGTTGTGGGGGATACCTGGCTGTCGATCATGAAGCGGGTTCGGAGCACCAGGGGGGTGGAGAGCGTGAGCAGGGGGTGCACGAGCGAATGCAGCACAGTCGGCATCAGCACGAGGGGCGAGCAGACGTATGAAGGCAGGGCTCGCAGCGAGGCAAGGGTCCTTCTCTGGCCCTGCGTGCTCGGCGTCATGATGAGTCTGGATTGGTTGGGTTAGTAAAAAGGCGGTCAAAAAGGACTACTACTAAGTAGGTGGTAGTAGGATGCTGGCAGCTGCAACTTACCTCGTCCGTACCAGGTCCAGCGGAGCAAGCAGCACGCCAGTTGCAACGGCAGCGGATGCAGCGACGAACAACGATGCCCAAGGGTAAGGCGAGGCGATGTCGACCAGGCGGTCAATGTCATCCTTGACACCTAGGTCGGGCACCGTGAAGATGGCACTCAGGAAACTTCGGCCCCAGTTCTCCAGCAGGGACTGCAGGACGGTATACAAAAAGGTTGCGTTTGATCCCTTCCACACACCCCAGGCTCCTTCCTTCGACCACAAAGCACCGAGGACACCAGCAACCGAGTCCGGCCGGGTGATCTTCAGGTACTGATCCGAAAGACCGAGCTTCTTCCCCGCCGTGGGGGACCCCGAGGGCGATACCCCGCGGGCCCTAGGCATCGGCGTCGGCGTCTCGGGGACGTTTGAACTGAAGTAAGCTGGCTCATCGGCGTCAGAGTCAGACTCGGGCATCTACTCAGCTAGTCAGCCACGAGGTCATTGCATAGAGACATGTCGTACATCACGCGTACGCATGTGCGGGGAAGAGAAGGGGGGGGGGTCTTACATCGTAGATGGACCCTCCAAAACTCGATGCCTTCTTGATCGGTTCCGGTTCTGCAGTCTCCACGAGACCAGCATTTTCGTCCTGATCTCTGACCTGCAGAATCACCTTGGCCACCTCGAAAGGCTGTGCCATAAGAACAGAAGTGTACTTCCATACCAGCTCATCCAACAGCTCCTTGGCGCTCTGCAGCGCCGAGGGCCCCTCGTCGCCAAACTTGTAATCGAGGTCGGTCAGGACATCGCGTGCCTTGGACGCATACCTCGAACTCTGGGACGCACTAGCGGTGGAGGGGAAGGACGGCTGCGAGCTGGGCGTGGGCGGCGAAACCGGATCGGATCGCTCGCCGATGGTTGGGGGTATGTAGTATGGCCTCAGAGGGTTGACAGCGTCCCGCTGAGTCGACATCATGGGCGACATCGATATCTACACATCGAAAGATGGAAAGGCAGATTCGTGATGGCAAAGCTGCTTTCCATGCGAGAAAAGAAGCCCGATCTGCCCAGTGTGCTAAATCTAGCACACACGCACACGCACATTCGGTGCTACTCCTACTAGCCTAAACTGCCCAACGGCCAAGGTTCCCTCCCTTCTCCCCCGCCGGACGAATGAGGTTGGCGCCCACCCGAATACCCGATAAGGTCGCTTATCGGAGCTCGATTTTCTTTTTTTTCTCTCCTCTGATGCGACCTTTGTACCCTCGGAGGCCCGAGGTACGGAGATGACCAAACGACGCCGAGTGATTTGTTCCCCGTCAATTGACCCTCTACACAACCCCCCCACTAGCCTAGCAGTAGCATTTCTACATAATACTTCTCGCATCCATATTCGCTCCCTCGACGACTTGGCCAAACGTTGTGGCCGCCACGTGGCACGCTTGTTGTCCTCGCTTCTCATCATCGTCGTCATTATCAACCCACAATGTCGACCTCTAGAACAGCCACCAGCCTGGCGAGGTTCTCCCTCTCCGTCGGCCGGCAAGCCGCACGCCTACCCACCCGCGCGAATGGCGCAGCGGCGTTGCGCTCTCACACCACACAATTCCAGGCCACGCCGCGGTCGCCGGCACCACGATACTGCCTGACCCCGCCATCAATATCGACCCGGACCTTTACCACCACGGCGCAGAGGCAGCACGGCCATGTGGGGAAACCCAAGCCCGGGGAAGAGTCAGTTTGCCTAAATGAAGAATGCAAAGCTATACTTGCCAGATAAAAAAAAAAACTAACCGATCATGCTGCCGGCTTAGGTTGTGGGTGACTTTTATTGATAAGGAGGGGGATGAGCACAAGTTTGCAGTCTGTGAGGGGGACAACCTCCTCGACATCGCCCAGGCCAATGATGTTGAGATGGAAGGCGCTTGTGGGGGTTCATGCGCCTGCTCGACCTGTCATGTCATCGTTACCGACGACGCTCTCTACGACCGGATCCCCGAGCCCGAGGACGACGAGAACGATATGCTGGATCTGGCCTTCGGTCTGACCGAGACCAGCCGGCTGGGGTGCCAGGTGAAGATGAGTAAGGAGCTGGACGGGCTTGTGGTGAAGCTGCCCTCGATGACGAGGAATATGCAGGCCAGCGACTTTAGCTGAGGCGTATAAAGGGCCAAGGGAGCAGGTTTTGCAGGGCGAACTTGTTGAATTATGATTAAAGATGGCCATGACATTTTTTGTAAGATATATGTAAGAGATTTGGGCAATAAGCGTCAGGCTGTGTAAAAAGACCAAGGGTTCAAATGGTACCACGGGGTATATTTGAGGAATTCTCATCATATCAATGAAAACCGGAACAGGATCATAACTTTCTCTCCCTCTCCACCTCCTCCCTTCTGCTCTCTCTATCCCCTCCCCTGTTTACGCTTCTTCCAGAGCCCCCTTCTTCAACCCGCCACCTCCCGAGGCGATGAGGTCCAGGAAACCCTTCTTAGTCATCTCGTTGACCTTGTCCTGCCTATGTGTCATGCCGATGAGGCCACCCTTCTTATTTGACTTCTCTGTCTCCGCCGTGGCCACCTGCGCCGCCCTCACGGCGTTGAACAGCTTGACCACACCCCTCTGCGCCACCTTTCTTAGCCGGCGCTCCGTCACCATGACACCCGCCGCCGTGGTCTCGGTCAACTCCCCCCCAGCGGCGGTCTCGTCGTTGCCGGTTGCGAGCAGCACATCCTTGACGCGACCCCTTTCCAAGGCCTCCTTTTTCTGCTGGCGCATCTCCTTCCTAGCCTTGGCCTCGAGCGCGTGGTCGAGGATGGCCTTGGAGGCTTCGGCAGCGGCGGCGCTGCGGGACAGAACCGGGTCCGCTCGTTTTGAGGCCGTGAGCTTTGTGGACAGGATTTTAGAGAGTGATGTTGCGAAAGCGCTGGGGTCGTTTCGCTTTGACTTTTTCCATGTGGATGTCGCCTCGTTCCCATCCTCATCACCCTCGTCGTCGTCTTCGTCGTCTTCATCCCCTTCCTCCTCCCCCTCGCCAAGATCTGACGCTTCGTCGCTACCATGCTCATCCTCCTCGCTCGACTCTTCTGCGACTTCTTTTGCCGGCGCAGGTTTCTTCTCTACCGTGACCTTCTTGACCAGCTTAGCCGTCTTCTTCGGCGGGGGCGCATCGTCAATTGAGCTATCCGAGTCACCACCAACATCGTCCACCTCCGCATTTAGGATGTCATCATCATCTGAATCCAAAAGGTTGACAGGGTTGAAGTCCTGCGCTTCGTCCGGCCCGCTGTCGGAGTCGCTGTGGTATGCCTTCTGCTTCTTGATCTTCTTGGTCGGCCGCGGCGTCCTCTGCTCCAGTGACCTCTTCTTGTTTCCGGGGCCGCCCATTGTGAATGAGGAGCAGCTGTTGTAATTGTATGTGCGGGCTTGTGCTGGGAGCTGGTGGTGGTGCCTCAATGGATAGATAGAGACGGGCTTAATGCTAAGGCGATGGGAAGGGTCCCTAGAAAGTTTGGAAATTTTGCCTAGTTCTGCCGTTGCGAAAATTCCTGGCCGGAGGGGCTTGCCGAAAGCGGTGACTAGAATAGGTAATATGGGGTTTCGGTAGAGTGGGGCCGATTCGGACCTCGAAGGCAAGAAAGATCTTCGGAGTTGGACTTGGCCTCAAAATTGAAACTCCTGTTATGGTAACTTTAGAAAGTACTACTATTTAGCTTTCCGCATGCTCTTGTTCCAGTATATATTCCGTATAATTATCACGGCTTCTATAACCTCCATTTTTTCCAACACGTTATGGGGCTAGGTGTCTGGAACCTAGTATCGTGTTTTATTTTGTACTTGTTCGAGAATTAGATTTATTCTACGCTACATATTCAAGCAATTACTTTAGGCGTCTCTTCCAAAAAGTAAGTGCCAATGAACCCGAATTTAATTTCAATTTTAATCACCACACTACTTTGTATACATCATTCAATTACTAACGTTGATATAAGCTCATCTTGCGTAGCCTAGGGATAACTTCACGATATAGGGTATCACCCTGCGGAGAACAAACTACATGATTTCATTTCTTTTCCTATTTGCCTTAAATAGCCTGAACACGACGTTCAAATCTCGGAATTTCCTTTGTGAAAGCTTTGGGGTCATCCCTCGCGCCATCTTTCCAGTACTCGTACTCGATCCAGGCATTCTCCGGCATCTGCTCCTCCATGGCGGCCATCCACCTGCCGAGCTCCGGGCTCAGGGGGATGACGCCTGTCTCGAGGACGTATTGGTCCCAGAGTTTGATGAGTGCAGCCAGCCTCTCGGGCTCCTTCTCAGCCAAGTCGTGTACCTCGCCGGGGTCTTGGGCTAGGTTGTACAACTGCCAACGCTCAGGCCCCTTGGGCTTGGGGATGAAGACAATCTTCCAGTCGCCCTTGCGCACAGCGGCGCGGCCGCACGTCTCCCAGCCGTTAATGAAGTCCTCTTCATGGATACGGGGCTCCTCGGATTTCAAATACGGCACCATAGACCGGCCACGCATGCCAACGATCTCGCGGCCTTGGTAGGTGGGCGCCGGGTGCTTGACACCAGCCATGTCGAGGATTGTGGGGGCGAGGTCCATGACTGTGGCGAACTGATGCGTGATGCTATTACGCTCAATCTTCTCGTCAAAGAAGTTGGCGGGCGGCTTGACTAGGAAGGGAACGCGCACACCGCCCTCGGTGGTGTAGGCCTTGTAGAGCCTGCTAGGCGCGGTGGCGGCCTGGGCCCAGCGAGGACCATACCAGATGAATGAATTGCCGTTGCCTAGGTTGTCAAGGGAGTTGTCGTAGTACTTCTTGAGGTGCTGGATCATGTTCCCCTGAACAATGGGGTATGTCTCGTAGGCTGCACCCTCAGCACCGTTGTCGGACAGGAAGCAGACAAAGGTGTTGTCAAGCTCGCCCGTCTCCTCGAGGTAGTCTACGACCTTGCCGACGTTGTGGTCTATACTCTCAACCATGCCTGCAAACACTTCCATGGCTCGGCATGAGTGGATGCGCTCTTCCTCACTGAGCTCACTCCATTCCGGGACCTCCTCAGCAGATACAGGGTGCGGCTCGACGTCCGCAGACACCATGCCCAAGTCTTTGAGTCGCTGGAGACGCTTCTGACGAAGAGCATCGGGCCCATCATCATACACCCCGCGGTACTTTTTTATAAACTCCTGAGGGGCCTGTAGAGGCCAGTGAGGAGCGGTAAACGGGAGATAGCCGAAGAACGGGCGCTCATCGTTGCCTTCTTTACGCTCTTTGAGGTACTTGAGCATCTTGTCCCCGTACCCGTCGGACGAGTACCACCCCTCAGGAAGCTTCCGCACGTACTCGCCATCTTCACTGTGTAGAGCGATGACACTCATGGTGAGGAACTCGGGAGACTGTTCGCCCTCTCCCAATTGCGGTTCGTAAGCGTAGTGGTTGCTGCAGGCAGGAAGATGAGCAAAGCTCTTCTCGAAGCCTCTAACCTTGGGGCTCCTCTCCGGCGTGAGACCGAGATGCCACTTGCCAGCCATGAGCGTCAGGTAACCATCATCCTTCAGGAGCTCTGGGAGCGCAACGACACGCTCATTGAGGTATCCCTCGTAGCCCGGCATGCCACGCTGTACGTTGGTGGACATCTTACCGCTGGGATCATTCTGACCGGAAATATTGGTCCACTCAATGAGGTTTCCCAATCCCGCGATATGATGATCTGTCCCCGTCATGATCATGGCGCGTGAGGGGGAGCATGCTGCGGCAGCATGGTAATCAGTGAAGCGCAGACCATTCTTAGCGAGCTTGTCCAAGTTGGGTGTATTAATTTCGCCGCCGAAGCACCCAATGTCTGAGAAGCCTAGATCATCAGCCACGATGACTAGAAAGTTGGGACGCTTCTGTTCTGCCATTTCCACGACTGAGATGCTTGTTGCTTAGACTAGAGAAAGCTAATGCGCTGCGTCTTGAATAAGATTCTCGAGAGGTTCAACAATGGACCTGAGAGGGGTCTCGGTATTTTATTTGTTCATTTGAGGGTGTCTGGCCGACGATGAAAAATATCTCGTCAACGTGATTCCCCCGCATGGGATATTTATCCCCAACTCGAACGATAAAATACATACCTTGGTACGGAGTACTGAAGTAGGCCCAATGATTGAACCGTCGGCTTCTTGCTTCTTGGTGTAAGTCCACATGGAGCAGGAGATACCGACTCCCGAACCCACCTGTAATGTACTAGTCTTGTATAGGTGTGATTAGCCGAGTCCCGAATCACTTTTCTACTCAGATCCACTTGGGGGTACGTACTCCGTACCGATTAGATATGTACTCCGTACAGTATTTCCTGTACCAGACAAATCCAACAGAAGCTTCAGAATTACCCCAGGTTTTCTAGTGTCCAGCCTCTCCACCTGGTGAACTGGTCCAAAGTGTCGATGCTACTGTGGCCACCCGATTACCATTACAACTCAGAATAAACTGAAAGCGCAAATATCCGGTCATTATCGAATAGGGTCATAATGTAGTCCGCAACGAGTATCAACCTAGCTCCCGTCGTGCGCCGTACCAGTTCTTTCGGCTCTCGAACCGGGGAAAAGAGAGGGGAGTGGATTCTCCGGCCTTGAATCGAAAGCACGTATGAAGCGAGCTGGATGACGGCATTGCAAGCGGATCTCCAGAAGTGCCCGCCCATGTTCGTGGTGAGCGACTCTGGAATCCGTGATAGGCCAATCGCTGCCTGCATCAATGCCCACCTTGGATGTAGATCCTTGCATGGTTTGTTGAAATGCCATCTGACAAAGGGAGCGCCAGGCCTAATTCTGCCATGTTCGCGCATTCGTATATAAAAGAAACGTCGGATCGTCGCGCATCATCATGGACAGAAGAGGCTGCCAGACTGCTTCTATCCAACATCGTTCCCATTCAGCTACATTACGAGTTCTCTAGAGAAGACCAGTAACGCAATATGTCTTCAGTTGGGAACTCAAAGGGGCGGCTTCGAGCCTACTGGCTTGGATCTGTCGTCTGCATGGGAGGATTCCTCTTTGGCTATGATAGCGGCATGTAAGTCTGCCCTGCCATGTCCTACGTCTGCCACACATGCTACAGAGCGTTGCTAAGCAAGAAAACGGTGTCTGCGCGCAGCGTCGGTGGCGTCTTGACTATGGACTCCTTCAAGCGAGACTACAACTACGGATCCGCGAACCAGACACGGACAAACGCGCTCGCCGTCGGTTTGCAGCAACTGGGCGCCTTTGTTGGCTGCTTCTGCGCCTGGCCCATCACCGCTCGTTGGGGCCGCAAGAAGTCCCTTCTGCTCTTCTCTCTCATTTTCGCCCTCGGTGCGGTCATCCAGACCATCAACACGGGGTCTCTGGCGGCGTTTTACGTCGCGAGGGTTATTGCCGGGCTGGGCCTGGGATGCGCAACGGTGGTCGTGCCCATGTATAACAGCGAAATGACACCGAAAGAGCTTCGAGGCCAGATTGGTTCCTTTTTCCAGTTCTTCTACACAATTGTAACCTCTTCCCTGGGAGAAATCTGCCATGACACAGGAAAGGTTTCCCGATGCTGATTCTTTGACAGGGCATCTTTACGTCTTACTGGATCGATTACGGTGTGCTCTTCATGTCCGGCGATCCCACGAGCCAATGGCAAATCCCCATTGGCCTCCAAATTCTTCCGGCGGCTGCCCTCGGGCTCGGTGTCTTGACCGTGAAAGAGAGCACGCGGTGGCTCACCAAGGTTGGCCGGCACGATGAGGCTTGGGAGAGCCTGAAATGGATCAGGGCGGACGAGTCCCCTGCCATTGTGCAAGAAATGGAGGAGATCCGACTCGGAGTTGCGTACGAGAGTCGCGCAACTGAGGGATTCCACATCTCTGGTACGTTCATACATGCGTATATTTATATAAACGTGACTTCTCCTTTTCCTCGCTTCGGCGTGACCAGTTCTCAGCTGACGGGACGATATCGAAAAACAGAACTTCTGCAGTCAGACAACTTCAAGCGCGTCCTCGCCGGCTTCGCCACCATGGCCGCACAGCAGGCCACGGGCGCCACGGCCTTTGCCTACTTCGGCCCGCAATACTTTGAGCTCCTCGTCGGCCCCGGCGACCAGAACCTGCTCCTGACCGCCATCTTCGGCGCCGTCAAGATCGCCGCCTGCGGTACCTTTGTGCTCTTCCTCGCCGCCCGCCTGACCCGCCGCAAGGTCATGGTCGGCGGTGCCGTCGCCATGGCCGCCTGCCAGATTACTACCGCCGCCGTCGTCAAGGCGAAGCCGCCCCCCGAGGATGCCCATGTGACGAGTTCTGGTATAGCGACCGTGGCACTCATATACCTATTCGTCATCATCTACAACTTCAGCTGGGGGCCCATGCCTTGGCCCTATGTTTCCGAGTAAGTACTACCCCCCCCTCCCGCATACCCCAGGCCCGAGTGCTTTGGAGGAGAAGGAAACCAAGGAGACTGATCGTTCCTTCGTAGAATCTTCCCAGCTCGCATCCGCGAGCCAGGCATCGCCATCAGCGTCGCCTCGCAATGGTTATTCAACTTCGTCTTCTCACTGACGACGCCGTACATGATGGACAGCATGAAATGGGGCACCTTTTTGCTGTGGGGCGTCTTCGACGTGGTCATCGCCATCGTCGCATTCTTCTTCCTCAAGGAAACTCAAGGCCTATCCCTCGAGGCCATCGCGCAGACCGAGTACAAGAAGGGAAAGCGAACGGAGACGGCGCGCAAGGCCGATGATGAAGAGACGTCATGACTCCTTACGGAACTTGGATAGTTGCTCCCCCCCAAATTCTAATAAGATGTTGGGTACGGAGTATTGTGATGAATTCCGACGCATGGTCGCCAAAGTAATATGATCCCTGTAATTATAGGTGTTATACGGAGTACTACTATACTATAATATTGAAAACCCCATGTGCCGTCGCTTTTTTTTCCCTGTCCCAGTCAAAGTCGTCGTAGAAAAAGATCCAAGGAAGCAAAGCGGGTAAAAGAAAAACAAGAAACACCAGACAGTACAACCCTCCGCCGACGCCAGGCACTGGGCCAAGTAATAAACTGCATTCCTAGTAAAAGAGCTTGAGCTTATCCCAGAACGAGCCCATCGGCTTCTCGTAGATGGGCGTTTCGACCTTGTGGGGAACAATGGTGGTGTTCCAGGCCTCCTGTCCGTCGATGAAGAGACGGTAAAGCATGTTGCTCTCCCCATCGACATTCTCGATGGTGAAAGCGCCAAACTTGGAGGTTCCGTAAGGGATGTACCTTTTTGGTTTCATGTTAGCATATTTATCTGGAACCGCAGCTTTGGGTCGACTTACTTCAGCATGACATCCTCGTCATCTTGCTGCTTGTAGGTGGGCCAGGGCGAAGAAAACTGGTTGAGCGGGCTCGTGGAGAATTCGTGGGCGGCAGCGGCGTCTGGCCAGCGGGACTCGGGAGGGGGAGGGAACCTCGTGGCAGCAAACTCGTGGCGATCACCAGAAAGGATGACGACCGAAGTACCGCGCGCCCCAGCATCCCACATCGCCTCGAGGATCTTTTGCCTCTCGACCAGGAATCCACCCCAGGTGTCCTTGACGTTGACGGGCCAGTTCTTGGTAAACGGAACAGAAGACGCGACAATCTTCCACTTGATGCCGCTGGGCTCAGGGCGAGCGAGCCAGGCCAGGAAGTCTGCCAACTGCTCTTCGCCAAGCATGGTCTTCTCCTCGTCATCGAAAGGCAGGTTGTTGCTAGAGCGGTAACTGCGGGTATCAATCATGAAGAAGCTGGCGGGGCCCTGAGCAAAAGAGTACCATGTAGCGTCTCCACGTTGCTGACTGGTAGTGCCAGCCTTGACAGCCTTGGGAGGGTTGAGGTTAGCCTGGTAGAGCTTCCAGGGCTCGATAGCATTCTCGTAGAGCCCAGTTGTGTTAGAAGACCAATCGTTGGAGATTTCGTGATCGTCAAGGACGTGAATCCAGCTCAGGTTCTGGGCCACGGCCTGCCAATCAGGGGAAGCATAAACCTGGCGGTACTGCATTCTGTACTCCTCAGCCGACTGGCTAAAGCGTTCCGGTACATCTACATAGATGAAGTCGCCAAGGAAGAGCATGAACTGAGCGCCGAGATCAGGAAGCTTTTGAGCCAAGTGCCTGAGTCCAGGGATAGCCAGGGCATGATCAAGAGGATTGTAGGGGAATCGAGGCAAGATGCAAGAGGTGGACAAGAAAGTGAATTTGCCATCGTGGTAGTCCGGCATCTGACCTGGCTTGGGAGGAGAGAGAAACTCGCCAGAGTGGTTGTTGGAAGTCCGCCATTGGTAGACGCGTTGCTTGGAGTGAGTCAGGGAGACGCTGAGGGCACCGGTGAAGTCCGTCTCATTGGTGGTCCAACGTACACCACCGGCTGTTTGCCAGACCGAGTTCTCGAAAGCAGACTGAGGGTCCTTGACCTGAATCTCCAGTGTCACGGGCATTTTGGACTGGTCAGGCTCACGAATCAAGAAGCTGGCCTCGGTAGGGGAGACATAGCCGAGCTTCACCATGGAGAGATCTTCGACGGGGTAAAGCAGGCGGCTCCGGAACAGGGAATCGAGCGTGAAGAGAACGAGAACCAGGTTGAGCAGGAAGGTGGCAATGGAACGCGTGCAATGCTTGGAACTAGGAACACCCCACATGAGAACCTGGCAAGGCGTGCACTCTTTCTCAGTCATGGTGATTTCCTCTTCAACCTGGACCTTTTCGGCTACGACCTCAGGCCTAGGCTCAACCGCGACACCATCTTCGGTGAGGAGGGGAGTGTCATCCTTGACAGTGGTCTCTTCGATGATGACCTTGGCCTTGTCATTAACAACCTTTAGAGGCGCAGGAGCTTTGTAAGAGGCAAAGAAGGATGGCACGTAGATGGCAAATAGTGCGAGTGCGATGACGCCAAAGTGTGCCTATTATGTGGTCAGTTCATTCAATCTCACCACAAGCTTTCACCTGGGAGCATACCGGGAACTATAGGGTGTGTCAGCACTGGTCGTGTAAATAGCCCGTAAAGTGAATGGACCTGAAGAATATACTCACAAATCGTAAGAAAAGGACCGCGGATATACGCAACAGGGTCGATGACACCTGTGCGACTGTCCTTTGGACAGCCATGATGGGAAGTGAGGCGCGAGGTAGGTTAAGACAGGGGTCAAGGAGTCGCAACGCGGGATGCCGGGTGGCGTAAGCGGGAGCTTGAGGAAAAGACACTTGTGAAGAAGTTTTCGATATTAAAATGAGATACCAATGGTATTACTCCGTATACATGTCGATAAGCCGAAAATGGAAGAGAAAAAAAGACTTTGACAAAACGTGTGGAGGATGATTGTTATTCGGGAGAAGGGGGGATAGGATACGAAGGAAACGGGGGGGGGGGGGGGTGTTCAGAGCATCAGACGTTAATGCAACATGAAAGATAATTAAGTAATTAATGCTTTGCCATTGGGGGGCAGAAGGACGCGTCTGTGCACGCTTTGGTATCCAATTCCACGGTCGCGCGCTAACCCTCTGGGCCCTTAGATGGTCACTATCACTATCGCCCACTGATGACTGGAAGACATGTGGGGGAATTGATGCATCCCTTTTCCATCCCTGTGGCTAGTGCCCTACCCTCTTGTTATTGATGTGGCTGGAACAGAACCTCCACCCGTTCTCTCCTTGTGAAATGTGGCTGAAGCCTTTCTTTGCATGGTACGGAGTTACATAGTAGTGGGATCATTGGGATAGTGGCATCGTGGCCCTTCCAAGTCTGCCTAGCCACGGGCTTGATCCAACTTGAACGTTCTGCATGCGATTCCCTCGATATTTCCCACAATCGCCGCCATGAGACTTCCGCTCTTTCTTGCAGGCCTGTTTGCCTGTCTCATCAACAATGTTGCTGCTACAGCTTTGACGTATAAACTTGCCGCACACGAGAAGGCCTGCTTCTACGCAGTCGCTAGAAGGGAGAACGAGAAGATGGCTTTCTACTTTGCTGTATGCTGCCCCGAGTGCAATTGTCACCGCATTTACAGAGACGTGAGGCTGACTACCGCCATAGGTGCAATCCGGTGGTTCGTTCGATGTCGACTACATTGTTGAAGGTCCCGGCGGCAAGATTATCCTCGCAGGCGAGAAGGAGCGCCAGGGCGACTTTGTCTTTACTGCCACTAAGGTCGGCGATTACTCGTTCTGCTTCAACAACGAAATGAGCACTTTCGCTGAGAAGTTTGTTGACTTTGAAATCGCGGTTTGTCTCGACTTGGATGTTACACAGTGTTCTTGGACTGACGGCATGTACCCAGGTCGAAAACGAGTCGCGCGCGCAGCTACCCTCAAAGCAGGGCACATCCCCCGAACAGACATCTGTCCTAGAGGAGTCTATATTCAAGATCTCCGGTCAGATTTCAACCATCTCCCGTAACCAAAAGTACTTCCGTACTCGCGAGAACCGCAACTTTGCTACCGTGCAGAGCACGGAGGGCCGTATCGTCAACTTCAGCTTGATCCAGATCTGCCTCATCATCTCTATGGGCGCGCTGCAAGTCTTTGTTGTCCGGTTCTTCTTCCAGGTACATTCAGCCCAACGTTTAGGGTTTATGGAAACCAGTGCTAACAATACTTTTAGGGAGCGCGCAAGGGTTATGTCTAAAATGCACGAGTTTATGAATTTGGGTCTATATTTTACAAGGCGTATGATCAGTGGAAGAAGAACATTCTCGTGAAGGATAGGCAGTATTAGGATACCGGGAGTATATCACTACTGGCACTACCACTGCATGCCTCCTGTTGGTTCGAGCTGGGACGATCTTCGTCAATAAATATACGATATGAAAGCCATTGAGACCGAAGCGAGCTCGCATGAGCCGTAATCAATGAATACATGCGCTACAGCGTACCTCGACTATGTTCTACCGCGATGCTTCTTGTTGTGCGTCTATTTCCCAATTACCGGACGCAATCCTCCGTAATCCGTAGGTAGTACGCTATCAGCTTCTCAATGCCGGGGAAGGATACCATTTCGATAGGTAGCAATGGGTAGGGTAGGGGGTACCTAAGGTATCCATGACGGTGGTCCGGTGGCTAGTGATTGGCCCGACCTACCCAAGCGGATCAATCACCAGCCACAGCGGCGTCTACGGTCATCTCGAATTTCTCATGCTTGTGTAGGTTTAGAACTTCATTCTTCACGACCATCGCATAATCACGTCAACAAAATGACTTCGATCGCCTCCTCACTGTCATCTTCGCTCCCTCAGCCGCGGTATACCGGCGAAGATGAAGGAGCACCTCTGTCGACCCAGCAGCGCGGGCCGCGCATCGTCGGCGCCGGTCAGATTGACGAGACGCAACTCGTTCTCAAGCGATCGGGTCCTCCACCGTACGGGCAGCGTGTAGGCTGGCGTCCACGGACGCAGGAAGATTTTGGCGATGGCGGCGCGTTCCCTGAGGTTCACGTCGCCCAGTATCCGCTCGAGATGGGAAAGAAGACGGAAACCAAAAGCAACGCGTTGGCCATCCAGGTAGACAAGGAAGGAAAAGTCGACTACAGCGCCATCGCCAAACAGGGCCACGGTGCCGGCCGCGTAATCCACACATCCTTCAAAGACCTGATCCCCTTACGACACCAGGCTGAGGCTGGTGATCTGGACCTATCGCGACCCGATCGAGAGTCTGTTGCTGCGACGACTGAGAAGACGCAGGCTGCGCTGGCGAAGCTTGTCAGTGGCGCTGTTGCCGCACAGAAGCCCAAGAATGTCAACACAGGCTCGAGAGCGGATCCGACGTTCGTTCGCTATACTCCGACTGGCCAGTTCGGCGATAATTCGAAGAAGCAGGACCGCATCATGAAGATTGTTGAGCGGCAGAAGGACCCCATGGAACCACCTAAGTTTAAACACAAGAAGATCCCTCGCGGACCACCTTCGCCTCCGCCACCTGTCATGCATTCACCGCCCCGGAAGCTCACGGCCGAAGACCAAGAAATGTGGAAGATTCCGCCTACGGTGTCGAACTGGAAGAACCCCAAGGGTTTTACGGTCCCTCTGGACAAGAGATTGGCTGCCGATGGGAGAGGCTTGCAGGACGTGACCATTAACGACAAGCACGCGCAATTCGCGGAGGCTGTCAAGATGGCGGAGCGTCACGCTCGCGAGGAGGTGCAGCAGAGGGCAATAATGCAGCAAAGGCTGGCTGAGAAGGAAAAGTACCAGAAGGAGGAGAATCTCAGGTCGCTGGCACAGAAGGCTCGGGAAGACCGAGCTGCTGCTACGAGAAAACGCAGGGATTCTGCGGGTTCCTACGACTCGCGAGACTCGCGAGATTCACGAGATACAAGATCGAGGTCAGGGAGCTACAGCGATTCGAGATCGGAGGCGTCAGATAGCGAAGATGACGAAGTCAGAGAGCGTGAAAAAGCTCGTCGCGAGAGACAGCGAGACGAAGAGCGAAAGCTCCGACAAGGCCGGATGGGTGCCGAGCGAAGGATGCAGGTCATGGCGCGGGAGCAAAACAGAGATATCTCAGAAAAGGTTGCACTCGGTCTGGCTAAACCGACGCAATCAAAGGAGACCATGTACGATTCTCGCTTGTTCAACCAGTCCTCTGGCTTCGATAGCGGAATCAATGAAGACAACCCCTACGACAAACCTTTATTCGCAGCACAGGATGCCATTGGCAGCATCTACCGCCCGCGAGCAAACATGGATGACGATGACGCCGAAGCCGGAGATAGGGAGCTGCAGAAGATTCAAAAGTCGAGCCGGTTTGGCGAGGCACTGGGCAAGGGGACGTTCAAGGGGGCCGCCGAGGTCGAAGCCCGCGAAGGGCCGGTGCAGTTCGAGAAGGAGTCGGCGGCGGACCCCTTCAACGTGGACAAGTTCCTGTCCGAGGTTGAACAGTCGTCGGCGGCGTCGAAACGGGGTTATGGGCTACAGGAGGATAATGGCAGGGGGACTAAGCGAGCACGGGTTGAGGACGAGGATGAGGATTAAGGTTATTACTAGTTTATGGTTGTTGCATTCTGAAGCGTAATGGGAATGATTCCACGTTGATCTGCTTCTCCTCCGACTGGGGGTTTTTTTTTTTGGCATTGTTCAGGAAGTTGAATTGGGGGGGGGGGGGGTCTCTAGCCCAAGGAATGGCGCATGGGATGGATCAGGCTACAAAATAATTCGACACTCCGAATCCTCCCGTTCAGCTCCGCCAACTGTGCCGTACATGACGATATTTTAACCGTCTTGCAACCTTTTACTCACCCTTCATTTCTCCCAGTACCATTTCAATACAACTTACCAAGCGAGTCACACATCCATAACCATTACTATTATCTCACTCTTACCTTAACTTCACAATGACCTGGAACCTCGGCATCAACGGCAAGGCCGTCCTGCTCCTGGCCCCCCTCGTCTCGTCCACGTGCAGCCTCTGGTTCTCGCACGACCAGCACCTGTTCCTCTCGACGCTCATCCGGCCGGAGCTCCGGGCGCGCGGCAATGCCCTGCTCCCCGCCTTCTGGCGGTCCTTCTTCCTGCCGGGGGTGGCGCGCGTGGTCGGCCTCCTGGCCGTGACGGCCTGGTCCTCGGCCGGCGCGGCGTACCTGCACGGGGCACAGCTGCGCGGCGCGGGGAGCGTGTGGTGGTACGCCGGTGCCGCGGGGGCGGCGACGGGCCACCTGCTGTTCGTGCCGGCGGTAGCGCCGAGGATCAGGGACATGTCGCGCGGGGAGGAGGCCGAGGATGCCGAGGGCGCGAACGTCGGGGCGCAGGAGGAGTGGTTGCGGTTTAATTGGGTGCGGATGGTGACGGTGGATGCGGCGGCTTGGGTGTGCGCCGCGGTTGCGGTGCTCAAGACTATCGAGGTGTGATGGAATGGAACGACTAAGGGTGAGCCGGCCCAAGGCATGGACGCAAAACAGTGGAAGCGCTTTTTTATATATATAAAAAAGCAACAGTGAGGTTTTCTGTCCCCATTCTACATGATGTATTTGGGTATGGCAACTACTTGGGCAAGGGAGGGGGGATGAGTGGTCATGGTACTATCAGGTTCCTATACCTAACATTGGTAGTAAAAAAAAAAAGGTTCAAAGCAATGTCAATTACTACACACACACACACACACACATCCATCGTGACTGGGATGCTCTACAGCGGGAGGTCTAAAGGTAATGATGATGGTCTATGCCTCCTAGCAGTATTAGTAGTCATACCACTAAAGTAGGTGCGCAGGTAGGTAGTGGTGGGCAGTAAGGTAGCGGCTTGATCCGCTTTTTGGACGGTGGACCGGCTACGGTGCCGAACGCCTCTTCCCTCGCAGTAGCTGGAAAAAGCGGCAAACAATGGCCAGAGAGAGAAAAAGAAAAAAAAAGGGGGACCAGGCCGAAAAGCCGGGTTGACAGGGGCAACAAACGCTCTCTACTGCCAATTGGCGCATAACGTCTAGCGGTGATAGGTTGTGTGTCCCGTAGCTTCTTGAATTATTCTCCGCGCGGGCGTGCCAAGCTTTCGACGTACGTAACGCATCCCTCTCCTCGCTTAACGGAGTACACGTATTGCTGCTGGTTTTCACTTGGCGGCAGCAGTAGCGGTAGAAAGGGAGAGAGGAGGTGGGAAGAGGCAAGCATTTTTTGATGTCTTTGCATTTTGCGTGGCGGTCGTAGCCAAGTCAGTATATAAGATACGGAGTACGGAGTACCTCGGTGAGCAACTGCCTCTGTGTTTGGCTTTTGTCCCGAAGAACGAAAGCAATCAATGTCGCAGGGTTGGTGCGAGAGAGGGAGATGCGAGAGAGAGTCGAGTCCCCGCAGACGACCAGGCTAGCTAGCATCTTGCACAGCCTCGCTTCACTTGGACATTGCATGTCGTTTTTGGAGGGTTTGGTGTTTGACCCCCCCCTTCCCCCCCCCCCCCCCCACGCATTACCAAATTCGATACGACGGGACGTTGCATGTCTGATGATAGGTTCCAAGCTCGGCCAAGTCGGCTTCCTGATGGACCACTCGCTCGCTCAAACAGCAGCCCACCCCCAACGGTGACCCAACCACCCTCCATGCCTCCCCAAAATCAAAATCCATCCATAGAAAGATGGATATTCTTACCGTAATAAAGACCGTACTCCGTATTGCCGATTTTCTGGATCTATCTATTTATACGGAGTAGATTCTTGCCTGGCAATAGCCGTAGAAAAAAGTAGTACGCGTCACCTTCCACCAGTACAAGTTTTATACGGTTCAAAGTAGGGAGGGGGAAAGAAAAAAAAAAGAAAAAGAAAAAAACAATTACAGCTTCTTTCCGGTCTCATTACCGTCTCTTTTTCCGCAAACAGGCAATCTTACCATTCCATCGCTCTCTACGGAGTACGGAGTACATCTTGCCTTGTTCGGTATTTCACCTGAAGCTCTACCCGTACCTGCTTTATCATATTATTTGCCACTTGCCCTTCGAGTTGCACATTGCTGCTTTCCTCCCTCCCCTGCAAATTCATTTTTTCCACTCGATAACGTCGTTTTATTTGAAAAATATCCTCTCCTCCCCCTCTTCTCCCTCATATCAGCTCACCTTTGGTCCTTCGTTTTCACAATAGACCGACTTCTGCTTCATGATGCATCCAAACGAGCCCAAGCCGGGTAGGCCGCACTCGTATCAAGAGTACGATCCCCGACACGCCCACGACTCTCTGTCCGACGATGATATGGCCCGCGACCGCACTGGAGGTGGCGGCGCTCCAGGAAAATGGAGCAAGAAGGTGTGGATCGGCATTGGCGTCGGCGTCGTCATTGCTATTGCCATTGGTGTCGGTGTTGGTGTTGGCGTATCAGAGGCCAAGAAGCGGAATGCCTACCCCGACTATGCGCAAGTGGCGTATAGCCTAAAAGAAACATGTAAGTGCCTCTGCGAAAGTGAATTGTTGGTTGCCAAGGGCTACTCTACTCGTACTGACCGCTCATAGATGAGGGGGCAAACTTCTTTGACAAGTTTGACTACTTTACTGGTTATGATCCCAGTAAGTCTCGGCCATTACTGCTCTTATATATAGGCCTTTCAGTGTGCTAACAAGTTCTCAACAGCCAGCGGCTTTGTTCACTATGTGCCTGCAGAGCAAGCTGCCCAATTAGTAGGCTATAGTGTTTACCTTGTCTGCGCATTGGCATACGGCTGACAAAATTGCAGAATCTCACCTACGCAACGGACGACGCCGCCGTCCTCCGCGTCGATACAACCGTTGGCCCAGGCGACGAGCCCGATGCGTCGACCGGCCGCTTCTCTGTCCGCGTCACGTCGAAGACCACTTACGATGAGGGCCTCTTCCTCTTCGACGTCAAGCATACCCCCTATGGCTGCGGCACCTGGCCTGCACTCTGGCTCACGGACCCGAGCAACTGGCCAGACAACGGCGAGGTGGACATCATGGAGGCTATCAACCAAGCCGATGAAGGCAACCAGATGACACTGCATACCTCCAAGGGGTGCTCTGTCGGCGGTGTCAAGAGGAAGCAGAGCGGGGATTCTCTGTCCGGGACCTGCAACGCAAATAAGAACGATAATGCCGGCTGCGGTGTCGAGGGCGACGAAGATAGCTATGGTCAAGGTTTCAACGACAAGGACGGAGGTATGATGGCGGTCGAGTGGCGAGATGCCGGTATCAGGATGTGGCAGTTTGCCAGGGATGACATCCCCGACGACATCACGAGCCAAAAGCCTGATCCGTCCACCTGGGGTACCGCCGCTGCAGATTTCCCCAGCACTAAGTGCGACATTGGGAGCCACTTCAGGAACCAGTCCATCGTCGTCAACATCAACCTCTGCGGCGAGCTGGTGTACGCCAAGTATGAAGATTCTGGCTGTAAGTTGACACAAACCCTTCCTGTGTTAGCCTGGTGGGGCAAAACGCTAACCGTTGAGTTCAAGGCCCGAGTAACTGCCAAGACTATGTAGCAAGCAATCCCGGTGCGTTCAGCAATGCTTTCTGGGAGTTTGGCAAGTTTGAGGTCTACCAGAGTTCTTGAAGGGTAGTATGCTTTTTTAAGGTTGCAAGGGTGTTGTGGCGTTTTCTATGTTGCGATTTATTGCTGTGTAACTATGGACGGCCAGGTGATGAGGCCTTTTGATATGACTTGGGAGCGGTTGCTTGGTTGATTGCAAATGCAAATTTTACATCCTAATGAGATGATATGGTTCGATTCTAGATCCTTACTCCTCACGTGTACATGAAATACCTGCGCTTTGACTGTTGCATAAATTGTATTACCGAGGCATGCGTATTCCGTATATGGACTGAGGGGCAGTTGGAAATGATGCTTCGTTTCTTTTCATACACTCGCCTATCTAGTGATTTCCTAATCCTTATCCAGTATTGTTGTACATGCTGTTGTACAAAGTGGAGATGATTCTCTGCCAAAAAAAAACGCCGACCCAATGCTCTATATCATGAAGGAGAAAAAAAGCCAATATCCCGTCCCAGACCACAACACATCTACTTTGCCCAAAAGTCGTACAGAGGCTTCATGCTGGCCAGAATGCCACACAATCTGGCCCCCCAAAGCATGGGTAATACGGCACCCAGTAGTAACCCTCGTTCTCTCCCCTCGTTTCCTTTCCTTTTCCCCCTTTTTGTCCTTTCGTTCTCTTTCCTTTCCTTTCCAAAGTTTACTCGTCGCCGGGCTGTCGCATGTAGGCGTCGATGGCGGCGCTGAAGGCGGCAAAGGCGGCGCATCCGCCGAGCATGGCCTGGGGCCCGGCGTTGCGGGCGAGGATGCCGCCCGAGAGGCAGCCCGCGGCGACGCCGTTGGCGAGGTCGTTGCGGGCCCGCAGCCCCTCGATGCCGCACTCGATGCCGGAGAAGAGGGCGCCGACCTTGCCGAAGTTGCGGGCCATGGAGTAGGAGCGGGTGCCCATGTCCTTGAAGCCGACTTTGAGCTGCTGCCGGAGGGGGAGGGAGGTTATGGGATTTTGGCCCTGCTGGGCGCCTAGGGGGGAGCCGTAGGGCGTGTCGTAGGACATCTATTTTTTTTTGGGGGGGGCGCAGGTTTTTGGTTAGCGGACCGATGCACATGAGGGTTTGAAGGGAGGTTTGGGGGGGGGGGGGGGGGGGCAACAACGTACAGAGGCCATGAACATGCCGAAGAGGCCGCCCATGCCGAAACCCATGACGCCGGACATGACGCTCTTGCCCATGCAGGATTCCATGGCAGCCTTGACCTATTCACGACAACGTTCTTCGTCAGCAGTGCTCGCTTTTCTAACCTTTGGCAACACCCGCGCGCCCAACGAGCTAAAACAATGAAGTCCACGCCTTTCACCCTTCCCCCTCTTTCTCCTTCTCTGGCTCGATGTTTTCACATTTGTGAGGGCAGGTTGGCTCCAGGAAGTTGGGTGGCCCTCTTCGTCACTCACAGCTTTGACGCCGGGGTCGTCTGGGTTGCCCGGGATGGTCGGCGTGGGCGTGGCCGCGCCGCCCAGGGGATTAGGGAAAGAGCTCATCCTTCCTCAGTCTTTCTTTTCCTTTCTTTCCCCTTCGTATGTATGGTATGGTATATATTTCCCCTTTCGAGCGAGCGGGCGCAAAGGATTTCGACGAGCGTAATCGCTCCTTGTATTCGATCGTCGGAATCGGGTAGCAGCTTCGAGAGAAGGCTAGCAAGGAAGGATATGCGGTCAATGTGCCGTGAAGTCGAGGGGAGGAGGATGAAATAAGTTTGCGACGGCAAAAAAAAAAAAACCACAAAAAAAAAAGTTACCTAGGTGGCGGCTCTCTCTGTATGCGTACAAAGTGTCCCCGCCGTACCCGTGCGCGCAGCAGACGCAGCCGCCCGCCGCAATGGAAATCTCGGACATGGGGGGGAGAAATATTTCTGCCGTGGCACACCGCTTCCATCTAGAGTTGGTGCAACCCGTTCCCACCCAAGGTGCTGAGCAAGGTGTCGGCGGCCGCGGCCGCGGCCGCGGCGGCGGGGATCCTCCCTTCGGACGGGGAAGTGGGGGTGACGGTTGTGGGGGACTCGGTGTCCAAGGAAATCGGCACGCACTCCCCCGCCGTACGGACTGAAAAGGTACCTCACGAAAAGGACATTGCTTCATCGTCCGATATCATCAGCTACAAACCATTCACAAAAAAAAACCTTTCTATCCACAAGAATGTCCGTCATACTTGTAAAAAAAAAAATTCAGATACTCACAAAGCCTTCAAAATCCTCAACGAAGAAAGAAGAAAAAGAGCATCTATTCAGAATGCTTCAGTCACAAAAATGTGGCCTTGAATCACACATGCTACCCTTAGTCTCTTTCTCTCCCCCTCCGTCATCGCATAACATTTGAGGAGGGGGAGGGAGCACATGGCGGAGAATGGGGTGTAAAAAAAAAAAAGAAAAGCAGGCTTGCAATTCGAGTCGGAGAACAAACGACGAGCGCGACTCGAGAATTTTCTTCTTTTTTTTTAAAGCAGCATGTCGTCGTCGTAAACTGCTAATGTTGCAAACGTACCAACTTTCTAATACATGTATTCTGCCAATTTCCCCCCTTACCACCACATTCGTCCCACTCCCTCGTATAACCCTCGACGTTCGCCCTCCATGTTCAATACTACGAACCCAGAGTCCAAACCATGAGGGTTTGATCCCGGAATCATTTCAAACGCCCACAAGAGAAACGAAAAAGAAAAATTCGGCTAGCTCCTCCCTGGAACATTTTAAAAAAAAAAAGCAACGGTAGAGAGCCAACCGTCGGGTGCGGGCCTAGGGACAGTACGACATGGCCTTTTGCGTGTCGGTATTCTCCGGATCCTGCGGCACGGAGCTGGTGTTGGAGCTGTGAGAGGAGTAGTCTCCCCCTCTCCTCTTGGACTCGTCGTTCCACACGGAATGCGAGGTCATCTCGGAGGAACCCGAGGAGCCCTGCGCCAGGGGGAAGCCGTCTCTGGCGCGTCTCTCGGACGGCAGAGGGGTGCGCCCCTTGCCGGAGGACTCGGCCGCGGTGTCCACGGGGTTGCAGACGAGGTCGAAGAAGGCCGAGGACCCGGGAGCGTGGGTGGGGTGCATGTTGCTCGGGGGCAAGTGGCCAGCATTCGAAATAGCGCGCGTGTCGAATCCGGGTTCGTTAGAAGCTCGGGCAGCTTCGGGTGGGCACAGATGAGCAGATCGTAGACGGTAGTCGATAGGAGGAGGGCCGCGTTGCCGCTTGGCTGCGGGCTCGTCCTCGAAAGGGCTGCGTCCACGCTTGCGCGTTCCCGTGGCCGCAGTAGGGGGTTGGCGGAGGTGTGCAAGCAGATATGACTTCGTGAAGGCGCGGTGTTTGCGGTCCGGCGCCGCTGCAGCCTGAAATAACTCCTCTTGCCCCGCGGCTTCAGCTTTCCTTAGTCTTTGCATTTCTCTTTCTTCCTCGCCTGCTTCGCCGTCGTTGTCATCATCGGCTACTTCTTCTCCTTCTTCTTCTCCTCCTTCTCCTTCTCCTTCTCCTTCTTCTTCGTCCTGTTCTTGCATTCGTCTTTCTCCTTCTGCTTCTTTCTCTGCAAAGCGCGCTGCCGAGGCATTAGCACCTCTTCGTGTGATGAGAAACAGAGCTTCCTGCCTTACCGATATCCGCCTTATGCTTAGGGAAAAACTCGCCGGCGCGGGGCGAGGTGTGGTTGGACATCATGTTCTGATAGTAGTGTTCGTCTGTACCACCAAAATCAGCAAACTGTTATGGTATACGAGCACTGGAGATGATTTGCACCGACATAGCATGGTAGGTGTGTAAATACGACGCCGCGAGTCGCCCATGAGTTGCTGCATCTCAGCGGCGCACCCCTTCCATGTCAAACTACGATTTGCCGGGTCCGCAGCTTGAGGCGATTGTGGTACGATGGTTTCCCAGAAGTGCCGCTCCTCATCTCTTGACCACGTTTTGCCGCCCATTATGGGAAGATTCCCCTGCGGGATGGAAAGCCGAAATAGGTAGGATCGAATGTAAAGCAAAGATAAAAAGCGGCATGTGATGGGAACCCAACGGCACAAAAGGTTTGGTCGAAGGGAGAGGGAGGGGAATGGGTTGAAATTGTGGTCTTTCTAGCCGGGCATGAATGATCTTCGAGAGGGTGTGATCTTTATAGATCTATTATGTTCTGAGCTGCGACAGCAAGGCTCTGCTTGATTCAGCCTCATTGAGAGCTCGACTGATATTACGACCAGAAACCTGTGCGGTGTGCAGAGGGCGTCATGAATGCGGAAGCCTGACCGACAGAAAAGCCCCCTGTGATTCACGGCACGATTTTTCAGTTGCGATGACGGGTCCTTCGTGATCCAAACTTGACCAACGATATATTTGGCCTTGCCCGCAGCCAAAGACACAATTGTCCCCCGCCGCCGTCTCCCCTACCTACTCTTCGAAGGGGCTGGCAGGTTCTGGAGCATGAAACCCCTTTTTCAGAAGCCAAGAGCTCAAGCGATGTTCGACTCGTGCAAACTACAATGTAAGTCGTTAGCAAGGTGGGATGAGTGAGCAGAAGCTATTGTAGTTTTTTTTCCTCTTCTCTTCTCTTCTCTTCTCGTCTCTTTTCTTCTCTGTACTCACAATGCTCTTCCTCTTTAGGGGAATCACACCATCCTTGATCCAGAAACCCCAGCCACCCATCATGTTGGCGAGCATCATGTCCGTCGTCAACCTGTCGCCGACGACGGCAATCTGCGAAGGGTGCGTGACGCCCGTCTCGGGATGTTTCTTGAAGTAATCCATTATTTCATGTCCGCAGCCGGGCTTTTTGACAGAATGCGGGAGAACCGTCACGCCGGTGGTGTCCTCGACCTCTGCCGAGAGTCTCAGCTTGGGATCCCAGCTTGCAGCTCCGGCCGTGTTGGATACGATCAACAGCTTTCGTCCGGGATATGCCTTTTTCAAAGCTTCAAAATGATTCTGTAATAGAAAAGAAAAAAAACATTTTCAGTTGCGGATACGTTGGGTGATGGGGGAAAAAGGCAAAAAACCAACCTTGTAGGGCTCATGCACCTCGTTGGTGTCCGGGTAGGCAAAGCAGTCATCCTTGTCCAGCACGACGGCCCTCACTTCAGCAGTTCGCCCATCTTTCTGCAGCGCCTTATCCAACGGTATGGGCAGCTCCCCGAAATTGGGCACGGTGTGATGAGGAAGACATATTCCGGGCTTGAAAAGAATTCTTATAACATTGAAGGAAGCTGAGAGGTTGAAATTGAGCATCTTGAAGGTCAAAATCTAGTCGGGAGTCTTCTTATGAAAAAGAAAAGAAAAAATGGGAAAGTTAGAAATACAACATTATCAATGGAACCTGAAGCAGAAAAAGAGAGAGAGAGAGAAGAAGACGTAAATTATTTGTCGGTCTCGTCGACCTTTTTTCTATTAATGAAACGACGTCTCACAAGAGTCGCCTATTTCCTGGGCGAGGGAGGGAAGGTGGTGCACGCGACGCCACAGACCGGGGGGGGGGTAATAGAATCTCATACCTTATGGAGTAGCTTACGCCACAATTAAGAATCAGGGTTCAACTCGTCGCGTCGGCAAAGTCGCAACCGCGTTGCACACCCCAGAATCCATCCTTACCCTGCGGCCAAAGTTGAGAAGCAGCCAATTCTAGCCATACCCAGCGTCAACATCACGGAAAAGCCTCCAGAAGAATTGTGCAGAAATGGCGAAGAGGAAAACCACATCAGACGTATCTAGCCAAGAAGGCACGCCTACCAAGTCAACCAGAAAGCGAAACCTCGACCATGATGGGGGGCGACTCGAGACGGAGACACCGACCAAGAGAAGACGAGGCTCGGTCACCACCGATGCGTCGGTCAGTGAAAGCTCAGAAGAGGACGATGAAGTCGACGTTGCGGCGGCAGAGGTGAGGGCGATCGATTTGGCAGGCAACTCGTCCACCCCACGCAGGCGAGGGCGACCACCGAAGAACAAGACGGTGGCGGCGGCGGCGACCACTACCACTACTGCTACAGGCGACACGCCCACGCCCAAGGCCCAGCGATTCGCAACCTTCGAGACGCCCACGAAGCGCAGGATACTAGATGCCGAGTCCACGCCCGGCAGGAAAGCCGGCGCCGACCGCTCGGCGCGGAGGAAGAGCGCCAAGGCCCTGATCGAGCAGGTCGTCGGCGACGGGGACACGGACGACGACGAGGACGACGACGAGGGCGCGCTGGCGAGGGAGATTTACGGCTCGGGCGGTGAGGACGAGGAGGCGAGGGCCGGCGGCGCGGACGCGGGCGGCACCAGCCAGGCGGCGTCGACCGAGGGCGACGACCCCCCCAGCGAGTCGGCGCCCGAGACACCGTCCAAGGCGCGGCGCGGCGGCGGCAAAGGCAGAGGCAGCAGGCCCCGGGCCAGGTCGCCCACGCCCCCGCGCGACCTTCCCCCCCACGAGCTCTACTTCGCCCAGAACAAGCCCGGCCGGCCCAAGACGTCGGACAACAGCCTCTCCTCGCTGTCGCTCCTCACCCACGACGAGTACTTCTCCATCCTGGCCGGCGGCGGCGGCGGCGACGGCGAGGGGGACCGGCACGCCGGCGACGTCGCCTACCTCGAGTCCCTGCACGCCGAGTCCTTCCCGCAGTGGACGTTTGAGCTGCTCCAGGGCTTCAGCGTGTGCCTCTACGGCCTCGGCTCCAAGCGGAGGCTGCTGCAGCGCCTGGCCAAGGAGCTGTACGCCCGCGGCGGAGGCGGAGGCGGCGGGTCGGGGCAGCAGAAGCACAGCATCGTCGTCATCAACGGGTACGCCCCGTCCACGTCGATGCGCGACATCCTCGCCACGATAGCCTCCGCCGTTGACCCCTCGCGCCGCATCCCCGCCGCGCCCCCGGCCGTCATGGCCCAGTCCATACTCGCCCACCTCGCCTCCGCGGGTGCCACCCTCACCCTCGTCGCGCACTCCGTCGACGCGGCCCCCCTGCGCCGCCAGGCCCACCAGTCCGTCCTGTCCCAGCTCGCCGCCCACCCGCGCGTGCGCCTCGCCTGCTCCGTCGACACCCCCGACTTCCCCCTCCTGTGGGACGTCTCCCTCCGCTCCGCCTTCAACTTCGCCTTCCACGACTGCACCACCTACGCCCCCTTCTCCGTCGAGCTCGACGTCGTCGACGACGTCCACGAGCTCCTGGGCCGCAAGGCCCGCCGTGTCAACGGCAGGGAGGGCGTCGCCTTCGTCCTCAAGTCCCTGCCCGAGAACGCCAAGAACCTCTTCCAGCTCATCGTCGGGGAGGTCCTCATCGCCGCCGAGGAGGAGGGCGGCGAGGCCGAGGACGCCGGCGTCGAGTACAGGATGCTCTACAACAAGGCCGTCGAGGAGTTCATCTGCAGCTCTGAGATGGCTTTCCGCACGCTGCTAAAGGAGTACGTTTTCTTTTTCTTTTTGGATTTCTTTCGCAATGTCAAGCTTTATCCTCTTTCAACCTGGAGGTTGCTAACTATCTCGCCAGGTTCCACGACCATCAAATTATTACCAGCCGCAAGGATACGATAGGAACCGAATTGCTGAGCGTGCCATTTAACAAAGGGGAGTTGGAGGCCATCTTGGAGGACCTCATGGGTTAGAAATTTCTGTCAAAAGCGGGTTGAGCGTCTGCATTTTCCAACACGGTAATCATATTTGCAAGGAGTTTTTTCTATCAGCCATTACAATACATTATACAAGGACATCTTATAACTAGTATCATCTATATACATGAAACGTCTATCGCTCAACGTAATAAGCAGCCAACGCCTTAAGAATGCTTTTCTCCACGTTGTCTTTTCTAGATAGCTAAACTCTTGACGCAGGTCCATAAAACAACGGGGACGATGACATTGTCGTTGCCTCCTGTCAAAACTGCCTCCGTAAGACTGGCGATCGAAGAGCAAACCCCGACATTCGCTGCACTCCTCAAGAGACCAGCTTGCATCTCTGTAGCGCGCCAGCCGCCGATCCTGAGCCATAGGCTGGCGGCGGAAAGACCTGCGAAGACGGCCACAGAAAAGGCAACACTGCCCTCGATACTCTTACCGCCTCCCCAGAACCACTTGCGTCGGCCGTAGCGTCTGCCAATCAGAGATGCTGCTGCGTCTCCGAGGCCAACGCAGACTACGCCTGAGATCATGCTGACCTCCCGGGTTGGGACTTCCCAACCACTGAGGTGTCCTGTACCATCGCGAGGGACTGATGCGAGTGCCAGCCAGAGTGGAATGGCGCAGCCGATCAGGAGAAATATGTGCGAGATAACGACAGGCCCGCGGAAGTCTCTGCCGTCGACGTAAGGCGCCAAGAAGGAGGCGATAGGCTTCGAAAGAGGTGGTAACTGGCTGGCCCTGAACATATCTAGGGCTAGGAATACGATCAAAACGATGATCAGCGCCAGGGACACAAAGGTAGGGTCAACAAAAGTTGCTGGCAGCAGCATCCCCACCATGGTAAAGTGAAAGACCTTGCGCCTCGTATCCACCTCGTATATGTCCTTGAGCCTAAAGACAGTGATTAACCCTAGGATGATAACACCCACCCAATAGGCACTAAGAATAAGCCTCGTATTGGCTTCTCCATAGTCGCTGTGACGCACGTGCTGCGCCCAACCTAGGTCGAATGTTTCCAAGGTGGTATCCTCGGATCTTGAAGGGAGGCATATCCAACGTTCCAAGTTTGCATTCACAACCTGAAATCTGAATAAGGGTAAATCGCCAAAGAAGTATCCTAGTGCCCACCCAAAAGGCTCGTCTCCATGTAAAGCAAAACGTTGGATATGGGGACGCAGCGCAAACGCTATGACTCCGACGATGACCAAGTAGACGTAGCCCGCGTAAAGCCACTTCTTGATCATTGCCTGTGTATACGTAAGCTTGAGGAAGGGCTTAACAGACATCGAAGTTGCCCGTTTTCTGCGCCCCGAGGGGGTATGGGTTTGATGCTCACGCACCGGGCCTTCCAAGTATGATAGCGTATGTCGTCGAGCAATCCTGTCGAACCCGAAATCTTGCGCATCTATGGGGCCTTTGTGATAATTCTCAGCATGTAAAGGGTCTGCTGCACCAGGACCAAGGGTCTGGACCCTCTTCGGGGCTCCGAACCTGCTAATATCCTGGTGCATATCCTCGTCCGAAGACGACGAGCTTTCAGACGAGAGAACTACAGCAGGGCCACCGAAAACTTCATGCTTGAATCTGCGCCAGGTCAGAAGCCTTGACAAGGCCTTTGCCACTGAACGACCTCGGGAGTTGGGATCTCGTCGGAAACGCCATTTGGGTACCTTGGCCAGTACAATGCTCGAATGTATCACCGAACTACAGAAAACAAGCAGGCTCAAGCCGCCACCCCATAGCAATGTTCTCAAAACATGCATCTGTGGAGAGGAAGTCAGAACCAGGAGGTTGACTAAGGCAATCGAAAGCAGCTGAAGCTCCGCGGTAAGCAAGCTTGTAGTAGTGAGATCATGCAGTACCGAGCACAGTATTCGCTGTAGAGGGTACAGTAGTGTCATGCTCTCGATCGAGATGAAGTCAAGCGCTGCAACGCGGCCTGCTTCCTGCGAATACATCTGGTCCCATACAAGCGGGAGCACTGATAAGGCCCAATGGACAGAGTCGTATGGGGAGTAAATATCGAACTTCGGGACAAGCTGCTGCGGAAAGGAGCAGATACAAAGAATGATATTAGGTAAGATGACAGCTGGGTTATCTGGGGCCACTAGCAGAGAAGCCCAGGCCGTGATAGCAGGAGGCCATAGCAAAGGAGCTGGGTCGAAGTCTGTAGGGATCCTGAGCGGTACTGTCCGAGATGGCTTCTTTTGCCTATACTCGGCTACTGCAACCCTCAGGGGATACAGTACGAGAAGGCTTAGGTATAGCAGGCCAAACAAGTACCAATCCTTTTTATAAAAGTGAAGAAGCGGGGCCACTTTTGCATTTGTTCGAACCATGGCGTTTAATGCTGCTACCGTAGCAAGCTCAGCAGCACGCTGTCCAAGATTCTTATTCCTGCGACTTAACCGCTGCTGTCGTCGCTTCTCTGCCTCCTCCCTCGCCGCCTCGAGTCTTTTAGACGGCAGAGGGGCATCCTCTTGCCATATTGCGGGCGATGGCAACGGGGACGGGGACCCTGAAAGAACCTCGTTTCGCCCTCTTAGGCCTTTGTGTAGCTTGGTCCTGGGAGCTGGTAGCCCCTTTAGAAAGTGTTCGTCATCGGCCTCGGTTCCGCTCTCGCTTGGCGGAGAAGAATCTTTGGGATACGAGGTTCTTGGGGTCACGGGCTCTGGAGTCTGCTGGCCTTTGCCATTTTCATGCGCCCGTCGGCGCACAGCGCCGTTCCGAAGGGAGTGGCCATCGAAGCTATACAAGAGCTCCGGCCGCTGGTGGTGATAAGGGTGGGGTGTCCTGTTTAGGAGTCGCAGCTCATCTTGTCCTTCGGAATCAGGGAGTGATGGGTTTAGGGAGTCGATTTCCAACCGATCTGACATGACGAAGACAGTCGTACTTCGTGGGGGGTCATTGACGGCGTCGTGAGCGTCGTAAACGGCATAGGGGAGGAGGGTATGCAGCGAGTAGACAGTCGACCGCTAGTACATACTCGGTGACGTATGGAGGGATGAACGGTGGGGGATAAGCAGGGATTGAAAGTCAAAGTTGTCGAGGGAGAAATATTGGATTGCGGTGGTTAACGGGCTGATGTTACAAATTCAATGAATATCAAAGGAAACCAAAGCGAAACGGCAGAAACACGTTGTGAAATTCGATGCAAGAGCCGTTCCAAATTTCTGCCAACGTGGAACGAGTATGGCAATTCACATGAAAGCAGCTGCACCCGAAGAGTAGGTAATACTCCGTACCGTGGCAGTTTCCAGCCTCCCACCATTGCCGCGTTTGCGCACCGCCAAAGTTCCTAACTGCTAATAAGCAAGTGCCCGCCGAGCCTCTGCTGCGAGTACTGTATGTGCGGAGTAACTGTGCCAACGATTTCTGCTACCACCAAGGTAACAAGTAACTACAAATTATCAAATCATTGTTGTCTGTTGCGCGCATGCAGTAGCAGTAAACCTGGAATCGATTTACAATCGCAAACATCTTGTGAATAATACATGCAATATATATGTATATATATATATCAAATATGATGGCAGCTGATTCAAGCAGCTACCCAGTGCTGTATTCTGTGTGTCTGTTTTCGAAGTAACCTGACGCGCGTTAAAAAAAAAGGGAAAAAAAGGGAAGAAGCAACTGCGGCGGGGTTCACTTCTCACCTTGTGCGAAGTATCACTCTGCAATACATCCATGCTCGTACTACTGCAACCTCTACTTTTTTTTCTTTTTCTCGCTATCTATCAGAACAACGTGGTGAAAGCACATGAGCCAAGAAAAAGTGGCTCGGGTTCTTGGCAGTGCCATAACTACCAGTCGCACCGATGCTGCAATTACTTGAGAAACCCACAGAGCGACCGGTGAGTTCGTGGTGGTACTCCGTAAGCAGAGGCTTTTCGCGGGCTGCTAATAATAACTCGAGTAGAGTATGGAGTATGAGGGACTGCTACCAGTATAGCAAAAAGTTTACCTGCCCGCTTGGTAGCTCTATGCATATATGCACTTGCAGGTATTTCCATCTGTCTGGCCATTGTCGATAGAGTTGAGACTCCACACCACGACGTTCTTGCCCCTCGCTACCCAATAACGAAGAACGACCCGAGGGCCGGCCGCGGAAGCGGGCAGAAGATCTCGTTGCTGTGGATGCCGACTGCGCCGAGCTGCTGTAGAGGCAGGGAAGACGGCACAGTTCTTCGCACCCTTGAAAGCTGAATCCCAAGCCTGTCTAGATAACTGCTGCGGGGGGGGGGAGCTGACCGACAGGTTGGCCGTTCGATTCTAAACTCATCAAACAAACTTTCTACGGATTACGGGGTATAGATTACGGCCGAGGAAAAACGCGATAGAAAAAAACACGAACAATAGTTGAATGAGGTGGTCAAAGCAGAACGCCACCTTAATCAATTCTAGCCCAGCCAAGAATGTGCTAACTGCTAAGCCGCCATCTGAGCGCCGGCCACGGAGCAGGGAGCAAGGAGTCGGGGAGTCGGGGAGTCAGGGAGTAAGTAGTACGGAGTGCATACTAATACTTCGTACTCTGTAAAGGGAGCGATACGGAATACCGTTTGTGGTGGCCACCTTGAATGTCATGATGGCGTGTGTGAAGCCATCATCTTTCATCGGAAAGGACTTATGGATCTGTGGCCTTTTCCCGCACGCACAAGTGTGCATTAATTAATTCATGCGCTGCAGGCGGGTGGTTGGGCGTCACCACACACCAGTCGTTCTCGGTAGCTACAACGGTGCTAGTAGTAGTGGGATAGGAGGACTTGAGGTTGAGAGGGAGGGTTGTAGTGCGGAGTGCGGGTAAAAAGGAAAAGAAAAAAAGTGGTGTGGTTGTGTGGATATTATTAGGTATAGACTCACTGAGTCGCAATCGCAATTCATTCTCTCCGTGACTAGTAATGCAACCGACAGTGGCTACACTCCACGCTGCTCGTCTTCTCCTCATAAATCTCGTGTTGGTGTCAAAATGGTGCCGAATTCCTGTTTCATCCTGACTTCAAGTGATGTCACTAACAACGGAACATGATTTCTTACTAGTAGTTCCGTCATGTTAATGGACGAACAGTTGGATTTCCCGCTTGTGCCCTAGCTCCGATTGATTGAGGACTTGAGTTTCCTGGATGGAGATGGAGAGACCAACCGGATAGTTGGAAGATTAGCAAAGAAAAAGCGCCCATCCATGCACAAACATACTCCGTACCGATCACTTGTGCGCTGTTGCTGTTGCTGTTAGCCTGTTATGTTAGCCTGTTATCGGTGTTGTCAGTTCTGGAACCTCTGGTAGCTGCGGCCAAAGCCGATCAAGGTATAGACCCTTGTATAGATTCCTCGTTGACGCCTCAGTGGGGCCTTGTTACATCTTTGCAATTCGAGCGGAGAGCGTGCGTGCCTACGTGCCAGCCTCTGACAGCGTCAAATCTGAGACTATTGACTCTGCCTCTTGCCAGCCTCTGCCGACTGAGGTCCGCGAGACACTCATTCTGCACCTATCATCGATTAGTAGTCCCTCGGAAGTGAGAAAGAGCTTACGGTAATCGTAGTAGTTAGGTACTAAGTAGTAGTAGCAGCTGGACCCTCGGATCTTCAAGAGCCGCAGAGTACCTCCTCTTACTCGTATAATTATATAGCGGTTGGAGTACTCCTTACTAGCAAGCAGTAGTAAAACACCCAGCCATAGATAGTAGTAGACCTTGCCAGCTTATACCGATTACATATGGATATGTACTATACGGAGTATTTCCATAGCGTCTGCCCACCAACACATCCATCCATTTATCTAGGCAGGCTCTTTCCCTTCATCCTGTCCCTTCCAACTTTTTACCTCTTACTTCTTGCTTTCTAAGCAGCAGTAGGTACCCAGACAACTCTTCAGCACTTTTCAAAGGACGGAGTACTCCGTACCATTATCGCTTTCATCATCAATCCTACCCAAGAATCATAACTCGTGCACATATTACTACGTACGGATAATTACCAAGGAAAACCCAACCAGCCCTTCCGCCCCCCAGTCATCTCATCTCGTATCGCTCCGATCGCCTACCCACCCACCGGATTCTTGGCTGACGCTGTGGGTGTGTTGCCCGCCACCGCTCGCACCACCACCTCCTCCCCAGAGCCTTGCGTTTTCTATTCTTATTTCCTCTTCGGAATCTTTGGTCCCCAGTGTCAACGGTTAAGAGGAGCTTAAAGACTGGTCAATTTTCTACCCACCCTCAAGTCTCCCCTTGATTTCCTCAAGGTTGCTCTCGAACTATATTGTTTTCACGCTTTGCTCTCTAATAAGCCGACTTTCACTGTTGGGTATTCACTGGTCTTGAATAATTTTTCTCTGAGAACAAAGTTGCAGAGCAGGGTAATATTTACCGTCGTTCTTGATTCCCGACATGGCTCATCTTGATGTCGAGCATGGCCGTGGCGCCAACAATAACAACAACAAACATCACAATGCCTCTTCGTTCGACGAAAAGAGAGCCCCCGATTACTCCGACTCGCCCATAGAGACGGAGCAGCCGCAAACGAGATCATCAAGGATTTTGAAGATATTCTTCCACATCCTTATTGTAACTTGTTTACTGACTTGGATCGGCGGCTGTTTATCAACTGGGCTAAAAAGACACCATGACTTTTTATCAAGCGAGATCGAGGAATTTGTGGAAGACATCAATGATATCACCGCATCGTTTTCGGATAACATTGAGATTGAAGCTGAGGTAGAATCCAAGCTTTCTCGAGCATTGCAGAAGCGTCAAGATAATGGTAACGCCGCCACCCCTCCCTCTCCCAATACCGACATGGAGTCAACTACGTCCCTAGATATATCCTCAGTCACTAGTGACACAATGGATACTTCTAGTCAGTCAACGTAAATGGTCTTTGTGTGTCGTACGCAATTCTAACATTATCACAGGCGAACAAGTAGAAACTCCGGCAAGCACCACTGATGAAGCCCCTCCTGAGACTACTGGGGGGGCTCCTCAAACCAGCACTGAAGAAGTCCCTCCTGAGACTACTGAGGAAGCTCCCGCCGAGACTTCTACTGAAGCCCCTGAGCCAACGACTTCGGAGCCGCCGCCCGAAGCCACCACATCTGAGCTCCCGCCGCCCGAAACTGAGACATCAGCTCCCCCAGAACCCACAACTACATCTGAACCGGAGCCTACCACGGAACCGGAGACCACTTCCTCTGGTACGTTAGCATTGTCGGAGAGCACTAGCTTCTCGACAACTTCATCTTCCCCCATCACCACCACCTCGGTAATCACCACTACCACCTCTTCGGTAGCTGCAATTACCACCTCCTTGGTAGTCTCAACTACCGCCCCTTCGGTAGCCACAACTACCACTGATGATGTCACAATTACCACGACTTCCAGTACGAGTAGGTTGCTACCGGACATAAATGGCCGTTCTTTCAGGAACCAATGTGCATTCTATCTAATCCAAGTTCTCCTGCTGACATACTGTGACAGTGCCCGCTTCTACTGAGACAACGACCTCCACCACAAGCACCACCAAAAAGCCTCACGGTACCTCTGTTATCGATGACGGTACAGTCACGACGCTTGAGCCGACATCTAGCCCAGTCAGGACTACTTTCATCAGTGTCGTAGACGGTGGCGGCAGTACTATGACGATGACTTCCACCGCATGGGTAGAAGTTACACCGACTTCTGCCGAGACTGATTCCTCCTCCGACGACCCTGACCTGCAGAACGCAGCCCCAGGTGTTACGCGACTGTTTGCTCTCACAACCGGCATCTCTGTCGCCATTGGAGTCTTCCTCATGCTCTGATAGAGCGATCGTGAAGAAGTACTCAGTAAATCGTAAGGGATCGCAACAACAGTATTATGATTTCATGACGTTTCTTTTATAATTTGCATTGCACACATAGAATCATGGCCGCCCGGTATCAGCGTTTCAATGGTAGGATAAGGAAAATAGGACTCAAGTTTATACATTAATGCCAGTTTCAGAAGTGAGATACGTTCGATGGCATGCAGCGGTCTTGGACTTTCCTCTAATAATAAGAAAAGTCGAGCTCTTAAGCTTACGCGTGCGTTAACGGTGGCTTGTGCAAAATGTGTATGAACCATAAGAACTATTATGGTAGGTGACTCGACAGATCGCATCCGGTCCAGTGTTGCGGTGAGCTTGTGTATCTTAGGAGGAGTAAAAGACTCTCAGATTGATAAATTTCGAATAATAGGGTATGCTTAAACGCCTGGTACTCCTCCATTCTATAATCCAATTTAAATCATGTGCGCCCTGTTTCGTAGCTTGTTTAACCGGGGCCAATCTTGGGCATATCGTGATGCTCGCTAAGCTTCGAGAGGTATGTATTAAGTTCTTCGACTCGTTCCTTATGCGTTTTGAGTAGTTCGGGACGGGCGCCTTGCGCTTTTGCCATGTCGAGAAGCTTCGCGCTCGTTAGCTTTTCTCTGCGAGGATATGGGTGGCAGATTGACACGTACTCGTTTCTTTCGGGTTTCCTCGTAGCGGAGCTCAGATTCTGTTTTGCGTATCTCTACCTTTACATGCTCAGCATCATCCGCCTTCCTCTCGGACCCGTCATTGTCTTCCTTGTCTCGTTCGTCGTTTCCGGTGAGATTCTTTTCCAGGTCGCTCTTCTTCTTTTTGTCCTTCTTCTTCTTCTTGGAGACTTTTGCGCCCTTCAATCTGAGGGCGCCGCCACCGCCAACGGCCGCGTAGTCATCCGATGGCATATCGACGATGATGATGTTCTCCAATCGTCGTCGTTGTTATGAGGAAGATGGTTTTCGATTTGGAAAGAAGTCGCGATACTATATGTATTAGGTAAGCGAGGCTGCTACCTGCCGGATGTCTCAATGGCTGCTGCCGCCGTTTACCGACCGCTGCTTTGCTTTTGGCTCGTCGCCGCTTGCTTTTTGGGGGAGGAGGGAGACACACCTGTGGACTTGCAGGGGGCAAGGGGGGGTCCAAGAAAGTTGGATCTGCGATTCTGGGCTCTGTCAATAGAACCTGCAAATTATCCCCAAGAATTCCCCTTTATTCTCGATAACTTTCTGGATTAATTACTTATCTTAACAGCCCATCCTATGCTATGCTCACTTAATTGAAGGCTTTTTCATCCTCTCTTTCAATATTTATACATTTAGTGTCAAGCCTGTCTCTTCTCTATTCAGCATCTGTAAAACAGTCACAACGACGTCACGCGAGTCTCTACATAGCAGCACACACCTCGACACCGGTCTACGCCGCAACTATTACACCCTCCAGCATGAGCCGCCGCTTATAATGAATTAGAGGAGGATTAGGTCATATATTTTGCACATAATCTCACGAACACGATCGAATCGCCGCGCATACGTCTCGAGGGAGGAGCATCCTTTGAACCATGCCCCCTTTCACCGGGCAGCAGCGAGACTCTCTCGAGCTCGCATCGCTCGCCAGCTCCAGCCATATCAACGATGCAGACACAAGGGATGATATTTCTTCGCGCCCAAGTATATCCTCGTCGCGGAGGCTTTCCCTCATAGAGGAGGACCCTCTTGACCAAGGCAACTCTGCTACGAGAGGCAACAGATCCTACTCTGTATCTTCAACGTTTGACTTTTCCGCCAATCTATTCCCGCTGAGCTCTTCCGCGGGCGCAGGGGGGTATGCGCCTATAGGTGCGCCCACGTCCGCGGCAAGGCCTAATGGGGGGCTTGGGGGCGGTTCGTTGGAGAAGCACAAAACTTTGACGTATCTCAATGGGTTGTCGCTGGTCATTGGACTGATGATTGGATCCGGCATCTTCTCGTCCCCTAGTCAGGTTGGGTCTCAAGTCGGGTCCCCAGGCGCTGCGCTCCTCGTCTGGGTGTTGGCTGGTATCCTAGCATGGACGGGCGCCGCATCGTACGCTGAGTTAGGCGGTGCGATCCCTCTAAACGGTGGCTCTCAAGTTTATCTTGCAAAGACGTTTGGGGAGCTGGCCGGTTTCCTCTTCACCTGGGTCGCCGTTCTAGTTTTGAAGCCTGGTAGTGCCGCTATCATTGCTATCATCATGGGGGAATACCTCGTACGGGCTTTCATTGGCGCAGAGGCAGAGTACATTAGTCCCTGGTTCAGCAAAGGGGTTGCCCTTGTTGGTTTGATTATCGTCACATTTCTCAATTGTGTATCAACAAGAGTGGGGACACGGGTCAATGATCTTCTCATGTTCTTGAAGTTTGTCGCATTGATTGGTGTTACCGTCATCGGCATCGTCGTTGCTTTCACGGGATTCTCCTACAAAGGCGACGCCAATCAGGACTGGAAAGGGGGTTGGTTTGATAACACGACGTCCGATATGACTGGGTGGGCCTTGGCTCTGTATGCCGGTCTTTGGGCGTTCGACGGGTGGGACAATGTGAGTATCTCGACCGTTCCGAAAAGACAGCAACAGCTAACTTTACCAGACGAACTACGTTGTTGGCGAGTTCCGCAACCCTACACGCGATCTACCCCGAGTCCTGCATACAGCCGTGCCCTTGGTCATTATTGCCTACGTGCTTGCCAATGCCGCATATTTTTTGGTTCTTCCCTTGGATAAGATCAACAATTCTCATACCGTAGCAGTTGCCTTTGGCTCTCAGGTTTTTGGCCCGGCCGGTGCTCTTATCTTTGCCCTCATCGTCAGTGCCAGCTGCTTTGGCGCTCTCAACTCTTCAACATTTACCTCTAGCCGCCTTATCTATGTGGCAGGGAAAGAAGGTTACGCCCCGAGCATTTTTGGTCGCATTGGCGTGAACAACGCGGAAGATCAAGGCCTCAACGTTCAGCGCACTCGCAGCTGGGTCTCGAAAAAGATGCGCTCCTGCTTCGGCGACGAGGACACGGGGCTGTTCTTCACGCCAATCTATGCGCTCGTCGTGAATAGCGTCTTGACGGCGGCGTACATCGTCGTGGGCGAGTTCAGCACGCTGGTGACGTTTTACGGAGTGGCGGGCTACACCTTTTACTTCCTCACAGTCCTGGGCCTCATCATCCTCCGCGTCCAGGAGCCGGCGCTGGAGAGGCCCTACAAGACGTGGATCACGACGCCCATCATATTCTGCTGCGTCAGCATATTCCTGCTCAGCAGGGCCGTGTTCGCGCAGCCGCTGCAGACGCTAGTCGTTGTGGCGTTTGTGCTGGTCGGCATCCCCGTCTATTTCCTCCGGGTCAAGGGGAGAGATAGGCCGATCAGGAGAGGTGGTGACGAGCCACGACCTTGGTGGAAGTTTTGGGCGTAGGAAAAGCAACGGATGTCTTTCTTCTTCTTCTTTCCTCTTCTTTTTTCTTCTTCTTTAATGCGGTTTAGAGGTGTGTTTGTTGTATTATTTATGTAGCGTTATGATGGGCAGGTCCACGATTCCACGATGGACCTGGAGGCTCAAAGCGTTTCATGACATTATTCACTGGTTTCCGTTTTTAATGCAAGAAAAGAAAAAAGTATGATGACGTTTTTTACTAATTTGGAAATGAAGAAAAAAGGTTGGTTGCCTGAGGAGTACAGAGAGCGAAAGTCTCAAGGATCTCTCAAACCATATTAGATGAGACGAAGCAAAACAGTCATTGTGGTTTTTTCATACAATGGTCATTTAAAAAAAAAATTGAATTGGACAAAAAAACGCCGGTTACCTAGATAAAACAAGAAAAATATGACTATGAATATAACCGTTTCAATATTCCGCCCCGACCCTCCCTTCTAGTGAGTTCTCATTATATGCCTCGCGTTTTGTCTTCAGTTTACTTCCTCTGGCCGTAGGACTTGGTGGCGTAGTCGCCCTTGTAGACGATGAGGTCCTCGGCGCGGTAGTCGTGCTTGTCGCTGAGGTATGAGGTGAGGATGGCCTTGGTGCCGTCGGCGTAGCGCTTCTGGGCGTCGAGAGAAGTACCCGACATGTGGGGGACCATGGCGTTGCCGCCGCCGAAGGGGTTCTTGGCGTAGCGGAGGGGGTGGTCCTTGGGGGCGGGCTGGGGGAACCAGACGTCACCACCGTAGCCGGCGAGGTGGCCGGACTTGAGGGCCTCGGCGACGTCCTCCTTGACGACAATGGCGCCACGGGCGGTGTTGACGAGGTAAGAGCCCTTCTTCATCTTGGAGATGAGGTCCTTGTTGAAAAGACCCTGGGTCTTCTCGTGCAGGGGGCAGTTGATGGTGACAATGTCGCACTGGGAGACGAGCTCCTCGAGGGTGTCAACGCGGCGGGCGCCAATCTCCTTCTCCGTCTCGGCGGAGAGGGGCTGGTAGTCGTAGTAGAGGAGCTCCTTGCAGCCGAAGGGCTTGAGGCGGCGGAGGACACGCTCGCCGATGCGGCCGACGGCGACGGTGCCGACGACCTTGCCCTCAAGGTCGTACTCCTGCTTGGCGGAGGCGGCGACGTCCCACTCGCCACGCTCAATCTGCTCGTGGGCGGGGACAAAGTTGCGGATGAGGACGAGGATGGTCATGACGACGTGCTCGGCGACGGAGACGACGTTGGAGCCGGTGACCTCGGCAACGGTGATGCCGCCATTGGTCTTGTTGGCGGCGTTGAGGTCAACGTGGTCGGAACCGATGCCGGCAGTGATGGCAATCTTGAGGTTCTTGGCCTTGGCCAGACGCTCAGCGTTCAGGTAGCCGGGGTGGAAGCTGTTGGGGTTTGAGTCAGTCGCTAGCACCACAAAATAGAGAGGAAAGGGATGTTACTAACGGGGTGGTGATGATGACCTCGGCGTCGACAAGCTCCTTGTCAAAGGTAGAGTTCTCGCCCTCCTTGTCGGAGGTGGTGACGAGAGTGTGACCTTGGTCCTCGAGCCACTTGCGGATGCCAAGCTCATTTTCGGTGGTACCGAGGAGGCCAGGGACCTTTGGGACGTGTTAGCTATTTTTTTTCTTCTCTTTTTCTTTCTCATGGAAACTAAAACACGCGTATGCGTCGCAAGAGCTCTAGGAAAGATCGGCGGGTTTGGGTAATGAATAGGTAATGGGTGTGTGGGTGTGGGTGCTGCCATGAGGTGGCATTGCCCCGCGTCGAGCTGCTCCCCCGCAATTGAAATGCGAGCTGCAGAACAACCCCCGCCCACCACCCAAACATGTGAGTGCGGAGAGGAGGTCACACATAACACCCTAGCTCGTACGCCAAGCGTTTGGTGCAACCCTTTTCTCTGCCGCTCGTGTATGCAGCTACTAACAGTAGAGAGCTTTGTCTGCATTGCATTGTGTTTGGGCCGGGGTAATGGGGGAGCAGCGGGCGATACACGTAGGCATGATGAAATTGACTCGGGGAGGAAATGGTGTAGGAGGGAGGGGGTTCAGGCAAAACGTACGTCCTTGGCGTGCTGACCACCGTCGTAGAGAACTGCGAGAACCTTGACCTATAGAACTCGTCAGTTATGTAGCTCGAGATGGCTTCGAAAAGGCTTCCTAGAAGCTTTCCAGCGCAAGCACTGGAAGCTTCAAAAAAGAAACCCTTCCCCTGCGAAGTTAAAACGCACCATTTTAGCGGTTGTTGTGTATGTGTGTTAAGGAAGTGTGGCTTCGAAAGTTGATTATAGGTCGGTCTGAGAAGATGGAACGAAGATGAGCGTGTTGTAGTAAAGTAGCTTCTCAATCAGGAGGATAAAGGGTCATGTAGGATGCGGCACCAGGACATATTTATGTTTATCGACCCAAGGCAAACCCTACCCAGGCCTCGAGCTCTCGACCCCTCTTCTGCACAGGTAAGTTACCATGGGCGCATTGCATGCCATAGCAGAAGGCGTCCCACAAGTTCATTGGTTTCGCGGTCTCCTCGGGGTCCCAACGCAGTCGCTGCACCCTCTCCCACGCGTTCCTTGATGGTTCTATTACGAAACGAGAATCAGCCCATGGGCCCTCGGGTCTCCCCCTTCCCCTCATTCCACACGTACACTTTGCCCGCGTCCTCCCGTAGGCCCTGGGACGGGCAATCGTTCGGCATCTGTTTTCAGGCTCATATGGGCATTGGTTGTCTCAGCAGCATCCATCACAATAGCGGCGCACGGCGGGGTCCCAGAAGCGGCGCTGAGATGCTATTGGATACTTTGCGGGTTCATGAGGGGCATGGTTTGGATCGGTGCGGGTTGGGGGAGAAATGGAGGATTGCCATGGCCATGCTCACGGAGCAATGGCGAATGATGGGGACATATTTCGGCATTCGGTGTTCCTGCCTCTTAGCTGCGGGAAGCCTGCGGGAAGCCTGCGGGTGATACTTGCACCCTGCAGCAGTCGACAAGGTTGGAGCTCCCGGAGAGTGCAAGGTGGAGTCGTCACAAGCTCCAAGGCTACCCAGATCGCCCCATTAGTTCCCGAGCAAGCGGGACAGAGGAGTTAACAAACCGTCTTTCTGCCCTTCCCTAGAGAAATATTCCCAAGAACAACAAGAACTCACACGGAGTACTAATCAATTACCTCAAGGTGTTATGCCTTTTTTTTCGGTTTTGTAGTTGAATTACCCTGAGTTCGAAATGCGTGGGTTTCGGATTATGAGACTACTCGGGGCTTCGGCATTGCCCCTCCGAATAGCTTCAACTCCAAGCTCTGGGCGAGGACTCCGCAACAGCAATGTGCCAAGTTAGTTCCACAATCGGGAGCTAAACTTTAGCCGGAAGAGACGCGACTATCTAGAGCATCATCTGAACACGAGAATATCGTTGGGGCCGGGGGGCCGTCCGTAGCGCCAACTTCAGTCATAAACTCGGAGGTTCGCATTCTCCAACTACGTTTGTCGTTTCGTGCAACACAGAGAGCTGAGTCGACGGACGATAGCCGACTGCCGATGCACAACATGCCATGAATGTTACTCATTCTGTGCTGGTATAACAAGTCTTACAGCGCCACCCTTCGTGTTCCCATGGCAGCGTTGACAGCCAACTCTCGTGACTACTCGACTGCAGGCAGATACGGCTGGCAAATCCATTCGTAATCTGTCTCGTTTCTTCCAGAGAAAAGATAACGGGGCTGTTTTACTACAAAGCAAGAAGAACCACACAAGGCCCGATTGCCATGGATCGTGCTCTTTCTTGCGAGGTTCAGTGACTGAGGGCCATCCTTGGCCGGATGGGCAGCACGACGCCCAATTCACTTCTCCGCAGCAAAGTGTCTTGGAATATCCCCACACAGATGTGAGTCCCGGGCGGAAACACTTGCCACAACCGTCCACCGACCCCGCGGCAAAGCCAAGCTTGGTGCCAATCACCACGCACACATGTCAATCCTGACTGAGACACTCGAGAAGATGGTGTCACTGGTGCATCAACCTCCTCTGGTTTATCAGACGGGGGAAACACCTGGCGGAACTTTTCCCGCGAAGCAATATTTCGGAAGAGGGACACGAGAAGCAAGGGTGGGATTTCACTGTCGAGGCTCTCTAATACTCGGGTTGCTTCGGCTTTGTTGTAAGTGGCATCACATACCTACTTTTCTTTTTACCTTTGCAGCATCACAGCTAATCACGTGTGTAAGACAATAGATATCACATATACACGAGCCGAATATCCCAAGAGCGATAAATAATACATGAATACTATGTCAAAATACAGGCGCTTTTAATATGATTAATATTGTGGTTTTGTGCCTAGAAAGCCTGCCCGACTGCCAACCTCCTCGCAGCCTCCCCGCAACCTCCAACTAGAGGGGATCCACAGACTGGTTGTCTTGCCAGACATGAGAAGTGCTACAAATGCAAGGGTCATCGCAGAATTGACAAGCTGAGAAGTGCTCTCAGTGTTCAACGGGCGTTGGCAAAATATCATTACAATATAAGCAAGCCTCAAATCTGTGGACAAAGGCCTGGATTCACATATCGCTCTCAGGCACCATACAGATATATGGCATGAGGTGGAAGGAACTCGGTTAAATCAACAAGCACGAGCTCGCCTCGAAAATTAAACCTTGTCATATCATACTATTCTTTTTCTCCGATCCAAAAGAGCCGTATGAGCGATTACGCTTGATGTTCTAGATGCAGCAAGCCCTGCAGATAAGCTTCAAGCCTCAGCGACAAAATTAGGGGGCTTCTTCCCTTTCGTGTGTTCGGGTCAAGCCACTAACACCAACAGCTAGGGGATATGTCTATTGGAAGCTATGCTCCAGACAGGCCTGGAAATTTGGAGCATGCGACAAAAGGTAGGCGCCAGTCTCGTCACTAAAGAGCATTCTTGCGTTTTAGGGACACGCAAAAGAAGAAAAGTCAATTGCTACCTATGGACCGCTTCTTTATGGAAAGTCATAAGGTGACGTCCTACCATGGGAGAAACCACCACTTCGGAAGTTATCACTTCCTACCTATACGACAGTACGGAGTACACATGAGAGAGAAAATTGGATAGACAGGCGCGCTTGGCTGAAAGGTGACGAAGATTTACTCCAAGGCAATGTCTGGAACGGAGGACTGATGCTGTCGGTCCACAACGAGCGCATGACTTTTGGTTGCTGTCGCCGATTTAACTTCAAGGTACAGGGAAATTCGCCGCGCGAATACTCCATCTTCGGGAGTGTGTTCCGTATGCCTTCCAACTCTCCTGCCAGTGCTCGGCTTGGCTTCTCAAGTATGGATGCAAGCATGCTTCAGTATTGGAAGCCTCGAATGAGATGATCACCGGTATTATACGAAATATTCGTTATCCTCACGCATCGTTACACCCAACATTCCCCGCAAACCCCAGCTTACAAAACCTATGAAAGCATATTCTATCTCTCAGCATCTGTGACGAAAGGTTCGCCGCGGTTCTAAAGACACTCCTTTGCAAAGTCATCCGGTCTCGAAAAGCACAAGAGATATTACTATATTCCAGTATGGAGGGAACCTCGCATGTTTTCTTGAGTTCACTGGACAAGGCATCTACGACCCCCTCCGCTTGCTTCGTCTATCAGCTGGAGGGAACATTGACCGTGGCGTCGACAATGAGCAACTACTGTCCACCTAGCTCTGCGGTAGGTGGATATTGAAGAGGCGGGCGCCACTCCACGAAAGTACCGTGATGGGTAATCGTCACTGTTCATTCGGCATCAAGCTAGCATCGCTCGGTCCAAACCTTGGGCAGTTGGGTAGGAGCGACCTCACCTCGCCCCCTCAAACTTGCCATCTCGGAAGGCTTCGTTCATCAAGGCACAAGGTCAGGAACAAGGCACTTCCGGACAACAACCTGTTTTCACCTGAGGCCTGGATCGAATCTGTGTAGCGGAAAAAGTATAAGAGGACGAGCTCCCCTCTACTCTAAAATGCTTTTCTTCTCTCTCTCTCTCACTCAAACATCGCCTTCCAGCCATCAGTGCAACTATTCCACAGTCTGCAAAGCAACAGCTTCCTCACATCAACAATTACTCTCATAAACAATTACTTGTCAATAATACACACATACATTCAATATGTTCACTTCTATCATCTCCCTGGCCTTCATGGGTCTTGCCATAGCCGGCCCTCTGTCTCCCCGCGCACCGCCGCTTTCCAAATCTGAGGGTTTTAACCTCGTTGTCAAACTCAAGAATCCTTCAGCAGACTTTGTTGAGACACCCGTCAATGGGCAGTTCATCACAGGGCTTCACGTCGGTGCCGGTCTCGATCTCGTCGGCGTCAGCGCCACAAAGGGTCGCATCTTCTACCAAAATGGCACTGCAGGGCAGCAAATGGATAACACGCCCATGATTGTTAGCGATGCTGGTACTCCGCCTTACCAGGCTGGCCTCAAGTTCGAAGAGGGTCCAAGCCCACAGCTTGCCAATATCAACCCTGGTCCTGGGAAGCAGGGCTATTTTATCAACCGAAATGGAGATGCCTACCTCCTACCCGACTCCTTCTTCGCTTGTTACGAGCCGATCCCCTACTACCACGGCAAAAAGTTCGTCGTCATTCGCCAATCGTCAACGCCCGGCGTCCCTGGGCATTGTGTCCCTACCCGCCTCGTGCCTCAGTGCACCAAGCTCAACGACCTTCCTGCGGGCGCCACCTTCACCCATGAGTTCACGGACGAGGTCCCCTGCTACAACGATGCCTCTTCTGTCAAGTTGTAAATTCTGCTTTTGGCTTCTTGACAGTGTGCAATACTGGTGGCTCTTGAAGGTTATTGGGGGGTGCCCTGGTTGTAATGGGGTTGTCACGAGTCTGGGTTTCAACGAATAGCATACGAAGTATTGATAGCACGCATTGGTAATTAATTCTATACAAGTCCACCCCTCATTATACAGGTCGAATTCACGATTGCCCTTGTCCTCATTAGTGAATTCGGGATATAGTTGTTGCGGACAGGTAGGTAACTCGACTGTTATCCCGGTATCTTGTAATTATATCTTGAGGAAAACCATATTCGTCATGCTAAACGCCTGGCGTGAAGATTTGTTGACAAACCATGAGACCGCCTTATGTATCAAAGACGAGAGTGGTGCTATTATTGTCTCCAACAAGATTCAAAAAAAAATTGAACCCATGCTTTATGCTGTCTCTGCCAAAAATGCAGGGGCGAAAAGTAGTCTAGGTACTCTGCTATACCCCGAAGAAACTTGCATTATTGTTTTAAACCGGTTTTGTGTTGATTCACCCATAATCCCCCTCATCTAGATAATACTCCATGTTAAAGGCCTGTTACAGTGTAGATTACATGGCAACGATAGGCCACGATCATGGACCTGTATGGAGTAAAATAGCTTAGAATGGAAACCTATCTTAGGGTAGGATATCGACAGGGACCGAACGTGGGGATTGGGGAAACAATGCTAGTGCTACGGAGTACGGTAGGAGGGGTGCATTTGTCACGACTCCCGACGAAGCATGCATAAATAAATCCAATGTCACAAACATTTAATAAGTTGGCATATTTATGTAGTGCTGCTTGTAGTGCTTGGATAAGCCACGGCCACGTACTTACGCTCATGAGATCTTGGGAAACGTGACTGCTCCCTGCGGATTATTGTCTCTCGAGTCTACGGAGTACTACTATGTATGTACGGAGTACTCAGTACGGAGTAATCGGTAGAGAGAAAAGTCGGTAACGGGATGTCGAGTCCCCAGGAAAGCCGGCGTCCACTGGGAAGACAGCCTGTACCCCAGCGCTGGGACCCCACATGCCACATGAAGCAAGGCATGTGACGGTGGTCCGTGGCAACGGGATTCTGGATGGCTGGCTGGTTGAGACCGCTGAGCGTCAGCGCCGTCGGGCACACAGCACGCTGGAAGCTAAGCCAGGGTACCACCTCCGTACCTGGCGCAAACGGACGATAAGCCACCCGCGACGCTTATCTGTAGGGAGCTTGTTAGCTTGTCTCCATCCATGTTTGCGCTCTGCCGACCGAGACCGTCCAGGATCCCAGAGACAAGAGAAACACCGATCACATCACTAATCCTCCCATTTTCGCCAGCTCTCCTTTCCCACCCCGACTTTCCTCCCTTACTTATTCCCCATTCCTCATAAGCTCCGTCCCATCCTTCCTACAGCTTCATCATTCATCCCATCACAATGACTCGTCGCTCAGCATCTTCCCTCTCCCTCAGACAGCAAGCCATGGCCTCATCGACGACGTTGGCCGTCCCAACACCGGCCGCTCCGGCACCGGCATCAAGCTACTGCCCTGCCCAGCTCGCTGACGATGCTCCCGAGGCGAGCGCGAAGCCCTTCATCGACTTTTTGGAGGAGAACCCGACCATCTTCCATTCCGTCGACTACTTCAAGGACAAGCTTGCCAAGCATGGCTTCACAGAGGTAAGCCGATGCGCAGCATTCAGATGACGCCTGGAGCCTTCGCTGACGCAATCCTTCACAGCTACCTTCCCGCGATGCTTGGACAGACAGGCTCCAGCCCGGCGGCAAGTACTGGACGACGCGCAATGGCAGCTCCCTCATTGCTTTCACGGTCGGCAAGGCTTACAAGCCCGGAAACGGCGTGGGCATGATTGCTGGACACATCGATGCCCTCACAGCTAGGCTCAAGCCCGTTAGCAACAAGCCTACCAAGGCCGGCTACCTGCAGCTCGGCGTCGCTCCTTATGCTGGCGGACTCAACCAGACATGGTGGGACCGTGACTTGGGTATCGGTGGTAGGGTCATTGTTCAGGACCAGGAGACGGGCAAGACGAGCTCCAAGCTGGTCAAGCTGGGCTGGCCCATCGCCAAGATCCCCACGCTGGCGCCTCACTTTGGCGTGGGCATGTTTGGTAACAACAACGCAGAGACCCAGGCTGTCCCCATCATCGGTCTTGACAACTCCAACTCCTCCGAGGTTGAGACTCTGGGCTCCCCGGGCGCATTTGTCAACACCCAGCCCCCCAGGCTGGTCAAGCTGATCGCCAAGGAGCTCGGCGTCTCGGATTACGATTCCATTGTCAACTGGGAGCTCGAGCTTTTCGACTCACAGCCCGCCCAGCTGCTCGGCTTGGACAAGGAGTTCATCACCGCCGGTCGCATTGACGACAAGCTCTGCTCCTGGTCCGCGTTCACTGCCCTGCTTGCCGCATCAGACGCCGAGGACAGCGGCAACGTGAAGCTGGTTGCTCTGTTTGACGACGAGGAGATTGGCTCGCTGCTCCGCCAGGGCGCCAAGGGCAACTTCCTCCCCTCGGTCATTGAGCGCCTCGTTGAGGCTCTCAACGCCAAGTCGTACGGCCCAGGCCTCCTCGGCCAGACGTACGCCAAGTCCTTCCTCGTCTCCGCCGACGTCAGCCACGCCGGCAACCCCAACTTCCTCGGCAACTACCTCGACGAGCATATCCCCAAGCTCAACGTCGGCATGGTCCTCAGCTGCGATAGCAACGGCCACATGACCACCGACGCCGTCTCCTCGGCCATCATGCGCCGCTCCGCCGCCCTGGCCGGCCAGACCACCCAGGTCTTCCAGATCAGGAACGACTCCCGCAGCGGCGGCACCGTCGGGCCCATGCTCTCGAGCGCCATGGGCGTCAAGGCCGCCGACGTGGGGCTGCCGCAGCTCAGCATGCACTCGGTGAGGGCGACGACGGGCGCCGCCGACCCCGGCCTGGGCATCAAGTTCTTCAAGGGCTTCCTGGACAACTGGGAGAAGATTGACGCTGAGTGGCATTGATTTTTTATTCTTATTACCTTTTTCACTTTTTGACATCTACTTGCGCACCATGTCCCTGGGTATCTTTGGCGTTTTTCTTCCCCCTCCCCCCAGACTGCTCCCGTATTAGAGTTTTTTTTTAAGCATGAGATGAGATGAGATGAAGATTTAACTAGATGAAATTGATCACAATAATTGCATTGAAAAAAAAGGAAACTGAATCCATGAGTGTGTAACCAATTGTGTGAATATACATTGCGCGCTCCGTTATTCCAAGTCTATATATATATATGCAGATATGCTAAGGGGGGCCATGAGTGCCATGAGTGCCGTGATTAGTAAGTTATGTATGTATGCCATATTGAAAAAAGGGAAAGAAAGAAAGGAAGAAAAGAAAAGAAAGGAAGAGTCTAGCGAGAGTAGGATGCAAAATAGAGAGAGAGAAATGAATGAAAGAAAAGAAAAGAAAAAGGAATGCGCATTAAGCTCATGAACTTGCTTCTCCCCTCCGCATGAGATCGGCCACTTGGCGGACCTCGTGTGAATTCTCGTGCTCGTCAGACTCCACCTCGTCGTCGTCGTCGTCCATGTCGTCGTCGGACAGCTGGCCGTGCCTGGCGGCGTCCTCGTCCTCGCCCTGCTGGCCGGCCTCCTTCCTCCTCTTGACAAAGTCCTGCTTGTGGGCCTCGGCGAGGAGCCTGGAGAAGGTCCTGGCGCTGAGGGTGTCCTTGCGGTTGCGCAGCGTGCCCGGGGTGCTGGCCACGGCGGTGGAGCTACCCGTTATGCGGCCCTGCTCCTGGTCGCTCTGCCTCTGCTGCTGCTGCTGCCGCTGCGCTGCTTGCTGGGCCTCCTGCTGCTGGGCCTGCCACGCCTGCTGCGCGTGCTCCTCCCGCTGGGGCGTGATGGTGGGGCTGGTGTCGGCGCTGGCCTGATCCATGAGGGGCTCGATCCTGTAGGGGAGGGGCACGTCGCGCGAGGCCTTGTACTGGGAGACGTTGGCGCAGTGCTCGTTCTCGACGCGGAGGAGGGCCCAGGCGCCGCGGCGGACGACCTCGACGAAGCCGACCATGAAGGAGACGATGGTGGAGTGCTGCGCGTTGTGCGTGAAGATGGCGTAGAAGACCCAGGCGAAGCGAATGATGGGGTCGATGACCATGATGACGTAGTACGGCCACCTGGACTTGAGCGCGAGGATGTCGCGGAGACCGAGGTGGCGCGAGCCTGCCTGCAGCAGAGAGAAATCCATGAACAGATCCCAAATAGCTATAAGAAAGGCCAGGGGTAAGTAAAGAAGAAGAAGAAGAAGAAGAAGAAGAAGAAAAACGTGTTGCGTCAAGTTGGGTTGGTGAGTTGGACTTACAGCAGTAGACACTATTCACAAGAGAGAATGTGATGAATAGAGCTAAATTGCCGTGGGACCCGCTGATGCGGTAGAGCGAGAGGCAGACGGCGGCCAGGATGGTCATGGTGTACTTGCCACCGTTGATGAGATGGGGGAAGATGTTGCGCGTGTCCCTGTATCGACGGAGACACTGCAGCAGACGCCAGATGGGTGGCAGCGCGGCGAGGAAGCCCATCAAACGAGAGTGATTCGAATTACATTGCACGGGGTCATCCCACTCGTTGCGATACAAGCAGAAGAACAGCTCCATATTCTTGATAAAAGGTTAGGCCTGAGAAAACTTGAAGCGCAGGGTTTAAGGAGGTGACGCTTACCGACATGGCGTATGTAAGAGAGCAGTATATGTCGCCAAGGAAAAAGTCACGGAATTCGACTGGGTATATACCGGCAAGTAGTAGTCGCCACTTGAACACAGTCAGTAAACTATCTACAAGGAAAACAGTGGTGCGAAGGGGACAAGGAGACGTACATGTGCATACAAAAACCACCTCCGACTCCTGTGCGCAAGAACAGGGGCGGGCAGGAAGATAATAATGACCGTGATAGCAATCAGTATCACAGGATACCAGAGATAAAGTGATTCAGGCCCATATCCGCTGAAATTCGCCCAGAAGAAAATGCCAAACAGCAAGAAGAAGAAACTCGGAAACTCGGAAAGCTGGCTCCAGGTGAGGCTGTGTCGCTGGTCGAACTCGAAGATAAAGGGGTAATTGATCTTGTTTTTCGACCAGAAGAAGCAGTTGACGCAGAACAGGGAGAATAAAAGAAGCATTAGAAAGTACCCGCCGTATATTTGCAGCAGATAACCTGTCTCCTGTCGTAAATCATGGTCCTCGGTGAACAGGACTTGCACGCTGTATACCAGCCCCTGAATGGAGAACACCAAACCAGTTCCTACCAAGAAGCCACTCTGGAAGGTGCTGCTGGCATAAGTGCCATGCTTCTTTACCAAGCTGCGCAGCTTGCCCGCCGCCAGCTTATGGTTGCCGCGCTCGAAATAGCGTGCGTAGAGGTCTTCCACGGCCTTGATGTGGCCCTCGAGCACGTCGCTGTTGACGAACCATGCCTTGTTGACCTTTTCGTTCATGAAGCGGTAGGGCGGGCGAGCGTTCGCAGCCTTGTCGAACTTCTTGTTGATCTTGCGGAAGGCCGTACGGTTTAGCAGAGCGTACGACTTAAGCAGCTCAAGCCCGCGATAAAATTCCTGCAACGCTAGCTTGAGTTTCCGCTTCGCCGTACGGTAAGAAACCTCATCATCCTCTGGTCGCCGACTATAGTCTCTACCCGCATCACTTTGCGTCGCAGCGCCGAGACGTGGTGTCCGAGGCATAAACTGCATGGCTTTCGAGTTGGGGCCCGGGGGAAACATCTTGGCTTTGATGGGGCGAACCCATCCGTTTGTCGTTGAATTATCGCTTCCGCGCCTTTCAGCCCCGTCACCGTCATCCTCGCCCTGCCTTGCTCTAGCTAGCTCATTTATTCGGCGATTGCGCATCTCATGAAGCTGCTCCTTGAGGATGGACAGCCGTTTCCCAGCCTGGTTTTCCTTCATCTCGTAAAAGGTTTCAACCTTGTCGAGCTCCGAGTCCATGAAATCGTAAAAGTCTCTCTCGCGTTCGCGGACCAGGTCAAAGCTTTGCATCATAAATCCATTTCTCATTTGTTGTCTCGGAGTTAGTCCCGGACCCTGAGACAGAAGGCGGCGAAGGCCACCACCGCCTTGAGGGGGAGGAACGGTGCCGGAAGAGGACCGCTTGTTGGGATTATCGCCGTTGAACGTTCGATGGCGGGTGGGTAGATCCGACGAAGATAGGCTTCGGCGCGCAGGGTCGCGACCGAGCCTCGTCTTCAAGGCGTCGGCCTGGGTTTTGAACCCATGCGGCTCGGCCTGGGTACCGTGAACTGGTTCTCCGGGGTTCATCGCGGGAGCCGGCAGCTCGAAAAAGCTATCTTTCGAGTCAGTCCTTTGTTGCTGAAGGTCCGGAGTCTGTAGCGGTGGCGTTGCCACGAAGCTACCGTACTGTAGCGCTCCGCCATCTCTGTTCAGAGCTTGCCCTTCATCCGCCGCACCGTGCTTGGATGCCGGGACCGACCGGGCGCCTGCCGAGGTGGTCCGTTCGATGAATGAATCGCCTGGGTCATTGTCGTTTGACATGCCAGGCGAGTTCACTGCACCGGAGCGGGTCGTGTAGTACGACGGTGCCTGCTCATTGTTGCTGCGCGGTGTCGCGCTCGTTCGATGGACGGCTCTTGCGACGGCTTTGACATATTTCTTGCCGGCCTTGTAGTTGAGGTACTTGATTCGCCACTCTGTATTCGTGGAGAAAACGGTCAGGGTAATTGGTCACGCGACACTTGTGAGGGGAGAAAAAAAGAAACGACATACCTGGAACCGCATCTCGTTCAAGTTCCTTGGCAAACTTCATGGCTGACTTTGGGCTGCCGGTCTCGACTTTTGAGGTCTCAACGTGCGCTCTGGTGCCCAAGCCTTCGGTGCCGATAGTTCGCTAAGGAATTCGAGAGAAGTAGAGCATCTAGAACAGGGGAAGAATGGGGGAAACGAAAGACAGAACGAAAGAAACGAAGAAAAGAACGAATGAATGGACGATGCTTGCGATGGTGATGGCGAACGAGTGAGCCTGAAGCTCAAGATGTTGGGCGCGTCTCTGTATGACCCGGAGCAGCTTTAATTAGGTTATCACATCCAGCTTATTCCTGTCGCCCTCTATCGCTTGAGCGGCCCGCAGTCGTGTGGGTTATTGTCTGAGACACGTGCGACTAGAAGGGATCGTTTTTCTTGTGGTGGTTTGAGGATGACTTTGGCCGGCGAGGAATTTTGGTGAATTTTTTTGTTCTTTTTTTTGTTTTGGGATGTGCTGGGATGTTGCAAAAGGAAACACACACATAGCCTGTGAGATGCACGGCCGGGAAAACGTGCCCCTCGTAGCGCGAACAAAGCCAAGATTATCTGACGTCAAAGAATTCGGCAACGATTTTCACTCTGTCTTGAACACTAGGACACTCGATGGCGGAAAAATGGCGCCAAATGGATTAATTTTCAAATAGCACGGCGTGCTGTATCTGATCTGAGTCTTCTCGTCTCATTGATTGATTGGCCAATTCAATGTTTGTTCCCCCCGTTGGTCTTTGAGAGCTACCATCTGCTGAAGGCGCGCAATTATTACTACTATGTAGTACTCCGTAGCGCCAGTATTAACGGAAGTGAGCCCCCCCCCCCCCCTTTGATACCATCTCAGTAGGTCTTAACCTTAGTCCTTTGACAGCCACTATGTATTACTTGACAATACCAGTCCTTTCTCGGAGCAAAGGGCTTGAGAATTCCGGTGAATACTTTGGTTGTTCACGGGTGCTACTACACATCGGCGCCGTGAAAGAAATATATATATATATATACATAAAGCATTACTACTAGGACGGAAGTCCCATTATCCTCGTTACATCTGATCTGCGGATCTTTGAAGTCGAAACATTGTTTCTTTGTTTCATGCGCATAAGAACAAGGATTTGTACAATGTTCGCACCACCAGTGGCTAGTGTCGCTGTTCGGGGTGAGCCATCATGCTCAGCCTCGTTAACAATAAAGATGTTCAAAGGTACTCCTAGTATCTTCCCCAAGCTGCCATTTCCTGGATTTGGAAAGGGGTTTATATCAAGCCCAGCTTGCCTTTGACTGTGTTGTAGTCACTCTCCCTCGTCATGAACCCACCAAGAAAGAAACAGCATTCAAAATTATCAAGGACCCCTGACCCAGGAAGTAGCATTCCAACATAGCTCAACACTTCAACATGTGCATCGCGCAGCAAACATATCTCGTCTGCTCTTGTCAGAACCCGTCCTGCGACCTCGGGTATAAGCCGGGCTACCGCAAGTATCGGCCTCCCCACGAGGAGCTCCGTGGCAAGCTCGGCCATTTTCACCCGGGTTTCTATAGTGAGACCATTGTCTGCGAGGACTGGAAAAATGCTCGTAACCAAGGCTACGAGCTGATTATTCCACGTTGCGATAAGATCACCACGAAAAAGCTCATCAAGGATGACGGCACTTGTGTCGAGTGTCTACATGACTGTGCCAGCAAGCAAGACGGAATTAACGTCCCTCTAGGCAGAGCCAGGCTTGGGGTCAAACGCGCCCGAGAGAGCGTCTACAGGGCCAAGCAGGAGCATGACCACCAGCATCAAAAAGTCGCCGGCGTCTATACCAACGACTCTAACTCTGATTAGGATTATTAATTCTGTTCCGGGCGGTAGAGAAAAGCAGCAAATCCGCTTCATGAGCGACCCATCACAAGCTAGATGTTTGCATACTACCAAAGGTAGTTGTGCTCATCTTATGAGCACTTAATGTATCTATTTCGTATCAAAAAAAGAAAAAGGGCCTCTCACACGACTGTCCTATAGGTAGGCAAGGTGAGGCAAGAAACATGTGATAGTTCTCCGTTGGTGAGTCTTTAGCGATAGCTCTAGTGCTACGTAACACCAGATTAACTCGTCTCACTTCTTAACACGACTTTGGGGTTTTTAGGTGATATAGTAAGGTTCGTACGCCGAAGCCTGTTAAAAATAATTCAAGCTTCAAGTTGGCCCCTGGGCTTGGCCGTATTGTTTTGTTGTCCGGTGTGCCTATACGCAGTTTCCAGCTGCGCTATCGAAACTCTAAAGTGACGGTTTTCAACGTAGACCTTTTAGTGAAGGGTTCGGCCGAAAAAGGCCACCCGCTTCTTACCGTCTGCCGAGGAAGACCGTTTCGAGAACCAAAAGCCGGAAATAGAAGTGCTTGATTTCGAGGACCTGTTGATCCTGTATCGGGGACACGACGTGGTGCTGCAGTGCCCTGGTTGTAGGGTATCATGTAAGAAAGCTTCCCCGCAGCATCGCAGTCCTACACTAACCGTACTATGTAATCGGTACTTACACGGTGGGTTAGGAAAATGTCGCCGCGCATAAACGAGTACGTCAGACACAAAGTTGAAGTTATGGTGCCAGCTCATCGCCGTGCCGGTTGGATATCTACCGGTGAGCAGTAATAGCCACGGAGCTTAACCGGCTTGAGCTGCGTTGCATGGACATCAATGTACAAATCCGGGCATTGTAGGGCAGAATCAGGGCAAAGAGCAGTCTAATCGAGATAAACCCCAGGAAACAAACGTCATGCAGTGCAGTTGGCGCTCACGGGTGACCGAGCACAAAGTTGGAAGAACTGCGACGCTTTGAGTGGAAAAGCACCACTGCCGTTCAATTGTCCAATCGTGTGCATTTCTTTTGGCCGGGGAGATCGAGATTTAAGCGACCTCATCGGATGGCTCCAACGTGGACAGCGTGGATCTTTTCCACATGGCGCTATCGTGTCCTTCTACTAGCACAGCTTCTGTCCCGTCTCTCGTCCAAGGCAACCAACGCTCGGATTTTGTGTGGGATAAAAAGGATGATTGATGTCTGATTGCAGTGGTTCTCGGCCGGTAGCTGATCGCTGTGCCGGACTCGGACGGTTGATCTTTTTTGTCAGGAAATCTACGAGGTAGTAGTACTACTACTACTAGTAGCCTGTACCTATTATACGGAGCACACTGCGCGCTCACTTATTCGCCAGGCGATGGTAGCTTTGCCGTGTGAATATTTGGAGATGATGCAAGAGCTGCGACCTGTAGCGTTTGGCGTTTGGCATATTGACCCATCCATTATTACTATTAGTAGTTGTTGTACGGTGCCACTTTAGTAGTATGCAGTAGTCCGCAGCAGTCCGCAGCGTGGTGAAGACGACTGCAGGTCTAGTGCGATGGAATGCTCTTCCGACTTCCATAATGCCGCTCTGTGAATGGTTCTGCAGTACGGAGTATCATGGGTAGCATCAGTAGGGCATCAGTAGAGCACCAGCCCCCAATGCAGACGGAGGCAGAGTAGTGCTCCGTACTCCGTACTTTGCGGTTGGAGCAGAACTGCCGAGTCGGCCAACCCGACAGTGAGGGCAGGAATCCTGGCTCATCCTGGCATCAGTTGTGTGGTGGTAAGCGCGTACGGAGCGTAGGAGCCAAACCGACCCTCATGTGAGCGGGGATTTCTTTTCGAGGTTCCAGACGAGTCTTCCTAACTGGGCCGACAAGGGCTTTCGCTGGACCGCAAGACTGGCCGCAAGACTGGAGCAAAACGTGCAGCTTCATCGCGACAGGCTAAGCTGCACCGAGACTGACATTGTCCATACATGCTCTCAAGGAACCTCTGGGAACAAGACAGACGGATAACCCCGGTAGGCAGTCGCACCCCAAGGGTCGGGATTATCTTTGACAACATTCCGACAAAAGAGCCTTGCCCATATTGACTCCGTACTTTCTCTTGCATTGCGATGCTCGGCTTGTTTTGCAATTGGAGGGAGACGAGTCCCGCATCTCTCAGGCGCTATCAAAAACAAGCCTCTGCTCTGAGCGGAAGCTAATGGTGCAGGTATGTAAATGCCCATGCTCGTGATTCCGTGCTCCGTACTCCGTACTCCGTAATCCGTAATCCGTACTCCTAGATCAGACTGTGCACGTTGTACAGAGTACGGAGCACTCGATGGTTCATCAAGGTAGTACTCAAGGTAATATCTTGCGTTCTTTTTGGCTGCAAAGACCATTGCCGAGAGCCTCTGTTGCTTTCAAGTCTGAACCAACATGGATGCATGCCCCTGCAAAGGCACCGTCCCCTCATGGAAATGGAGGCCATTGGGATCCCTGCCTGAATATGCACCTGCAACTGCAAGATGCAGAGCGCAGAGGTTGCGGATGTGAGGAGGCACGGAGAGCAGACGTGTTGATTGAGCAGGGAGGCGGCGAGGAAAGAGAGGGGAAGAACAAAAGAGCTGGAGCATTCACAAGGAACCTGGAAGGCCCCATACTGAGTACTATGTACTTCGTACACCTATGTATGCCCGTTGCTGCCGGCGAACCCTCCAATGCCCATGACTGGATGTCAATTGACTCTGCAATCCAGATAACCCAATCTCGTGTAATCCATTGTACATACCCAGTAATCGAACTAGAGGTTGTCCTTTAGCCTCTTTTTTCTTTTCTTTTTTCCTTTCTTTTTTTTCTCCCGCGATGCAACACTGACAAGCGGAGCAAGGTATGTTCTCCAGGGCTGGCTTGGCCGAGTATTGTGTAATAGCGCTGATTGGGCCGAGAAACTTTCATTCAAAGGCTCGGCGGCATCATTTGCGTGCTAAAAAGAAAGAAGCAGCCTAGCAGATCCTAAGTCCCGAGGTACTCCGTACATACATACATACATAAGAAGCACTAGGGGGTATGGTACGGATTACAGTAGTAGTAGTACCAACAAAGGCCTCCAGAAACCCCATGTATGTGATTGACTCTAGCAGAATGTGATGTTTCCCCCTGTCTTTGAGTTTTTCTTACTTTTGTCTGGGGGTTGCCTATCATTAAAAGCTCTTTGTCACCTTTCACAAGTATGCAGGTTACACACCATCAGAAATCAACCAAAAATTGGACTAGTCGTAGTACTCCGTAGCAGTAGCAGTAATTCAATGTTTCCCCTCTTTGTGCCTGGTTTCTTAGAGCTAAACAAAGCCGACTCTGTTTGAGCACAATGGATAGCTTGGTGGCTCAGATGGGTTGGAAAATGCGCAACTCAACTTGGTCAATGGAAATCAGATCATCCCACTGGACCCTTTCTCTTTCTAGGTACGGGCGGCTCTTCTCGAAGGAGAGAAAAAAAAAAGGTCAATTACATCAATCGTAGCTGGTTGTGCGGCGCTGATTGGGTACGGCTACTCTCCATTCGGGGCTACCACGCTGCAAACTTTCAGCTGGAAAGCGGCGCTGCTTCACGCCTGTCGAGCTCTTTTGGCGCTGCCTTGATCCGCTTACAGGGCGGTTGTGGTGGGGGCGGCCTGTCCGCCAAGCCCGCTTGAGGTGGAGGCGGGTGCTGTTTTGGTCCGATTTTGCAAGTCTTTTTGGCTTTGGGCCGCTGGCCAGATAGGCTGATGGCCGCCAACCTGCCAAGTCTGGCGGGGCCCTGGCATCAGGTTCTCCGATCATGGATTCACTCACTGCAACGTTGGACTGTCATGGGTTTTTTTCTCGTTGCCGTGTCTCGCAGTTGCTTGCCTTTTGAACCTGCAACCATCCACACCACCTCCAAGCTTGACCCTTCTTTTTTTTCTTCCTTCTTCTTCCTGTTCTCCCTCACCGCGAAAACTCCTCTCTTTGTCCCTCATGTATTCATAATAACAACATTTTGTTGTGTTGTTTTGTGCAACTACTAGCTCCGGCAGCAATTCTTTCCAACCGGCTACACCTCACTGGGCATAGTCTCGCTAGAAGAGTAATATTGCTCTCGCTGTCCTTGTCTCAGACCCGCGAGCGGAGTTTCTGCTAGCTCCGTCACAGTCAGCTAGAGATTTTGGGACGATCCTCACTTGGCCTGGCGACAAAAGGGCTGCTCGAGCCAGTTCGGCAAGCCCACGATACACAATGCTCGACCCTCAAATACGGCGGCGGCCTGTCGAACAGCCAAACGCCTTCTCCCACTCTCGCACACGGACAACCTCCTCCCACGTTTTCCCCCACGAAACCCATCACCATCCTTCACAGCATCTTGCTCAACCCTCTCACCCACCGCATCATACTCGGCGCTCTCCCTCGGTCAACACGGTCAGCACAGCGTCCAGCATCCCACCACCTGCCGCCTACCGACACTCGTCTACCTCGGACCTCCGCAGATCGACTTCTAGTCGATCTGGTGGTACGCAAATGAGCGCTCAGCCCTCGAGCTATGTTGCTCTTCTGAGGAAACAAAAGGCTACGGTCTGGTGCGATCGCGCTCAATATGAAGACCCCAGAACCGCAGCCCAGCAGCGTGCTGCTAAAATGCGGGCTAATCTCGAAGTCGTGGGAGGTGGTAGGACGCAAAGCTCCCTGGGACTCGGGGGCAGCAGGCACAACACTGGTCTGAGCACCACCAACAAGATTGGCGCCAAGATTCGGCATCACGGCAAGACACCAGTCGTTGGATTGACTCCTGGTGAGAATCACGTGGGCGTCGGTGGTGTTCCCCTCCGGCTCAGCGCTACCGAGGTAGAAGCTGAGAGCAGCGATGACGACGACCAAGCTACGCAGGCTCGCATGCACCACCGTAGGACAGGAAGCAGCGGCCGAAGTAGTACCACCAGCGGCCGTCGCGCTCTGGCCTACCGGAGCTCTGGCGGACAGGGCAGCATGAACAGCCGAAAATGGAGCCCCGGCGACACTCCTGAGCGTTCCGGCAGCATGGCGGAAGACAAGCAAATGGAAGCTGCCATCTCTCAGGACGACCAGGCTAGCATCAAGGCCCGCAGCGTCGCCAGCGGCAGTAGTGCTGAGCGTGCCGACAACGTGGGCGAGCTCTCCAACGCACCTAAATTGGCCTCCAAGTCGCTCATGTATTCGGCTCTCACCCGCGAGAAGAGCGTTAAGAACCCGGAAGAGCTCAAGAGGCGTGGCAGTGTGGATGAGCGAACTGCAACCCTCACATCTCAACGCCTTTACATCGCCAACCCTGATTAATCAACTCATCCCCCTACAAACACAACCGTCACATGCTTTCAACTATAGCCGGTCGTTCTGGAATCACAGCATTGGGAAGGCGTTCTGTTATTCATTTGAATCGTTGTACACAAGCACTCTCGTTCCGAGGGGTCTGGATACCCCAACTTTTTACAAAGTGTGTTGGTAGAGAAGGGATATAGGCTAGAAACATATTCGTTCTAGCGAGACAGTCGTTCTAAGCAGCTTGCTCCTTTAATGATACCACCGCCGAAGGGCTCTTTTGATGCATCCTTTCCTCGTAGCATACGGAGTGATGGTCTTTCTGATGTGATTTGTGGTCCTGAATGCTATCTGTCCTACCGTAGCGAATAGCATCGTCGGCCAGGTCTTCGTATTCATGGGCCTTGGATGAAAATTGCCTTGGTCGCACAGTCCTTATGACGTCTTAGCACTACCACTACCCGTATAGGCGCTGATAATCATCAACGCGACGTTACCTCTAGCTTACGCAAGGAACCGGTGATCCCTCGTAATTGTAGATCTGGGACCTGACATTCACCGAGGGGGGACCTGTCGCTCATGCTAGGTGGCCCGGCGGCGCCTCAGACAGGCACGGGGTAGGGCACAAGTTGCGTGGGAACGGCAAAGCATTGGCGCAAACCTTTTGCGCGCTGACACAAGCCAAGCCACTACAGGTTGAGCCCTCCACTTCAACGCTAGCCTTTGGGAAATGGTCTTTTCATCAGCCACAAATTGGGGGGGGGGGGGGGGGGGGGGAGCAGGAATTATTTTGCCCGGATATTTACCGTCCTGGCTTGAAATATTCCCCTCTTAACGCGTCCCACCCACGGCCAGTCGCGCTTTACGCGTGGTTTCGCCGGGTGGCGCGTTGCCGTTAATTAGTTTCACAACCTTGACAGGTAGCGGACGGATTCATCTGCTTCATTCAACCCTCGTTCCATGATTGTAGCCCTCTGTTGAACTACTGAATCGACTGCGCATCTGTTATCAACACACGTCACATGATTGGTAATTTTGATCCATTGACCTCTTCAATCCCGTTGTCATTGTAATTGTCCCACTCGTTTAACCCCCCCCCTCCCCCATTTGAATTACTTAGAGGCATTTAGTCTACCGCGTTCCATCTACAACGACATTTTCCTTCTTCAATTCTCAAGAGATCAACTTCTGCATTTCGATTGCAATATCCACCGCCTATATGACAGTCATCATGCCACCATTATTCGAGAAGGATCCCAATATCGTGGAGGGGGAGGCCAGCGCACGGAAGCGGTCGCACGATGAATATGCGGGTGATGCAGTCAAAACTGAAGGTCAAGAGTCTCACAAAAACTCATCAGAAAGCACGAGTCGGCCTACAGATGCTTCAAGTATGGTTTATCCACTAGCCTAGGCTCTTTGCTTCCAATTTGCCTACTAACAACTTTCAAGACTTGCTTCCACCAATGCAAGATGTAGTTCATTCATCACCCCGACCATCTCCTGTTCGCGCTGAAGGAGAAGACTGTCAGACAACACGAGGTCCTGCAGGTCTAGATACACCAGAGAAGAGTACAAATGCTGAGACCGCAACAAACGGAAGCCCTGCTTCAAAGCCATCGTCAACTGCGCCCCCTGCCAAGAAAAAGCGCCTGACAGCCCAGGAAAAGGAAGCGCGCGAGAAGGAAGCGGCGGCTAAGAAGAAGGAGAGGGAAGAGAAGCTCGCCGAGAAAGCCCGCGAAAAGGAAGAAAAGGAGAAGGAAGCCGCCGAAAAGAAACGCATCCGAGAACTGGAGGCTGCCGAAAAGGCTGCCGAAAGGGCCAAATTAGAGGAGGAGAAGGCGGCGCGCAAGAAGGAACGAGAAGAGAAGATGAAGCAGAAGGAAGACGAGAAGCGTCTCGAACAAGAGAAGAAGGAGAAGGAAGCCGCTAAACAGCAGAAGCTTAAGAGCTTCTTTGGTTCTGCCACACCGAAGAAACCAATGCGTATAGCGATTAAAGATGAGCCCTCAGACAAGAGTCCATCAACGACAGACTCGGCTGAGTTGGCAGAAGCACGTTATCGAAAGATGTTCCAACCTTTCTTTCTCAAAGAGCACGTCAGGCTGGCGGGGCCATTGGTTAAGATGGACGAAGAGACTCGCCAGGTCAAGTCCAAGATTCTGGATGAGTTCTTCGAGGGCAAGCGCGTACACGAGGCTCGACCATTCGATCCCGTAGAGATGTTTTCTCTGCATGGCAAACCAGAGAAACGCGGGCGTTTGCATCATCCTGTCAAACATATCATGGAGCAAGTGTATAAGGAAACGAACAGCTCTGGTGGTGGCTCAGACGACACCAACAGAATAATTAGAGAGGCACAGGCTAAATTGGCTAAGGTGCCCATGAAGGTTATTGCCTTTTCACAAGATGTTAGGCCCCCTTATTATGGGACAGTCACCTTTAAGCCTTTTGCTCTTGGGGTCCCAAACGTTCGCAAAGCCGCTAGGCGCTCTATGGCTAAACGACTATCTTTCGACTACGACTACGATTCCGAGGCGGAGTGGCAAGAGGAAGAGGGCGAAGACGTTGATATTGACGATGATGAGGAGGAACTGGAAGAAGAGGATGACATGGAGGGCTTCCTGGACGACTCTGAGGATGCTGGTCCTGCACGTCGCCTTTTTGGCAACAACAACATGGAGCCTGAAAGCTCTGGGCTGTGCTTTGAGAACCAAGAGAAACAAGGGCCGAACCCTACTGTTTATGAACACAAGATGGAGCTCATCCTTGGTAAGTATTGTAAGCCTAATGCTATGCACATCCATTTTTCTAACGTTGCTGAAGCCACGGATTCGGACATGGGACTCGACCCGTGGGCCACCTCGTATTGGGAACCAGACGTCAAGAAACAACCTATTGACGCTGGCACAAAAATGCCACCTCCACCAGCCCCTCTCGCAGCCAATGCGCTTGCCGCCCTGGGCAATCACAGCGCCAACTCAAATTCAGGGGCTACCAAGATGGTCAAACCTGAACTTATGGATGATTTAAAACGCGCGATCCTCAACAACAAGCAGTTGTCCAAGATGGGAATTTTGGACGTCGTGTTCAGTCAGTTCCGCAGCACCACAACAAGAGTCGAGGTGAAAAACACCATTGAGGCCGTAGCGGAGAGGACAGGGAGTGGGCGTGTTAAGGAGTGGGCGTTGAAGCCTGGTCATGAGATCGCTCTTTGAGTCTCTTCGCTGCATGTTGTTGGGGCACGTTATCTTTGTTCGTATCTACATCGGCATTGTTCTGGTGTTTTTGGCGTTTTCAATCGTGGAGCGTTTGAACTTTAATGGCTGATTTATGGAATGGGATGGTTTACATGGATGGCCTCCTTACTGGGCCAAGGTTTGGGAGGGACAACAGGAAGTCGGTACAGCAGTAGTGCTAATGTACTATGAAGTACTTAATCGGTACTACTAGCACTATGGAATGAATTGACCAAAACTCATGATGTTTAACGTTTTTACAGAGTACGGAGTACTCTATCCTGGGTATTGGGTGTGAAAGTCTGTTTAGCCATTAATTTTCAGCCCCCTATTATATCACAACCGCTACGGAGTACTCCCTATGCATACCCACAATCCGTTTACTACGCTTGACCGTTGGCGGAGGCTGAGGCGTTGGCGTGCTCCGGGTGAACCGGAGTGGGGACCATCAAAACGCTGCGCCGTTCGCCAATGCCTCCTGCCCCCCGTCGTCTTTTCCTTGCTTTGAATCTCTGAACCCTGAACCGTGTCACTTCTGCCCATTGACCACTTTTCTTCGCCTTACTCCTGATCGATTGAATCATTTTGCACACTTATTGAGACGATTGAACTGTCAAAGCTTCAAAATTCCACCAGCCTTCCAGTGCATGATCTTCACAGCAACTTATACGCGCCGGTGTCACGAGACCACCTCCCCCCGGAAGCAACATCCCAAACTGCCACCGCCTTGCTTACGATACGAGACGACGACCACACACGAGAGAAACATGCGCGCCGGGCCGTCCTCATAACATAACGTCTTTCGCCGAGCGTGCCCGCCACGACATGCTCGTTGCCCTCCCGTCATGGAGGATCCCTGGGGCAGCTCCCCCTGGGCCGCCGCGAGCGATACCTCTCTTCCTAAGATAGACCTCCCTGCCGCACCGCAGTCGGCGCACTTCCCCGCCGACCGCACGAACTCTCCCCGGAGGAGCGTACAAGGGGTCAGCGCCTGGGACGAAGGGGAGGATGCCTGGGGCGGCTGGAATGATGCGGGCAGCGGCGGCAACAGTCCTGCCTGGGGGAGGAGCCCCGGCTTGAAGCCGGTGGTTAGCAGGTCGAGGGGCGTCTCGCCAGATCCGTGGGCAGATGCGAGGAGCTCTCTAAGCGCGGGGGTGGACTCTGCGATTAACGTGGGGAGAGGGAGAGAAAGCGTGAGCAGGCCAAGGAGGGTGAGCACGTTGACTCTTGGAGAGCAGGACGTTTGGCTGCGGCCCCCGTCGGAAGAAAGGTCCACGACTTCGACTAGCGAACGTCCAGCGGGCACGCAAGCATCGCCGAGAGGAGGGCCCGTGATACCCTCCGTCGAGGACGAGGATATTCCGAAGCTGACTAGGCGCCCGAGCAAAGTACAGGATCTGGTGGTCATGTATAACGGAATTGCTGGAAGGAGCGTGTCTCCTTCACTCCCTTCGCCTTCACAGACGTCTGAGAGGAGGCTCTCAAGTAGCAATGGCGGTGTGGGTGACAAAGAGGGCTTGCCTCAGGCCGTGGAACAAAGCTCTCCTCATGTAGAAACAGAGACAGAAGCAGAGACCCAGGAGGTATCTAAGGAGACTGCTGCTGACCATGAACACGGAAGAGAAGAAGAGGCAAAGGCTCAGATAGAAGTGTTGGTCGATGATCAAGGCTGGCATGATGCTCAAGCCGGAGAGCCCACATCACCGTTTGAGCATTCGGAAGCACAAGCGGAGGTTACGGTCCCTGAGATTCAACCTTCTGTCGAACCAAAGGAACCTGTAAAGGCTCCCATTGAGAAGGTGGACATCCCTTACCCCATAGACCTATCTCATCTCGATGCTTTGTTTCCATCAACTGAAGCCGTCCATGTGGACCCTGAGCTGGTCCCCGACGTCATCATCGACGATACCTTTGCGCCTGGCTCGGAACGCAAAGCCTGGTATCTTCTCTCGCGCACCGGATCGCTGCGTATGCACAACATGGGTGAGGATGAAAACTACGTGCGCATGGACTGGACCCATTCCACCGTCCGCATGGATACGCTGAAGACGGTGAGGCGCTGGCTCGAGGAAGACTCCATTACCGGACGGGTTGTGCTGGGTCGCAAGACCGGGGCCTTGGGCGCGAACATGTTCAACTGGAACTCAACGGCGCCCGAGGTCGACGTCGGGGCCCTACTGGGGAAGACCAGCGGGCATCGGAAAGAGACCTCGAAGGGATCAATCGCCAGCCTCGCCAGCCTCGCCAGCCCTGTAGCCGCGACTTTTGGTTGGAGCTCACAACCCAGCTCACCGGTCGCTTCGGCCGCACCGTCACTCGGAGCCCCAACTCGGCCGCAGTCGCTCATAATGCCGCCGAAGCAGTCATTTCTACGCGATTCCATCGACCAAGCACTATCGCGATCAACTCGGCCCCCGCCCCAGCCTCTCACCATAGAGAAACCGCAAGAGAGTAACGATGGAGCAGAAGACGATGACGACGATGAATGGGGAGAGATGGTCGCATCCCCCACGACGGGAGGTGATAATGTGGTCAACATTACGACCTTTGCCCCCATTACGACGGAATCTCCTCTGGGGTCCCCGATCCGCATCGAACCCCCCGGGGATCAGCGGCTGAGCGTCGATGTGAGCAAGAGGCAGAGTACGCAAGATTCCGGCGTCTTCAGCATGTCGAAAGCGTCCGGCTCGCCCAAAATGCAGTCGCCGACGTCTCCCGGTTTCGGGTGGGAGACGACGAGAAGCCCGATGTCGGAGCAGAAGGAGACTGCTCCTCCTCCTGCACCTGGGAGAGCGTCGTTGCTGTTCGAAGCCGACAGCCCCCCGGCGCTACCCTCGCCTTCGGCGGAGGAGAAGAAGAAGAAGGAAGAGGACGAGAAACTTGAGGTTTCGCCGCCGGCTGAGATGCTCTCTAGGCAGTCGACGGCCGGGTCGGAGCCTCCGTGGACCCCGGACGACGAGGAGACTGTCCAGAGTATCCTGCGCAGGCTGCCGAATCTGTCCTATATGCTGGGGCGCGACTGAGCCTCCCCATGTCATATTCACCTCCTAGGAGGGAGAATGACGAGAATACATACTACTACTACTGCTGCTGCTGCTGCTGCTACTACTACTATTATTATATAAGAAAGGAGCGAGAAGGGCAAGCCTATTATTGTTTTTCTGCCTTGCTTGTGTTTTCTTCTTCACCCGTTGGATATTTTGGGCGTTGGTTGTCATCTTGTTGTTCTTCTTTTGGGAGGATAAAAATCAAAATCACTAATTATGACTTGGTAGTTTTTTTTCTTCTTTTTCATGCAAGGAAAATATCGTTATTATCAACGGCAAAACGAAGGGAACCGGGGCTAGACACTTTATTATTATTATTATTGGCATCTTCATCATCATGGTCATAGACTTTTGGCGTCTCAATATATATCACATCCACAAAGGTATCATATGAATATCACTCAAACATACACACGCATATGTGTATGTATACTTATATATTCGGGCTTGACGTTGGTGAAGTAGATGGCCCTTGTCCAAAAGACGTGTTTTTTATATAATTCTTGTCAATTCTTCTCGGGGCAGCTCAGGCCGACTGAGCGCCGAAAGTAGGTGAGTTACTGGTAGTAGTAAACATAACTATGTTCTTTGTGCCAACACATCACCGTAATGAACAGTACCTGTTTTAGTCGTATCTGGCGGCGAAGCTCGCATCCTTGTGAGATAGTTTTGGTTCCTTTCTCTCTCTCCCTCTCTCTCTCTTTTCCTCACCCATGCCCATAGGTTTAGGTTCGGGCCGAACCCGATATCGGCGCTGGAAACAGGAGACGAGGTACACATAATCCGAACAACGACCGCTTCAAGCCGCGATGGGCATCGGGAGTGCCTGCATGGGTTCAGAGCCGACCAGGATGTGCATATCCGCACCGTAAGTTCAATACTTCAATACTGGTTAGTACGGAGCCATGATTAATAAAGCTTCCCCTGGCTTGTCCGGTGTCGCACGTCATCTCGTCCAGGAAAGGACCCTTGTAAATAACCCCCCCCCCCCCCCCCCCCCCTCTCTCGGCCGGGCCATAAAGGCCCCATTTTACGTACGTACAGTCGTACAAACTCCATACAGCTATGCCAATGAGCAATCTAGCAATAGTCCGGAGTAACGGACCCAGACATGCTCCATCATGGGAGCTTTCCGTCGAGTAAGCGCGGCTGGAATCGGGTTATCATCTTCCACCTCGCGGTTCGTAGATATATATACTAATAGTAGGCGGGCCCATTCTTCCATCTTTCTGTTTCTGCCTCGACACTCATTATATTTGCAAAGGATCGTTATAAAGTGCCCACGCGGGAATACGTTATACCCGCCAGCAGCCGAATAAACATGGGCTCTCTCGACGCGGCAGCTCTGGCCGTTCCCAAGGGAAGCCTCGTGCTCGTGACCGGCGCAAACGGCCTCGTCGGCTCTCACATCGTGGACCAGTACCTCTACTACGGATACAGGGTGCGGGGAACCGCGAGGGACACGGACAAGAACGCCCGGCTCGTCGACTTCTTCCGGGCCAGATACGGCAAGGACAGCTTCGAGCTGTTCAAGGTCCCGGACATGAACGCCGAGGGGGCGTACGACGATGCGGTAAAAGGTAAAGGCCATCCCTTCCGCAAAGATTGGGAAGTGTATTTTTGGTCCCGGCAGCTCACAGGCTCGGGTTTCCAGGCGTCTCCGTTTTCGCGCACTCGGCCTCCGTCGTGAATCTCGACCACGACCCGAACAACGTGATCCCTCCCACCATAGCCGGAGCTGTCAATGCGCTCAAGGCAGCGTACGCCGAACCTAGCGTGAAGCGCTTCGTGTTAACGTCATCCTCCACCGCCGTCGTCTCCATCGCCGACGGTAGGGCCGGTATCACGGCAAGCGAAACGACGTGGAACGAGGAGTCCGTCAAGGCTGCCTGGGCACCGCCGCCGTATACCCCCGAGAGAGCGTGGGAGGTGTACGGCGCATCCAAAACGCAGGCCGAGCAGGAGGTCTGGAAGTACCATGAGGAGCATCGGCGCGACCGGCCCGACCTCGTCGTTAACGCCGGTAAGTACTATGTAGGGAATGTGCACGATTGCGCGATCCAAAAAGGAGCTGACAAAGAGATGATGAAAAGTACTCCCCAGCACCAACCTTGGACACCCGGTTGCTCCGGCGCATCAGGGTTATCCCAGTAGCTCCGCTCTCCCTCTCTTCCTGTGGAAGGGAGAGGTAAGTGATGCCCTCAAGGCATCGCCCACACGTACGTTTCCCTCCCTTACCCCCTTTACCGTTTTCAATACAGAGGTTCTAAATCCTTTTCTTGGGCAGAATTTTTCGTCGACACTGCCGACAACGGAAGACTGCACGTTGCGGCAGGTATTCTGGAAAACGTCAAGGACCGGCGCATCCTGGGGTTCGGCGGCCGCTGGACTCTCGACCGGATACTGGAAATCCTGCGCAGGCTCGAGCCGGGCAAGGCCTTTCCGGAGAACTTCTCGGGCGACGAAGACCCGAACGAGGTCGAGGGCCTCGACAGGTCCGAGCAACTGCTGCGCGACCTCGGGCGGCCTGGCTGGACCACGTTGGAGGAGTCCATTGGGGGCTTAGTGGAGGACTTGCGCAAGTCTCATCCATGAAACGCAGTTGTATTGGTAGAAACCATCACATGGTCCAAAGTGCATATCTGTAAACCCAGAAAATTATATTTCGAATAGTCTAGATCTTCGCCAATAGTTCGATGTGCATCGGCACAGTCTGACAGTTTGGGCAAATCATGGTGCGTAATGTGACCGGGTATATGCAACCCGAGGGTATGAACATTGCAACGCTGCACCCGAACAAACCTGGTACAGCCTTCGATTGTTAGCGAACTGGAGAGCCGGAGAATACAACTTATAAGTGCGAAGCACTTATAAGTTCGTACGCAATAATACAACCCCGTTTCTCGGATTCGGACTTGTATTCGGGTGGGGACGCGTCACTAAATCAGCCCTATGCAGGACAAAGGACGTTGCCCCTGACGAATCAGTCTGATAAACTGTCATGGTAATTGGCCTTCTAGAATTGGATGTTTAAATGTATAGCCCCAGTATCCACCATGGCTTAGGGGACTTGAAACGCTAAAAAAAGGAAAATCTAAGATTAGCACTACTTACTATGTACTCCGTAGTACTAACCAGAGTTCGTCGGACTAGGGGAGTAATCCGTAATATAAACTCACCTCCGACTTCATCTTTTGGTCTCGCTTTTAGGTAGGCTCTGTCCATAGTTGGAGGCTCACACTGGCATGCCTCTTCACCACCAAGGAGCTTTTACCTTATGTCATAAGGCATCATGTCGCAGATCGAACTAGACGCTCAGCAAGACACGCCCTTCTTGGGCTTCGATGAGGGACAAGACGAACCTCTCCCTCACAATCCCTCTGTACTTCGCCGCACGTCAACATGGCAAATCGCGTCGCCTAAAAGAATCATCATCCTACTAGGCCTTCTCAAGTTCTCAATCGTCTGTACCGGACTGATGATTATGACACCCATGTATCGTCTCATCGAGGATGCCCTCTGCCATGCCCACTTCAACAACGACTCGGAGGATCTCATGGACGAGATGGAATGCAAGGTGGATGAGGTCCAGCAGAGCCTGGCCGTCTTGCTTGGTTGGCTAGGCTTAGTCAATTCACTGATAAGTATGGCCCAGACGTAACTCATCCACCCCTGAAAGATGCCTTTGTTGACACACGTAGATCTAATCGTCGCCTATCCGTACGGCTTGCTGGCCGATACTATTGGCCGCAAACCGACACTCATGCTCTCATACGGCGGCGTAGCCATCTCTTTTCTTCTTTCACCTTTCATGCTGGGTACACTGAGCTACGCTGTTCGGAAGAGCCCCTTCATCCTCATATTGGGCTCTTTCATGCAGCTAATCGGCGGCGGTGTCCCGGTCATGATGTCGACGCTGTACTCTATCGCGTCTGATGTCAGCACCGACGAGAACAAGTCAGTATCTCAGGTACACATTTAGAACTCGGGCCGCTGACTTTTTGCAAGGGCCTCCAACTTTATATACCTCTCCATCGGTGCCACTGTTGGCGGTACATTGGGCCCTCTCGCCTCTGGTCTCTTAATGTCAAAATTCGGACCGTGGATACCTATTTATATCGTGGCATGCACTGTGCCTTTAGTGTTCTCCATCTTTGGTCTACTGCCGGAGACTTTGGTAGTAAAAGCCGGAACTGGCCAGGTGGCGTACCAGCCTCCGGTGGCATCCTTCAAGAACCGCATTAGTCAAGGCATCCTTGACCTACGGCGCTCGTTGCATATGATGAAAAATATCAACATCCCATTGATACTCGTCTGCTTCTTCTTCCACAACGCCAGGTTCACGGCTTACACTTCTACCCTGGCGCAGTATATCAGTAAACACTTCGGCTGGACCTTGGCTGAGACGAGCGTGCTCCTGTCGCCGCTGAGTGTGGTTAACCTCATCATGCTCGCTAGCCTGCCCAAGGTATCCGAGTGGCTTATGGCGCGGTACAAGTTGAGTACGTTTGGCAAGGACATCTGGCTTACGCGTGCATCCTACTTGATTCTCGCCTTTGCAGCGTGGACCGAGGGGCTAAGCCGCAGCATCGGGCCCTTCCTGTTCGGGCTCTTCATCAATACGCTCGGCGCAGCAGAAGCGCCGCTCGCACGGGCAAGTGTGTCCCACTTCGTAGAGACTGGCTATACGTCGAGAATGTATGCACTGCTTGGCATGGCGGAAGTGATGGGGTCATTTACGGGTGCTCCCGTACTGGCGTGGTGCTTTAGCAAGGGGCTGGAGCTCAAGGGGTTCTGGACGGGTCTGCCCTGGTATTACCTCGGCATGTTGTCGTCTATTACTCTCGCGGCACTAATGTTTGTTAGACCGCCGAAGAAGGATTGGAGTAGTGGTGGTGGTGGTAGTGGTGATAGTAGATGGAGGGGAGATGACGACGAAGTTGCTGGTTTCCCACCCAACAACCCTGTGCGTTTGGAGTAGGGTAAAATGTACATATGTATGATACCGTTATTGGGATAGATGTAGTGGATAGATGGGCTTCTCAAGTGGAAATTCGAGCTCTCCGTTTTTCATCGGATGAAATTTTGTTGTGTGATGCCATGGTGGTAGTATAGGGACGACCCTTCTCTGCATCTTGGCCGTAATGCAAACGGATATTGATACGGAGTGTTGCTCCGTACAGGGGTGTGTCCAGTAACTCCCCTACGGAGTAATAGTAGTACGTCACTGTACCCGCCCGGCTGGCTGGCCGGAACCGAACAGAAGGCACCTCGCTGTAAGCTTGAAGTTCTACAGCGGGGGCTCTACTGCGATAGCGTCCGTGTAGCTGCACGAGCTACTCCGTATACGCGCGGAAACAATAGCCGATACGCCTCAACACGTTGACTATATGGTAGCCTGTGTTTTTCTTTTCTTGCGCCTACCTACGGAGTACGGCTCTGCAAATAGATTTACTCCGTACATCCATCAACAGGATCCAACCTTGATTAAGGTGCTAAGTGACAAGCCCTCGGCGTGCAGCCGCCCGCCTTAATTTGGTATGATGGCTTCCGGCGTTGTCTCGATTTGGTGAGGCGCTTTTTGCAACAAATCATGCGGCACCAAATTCCATCCATTACCATGATATGGTAACAGGTGCGCTGTACGGGGTACGGGGTACCTAACCACCAGCTTTTCCCCAGGGGATCAAGGGGGATTGACATCTTTGGCTTCCTCATTAGAGACGGTATATAGCACCCGTGGTATTATTGCGTGCAACAAGTGACGCTGCAGAAACGCGTCCTCTTCGTCTTCCTCTTTTTCATCATCATCACATGATTTGCCGTTTTTACGCGGGAGGCAACGCCCTTCCTTCCTTCTTTCCTCCCTCCCCTCTCCTGAACTTGAGCTGGAGGCGTTAAACTGGATACCCAGATTCTGTTGATCCTTGTCCCCAAAGATCCAACTTTTTTAAGATTAAAACAAATGCTACTGCATACACTACCACGGAGCACTACTACTGCTGCTACGACGACAACATACTTAGTAGAATGAGCTGCCTTGTTCAAACTGAACGCGACACCGCCGGAAGCATTCAAACACGGCACCTTTTATCCTCCCCCGCGTTTTCTCTGTTGCCTCTCCAACACGATTCTCCCCTCCTCTCTCCCTCGCCTCGGCCCTATATAAAAGACCCAAAAAAATCCCCCGACCATAAAAGCCCATGCTGGAGAAATCACACCATGTGGAAGCTTCCCCCGAGGTTATTTGGAAGCTGAAGTCGAAAGTGATGAATCATTTCGATCCCGTGGTGGGTTGGACCGGGCTCGCGACGCTATGCTCGGCCCTCGTCCAGTACTTTTCCAACCGACGCAGTGAGCTTTGGTCGGAAATGGTTTGCTGGATCGCCCTGCCTTTCATGATTCACGCCAGAACCGCTCTGTCCACCAAGGAGCATGGCATCGACTGGGTGCTATCTGGTGCGAGGCTGAGTTTGCCCACCGGTCTGAGGCCGCAGTTGACATCGTCTTCCATTTCGTTATGGGTCGTCGCTGTCTGTCTTGGCGTCGTCGCTTTATTTAAGGCTGAATACGAGACCGTTCTTGGCTATTTTGTACGTGGATTGCCTTTTCCCGCGACTCCCCCATGCTCCCACTTTACGCTGTGGCTTGGCTATGCTGTGCGATGTGGGCAACGACCCGTTATATTTGCTGACATTGATTTCATAGCCAGCTTTGGTGCCCTTGCTCCTCGCAGCACAAAAGTATTTCGACATTTACCATGGCTACAAACCGGTTGAATCGTCGCTATTCGCTCCTCTTATCAACACTATCCCAGGGACAGGTTTCGTTGCTGCTATTTCCCTTCTCACCTTGTCCGATTGGCAGCTATGGGAAAACGTGGAATCTCTTCTACCAGTAATCGCATTGTTGATCGTCTATGTCGCCCTCACGCCAAAGGTTCCCAAGGAGTCTGGGCCTGTGCGCGTTCCGCATATCCAGATTGACCAAGACATCGGTTCTCTGTCACTGAGGATGGTTATTGTCGTGATCGTGGCGCTAGGAGTTGAAATCACCGCCTTCAATTCCCCGAGGACTGGGTCCATGACATTTCTCATGTTTCTGCTGGGTATAGTCAAGGCATTGGCATGGTTCGGCTTAATACAGGCTGTAAGTGATTTACTCATCTCCGTAAAGACCACCTAATTAACATATGTAGACCCGTCATGTGAGTTGGAATATCGCACCAGTTATCGGAACCTTCAGCATCATGGCCACCAGAAACCCCTATCTTCTTACCTCAAATTCCCAAGCCTTATCTCATGTCGCTACATCTGGCCTTGCACTAGGCCAGATATTCTACAGCATGCCCCGAGCAGCTAAAACGAGATGGTTCCTCAGCCTCTTTATCCTGGCTTCACTGATCCCGTACACGTCGAATCTATATACTATCCGCAGCGCCGAGTCGTGGGCATCCCGCACCTTTGATGGAAACCAGGAACATCCCGTGGCAGCCCTGGTGCGCCAGGCCAAGGAAGACTTTATAAGTCTACAGGAGAGGCAATCGCAGAACTACACAGCAGCTCACGCAGAGTATAGACGCCGCTATAATATTGAGCCACCTCCTGGGTTTGAGGCTTGGTATGAATTTGCCGCAGCTCATGATTCCCCCATCATCGACGACTTTGATATGATTTTCGACCAGGTTTCCCCTTTCCTCAGGATCAGCGGTAGAGACGTCGATAAGATGATGAACGATGTGCAGAACGCCCCTCGCAGTGAGGTTTGGGTCTGCAAGTACGCTGGCGATATGGCACGGACCCGCTGCACACACCGCAAGCGGACTTACGATAGACACATCGAGCTGACGTTCAACAAACTGATGGGAAACATTACTGCGCCAATTCCGGACATAAAATTTCTTGTTAACCACCTTGATGAGCCGACCCTGTTGGTACCACCAGGTTCAGGATCGCATGATGAAGGCATTTACACCTTGACAAAAATGTCGAAGCAACCTATCTGGGATGCAGTCACCGGCTTCTGCCAATACCAGCAAAACACCAAGGGGCCGTGGATGAAAAAATCGGTGGAGACCTATGGACTGCCCTTTGTGACAGATACTTCATCGGCCAAGGACTTGTGCCACCACCCTGAATACAGAAACATGCACGGCTTTCTCATGAGCCCACCGACTTTCCGTCTCATCGAGGGCTCGATTCCGATTCTCTCAACTGGGTCTGTGTCCACGATGGGCGATGTCTTGTATCCCAGCCCTGCATACATGGAGTCTGAGTTCCAGTACGACGAGACCCATGATACTGACTGGGAGTATAAGCGGAACAACCTTTACTGGGCTGGCTCTACGACAGGAGGTTATGCTCAAGACGGGCGATGGAGAGACTTCCACCGACAACGATTCGTTGAGCGGGCGAAGAATCTTCAAACAAGGAAACACTACTACCTGAGAGAGAACCAGGGGGTTGTCAGCCGGATAGCTTCGACGTTTATGAACAGCAGGCTGTTCGACGTTGCTTTTACGAGGCTCTTGCACTGCAAAGAGAAGTTTTGCAGCGACCAGGAGGCATATTTTGACGTGAAATCATGGGTGGATAAGGATCGAGCCCTGCAATCGCAGCTCGTCTTCGATCTTGATGGTAACGGCATAAGCGGCCGCTACTATAAACTTTTGGCGTCAAAATCGACGCCGTTGAAACAAACGCTTTTCCGAGAGTGGCATGATGAACGCCTGGTGCCCTGGCTACACTACATACCCGTTAGCCAGAGCCTAGATGAGCTTCCGGAGGTGGTGCTCTACCTCACATCAACTGTGGCGGGGCAGAAGGTAGCCCGCGAGGTCGCGGAACAGGGTCGTGATTGGGTTTCCAAGGCGTTCCGGGAAGTTGACATGACGATTTACACCTGGAGACTACTTCTGGAGCTGGCGAGGCTGCAGGACCCGGAACGGAGGGCGTTTAATGAGTTTGGAAATAACCAGGTCAAAACCGAGGGAACGGCCTATTAGTGATACCATGATGGATGCGGGGCGAACATATTTTTAACAATTTTAATGATTATTATCTTTCTGCTCATCTGACATAAATATGGCCATGATTATGTATTGTTACTGCGTTGGTATGTACTCCGTATGCACTGGACTGGTGGCTGCCTACATGTGCTGTGTGAAAAGGGGGTGGGATGGCATGCATAGGCAATCTGGGGTCACCTGATAGGGGGTCCGTATAGCACTCTAAGGGTCACCTAAGGGGTCCACGGGCGCTATCGATTAGGCGGAGGGGCACGGCCAGTGGCTGCTACGTATCATAGCAATACCTACGGAGCCCCTGCTACGGACGGAAGCTTCACCTAAAGTCCTACTAAGCTTTATCGAACGACGTCTCATTCAAGTGGACGTGTTGATAAGTCCTTTTTCCAACCCCCAACATCCCCCTCAATACTTTTGTTCTCTCCTATTTTGTTTTCCTGTACTTGACTTTTCTCGTTCAAGAAGGCTTTCCCCTCCCCCCGTAAAAATCCAGAGGATGCGTCGTATCTTGTCGCAGCAGCCATGGGAATAGCAGCGCAGACGCGCATCTACCTGCGCCGGGTACACCGTCGCCGCAGCACCAGGCTCATATTCCTGCTCGCGCTGCTGGCCGCGGCCCTCGAGGCGCTGTACATCCACCAGGTGATAGCCGATGGTGAGGCGCAGCGGTCCGTATACGCCCACGGGCGGCGGCACCTGGACGCCGGGACCGTCGCAGAGGATGGGGACGGCGGCGGCGGCGGCGGCGGCGAGGAGGCCGGGAGGAGGACCAGGAGGAAGAAGTTCTACATCACGGGCCTGCACTTCAACAACGCCAAGATTCTGCGGAGCCACTGGAACGACGCGGTGGCGGGCCTGGCGGACGAGTTCGGCGCCGACAACGTCTTCGTGAGCGTGTCGGAGAGCGGCAGCTGGGACGGGACCAAGGCGGAGCTGGCGAGGCTGGACCGGGCGCTGGCGGACAGGGGCGTGCGCAGGCGCGTCGAGGTGTCGGACGTGACGCACCAGGACGAGATGGACCGCGGCATCTCGTCGGACGACCGGGTCGAGACGCCCGGCGGGGAGAGGAGGCTCAGGAGGATACCGTACCTCGCGGCGCTGAGGAATAAGGTCCTCGAGGACCTGGCGCGGCTGGCGGACGAGGGCGAGCACTTTGACATGGTGCTGTTCTTGAACGACGTGGTCTTTACGGCAAGAGACTCTCAAACCCTTCACTTTCCCCTTTTTTCCTTTACTCTCCATTTTCCCCTTTTCCTTCCTCTCCCCACCCCCCACGTCTCTCTCTCCTTTTCAAGTGAAGCAGGCATCACCACCGTTAACATGCGCAAATAATTCGCTAACCTAGGAACAAAGAAGGAGAAGGGGAAAAGCAACAGACCGACGACGTCCTAGACCTCCTCGACACCAACGGCGGCGACTTCGCCGCCGCCTGCTCCCTCGACTTCTCCAGGCCGCCGGCCTACTACGACACCTTTGCCCTCCGCGACTCGCGCGGCCGGCCCGGCATGATGCACACGTGGCCCTACTTCCGCCCCGGCGAGTCGCGCGACGCCCTCGTCACCAACCTCGACGCCGTGCCTGTCCGGAGCTGCTGGAACGGCATCGTCGCCATGCCCGCGGCCCCCTTCATCTCCTCCTCCTCCACCTCATCATCATCATCAGCAGCAGCAGCAAGCGATGGTGACGGGAAGCCGCTGCGTTTCCGCGGCATACCAAACTCCCTCGCCGCCCACCACCTCGAGGGCTCTGAGTGCTGCCTCATCCACGCCGACAATCCCCTCTCGCAGGAAGCGACCGGCGGCGGCGGCGGTGGCGGCGTCTACCTCAACCCCCGCGTGCGCGTCGGCTACACCGGCGCCGCCTACGACGCCGTCCACCCCGCGGGCGGCGGGTCCTGGGTCCCCGTCTGGCGCATCCTTGCCGGCACCTGGGCCGCCCGGCTCAGGGGCGTCGTCGCCCCCGCGCTGCACTGGCTCGCCGACTCCAGGGTCCGGTCGCGGCTCCGGAGGTGGGAGCGCGACGGGGGCGGCGCCGAGCCGGGCTGGTTCTGCCTCATCAACGAGATGCAGGTCCTTGCGGCCAGGGGGTGGCAACACGTGTAGAGCAAGGCACAATCACTATATTGAGCCTGGGCGTTCTTTTTTTCTAGATCAAAAAATCAAAATAGTTATTTACAACGTTGATGCACGCAGGACTCAATGTCACAATAAAGACAAAAAGCCTTGTCGTTGAAGTTACGACGCAACAGAATATGCATCGTGGAGCTGCATTCACCAACAACACCTTGTCGTCATCAATCTTGATATACATTCGACGGCCCAAGGCCCTCTTTTTTGTGTACCCAAAAGTAGATAAATATGCAAACAAAATATCCACCTAAACCCATCAACCCCCTTTTCAGGTACAATTTCCCTCAGTGCTCTGCGCCGGTGCATCTTTACCGTCGCATTACGAGAGGCATGTGCATACCGTGACCTCTTAAAGGTCAATCTTGACTACAATGACACTGGTAGAGATGAACCCAGTCATGAATAGCCAGCCCCTCTTCTTACCGCCCTCGAGTTCAGGGTCGATGGCGACAAGGACGGCAGAGCTAGCAGAGCTCAGCCTACTACCATCATCCTCGAATACCAACCTCTTCTCCCAAGTTTGTTTGTCCCCTTCAGTCTTGGGTAGGACGTGCCAGATCATCACGGGAATCTTGCCGGTTGGGTCGTGAATAGTCTTGGGCAATTTGTGTGCCACGGATAGGCCCGCGGTGAAATAACCGCTGGCATCGTATCCGACGGTGTTGTACGGGTCTTTGAAGTAGCTCGGGTTATCGACGGCAGCATCCAGGCTGACCGTCTCCAGGACCTTGAGCTCTTGGGTTGCCTCGAGTACCTGGGCGATGTGGAGGTCCCCGCTCAAAGCACTTCCGATGACAATTTCGTTGGGAGAAGCACCGCGAGCAAGGCCATTATTGTTGTGGAGGCCAGTCAAGACCACCTTAGCATCAATGTCTGCCTTGGCATCTTTCGATGTCAGGTCCCCAATCTCAATGTGAATAGTATCGGACCATGTTGCGCCGTAATACAGATCCTCGAGGAGTCTCATGTTTCCATGAGTATAGTAGTGATCGTTAGTAACATAAAGTGACGTGGTTGTGCGGGCGATGATGTCGTTGGGTGTCTTGATAAACGGGTGCTCAATCGAGCGGAGGTGCTGAACCGAAGACGATCCAAGCACATGGCGAAAGACTTCGAGACGAGACCCAATCTTGGTTATATCAGCAGACGCAGCTGTTCCATCTTCTTGCCGGGCCTTTAGGTGGTTCAGGTAGTCTTGGTTGGGAATATGATTGACAGCATAGATAAACAGGATATTCTCGTCATTTGGGTCAGGCAGGATATCGATGCCGTGGGTAACAAAAGGCCCGTCAAAGTTCTCAAACTCTAGCCTCTGGGACTTGAGGGTCTATAAAGTGCACTTAGCTCCTTGTTCTCCTTGGTCATGGGGGAAGTAATCAGACCATACCTTGGTGTTGATGATATGAATGGAACCGCGTGTTGTCGCAGTAACGGCAGCGACCTCCAAATGTCCCAGGCCTGGAAACCAGGAGTATCGAAGAGCGGCATCATCTTCGCAGGCAGTGAATATCAAGCCGCTCTTTTCATGGTAATGCAAATCCTCGCAATGAACCGTGTCCTCGATGGGGACCAAGTTCCCCGCCTCAACGGTTGTGTTACCCGGCTCACGGAATAGCCCGATGACATTAATCATGCGATAAATATAAGGGCCGTATAAAGAGGCCATCAAGGCCACGACACCGGCCCTTATCAACGCATTCAACATGATGGATGACTCGGTCAAGGTTCAAGTTTGGGTTGATGTGACGGGGAAGAGAAGAGCAACGAATGGATGCTTGGAGAGGTCACCGAAGAGGAGGTATTCACAGAGGTCCCCACTGGCGGGGGTTGCTCTTGCTTCGCGGTTGTTGCGACTCTCCACATTCATGACGATCTCTCGTTGTACTGGATTTTTTTTCTTTTTGCTTACGTACCTATCTACAGTATGATGGTTAAGCAGAAACTCTGATGAATAATCTATTATTATTGCTCTTTTTCAGTATTTGTCTTTGTACGATTTCTTCACGTGAAAGTGCTGGTGTAGTCGAAAAACTTTAGCTCGTTACAACAGCTGAGAGCATGATTAAGTACGTTTGTCAGATAATGTATACTCTCTTATTTCCTTCTATTTGATTTTCAGCACCCACGCATTGGATTCAAGATGCCCTAATTCATCCACTCCGCCGCTCAAGACAACCGTCCTGCCATCCGAGCTAGTATGAGCGCCGAAGTAGCTTCGAGGTCCCAGTTTAGGTGTAGGCTGCGATTCCTCCTTGCTCTCCTCCACAAGCTCAACCTCGGCCCAATTGTAGGACCCGGACTCGGCCTTTGGCAGCTTGTCCCGGATCATGTCCTTCACCTTGCTGGCGCTGATTCCCTCGGAAGGCAGCTGCATAGCCCACATATCGGTACTTGTTGGAGATTCATTACTAGACGACTTCTTCTCGTCGCTTCGGCTTCCGAGTAGGCGGATAAGATAATATCTCCCATAGCCTGTGTTGATCGGCACTAGAGAGCTTCCCTCGCGGGGTTGCGGGCCGGGGGTGAGGGGGCCGGACGGGAACTCCACAGTTGCCCATACCAAATCTCCTGAGTTTAGAGAAGAATCATCAAGCTTCAAAGAGTGGACAGAACCGCTCATATCTGTTGTCCCGCTCAAGCTGTACAGATTGGTGCCCGCTAACACGGCTCCAGATGAAGTTGCTGGTGAGGGAGGCAGTTTTCTCCATGAAGCATTCTTGAAGTCAAAAAGCCATGTTTCAGAAGGACGGTCTTCGCGAGAAGTCTGTCCGCCATGTAATATCAGGATATCTCGCTTCTCATCGACGAAAATTTGGTGTCCACGCCTCGTCGCGGGCTTCGCCTCGTCCATATTTCCTGGCCGAGCGGCGTTCCATTTTTGTGTTTTCGAATCCCACAGCCATATGCAAGAATCCTCATCGACGGGCCCCTCATCATCTCTTCCTCCGTGTACAACAATCGAGTTATTACGTGTGCATGAGGCATGCCCGTATCGAGCCCCCGGAAGAGGAACACTGCCAGTCCCTATCGGGTTCTGGGAAGTAGCAGGAATGCACGCATATTCCACATCTTCCTCTTTATCAGAAGAAATGGGAATTTTGTAAATATCGGTTGTGCATGTTTTCCCATCCGCAGTCTTGCCGCCGAAGATATAAGCGTTATTCCCGATGACCGTCACCGTGTGATGTGAGCGTGCCAGCCCTTCTCTACACAACCCCAAGTTAGTCCAGCCTTTGTATCGACCTCTTTCAGAATAACATACTTGGTTTCTTGGCAAGGTTCGGGAATGGGGCTCAAAGTCGCTTTTAGTGGTAGCGTTGGTCGCGCCACTGCAGCTACGGCGCCAGCCTCGATGCCTGTTGAGACGATTTGCTCAGCTACAATTGCTCCCGCGACAGCTTCGGCCATAATGTATAGATTAGTCAATGGAATATTTTGTGATGTACGTGGATCGAACCGAGGATTTCTGAAAGCTCGCGCTTAATAACCCCAAAATATATTCTTACCCGACGATGACGTAGGTGAGCGTATCTGGTGCTTTGACGTCACGTCGCGATTCTGCTTTACACGATCGATGCTGATGAGCACAGGCCTCTGTCTATGAGTAGCCTTCATGGATCACGCTCCGTACTGTACGGAGAAATTATCCAACTCTAACTAACACAAGTTGCACAAGCACGAAGTTCTTTTTTTTTTTTGAACGTCGAGCCAGCCTGCGTCTTACTACAGCTACTGCCAGTACTAATGCATTGCTAGCGTTAGTTAATAGGTATCGTGCGTATTAAGGCGTATGCAATATTATTTCATACAGTTGCTGTTAGAAGTGCGACAGCTTTTCTAGTCTTACAATCTCTTCTGTTGGCTTTATATAAATAATATTGCTTTAGCGCAGCATCATCTTCCCCTCTAGAATGAGGCACGGAAACTACGATATCCAAGGGTAAGCTACGAGCTGAGCTTAACTTTGAGCATGATCAATAGAGACGATAAGTAATCCGTACGGATTACTATGGGATATGAGAGGTCACATCGGCTTGCGGCAGTAGAGGCACGTCCAACGAGTCCCTTGCAAACCGTCAAAACCCGAGCTTGCGCGATCATCAACCCCACACCACGAGCCGTTCCGCAGTTCCGGCGACCAGACCCTGCGTCAATATGATCGCATATTAGGTAGCAACACTATTATCAAATCAACACCTCTCTTACCCGTCCATCCCTAGAATTTCTTAGTTATCTTTGACTCGAGACCATGTCTACGGCTCCTCTGACCATCGGCTATGTGCCGGAGCACTTCGCAACCCCTCTGCACTTTGCGCAAAAGTATTTTGGGCTCAACGCAAAGCTGGTACCTTACCCGTCGGGAACGGGCCACATGATAGTGGCTATTCGCTCTGGGGAAATAGATGTTGGAATCGGCCTGACTGAAGGATGGATCGCAGGATTGGGCAAAGAGGAGGCTGCGTCTGATCCTGGATATGTCCTTGTTGGGACATATGTCGAGACCCCGCTGTGTATGAGCATCTTGCCCCTCATCTTTTACCATGACTGCGTAAGCTGACTATAGGTCCAGGTTGGGCTATATCGACGGGAGCTACTCGCAATGACATATCATCCGTCGACGACCTCGCGGGCGGCAAGATTGGCGTTTCTCGTATCGGCTCTGGAAGTTATGTCATGGGCTTCGTCCTTGCTGATCAACAAAAATGGCTCTCGCCCTCTGGCTCCTCTCCTTACAGCGACACCGTGGTCCTTGATAATTTCAAGAACCTGCGCGACGGCGTCAACTCCGACAAGGCAGACTTCTTCATGTGGGAGCACTTCACCTCCAAGAAGTTCTACGACTCGGGGGAGATCAAGCGCGTTGGTGAGATCTACACGCCTTGGAGCAGCTGGAAGATTGTGGCCTCCACAAAGCTCTGCGACACTGGGAAGATGGATCCAAGGGTGGAGAAAATGTTTGGGCAACTGGATCAAGGTATCAAGTATTTCGAGGAAAACTCAGAGGAGGCTGTTCAATACATCTCCAGTCAGCTGGGTTACACTACATCGGATGCCACCGAGTGGCTGAAGACGGTGCGGTTCCCAGGCGCCACCAGGGGTGTCAAGTCGGAGGTGGTAGATGATTGCGTTGCGGTTTTGCAAAAGGCTGGCGTGCTGGAGAAGGGGAAAGGCTTACCTCCTTTCAACATGGTATGGCACCAGTAAGTTGCGTAGGCTAGAGCTGAGCCAAAAGTACTGTATGGTCCGACCAAGATTTTGAATATGAGAATAATAAGTTCCGAAAAGGCTACCGGGAGAGCAATAACGGAAAAGTCTCAAGATGACTATTTCAGAGTTACGGAGTAATCATGTAAATGTACAGAGTGCTACTTCGCATAAACACCTATGAAACAATGGAATACCACTTGTATCGGCTACCATCATTAGTAAATATTTGGCAAGGAATTTTATTGTCGCTCGCTTTCATAAATCTTTTTTCCTTTGTTTCTTTGCAGAGTCCTCCGTAGAATGCCAATTGCCGGCGCTTCTTCTTTCATTCCTGTCTGTTCGTTTCCTGAACCTGACGCGGGGCTCCGAAGTTGAAACCATGCTGCGGCAGGGGGGGACCCCCTGGCTAAGTCCCCCAGGAGCCCCTCAAGCCCCTCAAGCCCCTCAAGCCTCTCCAAACGAACCCTAGCTGCCTCCTTAGCTCAAAGGTTTGGCCCGCATTAGCTACTTGTAAGTTGTCCCTCAGTGCTACCCTTCAAGGTCACGTCACTGTAAAGCGCCGAGTCCTTCCACATTCTTACCCGACTTCCAAAGATAGTAGGTAGGCTGCCTCCTCGTTCCTTTATCCCTCTTGTCGAATTCTTCATCGCGATTATTCGCCTATACAGTAATACTTCGCACAGCGTCAGTAGAGGGTCTTGTTATGGTCTCGATGCTGGTGAATGTTTGGCATATCGTCATTGCCGATGCGACCGAAGACCCAGGATAGCTTTGCGACGTCAGCATCCGAAGAGTAAAGATGGCACCCACTGCCGTGGAACGAAACAGCCAGGCCGCAATTGAGGCCGAGCGAAACTTCTCAGGCCAAGCAGCAGATCTTGCGGCATCAATTGGGTCTTCCATCCGAACGCGATCACTATCACCGATGAATCAAAGCTTCAGGGCAAAGCTGGGTCTTGACTATGTCGCAAGAAGGACATTGGGCATTTGCCTGCTCCTTGTGACAGTTCTGCTGTGGACATTGTCAAATTTTTTGGCCAGCGTAAGTCAATATCTTCCGTCTGAATCAAAGAGTACCATATCTCAATATTCTACAGTTCATCTTTTCAGATCATACATATGATAAGCCTTTCTTCCTTGTCTACGTCAATACATCGGCCTTTGCGATTGCCTTGATACCAAGATTTGTCAAGTACCTACGTCACAATTCCATTCGCGGACTTCGCAGCGATGTACAGCGCATGTGGAGCGACTATAAGCATGGAAATGCGCACTTAAAAGCGGCCGAAGACAACGACTACGACCAGTCACTAGGAGAGAGGCTGTTGGTGGATGATAGTGGCAGTTTGGTATCCGGAAACAAGGTCGAAGACAAGCTCAGTTTCCCCGAAACCCTGAGATTGAGCCTGGAGTTTTGTATGTTGTGGTTCTTGGCTAATTATTTCGCGTCTGCTTGTCTCGAGTACACAAGTGTGGCTAGCGTGACCATTTTGACATCAACGAGTAGTGTCTGGACGTTGATATTTTGCGCCATATTCCGAGTCGAAGCATTCTCTGTCCGCAAGTTGGTTGGCGTGTTGAGTTCGTTGGTTGGCGTTATCTTGGTCTCCTCGCTGGACTTGGCCGGAGAGGCTAGCAACGATACGGGATCATTCCCGGATAAGACGACAGCACAGATCGCAATCGGGGATTCCATGGCATTCTTCAGTGCCATAGTCTACGGTGTATATGTGACAGTCATGAAGCGACGAGTAGGGAACGAAGACAGGGTAGATATGAGGCTGTTTTTCGGCTTGGTTGGTGTTCTGAACCTGTTACTACTTTGGCCACTTTTCTTCATCCTTCACTGGACCAACATTGAGCCGGTACGTATACGTTCATGCATAACATGGCAACGACAGATTACTGACAGAGATACCATCAGTTCGAGATGCCTCCCACGGGTCAGATTTGGGGCATCATCCTGCTCAATTCTGCAGCATCATTTGTTAGTGACATTTCATGGGCCTGCGCCATGCTCCTGACGACGCCGCTGGTAGTAACAGTGGGCCTTTCGTTAACCATCCCACTATCGTTGATTGGCGAGATGATTCAGTACGGAAAGCATTCAAGCTTCGTCTATTGGATCGGCGCGGTGATTGTGTTTATGTCGTTTGTCTTCATTAACAACGAAAGTCAGGAGGATGCGGACAAGGCCGATGAGACAAGAGGACCAGGAACGGTGTGAACTGTTCCACACAAGTACATATACGGATTTAGATGCGAAGCTACTCATATCTTTCCTGTCTAGGTCGCACGACTTACTCCTTTCTTACTTTGTTGCCGTACTAAGTATACGTCGTGGTCACCCGAGTATTATGTCTACGCCATATGGGCAGCCAAGTTGCATGACGGAATAGGCATGCATTGTAGGTCCATGGCCATATACTTGGTGGGGATGTGCAACCCTGTTCTATAGAGGCATGAGGAACCCCTTTTTTCGCATTGGCGAAAGGACTGACCACTTGAGACATGGGAGTAATGTCCCTAATGGAAATATATACGCGGTATAGGACTGGGATATTGGAATTATGCTGGGGAAAAGGCGTATCTGGCCGGAATGATGGAAGCCTTGTGCAACAGAGGCTTTGATTGGGGATGAGCATATAAAATGCACGTGGGTGCACATGCCAGATGGAAGACGCTTTTGATGAGCTGCGTGAAGAGATCGAGATAGCAGGGGAGATCCTGGTTGACAGGTGTGCGATTTAGAAATCAATTTCAATAATGATACCATAAAGCATCACACAGCACCTGGATTATGATTGTTTGTCTCTGAATCAAGGTCGCATTTTATGTGACAAGTTTGCGTGCGCGAGCAAACTCCCATCTCATTTCCGGGTTCAAGTGCAGGTACAGGATACGCCGTTGGGTAGCTTCAGGGCTTGGGTTGTCAACGGAAGGGTCTGCCCCGTCTCACCCATCCATCTACCGTTGTTCGTCATCAGTGGATGTGACGGTTTATAACTTCATCGGTATGAGGTACCATAGGCAGTCGCCGTACGGAGTAGTCGGTTCTCTATTAGGTAGGGTGGGTATGGTACAGTACAGAAACACCCCACCACTCACCGCTTTCCTTATTCAGGTGGTTCAACGGCATCTCTTGCTTGAGTAGCAGCTCATGCGGGCCAACCCTTTTGACCATTATGACAACCGTCTCAGCTTCGTCGTTCCATGCACATGCAACTACGCAATTGAATTTCAAAGTGCTGACAGGGCTTCTATCATTGATTGCATTTTTCCACTTGTTTTTGACAAGAACGTGTTTCAAAGTGAAAAATATCACTGGAAAACAGCGTCGCCAACCTAAGATCATTCATCGCCCCGCGTTTTTCATTGCATAGGTATAACTATACTACGAGGAGCAGATCTTAGCATCATGACCGAAACGATGGATGACCATGTACAAACATTTTCGGACATCACCGGGCTCGCGGACAAGACTGTCATCACAAATGCTCTCAAGGTGAGCCAGAAACCTCACCAGAGTCTCTCTCCCCCTTGTACCTGCCCGGTGGATAACATGTCAGTTAGAACAACGCCGGTGATGTCACCACCATAATCAACCAATACTTTGAGGATCCTAGCGGTGTCAGTGAACTTGTTATATTGTTTGGTGAATGATGATTCTCATACAGCACTCAGTTTTCAAGTAAATACAGCACAGCTTGGAACGAAGAGCTGTTCGCTGCTGATAGAGAGGGAAACGTCGATAACAATAGAGTTTGTATGTTCTGCGCGCCCCCGTCTCGATAGTAATGCTAAATAACTAGCTTTCCGTATTGACGCACCAGATTCAGTAGCCGAAAGAGGTGTGATTGGAGCAACTCCGCCCCCAAATTTTGCCCCTTCACGGCCGCCATCAAGGACGAATAACCGATCACCCCTGGGCAAGGCGGTAGACTGGACAGCCATGGACATAACAGGTATCACACGTGCTATCATGGCCTGGATGCCGACTGACAGGAATGGCAGCTGCCCCAAACTCCCGTGCCCAAGAGGAGGAGGATATGGCACGAGCTTTGCGCGAATCTGCCCAGGAAGCTGGGATCGACGTACCAGCTCAAGAGTCCGGCATCACCAGCACTACATCACCTTACTTTGGTCAGCCTCGGCAGAATGAATATGATCAAAACAATTGGTCTATGGTCTCGACAACGGGAAACCGACCTATTTTCCCCGTAATACGACCTGCATCGTTCAGAAAAAGAGATGCTGTCACGCCTGCCTTGCTGCTACTAACCCCCAGTGTAACAGATGATGACAACCTGGGAGGGCTTTTGACGATATTACACGAAATACCCATGTCACGGAACGCCTTCCTATCTTTAGGTACTGCAGCCTCAGACTATGGCCGCGGTGAAGAGTGGTGGAACGGCAAAGCGATTACGACATCGGAGCAGCAAATACAAGGCGATACGCAAGGATTCCCGAGCATGCAAGATGTTGGAGAAGAACTCCACCGTATAATGGCCTTTCTTGACAAAACGGAGCGCGCTTATGGTTCTGCCTCCTGTCTTATTGACATGATGCCCCACGACCATGAGGCTGCAGAGCGAAGGTTTTTCGAAGCCCTCAAGGAGGCGAAAGAGCCATCAACTGCCCATTTGTACACCAACGCCGTTATTATGCCTTATGATACTACAATATCAGCTGCGGAAGCGGAGGAGTTGTCTGAAGAGAGCTCGGAAGATGATGGCGGGTTTGGCTTGATAGAGATGGAGACACCCGAGGACTCTAGTGTCAGCTCTCTTTACGATGTTATGGATCACCTCATGTGGTCAGATGTTTTGAACAGCGGCAAACCCAATTCCAGTGCGAGGATGGCCACATTCCGAAACATTGGAGAAGTAATAACCTTGAAACTTAAGCAGAGAGGCCCTCCAAGGTTCATGGACATCCCAGAAGTATTCTACCCTGAGCGCTATACAGAGAGTCGAAAGGAAGAGGCGAGAAAGATACAGCACGAACTCGCAAGCGTCAACGAAGAAATCGCCTACATCAGCCTTTTGAAGGCACAACTGGGGCAGTGGATATCACCTGTTGGAGAAGCGTCCCTAGATACTAAGGAAAGTTCACTCCAAAGGTTAACCGAGCAATGGAACCGATATCACGAGTACAAGCAGCACTCGGTTCAGTGGAGGGTCATGCAGGAGTCAAAGTATGACACTGCTAGATACCCTGACTATCGTTCTGTCCCTATGGACCCCAACGAAGACGAGAAGGATAAGCTCAGTGAGATCAATGACGTCTTAATATATCTTGCCCAGCAACAGTCGAATAAGCAGAACCAGGCAGAGTGTGAGTAAAGAGATGAGGTCAGGGAGATTGATACTAAACGACTGGGCAGTTTTGGAGCAACGCTTAGAGAAGCTGCAACGATGGAGAAGAGTTCTGAGAGAAATGCTCACCGATCCCAACAAGCCACGACCTAAGCCTATGACCTGCAATAAATATTTACTTCGAGGGCTCGTTGCTGGCAATAACATCGTATATGTCTGTCAACGACAGGATCCAGAGTCATCGGATACGGATACGAATGCGCATGGTCGGGATCAGTGGTGGCGTCTGCATTGCCCATCAGCGCAACCCGAACAGCCATTTAAGGCAGAGGTGCGTCGGTATAGAGCCCCTGATGGATTGTTGTCGTTAACAAAGAACTATAGAGAATGCACTTTAAACAGGTGTCCGAAAGCATCTGGAAAGATACAAAGATTCCGCTACTGGTATATGCCACGGAAAATGCCGTTAATGCTGAGAGGGCTGTTCTTTCGGTACCTTTGGATCAATTCATAACGGCAGAGAACGCGGCATTTCGACGGGAGTTGGAAACGGAAGAATCAAGTGGTGCTGTTGCAGAGGTTGTAGTCTCCGAGCCTATGTCTCCATCAAAGCGAAAGCACCGCGCTGATAGCGTGGACTCAATGGCAAGCAACAGGGCATCTGTCGGTAGCGATGATAGAGACCTTGTAGATATCACCATGGGTGGCGGGGCATCTGGTTTCGACATGGATGAGGATGAGGAGGCGCCGCCTTTGCCTAAGCGCCAGTCGCCCTCAACTACTCCTGGTGAAGACGTGGCTTCGGGAGCTTTGCAAACGGAACCAGCTCTACCGCCACGACCGTCAAAAGCCTCAGACGGTGCTGAGGCTGGTGCCAGGGAACCTGAAATGCAGGAGATAAGGGCGCCATCTCTGTTCCCGCCCGCACCTACGGTGGACACCAAAGGAGACGATGTCTTAGCAAACAGTGATCTTGATATGGATATTTCTCGGCGATAGGAAGAGGAAGCCCTAGAAGGAAACACGAAGGAAGTTCCGGATGATGTAGGTGGAGCAGACAAACCTCTGCCGGATATTAGACAAAGAGGCCACCGTGATTCATCACCAATATTCGAGGATCTCTAAAGCCTACGAAGACGAACCCCTTCAAAGGGTTGGTCGCCATGAATGCCGCCAAGTTTGACCTGTGGTGATTGGACAAAGAGGAATGGCGAGCGATTGTTCTCCATCGAGTTGATGAGATACAAGATTTCTTCTCTCAGGTCCAGGTACTCCGTAATGAATAAGCGGTATTATAGACGTTCTCAAGGTTCAGCATTGGCAGTAGGGCGTTTTGAAGGGTTACGTTATTATGGGCGCGAGCCCAAGTATGAATGCATCATTCCACATCCTACTAATTAATTCAAATGCAGAGAATAAGGGATAATAACTACTCTGTATGGAGGACCGATTACTTTAATATAATTCGCCTGTAAAAGTGCCTCGTACCGAGATTTCCCTTGCATCTTACCAACTACTATACTACTATTAGGGTACTATAGGTGAGCCCGAGTACTTTTTGATATCTCGTCTAGGGGAGAGAAGATTCTAGAACCTTCCATGTACGGATCCGTACCCTTGTCGGGCTTGTCGTCATATCGAAGAGCACCCTGTCGAGTAGGAGTCACGAATGCTCCTGATAGACACTAGATGAATACACGAAAATGGGGAATAAGAAAACGAAGAGAATGGGCCCGTCTAGGCTTTTACCATGAGGCTGAAGAATTAAGTAAATTTCGGGTTATTCCATTTGTAAAGTTTTGCTTTGAATGTGTTTGGTAGATTAGCCGTACTACTCGTAGTACTACGGAGTACGGAGTACTGGTAGTAGTGGTTGCAGCGGCACTCCTCAGTGAAGGCCTGTACCATAAAACGGACCAATCCTATCGCAATACGTCATGCCCGAATCTTCCACAAGGGCCTGGCAGAGGCCGGCCCAGGCTAGCATCCACCTGCTGCCCGCAAGAGCAAGTTGTCACACCACTGGCGGGCACTTCACACTGGAACTTGCACCTTCAACAGGTTAACGCCCCACCGACCACACTGGCTTTTCCCTTGGGCCTGCGCATCCATCTCCTCTTTCTTCTTCTCTTGAATCTTACGAGGTCTTACTACAATCTATCCATTACTTTTTGCTCTTTGCAACACAAGTATCAAACTCTACACACAAAACGCAATAGTAATAATAACAACATCAGCCCATCACACCAACGAATCTCTGATTGATCGCCTACACACATCCAGACCCAAGTCGTTGACTTGACGCAAACGTGACCACAATGGTCGCTGACAAGAAGCTCTATGAAACCCTCAACATCAAGCCTGAGGCTACTCAGGAAGAGATCAAGAAGGGTTATCGGTAGGTTGCCACCCACTCCTTTGCAGAGTTTCATCGCAACATTTATACTGATACCTGTCACAGGAAAGCCGCTCTGAAATGGCACCCTGACAAGAACAAGGATAACCCGGATGCGGCCGAAAAGTTTAAAGAAGCCTCCACCGCCTACGAGATCCTATCCGATCCCGAAAAACGTAAAATCTACGACCAGTTTGGCCTCGATGCACTAAAGGGCGGCGGCGCCCCCCCTCCCGAAGCTGGCGGGGGCAATCCCTTCGCCGGCGGTGGTGGCATGCCCGGAGGCTTTGGCGGGTTCCCAGGCGCCAGCTCGGGAGGCGCCAGGACATTCCATTTCAGCACAGGATCTGGTGGCGGCGGCGGCTTTGGCGGTTTCGGTGGACGAGCTGCCGAGGATATTTTTGATGAGTTCCGGCGTATGGGCGGCATGGGAGGCATGGGAGGCATGGGAGGCATGGGGGGCATGCCTGGGGCCATGGACGATGATTACGACATGCTCGGCGGTGGTTTCGGGATGCCCGGCGGTGGCCCGAAGATGAGGAACAGTTATAGCGGGAGTATGGGTGGTGGTCGTGGTGGCCGGGCCGGAAGGACTGACACGCCTGAAGTTGTATCCGTCGAGAGACCACTACCCTGCTCGCTAGAAGAACTTTTCAGCGGCACCAAGAAGAAGATGAAGATCAAGGCAAAGAGATACGACGAGGGTTCAGGTCAACAGTTTGTCAAGGATCAGATTCTGGAAGTGCCTATCAAGGCCGGCCTGAAGAAAGGATCCAAGATCAAGTTTAATGGAGTTGGCGACCAAGTTGAAGGTGGCCGTCAAGACCTACACTTTGTCATTGAAGAGGTAAGTCCCCTGACCAACACACTACTATACTACCAGTAGTAGTATCTAGGATGAAATCCGGAGCAAGCTGCTAACTTGTTTTTCAGAAAGAGCACCCCTTGTTTAAACGAGAGGGCAACGACCTGCATCACACAATTACCTTGGACCTCAAGGAGGCCCTCACTGGGTGGAAACGAACCGTTACGACCATCGACGGTAAGAACATCAATATCGATAAGGGAGGTCCCACACAACCCGGCAGCGAAGATCGTTACCCCGGGCTAGGAATGCCAAATACCAAGAAATCTGGTCAACGGGGTGACTTTATTATCAAGTATAAGGTCAATTTCCCCAGCACGTTGACGGCAGCCCAGAAGCAAACGATCAGAGAAATTCTGTGAGCAGTTTCTTTCAAGTTTTTATCAGGAGACGGATAAGCAAGAATGGTTGAAGAGATGATATCACAACGCCTTATGATTTCGAATTGGGGCGCGTTGGCGTTTTAGGTCTCTTATGTAATCGCTACTACTCTGTCGTCTCATATTTTGAGTATCTCTTTTTTTCCTTTGGACCATATAATAGCAAGCAGTGTTTTTCTGTTTCCTACAATGTTTTTACGTGTTCACGTAGCACAAGCGTAAGCGTGATTGATAGCCGGATACCTAAAACCAACAACTATTCAAGTTTTGGGAAATGTATTGTATCTATGATAATTGCTTGATTCTCTTACTGCTACTCTCGTAGCTCAAGAAGGAGAGCCGTCCTAGACTGGCGTGATTAGTTCATGGGCGGCGGCCCGACGAAACGCAGCAAAATTAGCCCACTTGAAGCTGATGGAGGGGTAAAAAGCGCCCGCGATGGTTGGAACAAGAAGATGGATGGAGGGGTACCACATGTGCAGGGCGGGGCAGCAAAACGCGGGTCTTGACTCTTGACGCCTCGACTTTAGCCGGCTTTTTTCTTTTCTTTTATTTTCTTTTAGGTTGGTTGGAGTGGGTTTATCATTAATAACTTGTGATGTGGATGCATGGGGGATGCTGAACACGAGTGTGCGTCCGATTACATGTTTCGCCGAGATGAGGGCGTTCTTTGTTGCACACAGAGGTTACTTTTGAGGGAATTAGTAGCAGTAAATAGTAGTTATGGAGTAGCAGCAGTAGGACCTCAGTAATACCTCAAACGGCGATGTTACCTTGTGAGGTGAACCGAAGCAACCCCGAGGGGTGAGATGGTGAAGTTTCCGGGTTTTATACGTGGGTAACCCGCGAAGCGCTATGTAGTGGTGTCGCTGTGATGTCGCTGTGGGTGGTGTGTGTGTTTCCGCCCCGCGCGTAATCAAATGGCTTGCAGAGCATTGGAAGAGCTCCAGACTTGGCACGTAACTGGAAGTGACTCTCCGTACTCTGTAACCGGCACATATGTAATCGGTACTATATGTACATTGTTGACTTGCCTTGGCCCACTTTCTCTCCGGGTTGAATTGAATTTTTGCGCCGCCCATTGGAGACGGGTTGCCGAGAATGAGGACACTTTCCTGCACCCGAGCTGCAGCTACGAGGCAAGTCACTTGTAACATGCAGCTGCCTTGCTAGGCTGTTTCCATGTTTTGGTTCCTTCCCGTTGACTTTGGAGAATACAATGGGGGGTGGGCTGGTTCCTGCCACTTAGTAGTACTACGGTAACACGTACTGCCAAGTAGTACCTGCTACCCAGTCTCGCAGCTTCTCGATCTTGATGACCTCCTCTTCCTTTTCCTTTCCCTCCTCCCACTTCTCTCTCTCCTTTACCCAACTTCATCCTTTTTTTTTTATAGATTCACCGGTAATTTCTCCTCGTTCCTGATAGACACTGTCCCGCAGTGAGCTAGCTATAAGTTAGAATTACCAATAGCTCTTCTATTCCAAACCGTCAACATGCCTGAAGTAAGTTCTTCACGCTGACATTCGCCCTGTCCTCCCCATGACGTAACAGGAACTAGTCCCCCTCCTTTTTGAGTTTCCCGCAGTTGACACATTTCCTTCACCTAGATCACCACCCTCCTCTTCGACTGCGACAACACCCTCGTCCTCAGCGAGGAGCTCGCCTTCGAGGCCTGCGCCGACCTCATCAATGAGATCTGCGAGACCAAGAAGATCACCATGCGCTTCACGGGCGAGACGCTCATCAAGGAGTTCGTCGGGCAGAACTTCCGCGGCATGCTCACCTCGCTGCAGAGCGCCCACGGCATCGAGATCTCGCCCGAGGAAATGGAGAGCTACGTGACGCGCGAGGAGGACGCCGTCATTGCCAAGCTGCGCCAGAGCCTGCGCCCTTGCGCCGGAGTTGACGAGCAGCTCGAGAAGCTCGCCGCATCAGGCAAGTACAAGCTCTCGGTCGTGTCGTCCAGCGCTCTCCGCAGGGTCAAGGCCAGCATTGAGAAGGTCGGCCAGGACAAGTACTTCCAGGGCGACGTGGTCTTCTCCGCCGCTACCAGCCTTCCCAAGCCCACCAGCAAGCCCGACCCGGCCATTTACCTCCACGCCCTGGAGAAATTGGGCAAGACTGCCGCTGAGAGCGTCGCCATTGAGGACAGCAAGAGCGGCACCCTGAGCGGCACCAGGGCCGGAATCAAGGTTATTGGCTACGTTGGTCCCTATGCCGATGACAAGAAGCAGGAGATGGAGCAGGTGCTGAGGGATGCTGGTGCTGTGGTCATTATGCAGCACTGGGCCGAGTTCCCTGAGATGCTCCGCAAGGTTGAAGCTGGTGAGGCTTAGAAAGAGACAGCGTCCTTATTAATGATCACGAGATAAAGATTAAAGTAAACATCTTTAGAAATACACACATTGATGACTATGCTTCCAGTCTATTCAGTTTCTCCAATCCATCAGGAAGCTATTTACGCTTTGTAAAGTATTTCTGCTCGGGTTTCCTGCTGGATACTGGGTCATGATGTGTCCTAACCTGACCTTGACTAGAGTCTTTGTGAAAGAGATTGTCTTGTCGGGAACGCGAAAGTTGCCCTCGTCGTCGAAAAGGTAGCAGGATATTGCCAAGGCAGTGCCCACGCTGAGATCACGTCCAGACTCGCAGGCTACGACGACCTGTGCCTTTTCATCCTCGCCATCTTTTTGCAGAAACTTCATGACGAAGTCGCAAATCTTTGGTAGAGCCAGTCTCAGATTTTTGCTAGCATTCTTATTTTTGCCAAGGCCGACCTCGATCCTGCGTGCGGACTTGATCCACTGGTCCTGGGGTGTAGCGGCCTCGGCCGAGAGCACGATTTGAGCAGCAGCAGGAGTTGCAGCAGCAGCGGTTCCATCCCCATCGCCCAAAGGCAGCGGGCACACGGAGATGCGCGGCGTCAGCCTCGTCAGCCTATCCCCGCCACCCTGCGCGGCCCGGACCTTGTCCTCGGCCAGGAGGCGGGCTACGAGGGCGGCCTGGTCGTCCTCGGGGGCAGCGAGGAGCTCGCGGGCGTGGGACCAGAAGACGTCCGGGGTCAGGCCTCGGGCCCAGTTCTCGGCGTCGTCGGCGGCGCCCTGGACGTAGTCGGCGTCGGAGGAGACGGTGGCGCTGGCCGTGCAGCATATTACGGGGCGGTAGTCTTGGAAGATGAGGGGTTTCATTCCGCTCGTGCTTTTTGATCCTGATTCTCCTTCTGCTTCTGCTTCCTCCGCTTCTTCTCCCTCATCGGGAGGAGAGGTGTCAGGGAGGGTGGAGTCTGGTGTCACCCAGAAGGGGCGGAGGGGCTTGGTGAGCCTGGGAAGGGAGGCCGAGTCTAGGTTCAGCGACCGCAGGGAGTTCAGGAAGCTCGGGAGCAGGGCCGAGATCTGGGCGTGGGTGGAAGGGGAGTGGGAGGGCGGGAGGTGGAGCTCGGGGGGCGAGGACGAGGACGAGGACGAGGGGTGGGAGGGCAGGAGGTAGCCGTTCATGACGGCGCACCAGATCGGTACCGTGGTGGACAGGGCGTCCGGCATGCCTGTGGTCGGTTTTTTTTTAAGCTGTGTTGGGTTTATGCGAAAAAAGGGGGTAGGGAACGGCTTGGAGAGAAGGGGGGGGGAGGGGGGGAGACATACGTTTTCCGCGTCGGGTTGAGTCGACGATGATTACTCTGGTAGGAGAAAGGTCAGTATATATATTATATGCATCAGTCGGTTCTGTGCTTCCGTTCCTCGGGGGATTTGGAAAGTTTTATTGAGAGGACGTAGAGTACATGGGCCACTTGGCCAATTCTCCATTCTCCATTCTCCATCCCCCATGCTCTCCCCCCTTTCCTCTCTCTCCTCTTTCTCCTTCCTCTTCCTCTCTCCCCATTTTCTCCTTCTTCTCCTTTTGTTTAGACTGTATTGAATATGTACAGGTAGGTCCCTGATGATTTCACTACTACTAGTAGTAGGTATCGCAGAAGCCCACATCAAGGCGTCCAGGAAATAGGAGAGAAGATGAACAAAAGAAGGAGCTATAAGAGAGAAGGGGAGAAAGTAAAACATGACCACCGAGGAAAAAAACGGGGGAAAAAAAGGAAAGAAAAAAAAAAGAATAGAACAAAGGATTCATATAAAAAGGAAAAGGGAACCGGGTGCATTACCCGTCATTCTCCTCCACCATGCGCACGACGTGCAGGTTGAGCCTCCTGGTGCTAAACTTCCACGCCCGCTCGTGCCCGTCGGTGCTCTTGAAGTAGGCGCTGCCGGTCCCGACCCCGAACCGGCCGTCCCCCAACGCCGCCGTCTCCTCGTCCTCTCCGTCTCTTTCTTCTACTGCTGCTGCTGCCGTCGCCGAAGCGGCAGCGACGCCGGGCGGGACGACGTACCAGCTCCCGCACCTCTCGTTGGCCACCAGCGGCCGGGCGTACGCGCGCCCCGCGGCGCCCACAAAGGCCGCGTCCCGGAGTATGCTGCGGTACCGGTTCCGCGCCGAGAGGCTGTCCCGCCGGAGGCTGGAGAGGAGCTCGCCGAGCCCTTGGGGCCGGGAGTTTGCGGGGAGGATGAGGTCCTCGAAGTGCGGGTCCGGCATCTCTCTTTTCTTGTCCCTTGTTTTTTTCTTCTTCTCCCTTTGGCTTCCTCTCTCTGGCCTTCTTTTATGCAAAAAAAAAAACAAACAAAAAAAACAGGTGGCTTCTGTAGTTTTCTTACTGGGTTGAAGAAAAAGAAACTAAGCACAGGTGGTATTGGTTCTTGGGTCTTCTCTTTTTTTTTCCCCTGCCAAGTTGTACCGATTACTCCGTACAGAGTTCACCATTTCATAGCTTTACAGTTTGTGGGTCGGGGTCTTGCTTGAAATGACCGTACGTCAAGTACCGGCAGGGGCAAACAGCTTCTTCGAAACCAACATACTCAAGAGCGAATCATTACGAGTCGGTGAAAAACGGGAAAGGCGATGACAAAGTGAATACAAGACACTACTACTTTATCCAAATTTATGTTCTCATTGTGAAGAACGGCCAAAAGCCAGATCAAGGCAGTACAACGAGTACATAGCACATCTCCTCGCACGCTTTTCAAAACTGCATATGGCAAGTAAACTAAAACCTCAAGCATTATCTCAACAGCTGTACTTTTTTTTCTTTGCAAAATCGCACACGAATCAAGACAAATTCCATGTCCCATTAGTGACAGAGATGGTAATCTCGCGGCCTGTGTCGATGCTCTTCCTCCCAGCCTCGAGAATGGCAGTGGTGGCAATTGTATTCTTCAGTGTCGGCAGCCCCTTTGCATCGAGGTCATCCAGCGTCGCCTTGCCGTCGTTGATGGCTTGGCAGCCGTCGATGAACTTCTCCAGAGACACGTAGCCGTACCCACCCTGCCCGTTGAAGTTGCCGTCCTCGTCGGGCGCATAGCGCATGTAGAAGGGGTTGAACCACTGCAGCTGGCCGGCCGAGTCGTCGGCGACGTCGTAGCCGCGGTGCGCCTGGTCGACGCGGATTTCGCCGCCCTCGGCGAGGTAGTGGAAGTTTTGGTTCGAGTGCACGCCGGCCTTTTGCGGCGCTGTCCAGGAGGCGGTGTAGACGCCCACGCCGCGCTTGGATGGGTCGTCCTTCTTCTGCCAGGTGACGAGCAGCGTGATTGTGTCTTCCGTACCCTCTACACAGCCCAGCCCCTCGGCCACGCCCTTGGAGGATGAGGCCTGGACCTTGACGGGGACGTAGCGGTCCTGAACCATGGAGTCGCAGATGTCGATGTGGTGACTGTTGAGGTAGTACGAGATATCCGAGTCCTTGCCTGCCCATGCCTTGAAGGTCTCGAGCTGTGACTTGGGCTGGCTCATGTAGCTGTAGAAGTAGTTGAAGTCTCCGAGCTTCTTGGAGCGAAACTTGGCATCAGCGTACGCCGGGTCGAAGCGCTTGTGGTGCTCGACGAAGACATAGACGTTCTTCTCGCGCGCCTTGGCGACGAGCTCCTGGTGGTGGTCGAGCTGCTTGACGGCAGGCTTAGTGAGGAGGACGTGGATGCCCCTTTCGATGGCGTACAGCGCGATGGGGTGGTGGGAAGGATCAGGCGTGAAGACGGAAATGGCGTCGCCGGGCTTAAGGGCATCGATGGCAGCTTTGTAGGCGTCGGGGTCTTTGGTGTCGTTGGGCGGGTACGAGTCAAACGAGGTGTCGAGACCATTGTAGGCCTGCGTGATGTTGCGCTGGAGGTGTTCGCGGATGGCGGGGAACTTGGTACCGTTGACCCCGGCCATGCTGAGGTTGCCGATTTTACCACGACGTCGGAGGTCGAAGAAGGTCAGGCCTACGACGCCTACTTTCTTGTCCGAGGTCGAGGCGGCACCGCCGACGAAGCCGGTGGTGTACTCGCCGGTACCGACCTGATAGAATATCCCATGTTAGTAGATTGAGGTTGGGCAACGGCTGTGTACACTTACCATTAATACGTTGATGGGCGCCATTGTGATGTCTTCGAGGGTAGATGCAAGTCGGTAGGACAAACTACTAGGGGGGGGTTGAAGTTTGGAGAACTCGGGGTGGTCACAGGTTATATCCTCAGCTGCTTCCAACAAGAGTGCCAATAGTGCTGGAATACGAATTGGGAAGGAAAACGATTATCGTCTTGAAATAAATCCGAAATATTGTCACACCCGAAGTCGTGTTGAGTATATCATGTCGAAGAAATACCAGGAGGTCGAGGGCAAGCAATTGGAGGAATTATTATATTATATGCCCCGCTGGAGTTGGGATTGACGGTCTCGCCATGGATCTTGGATCAGTACTGTCCGTCTACAGCCTGGTAGCCCGACACTAGATACACACTGCCTTGCCATTAACGGAAAAGAATGGAGGATTATGAACAATTTCCTCCGAAGATTGACAATGTGTACGGGGGGATTGGGCGGTTTCGGGCGGTTTCCTCTCGGAAGAGCTAGCTGCGCCGAACTTTGCTCTGTTCATCGTAATTGCCCATTATCATTAATCCATTTACCCCTCCCCCGCTCTTGCCATGCTAAAGATACCCCGCACTACAAAACGTCACTCCTGTCTTGCTCTTTCCAGTAACAATACAAAAACTATGCCAAGTCTGGGAGAGACAGAGGGAGAGAGAGGGGAGATCATGGAAATTTGCCGGGGACATGAAATTACCTGGTTGAAATAACACCTACAGATGAAGTCTGAAATAACGTCCTCCACACTCTATTGCATCCTTAGAGGGCCCCATCGGCCCTTCTGCTCATTGTTATGCAGCAACGATGCAGTACCACCCTCCACGACGTACATGGCATTCATGCAATGCAAAGCACAGGAAGCGTGGTTCACCTCGAGCTTCTATCCGTTCATACATATAGCCTGAATATGGAACTGGTACATTTCGCGGGCCGTTGCCACTCCGACGTTGGATCGTTGAACATCAGCTATTGGCGGGATATCTTCTTCCGAACGCTTACCCCCCAGAGGTGCGGGTGGCATGGATGCCTTCGTGCGTACTAAGATAGGACCACCACCCTTTGCCCGCCACGCACCCAATAGGAGATTCTGTCAAACAGGTAACCTTCAAAAAACACGAGAACAGCTCGGGCTTTTATGACCGAAAATTGGTGAGCAGGCTAATCCTTGGAACCTGCAACTCGCGATTGACACCGACTCAACTCAGGACCAAACATTCAGGTACGCCACCTCGCTCTGGCAGGCTGGCTGTTACACTACATCTACAAGACCTCATCTTTACCTGCCAACAAAGAAGTTCTGACTAGATAATTGAGAAACGCCAACGATATATGAACTAGCTTCGTTCACCTCGGCCAGTCTTGTGGAAATGCCAAACGACTTACATAACAGAAATCGCCTTCATGAATTGCTAAAACCCCCCACAAAATCATGATAAAAAAGGTGTAAAAGACGGTCTAATTGGCGTCTACATCTATACCGTCCAGAGTAGCATTATCGCTACGCATAATTACTACCGAGTCTGATACTAATCACCATGTAGACTATGGAGTACATGTCCTATATGTTGCGCCTTATTCTAAGCGTCCCCCTCCAGCTCCGCGCTTTACTATCTAGTCCCTGTTCTCCAAAACTCCGCAATCCACCTTTTCGGGGGCCTCCATTGCGATGCTCAGTGGTCCATTACGGAAGAGCGTCGATGTGCGTGGAGCCTTGGTTCCAATTCTAAGTCGGCCGGTTAGCGTCTTCGGACCAATATCCTCGCGAAACCTGTCAGGTTCCGTCGCCGTGTCTTACGAAGGGAAAAGCCAGCTGACGTATCGTTGTGCTCCGAGACGTTGACATTTATAAGGGTTGGACGCCCAGATACCAGATCGATAACCTATCCTACCATTTCCATGCAAAACACTTTACCGTATTACAGTCCGGTTTTTGCCTACCTTTGAACCCGTACCGGTTAATCACGCTCACATCCATACTTTCAGACCCCGAAGCAAATATGACAGCGTCAGGGAATGCCAGTAATGGCCAGTCGTCTCGACGGACCCTACCATGTGGCATCTACGCCCCTATCATGACATTCTTTGACCCAGAGACGGAGGACTTGGACCTACCTACTCTCAAGAAGCATGCTGTATGCCTAGTACAATCCGGGCTTGTTGGTATTGTCACTATGGGATCCAACGGTGAGGCCGTTCACTGCACGAGGGAAGAGAAGGTGGCTGTGACCAAAGCCGTTCGCGAGGCCTTGGATGAGGCCGGCTTCGAGTCAACGCCGGTTCTTATCGGTGCCACCGAAGGCAGTGTGAGGGGCACCATTGAGCTATGCCAGCTCGCCCATCAAGCCGGGGCTGACTACGCCATGATTCTCCCACCATCTTACTACAAAGCTCAAATCGATACAGACGCTGTGGTCAAGTACTTCAAGGCCGTCGCTGACAAGAGCCCGCTTCCTATCATCCTCTACAACTACCCCGGTGCCGTCTCCGGTATCGACATGGACAGCGATACCCTCATCGAGCTCGCCCAGCATCCCAACATCGTGGGCACCAAGTTCACCTGTGGCAACACGGGCAAGTTGACCCGCGTGGCCCTGGAGACAAAGGCGAAGACGCCTTTCCAAGAGGGCTCGGGTTACATGGCGTTTGGCGGCATGTGCGACTTCACCGTGCAGACGCTTGTCAGCGGTGGCAGTGGCATCATTGCCGGCGGTGCCAACGTGATGCCCAAGGTCTGCGCTCGTGTATGGAAATTGTACGCCGACGGCAAGAGGGACGAGGCCGAGGCTTTGCAAAAGATTCTGAGCAAGGGTGACTGGCCGCTGACCAAGGCTGCCATCGCCGGCACCAAGTCAGCCATCCAAACGTACTACGGTTACGGGGGTTACCCGCGGGCACCGCTCAAGCGTCTTGACGAGGCGCGTGTTGGCGCCATCGCTCAAGGGACGGAGGAAGCGATGAAGGTCGAGAAGTCACTGTGAGCGAATGAGTCAAGAATGAAAAGGAAACAAAAAGGAAGTATCAGGAACGATTTGTATTTTTTTTGCAGCATATCTGGTGAGTCATGATGCAGCGTAATATAAGCGGTTTGTCCTCTACTAAAAGGTGTGTGCGTATCTGCGTGTGTATGTGTGTGTGAGTATGTGTAAGTGAGATTATGCCGAAAATCGGGGGAAATTGTCATTCACATTTAGATACTACGGATAGTGCGAACCTGTCAAGTGAAGCGGAGTATACATATATACCGTACCACACAATCATCTACGGAATGGTGAGACTCTTTCTACTTCTTCCCTTGCTAACGACGAGAATTTATACACCGTACAGAATACGGAGTACTCAACCCTTGATTAGTTTCCTTTCGGCTTCGGCTTCGGCAAAGGCCCTCTACATATGTACAGTACACCGAACACAAGCACACACCAACCCAGTCAAATCCCGACACAGCCGTTTGCGTGTCACAGACAGATAAAAAGCAAGAAGAAAAAAAAACCAAAGACACCACCTATCCATAATTCCAAATCAGTTATTGTCTTGGAATTTTACGTACAGTCATCATTGACATCAAGTCGGTTGCAGATCAGCGTTTACATAATCGCGCCCTTCCGGTCAACGGCCGGCCTTGTCAATTGAACCTTAGCATAAACCTTGACATTTTACATCAAAATCTTATCCTGAACGATTCTCACCGCTTACTTGCTATTCACGGATCCTCAAACGTTTCCCAACGTCAATTGTCTCCTAAATAAAACCTAATTTGCATCATGGCCGGCGGCCAGCGTGAAGGCGCGTCCAGCCGCGCAGATGAGGAAAATGGGCACGCGACGCCATCGGAGCAAACACCTTTGCTGAAGCCGACACGGGATCAAGACCCGGATGCCGCGCCGGTGGCTACGGCTGCGCAGGAGAGTGAGACCACCGTACTGGCGGAGGAGTTGCCGGTCGCAAAGATTGCGTTAATCATGTGCACGACGTGGGTTGGCGTCTTTCTCGGCGCCGTAGACACCACCATCATCGCCACGCTCACGGGGCCTATATCCAGCGAGTTTCGCTCGCTGAGTCTCATGTCCTGGCTCGCGTCGGCGTATCTCATCAGCAACGCGGCATGCCAGCCCATCTCGGGACGGTTGACGGATATTTTTGGGCGCGGGCCCGGCCTCGTCTTCAGCAATCTGCTCTTCGCCGCCGGGAATCTCATGTGCGGGCTCGCCAAGGACGAAAAGGCCATGATCCTGGGCCGCGTTGTCGCGGGCATCGGAGGCGGCGGTCTGATGAGCATATCCACGTTTGTCGGGTCCGACTTGATCCCTTTGAGAAAGCGAGGCGTCGTGCAAGGCATTGGCAACGTCTGCTACGGATCCGGCGCCATGCTCGGAGGTGTCTTTGGTGGTCTGCTGAATGACCATACCAGGCTCGGATGGAGGCTGGCGTTCCTGATCCAAGTTCCCCCCGTCGTCCTCTCCGCTGTGGCCGTCGCCCTTCTCGTCCGCATCCCGCCGAAGCAGTCCGACAAGTCGTACCTGGCACGTATAGACTTTACGGGTGTCTTCCTCACCGTCGCGTTCCTTGTTCTCCTGCTTCTTGGGCTCAACTCCGGGGGTAATCTTGTTCCGTGGACACACCCGCTCCCGCTGACTGCTATCCCTCTATCCTTGGTCCTCGCCGTCACCTTCTTCTGGTGGGAGTCCCGAGCCACCCAGCCAATCATCCCCGTCAAGCTCCTGATGACCCGGACGGTGTTCGCCGCCTGCGTCACCAACCTTCTCAGCTCCATGGTGATAATGTGCGGCATGTTCCACGTGCCCCTGTACCTGCAGGTCCTCGGCAACTCGACCACGCGCGCGGGTCTCAAGATCCTGCCTTCCCCGGTGGGCGTGTCCATCGGCTCCATCATCGCCGGGAGCATAATGAACAAGACGGGAAGATATGTCAAGCTTGGCATGGGAACCGTGTTGACGCTCATCGTGGGTTTGGTCCTGCTCACGTTCCAGAGCGAACACAGTCCAAAGTGGCTGACCAGCGTGGCATTCTTCTTCACTGGTTCTGGGTACGGCGCGATGCTGACGACGACGTTGCTCGCGTGCATCGCATCGGTGGAGCATTCTCAGCAGGCCGTTGTAACCAGCGGCACCTGTAAGTCTTTTTTCCTTTCCTCTTTTCCCTCGTTTTCCTTCCTATGGGCGTATTGTATGTTGAGACTAATCCGGATTGTAGATCTTGCTCGGAGCCTTGGCAGCACCGTCGGCATCACGGTCGGATCGGCCGTTTATCAAAATATTCTCAAGGCCCGGCTCTGGGAGCGCTTCGGCGACGAGCCGAACGCGGCCGAGGAGATTGGCCGCATCCGCGATGATCTCGACGAGCTCAAGCATCTCCCCGACGGGTGGCACGATGGGGTCATCTCCTCCTTCATGGAGGCCTTCAGAGGGGTCTGGTTCACCATGCTGGGGCTGGCAATTTTTGCCCTGATCAGCATATCTTTCCTGAAGCAGCATACGCTTCACTCCACATTGGAAAGACGTGAGAGGTGATTGGCGAGGTTTCGTGAAACTCGGGTCCGGAAGAGGTTTCGAGGGTGCCTCCTGGGCCTGCTAGGGTTTTAAGCTTATATCAGTGTGTAGGTATGTACATGTGCGGAACAGTATTAATGGGCTGTGGTTATGCGCCCGTGGCATCCTCGTTGAAACTCCACCCACCTCATGTACATATGTAGTATGAGCGATGACGGAGGACGGAGCACTACCCGGAGGTTCTTGATTATGCGGATAAATGAAGGTATTGATGAGACACACTACTAAATATAGGAACATAGAGTGTACAAGGATAATTATAGTATAATAATGGTGTTGCGGTTTTTTTTTCTTCTTTTTTTTTCCTTCAAGAAGTTTCGCTGGTTTATAATTGCCGCCACGGCCATGGTTGTCTTGACAATGCACCTAAACCAAGGAAGCGATCAACACCTAAACCTATATTTAGACCTATGTAGTCAGTAAAAAGCCAAGTTTCTACGCCGTCCGCATCGCAAGTGCTGGCGCTGACGAAATATTATTCCAGGGCTGCATTATGTTATCTTTTCTATTCGCATTGGCAATAGCCACCAGTCTAATATTTATCTTGTTTCACCTTTTTTTTTTTGGCCGCTATGGAGTACAAGCTGCCGACAGCCCGAAAACATCTGGAGAGAGCCCACGGAGCACCAACGTAGTGACCATCAGTGACGTACTCAATCGGATCTATCTGCTCCAGACAATATTGATCTTGTACTCCGTACCATCCGAAAACAACAAATCCGTGCTTCGGCAAATACTGCTAGGCAGGACGTTTTCAGCAATACAGAGTAGAAAATGCATAGTGTCCTTGCAATCCCGCCCACGTGGTCATGTGCCCAAGAGCGCCTCAGCTTTAAAACCTAAAAGCTTATAAGCCTTGGATTGGCCGGACAACAACTGGCGCTCAGCTCGCCGTGGCGGAGCGTGTACCACTGTGTGTTGCGCCGCTGCGTACTCCGTACTTACGTATGTGCTCCGTAGTAGTGGGCAGGCTGCCCTCCGTAACTGCCTACCCCCCCCCCCCCCCACTGTGGCTTTGCAACCCGGCCCAGCCGTTGCGCGGCACTCATCGTCACTTAGCGCTGCGGCAAGGCCCAAGAGAAAAGGACCCCCGTCCGTCACTCTGCCAGCCTATGACCAAGGCTTTTTTTCGTATCTGGAGCTTTCTTTGTCTCTTTCCCTAGCATCCAAAGTCCTCTCTGTTTGTTTCTCTTCCCAACGCCACATTCATATTCAAGTCTTGTCTTCCCGAAACGCATCCACGAGACACATTTACGCATTGTACGGTATAACAAATAAACTCAACGTTGACTTTTTGGCGAGATAACCCTTTTCGACCCACCTGCTTGTTTTTTTCTTTTCTTTTCTTTACCCCGTACTCGGTCGCTTGTTTACCTGGGACACACTACAAGCTCGAGGCCCACTGCGTCATACTAGGCATTCTTGCATAGCAACCAGCACCACCACCACCACCACCACCCCCAACGAACTCGTCAAGGGAGAGACAAATTCCACACCTCTCCGTACACCGCACAAGAGAAAAATACTGCGTATAGCATCAACATTCACGTCGACGAGGCACGCAAGTGACGTCCCGCGAAAATAGCCCAACATGGAGTGGGATCCCAACTATGTCCCTCCTGTCAAGATGGTGCTGCACATCGCACAGGGGGTCTTGATCTTTGTCCTCTGGTGTCTCGAGCTGGCCGTCTTCAACGCCGACAAGGCCAAGATTGTCGGGAACAACGGGTGGACGTTCGGTGTGGTGAGTGCAAGGAGATGAAACTGGGAGGGAGGGGAGAGCGGAAGACGGACAAAAGGGCTAACGATGACATTTTCCGCAGTGTTTCTTGAGTATTCCGGCCATTGTATACCTCGCCATGACCCCCCGATTCGCCCGCACTCGCAAATTCGCCCAACCCCATGCCATGTTGGCTGTTGACGGCTTCTTTGCCGTTGTCTGGCTGTCGGCTTTCGCTACCCAGGCTTCATACAACAGCGCCGGCCTCTGCGGCTCAGCTTGCAAAATCAGCAAAGCCATTGTTGGTCTTGGCGTCTTCATCACGTACGTCACCCCACCCCTCCCCCCCCCTTGAATCTCTCAGGTGTGACGAGTCAATACTGACATGCAGGCCGTTAGTCTCCTCTTCATCGCCTCTGCTTTCATCAGCGCTTATTCTCTTACCTACTACAACTTCCACGGCGTCTTGCCTGGCTATGACTCGCGCAAGATCAAGGATGGCGGCGAGAACATCGACCCCGACAAGGCGGCTTTCAGCACCGCGCCCCACGACGACGACGCCTACGAGCGCGTCAACATGGACGACAACGACAACTTTGGCAGCTACAGCAACCGTTACGGCTCCGCCAATCCCTACGATGACGACGACGACCCGGACCGCTACGGAGCTATGCCCCCGAGGAACAACGCCATGTTCGACAACGACACGGAGTACGGCGGCTCTGCCCTGGGTACCAACCTCGGGTCCAACATCAGCTCCAGCGTAGCACCGGGCGGCCCTACTCCGTACGGCAGCTCGCTGGGAACGTACGACGATGACGGGCCTGCGCAGTTCCCCGCCGCAAGCTACGACAGAATCCAGCGGTAAGCGAATGGCTCTTGACACGAAGTATTATGTGAGAGTTGCGGGAAAAGGCGAAATGAAGAGCGGTGACGGAGTGTGAATTTCTTTTTCCTCAACTATTTTTTTTATACATGTGTTAAAGAGATTGTCCTTGGGTGTATGACTTATGCCATTGTACGGTAAATACATGTGGGAACCTCTTTTCTGTCCAAGCGGTTCTCGGCGTTTTTTTTGTTTCTTCTCTGGGCGAGGGGGTCTATATGATTGTTATTCTCTTGGTTTTGATTATGGTTCCATCACAAGCTTCTCGAACGGCACTGGAGGGAAAAGGGAAGGACGAAAGACGGTTTTATTTTCTTGGATAGGCAGGATTCGAAATTCTTTGATATGAGAATAACCCACTTATCCATTTCTTTCCGTCCCGTGCTGCCCCTCTGACATGGCAACGAAATATGTATGCTATTACACAAAAAAAACTCCACGAACGCCTAACAGACATGAAATCCCCCCCCCCCCCCCCCTGATTTCTTCTCGAAACACGAACAGGTGTTGGTGCTGCCGCTGCCGCCCATTTCTACCCCCAGCCACGAACTAGGACTGCATCTTGAGCACCCTCTTCCTGATGTCGGCGGCGGTCTGCTGCATGGGGTTGAGCTTCCTGTCCCTGGCCATGCGGTCGTAGTCGTCGCCGTGCCTGGCGACGAGGCCAGACAGCCACTCGACCTCGCGCTCGCTCTGGTGGCGCTTCTTCTTGGGGGCCTCGTTGCGGGCCTCGGCCTCGAGGGTCTTGACGATGCCGGTGCTCTCTTGCTCCTCCTCCTCCTCCTCCTCATCGTCGTCGCCGATGCCTGCCCACTCGCCGTTTGCGCCCTGCTCGGCTTCGGAGTCGGTGTCGATGTCGTTGAGGGGGTCGTTGAGCGGGTTCGCCTTGGTCCGGGATATGATCCTGACGATCTTGCCGTCGGCGTCCCTCTCCACCTTGGCCTCGGACAGGTGCGTCTGCTGCGGCGCGGAAATGGCCAACGGGTCGGCTGCGCGACGGCTCCGTCGACCTCGGCCGGCGAGGAGGGAGGTCTCGGTGCCCCCCGTGGGGCCCTTGAGGCGCGCCGCCAGGCCGAGGCGGCGGTAGTTCTGCGCCAGCGTCTGGGTCCGGTCCCAGGCCCGGGCGACGGTGCTGTTGCCGAGGGGGTTGACGGGGTTCTTGGGCCGGTTGGGCTGGCGGACGGGTTGGCGGCCGGAGCGGCGCTTCTTCTTTTGCAGTTCGCGGCCCATCTTTTCTTTTCTTCTTTTTCTTTCGGATGGGAAGGGGGGGGGGGGGGGGCAGAGGGTGTTGAAGAGGAGGGGTTTTTAGTTCAATTGGGTGTTCCTGCGGGCGAAGACGATATTCGGCGGCGCCTTGACGATGTGTTTATACGGTGGTATGAAGTAGTACTATTGGCTCGGTTTGGATGTTGGTTGTGGTTTTTCTCTGCGGGCTGGCTGTTTTGCGATTGGAAGTGGGTTGTAGATGGTTATGCCGAATTTTTTTTACGAGCCGCGGTGTTATCGATAAGGATTTGCGTCAAACCAAGGGGTCGGGGGTTTTTTTTTTGTGTTTTTTTTTGGCCTTGATTCCCGTTCCTCTATTCATGTATATACAACTTTAAATCAATACCAGTAATGTTAACTGACATGGTATACCCGTCAAATATTTAGTTGGAGTATACCAATTGATACGTATTTTAGTTTTCTTAATGTTGTGGATGATCCAATCGAGAGGTCGTACGGAGTATTCACTGGCAATCCAAGTTGACCAGAAAAGTTGACTTGGTAGGGTGGGGCCAACTTGATGCATGATATGTACGGGCATAGCGCAACACTTCAAATACACACTGCGCTACAGATGAAAAAAAAAAGAAGATGAAAAAAGTATATGTACAGGATCAAGTGATTAGGATACAGAGCCAAGTCGGCGACGTAAAATTAAACCCCAGAGGAATGCCGAGCCCGGCTCAGACCTTGAACTTCTTCGGGTCCAGCTTGGACACGTCGGCGCTCGAGGCGACGCCGTCAAAGATGATCTCGGACATGAGCTTCCCGGTGGCGGGCCCGTTCTGTATGCCCCAGCAGGTGTGGCCGGAGGCGACGTGCAGCCCCGGGACGGCCGTCTCGCCGACGAGCGGCCCGGCCTCCTGGCCGAAGCGCATGTGGCGCGGGAGGTAGCAGGCCTGCTTGGCCTTGACGGGGGCGGCGGCGAGGGCGGAGCTGACGGTGGCGATGTAGGCCACCATGTCGTCGACCTGCGCCTCGTCGCACCGGACCAGGTCCGCCGTGTCGGGGAGGGGCACGTCGGTGTCGGGCTCGCCGCAGGCGTACACCTCGCCGAAGGGGCGGGCGTAGATCTCCGGGTCGACGCTCCCCTTGTGCCGCCTCTTCTGGCCCGCGGCCCGGCGGTGCTCCGGGATGAAGGTCGGCGGCAGCTGGATGTCCGTGAAGACGGCGTGCGGGCTGACGTCGGCCTCGTACACCACGCTGTGCGCCCTCAGGCCATGCACCTTGGACCGCGGGAGCACCCTGCCCGTCCACGGCCCGGCCGCCACGATGACCTGCGTCGCGTCGTCTATGCGCCTCGTCTCCCCCGACTCCCGGTCCAGGTACTCCAGTCCCCGGACGCCGCCCGAATCGCCGCTGAAAATCTCCGTGACCTTGGCGTTTGTCCTGATGTCGACGCCGCCCTCTTTGGCGAGCTGGGCTATCGACGTGGTGAAGTGGAAGGGGTGGACCTGCGCCGTCTCCGTCCTCCCGGGCGCTCCCATCTCTGCGTAACCCGTCACCACGTCGCGGTCGATGTAATCCAGGTCAGGCGGCAGGCTCCCCTCTTCCAGGAGCTCCCTGGCGGCCCCGTCCTGCTTGGGCAGCTTCTCCCACGCCTTGCCTCCCCCTTCCTCCTTGGCCCTCAGCACGTCCTCCAGCTTCCCCTTGGACACGACGGCCTCTATGCTGCCGCAGCTGACCTTGCGGTACCCCCACCTCTGCGCCCCGCCGTGCTCGGCGGCGAGCTCGGCGTGCAGGCGGTAGGACAGCGGCACCAGGCAGGCCGGGTAGGCCCAGAGGGCGAGGAGGCCGCCCGCCTTGCCCGAGGCGCCCGACGCCAGGGACGGGGCCGCCTCGAGGAGCGTGATCTTGTGGAGGGCCGGGTTGAACTTGGGGTGGCGGGTGAGGAAGTAGGCAGTCGTGCTGCCTATTATGCCGCCGCCTGTGAACCCGTATCAATTAGTGATGGAAAATGGTATAAAGGGGGGGGGGAGGGAGGGTTGTTGAATGGGGGGGCAAATGAGTGCTACTACTACTACTGAAGTTTGCGACGTACCGACGATGACAATGTGCCGTTTAGCTTCCATTCTCCAAGCGCAGAAAAGGGCTAAGAAGAGATGACCTAGACACAAATTTCACAGTCTATTTAGAAGTGGAAGTAAATGGAAGAGAAAAAAAAGGGTTCAGAGCCGTTGGCGACTTCGCGGCTCGAATCGTCCGGACGGATGACGCAAGTGGGGTGGTAGTCGCCGCCGCCGGGGGGGCGCGAGACCACGACTTTCGGGGTTACATGCATTTTTCTTTTTTGAGCTTAAAATGCGGTCAACTGTCTCGGGAGCATCCGGCGCGTACTGACCATAGATGGGCGCTTTTTATATTTTACAATCACTTAATTGGCCCCTTGACGGTTTGTCGTCTGGTAAAAGTTTCCATCCGTCAAAATGTCCACTTAGTCGGCGTGCGGGACAACAGCAGCCCGCCCAACCCCACCCTTTGTAGTTTCTACTCCGTAAGGTACGTACATACAAGTGTCTAGCAGACTAGGGTATCAATTGTGCCGCGGCGGGCAAGCATGATACGAATACGTCATGAAAAGCTCCAGTCCTTGTATCGATGCGTGCCGGCCGGAGGAAAGAGCCACCAGCACACTGCACGGAGTAACCCGTACCTCATCTTGGTAAAGACGAGGGAAGGGCGAGGAACATGCCAATGTAGTGACCAAGGCAGCTCTTACAGTAATCCGTACCTACTACTACTACTCAGGGTATCAGGTCATTTTCTTTTCCCACAGATCTCAACAAAAGACGAGAAAAACCATTGCATCATCAACAAAAAAGAAGGTCTGGAAGAAGAAGAAAAAAACACCGCTCGGCCACCAAGTCCTACTGACAGTTTAGGCATCGGTTCTCCCGGGATGTCGCACTTCCACTTCCGCCTAGGCCACGGTCGCCGTGCGCATGCGCTGAGCCCAGGCTCGAACCTGTCCCTCCTCCTCGGCGCAACTGGCGCAAGCAGTCGAGCTCCGAGGTTGTTTACTACTACCACCACTACTATTACTACCACCTCTCACGCCATCCGCAAAACTTTTATTTCCCCGACCGTGTCCTCGTCCACCTTGCTTTCCATTCATCGCCGTACAACTTCACCACTGCGACTACTTACTACTACTACTAGTACACATCGCACCATGTCTTCCGCTACTAGCTTTTACGATTTCAAGCCGCTTGACAGTATGCCCCACCACCACCACCACCACCACCACCACCACCACCACCACCACCACCATCACCACCACTCAACATGCACGCTCCCATCACTAGTCTCTCCCTCCCCTTCCCTCCCTCTCCAATTTCGCGCCATGGGTCTATCCGCCATTGAGAAGAGGAAGAGGAAAAGAACAAATGAATGAATGACAGCCCCAGCTAACTCTTCATGTGAAAAAACTTTTAGAGCGCGGACAGGAGGTGCCCTTCGCCGACTACAAGGGCAAGGTCGTCCTCATCGTCAACACGGCCTCCAAGTGCGGCTTCACCCCGCAGTACGCCGGCCTGGAGAAGCTGTACAAGGACCTGACGGCCAAGCACCCCGAAAAGTTTGTCATCCTCGGCTTCCCCTGCAACCAGTTCGGCAGCCAGGAGCCCGGCTCCGACGACCAGATCCAGGAGTTCTGCCAGCTCAACTACGGCGTCAGCTTCCCCATCATGAAGAAGATTGACGTCAACGGCGACGGCACCGACCCCGTCTACAAGTGGCTCAAGGACGAGAAGGCCGGCCTCATGGGCCTCAAGATGATCAAGTGGAACTTTGAGAAGTTCCTCATCGGCGCCGACGGCAAGGTCAAGGGCCGCTGGGCCAGCACCACCAAGCCCGAGGCGCTGGAGAAGCCCATCCTCGACGAGCTTGCCAAGGAGACCTAAAGGTATGCCCGACGACTTCTCATGGAGCCCCGGGAGGGGGAAAGAAGAGATTGGATGGTGATGGTGCAGTCTCTTGAGTCATGCGTTTATGCGCATGCTTCGCACCATGCTGCCTGACATTTATTAGCTGTATTTCTACTGCAATATACCATGATTCTGTTTCTGTTTTTGCAGGTCGGGACCCACGCATTGGCCTTTGTCTTTGCACGTACTCCTCGCTTCGGCTATCTACTACGCGAGGCGAAAGTTCCTGGAAGTCTCTGACTTACCATAGAGAACCGTTCGTGTGTTGCGTCACCGTTGCATTGGTCCCTGAGGACTCTTAGATGGCGAGTATTCTTCGCTGGGTTGCAATACATGGGCTGTTCCCCTTTCCTTCTGGTATGGAACGTGACAGTGCGCCGGCTCGACGATGGATAGCTTCCATACGGCAGCAGCATGGACAGCACTTGCCGTCGTTGCCGACACCTGAGCGCACGAGAGAGACCATACTTATCGCTTTATGTTGTCGAGTGAAGTTTTGGGTAATATGGATGTATGAATCTACGTTCAGCCTCACGATGAAGCCCAGATAGCCACTCGGCCATTTATAGGCATTTACCACGTATATACTACCCCCTTCTTTCCCTATCTCCATTCCTCCCCCTCCTCATTCACTCCGCTCAGGTGCCCCTGCCGTGCCTCGGCAGCAATACTGCAGACACAGAACGAGACGGGACACGGCTAGATTATGACGACGGCTCGAAATGGAGCCTCGTGCGAAGGGGGACTCTGCTGGATATCGATTACATGTGCGGCATGTGAGTGCGCGTGTATGCGTATCACTAGAGTCTGGGCCAGGGAGACAGGGGGGGGCAGGGTGTTTTCCTATCCGATGTATCGCGTTCGTTCCGATACCATCACTGATTGCAAAAAGGTTCAGTTTTTGATAGTAAAAGATGGATAATGGAGAAGAAGAAGAAGAAGAAGAGAGCTCGGGCGTAGGACGGGGCTGTGTCAAGATGTCAAGGCCAGAGGATAATTCACGAGCATACCTATGCGAGCAGCTCTGCGAGGCTCTTTTTAGATACGTTGGGAATGGAGTTTTTTTTTAGCACAAGGAGCCGCGACGATGCTTTATTGGTACACATGGAGGAGCAAAGATCACTCATAGGCAATTCAAGACAGGTCCCCTCCTTTCCTTCTCCTATTCAACTAGCGAGAACAGGATGGCACATATCCTACTCGCAACGCGAGAGAGATGTTTCTCTCCAAACTCTACAGACGTGAAAATTACTCTACGAGCCTGGGGGGAAGAGAAGCTTGGAGAGACAGAGATGGAGAGAGGGGACGGAGAGGACAAAAGACCTGGGAGCATTCCTCTTCCGAGATATCTCATGCGCAGGACACAATTCCCGAACGAAAAGGGACCAGAGTATAACTAATCAAACCCCCCCCCCCCCCCCCTTCTCTTTCCGGCTCGACGCACTTCTTGCGCGGAGGAGGCGAAAGGGGATGGGCGAGGAAGAGAGGCGTCTTGCACGACTTCACGCATACCTCAGAAACCGAATGAGTGCGGCCTTTTCTTTCTGCCACGGTTAATAAACCGAGAAGAGACAGGAGAGAGCCATTGCTGCTCTCTTCTCCGCCGCGCGCGAAGCTGTTGCAATGCGTCGCGGCACGCAAACAGGGCGTAACCTCAACTTTGCCACGTCGAACGGATGGATTGCTCGTCCAGAGGGCATGCTGAAAACCTGGGAATCTGGAACTCTACCCGTCATCAGTATTCATCCTTGTCGGAGAGCAAGCCACCAGCATCCCCAAGGAGACCCCAAAAGAAAGAAATATGCAGACTCGGCTCTGGGGTATCAAAGTGCAGAAACAGCATCACAAGTCCAGGCTGGTCCTACAAAGGGGAGGAGGAGGAAGGGGGGGGGGCTTTCCTCCCCATCTGAAAACACGGACGGCGTAAACCTCCGGGTCCTCTCTTGTGTCCCCCCTCCCCCTTCTTCCGAGGGTCCGTATGGAAACGAAGTTGCGTCGCGCAAACAGCCTTGCTCGATCACGGTAGAACTTTGCCGCGCCTGGGCAGCTGCTACACTCACTCCCCCTCCCCTCCCCCGCCAGAGTTCTGTGCTGCCCATTCCAAGTCGGCATAGGCCGGGGCGGCTTGTCCTTTCTGCTCGACTGGCACAGAAATAATTCGAGAGCAAGCACACGGGGCAAGCAAGCCATCTCTCAGGTCATCTCTCAGGTCATCTCTCAGGTCATCTTTTTGCCGACGCGACCGGCCATCTAGACGAGATTACCTGACTATTCGTCGGCTGCTCCCAAAATATAATTTCGAGGCCGCGCGCGGACCACGGGTTCAGGCAAGGTTATTACAAACTTCTTCTTCGCTATCCCGGACTTCCCCAGCTGCGCCGCTTATCATGACATATTCTCCCACAGCCGGGGTATTCGTCTTTATGTCGGCAGGGGAAGACGCAAGTCCCTCCCCTTTTTTTTTTCTTTTTGGCCTCAACGCGCTATGAATGTTAGTCAGGAACACGTTTGCTTTCGTGCCTGCGGGTGTGAGGCGTATGCGTACGGCTGTCAACCCCAGTCCTATCGGTCCGGGTCTATGGTATACCATGCATCGTGCCTCTGCCCGTAGCCCCAAGGCGCCTAAGCATGACCATCATCAGCCCGCCCCCCGGAAAACAACTCTGAAGCTCAACTGGGATGTGACATTCCCCCTCGAGAGTCGAAGTATAGTCCTCGCCGTTGAAAAATTGCCACGCCACTTTCTTCATCGAGTAGTCCGGGAATAGAAGCGCGGCAGGACTGCCCGAGGGCAAGATGGGCCGAGGTGAGATTCCTTCCCGTCAGACAAGGGGGCGGATCTGACAGAGCAGGGCGGCCCATGTATAGACATGAGCAATCCTATATCATTTTTCTTTTTATATTTGTTTTCGGAAATTCCTTCTTGAATGTTGAAAGTTGTACAGCGGCTGAAGGACGAAAACCTTTTCTCTTTTTCTTTTTCAAATCCTTACAGCTCTGCAAATGGTGTGGAAGAGGATGTCATCAGCCTTCATCAGCCTCCTTTTTCAAGGATGATGTATGAGACGAGCTTCGTCCCAGTCAGACGCAGTTCAAGCCGAGGTTGCCTCGAGGGGAGAAGGAGGCGTTGATTTTACAGTATGCTCTGTTCGCCGCAGATGCAAAACAAAAAAAAACACAAAAAAAAGAAAGGAGAAACAAAAGAGAAGGGGTAGAGAAGCCTTTCTGTTAGGGGCTTGTCATACGTCGGACTTCGCCTTTTACCTACGCAATGCCCATCCGTTTCGTGTCTCTTGTTTTTTATTCCTTTCTTTCTTTTTCCGATATTTTCTTGATTACATCAATCAGGCCAAAATATAAAGGAAATCAAAAGTGACAGAGTATTTGTCATGTAGGACAGGACGTCAGGTAAACCTGTTGTCATACATCAGCCGCAGACTCGGGAATATCTTACAACACAGCCTGTGAAACTCGCTGATGAGCTGAGATTGGATCAATTCAGACGCACGACAGCAGCCATCAGCCATCGGCCATCAGCCATCAGCCAGCCATGCATCTCCAAAACTTGCCTCAAAGGCGTCAGTCTTGGGTCCTCCAAGGCGTACGCCTAGTCGGCGGCCACCGTTCGGATTTGCGAGTTGCGATTTGCGGTCATTACCGATATCCCAAGTCCCTCATAGGAAGCTCGATTATTGATATGCGAGCGACATGAGAGGTGCCGAGGTGTATCCATCCATCCACCTATCCATCCACCCATCCGCCGCATGCCATGCCATGCCATGCATCACAGTGCACACAGGTGAAGATGAACAATAAAAAGTCGTGGTACCATGTACTCTGTACATGTAACGGAACAAGGTACGGAATATGCATGTATGTATTCCGTACTCCGTATTCCGTAGACCATAGTCTGTTACGGAGTAGTCCGTATGGTAAATAGATTGGTGCCAAGGTGGTGTGTGTGTCCGCAACGGGCCTCTCCTCTCTTTCGAGAAAGATTCCGAAATGTTGCACAAAATCCCATTGGCTTCGGGCTTTTTTTTCCGTCAGGAGGGGTTTTTCTTCTTCTTTTGCCTTTTTCCCTTGTTATCTTTCTGCTCTTAACCCGATCCGATTGCAAAGGTTCCTGAAGATCACTTTCTTTCTTTCTTCCTTTTCCCAGGGCCTTCAAACGCTCATCAGTGGGGGAGGCAGACGGAGAGAGGGGGGTGGATATGTGGACGGGCAAGGAACAATGGAGAGAGCTGCTGCAAGGTAGAGTGGGCAGAGTGGGCAGTGTGGGCAGTGGACGGTGGGCAGTGGACGGTGGGCAGTGTAACCCAGTGTAACCCAGTGTAACCCAGTGTAACCCTCCTTGAACCCAGCCGTCAATCCCTCGCGGAACGAACCGTCTGCGTAGCGCATCTTCTTTTTCTTGCCTTTTCGCCTTTCTTTTCTTGTCTTTTCTTCTTTTTCTGCTCGGGGTTTTTTTCATAGACAAGGTACTTTGTCTTTTTTCTTCACAGGTTTCAGATCTTCTCCACCTTTGCCTCTCTCTCTCTCTCCCTCTCTCTCCCTCCTCGAGCATACTGGGTACCCTTCCTTTTCCTTTCTTTTCCGTTGTGCTTTTTTTTCGTGTACTCCGCACTCCGTTACTCCCCAGCTCCCAATCCGTAGCTTTCATGTGAAATCCATATGGTACTCTGTCCCCGCAAAATGGTTCGTTCCCTTGTCAAGCCAACCCATTGTTGGACCAATACCATCATGTGTTCGGCGATGAATGCGGAAGAACTTGAGATTGATCTGCTCGGATGCGAACAAGGTGCTCCCTGTAACAAGCACTTCTCTGTCAAGAAACAAGTTCATCAACGGCCGAATATGGCTCCCTCTCCCCACAAATGTAGGTCAACATGCATCCAGAAAGAGGGCGCTTCGAGGACAGCATGGCCCTTAGTAGGCAAAAGACGCCCCTTGGCCTTCCCTTGTACATATCGTGAGGTGGGAGAAAAGGGACCTTTGGCCATGTTACCCCGTGCAGAAAAACCCTCCCCCCCCTCCCCCTCCGAAGCTTTCTGCAATAGGCGAGATGCAATATGGAATATCGCATACAAACCGAGTGGTATTCCGCGAATGTGACGGCCTCCTGCATACAAAGTCCATGGCACGGAGCCGTGGTTCGTTTAAAAAGACCCCTCTATATGTGCTCAACATGTCTCGCATGTGGATATACTAGTCGTAAGTCGTGTGTATGTATGTATGTCTCTCTCTCTCTTTCTCTTTCTCTCTCAAGCGCAGGAACATGCGCCGTCATGTTATCACTTGCAGGTACTTCTGCCTTGATTGTGGCAAAGGTGTAAGGACTCTGCAACTCACACGCCCCTACAACTTTCTCATCCCATATCTTCATTCATGGAAAAGCGCAAGGGCAAGGGAAAAAGCTGGGTAACGTCATTTTGGGGGTGTCTGGGGCCGTCAAGGTAACATCGCATAGCGCCATCGGGTGCGCATATACACGCACCCGGCACCAGTCATTGATAGCATCGTAACCCCCAGAATCCTTGGCTCTGTGGGCCATGCCTACGTAGTACTTTGCGGCATGGCATCGGCAACGACGCTGGGTAGAAAAGGTGTGGCACTGTTCTTGTGTCTAGGCCGTTGGGAGGGCATGAGAGAGCCTAGACCACCCAAAGACCCCATGAAATATACGCTCGACGTACTGGACAAGACTATTGCTCCAGCAGCCGGTGAAAGTGGTTATTGTCGGCACACCAAGGCACACCAAGGCAAATCATGAAATCTCATGTCTGTGACGAGTACGGGGTACATAGTACAGAGAAATGAGTTGCAGCAAGCTCGTCGAGTTGACAGTCGGGTATTGCTCAGCTTCGAGTATTTCTCCTGTCTCGTCCTGGGGTTATCATGCCCACAGCCTCTCCGAACTTCAGGTTGTGTGCTTTCATGCAATGCGATCCTGCCGCTGCTGATAAGTTTACAATGGAATGTTACCGTCATCTGATGGTATCTACCACCTCTGCGGTCGAGAAAAAGACCTCGTGCGAATCTTGGTGACCACCACCCAGGTACGGAGTACTTCGCAGAGTGGTGTCAATTTTCTGGACCCCGAACGCCAGCAACTGATGGCAACTACTGCGCGGGCGGCCGACTGTGGTGTAGACACCGAGGGAGATGGGTGTGGTTCGGTGGGCACGAGGCGCCCGGCGTCTCCCCTTCTGATTCACCAGTTTCACCAATTACCCTTGGTGTGTGAAAAGTGCACCCATCACGGGTTTGCTGTCAGTTATAATGGGCCTGCTTGCAGGAGGGTCGACAACCAAAGGCCATGCAGTCGTCCCCCTCCTCCCCTCCTCCCCTTCTCTCCCCCCTCCCTCTTTCTTGCTGCTGGTCATGGGGGGAGGGGGCTTGAGGAATTGGGCCGAACCTTCACCTTCAAGACTTTCAACGTAGTTTAGTTACCGCTTTTGACGGTCATGAGCTCATTTCATCTTAAAATAAGCCGAGATCCTGGGGTAAAAAAAAAACCTCCTCCAAAAAGGAGGGATGTTGTGGTTTCCCCAGACCCCGCAATTCCAACTAATACGGCCAATTATTACGTGTTGAAAACTCATCATCTTTAGTGGTAGTATTATTCCGTAGCTCATTTTCTTTTCGCGGTTGCGGTTCCTTCATCGTGAGCTCTGGAATCTCGAATGCGGCACTACGGACTAAAAAGCCGAATTTCCAAGTGCTAGGCCTCCCCCCCTGGGTGTGTGAGTGATGCCAGTGATCCAATGACTGCGAAGAGCCTACTCGGCCCATCTTGCGGGGAAATATGTGTCAAGGAGAGTCCGGGGTCGAATGACCTTATGCCGCTGCTGCAGAACCCGGTCCTGACTAAGGTCGGCGTTGTGTCCTGAAAAGGTGAAGTCTCTCTTTTTTCGATCTGCCCTAAGCAGCTTCAATCGACTTTGCTTCATGTTGTGCGTCGTCGAGGAATTGGCCGTTTTTGCTGAACTACTAGGCGGCTTGACCAAGTACGCTTATTTGCATTCTCTGTAGTCGAACACAAAGGCCCGACTCATCAACTTCGTTCCTTCATTCATTAGGCGGGTTAAGTTTTTCGCGCTGTTGAAGCTCGCATTCGCACCAGATCGCTGAGGTTTTGGCGGTCAACTGTCCGCGCCAGTTTTCTGCACACAAATTGTCCCTAGGTACTCCGTAATCAGCGTCGCTTGCTGTGCCGTATCTATCGGTAGATAGTGTCCAGCAGAAGCCGAAGCTATGCTCGGCAGACAAATCTATCCCCGCACAGGAGGAACATGGTGAATATCAGGCAATAATTTCTGGGCGATACCTGGGCGATATTTTTGGACGCGTCGACTGCCCGACCTACCAGAAGCCACGATACTGATGCAGCAGCCCACATCATGCCGAGTTTGGCTCTTTGCAGTCGGATGCGCCTCGAAATGCCACACGTAGAGCCCCCAGCTACCTCAAGTTCCTCGCTATCAGCTATCACAAAGCTCCTCGTGTGAGCACATAACTGACTGCATGCATCGTTCGGGTGGTTTTTGTGATCAACATACGTACCCGCTCAACGCTTATATCAACCATTGCCGACAACGTTTCTTATCGCGTTTTTCTTGAAAGGAACTTTTGCCAGGTCTCTTTGGCCACATGAAGTATAATCCGTACGTGCAGAAAAATTTTCAAATCCCGGTGAAGGAACGAGGACAACTGCGATAACGTGATCTGCACCGTGGGGTTTATCATATGTTCGTCCTCCTAGGCATGGTTCATGCTCTTTGCCGTGAATGCTGGTCAATCATGTCGGCTTTCGTGTTTTCTATGACATGTATCAATGAAATTTTGGATTGACAACAGTGGTTATCGACCACAACCAAGAGTACTGAGGTAGCCGTACAAATTTCTGTTGGGTTTCTGAATAGTTGATATATATGATTCTAGAATGCCCCAACACAGAGTTAGCCTCAGATGTCAGTGTTCAGCAACCGCAGGGTAACGCAGACATTTGAGGGTATAGTGACAGGCGAATCAGAATACGCAGAGGCAATAAGGTTGGCGAAAAATGGGAGACAGGTGTGGGATGCGCTGGCGGGACTCAACTTACTTGCAGACAAAGTGACGCTAGACAGGGGTTAACAGCATGTAGACTATCCCCTACTGGGAGGAACTTTTTGAGAACTTCAACTCTCATGCGTTTAAGCGACTGAGCAAGATGTAGGCACTTACTTTCCATGCAGAATTCTGCAGTCCTTCTAGCGTGAGCAATGGCTCATCCTCACGTTGAGAACAAACCGAGCATCGCCATCATGAAATTGCTGCTCCCTAGAAGCCGTAGTCCGATAATGAATCTGGTATCCATCTCTCTATCAACTATTAATAGTAGTGTAAGAACTCCCCGACGGGTTTTATAAGGCCATAAAGGTTTAGGCGTTGGGATTTTGGCCGATGCACTGCTGATCAGACAAGCCTGCTGGACTTTGCTGCTGCTCAGTCCCCTCCGCTCTCCGTACTGAAAGTGAGTACTCCGTACTCCGTGCCAGTAGTAAGAAGATGCAGGAAGCCAATCCGGCTGGGTACGGGTAATAGCCCCTGTCAACGGGATCTCATGTGGGGACGAGGAGCAAGGCCCCCTAGTTGTAGGTGGTGCTAGTCTTTCAGACACACAGCTCACCAAACGCCCATACCGCTATTTGTGCGCCTGTACGCTTCCTGCTCGCAGCACCAACTCTAGGCATTTTGGGGCAAAACATGTGATGCCGAACACTGACCAGTCGACATACGACAGGCCCGCAGCGCTCCAAGACCGATGTCGAAGTGACGAAAAGCTTGGTTGAGGTATTTGGCTCGGCATTCTTATTCCCCATTGCCCCTCAATACCATAGCGTCGTCATTAGCGATGATGTCGCCATGGCCCCTCCATCTACCTCAATTGCCTCGTGAAGGATTTTTTTTTCTCTCTCGCTCCATTATCGTGAGCGGAGGCCATATACGAGTATCTTGTTGTCTGGTTTGGCGCTCGCAACATTCCGGCAACTCACCCCACTCAGTAGCATCAGGTCGGGGGCTCGGGGCTTTCAGCAGAACCCTGATCGTCCGGGAGCTGTTCAGGTACCTGTAGTGGTGTGTCGCTTCCCCAACCTTCCGATGGAGATGAAAGGGGGCTTGATGGTGGTGGCCTTTCTCCAATTGCGTGCGATAGGCTGAGGGAGCGCGGCATAGGCACGCCTCTAACCTAGACGGGTTCCATCGCCGGATAACAGTCGATCCCTACTCATATTTGCTATCAGACAGCCCTACAAATCAATTCCTCGTACGAGTGCTTAGTTCAGTACTCCGTATTCCGTACGCCGTAATCCGTACTCCGTATACCGATAAATATTTAAAGTCAAAGGCAAACTTGTTTGGTGGATCACCAGGGGCGGCCGACGAGAACTTGTCGTCGGGTGCTCGTCCGCCCCAAAGCTAGTATGTACTCCGAAGTGCGCGATAGCTGGCGATAAGACGACAGAAGCAAAAGGGCCGCCGTTGGATCGTCGTAAACACAATCAACGGTTGTTTTATAATTGGCGGCGAAATTTCCCTTTTGCCCGTACTCCGTAATCGAGTTACGGAAACCCTGTGCTAGCTAGACATGCAATGCTTGTTGAAAGATGCGAAACATTCGGGAAGAGCCAGACAATGGCCTAGCGAACCCTTTTGGTAGCCTGGGCCTGGTCGAAGCGTTTATCCGATGCGTCGAATACATGGCGAAACTGGGCTTGAGCGTCACGGACCCGTGCAACGGCTGGGATACGTTGTCGACAAGGCCATCCCGATGTGCTTTGGTGAAAGGGATTAGACCCGCCAAAGTCCTTGGAGCCTGCTGTGTTTGATGCACATACTCCACAATGAGTAACGTGCTGCCCTGTTATCTACCCTTATCCATCCGGATAGGCATCCGCTTGTTTTGTTCGGAGCACCATGAACTCAACTGAGACCAGTCTATGCGATAGCCCAGGCCAATGACACTACTATAGACAGACGAGGAGTATTGGTAGTAATACCATAGTTATAGGTATGTTGGATGAAGTACTCTGTGGAAACTGTGACGAGTTGCACCAGATCCAAGAGATGGTGTGCAGTAGTCTCAAGGGTAATCATCCAATCAGCGAACGGAAGTAGTAGTGAATCAGGGATGTACACCTTGATTGACACGGACGTTTAAGCGCAGTACCTTGGGGTTTTGATTTGCCGGAGAACATATACAGTAGCACACATCAATATCCGCGCTTACTCTCGATCAATTGACGATGGCGCAACCGTGGGACGTGAAGTGGCACGGTGGATTTCGACGATGAGTGAGGTCTAAGCAAGCTCATTCGCGTGCACGAGGGTGTGATAAGCACGACTTGTTTCGGCCTGGACCGTACGGAGTACGTAAATCGAAGATATTCATACTATCGCTTAGTAACAGCCGTTCGACTCTAGGGGTCCAAATGGACTAACGTGATGGTACTGTTGTCGGCTATCAGCATCATACTCCGTACTATAGGCCTTTGAAAGGTCTGGTGACCAAGCCATAGCGGCATCCGCCTATCCGTCACCCGAGAGCGGTGAGATCACTGGTCATATGCAGGTAAAGAAACGTAAAAAAAAGCGTCGTGACTTGTAAAATTTCAGGTTTGTCTCTTCACATTCGAAATCGAAGGTCTGCCGTGGGTCGTGGCTTGCAGGTTAAGGAAGCCTTGGGGCCAAGTAATGATGTAAGAAGGTGTGTACCGAGCGTTTGAGGGCAGGCAGGATAAGAGGACAATGGAGATTAGTGCAATAACCACTACTACTAGTAGTAGACACTACGTACGTACGCCCAGAGTCATGAGAACCGGCAAGTACTCCGTACAAGCCACAGAGAAAGGTAGATGCCACTCAAGGAACCCCTAACCCATACCATCCATACGGGCTCTTGTTCTTCGCCGCTGAGTGGCAGCAAGTGGCAGCCAGTGGCCGTAAGTGACAGTTACGGCAAGCCTCCATGAGCTAAGCTCCGTGGCGTATTGGTTGTTGGCACTGAGACATGGAGGAGGGCGTCGGCACTTTGATGCAACTTTGATGCAACTTTACTGCAGGTGCTCTGCAATTTTCTTGGAAGGAATGGGGCAAGACCTACTACTAGTCTTAGGTACTCCGTACTCCGGCGTAACTACCAAGATACGACAAGCATCCGTATGCGAGAAGGTGCACCGAGGTTGTACCTACCTCTTATCCCACATTTTACACTAAGGTACTCCGTACTCCGTGAACATCTGCATCGTTCTTGCTGCAAGACCGTTTGGATGGATTCAACCATGGCAGGAAGTGCGTGAACGCCCCTTCCATCAAGCTCACATATGGAGTACTCCATACAGAGTACACCTACGTACCTTTTGCTGCTCCATACCGGGAAGTATCATTACTGAGTACTTAATAGTGCAAGCCAAGTGCTCCGTACCAACTACTACTCCGTATTCTCGTAAAACGTTACTGGAAGGGGCAGAAAAGTCCACGTACTCCGTACTTTGTACCTTTGTACAACTGCGTGCTCGGGGAAGAGAAGAAGAAACCCCGCTTCTACCCATTATTGGCTTGACAAAGATCCAATTTCGCATTGAAGCTGTTAATCTATAGCTTGATACGTCGTTCAACACAAAAGCACATGTTTCGGTTGTTTTTCTGCATTGGCAGGAAAACCGTCACACACCGGGCCACAGCAAGCACTGCCCCTCCTTTCGTCGTTGAGCAAGGGTCGGCCGACACCCGCCAGATAGCCGCGTGCCGCGTCGCACTTTATCGAAATATGCAACATGAAAGGCACTTAGGCGGCAGTCAAGCATGAGCTTGGCTTCAACCCCCAATCTACGGAGTACCGAAGCGATAGATACGGAGGGAAAGCGGCACAAGCGCACAAATACGGAGTGTTACGCAGGCACATACGGAATAAAGTACGTAGTGCTCTGTACGGAGTATTTACTGATACGTTGGACGAAAGAGTTATGGCTTGTCTCCCTCTGCTTGACTCGTCTTGGTGCGAAACGCCACAAACGCCCTCCTTAGCTGGAGATACTTGAGATAACCGGGTCCCTGATCTCCCACTATTAACTTGGCGAATCGTTGTCTTAATCAGACCACCGACGGTGTTCAGACCGCTCTACCGCCATGGCTACTATCTGGTGGCGTTGGCAAGATTAGAGATGTTGATTGGAGGAGCACTATTATGTGCCGGAAATGAGACGGGTTGATGCCGTACCCATCCCAACCCATCGGGACGCTTTGGAATGCCAATGGGCGGGAGCCATGGCTCCCATGTGCTTGGTGGCATAGTGGCGGAATGGCCATGAGCTCATGACATGACGCGAAGTAACGGGAGAGAGGAAAAAAACCCATCTCGACCCTAACGTCGCAATGCAATGCGTGGGTAAGCCCCTAGATCGTGTCCTACTCTGCAGTGTTCCCAGCACGACAGGAGCCGAAGTGCGTCTCACTTCCGGGATGCCCAGTCTAGCTTTGCAGGCACAAAAGTTCTATCTACACCCAGGACGAGATATAATGACGCTGCTAGCCGCTGGCTTGTGATGCATCAACAACCGGCGATGACTTCCTGGAGGGAGGCCCTAGAAATTTGCAGCATGCATCCCCTCCTGCACGCGGGATGAGAAGCTATTGGGTGCCTCGGGCGCGAAGCTAAGCTTTTGCTCCGCTCGTTTTGCAGTCGCTCAGAAGTATTGCTCCGCGATTTTGCAAAAGAACCTCGATAACCTAAGGTATGTTGCTAAACCTAGACGCTAAAAGCACCTGGTTGTCTTGGCTTGCTTCAACCTTCTACAAGGCTATCGCCGTCTGAAGCTGCGTTTCAACAATATTTACTATATGGAACTCCCGGGGACGCAAGTATACCCCAATACTCCGTGCTCCGTATGGCTTGCACGTTTCTGCGGGTATTGCAGCGTCTCTCGATCCGCCTAGCGAGCCTTGTAACGGCATGCTACCGTACTTTGAACGTGCGTGTTCCACACGGATCATACATTCCGTGCTCCGTACGGAGTACAGATTACACGAGTGCTGTCAATACTTCTTCTCGGGGTTTCCAGCGTTACACCTATTGCTGCCTGATATAAGTGGCATGAATGAATACGGAGCATCCTACGGAGCATTACGGATTACTTGCTGCTATTCTTAACCGTGCGCCAAAGGATGAAAGTCCAGGCGAGGCTGACGGTTTCTGCATAAGACGACGAGGGCGATCTTTGCTATTCCGTGTGGACGAGACTGCCAAGGGAAAAAGAAGAGTGCTCCGTACGGAGTGCCTACCGCCCGCAACACAATGGAGGCGGTGTCTCCGGGACAGGCCCTGTCGCGTTGCGGGAATTGTCCGGTAGTGGCTTCTAACTACCATTTAGCGGCTGTTGGCATTCTCGCTATTCTTTCAGCGAGAAAGAGAGAGAGAGTGAGAGAAAAAAAAATAAGCCCCTAGTGCCAGCACTCTGGCAGAGTCCCATGCTTCCCCTCACTGGCCAGGGTAGGAGAGGGTAGAGTAGGGATTGATTTTGCCTGCATTCTATTAACAAGTCTGCGAGGGTCTTTTAGCAGCCTAGCCACGCCCCTGCTGAATCCCAGCCCCGGAACACCTAGAATAGAACGAGACGGAAACATGTTTTACCACCACCGGTAGTAGGATCATTATCATCACACGTTTCCTACGGAGTCCTATAATGTTTCTCAATGCCAACATAAACCAATTTCGGCGTCAGATTTGACGTGCTGCAACAAGACGGTCAGCAGATGTGGGACCCTTTGGACATCGCTCTGGTGTACGGAGTAGGTCTGCGGTCGTGCAGGTTTAGCAGCACAGAACTTGAACGCTCAGCACACCAAGGTCCCCTTTCTCCATGATCCTCTCGCCTCTCTCAGTACGGAGCAGTAGACTCAGGCTTCCAATCAAGTACCGCTGTTGGGCAACAACAACCGAACCGGCGGGCGTCCAAGGGAGACGAAGAACCACTACAGAACATCGAGCGAACAACGATCCGGCAGAGCAAGCGGCGCTAATAGGGTCAGAAGGCTAGCAGTATCTATTAGCCTCACACACACACACACACACACACACACTCTCTCTCTCTCTCTCTCTCTCTCCGTTTCTCTGATCAAGCACCCCAAAGACTTCATGTCCCCTCATTTGTCTTCTTCTCCGCTGCTGCATCGTTCGCTGTCCTGCATGTTCCTGACTGCACCCTGGTCGCTTTTCCCGAGCTAACCCCCCCCCCTTCACCCCTCCCTCATCCTACTTTGACACACCCCTCCTTCACAAGACACCATCCGCCTCCACCAACCTTCTTTCACCGAGGGCCTTCGAGCTGATGTGATGTCTCGAGGTTCACAAACGACATGTGAGCCGCACTTCTCATTCGTGAAGCTCAAATGAGCATTCCCTCCTGGCTGGATTCCCCGTTATTCGCATGAAGTTGATTTACCGCAACAGGTATTGCCGCCTAGTGGAAAAGCCCATCACTTGAACAAGAGGCGGCGTACTCTTTTTTCTTCTACTTTAGTAGAGGTCGAGTCGATTTACTATGTAGCACCGGCGCCTTGTCTAGATCCTTTTTTATTATAGTTGCAGTTTTCGGTCCCTAGGGGCGTATTCGTCTCTCCCTTTCTCTCTTTCTCTCGCCCTCGCACTCTCGCACCCTCTCGCCCTATTCCTCCTTGCCCTGTTTGCCCTCCTCCGGCGTGTTGGCGGGCAGGCAGGGTACCCTGGCTGTCTAGGTGGGAAGCGCGAGACCCTCTGTAGACTGGGGGTAGCCCGCTGATCTCCTCTAACCTCACTCCTTCGCTGCGGCGGCTTTGGGGATCATGCTACATTGGACTCCGTACCACCAGGACAAACGTTCCTCTATGATTAGGTATTAGTGTGGGAGCCAGGCCTGGGTCTTGCAGTGGCAGTCTGTTGCTGCCCACGCGCCCCCACCCAAGCCCGGAGTGACCTGACCATGCCTAACCTAGCACTGGTGGGGGCATACCCCATCCCTATCTTTTACTAGACACACGCCTGGGGCGGACAACATCTATGTAAGTCCCGTTTTACAAGCGGGATGATTCCCATGCTAGACCACGGAGTACAAGCATGGTGGGCAATGGTAACGACCGTGCTTCTCTGTGCTTCTACATAACTATCCTCGTCTCCCACTCTTTGGCCTGCAAGTCATCTACAGCATCTCTCATCTTTTACTCAACTGTATATCTACCTTCCTTGAACTGTCATATCTGTCTCTCCTTCAAATCATCTTTTTTGGCAGTCTGCAACTTGCTTGATCAAGGCCTGACACTCCTTGTCTGGAAGAGAATCTGAAGAAAGAGGATAGCAAACAAGGACGAGATTTGATATATTCGATACTGAGCACTACCCAAGATAGTGTTTGCTATATTCGTTGCATCTCCTCAAAGATACCCATTTCTACTTTCGAACCGCCAACATGACAGCTCCCGCTCCTCAACAGACCGTCCAGGTAAAGGACACCGCTGCTGCCCGCAAGCGCAGAAGACGTGCCCCTGCCGGCGGTGCTGCTGATGATTGCTTCACTTGCACCAAGCGCAACGTCAAGTGTGATCGCCGAAGGCCATACTGCTCACAGTGTCTCGAGGTTGGCAACGAGTGCTCTGGATACAAGACACAGCTCACATGGGGCGTTGGTGTGGCCAGCCGCGGCAAGCTTCGTGGTCTGTCCCTGCCCATTGCCAAGTCGCCTCCGGTTGCCAGGGAGGCTCCCACCAAGAAGCCTCCGAGTCGTGCCAGGGCTAGCTCTACTGCCACCACCACCAGCGTCGGTAGCAACATCCACTGGCCGGAGCATAACCCTACCCGGCGGGCGACCACTCACGCCCCTCCTCGTGGGCCCATTGACATTCCTCATGTCACTCATCCTACTGCTCCTTCTGGTCCTACTACGCCTTACGGGATGCCTTCATATGAATATATGCACATGCCTCACCACCAGCACGGTGGCACTCCCCCTATGCACCAGGGGAGTTGGAACAGCGTCGCCTATTCCCCTGGCATGGTTCACTCGCCCCCCGAGGTCCACCATCCTCGCTATTCCAAGTTCCCCTTGGCTTTGGTGACGGATGGCTTGTCATCTTCGGTAGGCTCCGTCAACAGTGAAGTTGACTACATGTCTCCCATGAGCCAGTCGTACCCTCGCGAGGAGATGCCCTTCCTGCACAGCCCGACCCTGATCTACGACAACTACAGCACTCACCAGGACTCCCCTGGCCCACAGAGCCCCCCTTCCAGCATCGTCATTGATCCTCATACGCGGGCCCCGACCTCGTGCCCCGGCCTTGTATACACGCCCCCCGAGACGACCGGCCTCAACTCTCATCACCTGGACGTCTTCGAGTCACAGCTGAGCCAGAAGATGATGGTGCGAGAGTGTGGTGGCAGCCTAAGTGAGCATCATTCGGCTCCCTACCTCACCTGCACCTTCTAATTGGCCAGCAGATGTCGCCGGTGTCGACGGGTATAACAGCAACAACAGCGACAACGACAACGACAACAATCGAGAGACGTCTCGTCAGGAGCAGCCGAATAGCAGCTGGCCTTCGGATTCGCAGAACAGCAGCATCAGCCAGGATCTTCTTAGCCGCATGCCATTCTTCATGGATTACTACACAAACACTTTGTGCCCCTCGATGGTCTTCATTGATGGGCCAACCAACCCGTTCCGGAACCATATCCTTCAGCTAGCAGGCAGCAGTCCTAGCCTTCAACATGCCATCTGCGCGTTGTCGGCTTGCAACCTGCGCATGAGGAGGAAGCTCAGCCTGGGCAGAGATACTCACGAACTCACAGCTGCATTGATGGCCGAGAAGCGCGCTGCCGAGTCTGTCCCCGACACCAGCATCAACGACCAAGCCCTGTCGGAAGAGTACCAGCACCGCAACATTGCAGTGCATCTGCTCAACCAGCAGCTCAACGACCCCAGCAAAGCCAGTCACGATTCAGTCCTCGCAACCATTCTCCTGCTCTGCCATTATCGGATGGTGGAGTCTGGGGTTGCAAAGTTCCACACTCAGTTTGCTGGCGTGGCAAAGATTATCTCAATGAGGAAGTCTCAGGGGATATCCCGAGCGGATGAGCCTGGTTGGATGGAGGGTCTCTTTACTCATTTTGATGCCATTTCCGCCAGCATCAACAATCGCGACACGCAGCTGTCCCCCGCATGCGGGGGCATGGTTCCTGAGCCTCAATTGTTGTCTATCGGGGCTGAGAACCTGGTCGGTTGCGACCGCGAACTGTTCAAGACGATTAGCAAGCTTGGCCGCCTGAACCTTTTGGCCCAGCATCGCCCCGTGCAGGCCCCCATGACCCCATCCAGCCTTGATGAGGAGCTGAACCGCTCGCACTCGCCGTTTGGGCCCTCGCTGGGCCGTGTTCATCGTGGTAGCATCAGCGGCATGGTAGTTCAGAATGAAGGCTTCAATGCCAACAACCATGGTCGGTTTGACGGCAACGGCTTCGGAGGCATGCTCGACGACGAAGAGATGATGGCGACAGCAGCGCGCCAGCCTGGCGCCTACGAATATCACCGGTCTGCTTTCTGGAAGGAGTGGAAGGAGGCTCGATTGGCTTTGCAGAATTGGCAATTCGACGCTGCGACGGTCGCTGCGAACCTGCCTGGTTCTCCCAGTCAAGGTCAAATGCGCGACCTGGGATCGCTGTCGGAAGCCTTCCGCTACGCTGCTCTGATTTACACTGAGCGCCTGGCCAACCCTGCCCTCCCCTCGAGTCACCCCAACTTCCAGAACCTCGTCAGCCAGGTGGTCTACTATGCCACCAGCCTCGAGGCGGGTAGCGCCGCTGAAAAGTTCCTCCTCTGGCCGCTGTTTGTCGCCGGCTCGGAGTGCGTCAATGAGCTTCAACAAAACATTGTGCGTACCAAGTGCCGCGACATGATGTCAAGGTCCGGGTACATGAACAACCTTTCTGCTCTCGATGTGCTCGAGAGGCTCTGGGCCAGCGACCTCAAGGAATCGGGTGCTCGCAGCCCTGGTGCCAGACTCCCACTCAACGCCGGCCGACGGGGTCCCTTCAACTGGGCCAAGTGCATCGGTGGTGCCGGCATTGATGTCGAATGGATTATGTTTTAAGTACATATTTGTATATACCGCATCTCGAACATATGGGCGTCACGAAAAAAAAAGGGATGGCGTTTGGTTTTTTTTCCTGCATTTCTTTTTTTCTTGTTTTGGTCTTTTTGGAATTATCAAAATCATGATGAGATTTGGGTTATGATGATGGCACGGACTGTACTACTACTACTACCACCACTACGAACGAGCATTGGAAGGTTGGATTGAAAGGTTTGGGTACTATTTTAGGTTACGTTATGTCCTTGATACCTCTGAAGCTGTTTTTCGAACGGTTGAATGCAAATATTTACGAATTTACGTCACTTGCTCATTTACCTACCATTTGTCCACTTTCCACTATCATAGTCTCCGTGCTCTATGTTACGGATGACAGATGAAGCGAGTCCGAATTTCGCCATCACTCGGTACTCCGTAGTCCGTACTCCGTCCTCGGTATATGAATTAATCATTGCTAACTGTTTAATCCAATATGATCTGACGGGGTTTAGCGATGCTAGCACGGTAGTCGGCATGTTACTAGCAACGGAGTACTGATCAGGCTACCATATGGCATTTCCCACGGTCACATCGCTCCGACGCCCAACCATGCGCGCGGGCGCGGGCGCCGTGGTCTCTCTGCGAACACCACGTTGCCACGAGGGCTGGAGAGACATACATGGTACTCCGTATGGTACATAGAGAGAGAGAGACACGCAGAGAGACGGAAAGAGAGAGAGACAGAGACATGGGGTAAAAACACGCAAAGCTAGTTAGGTAACTAGCCGGGGCGTACCAGATACCCCATGGTGCGCCAGTTGGCAATCTAGGCAGTGCGTAGGGAGTAGGGAGTAGGGGGTACATGGTACCTACATGCAGCCGGAGCTCGCCCTCGATGGCAAGTTCCCACTTCTGGGAGGATGCTATTCGCGAATTGCAGTACCAGCACTCCGTACGGGGGGTGTACTACGGAGTACACTCTACCTACTACTACCAGTAGGGTAGTGCATGCCTAGGTACATAGTATGCATGTGTGTATGTACTCCGTATGCAGCTTTTTTGTTTACGTTTTCCGTATCGTTTACCCAAAGCGAGGCTTACCTATTCGGCCTTGTCCGTGACACGCCCTCTCTCTAATCGGTACTATTATGTATGTACGGAGTATGCGTGTGTGGTGGGCGTGTCTCACTTCGTAAATCCACTTTGGACGACAGGCAGAAGAAACAAGACAGACACACTCTCCTCCGAAGAAAGGAGACCAAAAAGCAACATGACCCTTTTTTTCCCCGATCTGTTTAACCAGTCAACTCGGAAACATTCGGTACCTGTCATTTTGCCTCGTAGTATGTATTCCGCTTCCTCCCCCCCCCCCTCCCCACGCCCCCTCAGTGGACATGGAAATCCTTCGGAAGGTCCTTATCCCCTCCCCCCCCTCTCTCTCTTCCTCTCGCTACGGAGTACGGAGTACTATGTAGAGAGTGTTTGACGATGACGGGACCGAAGCAAGGGACATATTTTCGGCCGTGAGAGGGACAAGGGTAGGGATGAAAAAAATATGACGAGGTTGGAGAGAGAGAGAGAGAGAGAGAGAAAAACGTGGGCAAAAGCACAGAACATGGGTCGAATAGGACAGACAGAGTGAGGAGCCTGGTGACGGGGCAAACGGCGTGTGTAGGTAGTCCTATGCATGGTTAGTAGTAGCATAGCTGGGTACTACACAAGATGATGCTACGTAGTAGTACTCCGTAGTGGTAGTGGTAGTGGTAGTGGTAGTGGTAGTGGTAGTAGTACTGTAGCGTCCAACGGGGCCTCTATTTTCCTCCTCCTTCACTCGCACCCCCCCCCCCTCCCTTTTCCTTTGCCCTGTCTCCTCCCCCTCTCACTCACTCACTCTCCTCTTCTCTTTACGGAAGAAATAACCATCTAGTCCTAGTCTTGATCTTCGGCACTAACTCTCTGGGACTGGTCCTGGCAGCAGCAGCAGCATCAACAACAGCACCGGTGACAAACAAGACATGCTTACGCACTCGGTATTACAAGCTGCAAGGAACCAGGGCGCGTTCGCGCGGCAAGCTAAAGAAGAAGGGGGGGGGGGGGGAGGAAGGGGAATGCCACGAAACCCCCACACGCACCACCTTGAACAGCACCAGGCACATACCCATGAAGGAGGAGCCTTGTGGATACCAGAGGTGATACCCTGATCGGCACTGAGATTTACTAGTTTTGGGGCACGCTCTTTTTTTTTCTCCGTCGTTTTCCTTTTGTGTTAATTTTCCATTCTTGTCTATGTTCTGTATTAGTACGGTGTGTCTGTGTGTATGCGTGTATGTTGCGAGAGGAGGGATAAGAGCATAGTGAAAGGGCCTTGGACTTTCATTACTGGCTCTGAACGGAACATATCCGACATGTGAGCTTCATCTTGAGCTCCAAAGAGCACAACGCCATGCAAACGCAAAGGACATGAGGAAAAAAAAGAAAAAAAAGGCTTGTCTTACGTAGTGTTACGTAGTGGTAACAACCCCGTTAATTACCCAACCCGTCTTGGCCCTCGTCGTTTCTTCCCTCCATACAAGTTACCGCCTAAATTGGTCCACCACTCTTTCAAGAACTTCGGCCGTCACCGAAGAGGTTTAGTTGGGCGGGAAAAAAAACCCCCCCAAGACAAATCAGAGACAGAAAAAAAAAGCTTCTATTCTGCCATCTTTTCATGCTTGATGTGCCGAAACTAGAGAGAGGCCGGGGGGAGGGGTGTGTGTGTGTGTGCGTGTATGTGTGTCTGTCTGTCTGAGCGTTCTTGCATTGGCGTGTGTGTCTCACTGCCCATCTCAAAAAGAATCCATGGGGCGAAAGAGAGACAGAGAGAGAAACAGGATAGGACAAGAACCGTTGGAAGGATCGTAGCAGGGGTGTACTCCGTAGAGGGGGGGCTTCACTACTGGGCGCTCCGGGATACTCCATTACCATACGGAATATACTCCATCATGCTACTACTCCCTACGGAGTACGGAGGACCTAGGTATACGCCGTATCATGGAAAAGGACGGGTCGTAGATTGTAGGGGACAGGTGTGTCCTCATACTCCGCAGTCGGTACGGAGTACTCCGTGCAGGAGTACATGATATCGGTGATTTCTTTCCATACTCACTTTCGCATTGTTATGCCGTTTCCTTACCGAGAACCCCCTTGGAGATCAGGAAAATGCAACATGGGGAGGGGAAAGGGAGCAAGGGCCTACAGAACGGAAATAGACCACAGAGTAGCATCAGCCCTCTACGGAGTATCGTCCCCCCTGTCCCATCGGAGGAGAAACGCAAATAAACCCCATGAAATCGTACACCCGTCACACCACCAACACCATAATCATCATCATCATCATCATGCAAGGTAATAAGCGCACAACGGAGTAGCAATAATGGAGGAAAACAACCGCAACATGTGCCCATTTCTTTTACTGTATTTTCTTGCCACCATGGGCAATCTAAGGGAGGAAGGGGAAGGGGAAGGGGGGGGGGGGCGTGTTCTTCTGCGTATGTATGTACGTAGTAGTAGCAACATGACGATGCTGCCTGGAGCTGAAATTGCCGGTAGATACCACTCACTCACTTGCATTACCGACTCCGCAGCGCCTAATACTTGCAACTCCCACTACTACTACCACTTGGATTCGAATTTTGCCCCTTCCTCCCGATCCAACACAAAGCCGACCAATTTGGATTTTGGCGCGGCGCTCTCAACGTACATAGTATGTACTGACTACTACGCGCCATGGCATACTCCGTACAGTACTGCTATGTTCCGCACTCCGTATACGGAGTACTTCTGTACCGATTACGTGTGAGAGAGCAACTACATATGGTAGTATTGCCTCCGTTTTGTACCCAAGAGGTAGGCGCCCGCGCGCGTCTGTTCAAACTTCCCAAACCCCTCCCTCCCCCTGTCAAAACAGACGCCCCCTTGCCGCAAGGTAATGTAGGTCATCGAACCCTTTGAGAAACAGGCGGCTTCTTCTTCTTCTTTCGTCTTTCCTTTCCCTCCTTTTTGCCGCCACCTCAACCTCGGTATGGTATCAGGCTGGTTATTATCCGCGCGTGGACCTTGACTCTTTGTCCGAGACCATGCTTGTCCCCCTCCCCCCCCTTCCTTCTCTCCTCTCCTCTCCTCTCCCCTGGCAATACTTGACCCCCATTCACGAGAACGTTGCACCAACGCCATCCAAACCGCAATTTACTACTGACCCCATACGCGTCGAGAGACGGTGCTTACTATGTACGGAGTACTCCCCGTAGAAAAAGTCTAATCCCTTGGGCCCTTGCCATCACCTAGCCAGTCCTGCCCTGTCATTCCCCTCCCCCTCTTCCTCTTATGCCCCGTCCGTCCCTGCCATCCCATGTCTCGCCTCGCCTCGCCTCACCCTACCCTCAGCAGCAAAAACAAGAAAACAAAAGCTAAAGAACGAGGAGACCCTGGAAATCTGACATCTGACCATGTGCCGCAAATAGGCCTTACCCCTTGCCCTTGTCCGGGGGAAAATGCTATGTAGTAATTTGTATTAAAAGCAACTTGGCGCAAAAAAGAAGAGAGGAACCCCCTGATGATGTGGAGTACGGAGTACATCCGATAAGGAACCTTGATTCGTAGCCTTTTCCCAGCGCGGAGCTTACATAGTTATGGGAAATTGTACTCCGTACGGACTGCAAAGCAGAATAGCCATTATCACGGCAAATATTGCCTAGGGTACTCCGTAGGTGCGGAGTAAGCTTGGGAAATTTGGCATTCCCCCCACCTTTGTACCAGTTATAATCCACTTTTACGGACTCCAAGTCATCAAAAAAAACCACCATAACTGCGTAATTGGTTTAGTGGTAAAATTCTCCGTTGCCATCTAGCAGCGCAAGATCGGGGAGCCCTGGGTTCGATTCCCAGATTACGCATTCTTTTTTGGTTTTTTTTGTAGACACTACATACACGTTTTGCATATACCTCTTCTCTCTCTCTTTTTTGGTCCTTCTCAATTCCGGGTTTACTATTTTTGATATCACCAAGTGAGCACTGAGCGTCCTCCCCTTTCTTCTGCTGACAAGAGACCATACATGTACTCCGTACAGAGTATAAGATTTCAAGCTTATGGCATTCTCACCATGATGATTGCTTATCACATGAGACAAGGCTGGGAAAGCCAAGGTGTGCTAGGTCCCCGTCCTCAAACCTTCACTCGCTTTCGGCAGATACGGCTCCAAGGCCATCTCTCACGTACGTTGTACAGCACAGAGCGTTCCTGGCAACAAGTGACCACAGCCTTGTCCATATCGAATACCGCACACACCACCCGTAGCCAATCAAAAACACCCCACTTCCAAATCAGGCCAGTCGTTTAAAAAGCCCTCTGATCTGGAATAGTGCAAGAGTTGCACGGAGCAGGTAAACTCCAGAAAAAGAATCATGTACGCCATCGCTCTGCCGTGACTAATGACTCGGTATATCAAATCTCCATCACACCTTGGATAACAACAACCACCCCCCCCTTTCCTTCTCCCCAATCCCGCTCGGTCTCCCTCCACCTTTTTCTCTCGTTATCCTTGCCCCTGTGAGCGGGAAGCGCACACACCCAGAGGACGGACTAAACGTAGTGGTGCGCACGGATCTCATGGATGTCTGCGCAGCGAATCCTCCGAGCAGGGCCCAGAGCCCAGAGGAACAACAGCTAGCAAGCCCCAAGCTCCAGCATGCAGAGAGGGTGGAGGAGGTGGTGGTATGTGCTTGTTGCAAAGTGGAAAAAAAACCTAAAGAAACAAACATGTTGCGGAGAAACGAAGATACCAAAGTTCAAATGTGTCAGATAAGGACATTATCCGAATCGTTCTGCCGCCGCCTTGACGCCGCCTTCACAACGAAGCCTTATTTAGTCGTGGCTTGCGATAATGCCAGCAGCGGCTGCAGGATGGAATACTGTAGAAGAATTCTTCTAGTGTTAGTAGATCGGTCAGGCCGGGCACTATGGTACACCGCTCGGTACTCCTCGAGAGCTCGTTCATGAAGCACACAAGCTAATAGTAAGCTCGTTTAAGGTGTGTAGGACTGTAGGTATGGAGCCCACGGTAATGTGTACCTCTGTGTGTGGGGTAAGACGCCTCGGCTGGACCCTGCGGCCAGCGTGTTGGCGATCGCTTCCCCCAGACGGTCAGAAAGCAACATGTAGCCGTCGCTCCAAAGGCACCCAGCCTTCTTTTCGGCCCTTATTCTGAAAGAGGGAGAGCGGGCCCCTCCTTCTGCAAGACGTTCCTGTCAACCCCAACATGTGCTTTGTCCTTTGTCAAACCCGAACACGCCCCCCCCCCCTCCCCCCTTGTTCATACGTTCGCACCCCTTTCTTCAGCAACCACATCTCCAAGGTAATGCGGAGCTCCGTCAGTCAGTCCGGAGGTCGGTGCGATTGCCGGTTTCTTCCCGCGGATCAGGTCTCTTCTTGCGGTGAAACTGTCTATTTAGGCACGGCTGGCGGCATAATTATCTCTAGCCCCCGATAAACGGGATGCTCCGCGTCGGCCGCCTGAAGATAGGCGCTCATTCTGTGGGCAGATTTCGAACCTTATCCTCACGTGAAGATGGTTCTTTTTTACCATGAACCTTATCTGTGCGAAGCATGAAAGACGGCCAATATCAGACACAAGACGCTGTATGCTCCGTAATCCTGTACCGATTTACGGAGTGTGCTTCGGACTTCGTCGGGTTCTTTTGGTGGCTTTCCCCCATGTCGGCCGATAGAATGGGGTGCGGCGTGATTAGGGACTTTCGGGCCTTCGCTCGCAGGGAACAGAACACGTGAAGGGAGAATCGACGCTTGCTACTTGTCAGAGTTCCAGTCCTTCTGCCACCAGGGTCTCGCGGGTTGTGGGAGCAGGAGCGACAGGTCCGGACATTCTAGGCTATGAAGGGCCGAAATGGAAATGCCGGCAACCCGAGAAACGCGGGGTAAGAGGTTCGAGATGATGATCGATGTTCCTCGCGGACGAGGCATGTTCGTACACGGCTGTCGTCAAGGAATTGTGTTGGAAAAATCAGCCAACGTTCGGTTATCCCTCCTTTTCATCGGGGTAGAACAGCATGGACCACGGCCGAACCAGTCAAAAGATCAGCAGATGGTCGAGTAATCCCTGTGCGAAGAGTCACACTCCATGAATTGCGCACTGAAGATGTTCAGTTCTTGTCAAAAGGCCGGCTGTTCATGCAAGAGGGGAGGGGAGGGGGTTGTTCAAAAGTTCATCGAGGGCCGTGGAGTTTGAGTTGACGGCTTTGATACACAGTCTGAGCGGTGTGTGGCCACTGTGATTCCATGACTTTCGTGGTGGATTCAATGATCGGTAGGGATAGCCTGCGTGACCTCGAGAGGTGAACTGTAAAAGTTGTACTTATGGATGTATCGTTAGAGACCTAAACGTCCTATATCACTTGGTTAGACTTTCACCCAAAGCACTGTATTGACCACATGTCATGCCAAAATAAGCCTTTGGTTATCTCACATCCCAGGTCCCGCATGGCGTTTGTGAAGGTGATGATGCTATATTTTATAAAGGGTATCCTATACTCCGTACAAATGGATAATGTTGATGTGGTGCCAGCAACGATGTGCTATACTCTTCTTTTCTGTTATTGGTTGACCCTAAAGCCAATCTTATGAGCGAACACTTGTCCCAGCCCCGGCTAATCGTGAGGGTATATCCACTGGTGACGACGTGGCATGACCTGTGCTGGCCTGTTGTGGCACACGCATCTCCCTGAGCGACGAAGGCGTCAAGGACCTGCGACACAGGTTGGGGCTCAAACTCCTGTTGGCGGCGAAGCCAGGGCCATCCACCGCCGGGCTTCCAGAGCCGTTGGATGGGAGCTTCTCGTTGGAGGCCAGTCCCTTGGCTTGGACAAAGGCGCTTGAGCGGACATGATAGGGATCTCGCTCATAGTACTTGTCTAGAATCGGGTGAACCATGACAGTTTGCCTGTGTATTGTCAGGATAGAATTAGTAGGGACATTAACCCAATTCTCTGTTCGTCGTTAGTTACCAAATTTCAATTATGCAGTCAAGATCAACCTACCTCGCTCAAAGGTCAACGGCTCGCTAGCAACGAGGACGATGTCAGAGCCTTTGTCTCTTCGTTCCATCTGGTATTGTCTGTCGTTGGGATCCGAAGTCCTGGTTACCCACTGCGTCCCCGATGAATAGTACAAGCTTGCGGCTTCATCTTTGGAACTGCTGATGTATCGTGTGCAAATGACACTGTTTCCATCCGTGACTGCGAAGTTGAGCAGGCTCCTCGTGTCCACATCCTCATTTTGAAGTATGTTTTCCGGGATAGAGTCCGTCATTTCATTGATCTGAGAAATTGTTTGCTCAACAGCTTTCCTCAGCACGATCGGCCCAAAGCCTCCCTCAGGACAGTTACTCGGGTCATGACCCAGTCCCTCCAGTGTGTTGAGGAAAAGTGCGAAAGCCCACTCACTGTCAGTACCACCTTGAACGCCTAGGTACCATTTGTCGGCCAGACGTTCAGCAAGACGCCGCTTGATGTACTTCCACCCTCCTAAGCCGCCGTTGTGCATCCACATCAAGCTTCCATGTGTAAACGGATGGCAGTTATCTTCGGTCAAGGACCCTTCGGTTGTTGCGCGGACATGGGCGAAGATTAGACGAGACGCTGTCTTGGAGGCGATGCGGTGTAAGTTGGTGCAGTTCCATGCCGGGATCGTTGAAGTAAACAAGCAAGGCGCCGGGCCAAGCTTGGGGTCAGTATAGAAGCCGATTCCAAACCCATCGGCATTGTTCTGACCTCTTCGCGTGTCCTATACAACTATTAGAGGGGTCTTGTTGGAGATTCGAGGATGATGAGTCTTACGAGACGCAGACGAGAGTCGAAGGACTGTTTTAGGATGGAATGGGTCGGATCGAGAATGAGTTTAGAAAGGAGGATCTCGTCGCTGCCCTTGTAAACCTATTGATGGTTTAGAACCACGTCAGTTGTTGGCCCTGGTAGGATGACGTTGGGTTGCATCGTCGATGGCATCCGTTTCGACGCCCCCGACGTCGGACCTGGATTGTAACTTACCAAGAAGCGACACATGGCGCGTAGGAGCTATGATGCGGAGTACAAACTTGCGAGAGGTAGGCGACTTAAGAATACTCCGTAAGGGGATGAATCAATAGAAATTGATGGTAGATGGTGACAGATGACGGAATATTTAGTGAGTGTTTGTTGGTCAAGGCTTATGTCGTGTTCAACCTGGCCAAAGTGAATCATTTCGTCGTCCAATGGCACCATCGCCGACGCCCGTTGATTGGTGCGCCGCCCTCGGGCATGTTGCTGAAACATTTGACAGGATGGAAATTTACTATATGTAATATGTCTTTCCAGATGGTATTTCACATTCAAGTTTCATTGCTATACAATAGCTGCAATTTTTCTTCTTACTAGACTATCTTCTTTGCTAGAGCGATTTTGGTTTCTCTCGTGGTGATGTTGGCCAGTGTCGTCGCCCGCGGAATTCATTGCACAACACCACTACGTCACACCGTCAGCAGCAGAACGCGTCCGTGGGCGTTCAAGCTTTCTGTACGCCGTAGCCTCCAGTCTTACAGGGGAGTACTACCTGTACATGCCATGGTTACTCCGTATTTGAGACCAAATGAGGCTGGTATACGGAGTCGAGTGTGTAGACATGTTTTCGACAGAACAGAGAAGGGCTCACTATTCCCTAATCATAATAATCCACACGGAATATACTACCATCCAAATATTAGTACATTTTTCAGATCAGACTTTGGAGCAGATGTGTTAGATTTCAATGCCAGTCCATCAGTCAATGTCTGGATCCCGCCGTAGAGGGGGAGCGGGAAGTCCACCGATGACGGGAGCTTGAGCCTAAGACTGCCCCGCGACACAGCGAGCCCCCTGGTGGTTGTCGGGTGCTCCCCCAAGCAACCCCCAAGCAACCCCCAGCTAAGCCGGTAGAGGGCTCCCGTCAGCAAACAGTGGCTGAACTGGCTCGGGGTGGCTTGTTCAACGCCAAAAACGCGACTCAAAAATCCATTTACACGCTCTCCGCGTTCATCTCGTAACCGCGTTGATCCACCATGCGCCCCCCGGCTCAGCACCAATCTTGCAGAAAAAAAGCGCTAACTCTGCTCCGTCTTTCCGGTTTCCTTCTTTTCTATGACCTTGCAATGATTTGTGTGCCTTTTTTAACTACCTCTGTGAGCTTTTCTGCGGCCGACTGATCCCCTGATATACGGAGCACGATCCACGTTGTATACTGCATAGTATCACTACTACTAGTAGCGTCGTCCATCAAGTCCCAGAATCTAGCAGAGCAGGTCCAGCATGTCGACTTACCATGGCTCTCCTATTCCTGAAGATCTCCCATCCAGCCCACCGGTGGACTCTTCTTCCCAGGCTGGGTCTTTAATGTCACCATCAAGATCATCGAGGAGAAAGGAGAAACGCAATGCTCCACTGACACCACGACGATTCAACCGCTTCTTCGCCCCCAGATCCTCCCTCCCGGCGCGTAGGATCTTGTCCGATCTCAGCTCCAGCTCTACCAATCGCCAATTGGCCTCGCCGGCATCTTCCGATATCTTTCTAAGCTCTGACATAAACGACTCTCCTACCTATCGCACCCCCGGCTCTCGTTTCAGGAAGCGTCGTTACCTTGAGACACTTCATGAGGAATCACCCACCAAACGAAGAAGGGGGGTCATGACAGATGGAGAGGCAGAGGAGGAAGATGAAGAGGATGGTGGAGAGGAGCAAGAGGAAGACATGGAGCCCGTCCCTCTGAAGTACCCGGATGAATCGTTGAACCACCAGCCGTCCGGTCTCGAAATGATCAGTCCCCCCGATGATATCAAAGACCCGGATGCCTGGCGAGCAGCAACATTGGTAAGTCTGCGAGTTAATGATAGCATCATCAAAGCCCAACTTGACTGACGCGCTTCTTCCAGAGTCATTTCTTCAAAGCTAGTCGAAGCCAGGAGCAGTCAGCTAAGAGCAGCCCTGCCAAGAAAACTATCCGTGTTTCTCCGGCGAAGTGCACCTTCATCGAGGTAGGCAATACACTGCTCTCCCCCCGAGCAAGTTTCGACCCAAATATTGACACTTCTTAGCCTCCCGAGGACTACGAACACCGACCGATACGTCAGTTTCGAGACCAGGGTTTCGAGGCGCGTCTCCTCAACCGCGAGCACTGCTTCTCGAGAACCACGGTCCGGGGATGCCCTCCCACCACCGACCACGACTGGCGCATGTCGACCTCGGCCTACCACAGCAACAGCACCGACTGGGCCAGGTGCGTCGACGACGGCGGGGCGCCGACGATCCCCTTCTCCCTCTCCAGCTGCCGAAACGTCAGGAACCTGGGTACCGTGGTCGGCGACGAGTCCGGCTTCATCCACTGGTTCTGCAAGACGGAGTCCTCGAGCGATCAGTGGCACCTGACCGGGTCCCGGCAGGTCCACCAGAATGCCATCATGGACATGGACTTTTCCGAGGACGACCTTCGCCTCGCGACTGCCTGCGGCGACCGCACCGGCCAGATCATCGACACCGTGACCCAGACCACCGCCGTCAACCTCTCCGGCGGCCACCGGAATTCCATGCGACAGGTCAAGTTCCAGCCCGGCATGACCAACGGCAGCGTCCTCGCGTCCTCGGACCGGGACGGGCAGGTCCAGGTATGGGACCTCCGCTGCTCGTCCCTGCCCACGCGCGCCTTCTCCGCCTCGCGCTCCAAGGCCCGCGATGCGAGCCTCGACCCCGTCGACTGCAAGACGTCCAACACCATCGAGGGCGGCCACAAGCGCCCGGGCCAGACGTGTGGCGCCTCGGTCACGGCGCTCCAGTGGTTCCCCGGCTCGAGGAGCCACCTCCTCCTCACGGGCTCCGAGGCCGACGCCAGCATCAAGCTCTGGGACACGCGCTACATCAAGCGGCGCAACCAGCCCGACGACGTGCCCCTCGCCGTCACCGCCGTGCCGCCCACGCACGCCTGGCGCTCGTGGGGCATCACCTCGCTCGCCCTCAGCTCCGACTCGTCCCGCCTCTTCGCCGTGTGCAAGGACAGCGTCGTCTACGCCTACTCGACCGCCCACCTCATGCTCGGCGACAGCCCCGAGCTCTCCGACCCGGGCTGGAAGCGGAGGCCCCGCGCCGTCGCCGGCCTGGGCCCCCTGTACGGCATGACCCACGAGGGCTTCCGCGTCCCGACCTTTTACACCAAGTGCGCCCTCCGCCCCGCGTCCGGCTCGCGGCCCGAAACCCTCGCCGTCGGCAGCGGCCAAGGCTCCCCGATCCTCATGCCCACCTCGGAATCCCACCTGCCGCCCGCATCCTCACCCGACAGCAACGGCAACGGCAGCAATACGTCGTCCTCGGCCTCCGAAGTCCCCATCTACAGGAACGTCGGCACGCCCCTGGTCCGCGGCCACTCGGCAGAGGTCACGTCGGTCGGCTGGCAGTCGGACGGCGGCCTCGTCACCGCGTCGGACGACCACTTCGTGCGGCGGTGGGGCGAGGACGAGGGCCGCGCCAGGTACCTCCGCACAGTCGGCGAGTTCGGCGGCGAGAGGTACATGGCCGGCTGGGCGGACGTGGGCGACGAGTTTGACGAGGACGAGGACGGGGGCCTGGACGATGTCGAATGCTGATTCCTTACACCGTGCCCGTATTCAGCTTATGAGCATCATTGCGATGAAAGGATATGTCGCAAATGGGGAACCCCCCCCCCCCCCGGTCCCGTTTGTTTTTGTTGTTTGTACGTGTATATATTTCGGGGGAGAGCGCTTAGCGTCATACGTGAAGCGGAGAGCGGGTTCTGATTTCGTGTCTGGGCGTGGCGTTGGCACGTACTTGGGAGCGTAGCTAGCATGCGTGCATGCGTGCATGCATGCCCATCAGTATGTAATTGGCGGCGGCTTATCGGGACATTGATTGGCTTCCAAAGTCGTACAACATCGGGATTGGGTAGCATGGCATTCTACTATAGCATGGAACTGGCGTTTAACTATACAGGTAAGCAAGCATCTTTCTTGAATGCTGCTTTTCACCATCAAAATAATAATAAAAAAGTCGAAGTTATGTAATATTTTTCTCTATGTGATATATCCAATTAGTAGGAAGAGATTTTCTAAGTGGTCCAAGGGCCCCCCCCTCATCTAGACGTGAGTCCAGTATGAATGTAAACAAAGACCGCCCGTCCAACGCCATGCAGTATGCTTGTTTGCTTGCTCAAAATATCATCCAGTCATGCTTTCGTGATCGACCATCCAATCCTTAGGAACCAGCCATCAATAGGCAAGCTGATGTGTTAGCCCCCTATGTCCCGTCATCCAGGCACCAAAGAAAATAACCCCGAATGCCACGGCGACAACCAAATGTGCCACGCCCCTAAACCTACCGGCCATTCTACCAGGTCTCTGGGCGGCGAGTTCGCCAGTGCCATCATAGGAATCTGGCTGGGCATCCTTCTCGTGCCGCTTGGGCCGGAGCTCGTAGTCATCAAACCTCATAGATTTTCCAGAGAGCCCAGGGCATGTCGAAATGTCCGGGTTTCCAAACATCGGCGGATGCGCAAAAGTTTGTGCTTCAGCATCTACCTTCAGCTGGTTCCCAAAGCTGCAGTCACTCTCATCGCTGCTCGAGCTCTGCCTCGAAGACATCCTTGCTCCTCTCTCCTTGGCGATAGCTACGCTATCCCTCAGCCGACCCAGTTTCAAAGCGTGTACGGAGTGCCGAAGGTTGGGTCTAGGGCGCCCTGGCTGTTCAAAAACGGAATCCAACTGGTTGACCAGCAGTATCATGTTGTCAAAGATGCAGACAGCCTCTTGCACGATGTCATGCCTCTCCTTGGTTGTCAACATTCCCTCTGAGTCTGCGAGCCTGTTCTTAAACTCGCGTTTCAGATCCTCGCCATCCATTGGTGTTGAGAAGTGAAAGAAGCGCAAGGGAATGGTCCCGGATTTATACGCCAAGTGCCCATCTTCAAAAAGGTCGTGCTCCTTGGTCCTCCCGTCGGTCGACTGGCAGGTGCGGTTGGTTGGCTGTATAGGAGACGCTGTTTGCTCCCAAAAACCCTCTCTGGCAGACTCGAGAGATGCCCGGATGAACCGCCCACCAGCAAATAGGGCCATGAACAGGATGTATGAGTAGGAAAGAAGAACATGGGGTTTGTTCTCTATGGAGCGTTTTATATGTGCCACGAACTGCCCTAACCGGCCAGTCTGAGCAATAAGCTTCAGTTGTTCCTCTACAGCATGTTCTGGCCAGCCAGTGATGGCTTGAATATCCGCCCTCAAGCGTTGCGAGCGCATCAACGCAGGGAGATGTAGGTGTTCTAGCATAGACCGGACGCGGTCGCATACCAGGGGACGATGAACTTTTATGGCTTCTGGCTCGTTGCGACCCGGTGTGAGTATAGCTCCGTTATCAAGCATAGGCCTGCTCGGATCGCAGCCATCGGGAGTACTGTCGCCGGCTCCGGGCTCGGAACTAGAATTCAGAATATCTTGCCATATCGACTCAAACGCCATGTATATGGGAGCAATATGCAGTAGACCTGAAGCGTACAGCGAGGGGTCTGTAGCGCTGGGTGGCAGGGCGAGGGGTAACCGTGCAATGATCAGCTTGTTAAGCTTCGCATGGACGGACCTTGAAGCAGTGTTGATTGCCTCGGCCAGCGGCCGATTGCGTGCCGCCTCGAGGTCATCATTGGTGGCCATTGGTGACTTCGTGTTTGTCATCCGCAGCAACGGTAAACCTTGTTTCTAGCGCCAAGATAAACGACGAGCAAGCCTATCAGAAAGCCTAGTAACCGACTCTAGGCTGTTTTAACAGCCTTGGATGGGCCAGGCTGAGAGCTGTTGATAAGGCCTCGAAGAGGCACCCAAGTGTTGGTTTGCTGGTGAGCGAGAGTGGCACAAATAACTCCTTCTTCTGCCTGCTTAGTGTTTGTGGCTGAGAAGCAATAGAGATTGAGAAAGGTAGCTACAGTAGCGACTGAATAGTAGTGAAATGTAGTCTTAGGAAGGGCGAGGCTAAGGTATAGTAAGTAAACAGTAGTAGGTAGGCGGAATAGGTTAGGGACAGGAATTGGGAAACATTACAAATTACGTCGGATGAAGAAAAAGAGAGATGGTAGGAGGAGAACTCTTGCTGGTATAAGGAAGGTACCACGTGCCCATCACAAGGAGTCTTGGTGGTGAGTAGCAAGTGGCCGTTGTCGTTGTTGTTGTAGTAGTAGTAGTGATAGGTAGCAGGTTAGCAGTAAGTAATAGGTAGTGAGGCGATAAGTAATAGCACACAGCAAGGGCAGATAACGTGGTTGCCATTGTGGACACACACGCTCTCTCTTTACCCCTTTGCCTCTTTCTCTCTTATTGTCATCATCCAAATCCAGGTACTAGCTAAAGGTCCTTCCCAAAGAAACAGACTAGGAGAGAGAGAAAATCAGACTCTTGGTTTTTAGCTTAATATGGAAAGACTCATGATCCTAGAATACGACCTGCCGTCCATACATTCGTACCTACCTAAATATGTCGTGTATCATCACTCGCGTCGTAATGCAGGGCCGTACATGTGCAAATGCAAGACCCTTTAGACCCTGATTTACCCCTTGCTTATGGTACTCCGTATGTACAACTGTGATGGATGTATGGGATGTGCGTGATGCAATAGGGTCTAGGCTACTCCAACATGTTTCCCCCCTCGATAACAACCGTTTTATCGAATTTCATGGATCTCGATTCACAAATCCCAATTTTGTTTCCCCCCCCCATTACTCTTTTCCCGATACCCGCGTCAAGCTTGGCCCGCATGAGTCCCCAGCAGATCGATGCAAAAAGAAAAAGCTCAAAGCAGGTTTTGTCCTTGTTGGCAGGAGAGGGGGGAGGGGGATTCATATCGAGATCGAGATTCTGGAGTGAGATCGGAGGTTTATCTCCTAAAAGAGCCAAGGGTCACTGCCCGAACCCGAGCCGATGCTAAACCCCGGCTAACACCGGAGCAAACTTGTGGGGTAAGTCCTAATGTACTTCGCCCTCGCTACACATCCACCTACCCGGAACCCTCAACCTGTTCTCAGTTTGGGTAACACGGTTTTGCTTGGTAAAGAGAAAAAAGGAGAGAGAAAAAAAGGAAACAAAGGTATATATGTATACCTGTATATCGAGATATTGAGTTGAATTCTGTATAAAAGCAAGCAAACATCTGACTAATACACCACCACGTAAATGTACGCATCTGGGTAACGTAAACCCATCAAGCACTCAGGTCATAATACAGACTGTGCCCCGAGCGAAAGTTGTAGAGGAACGAATGTCTGACGCCCCCTTTCTGCTCGCAACGGTGACGCCAAGTATCCAGCTGATCGTGGATCTCGCGCACGTACTTCCTCTCCGACGTGCCCACGGATTGCTCGACCCTGCGCCAGCTTTCCTGATCAGAGAGCACCGTCTCCTGGATGGCATCCATGACAGAATCCGACGTTTCGACGGCGAGGATGGGTCCTTCGAGGAAAGACTGCATAAGCTTGTATGCCCCGAGCTGTGCTTGCTCGACCACCGTGCGTCGGTTGAACTTCTTGCTCCTCGTCTGCGCGACGAGCACCTTGACGTCCTGGTCATGCGACTTGGCTTCGCTCATCGCCGTCGAGTCCGCCTGAGTGCTGGCGCCCCGAACCTTGGTGATGGTCCTGGAATCCCGATCCCGTATCTCGTTCCTGAGCCAGCTGAGCAGCTGCGTAGCCGGTATGTCCGCATCCGGCACGTCTTTTCTCCCGACGCTCTTGACCTTGAGGATCTGGTCTTGCTTGATGACGATGACCCACGAGTATGATTCGTCGCGGTGCTTCGTCATCAGATCTTCCGGAGACCGCGAGTCCTTTGCCATTTCGGCACTAATATCATGTGCCCAAAGCAGCTGCAGGAGGTCAAGTCCCGTAGAACGTAAAATAGCAGCATCGAAACTGGCTATCAAAGCATCGCACTACCATTTCGTCAGCCGGACGTAGGCCTCGAGGGGGAAAACCCAAGGTGACTTACCCTTTTACTGACAAAGATACCGTTGGCATCTTCTTCAGGTTTCTTGAGGAATGCTTTTCCAGCGCTTTTCGGGATCCTCGCCAATCTCTCCCATGCTAAACTGAAGCCGACTGCGTGTCTCTCGTGCGACTGCCCGCCGATTCTTGGTCGTTGATCCTTAATCAGATGATCGTATCGCCCGCCAGCAGCAAACACGTCTTTGACCTTCTTATCGTATAGACATGCGAATAGAAAGCCTCCTACGTAGAAGCTCTCCTTTAGACTGTTGAGCGGGTTGACGTAGATCTTGGTAGCAATCTTGAATCTCTTGCTGTACTCCACTACCTCTTTGAGATGGGCAATGGTCGATGAAGCTCGCTGATAAACATCGCTGCCTTCAAACAAGGTCTTCAGTTTGGAAAAGGCTTTGGTTGGAGTGTCTGCTCGCTGTTAGTTAGTTACGGACTCTGCAATGTGTGCGTTGGGGAATAGGTTACCTCTGAAGTCGAAGCGCTGAAGCTCGTCCACACTCGTTGCTGAAATACCCACGGCTGGGGACCGTAGCTCAATCCTAATCTTCTGCCAGGTGTACCCATGTATATTCAGCTTGCTCAAAACGTCGGCGGCAGCTCGTCGACAGGCGGGCTCCACCCCGCAATGTTCAAAGATGAGTTGAAGGATGTCGGAATGCCCAATATGGAAGCACATCTGTGCAAGCGTCAAGGAGTGGAGGGCAGCAATAACTTCATCGAGCACTTTGAGCACCTCGGCCTCTTTAAGCGCCAGGTCCAAGGTATCGACTGTAACAATATCGAAATCAACCTCCCCAAACATCTGTGGTTGACCAGTATCTTGCTTATCTCGGAAAACATTACCAAAACTATAGGACCGCTGTAGGACAGGCGTCTCTGAGGCCTTGGCAAGCATCCTGGCATTGCTCATGGTCAAATCGTAGGGTAACTGGAGAACGGTTCCGTTCTGGTCAATGAGCTGAACCACATTATCTCCATAATGCGAGGATCTCGGATAGATGGCGTTTCTGGTGCACTCCAAGGCTCCATGGCGTCGGAAGATGGAAGTGAGGTTTTGCTTGACAATCGTTCGATTGAGTAGCTCTGCAGAGCTGGGCATCGTCGTGGACATGTCCCAGGCAAAATCTTTCGTAGCTTCCATTGGACGAGCAAACAATGTCGATAGCATCTTGCGATAGTAGGGAGAACTGGGGTCTGCAAGCCCAGCAAGTGTTCGTCTGATAGTCTCGCTCTCCATTTGTACTGGAAGTTTGCCGCTCTTCAAGAGGTCCGCACTAGAGGGCCGGTCTTTAGGATTGTGATCGATGAGTGAAAGGACTATATCTGTCTGTATCTTGCTCGCCGGGCTAAAATCGGCAGGCAGAGTAGGTTTGGCCCGGCGTAGCTGACCAATAACGTCCGCCTTTTGCATCCCTAACATTGGTTCGTAGCACATCTCGAAGAATATGATGCCGAGCGAGTACATCTACAATCGTCAATTCTGAAATTACTGATCCGGGAGGGGTTGGGGGTTGGGTTGGGTTGGGGGGGGAGGGAGTGTGGATGGTGGACTAACGTCGACTTTGGTACTGTACATTCCATCAACTGCCGACCTCACTTCAGGGGCCGCGTAAGAGGCTGTTCCGATGCTGCGTGTCATGTTGTCCACTTCGACGTGGTTTCCAGCGGACTTATCAATGGAAAACTGTCCGCTTGTGGCGAGACCAAAGTCTCCAATCTTGACATTATCAATGCCATCAGTGCTACTGCTGATAAAAATGTTCTCTGGTTTCAGATCGCGATGAACGATACTCAGGCTATGAATATGAGCAAGGCCCTCGAGTACCTGTCTGAAAAGTCTCCAGATTTCGGGCGTATTCTTATGTAGGCCTCGAGCAATTAAATCACGAAGAGTCTGTTCCGAGGTCAGACACCTTGATTGCAGGGGTCGGAGGGGATGTTAGAATTGGACCTACACGTTTCTCGCAGTACTCCATTGATATGTAGAGAACTGTACGGAAAGACCTTTGATACTTGACACGACGGGCCAACATAGCTGTGCGCCTTCCTTTCTCTGGAGAACTCGCCCGGTAATCTGAAGCGTCCTCGTCGGAATTCTCGTCGTCATCCTCAGTCTCCTCATCATCTTCCTCTTCTTCAGAATCGTCAGAATACCCAAATTCGATTGCATTCGAGGACATGAAGTCAAGGCCTCCCGTGCTGGTTTGGAATTGAATGTCGATGTCGCCCGAAGCGGTCCGGTTGGTGTCCTCAGTGTAATCATCTGTGGATGTCTCGCCATCGGTTGCAGATTCGTCTGCAATCTCCTCGACCCAAGTGTTGTAATAGCGGACAACGGCGGGATGACTGAGCTGGGACAGGAGGCGGACTTCCTTGAGAATTTCCGTAAGACTGGCCTGGGATCGTTGCGTGATTTTCTTGATTGCGTAGATCTGGCCGTCCAGTTTCTTCCTTGCCTTGACGACCTCCCCGAAGCCGCCTTTACCGAGCCTGCCTTCTTCGACAAAATCCTCAGCATATCTTGATGAGACGGTGGCTTTGTTCATTGACTCCCGTCTCAGTCTTGGGGGCAGGGAGTTTAGAGAGTTCACAACGGGACTTGATGATAGGACGGCGGACGAATCTTGAAAGAGAACTGGAGCATCTGTCGCCAAGAACTCACTTGAACCGAGTTCGAATGCTCGTGGACGCTTATTCTTATCTTCTTTGAAGAAGCGGCTCACTAGTTCTTGCATGGAATGCGAGAGGGTTAACGACTCCATTAAGTTCTTGGGGGAAGAATATTTGCGAAGCACATCGAGCCCAAATATCATCTGCAAAAATACGACACCGAAATCCCAAATGTCTGTTTTGGATGTGTAGATAGGCTTAGTTGCGGCAGCAATTTCAGGGGGCAACCAATATGACGACTTTGCGGAGTTGACGCCCGGTGGTCCGCGTTTCTGACTGTTCATGTCATGCAATTCCCTTTGGTAAGAGATGTCAGCAATCTTGGGCACAACCTCGCCTGGCCCCTCCCTAAAGAGGAGGATGTTTCCAGTATGGAGATCTTGCTGGGCAACCTGGTTGTTATGCAAAAAGTTGAGGGCATCTAGGAGGTCTCGTGTCCATGATCGAACCTTGCCGATTTCGACGTGACCAGCAAGTTCAAGTAGTTCTTCCAAAGAGCCCTTATCAGCCAATGGGGTAAGGATGTGAATAGTCCAAGCATTCGGCACAGAAGGGTCAGATGGGAGCCCACTCTCGACTTTGAAGTCAAGAATCTCTACTATATGACGATGGTGTAGATTCTTGCCATGCTTTAGTTCCTGCAGACGAGATTCAAGGTTTTGCAGTTGCTTCTTGAAGTCTTTCAAATCTTGACCGCTTGGACGCACACTTGCCTCCTTTAGAGCCATGCCATAACTTCCTTGCCCATTTGATAAAAGTGGACGGACAGTGTACACAGTCGATACTTTTCCCTTACGAGGGTCGCATCTACCAACAACAGACCTGAAGGAAATGAGATCACCCGCCTTGTCCGAGGTGGTACATGTCTGGTCAAAGTCGATTCTTTCCATGTCTCGACTGATATTACCAGAGATGGGTTTATCAAAACTGCCCTCGGGGCGCCTGTTGATTTTGGACTCCTTGGCCATCTGGCGTTGCATGTCAAGTTGCTGCTGTAGCATTTCGGCGGCCAACTTTTCTTCCTCCCTTGATGCCTGCTCCTTCTTCTTTTCCTCTTCTTCCTTTAGCTCTTGGGCCTGCTTCGCCAAGGCAGCTTCGTGCAGCTCACGCTCTTCTTCCAAGGACGGCAGGTTCTTACCCAGGGCTTTGGCCTGAGCGGCGTCTTCCAAGATGTCACGAATGCCCTCAACGATCTGATCGATCATTTCTGACGCATCTTGGGCGAATATTTTAGGTTGGGTTTCGAGAAACTTTTGGAGTTTGAATTGGGTGACCTCGCGGAGGTGGGTATGTTGCTTAAGGGTTGAGATTGGTGGTGTTTTTGGATAGGTCGCCGTCATGACAAAGCTAATGGTGACAGTGAAGTCATCGTCACTTGAGGCCCGAATCCGGATATCAAAAGTCGGTTCTGATTTCTACGTAAGGGTGAGCATAAAGTGAAAAGAAAAAGAGATATGAGTCACAGCATAATATGAATTACCTTCCAGGCAGTTTGTTCGCTAGTATGATTCACAAAATCTTCGCCATATATGGCCTCGAGCGCCAGGACTTCATTTTCCTGGAGCTCTGCATATTCAATCCTGTTAGATACTTCCGGGCTTGATGGTGTGAGTCCAGGAAAACTTGTATCGCTCTTCTTAGGAACGTGATTGTAGACAGGAGACTTCCAAGCGTTCATCGCCATATTAGTACTCGCGTGCTATGTGCAGGAAAAACAAAAGTGTCACAGCTTTGGCCGTGACTCCTTTATTTTACCTGGACGAGCCCATAGTGTGAGACTTTGTAAAATGTTGGATAAATGATGGTATGATAGTACGGTATTGTAATGAAATCGCGTGCGAGCGAGAAAGCAGAAAAAGAAGAAGCAAAGGAGGTTTTTAATCTTCACAAGTGACGTTGGCCGCGGTAGGCATCTCTTGGGGTGAGAGTTGATAGCGGGGTACCTTGATGAAAATGAGCGGACGGATTCATCCATCCAATCTCATCTGACCCTCCATCTCAGTCTGTTGTGATATCGGGCTGCATATTGAATAGCGGTGGGCGACCATCCAGCTTTCAGCACATGGCCCATGGCTACGGGTCACTGCCACACTACTACTACTAAAGCACTAAACATTTCATCTCTAATAGAAGGGGGCTCCAGTCGCCTCCAAGCATTCTATCCAACTTAGTGGTAATACTACCATACTACTTGATTAGGTGGTGTGGTGCTGGACACTTGTAGGTTCAGTGCCTGCAGCTTGCAGCACCTGTCTCCGCTGGAGTCTCCGCTAGAAATGTCCAAAGTGGGCCAACCACGTAGGGGCATAATGCAAACCAATGCGCCTCGTCCAGGTAGTCTAGCCCGCTATCAGTGGGCGTAGGCCAGCCTGGCGGTTTGGTGGTAAAAAAATAAGCGTGTGTTTCGTGGGCGGAGCTTGCGCAGAGTTTGAGCCGCGTATTCTTTACATGGTTGACCTGCAACCACTAAACGCGAGTTCAACAAAAGAACGTAAGCCCCACCCTCGATAACTTTCACCATCACAAGCTGGAGATCTTACACCGAAGTAAACAAACTACGCAGTTACAACCTCGCATAATACAGAGAAAATCGCCGTTATCAATAGCGCTCATCGTGTTTCCCGCCAATTCCTGACGCAGAATCGATCTGGAGGATGCGAAGGGTAAATTGCCGATAAGAACGGGGACTCGCTTTGACGTTATTTTCGCATTGATATTGTCACCATGCTGGGGTGGATGTTGAAGCGAGGCGACAACGCGCCGGACGCGGTAGATGGTGGTGGTGAGTATTTCCTCGGAATAAACACTCGAATTCCATTGCTGATTGATGTAACCACACAGATACAACCATCATTGATGCGCCCGATACTCCTGCCCCTGTGTTTGCTGCTCGCGCCTTCAAGACCGCCCTATTCGGAACTGCACCGCGGCCTGAAGAACCACGAGTCAGTGAAAAGCCCAAGCAGACATTACCAAGCGATTTCGGTTCGACTACGCCTCCGCCGAAGCCTACAGGTATCCTGTTGACGCCAGGGACTGGGACCTCACGCCCGAAACGCGTTTCTTTCGGTCGGGATGTGAAGCAAAGCAAGTCGACGGAAGCATTATCATCAAAAGCCAACTTTATTCCACGGCGCACTCGTCTCAACGAAGCCCTCGAAAACGCGCGACGAGTCAAAATTTCCGGGGTCAACAAGAAAGTGCAGCCCAAAAAGCAGCCCGAAATTTCCGACGACGAGTGGGAGGAAGAGATGGACGAGGAAGAGGACAATTATTCCAATCCCGATATGACGCTCGACTTGAATGAGCCGCACTCACAGTCGGGCAAATTCTGGAAGGAGGAGTACGAAAAGTACCACCATGACGCAAAGGCAGAGATGGAAAAGATGCTCAAGTATAAGCAACTTGCTAAATCCTATGCTCAGCACAAGGATAACGAGGCGATGGAGCTTGCAGAACTCTTGAAAGACGAACAGCAGAAGGTGGTCGCCATGGAAAAGAAGATTGCGCAGCATGCTTCCGAACTTATAGCAAAGGGGCATACAAAACCTGACCAGGCTTCTCCAGAAACGCTTGAAAAGCTCACCAAGCAAACTACGCTGGCAGCCCAGTACAAGCGCCGAGTAGAGGAGTTGGAAGACCAGTTGGAAGATTTCTTGGAAGACAAGGAGGAAGAAATGGAAGCTTTGGGTACCCGAAGAAAGTCACCGCGAGCACAAATGACACTGGTGGAAACCCAACGCGAGCTTCGACGGGCAAAGTCTCAAGTGCGAGAGAACGGCGCACTTCGAGAACAAGTCGCGTCTCTGCAAAGTCGGCTTAGAGCTGCTGAGCAACGAGCACTCAAGGCCGAGACGAGAGCTTATCAGGAGACTGAAGACACGCCCGCTGTAGACGATCTAAAGAGGCAGCTTCAAGAATCCAGAACTGAAATCGAAGCAAAGGATAACCAGATCGCGCAGCTAAAGAAAGATCTGGAGGCTTTCAAATTGGAAAGTCAAGCACATCAAACGGACAGCAATGCTGTGCTCGAACGTGCTCATGCCAAGATTGCTGAGCTCAAGAAGGAAGTCAAAACTTTCAAGACGGCAGACCGCGAGAAGGCAGCAGTATCAAGACCAAAAAGTTGGCACGCCCCCCGAGCTGAAGCTAATAATGATGGTGAGGAAGATGATGGCGGGACAAACAAGAATGCTACTGCCGCACCATCAAACAGGGTTTCTGCAGCTCGGTCGCGCTTAGAGGCTCGCAGACTTGCGCGAAGGAGCGCACCGGAGGTCAGCACAAATCACCAAGACGAGGACGAAGAAGAGCCCCCGCTGCCATCTCAGACGCTGCGTGACAAGTTCAAAGAAAACGCAATGGGGGTTACAGGAACGACATCAGATTTGGGAGCTCCATACGCTTCCGGTGCTCTGAGGGAACGACCGAATTTCGAAAAGCCTAGGTGGCAACCTTTCGTTCCAAGGTCGCCTCGGAACCGGGCATATCTGGGGGACGATATAGCGAGACGCATCGAAAACGGGGGCATCACACCTACGCCGGTCAAGAAGAAGGATGTACCCATTTCTGATCTACCTGTCATAAAGACCATGGTCCGTGCAGACAAGCAACAACCCTCGGCATACGACGCAGAACCTCAAGCCGATCAGCTCAGAGATAGGTTCGCCAACTTGGACGGCCCGGTGAACAGCAGCATGGTGGGCAACACATCGAAACCTACACTATCGGCAGACAGGCGTGCCGCTGCCTTGGCCCGCATCGAAGAGAGAATGGCGGAGAAGAGGAGAGCACGGGGGCGGGACAAGGAAAACCAGAGACCCTGAGTACTCCGTACGATGACGAGAGACGACGGATGGCCTCTTTGACTGAATGATTTGAAGCGCGGCGCAAATGGTGTTTAGGGATTGACAGGATGTAATAGAATATTACGCATGATTGGATCAAGAACGATGGAAACCTTGTCGGTTTGGATAAGAAAAAGGGGGCAAAGGAGGGGAGGGGAGGGGAGGGGAAGAAGTGCGGGGAGGGGGAGGAAAGCTTATTTTATTTTGTCTTGTTGTTTTTTTGGTGCGGTGAAATCTAAGGATTCTCTCTTTTTTTGGTGTTGAGGTTTTTTGACCACTTCTGCTCACGGGGTCTTATCAGCGAGTTCGGATCAGCAAAGAGTTACTAGGGGGGAGGAAATAAAGTATGTCAGAATTTAGGCCTTTTTTCTTTGCCTTTTCCGTTCCTCTCCATCTATACATATCCATCCATCCTTCTCACGCGCCCTATACTTGATCTTTAATTCGACTCATTGATGGCTGCCGACCCGATTACGAGTGCCAGTGACGACGCCGCTTTGCTCGAGGAGATTGGGGAGCTCGAGGCCCGCTTGCGAGATGCGAGGGCACGCTTGCACGGCTCACTTGAAGCGAGGTCGAAGGAGGAGGCCGTGGTCACGACCACTGCGCCGTCGCTTATATTAACCCGTGAGCCATAACTACCTTCCCCCCTTCCCCCCGAAAAGCCCAAAAAGAGAACCCCCCCCCCCCCCTTCCCATTTCAATATTCAAAAGACCAGAGAAGTGGTTTTCATTCTTCCTTTTTTGCTGAGTATGTTTGCGCGTCGTGCTTCCACGCGGGGGAAGTGCACCTTGTCTTTTTCACCCCCCTTTATTAGCAAAGCAACCGGATTCGAGGACGCATTTCCTCCTGCTCCTGGCCGACTCGGCGCTGCCCCTAGGCTCATTCGCCTTTTCCAGCGGCCTGGAGTCGTACCTTGTCCACGCCCGGCACGGCAACAAGAACAGCAACCACGCCGCTCGGACAGGCGGCACTGGCGGCGGCACCGCATCCTCGTCCTTCGCCGCGTTCCTCCCCTCGTCCGTGTCCTCCCTGGCCGGCACCACGCTTCCCTTCGTCCTCGCGGCGCACCGCCGGCCCCGGGCGCTGCCGGACCTGGACGACCAGCTCGACGCGGCCGTGCTGTGCACCGTGGGACGGAGGGCCAGCGTGGCGCAGGGCAGGGCCCTGCTGGGCATCTGGGAGCGGTCTCTGCGCGACGACGCTGATGCCGGTGCCGGTGCTGGCGTCGGTGCCGGGAGGTGGGGCCCGGAGGCCTCTTTTCTGCGGGACTTTGGCGCCGCGCTGCGAGCCGAGAACAACAACAGCAGTAGAGGCAGCGGAGGAACGACAGCAAGGGACGAGAACGACGACGACGACATCCCCCCCGCGACATTGTCCGCCCACCTAGGCCCCCTCTTCGGCGCCGTCTCCGCCGTGGTGGGCCTGAGCCCGCGCCAGGCCGCCTACGTCTTCGTCCTGGGCCACGTCAAGGCTCTCGTCTCGGCCGCCGTGCGCGCGGGCGTCTTCGGGCCCTTCCAGGCGCAAAAGGTGCTGGCCGGCGGCGCCGTGCAGGCCGCCATCGAGGCCGTCGTCGACCGGGAGTGGGACACGCCCGTGGACGAGGCCGGGCAGAGCGTGCCCGTCATGGACCTGTGGGTCGGGAGGCACGAGGTGCTGTATTCTAGGATATTCAACAGCTGATTTCTCGGCGACGGATTCATTCATGTATACGAGTGTGTATGGCAGGCTTTTCTCCCTCCCTCCCTCTCTTTCTCTCTGTGTGTGCGTGCGTGTGTGTATGTATGTCTGTATGCGTGGGTGTGCCCCAGGTGGCACAATGCTTGGTATCATTACTGTCTCTATGTATAGATGGAGATCGCTCGACATTCTTTCCTCACCCCCTAACCATGTACCCAAAACCAAGAAACAACGAAAAAAAAAAAGAAAGAAAAAAGTAACAATAAAACGCCTTATTCATCGTCGTCATCGCTATCGCTACCGTAACCTACCAACGGCCCGGCAGGTGCCTGGGATTTGGGTTTCGCCGCCAGGGACACCTGCGCTTTGCCCAGCGCAGCCAGCGTGCTGCTCGAGAAGATGCCATTGTTCGCGGCCGGCGTCGTTTCCGCCGGATGGGGAGCCCCGGCCTGGGAACCGTCACCTCCCGCCGCACCGTCCTCGATCATCGGCGGTTCCTGGTACTCCATCTCGAATCCTTCCCGCCCGCGGGGATTGACCGCGTTTTGGCCCCTGGCGAAGTGGATGTCGTCGGGGGCCTGGTAGCCATCCAGGTTGTAGTTGCCCTCGATCCTCCTCCTTTTCCTGGCCTCGGGGTCTTTGCCCTCGATCTCGGCCACGAACTCGGCGGGCAGCGCTCTCCGGATTGCCTCGGCGGCCTGCTCCTCGATCGCCCTCGCTTCTCTCGCGCGCGCCATCGGGTTCGGATCCGCCGTCGCCCATCGCACGTTGAGGACTTCTTCGTGGTCGAAAGATTGGTGCGCGAGCGCCTCTCTCGCGAATTGCGCTTGGCCTGGAAACGCGGAATCCTAGTTAGCGAGACTCGTTTTTTTTCTCTCTCTTTTTCTTCATGTTTCATTGCGGCTAAGGAAACTCACTCTCGTTAGCCATGGTGATGAACGCGACTCCCCTGGTATTCAGGACTCGAATACGCTCCACGGTCCCAAACTCGGCGGCGTGCCTTGCCACAATCTCTTCAATGTCGTCCGTGACGTGTATGCGGCCAATGTAGATTGTCCGGTTCTGTCTCATGAAGCTTCCCACACCGCCCATGTCGTCCCTGTAATCGCTGTGCTTCTCGCGTCTACCCACAATCGTTAGCCGAAAAACAAAGAACAAGAACCGGGGGCTAATCCACCCCCCCCTTGACCCCTCCCCCGGAATCGCGCCCGCGTACTTACCCGAAGCAGTCGACATTGGGGTTAAAGATGTCGTGGACGCCGGGCAGGCGGTGCAGGAAGTCGCAGTCCTGGCCCTTTGTGCAGATGCCGCGCGCGAAGTGCAGGCAGAAGAAGCTGCCGCCGCGGCTGTCGGCCTTGGTGTAGCCGCTGTCCCGCGCGACGTTGCAGCGGCCCTTGGCGTGCGTCTTGGACAGGTAGCTGTCCTCGCGGTCGCCGCCGGACCACTTGTTGTACCAGATGTTGAAGATGGTGCCCGTCTGGGGCGCCGGCTCCGAGTTGGCGAGGTCGTCGGGGTCCATCTGCACCCTGGCCGGCCTCCTCTTCTTGCGGATGATCTTGCGTACCACCTTCTTCTCCGTCGTCGCCGGCGCGATCTCGTTGCTCGTCGTCGTCGTCGTCGCGACGGCCATGTCCGGATCGTCTTGCTCGGCGACCGGTGCCGGGGCCGGTACCGTATCGATTGTCTCTTCGGCCATCCTTGCGAGCTTTTTCTCTGCGCGTCTTGTTAGGTGGGATTGATGGCGAAAGAAGATACAGTTCTTTTGGACGGGGTGTTGCTTGTCTATGCTCTGTAGCTCCAGAAATTCCGTCGCCCCGTAGATACTACTCTAGTAGTAGGTAAGCCCGCCTCAAGCAACGTCAGGAAACATAAATCGTTTTTTAAGTGGACCCGAATATGCCGAGGCCGAGTTGGGCAGGCGGTCAAGGAGAGCCGCAGCGAGCCAACACCCCCACCAAGAAATAATTCTGCCGGCCACACCGAAATGGGGAAAGCAGTCGACTCAGTCCAAGCCTGTTTCGAGCCCCACGTTGGAGAACAGAGAGAGAGAGAGTGTGTGTGTGCATGTATGTGAGAGAGAGAACGCATACCCATGCGGAGAGTTTCAAGCCCTTCAAATATCACCTCCATTCTAACACAAATCATTGATTCTTTATAAAGACGGTAATTCCGTCTATAAATAACATTTGCCCAAAATGGTTAATATCACAGACAAGATCAAGGAGTGAGTCACCACGTTCATTCACGTATATATGTGTGTGCCAATGCTAATACAGTATGCGTTTTACAGGATCGAGGATGAGATGAGGAGGACGCAGAGTAAGGATAGCCCCCATTGCAGAGCCGTGATCCTGCCACACATTTTCCTCGAAACATGATATGTAGTACCTGGGTTAGAGACCTAGGTTCCTTATTATCTCTGTAAACCGATGATGAGACGTACTTGACCGTGGATTCAAGGTTCTAGGCCGGATCAAGTCTTATATCCATGACCCTCATCATCTGCAAACACGCACACTTTATACCCACAGGCTAGGGCAACGAAGCTAACTTGTCGAATCACAGAAAACAAGGCCACGGGTGCGTTTGATCTTGGATCCCTCACTCCGCTAATAAAAGAGCCGTCCTAACATGTAGCCATGAAGAATATCACCTGGGTCTACTAAAAGGGTACGAGAAAAAAAAAGGCCCCCAAACTCCCCATCAAAGCGAAAATAGAGCCAACCCCCCTTCGTACTGACCTCCTCTGCGTGTAGGAAACTCGCCCGTCTAAGAGCACAGCTCCTGGAGCCCGGCCCCGGCTCGGGGAGCAGCGGCGGCTCCGGCTTCGACGTGAGCAAGAGCGGCGACGCCAGGATATCCCTGGTGGGCTTCCCCTCGGTCGGCAAGTCGACGTTCCTGTCCAAGGTGACCAAGACCAAGTCCGAGGTGGCCTCGTACGCCTTCACCACCCTCACGGCCATCCCCGGCGTGCTCGAGTACGGGGGCGCCGAGATCCAGCTGCTCGACCTCCCCGGCATCATCGAGGGCGCCGCCGAGGGCAAGGGGAGGGGGCGGCAGGTCATCTCGGCCGCCAAGACGAGCGACCTCATCCTCATGGTCCTCGACGCCACCAAGAGGGCGGAGCAGAGGGCCCTTCTCGAGGCCGAGCTGGAGGCCGTGGGCATCCGTCTCAACCGCGAACCACCGTACGCAAAAAGCCACCCTCTTCTCTCCCTTTACTGAAAGTGAAAAAGAAGAAGAAGAAGAAGAAGAAGAAGAAATGAATTGACTCTGCTAACCCTCCTTGCCTCTCCGCAGTAACATCTACCTCAAGACGAAAAAGGCCGGCGGCATGAAAATCACCTTCGCCTCGCCGCCCAAGTACCTCGACGACAAGATGCTCTACAACATCCTCCGCGACTACAAGATCCTCAACGCCGAGGTCCTCGTCCGCGACGAGAACGCCACCGTCGACGACTTCATCGACGTCATCATGAAGGACCACCGCAAGTACATCAAGTGCCTCTACGTCTACAACAAGATCGACAGCGTCTCCCTCGACTTCCTCGACAACCTCGCCCGCGAGCCCCACACCGTCGTCATGAGCTGCGAGCTTGACCTCGGCATCCAGGATGTCATCGACCGCTGCTGGAAGGAGCTCGGCCTCGTCCGCATCTACACCAAGAGGAAGGGCATCGAGCCCAGCTTCGACGAGGCCCTCATCGTCCGCAGCAACAGCACCATTGAGGACGTCTGCGACCGCGTCCACCGTACCCTGAAGGATACCTTCAAGTTCGCCTACGTGTGGGGTGCGAGCGCAAGACATGTGCCTCAGCGCGTGGGCCTAGGTCACGTAGTAGCCGACGAGGATGTCGTCTACATCGTCACCGCGTGGAAAGCATAGAGTGTAGTCAGAAAATCATGACAAGAAGAAGAAAAAGAAGAGACCAAAAAAGGGCCTCTCTCTCCTTTTCTTAATTTCAAAGACATTAAAATGTGTTAAAAAAAAAGTTAAAAAGAACCTCTCTTCCGAGCTGAAGGTAGTACTAGTTCGTTCCCCTTCCATATTTGTGTCATAAGGTTTAAAAGAAATCATTACAGCCAGCCCTCCCTTTCCTATCCAGGAAAGTCATAAAAAAAAGGTCCATGTTTCATCCAAACACCGAGTGCGCCCAAAAAAAACTCCTTTCCCTTATCATCCGTGTGACCCTAGCATACAAGAGAACATACAAACCCCCTTCAGCAAGTTGTGAAAAAGGGAGCAAGCTTGGAAAAGAAAAAGAAAAAAAGACAAAAAAAAAGAGGAGTCATCAACAGAAGGAGAGTCGTGGATCAGAAGGGGTTGGCAGCAGTGTAGGTGCTGTCACCCTGCAGCCTCTTAGCGCTGGCTTGAGCGAACAGCGACCGCGGCTTGGCCCTGCGACAGTCATTGTCAATAAAGGTGCTTAATAAACGGGGGGGGGGGGGGGGGGGGGGACAAGTCCGAACTTACTTGGCGACGTGCTTGTTGCGAAGAGCGCTAATCTTGGCCGAGCATGGGCTCATAATGTCATCCGACGGCGAGACGTATGCTCCGCTGCTGGAGTAAAAGAGTCAGTACTATGCAATCGCAAAAAGGGTACTCCGTAAAGATGATGAAGGCAGAATGAGGGAAAGGAGAAGGGAACTCACGCCTCATCAGTCTTGGACTGGAAGACCTGGCGATGGTACTCCATGCTCTTGACCTCCTTGGCGGGCTTGCCGGACAGAGTCTTCTGCTCCGCGGCGACGGGAGCGTTGACGTCCTTGTTTCCGAGAATCTGACCAGACATCGTTGCGTTGGGGTAGAGATGGAGAGACGGAGAGGAGCAGTATATGATTTTTTTCGAAGAAAGGACGGTTTGCTTAGTTGCTTGGTTGTTTTTGTATGGTACGGAGTATGTCCTTTTTAAATGTGTTTTCGTTTTTTTTCCCTGAAAGTTGTGGGATGGAAGTTTGCAATGAGGGAGGAGGACTTGGTCAAAAGACTATGTACTACTCTTCCTTTTTGACTTATTTCCCAGCTACAGCGTTAATAAGGGAAAAAAAGTTACTATGGTAGATGACGTTGGGCAGGGTTTGTTTAGGGGACCGAGTAGGTTATGTTGGCACGGCAACGACCTAGGGAGAAGTGATAACTTTCGCACTAGTCAACTTCCATGCTTTTTAGGAGGCGGGTGGACGACGGCGACAGCGGCAGGTAGGACCGTACGGAATAGGTACAGTACGGGAGAAGAAGTGGAACGTGGGGTGGCCTGACAACTACCAAGTCAACAGCCCAGCCAGCCAGACAGCCCAACCTTACGGAGTACAACCCTACCATACATAGTACGGAGAGCAAACACGGAAGAAGAAAAGAACAGAGGGATATCCTTGTTGAGCTCAATTTGCGCCCGTCGAATCTCCTGTCTGTGCTTACAGTATGTAATTTGATGCGCTGGGCCTCCCCCCCCCCCCCCCCCCCGGGCAAACAGCAACAATGTGCTGCGGTGACCTGACTCGAGTTGTTTTCTTTTTCACGGCGGCTCTGTATGCATAATAACCCATAGTCTTTCATCCCACGCCGGGGGAGTTTATACGGTTTGGGTTGTTCTCAACTTCGAGTAGGTACCTACCAGCATTAGCCGTCTCCAGGACGGAGTTGTTACCGATAAGATAGCAAGTCACCCGCATAAGATTAAGAATTTGGGTTTTTTTCTTTCACTTCTGGACAGACGGTGGTTGGTTGACAGCGATTCAAACGCTCAACTCAAACGATTAAGAGATTTTAGTAGTAGTAACCAGTACTCCGTATATGCTATAAAAACCACTCTAGAGCTTGGAGTGCTTGATGTTTGAGCCGGGCTGCGCCGCCGTGACCCCGTGCTTCTGCATCAACTCGTCCGTCCTCTTCTTCTGCCAGGCAATCAGCTCCGTGACCTGCTTCCCCCTCTTGTTCTCGTTCTTGCCCATCTGCTGCAGGTGCACCTCGTCCGGCCCGTCGGCCAGACGCAGCGTCCTGATGCCCGCCCACATGTTGGCCAGCGGGGTGTCCTGGCAGACGCCGGCGCCGCCAAACGACTGCACGGCGCGGTCGATGACGGTCAGCGCCATCTGGGGGATGAGCACCTTGGCCTCGGCAATCTCCTTGAGCGCCTTCTTGGGGCCAAGGTCGTCCATCTGGATGGCGGCGTTGAGGACGATGAGGCGGGCGGCGTCAATTTCGACGCGGGACTTGGCGACCCATTCGAGGATGACGCCGTGCTCGCGGAGGCGCTTGCCGAAGGGCGTCTTGCGCTCGTCGTTGATGCGCATCAGCATCCAGTCCAGGGCACGCTCAGACTGCGCGGTATGTCAGTACAATCCTGATCAAAGGTAAGAAACCTGTGCAGACGTCAAACTTACAGCGCCAATGCTACGCATAGCGTGGTGGATGCGGCCAGGACCCAGGCGGCCCTGGATGATCTCAAAGCCACGACCCTCTCCAAGAACCATGTTCTTCACGGGAACACGGACGTTCTTGAAGCTTACGTGACCGTGGCCGTGAGGGGCGTCGTCGTAACCGTAGACCTTGAGCATGCGGTGAATGGTGATACCAGGAGTGCCAGCAGGAACAATCACAACAGACTGCTGCTTGTAAGGGTCGGAGTTGTTGGGGTCGGTCTTGCCCATGACAATGTAGACCTTGCAGCGAGGGTCGCCAGCGCCGCTGGACCACCACTTGGAGCCGTTGAGCACGTACTCGTTGCCCTCCCTCTTGATGCTAAGCTCGATGTTCGTAGCATCCGACGAGGCAACCTCGGGCTCGGTCATGAGGAATGCAGAACGGATCTTGCCGTCCATGAGGGGGGCCAGCCACTGAGCCTTCTGCTCCTCGTTGCCGTACTTGGCCAAAACCTCCATATTGCCGGTGTCGGGGGCGGCACAGTTGCATGCCTCGGAAGCGACGCGCGAGCGGCCGAGCCACTCAGCCATGAGACCGTATTCGAGGTTGGTCCACCCGGGCGACTCCTTGTAGTGTCCCTTGGGGAGGAACATATTCCAGAGACCGAGGGAGCGGGCGCGGGCCTTTAGCTCTTCGACGATGGGAGGATGGCTCTCCCAGCGGGCATCGCCCTCCCCAATCTGAGCTTCGAGGACGGGATCGGCGCTGTAAAGTTATGGTCTCAGCTGGGCGTGTTCCGGGATCGTATAGAATGAAGGGAACCCTGTCTTACGGAATGCACTCCTCCTCGACGAAACGAGCGACGACATCAAGAGTCTTCTTTGCGGCATCGCTAACGCGATCCGAAACCTGTAAAATGGCTTTGTTAGTCGGCCTGCCTCACTATACACCGGGCTATCAATCGAACATACGATAGCTGGGATTCTGCCAGACATTGTGTATAAGCAGCACTAGTACGGAGTTGATACAGCGACTAACGACATAAAATGAGCTCAATTGAATACAAGCAGACGATAAACAATTGAGATGATTCTCAAAAGGTTAAGGGATACAAAAAAGAAGAAAAAAAGGAAGAAGGATGATGGAGTTTTGAGGCCCCAAGGATCCCCAATTCCGTAGAATTGTAGTAGCCTAGACTTGGGTTAGCTGATCTGCCCCCCAGAAAACCAGCCGAGGTAAGGCACGAAACCGCTAACAATTGCGCGGTGGGGGATCTGGGGTAACCTATCATGCCTCGGCGAAGGAGCAATATCGGTGGCCAACTACGGCCAGGCTTGGGCTGGGCGGGGCCGAAGAGGGACGAGACTCGCACGGTAGCGGTCTACTATAATACCCAAGCTACCAAGATAGCCGTCAAAATTGCGTATATGTTACCGCTCTTGGAAAATAACAGCAAGAATCGATATATACAGGAGTCGTACGATGACATTTTGCGGGGTTAGACATCTATTCTTCAACCCCATTTTGACTACTCCGTATAGTATTCGAAGCTGTCAAAACCGAAGCGAATGTTGGAACCAGACGACCTTACTACTTTGTGCTTTAGCAAAAAGGAGAAAGAAAGAAAGTACCAAGTATTCTAGACTGAAGACAGGCCGACATGCTTCAGCGAATACGATCAAGCATGACCCTCGCCTGTATTCAACCATAAAACTCTCACCGTACAACTTATCAATCAGCTCGACGTAAACGAATCTCCGTATCCATCACATTGAATGCCTGCTACTAGTATTGCGGTCTTGCACTATGGGAAGTACCATAATCTTCAACGGTTTCATCATGATGCGGTCATGGTGGTAAAAAATATTCCAATTCTGTATGCGTGTCAATCATCTATCAACTAAAAGCGTCGTCCATCGGAGAAAAGGAGAGACTGTATTCACTCTCCATACTCCTGCCTCCCTCCCAAAGATAGTAGCAATAGAATACGTAAGTTTAGGGTGATAATGGCGTCCGTCGAAGGGTATACTATGGCTCATCTAGCCTCAAAATGCGGGCGCCGTCGTTCTCCTGCACCAAGCTACTACCCTCATATGCGATCTCTTCTGCGATCCAGCCTCTGGCCACGGGCGCCATACAACCATCAGCAAGAGCAACCCTCGTTGGGGTTATCAATCTTGATATTGATCGGATCGTCGAAGTCACCGCTGAATTCCTCAGACTCCTCTTGTGCCAACGCATTACGTGCGATGACTGCATTCCATTAGCGCTGCGAAATACTTTACCGCCTAGCGGCTACTTACCCTCAAAAGCCTGATCGATATTGATGGCCTCCTTGGCACTGGTCTCGAAGTAGGGGATATCGCCTTTGTTCTGGCAGAAGGTTGTTGCCCTCTTGCTTGAAATCTGAGTCACAGTCAGCCTCTGCTAGCCAACGGTGCAAAAAAAAAAAAACACTCACTACTCTTTTGCTCTCCTCGACATCAATCTTGTTGCCCAGTACAACCTACAACGGGTCAGTATTCGACAGGTCACAAGGTTTGGTGGTGTCACTCACAAACGGAAAGTTGGTGGGATCCCTTGGGGAAGCCTGAATCAGGAACTCGTCCCTCCAGCTATCCAAGGCCTCGAAACTCTTGGCGTTGTTTACATCATAGACCAGAACACAGCAGTCAGCGCCACGGTAGAAAGCGACACCAAGCGACTGGAAACGCTCCTGACCGGCGGTATCCCACAGCTGTCCCAACTATCAGCACATCTCCTCACGTCGTACCAAACCCAGCATGTTCCGTACCTGCATGGTGACTTGTCGGTCATCTACCAGCACCTCTCGTGTGAGAAAGTCGGCCCCGATTGTGGCCTTGTAACTAGCGCTGAACTTCTTGTTGACCTAGATGGCGACGCAAAGGTTAGGCCCGGTCGGAGTAATCGTCATGGCTACCGTTAAGGATGCATACATATTGGTTCATCAAACTAGTCTTGCCAACACCGCTATCGCCCAGGATAATGACCTAGAAAATTTCATGTTAGTTCTCATGATACTCAGGGCTCTGGATTAGCCCACGAACCTTGAGGAGATGCTTCTTCCTTGAAGACATGGTGAAATCGGCGCCTGATAAACGTTTCGGTCTGTCGAGAGTTAACGACAAAGATCGTGGATTGACGTAGCTAAAGCGCTGACCCCAAGGTTCGTCCGGACGGGGATGTATCCCACCTGTGTCAACTCTGAAGAAGTTATCCAGATCCTGGATTCGAAGCGGATGTTGAATGCGGTTTCAAGTTGACGATTGATGATGGGAGATGGCGGGCAGCTTGTAGCTCAGCGGCCATCGCTGTCAGGCGCCGTCGGTCGCCAGAGGTGACGGAGCACACCGACCGAAAGGAGAGTAGTGCGGTGCATAAGTGGGTAGCCCGCTGTGGAGAACGTTTTGTGCAACCCCACGTGACGTATTTCGATACTTGGCACCCTCCAATTCATCCCGAGTCCGCGACAACTCTCAGAGTTGCCTGCCCGCTATTAAGCACAGCCGGAAATAAACCTTCAAAAAAATAAAACCTGTCGTAGACCCTAATGCCAATGGACCTCGTAGGGTCTGTGGCTCACTGTGATGGCGGATGAAAGTGTGATCGACAAGGTTCACGACCTAAGCGATTTGGAGTTGGCTCTTCTTCTGTGTCTCATCGCCAAGGAGCACTGTCTCCTCAGCACACCCAACAATGCCACTGACACGCTGGCAGAAGAACTACGGCTCGTAGCCAAGAAGGTCTTTGGTTTAAGCTGCGTAGTTGTCGAATGCGACCACAACACCACACTCGACGACTTCGCCAGTGCCCTTCTTCTGCCCCACGATCGAACGCCGTCTCCTCGCCAAACATTTGAAAACTCGAGCGGATATTTTGGACGGGCCTCTCTGTCACGGATCGCGGCATCCCCGGCCATATCTTTACGCATAGCCAATGTCGTCGTCGTCAAGAACTTGAACCTGGCTCCTCAGGCTGTTCAGATTCAGGCGCTAGAGCTCTTACGGACCAAAAGGATATACACTCGAACCGCGGTTCAAGCTGCGCCCAAGCAATTCCTCTTCGTTCCGGTCATAGCGGCAGAGAATGGGGGCAAGGCAAGAGTCGCCAGTCACCTCAACGACGCCTTCTTCGTGGCGCATTGGCACGACCCCGAAGATGGGTTCGTCAACCTAGAGGAGAACGAAGGCGACGATACTGCCAGTCTTAGTAGCGTTGTGAAAGGAGGCATTCCTGCAGATATCTCAAGGGACCCGTTCATCTCTGAAGCCGTGAGATACCCCATGTTTCAAGGAATTAGCAGCTGATCTGACCTCTTTGTAGGAAATAGCACATCTCAGCAAGTTAGCAGCAGAGGTCCAAGTTGATATCGATGTCACCCGGTATCAGATGAACATCGTTTCTTTTCTCCGTATGCATCGCGCCGTAGCGGATGGCATCACATCCACCGCAACGCAGCATTTGGGCCTTCTTATGCGCTGCCTGTCACCCTTGCACAAGAGCAACTTTGTTACACCTGCGCTCGTTGATATAGCTACACGAAAGGTATACCTACATCGCATTCGCATGACCGAACCTGAAAAGGAAAGAAGCATGCAATGGGGGAGCAAGCTTGAGGCCGTGCAGGCAGTGCTCAAGGATATAGGTCCTGAGGAGGTTATAGATGATGTACTCAGCATGGTGACGGCGCCGTTGTAGGTTCGCCGTCCAGTATATTAGAATCTATAATTGCTTGTTTGCGTCGCGTGAACCGTTTGGTTGTTATCCTGTCCTACGACTCTTTTTTCTGGCGCTCATCGTGGTTCATAAATAGATTACCTGTCGCCCTCAAAACGAAACTCGGCGTCATTGCTCTTCTACGCTTTCGGATCTCGTGCCTCATTCGGGGCCGATCCCTCATAGAAATGCATTCCCAAAAAGAAAGTGGAAGTGTTATGGATTTGCATAGCCATACTCTTCATAAACGCCTGCTGATATCAAGTAACTCAAACTTCCTTGATCTTGCATTGCCAACCTGAGTTTGGAGCAAGAAGGGGCAAACTACGTCATGATTAGCGAAGAATAGGACAAATAAATGATTGACACTTACCTAGCACCGAGGCACCAGCCCAGTTCGTTACCCTTGATCTTCTTGGCGATCTTGACCTCGCGGTCAATAGGCATGTCGTAGCCGGTGTGAAGGAGGGCCAGCATGAAGCTAAGGTCCAGACAGTGCTCGGGACGGTCGTTGAGCTCCTCAAGAGCACCAGGTACACTAGTGAAAACATCCCACGCCTCAGCGCCCTTGCAGACAGTATCTGTAAGGTCATGCATCTCGCGAAGAGTGTAAGAATCAGGCATGCCGAGAGGCTTCGTGCGGTCGAAGAAGAAGGAGAAAATGTAGACATCTTCTTTGGCAAATGTCTTGCCAAGCGAGGGCTGGTGAACGCCATTGAACGAGCAGGGAGCAAGATCGCAGGACTTCTCCTTGTGCAGAATCTTCTCAGCAAGGTTGCGGCACTGAGCGGGGGCAGGCTGGGAAGGACCCGTGAAGTTAAAGGTCTGTTCCTTGTCACCAAACTTGACATCCACCTCCTTGCTCATGCCGGGGGCAACGCAAGGGTGAACAACGGGCTCGGACAGCCAAGACTTGTCATCTCCCTTGTCGAGACCGATTTCTTCAACTAGCGTTTCGTGCATAGCATCACGAGCAGCCATCAAACCATAGCCCAAGTGGGAGTGCTGGTACAATTCGAACTTACGACCGCCAAAGTCGAGTTCATACTTGTGGTCTCCCTCGGCGAGTTTCTCGGGCATGCCGCCGTCCGCAGCTCCCTTAAAGGTGGGCTCGAAGACAATCTGAGTAGAACCACCGCCAAGGTCGAAGACGGCCGCAGTCTCGCTAGAGTCAGGGCCACCGATTTTTCCAAGCAGGTAATTGGTAGTGATCCAAGCATAAACACCCTCGTCAGAACCATCCATGATGGCAACGCCCTCTTCTTCGTCGGAAACGACAGGGAAGGGGAAGTCTTCCTCGAGATGACGGCGGACCTCGGTGAGAATTGCCTTAGCAGAGTCGGTACCTATCCGACGGAGACCAGCTGTGGCCTTCACGGCAACGGGAGTGCACGCCTTGAGCTTATCGGGAACATTGTCAAGAGCAACTTGCATGAGAGGGTCGAGACTCTTGGCGGCGGCAGCTGGGTCATCCTTGAAAGCACTCAGACCGCCAACCGACTTCTCGGTCATCTTGAAGTCTTCCTTCTCAAGCTCGGGGGTGGCGCCACAGTTATTGAACTTGTAGACGTGGATTCGAGATCCAGTGCTACCGGCGTCGATCATAAGAACATACTGAACAATGGGCTTGTCCTTGGAGTAGGACTTGGAGCATCGATCGGTACCGTAAGAGCCGTCTGCAGGGGCCTGGCCATCGTTATTGGCCGTGCCACCGCTGCCGCTATGGTTTGTTACTGCACAAATTAGCTCTGTGGGCTTGAAAACGATAAGTTCAGTGATATTCACCTTCGTTGTAAACCTCGACACCCTGCGGGGAGAAGAAGTAGAAGAGAGAGATGACGATGAAGGCAATGACGCCCATGCGTATCCAACGAGTCTTCTGAGACTGCGACATAACGGATTCTTTCATCTTGGCGAATATTCCGGGGGGACTTCCAGCAGTGCCCACGTATCGATCGGGTTTTTCGTGAGGGTCGTGGACAACTTGCTTCGTCGTAGGTAGCGATACCGACGTCCTTCTCATGACCCAGGTACGTTTGGAATGGAGTTGAAACGCTCCGGGTGTTGTATACTCCAACCGGGCGCAAATGTCAATGGTGGAATGGACAGGGTAAACGAATGTATGAAAGAGGAGAAATTGGAAGTGGGAAGGGGATGATGGAACTACAGGATGTGTTCACAGGGCGAGGGGCAAAGGGGGAAGGACAAAAATTCGGGCATGGTCGATCGTCTGAAAGGGGGATTCAGCTAGGTAGATAACGCGATTCAACGGTTGACACTTCATTGCCAACCCAGGGCCTGGGTCCCAGGCGTTGAATGGCGTGGCGCTGGGCGGGCAGCCAGCTCGAAGTACCATGTACCGGCCTACAGCAGTACCCTATCGGAGTATCAGACAGGGGCAGAAGGAAGGAGGGGCCGCTAACTCCCCTACATCCCATTAACAATTAGGGTAGCCTCTACGGAGTACTCTGCAACTTTAGCACTGAAGAGTAGCACCTTGACTTACCTACGGAGTACTCCATACTTACCTAACTTCGATATCAGCTGGGCTGGCAGTCCCAATCGCTCAAATGCTCCAAATGGCTGCTATTACACTGCACTGCAATGCTAAAGGGCTTCACTTACCTCGCCGCACACGTGCATACCGTCAAAAGACCCGCTCTTTGCTTCCCACCGCAACATTGACGATCTCCCATTACCTGCCAAGTATGTAGTCGGAGACAGAAGAATTCGACCCTTTCGTGAAAGAAGTCACACGCAAAGAGGGTCTAGTTTTGTGGTTGCGATGGATGAATGGCAATGTACCGGGTACTTCGAAAGTTTGAAGCCACTGTATTCAGGCTGTGCTTCCAACGATTACAGAAGCAGGACGACGAATGGAACAGCCAAACAGCCTCTTCGCCAATTAATTTGAAACGCTATTCTCCACTACAAGATCTGTACGGATTACAATAACAGCTATTTACCATAACAAAAAAAAATGATCTGGCGATCATGATCCGTCGCTACTATGAAAAAGACAACGAGAAAAAAAACTCTACCCTGTGCCTATGGGTAGAGATGGCGACATCATGGGCTGTGCTTTGGCGGATTCCAGGCCGTCTCTGGAAACTTCCAATTCTTGGTCAGACGTAGTCGTTGGATGCCTTGTGCCTGTTGCGCACCTTTAAATCCACCCCAATCGTCCTTTCCCCCTGTTCAGGGACGACAGCGCAGATGATTCTTGACATGATATAAGCCTTGATTTCTCGCTACTGTGATACAATTTATTCTTTCAAGGAATCTACTGCTACTGCTACTTCTACTGCTATTTTTTCAATACTATCATCTTAATCCCAACGGCAAGAATCCAACGCAATTGGTTCGAGAGAGTACTCCGTAGCACCGCCTACCATTTTCCCCCTACATCACCAACAACCTAATCATCCTGAAGCCAAGTCCTATAACACACCACAACAACCACAACCACAAATACGGAAGCCGCAGGAATGGACGTACATCTACTGGTGTACGACCTTTCACAAGGTCTCGCACGCCAAATGTCCATGGGGATGCTAGGGTTTCAGTTGGATGCCATCTACCACACATCCATAGAGCTCCAAGGACGGGAATATGTCTATGATGGCGGCATCATTGCCATTACACCAGGATCTTCGCATCTGGGGAAGCCTGAGCAGAAACTATTTCTCGGGAAAACCGAGCTACCAATGTCCGTAATCCAGGAGTATCTGGACTCATTACGACCGATATTCACGCTCGAGGTAAGTACCCAAAGCACATTCCATGGTTGAGGCTTGCCAACTTACTGCAAACGTGACGCTAACTGCCTAAATATAGGCGTATGATCTCATGAGGCATAACTGCAATAACTTCACGGACACATTGGCGAACTTCCTGCTTGGCACGGGTATTCCACATCATATAATCAACATGCCCCAGGCGGTGATGGAAACCCCCATGGGTCGCATGCTGCTGCCACAATTAATGCAAGGAGTCAATGCCACCCGCCAAAACGGCTCCATTCTAGGACTGCAGCAGAGCGCCCCAAATACAGCCAGTCATACGGTCAGAAATGCCACAAACTCAACAGACGTGTCCCGGTTGCTAGAAGAAGCCAGGTCGAAATGCGCCGTCATCTTCTTCACCTCTGCTACATGCCCCCCTTGCAAGACTTTGTACCCTCTCTATGATCAGCTCGCGGAGGAATTGGGTGACAAGGCAGTCCTCATCAAGGTTGACATCTCACAGCCCCAGTTACAAAGCATTGCGAGCCAGTTCGAGGTTCGAGCCACGCCATCTTTCAAGACGTTTCTAAAAGGCGAAGAACAAGATACGTGGTCAGGTGCCGATCCCGCTAAGTTGCGAGGCGACTTGCAGCTTCTCGTACATATGGCAAACCCCTTGCATCCACACTCGCAACTCAAAGCCCCAAGCTTTCACATGGCCGATCAGAAGCCTGTCATATATGCCAAGGTGCCCCCTCTGGACAAGCTAATCGCTAAGATGGGGCCGGAACTGGCCGCCCATTCGGAGGTAATTGCTCTGAAAAATTACCTCGAAAGCCGGGAAAGGTCCGGCCTTCAGGATGCACTTCTGCCAAGCATGGCAGCGCTGTCTAGTTTCATGCAGCAAACAGTGACGGGTGCCTCACCTGAGACCCCCTTCGCCGTGGTCGACTTGTTCCGCTGCGCCTTGTCAGACCCAAGAATCAGCGGATACTATGCTGAAGAGAAAGGGCACGAGACAGTCCGAGGCATCTTAAGCGCGGTTGTCAACTCGGCGGGGACCGTTCCGTATGCTTTGAGGCTTGTGACACTGCAGCTGGCCTGCAACCTTTTCTCGTCGCCTCTTTTCACCCATGAGATACTCGAAACCGAGGATCTCCGTGCCCTGATTGTCCAGCTAATATCATCCAGCTTTTTAGACGAAACCCATAACAATGTCCGGGTCGCCGCGGCATCTCTGCTTTTCAACCTTGCCCTGGCAAATAGGAAAGCTCGTCAAAACAGCAAGTTCACGCTCCCCGAGTCCGACGAGATTGAGCTGGCGGCATCGGTCGTAGAAGCCATCGATCAAGAGAAAGGCTCGGCCGAGGCGTTGCGGGGGATGCTCTCAGCCCTGGGCCACCTTTTCTACGGCTCAAGTCTAGATGGAGACTTGGCCGACCTCCTGAGGGCAATAGATGCCAAAGACACTGTCCTGGGGAAGAGGTCTCTCTTCAAGGAAGAACAGATGGTTACAGAGGTGGGCCAAGAGCTGCTGGGGAAAGGGCTTAACAAACCGTAGACACATATAAAATTTTTCTTATCCTTCATTTTTGTTGTAACTAAATACTTACCATGCCCTAACTTCCCACTCATGTCAGGTGTTGTTACCAACCCCCCATCCTGCCAGACTAAAAGCCAAGTTCATCATCACGTCATGGGATCAGAAACATGAACTCCTTAAAATTGTTATTTATATCAAAAGACATAGCTTAACAGGGCTGGTTAGATAAGAAAAGTATAGGTAATTTCCAATCCAATCCCGGGTAAGTTGAATATAATTTTTTTATTTGGTACCACCGAAAAAGTGATTACCTAAGCCTCGATACCAACCAAATCCCAATCCAGCCTAGCGTCGCACCCACATCGAAAAAATCTCACTATTTAACCTCAGCGCGCAAAAATTCTCTCCAAGTTTTTCCTCTCGTTTTCCCTTTTCCTTCTTCATCAAAAAGCTAACTGAGCTGCCACGACCTTCACCTATCCCCCCATCCCTCAAGTTTCTAGCCCTTGAAAGATCCTTCGGGGTCCGATTGGGCCGTCATGAGACGAAATGGGGAGGGGGGGAACCACGGTGTCGCGTTGCCTTTCCCATCAATCGGGAATCGCTCAGAAGAAGGAACATGCCCTGGATATAGGAAATTTCCCGCCAGAACTACCTGTGGGCGGGACAATGCCATGAAGGGGATACATCTTTGATGCAGACGAAACTTAATTTTATGGTCGCTAGCTGTAAAATTTGCGTAGAATTGGAGACGGCATTGCCGTGCCCTATTAGCATCGTGTAGCGGCCGAGAGTACATATCTTGCCATGGCATTTTTGTGTGTAATGCTGGCTGATTTCGCATGCGCGCCCTGTGGGCCGTGTCTGAGGTTATCAATCAACCGTGGATGCACGGTTATTGTGTTCATGCTGTGGGCGTCGCGAGACTGCGATGCTGGTTCGGTGGCCTGGTGTTATCGATTAAGACGACGCAGCCATGGAAGCTTCCCACCCCGCCATGTCAAGTTCGTGCGACGGAAACAAGAGCCTCACAGCAAACTGGCAAATCAGGTCGTAAAGTCGTTTCATTCAAAGCCTACAAGATTACAGACTTCCCATATAGTTATTACCCAGTGGGTGGTAAAACTAGTATCACTACCTGCCTAGCCACGCATGCTAGCACAGCACACCCTGTGCGGCGGAAGACCCCGAAAACTCATTCCGCCGCGCTGGTCAGGTCGACCTCGCCTTTCTCGTTCCTGCTCCTGTGCTGGTCCCTCACAAAGTCCTCAATCTTGTGGTCGTGGTGCGGCCTCTCCGGAGGGCCGGGGATCTGCTTCTCGGGCTCACTGCTAGGCTTGTCGTTTGCCGACGAGCCCAGGATCTTGGCTGCCGCGGGGACGTATTCCGTGACTGTTTCTCTCTCTCTCCGTTAGTCAGGGCTATTCGGGGGTGTACAATTGGTATATGTATGTGTGTTGTGAAAGTAGTAGTTTTATTGGGTGGGTTTTCTTTTTTCTTCCCTGAAGTGGACTTACTCTTTTCGACGATTGGGTTCTGCTGGGAGGGCTGCTCGGCCTTGCGCCTCTCGACGGCGATCTGGTCTAGCTGCTCCTTGAAGCTCGCCTCCCGGTTGACGGTAGTGGTAGTAGTAGTATCCTCGGACGACATGATGGCTTTGATAGACGACGGGTTCGCTTCTTTGGTTTCTTCTGTGTCTTTTATTCTTGTTTTTCCATACGAGGCAAGCTCAATTGAAAGGATAACGGGATGAAACTGATAAAAGGGTTTGGCAGATGCAAGATAAACCTTTTCTTGTGCCAATTCTTTTCTTAAAAAATAAAAATAAACCGTATGTATGTATGTGATAAGCGGCGTCGGCTTTGTGACACGCGTATCCCACATGACGTCAAAAATGTGCCCCACGTTCCACCACGCACGCAGTCCCTTCTTTTTCAGCTTGTGGGCTTGAAGAGATCGCGACGGCAACCGCTAGATCGAAGGTGCCACACCCTCCACCAATATTTACTTTCCCCCTTTTTTCTCCCTCTGCGTTTAGTACCCCGAGGGGCTTAAACCGCCAAGCGCTGACTTACGACGTTTCACGCCCCTTGCAGAGCAGAGAGATTGATTGAGAGACATAGAGTATTAGAAGGAGAGGAAGAAGTAGTAGCAGAACAAAGTTGCGCATTACCCCACGGGTCTCAATCTTGTGTACCTTTTTTAAAAAAAAAAGAAAACATGGCGCCCATACCCATCACCATCGTCACGGGCTTCCTCGGCTCGGGCAAGACGACGCTGATCCTCAACCTCATACCCCAACTGCGCGCCCGCAACCCGGCCTACCGCCTCGCGCTCCTCAAGAACGAGTTCGGCGACCTGGCCGTGGACTCGCAGCTCGCCTCCTCGGGCAGCATCGCCGGCGTGCGCGAGATGCTGGGCGGCTGCGTCTGCTGCAACCTGGTCGGGGACCTGAAGCCGGCGCTGGCGGAGCTCGAGGAGGCCTCGGCTTCCGGGGAGGGGGGCAAGAGGCCGGACCGCATCGTCGTGGAGACGAGCGGGAGCGCCTTCCCCGCCACCCTGGCCCTCGAGGTCAACAGGCTGGCGCGCGAGACGGGCGGCCGCTACGTCCTCGACGGCGTCGTCTCCGTCGTCGATGTGGAGAACTGGCAGGGCTACGAGGACACGAGCTACACGGCCAAGGTGCAGGCGCGCTACACCGACCTCATCGTCTTCAACAAGTGGGAAGGGGCCGGCGAGGACAGGTACGACGAGTGCCTGGACCGCGTGGGCGACCTCGACGTGGACGTGGCGAAAGTGAAGAGCGACAAGGGGTGGGTCAGCGTCGACGTCGTCTTTGGCGTCGACGGCGGGCTGGCGAGGCAGTTGACGGACAAGGATGCGGCGGCGGCGATTACGGGCGGGCATCATCATCATGACGGGCACGACGAGGGACACAAGCATAGTAGCAGCCACCAGAGCGAGGTCGAAGTCTTATCTATCGAGCTCAAGGGCGAGAGTAGCGACTCGGCCGTGTCAACGGACAAGCTGCTCGGCTTCCTGAAGCAGGCACCCAAAGAGGAGCTCTACCGCATCAAGGCCGTCCTCACGCTATCCACCCCGCCGACCAACTCGGACCTGGACCTGCCCGCGCCCGGCACGCACCCTCGCAGGAGGTACATCCTCAACTGGGCCTTTGGCCGCTGGACGTTTACGCCCGTCGCCGAGGGCCTGGACGAGCACGACTCGAGCTTGGACACGACGGCACGAATGACCATAATAGCCGGGCGGTACGAGAGCACAAAGTGGAGGAAGAAGATTGAGGCCGGTGGCTTGGTGGAGCTGGAGGGAGCGAACAAGGGCGAATTGATCATCAACAGGATATTATAAAAAGCTTCGCACGGATTAGAAGGGAAGTTAGGCGAGGATATACGAAGCGACGCAGACATGTATAGATTGGAAACGCTAGACCTATGATATAAATAGAGAACCATGCAAAGTGGGAAAAAACCGAACGCTGGATGCCAGATACTTTTGCGGATGCTGCGTTCCGGAAAGGAAAAACGAAGAGCAAAACTCCAAAGATGCGGGTGACCGTGTACTTTGCCTTCCATCTATTTCCAAACATAAAAGGAAAAAAAGAAAAAAGACCTTAAATGATTCTATAAACTGACTGTGACTGTCATGTTGTTGCTCAGCACCATCAACGTAGGTGGTAGTTCATTGCAGAGCACCTCGATGTCCGAGAGGTATTGCACCGTGGCTGCCTCATCAAGGCTCGTACCCTCAATGGGGATCGGCAGTGTGCTTAGTAAAACAGCAGTATCAGCCGAGTTGCGCTGCATGAGCTCGTTGAGGATCAGGTGCTGGGCCCTGCTTGGGAGGTCATTGAAAGATAGAGCTACGCTTTGAGTAGAGTAAGAGGAGCCGCTATCCTCAGACTCGGTATGGTCGAACTTGTATGAGTCAAGCAGCTGAGGAATATTGACGCTGACATCTCCAGGAGTCTGTGGTGTATTGATGGACCTGGAAGAGCCTCGTCGGGAGTGATGGCGGGACTGAGCAACAGAAGGTGGTTGCCAGTAAGTCGCATGGTCTGCAAACGAGATCGTCCTTGTTCCCTCGCCTCCTGAAATTTTCGTTTCGGGCATGGGCCGGCTGGAGAATTTCCCATGGGACTTGGTATATGAAGATTGCCTCGAGTGCAACGGGCGCTCGAATTTGGGAGTGGCAGAAGCAGAAGCCTGCGAAAACGCAAGCTTAGAGCCTTCGGCGTCGGGAGTGACTGTTGTTTCGGGGACGGGCCTGCTGGAAAACCGCATGGCTGAGGATTGTCTAGATACGGAAGGTCGTGCCATGGGCGTTTCCGCAGTGGGCATTTCTGTCTCTCTGACAGGAGTAGTAGGACGGGAGGAATAGAGGTTATTCGGCTCAATAGGAGTGTCTGGCTCCAGTGATGGGAAAGGCTCCAGGGCATTACTTCCTGATGCTGGAGGACTGGGGCTGCACTCAACCACCTCGGGAATACTATGGGCCAAGTCTGAAGGGTTTGTCAAGGTCTGCGATGCAGACATGGTTCCATAAGACGGCACCGCTGATTGTGAGCTTTCGCCAGCCTTTGACCTACGCCTCCTCTCAGGCCGGATGAACGAGTCTCCCGACGAAGGACGTCCATGTCGATACTTGCCAGGCTCCTTCGGCTGGAGAAGAGGCTGCACAATAGGTTCAGCAGAATCCGGTCGGGATGAAACCGCGCTTGGGTCGAAACCAGGAGATATTTCATCGTCATTCTCTGGCGTTTCGTCTCCGCTATAAGATTCATATTCCGAGCCAGACTCCTCAAACACGCCTGCAGCAAGATGATGTGTATGTATTCCGGGGTTGACACCGAGTTTCGAGAGGATACCGATTGCTGGGTTCTTGGGCAGCTCAGGTAGATCCGCGATGATGGAGCGACGACGCTCTGCGAGAGTTTCGCCATGCGGATTGTAGACACCTGGTCGACCTGATGTTGCATCAAGAATGCTGGCCCACTGTGTCCTCTCTTGGCTGGAAGACATTTCATCCATTTGGCCCCGGAACATTTGCAGCTCGTCCCACCACTCTTCTTCCTTAAGAGCATCGCTAACAATAATCTCCCAATCGATGTCATTGCTGTTGCCGTTGATAATGAGCTCGTATGTGTTCAGTTCGCCAGAAGCTAGCCAGAAGACGAGAATGTCAGCTTCGATACGAAGCTTATCGAGAAGAGCTTTGACGCGAGCGCTTTCTTCAGAAACCTCGCTTTCATACTCCACGAATACCATCACTCGGAGCCTATATGCGCTTCGCCATGTATGAACACTGTTAAGAATATGGCCAAGTTGCAAGATAAGAGTATCTGAAAGACATTAGTACCGCCAAAACTTAGCAACGGAGTTGATACTTACAAGTGTCGAAGTTGGTTGTCAACGCATTCTTGCCGTCGGAAGTTATCTCGGCAGACATCTGGATAGGCCATAAGTCAATGTATTTCTTGGTATTATCCTTGCCCTTCCGAGGCGTTTCTAGCCGATCGAAACCATAGCCCACGGCTACATTAAGTCGATAGTGAAGCGCTAGATCCTCGAGCATGGTCATATATGCAGTGGGCTTCATCATATCCTCGGTACGAATCACGTCTGTAGGGAGAAAACCGTCCAGTAATCGGGCCGAGGTATCACCTCGCTGTCGTCGTGGCATCTTTCCTGCGGACTTTGGTGGAGGCCGGTTCATCTTGGCCGCCGGGCTGGATGGTACATCGGGGATATAATAACTGGGATTGGATTTGCGTAGATCATCCATGTTGTAGAAGCCAAGCACGGCAAGGTTAGGCCGCATACCCCCTAGACCTGCGGACAGGATCAAGTTGCGAATACCCCAAGTTATGGACGGCGACATGGTCAGCTGAACAAAAGCTTTGATCCTTGAGGACTCAGATATGTAGTTTGTCCAAGCTTGCTGCTGTACTTTTGCCTCAGTAACACCAGAAGCAAAGTCGTCAGTCACAATGACATGTCCCAAGATGTATAACGACCCCTTTTTCATGGAGTTGCAAAACTGAATGAGTCTGGTCTGTCTTCTTGGGTTATTGACAAGTAGGATAACGTGCGGCCGCCAAAATTTGATATGCTCGGGTTTTAGGCGCAGCAAGTACTTTCGAACTTGGTGGTAAATGAGGTTCTGTGACACATCTCCCCACCGTTTAGGGGGGCATAGGTAGTGAATCAGCAGGAAGAGAAAGACTAGTACAGTTATTGCAATGGCTGCGTACGTCTCGTCAATGAAAAACATTGCTGCCGCTGAGGATAATGCTCCAAAGCATGCCGTCTGCCAACTGAAAAATTTGAAGCCGGGCCTAAAGTTTGGGGCAGAGCCAATTTTGAGCAAGAAGCAGGCTAGATTCATGACGAAAAAGGTCATCTGCGAGGTCATATTAGCAATCATACTTGGTATTGTAATAAGACCAAATGGTCTGAGAGGTTAACTGGCACTGACCTGATACCCCATGGAGATCAACGTAGCAATCTGATTCAAATCCGCAAAGAGCGCCACCTGTGCAATAGTGTAAGTCAAGAATATGGCCACGATCGGCTCGTCACTACTCTTGGTACCCTTGCCGAATACCGAAAGCCCGGGAAGTAGCTGATCTCTTGCCAGGGCCTGGAATAGCTTGGCCGATCCAATGAGGCCCATCAAAGCCGAAAAGAAAGTGACGGCACATTCTCCGGCGAATATAATTGGTTTCCATAAACTCGTATGGGAGATGACATCTGGGTTGTTGAGAAAGGATTCGTGAGTTGTACTCGAGGCCATGGAGAGTATAACAATAAAGTAAGTTATGAATGTCGTCAATGTCGCCCAAAGGGTGCCCTTGGGAATAGCTTTACTCGGATTTCTAAGATCTCCCGACATGGAAGCCCCTGCGAAAATACCAGACGTAGCACTACATATGGTCAGCGTAGTCATGCGAAGTACCAACAGGCTGGAACCCACGGGAATAAGATTCCAAAATAGTGCCTAAACGTCTCGACGCCTTGGTACATGGATTCCTGAGTATGCGGTAGAAAATTATCCGCTAGAGTTTCGAGGCTAAAGCCGGTAAAGTTTATCCCAGACAAATCATCATGGAAGGGTTGTTTGAAAAAGGCCGATATAGGAATGCTAACAACCGCGAGTAACAAAATGGCTAGCAGCGCATTCGAAGCTTTGGAGAAGGTGGCTGAGCCAAGAAGGCACATCCCCGTACAGAGGATCAGAGTAACGGTCTCTGAACCATATGTCTTCCAGTAGCCTTTGAGGAAATCTGGTTCCAAGTTAAGTCGAATACAGTCTATTAGACCAACAACATTCAGAGCCGTGTTGAGAACCTGGGCGAGGTAGAAGAGGATGCCGATTGAACCTCCGAACTCGGGGCCGAGTGACCGCGAGATCAGGTAATATGCGCCTCCCCCCTTCACTTCGCCGTTGGAGGCAATAGCGGAAAGGGAAAATGTTGTCAAGAAGTTGATACAGTATGCAATGACCATGAGTCCTATGTTCAATTGGTTAGCAAACAGTAAAAGGTTGCAGACTTTTGGATGCCGTCCTCACCAATCATTCCTACGAATCCCAAGTGCCCCAGAATCACACCAAAGCGAAGGAATAAAAGAATGCTCAAAATGTTGAGAAACACAGGAATGTATACTCCTGATACAGTACTGAGCTTTCCGCCCGTCTTCCTAGACTCGGAGCCAGCTACGACCCCATTGGTCTCCTTGTTGTCTATCGGCGGCGGCATGGTGACTTGCTGTTGACTTGGTCGAAACCGGGCACTTATAACACAAACAAACTTCCACTCAAGGTATCGAACCCAGTCCCCATAAGTCTCATATACAAAGCCTCCTCCTGTTTTCTTCGACGCAGCATACTCCAACTGCTGTCTCCGAAAATAAGGTGGGGGAAATGGCGATGAAAGATCACGAATAAAGAGTGGTGATGGTGAAGAGATTCGAAAGAGAGCTGCAATTCAGTATTAGATCAATGCCATGCAGCATTAGCCTTTGAGAGGAAAAGCAAGAGATTAGAGGGAATGTAGCCGCGCAGCAAGATCAGCAATTTTTGACGTTAGACTGCATCGTGGAGGGGGACGAGTAGAAGTCGGGGTAATGGGGGGCCAGTTACGCAACTCCGACCAATAAAGACGCACAGGCACCGGCACCGCAGGCCCCTTCAGGCATTCTAATGCTAGCCGTTTAGCATCCTCCAGGCGCCACTTCCCACCTCCTCCTCACTGTTGCCGTGTTACCCCGCGCGGGAGCCACTGGGGGTCCACGGGCGACAGTGAGGGCATTGGAGAGACAGGCGGGCTGTACTCCGTAATCCGTACATACATGCATCGTCGGTAATGCGGCTAGCAATTCATCTACACTTGCTGGTTGCCAATTAACAGGCGGGATGCGGATACGGCATCACCCGAGTTGGAAGCATGCATCCATTTAATGACAACGGCGATTATTGTTCATAACTTAAAGTTGGAGTTATCCAGTCCAGGGTCAAGACCAGAGGAAATGCACGGTGACGTTCCGAGCTGGTTTTCTCCGCCGTCAAATGATGGCAAAAAAAGGCACGGGACTTGTCAGGCTACGAGACGCTATTCACGTGGTTCTGTGTACGGAGGATGAGCTACCTAGGCTAGGTTACGCAAATAGCCCTAGAACTATAGCTATCACAAATTCTGTACTCCGTATTCCGTAGTACGGCTAATATGCAAATCGAGTCACGTCTTCTTTAATCCAACCCTTTGTGTGATGTATTACCACCACAGAAAAGACGAAGTAATGTCGAGGATCGAACGAATCATCTTGAATGTACACTAAAATATGGTATCAACGGGTCGGTTTGATGAGTGCGTGACATTCCAGAGCCAGCAGGGCGGCAGGCAGATAACAGCGATCCGTATAAGATCAACGTTAAGCTGCATCAATTCAATCTGCAGTGAAACACTTAGGAACCCCACTTTCTGTACACCGTACTACTCTGCAGCCTGTACGGAATATATAAGAACCACTCCAGACTCATCAAAAGTCGGGGTCACGAACTGGAGAATATTCTTGGATGCAGATACTCCGTAACGGTGGTTTGAGTGGTAACACGATAGTAAGAGAGCCACACTGAGTACGGAGTACTATTGGTGCCTATCGTTGCACACCTTCCATACCTAAATTGTTTGCTTCTTATTGCTTCTTATTTCTACATAGTACCGTTTAGAACAACATGACACATAACCTATCTAGAATGCGGGAGACTCTTGTATCCATTTCTTTAGTGCCTCTTCTCTACTACTAGTATCTAATATCCCTAATAAATCGACTGGCATATAGCACTAGTTAAATACTGAAGCACTGTGACTCGTGGGCCAAAGGGGTATGTATATACGGAGCATACCCGTCCCCAGACAAATCGCGGCAGTCAAGATCTCATCCATACAATACTCTCCCATCTAAAGAAAACCTCCGGCTCGCAGACCTATGCATCACAACCGCGTGCTCCAAGGTGTGATGTTTGACTCAGCCGAATCCGCCAAGATAGGAAGTCAATGCCCTATTGCATCTCGGCCGAAACACCAAAGGATCCCTCGTTACATCGTAAGTAAAAGTAAGGCTCTCTGGCTCATTCGGGCCTGGTGGTAACAATCGATTGCAAAACTTTCATCAAGTTGTGCGTTCGCCTCTACTTCCATTAATGGTCGCCTAGACATCGAGTCGGTGCCGCGATAAGCAGATGTTCTCATAAGACGGAGTAATAGGGTTTATAGGGCACTCAGCCGGCGAAGATTGACGGATCTGCCCAGGCGTGAGGTGGGTTTGTGGATGCCAAGTGAGGTCACCAGGCTTGATCAACGAGAACCCTGCCGATACCAAGAACCATTCACCTTCCAATTACTCCGTACTGCAGAAACCGCCTCTTCGACATCCCTTTATCAAGGTTCTTTAGTATTTGTATGGTCCCGAGCTTGAGTCTACCACGAGCAACATCCCAAGAAGGGAGGCAGAAACTTTTTTGAGATGAAAGCAAGGGCGAAACGACGACACAGCCAAAACCACATCGTCTAAAGATGGATGCTCTGGACTTCTTAGTAGCAGTAGGTACTGCGGATTATAGGTGGCTAGTAGTAGACTTAACACTATACTTCAGGCAGCTTCAGCTGTCTCTGGCCACCAGTAACCGCCCGAACCCACTGAAATACCGGTGAAAGATCCACTGATTTTAGGAGCTAGGCCTCGAGGGTTCAGTGGGATCCGCACCTCTTGCGGGCGAGTCAGCAGACTTTCGTACCGGCTCCAGTGGGAGCTCCCAAGACCCCATCCATGTGGAAGACGGACACCAACAAAACCTCCTACCGCAACCCTCCGCTTGCCGACCAACAATTCCATCTCTCTCTCTTTCTCTTCCCCAGACAACCTTGACGCTCTCGTCAGCTGAGATCCGGCCGTAATCTTGGTTCCACTCGAGCTCTGAGCCACGACGCCTGACCTTTTCTTCAATCACAACTACAACCTAATTTGAAGGAATCAACTCAAGTAGCTTCTCGTGCTACCAGACGTCGTCTAGCCGCTTTGACCGACGCTATGCGATAAAAGAGCTTTCGAATCCACAAACCGCCGTAAGCTTCTATATTCGTATATACGGCTTCACAACCTAAAGATCTGCCCAACGTCGCATCGATGGCATCAAACGACAACGACGCCGCGTCTCAAACGGCTGTAGGCTCTGTTCCTCGAGCAGAGCTCACGGCTCGCCTAGCCACACCCGTCCCGTCAGGTACGCCTCCGATACCGCGGAGCGGGTCGCCTAGACCCGACCATGGAGCCGTCGACTCAAGTTCCCCTCTCCCCGGAGGCGGAAACAGCATGCATGGCCCCGGAGTATCAGCTCTAGCTGCTGCTCTATCCGACTCTCTCGGTCAATCTCCTCCTCGTCACGGTACACCTTCGCAAAGAGTCAGCACACCGCCACCGCGTGCCCAATCGCCGAGCCTCGCGGGCCGTGTAGGTTCCGCTACACCGACAAATTACGGCTCATTTGACTCGAAGTCGCGCGGAATGGGCGGTGGGCCGGGCAGTGTTGGGCCATATGAGGATCCGGAGGTCGTCAAACGTCACTTGGTCCAGCCGAACGATGCCGGAGACGCGTCGGAGGAGTCTTCTCTCCTGGGCAGCAACTCTAAAGGCAAGCAACCCGACAGCACTGCCGGCATCAACGAGGATGAGTTTTCCAGTCTGAAGCTCCAGGGCGGTGACGTAACCCGTCCGATTTATAAATGGGCTGAGCAGGTCGACCAGAGACAAAAGTACCAGCGCAGTAAGAGTTTCGTCCAGGCCCGACCCGAACCGGAGACGGAAGAATTGAACATCAATTCCATCAAGGTACCTGGAGGCTTCCGCAGAAACCATCTCCGTCGCAATGCTCGCGGTGCATTGGACGGTAGCGCCATTGAGGACGGGGAGGGCCCTTCAGACTCCGGGGCGCCTCTCTTTACCTCCAGCTTCCTCGAGTTCCTTTCCATTTATGGACACTTTGCCGGTGAAGAGCTTGAAGAGGATGACGAAGCTCTTGGACCAAACGAGTACTTCTCCTCAGGCGAGGACACTGACGACAGTGATATGGAGCGAGAACCGATGGAGAGCAGCGCCTTGCTGACGCCCTCCAAGAGGAGGCGTAGAAGAAAGGTGCGCACTACCGGGAATAACAGCCAGGCGAATGCGCTCATGCTGCTGCTCAAATCTTTCGTTGGAACCGGAGTTCTTTTCTTACCGCGAGCCTATCTGAACGGTGGTATGATTTTCAGCAACGTCGTTCTTTTCGCTGTCGCGATTCTCAGTTATTACTGCTTCGTGCTCCTTGTCACCACTCGGTTGCGTGTCGATGGGTCGTTTGGTGACATGGGTGGTATCCTCTACGGCAAATGGCTGCGATACCTCATCCTGTTTTCTATTGTGCTCAGTCAGATTGGGTTCGTAGCCGCCTATATCGTGTTCACATCCAAGAATCTCCAGGCTTTTATTCTTGCTGTATCAGACTGCAAAACGTCTATCAGTATTCCGTATCTCATCCTCATGCAGATGGTCATTTTCCTACCATTCTCCCTCCTGAGAGACATTGGCAAACTTGGTTTCACAGCGCTTATTGCTGATGCCTTTATTCTAATTGGCCTGGCATACCTCTTCTACTACGATATCATTACACTGAACACCAACGGGCTCGCTGACATCATCATGTTCAACGACACCAACTGGACATTGTTCATTGGCACGGCCATTTTCACGTTTGAAGGCATTGGCCTAATCATACCCATCCAGGAATCCATGAAGCAGCCCGAGAAGTTCCCCAGGGTGCTCCTTCTCGTCATGGTGATTATCACTGTCCTGTTCACCACCATGGGCGCGTTCTCGTACGCTGCCTATGGCTCCAAGACGGAGACAGTTGTCCTGCTCAACCTGCCCCAAGACAACAGGATGGTCAACACTGTCCAGTTCCTCTACTCATTGGCCATTCTCCTCTCCACGCCTCTCCAGGTCTTCCCTGCTATCCGTATTGCGGAGACTGAACTGTTCACTCGCAGTGGAAAGTACAACCCGTACATCAAGTGGCAGAAGAATATTTTCCGTTTCTTTATTGTGATGATGTGTGCGGCTATTGCCTGGGGCGGCGCCGATAACCTGGACAAGTTTGTAGCTCTGGTTGGTAACTTTGCCTGCATCCCGCTTGTGTACATCTACCCTGTGAGTAAACCCCAATGTTCTGATATCCATGACATACAATGCTGACTTTAAATTAGCCTCTTTTGCATTTGCGCGGAGTTGCACGCACCAAGTTGTGGAAATACTCGGACATGCTGCTCTGTGCGTTCGGCTTCGTCGCCATGGCGTACACTACCAGTCTGACTGTCATGAGCTGGGCTACATCCGAGCCCGAGGCTCCAGGCTACTGCGACACAAGGGGTTTGCCTGACCTGTAGGTGAGCAGCAGTAGAGGGTAGAATGCGGGCTAGAGTTGTCGTTGGTTGAGAATCATCAGTAAGTAAGCAGCAGTAAAGCGGTACGAGGGGAGCGAGTCCCCGCTTAGATTTTTTGGACGGCGATTTTTTGCGCCTGTCAGCATAGATTGGATCATTCTTGAGAGCTATTTCCTTGAATTTTTTTTCCCCCGGGTTTTGGTATATACTGCAACGAAGCGAGGGCTTTAATAGAATAGCCAGCCCCATAGCGATATTAGGATAGGTAAATTGTACTACGTTATGCACAGCATGCATTTGCGTCTACGTCTGCGTCTACGTCTGCGTCTACGTCTGCACATACTCCGTACAGAGTACACACACATGCACATGCACCCACATCTTATTTGCACCAGCAAGGGAGCTCCGTATCCCCGCCGAGGACGAACCGGAGTTGAGGTATTATTATTACTACTCCATGTTACACCAACAAGATGACAGAAATGACAACTCCGGCACCAACGGCTCCGACGGCGATTTCTTAGCAGCGGGGCATTTGTAGATCCCCGAGATGCAGGAGAGCATGTGGGGGATTCTTAGTAGGCAGACACGGTAGCGGTACTGTACTGCTACTAGATACTGTACTACTAAGGCCAGGACGACCTATGACGGGATCTCTCAACGTCTCGGTCTCCGAGCCGCATCATCTACCTACAAAATCTTTTTTTTTTCTTCTCCCTCTTCACCACCTCGAAGACGCTTTTTCCGTTCTCACCAATGTCCCGTCTCCGGCATAAACCACCACCATGATGAGGCTCCCTCTCAAGCCCTCGAGTCTCTCTCTGCCCCGGCGGCGTGCGCCGGGAATGCGCGCCGGGTTTAGCGCCGCCCCCCGCCGCCGCGCCTTTGCGTCCAAGCCTCCTCCTCCGCCGGCGCCGGCGCCCTTCCCCACGGTCGAGACGTGCCCGTCGCCGACCTGCGGCTGCGCGCCCATGCCCCCGTTCCCCGACGGGCTGGAGATTGACCGCGCGGCGCCCATGAACGGCGTCGTGGCCGCGTACGCGGAGCAGGTCCTCGTGTGCACGGGCAGGGACGACTGGGCGTCCAGGATCGAGGACGACGAGGGGGGCGACAACTTTGCGGCCGACATGAAGCGGGCGTTTGGCAGGGGTGGGAGGTATACGGATGTGAGTTTTTTTTTTCTTCTTTTCTTTCCTCTCTTTGTTTCACTCCGCCGCCTTGTGCTTGCTGAGTAAAGATGGACGGGGTGTGTGTCTGTGTACGTGCGTGTGTTGACTCGAGGGCGGACGTATTAGCCTTTCCACAACGTTTCGGTTCTCAACGCCTCGTTCCCTAGCAGCCCTAGCCCTGCGCCAGGGACAGGCAGCGCTCACGAGTCTGGTGCTACAACTTCGCTGTACCTCCTGCCGAGCTTCAAGTACATACCCAGCGTGCCCAGGGGCTCGGAGAAGGGGATCGACGCCCTCGCCAAGGGCCACCTCCTGCCCAGGAAGCTGCACCCTCACCACGACGGCTTGTCCCCGGAGGAAAAGGCCCGGCTCACGAGGGACGAGGCCGGGTACGCGGGGCTGCTGGGGGCTGTCGAGGACGTCGAGGACGTCGTGGTGCTCATCTGCGGGCACGGTGGCCGGGACGCGAGGTGCGGCGTCCTCGGGCCCGTGCTGAGGGACGAGTTCGAGAAGGTCCTCGCGTCCACGGGCCACGCCGTGCGGACGGGCGCCAGGTCGGCCGGGCGCTCTTCCTCCCCCGACGACGGCGACGGCAGGGTCGGCGCGAGGGTCGGGCTGATAAGCCACATCGGCGGGCACAAGCTTGCGGGCAACGCCATAATCTACGTGCCTCCGGGCCTGAGGATGGAGTCGGGGGCTGTCCACCCGCTGGCCGGGCACGGGATATGGTACGGGCGCGTCGAGCCGCGGCACGTGGACGGCATCGTGAGGGAGACGGTGCTCAAGGGCAACGTCGTCAAGGACCTGCTCAGGGGCGGGATAGACCCCGACAGGAGGATACTGAGACTGTGAAGGGGGGGGGGGGGGGGGGGGGGGGCGGCCAACTTCGGACTTGGGTAGAACTTTTGCGTTCGCACATAGATGTAGAAACCTAGACAATATCGCCATGTTGCACATCCCCCAACTGTAGAAACTTGATCATGCCGAGTGGCATACATGTACTTTTCCAGCCTGCTTTGTACTCCGTAGAGAATCAGGAGTTACGTCTAGATGGGAGATACACGTGACCCCGCGATGCTTTTTTTTTCTCGAAAAAAAAGAGAGAGCTGCGCGTGGATATTGGTGACTTCACCACAGAGCGCGCAACAGTTAGGAATGCATTCTTTTTAAGCATCACCTTACTTCTCGGAACACCTACACTTTGCCGTCGTCACTCCTAATAAGTAACATTATTTTCTTCTCTAACTGGTGCGCTCGAAATGATCATACTTGTAAAGCGACATTAAGGTAACGAAGGGGGGGAAAAAAAGAAACAAGAGAAACAAAATCAACCTTTTCTAGACTAGACGTTTTGATACTACTAGTTTAAGGAAACTGAAATTTCCTTTTTTTTCACTCTTCTTTTTCTCTCTACCCGGGCTGAACCTCATCGGTCCTCTACAATCCTTGAGCACTGGGGGTAACGCTTAGAGAGGGAGAGAAACAAAAGAAAAGAAGGGAGAAAAAAAAGAAGAAGAGAAAGCAAGGAAAGAAAAACACACACACGCCAATGGCGAGTCGTAACCCGGGCCGTCTTCTCGGCGCCCCGAGGACATGCGCTTCACGCCTTCTCGCCCCCCGGAGGAGATGCCTGCTCCAGCGCCCAGGACCCCCGGGACACTGCTGCCGCCGCCTCCGTAACCCCTACTCGACCCAGCGCTCCGCGCCGCCAGGGCCGTCCCACGGAACGACGGAGGAGCACGTCTCGGCCCCGAAACCTCCCGGCAGGAGCAAAAGGACCCTCGTCACATCCCTGACCGTCCTCGCCCTCGCCACGTCATACCTCCTCCTCCCCGAGGACCCCTCATCATCATCGTCATCGTCGTCATCAGGCAAAAACACCACCCTGAACGAAACGACCTTTGCCCCTTACACAATCGTCAACCGCGAGGTGATCTCCCCCGCGTCCTTTGTCCTGACCCTGGCCCCGCCCCGGGGAGCGGCGGCCGCGGAGGGCAAGGGCCTACCGTACCTGGTGCCGGATGGGCCGTCTTCGTCCTCCGGGGCGACGAGTGGCATCAGTAGCAGTAGCAGTGGAAGCCGGTGGAGGTATCCCCTCTGGAGCGTCGAGTTCAAGCAGCCGCAAGTACAAATATCGCGGCACTACACGCCGCTCCCGCCGCCGAATCCTGCCACTGACGGGTACGATGCCGGGGAGGAGGGCCAGTGTGAGAAGGGCGAGCTGAGGTTCTATATCCGTGCTCCCGGCGCCGCCGCGGGGGAGGCGGGGGCAGGCGGCGAGATGACGCGGTACCTGCTCCGCCTGCGCGAGGGCGACCGGGTGGAACTGCGCGGGCCGCACGTGGGCTTCGACGTGCTGGCCAGGCTGGGCGGCAGCGACAACAACCGAGGCGGCCGAGGCGGAATGGCCAAGGGGAGCGGGGGGCGCGTCGTCTTCCTGGCCGGGGGCACGGGCGTCGCGCCGGGCCTGCAGGCGGCGCAGGCGGCGCTACAAGGCAGCGAAGACGCCCGCGTCTCGCTCCTCTGGGCCGTGAGGGGCAGGGAGGAGATCCAGGCCCGGAGCCGCCTCGTTCCCCAGCAGCAGCAGCAGCAGCAGCGATGGTGGCAGTTCTGGGGCTCCGGGGGTAACGCGACGTCGTCCGAGCTACCGCTAGGCTCACTAGAGAATCCAAGTCCGGTGGCCAGGCAGCTCGAGGATATGAAGAGGCGGTACGGCGACAGGCTGACGGTGCACGTGGCCGTAGACGAGGAAGGCACGCGCTTCGACCTGCCGAGCATCCAAAAAGCCATCAACGCAGCCCCATCACCGTCACCATCATCATTTTCGACCACAACGGGCACGCACCCCGACACACCCACCATCAGAAAGGACACCTCCTGCGCGCTGCACGAGCAAAGGCCCCACGAGCGAGCCTCCGAGTTCGAGGCCGGCGACGCCCCGACGTGCAGCTGCCCCGCCGATCACGGGCCGCCGGGCCGAAACCTGCTCATCGTCTCGGGACCCGACGGCTTCGTGTCGCACTACGCCGGGCCCAAGGTCTGGCAGGGCGGGCGGCAGACGCAGGGCGCCGTCGGGGGCGTGCTGGGCGAGATCCAGGCTAGGAACCCGCAGCTGGCGCGCGAGTGGCTTGTCCTCAAGTTGTAGGGCACGACGGCGCCCATCTCAGGGTCAGTGGCCAACACGTGTATGATAGAAGAAGAAGAAGAGAAGAAAGGTTCACAGGAGTCGTGTCAGAATTTAACTTGGGAATCATCTGTTGATAATTCATGCCCTCAACCAGCCCAAAGAGGGGGAAAACCAACCTAAACAACTAAAAAAAAAATAAGGAAAAGGAAAAACAATATTTGAATAAAGCCTATACTCCGAATAGTAATGCGCCCAACAAAGACCTTCTAAAGTCTATATTCGGGCCGTCGTGGCCCCTTTTGCCTACGTGCTCTGTACCTTTCTATACGAAGGCGGCTTCATAGTTCTCCTAATCAACTTTCCGGCATATGGCGGCACAAGTGACACCGCACCGATCGCCAGAACGCGCCAGACGAAGCCCCTGAGACAAAAGAGTCAGTAAGCAAGTTCGATAAAAGAGACAAATGACTGGATGAAAACGTACCACGTAATCAGAAATTCCAGATCGAAGTAGCGACCAAGGAATGGCATTGAGCCCAAATAGAAGACAAACGTTCCCAGAATACTGATAATCATAACCGGGTGCCACGTTGTAATCTCAATAGCCACCATGAGTAACTCATTCAAGACAAGGACGGTGTAGCTCACGGCCACCATCTTGGGGCCATCAACCTCTGTGAGGAGCTGCGAGAGGCCCTGAATCATGCCACCTTGATAAATGGAGACAAAGACCCAGACAAAGAAAGTACGGTAAGAGAGTGATCGGCCAGATGTGAGCTCTTTGTACAACTCGGGATATAGGTTGGCCAGGTTTTCATCGACATCCTTGTCCAGAACCAAGGAGAGAACCGGAGCCGCAGTGTAGACAGTGGCATAACCAACAAGTAGCCAATCCTATGATTTATTAGCATGCGAGAAAAGAAGTGGCCCGGAGCAGGAGGGGCTCACGATATACAAGCCTTGAGGCTCAAACTTCAGTGCAATGCTGTACATGGTCTGACAGACAGCGATAATAAGGCCACGGTGAATAACAAATTGAGCGAGCTTGGCACTCCGCTTGTAACTGTTGCGTCCGTGCCATACCAGCAACTTGACAAGATGACAGAACTGCTCGATAGAGAAATCAGCAGCAAGACTTGCCTGCCGGCCCTCCTTGCCCACGATACCTACACCCACGTCGGCTGCTTGGATCATGGAGACGTCATTGCCACCATCACCAATGCAGCAGACGCGCTTCTTGGTGTACTCCTTAATAAGCTTGGCAACCTCGGCCTTTTGATTAGGAGAGCAACGGCACGCGACAACGGTAGGGAGAAGAACGGCTACAGAGATGAAGTCGGTGCGGAAGTGTGTGAGGAACAACAGGAGACTCTCGCCGTCGATGAGAAGGCATGCGTCTGTCTTACTGCGCAGGAAGTCGAGGTGGTCTTGCGCATTGTCTTTCCTCTTGAGCTGAGCGACAGTATAGATATACTGACCCCTCGCAACTAGCTTGGAGCTTACAGCCACACACCTGGCCGTCTCAACTTTGTCGCCTGTCAACATCCAGATTTTGATGCCAGCGTTGCGGAGCAACTCCAAAGATGGCTTGACGTCTCGTTGCAGCTTGTCCTCCACGCCAGTCACGCCGAGGAGTTCCAGGTCAGCCTCAAGGTAGTGAGAAATGACACGCTGCATGCCAACGTCACGGTTGGTGATAGCCATGGAAGCTTCCTGGTGCTTGATCGAGAACTCCTGGTACTGCCGATAGGAAAGCTTCTTTCTCCCAACAACAAGTGTACGCAGACCTTCGCGGGCCATATTGGCCGTTTCCTCGTCGAGCCAGTCATTCGCTGCAACTATAGATGTCATAACAGTATCTGCACCCTTTTGGTAGAACCAAATTTCGCCGCTGTTCAAGTCAGGGTTCTTTACGTTGAGGTTGGTGTGGAAGTGGACAATGATACCCATGCGCTTCCCTTCTGAAGTAAATGGGAAGACGTCCAGAATACGAACACGAACAACAGATCTCCTTCCATCGGTAGTCTCGAGAACCATGCTCTTGCGGTCACGATACGCCAGTCTGAGGCCGACTGACTCTGTCCATTTGACAATAGCAATCTCATCGGGGGATGATGCTTGGTAAGATATAACCTCCCTCCCATCTTCGACATCAGTGGTTGGAGTAACATTGTGGCAAAGCGCCAACGCCAATACCACGTCGCGAACTCGAGATCCAATCTCCCTTCTCGTCCGGGTGGCGCCAGCCGTTGCGGTGCTTGGCAAGGTTGAAGATGGCGTAACCAGCATGGTCTGCGATGCGGGGTCGGTCGTGGGTTGGATGTGGAAGCCCTGCTTCACGTATGTATTGACCTCATCCATGGCTTCGTTTGCGTAAGACACAGTTCCGACGTGTATTTTCTTCATTTCCATCTCGTTTTGTGTCAAGGTGCCTGTTTTGTCACTCAACAGATACTCGATGCGACCCAGATCCTCCGGTATTGTACTCGTTCGGACGACAGCACCGGGAATTCCAGGATCACGATGGATGAACCAGGAGTAAGCACTTTTGCCCATATCCAGATTCACGCGCAGACTAATGGGCACAATGGTGGAGAATAAAACCAGGAACCGCATAATCTTGATATACCAGACATTGTCACCAGACTTTTCAAATCCCTGCAGTGCTACCAAGACGATGGACAAGGCCAGCGTCAAGGCACACAAAATCTTGGTAAGGGCGTTGATTTCGTATTCAAGGAGGCCGGTCTTGGATCGAGATGGGGCCGTCGATAGAGCAGACCGAGTCTGGGGGCCCGTGTACATGATGACAGCCAAAGTAGTTGCCTGCGAGGCCACAATCGTGTTGGCCCATGCAGTGTTGTCAATAGACAGGGGGTAGGAACTGAAGCCATCATCATGCTGGATTTCAGAGTGAGGACTGAGAGCATCTTGACGTGAAGAAAAGAGCTCGACCTTGCCCAAGAACTCGTTGACCTTTCTATCCGGTTTACCACCAGTGACTCTCAGCCGGACAAACTCCTCAGGGGCCAAATTTTGGGTTATGGGTGAGGCCAGCCTCAGCTTCCAATCTGTTTCACCATCGAGTTGGTCCGTCCTGATGAACGTCTCGCCTGTAGCGCCACCGTCGTCCTCCGATTTTAAGGCTTCGGCCTGTTTCCCCTTGGAGGAACCATCAGTGCTCTCATCAAGTGCTAACAAGGCCTCCTCTTCGGCAGGTTCCTTAGCCGGTGTCGTTACACCTCCTTCGGAGTTATAGCATTGTAAGATGACTACATCGGCAGGGACTCGCTGGCCCTTGGTCAGTTTCAGCACGTCTCCGACCTTGAGATCTTTAGACTTCTTGCTGACTTCGTTGATATGTGACGATTTTTGTGTACCGTCCGCCTCTTCATCGTCCGCCTCTTGAATATCTGATAGTCCCTGTCTCGCCCTTGACCTTTTTGATCCCTTTCGAGCAGTGTCTGACTTCAAAGCCCTTCGCGGACGAATGGCCTGCGGGTTAGACCCAGGGTCGCTAAACAGCAGCACTCGATACTCTTCAGAATTGGCTTCAGTGTCTCTCTTCCGTCTCTGGATATCATCATACGCCTCCTTTCCCATGGTGATTATCAGCACAAAGGCAAGCGGAGCAACATATGTCGAGAGGTAGCCGATTCTCAGAGCAGGGATAGACTGCGATAGAGCGACCAGCAGAAAATACATGTTGAAGAAGAAGGAGAATTCATTGTAGAGGGTGACCGGTAGGAAGGTGAAGGCCGTGTACTTCGCATTAGAGACGATATTACTTGGGAATCGTGTGAGCTGTGTAGAGCCAACAGCAACAAGTCTTGATGCGGAGGGATCGTCGTCCTGCCCTTCTCGTTCATCATCGTCTGCCTTCTTGGATGAGCCGGACATGAAGCCAGGGAGTCTCAATCCTGAGCGCCCGGATCGGGATGTCGGCCGGTCAGAGCTGAACGACTTCCGCTGCGATCCCGAGGACTCCCCTAAGAGGGGACTGTTGTCATCTCCATTTGCGCTCCCGTCGGAATACCTCGGTTGCAATCCATCCTGATTTGACAACAAGCCTTGCGTATCCTCGTCTCTATCTTGCCCGAGGTCGCCATAACCACGGCCCCCCCTCTTGTTCGCGCGCCGAAGTCCGCCCATGCGCAAGTTTCTCAAAGCTATTCTCGTAGGTTTTTGCTCCGTATCGCTCTGATTCTGGGGCTCTCCTCGTATCGACTCGGTGGAGATGGGGTCGAGCTCGTGAACGTCGAGATCAAGATCCGAGTCGGAATCGTTATCGGGCGGATCAGAAGGTCGATTACGTGGTGAGGACGACATTCCGCATCAAAGCCTGCCACATCCGGGGGGGGATTCCTTTGTTGAAAGCAGGCGATGGGAGTTTTTGGAAATGTTTGGTTGGGAGCTTACTGTCGCCTGGAAGCTTTCATCCTGCGCTGTCGTAATAGTCTGCGTCTCTCAAGTTTGGCTCAAGGTAACAAGGGCAAAGCTAGGCATGACAGCTCTTGTTCGGTGGGACTTCTCTGACGATGCTAATGAATGAATGAGTGCTGTTCTTCTTTGTGAGCGAACGTCCGGCACATGTGTCTTTTTTTTTCAAAACTTAGATAAGGTAATGTTGATGCGGCAAGCCGCGGGCGCCGCCGTCATACGTAACCTAAGGACCTCCAGCTTCCAATCCTTAAGGTAAAAAGGCTAGAAGGGTACCATAATCGGTACGGAGTACGTATGTCGGGTCCCATCCATGCAGGGGCCATGCTACCTAAAACCGCCACTGCCACACCCCAAATCCCCCCGACCCAAGGCATCCACCATTACCAATGCCACCTCACCTTTGAACCGGACGGCTCCATTACGACTACTAAGGCAATAGTGGGTGGCTTAGGTGGGTGTCGTAGCCACAGTTACCCTAAATACCCACGCTTGTTGGTCTCAAATCAGGACGTCTAAATGGATGCTTCTATTGAATATGCATCAATAATCTACGGTTGGAATGCTTCTCACAAACCATTCTAAAGAACATAGTCTTCATTAACTTATAATGCCTTTTTTGTTGTTGGGGCTATTTGATTAGTGATCTCACAGGAGCAGACGTTACACCGCACGGAGTACTACCTAGTAATTACTGCATTGAGCACAAAACCCTCCGTCTGAGAGACTCTAAGCCTAGGTAGGCATTTATTTCTAAGAAACAGCACGCAAGCTGAGAGCAACGATTGATACATCTACTGGAACCAATAGGTAGGCACTATATGTTATATCGCAAAGCAGTAAGAGTTTATTGATTTATTGATTGCTCCATTACAGTGTCGAACTTATAATAACTAGTAACATGGCTTCATCCCTGCTCATATCTGCGTACAGTCCCAAAATGGTTGAGTCTACCGTGTAATTCGCTGGTAGAAGTCATGTTGCGCGCAATGCAAAATATAAATCTATACGGAAGAGAGTGTTTGTTGCACATCTTTCTTATGTACGGAGTAGGTTTAATGGACGTCTCACGGGTCCTACCTAGGGTTTCTAGAGTCGCTTCTTTTCTGTTCTTGCTTCCTTTCTCTGCTTCTTCTTTGTATCTCTCGAACTTCACGCGCGGTAGAATTGTAGGCGTACTAAACATGACAGGGACCTCAACTTATGCATTGTCATACATTCTAAGCACCCTCGCAGTAAACGTAGCAATAGCGAAGTCACCATCTGCTTTGCTATTCGTGCGTTTACACGCATCTCATGCTCCTCCAACAGTGCCGGATCGCGCAATCGGCGGGCGACTTACATGATGCGGAGGACGCGGACTAGCCATGAAAAGAGGGTCTAACTGACTGGTAAGAAACATTGAATATATTAATGTCACCCATTGCTTATGTTTCTGCTATATAACAAGGCAGTCGGCGACGGATCGGAGCGTTAATGGCCCACCCCCGGCCTTGGCCTTCCACATCGGTATCTCATCGGGGACCCCAGACCGCCGGTCGAGCCCCGAACCGGCAGCGGTGCTTATACCAGAGTTGGGATTTTGCAAGTACTTAAGGGAGTCTTGTTGCGCAGTTGTCAAGTTGCTATCTTGCCATCTTCAGCTTTATCATGGATCCAATGCCCTAAGAACTGCAATGGCCCAAGAGACAACTCATCTTGTTATACCTCTACTTCCATATCAACCATGTCCACCGCTACTGAAACCTTGCAGGTGACCATCACCGCAGGCTCGGCGTCAAAGCTAGAGCCCGTACCGGGAAGTCAGTCGGTAGCTCCTCTCGAAATCGAGGAGCCAGAGAAACCCCGACTGAGTGACTGGCGTCGCGGTCTTATCGTTTTCATCGCCGGTTGGAATGCGCTCGTGTCTACCTCGGCTAGTACGTCTCTCTTGATCGCAACCCCTGAGGTTTCTGCCGAGCTCAAGACAAATCAAAATACGCTCAACGTCACCAATGCTGGGTTTCTGGTCGCCATGGCCTGTTCTCCGTTACTCTGGATACCCCTGGCCAACATCACCAGCAGAAGACTTAGTTACAACCTTGCGCTTGTTGTCATGGCTGTAGGCTCCATAGGTACAGCTACGGCCCCTGATCTAGGAACTTTCACGGCTATGCGTCTCCTTTCTGGGTTGACTGGAGCTTACGTCCTCGTTGCTGGCCAGACAATCGTCTTTGACATCTTCAGCCCTACCGATAGGGCCAAGGCCATTAGCAGGCTTGCTCTAGGTGCTATTTGCGGCACATGGCTTGGTAAGCGTGGCTTTCGTTTCCCAGAGCTGAATGCAACTGACGAATTTATGAACCCAGGTCCCTGCATTGGAGGCATCTTATTGACCTTTACCGACAGCTGGAGGAACATCAACTACTTGCAATGCGCACAAGCTGGCCTTGGCTTGATCTTATCATTCCTTTTCGTGCCACATATCGAAAGTGACATGGTACAGTTGCATGAGAAAAAAGGGGGCAAAAGGCTTTCCGTCACGGGAGTCGCCAGAGCCTTTAGCCCCATGTTCATCTTCAGGCTCTACTTGAAGCCGCAGCTCCTTCTGACAGATTTCGTTTGTGCATTCCTGGCCTTGACGCAGTACGGGCTGGCGACATCGATCAGACATACCATAAACCCAACTTTCAACTTGACGACGCCTCTCGTTGGGGGTCTTTTTTACCTTGCTCCGGCACTGGGCTTCATGATAGGCGGCCTGCTCGGTGGCTACCTATCAGACCGCACTGTTCAGAGATGGATCATCAAGAGGAATGGTGTTCGGCTACCCAAGGACCGTCTTAATTGCATTCTTCCTAATCTTTTTGCAATCTTACCACTGTCAGAGCTACTGTATGGATGGGCCCTCCACCAAGGATTTGGCGGCCTTGCTTTGCCTGTCGTCATGGCGGTTTTGATGGGTATAGGCTTGGAGGGCTCTTTCGCCGGTCTCACCACGTATACTGGAGGTAAGCACGTATCCGGTCTGCTCATCGCTGTGACAAAATCACATATAATACGAAATGCGGCTGACGCGCACCAATAGAAGTCCTGCCCAACCATAAAGCCGGCGCTGTGTGCACCCGTCTTCTCTTACAATACACTTCTGCGGGCATATCTATCGCGGCTACAGTGCCAATAATAGACCGTATTGGCATCGGTTGGCTAATGACACTCAGTATGTTTGTCTCCAAGCCCCAACTCAACTTAGATTATACCCTAACTCGGAACAGCTGCCGGTTTGAAGGTTGTCGGAGGGTGCATGGTCCTGCTCGTTTCTAGATTTGCGCCTGACACGGGCGTGTGGGCTTACAAGGAGGAGTGAGGGAGAGGGGGCTCTGGGAGGTAGGAAAAGAACGCCGACAATATTTGGCCATCTTCCCGGCACGTATTGGCTGGCGTATTCTGTCCACCACCTGGGCGGGGGGTTCAGACTTCTTCTCTCTAGTCAAAGGTGGGGTGGTTGAGTTCTCACGAGGGCGAGGGCTGCTGCGGTAGTGGGACACTGAGTGAAGAGGAACGCATGGACTGGATAAGTAGGAGGATGAGTACTTTGTGTTCATCAAAGCTTGCTTGGAATATGACTCGCATTGGTGACTGAGCCTTTGCATGACCTTGAACAGTTTGTCGTCAATGCTAGTATGGAGGAATTAGTACTCCAATATCAACGTGACATGTAACGGAAGTACTACCGGTAGATGATCTACCCCTCCCCATCTCTCCTTCTCCCCCATCTCAGACATGTACCGAACATGCCGATTTCAGCTCGGGAATTTTTGAGTGGTAGCCGTGTGAATAATCACGCGTACGACAATAAATCAATACGTGGCATCACAAAGAGACCATTTCCCCTCACTTCTGTTCCATGCATGTCGGAGCGGTTTGTTCTAAACAGTTGCCAGGTTGAGCCTTGCTCCGGCGGGGAAGGGTGAAGTAGTTTTTACCAATTGAGCATGTGTGGACGAACGAGCTCCGGCCTTGGTGGTGGTGAGAGTCGTGACCCTGGCCTGTTGCTCCCTGGCCTATTGCTTGGGTTTGCTTGGGTTTGCTTGCCTGGTGGGCTCCGAAACGGACCAGCTAGCATGTGATTGATTGACACTTGTCATGTTCGGGCCTGCAAAGCCTATTCCCTGCTCGGTGTTTGCTGCACGAGAGCTGCAAGGAGTGCTGCTACTAAAGCACCTAGAAGGAGTGGATATTAATAGGTCCGATGTGGTCATAGGAACTGGGTTGGTGGCAGTGGTAGTAATTCTGTAGAGGCACAGCGTGAGATTTATATCCATAGCCGAATTCGCAATCCCCCTCTGTTCTTATTATTATTATTATTATTATTATTATTTGCTTCTAGAATAGCGAGAAGCCGGGGGTGCAAAACAATATTTCCCCCCTCCTCTTTGCTTGAGACATCGATCAAGATAAGAGACCCGACTGTGAGGATGAGATCCTCTTATCGCCTTCTAAAATAATTAGTGCAAACCTACCATCTGTCGCGTGACGGATAATTCCCGGTCTGTTCTATCTGCAAAGAAGAAAGTATTAGGTAGGTACCTCCCGTAGGCGTCACCGGGCGCTCCGCCCATGTGGCAGGACGGAAGAGGCCAAGCGGCCGACGGAGCGTGCAGTGTCGCCGCGTTCTGAACTCCTAAGCTACAATACGGAGTACTTACTACGACTAGAGCAGTAGGAAGTGGTCCTCTTGTCTTGGTACTTCGCAAGTTCGTACATGCCATCTGTCCAGTCAACCTCGCTTGCATCATCCAGCCCAGTCATCACCGCAAAGCAAACCATTCTGCCTTTGATTCCAGTTGTTTTGCTGACCATGACTATCTTCATGCTCGCTTAGGCACTCGGTCATTTTCGTTTCTGTATAGGTACGCTTTCCCACTCGCCCACGTTTCCATGTCGCGGCACACGCGGACTCTGTGGTAGGCCTTGTGTGCGGCGCACTTCCTTGTGTGCTCAATGAGCTATCCCGTCGCTAACACATTGCATCTACTAGTAATACTCATGGTATTCGGCGCCTGTTTCATTCTAAATCATCTTTCATAATAACTTTTCGACCATGGCTTCCGAGCCGCCAAACCCGTCCTGGCATCCGGCCCTGATGCCCGATCACGAAGATCCCACAGAAAGCAATAGACCAACAGAAGGCGCACAGCACACTTCGAGAGACTCGTCGCCAGATCTTTCAGATCATGGTACACCGCTCGATGAGGAGCATCGCACTCTGGGCGGCCCTTTTGATGTAGAGGAGCCCAGTGATGCTTGGTTGTCCAAGGAGGATGGCCATGGCCATAGCCATGACCATGAACACGAACACGATCAAGACTTTCACACACACGGTGGTGGCGCGACGCTACCTGCATCCCGAGGCTCAGATGCTCCATCCCAGCCCGCGCAGACCGAGAATACAGAGCATCCTCCGCCTCCGACAGGTTCAAAGCACGCTAGTTCCTCTTCCTTTGCTCGGACCGTATCCCACGAGGTTAGCTTAGGGGATGATGACGAGAGTGACTGGCACCTATCGCGTACCAACACCGACCCTTTCAAATTTATGCCGCCTTCCGACCGCACAAACTCCTTCCCACCCGTGCCACCCGTGGCGGGTACAGAGCATTACGAAGAGTCACATCCGCTACCATCAAATCAAGCCATGGAGGTCTTGGAAGAGACGGAGAGAGACGCAGAAAGTGATGGTCGCGATGATGCCCATGACTGGTCGTCGCACCATCATTATGGCCGCGATCGGTCAGCTTCCCAGACTGTTGGTGGGGAGGTTCAGGGCATTGAGGGCCAAAACTCGCAAGCGCGTTTCGAAGAAGGTGTACCCTTAATATCCCATCCGGGGCATGAAGCACTAGCGAAGCCTGCGAAGAAGGGGCACAGGAAGACAATCTCTCGAGTGTTCAAGGATGCTGTACCGGACGACGAGGACGATTTTTTCGGCCAAGTTCAAGAGCAACCAGAATTCTCTGCTCCGCCGCCGCTCGAACGCAAGTCTACTACACAGGTCATGGGAAGCCTTACACCAGAAGTTCTGTCAAGGCAAAACACGTTTAATGGAACACTGAAGGAAGAAGACGAGCCTGTAAACGCCCCCGGATCAACAAATGCGGGTGCTGGGACAGAAGACTTGAATTCTAAGTGGGAGGCGGCCTTGGATGACCAAGATGATGCTGAACTACTGCTTGACGACAACGAAAACGTCGACCCCACTGCTTTCCTAGGGAGTGACGACGAGGGCCTTCTGGATGACGAGGAACCCGCTCCTTTACCTTCAGTCTCAATTGAGCCACAATCTCGCAGTGTCAGCTCTTCGAATCCTTATGCGCCTCAGAGCTACACCCCGCAGGTGTCTGTGAACCCCCACGCACCAAGTCAAGCGGCGGTGCCTTCTCAAGCCTCTTATTTCCCTCAACAGACTACTCCGCAACCTTACAGCCAAACGCCTCAATACGGCCAGTTGCCTGTTGACCCCAAGGTTGAGACAGCCCGTGCTCAAAGCTTTGCGGACAAGGCCAAGGGCGGTTACTCTTCTCCTTACGATCTACCTTCCGACTTGGTAGCAAACGTAGCGAAGCCGAAGAGAAGACCCAGTACACAGTCTTTGCAAGGCCATTCGGCAGCTATTCAGCCACCCCCGCCTCCACCGCCAGGGAGAAGTTCAAGCATGTATGAACAAGTTCCGGCGCCACCGACATCAAATTCCGGCTCGCGACCGTCCACGAGCCATAGTGGGCAAGGTGCCCCCCTGAACCCCAGGGCTTCTGCCCCTCCCCTGCGTAATAAGAGCAGCTTCTTTGAGGAGCTGCCCGTGGCATCCAAGCCAAGACCCGTGTCGAGACAAGGCGCGGGCCAACAGCTCTCGCCTCAGAGCGCCCAGTTCCAAGGGCCTCCTCATGGACCTCCTTCGAGTACAGCTCCAACTCCATCTGTGGGTGCACAAATGGCCCCTCCGCCTCCGCCAGTTGTTTCGCAGCCTCCTCCTGGAGTTGGGGGCCTTGTAGCTCCTCCCAAGGTTAGCCCTTACGCTAACCTACCTGCGGTCTCCAATCCAGTGCCGCCGCCTTCGGGAGGTGCGAGTAGATACTCGCCTTCCCCTTCGCAATCGGGGAGTAATGGTGCTCCTTTGACAGGACCCAATAGCCGCTATTCGCCGGCTCCCACTACCACACGCCAGGCCAGTGGTTACAGTCCAACCAATGGACCTCAGCTGTCACACCAACCTAGAACGTCGAGTCCATTGGCTCACTTTGAACTCAATACCGGAAAGCCACACATCGCGGGAGAACATGGTCCGCTCTCTGAGCGGAGAGCTAGTAGCTCTTCATATGATCATCGCTTGAATAGGGTCCCATCGTTACCTCCCACTCGAGAAGTAGACGAGGATGATAGCCAAGATTCGATAACTAAACCTTCGCTCTCTCCTTATACGCCTTCCACAGCGCAAGGTACCTTGTCGCCTCCGAAACGCATGAACGCAAATTACGCTCCTCAGCCTATCGAGCCAGGCCAGAATGGTTTCGTACCTCCGCCCAGAGCTCAAACGCAATCACCTGGAGCCACAAGAAGTGGTCGCCCGGTGAATCATCAACGCCGCCCTTCATCGGCTCATGGTGGCACTCTTCCAACACAGCCCAATACCTCTGCACAGGCCTACTACGCCCCTGGCTACTCGCGCGCTAGAGGTGCATCCTTGAATATGGAGATGGTCCCGCCAAATGATGGCCAGGAGCATGATCCTCTGCAGAGATGGAGGGGAGTTCCCATTCTTGCCTGGGGAGTCGGAGGCACAATTATCACAACTTTCCCCAAGAATATCCCTCGGTACTCGATGAATTCTTCTGTTCCTACCGTATCACGGGCCCCAGGCGAGGTCAAGGTTCTGCATGCAAAAGACATTGATCCTTTGCCTGATCGTCTTGCCAAGTTTCCTGGGCCTCTCAAGGGCAAGTCGAAGAAGAAGGAGACGATCGCTTGGCTATCATCTGGCATTGAAATGCTGGAGAAAACGCTTCCCGATGTTTCTTTCCACCCTGAATTGTCTCCGGAAGCGAAGCGGGCAATGGAGCGTCTGCTATTGTGGAAGATCCTTCGTGTTTTCATCGAGCACGATGGCGCGCTCGAAGGCTCCCCAGCAGTCGAGAAAGCTGTCAAAGAAGTCCTGTTACCTCAGAAGCTGGAAAACTCGCAGAATTTCTCTCCAATTGATGCACAAACCAGTCTGCCTACACAAATGCAAGCTGACGGCGTCGATGCTTCCGCAATGGAAGGCATCAAAACCAGTCTTGTGCAAGGTGACCGCGTGTCGGCTGTTTGGGCTGCCGTTGACAAACGGCTTTGGGGACATGCTATGCTGATTGCAAATACAGTTTCCCCTGATTTATACAAGCAAGTGGCTCAGGAGTTTGTCCGTAAGGAGGTGAACTACCCCGGCCACAATAATGAATCGATGGCTGCGTTTTACAAAATTTTGTCAGGGAATTACGAAGACTGCGTCGATGAGCTTGTCTCCTCGCATGCTAGGGCTGGTTTCCAGATGGTATCAACTCAATTGGGCACTGGTGCATCAAATGCTGGCTTGAATGGACTAGACAAGTGGCGCGAGACACTGGCTTTGGTATTGAGCAACCGCAGTACCGACGATGTTAAAGGCCTAAATGAACTTGGTCGTCTGTTATCGAGCTATGGACGGGCAGAAGCTGCTCATATCTGCTTCATGTTCGGTCGTAGTCTCTCCCACTTTGGTGGCATTCACGAGCCAGGTGTCGACTTCGTGCTTCTTGGTTCTGATCACCGTCAACAAGCTGAACAGTTTGGTAAAGAGACAGAGGCCTTGGAGCTCAGCGAGGTGTACGAATACGGGCTGTCACTGGCTGGAGGTATTGCTGCTACAAGCGGAGCTCCGCACTTGGCTGGATACAAACTGCAACATGCAATCACATTAGCAGAGTATGGGTATCGTGATAGGGCCCTGCAATACTGTGAGGCGATGGTGGCTGCTGCTACATCACAGACCAAGAGATCGCCATACTACAGCCAGGTCCTGGTTTCTGCGGTTGACGACTTCATGACACGCCTGAAGCAAGCTCCCAAGGAAGGGTCAAATTCTTGGATTTCGAAGCCCAGCATGAACAAGGTCTCTGACAGCATGTGGAATAAGTTTAATAAATTTGTCGCTGGCGATGAAGGAGACAATGCCAACGGGAATACGCAAGAGGGTGAAAAGGGCCTCTTTGACCGCATTGCCACCACGCCTACCTTGAGCCGTTCTCCCTCAACCAACAACTTCGAGACTTTTGCTAACTCGCCGGCGCCCATGTTCGCTACTTTGGCTCAGCCTACAACTGCCGCTGCATCTCGCTATGCCCCTGCACCTGCATCTACCGCATCTTCCAACCCCTATGCTCCTGCATCAGGTCAGTCCCAAAGCCCTGAATACCCAGCCGTCACCCAAGGATACCCTGGCGGTGGGCCGGCGCCCGTGGCAACCGGAGGCTACGCACCTCAGGCCACCTTGGCGCCGTCTCAAGGCTACTCTCCGTACGAACCTGGGGCACCTACACCCGCAGCCGATGCTCACTCGTCATCGATCCCCAACTCCGGGGGTTATCAACCGTACGGACTCCAAGCTTCGCCCAACATCATCCCAGCCTCTGCTTCCCCGCATAACGAGGTTCCGTCCAACCTGGGCTATCTGCCACCGAGCTATGGCTTTGAGCCACCTCAGTTGACTCCTGCCTCTGATAATGATGATAAAAATGGGGCACAGAGTGATAGCGCTAGCGGCTACGAACCCCCTTCCTTCCAGCCTTATGGCTTTGAGCCGCCGTCAATGCAGACTTCCTACAACCCTGACTCTGAAGATGGGGCTGAGGACAAAGCAATGAACAAGAAGAAGAGTTTCATGGATGATGATGATGATATTCCTGCACTTAGGGTGCAGTCTGACGAGAAATCAAAAGCCGAGAAGGATCGTGAAAACGAGGAGATGTTCCGAAAGGCTGCCGAGGAAGATGGTAAGACCAATTAGGAGACACAGTGGATGATCATTACTGACAGAGTTTTAGCCAAACGTGCTGAAGCCGAAAAGGCAGGAAAGAAGGGGTGGGGTTTTGGTGGCTGGTTCGCCAAGAAACCTGCTTCTCCCTCTCCCGCGCCCAGCGAGGGTTCTCCCAATAAGCCCATCCGGGCCAAGCTTGGCGAGGCAAGTAGCTTCGTGTATGACCCCGAGCTGAAGCGCTGGGTCAACAAGAAGCCTGGTGCCGAGAATGTCGAAGCGAAGACCGCCACGCCTCCTCCGCCAAAGGGGCCTGGTCGCTCTGTGACCGGTACCCCTCCTCCTCCTAAGAGTACGCCTCCGCCTCCTGGTGCCGCACGTTCTGTTTCCGGCGGGCCGCCGGCCATTAGATCTGTGCCTCCTATGGGGTCAGGGCCTTCTCTATCACAGCCACCATCTATGGAAACGCTCGCTGTACCCCAGGCCATGTCCCGATCGGCATCTCAGAACAGTCTCGGGGGCGGGCCCCCCAGCCGTCCTCCCAGCCGGCCGACTACTAGCATGAGCAACGCTAGCAGCATTGATGATCTTATCGGCGCAGCTGGCCCTCGCAAAGCTGGCTCGAAGAAGCCCAGGAAGAGCGGGCGTTATGTTGACGTCATGGCCAAGAATTAAGATGGGATGACCCCCCCCCGTATGACTCTCGGTGTTGAGAGTCTCGGTGAATGAACGAGAACAAAGGCGATTTGTCTAAACGCGGTTGATATGCATTGTATACTATATACTTACATCCTTATTATGGCGAAAAAGGCATTGTAATAATCATTATGAAAGGGGATGATTTTTTTTTATCTTATGGGTGGTGGTGCATGGTGGTACATTGGTGTTTTTTTCTTCCTCTTTTCTTTTCTTTACGTTCGTTTATATCTTGGATGGGTTAAGGGGTTGAGGAAATATACGGCTCATTAGACTTCACCAGCCTACATAAATTGAGACTATAGTAATGAAATTAAATTATGTGTACTAAGCGGTATTTCCTATGTGTCTTAGTGCCTGACGTTATGTTATGTCTGCTCAATAGGTAATGTATGTGTCTACTGTGGGAACTTCTTCCCCGGTAGTGATATGGCCCTCTCATACTTTATCGAATGTTGGTTTACTTTGTTCTGCTTACATCATGAGCTATAAGATTGAACATAGTACTGTGTACTTGTTAGCGGCGTGACCGGATACTCCCCCAAACATGTCCCGTACGTACCGTAACCACAGAATCCTCTGCCGAGGCATCGCCATCATAATGCGGAACGTAGACGTAGAGAATCAGGGCATGGTCGTCGGCGAAGCAGGCAATAACTCTCCCCTCGAGCCTCCCCACGCTCAGCACCCTGCTCCAGTCCTTGCCGTCGACCCTCACCGTGGCCCAGCGGTTCGGCCCGTCCTCCCTGAAGCGGGTGCTCGGGTGGTCCTCGACGGGCACTTCCAGCTGGGCAGGGTCGAGCTCGGGGTTCTCGAGGCCGGACCACACGGAGGCGATGTCGGTTGTGTCGGTGGCTATGCGCAGGCGCAGGGAGCCGTGCATGTTTGCGCTGAGCTCCAGCTTGGGCGACTTGGAAGCGTGGGAGGGGGCGCCGCTGCCGCCGCCAGAGAGGGCGAGCTTGGTGAAACGGTCCGAGATGGCCTTGAGCTGCATCAGGGGCGGGAGCTGGATGTGCACGTCGGGCTCGCGGACCTTGGGCTGCATAATCATCTCGACGGTGTCCGGGCTCAGCACCCGGACCGGGATGTCCTGCGTGATGACCTTTTCGTGGTCCCTCCGGAGGCTGGTCTCGATGTGCTCCGAGCCGAGAAACTCGTCGTCGTCGGCGAAGGGGTCATCAGCGGCGGCGGCACCCGCTCTGGCGGCGTTCCCCGTTGTGGACGTCGTGGTGGTGATGGTCATGGACAGCACGGGGAGGCCGCCCTTCTTGGTGAGCCGGAGGGAGGCGGAGAGGCTGTTGAAGGCGGACTTGAGCGCTCGCTGGAGGGGCTGGAGGGGCAGCTCGAGGTCGATTGTGTTGGAGGCCTCGTTGGACTGGATGATGTAGTTTTCAAAGATGAAGTCCATCGATAAGGAGCTGTTTTTTGGGGGGGAGGGTATCTTAGCAAGGGAGCTCTCTGCGCCATTCACGGGAAGTTTTGAACCCTTACGCCCAGACCTGTGATCCCATGTCGGGAATCACGGTGAAGCGGACCGTGTCATCGCTTAGGCGCACCCAGGCGATCTTTTCGAGAGATGACAGCGCCGATGTAAGTTCTGTGAAAGGGGGGGTTAGTTAGCTGGTGTTTCTTCAAGGTTCCAACATGGATTGTCCAGCAGGTCGAGGATAGGCAGGTAACGTACTCGCAAAAGTTCGAATGTTCTTCAGTTCAGTTCGGAAACGCATCGTACCATCATTGCGCACGCATCAATGCCGTGCGATGCAGGGTGTTCGTTCGTTGAAGGGAGGTCACATGTGATAGAGATTCACGCGTAAAGTGGAAGGTGAGCCTAGTGGGGCAAGCGCGTTCAACTGTCTGCCCGTTGACGTTTAAAAAGGTACGTTCATGGTTCGTGATGGCAACACGAATTTAACCAATTTCCAAACGTGATTCATAAATTCAAGTCTATCCCGATCGTAGGTTTCGCTTTACGTCCATGATGGTTTTGCGACGGCGATTAAAAACTCCAAAGGGTTGGCTCGCAGCTCTTGGTGGGTAATGTGTATCAGCCGGGGGACGGATTTCGTCGTTTGTGAGTTATCCAAGCCGGCATTAGATAAGAGTGTGAGTTTCCGTCCCTTATGCTTACGCGTATCTATAAGTCTATAATTTCGAACAAATGCAGCGCTATCATGATTACCGCCCTCCGTGATTGCCTTCGTCTTCACTATCATCACGGAATCCTTCTTCGAGGCTGGCCAAGCTTGTCAGCAGCGGTACTCAATCGAGCACATGAACGGGACTTACTCTCTACTTAACCTTCGCGATTGCTCCAGGGTTCGGGCAGCAGCTGCTGCGTGCGCAGCCATGGCTTGCCGCAGCTGCTCATTAACATCCCCTAATTCCTCGCTGGATTCAACGCCTTCCTCGACATCGATGTGGCTGAGAGACTCTTGTCTTGCGTCCCGCACCCTCTGCAGCCATGCGGACCTCCAAGAACGCCATGCCGCGGCGGGATGAGCGAGCCGGGCGCGGAGGGAGTCGGTTCGCGACTGGAGCGACTCGATGGGGATGTACTGCGCGTAGCGTGCTCGGTATTGACGGTAGGCCGGGAAGAGAATGTACGTGATGGTGAGAAATAGAACGAGAGAGATGACGGCCGGGACTATCAAAGTCTAAGCGTTGATGGAGTCAGTACTAAGGGTCTTCTTATTAGAGTCTAAAAGAAGGGCATGCAACAAACCTTGATGGCCTTTTTCTTATCTGACATTCTATCGGGTGTGCTCTACGCCGGCTAAAAAAAAAGAATGAACATAAAAATTATTTATTAAGGGGCCCAGGTTATCGGCTGGCTGAGAACATTGACTCTATGATGATGCGAAGATGCAAGGGGGAAATGGGCGCTGTATCAGAGAAGTTGGAAGACAAAGGTCGTTGTCGCATGGGCCAGTCCAAGCCGAGATGACGACGCTTCCGGCGATTGGTAGTTGCCTTACTGACACGGGACTGCGCGGCGGAGTGGCATCAGCTTCCAGGGGTTTGTGGCTTCCGGGGCCCCCAGAAGGCGTGGCTGCCCGCCAAGTTACCGTTTTGGAGGGGGGAGATTGCCCAGGTGGCTTTTATGAGCTGATACCTATACTCCGTACGGAATACAGCCGGACATAAACTTCCGTATTTAACCTGCCCAGCCGTATTGGCATTCTTCAGCAGGGCAAGAAGGGGTTACTCTAGACCAATTCCAGGTCGCTGTCAAGTATGCGTCCTTAGTTCTATGTAAGGGGGGGGGGGGATTTCTGCGTTCTTTTATATGCCTTTGTAAGCCGTAACGCTTCCAAGAGGTTTCTCTGGGTTCATCACCAACACCAGTCCTGCGCTAGGCGGCTCACATGTCCATCAGAGGGGCACGTACCCCCTAAAAAAGCAGATTGCTTCGTATCCATCAGAGGCCACAGAAATTGAATCGATAAATCATGGGCGCTTCCCTTCAGAACTGCTTGGTCGTATGAGGCCTAGACTCGACTCTTCTCTGTAGGAATCGGCCCATTCAAGTGCCGGGCAGTGGATCTTTCAGCAGCACTATTCAATACCACCACCACCAATTAGGCATCCTGAAGAGGCCGATGGCTCTCCTGTAGTAGTATCACGGTGGAGGGCGGGGGTCCCAGTGGTAGGGGAAGAGGGCGAATGCGGGCACGCAATCGAAAATTGTCGCTGGTGGTGGTTCTGGTGGTTTTTTGATACCCAATAGGCCAGTGCTGTTAGGTGTTGAGCTACTACGGAGTACTACTACTACTAGTAGTAGTATTTTCTCCTGAGCGAACCACACCACCCCCAATATCCGCAATCTGAGTCAAATTGAGAAACCCAGGCCGTGTTCTAGCCTGCAGTAAAAGAAAGAAAGAAGGAAAAAGAGAGAGAAGAAAAAAGCATACGTTCTTTGTCTCCTATCCTCTCTATCGATTATTCCGTACATAGATTCATTTCTATTACTGCATATCCGACGTTCATGCTTGCGACCACCATCACCATCACACGCACCCCATGAACCCTAATTAATGCAAGTCATTACCTTCCTAGCCTCGCCCAGGTCAATCCTCTGCCCATCTTTCCGAGGTGACCATCAATCATTACTACTACTAGTATTTACTCCCACCGGCGGGTTTGCGCCTTCGACGTGGGGAAACTACTTGCGGCAGGATAAGGAAAAAAACGTCTGTGCTGCTACATACCACCACACGACCTGAATTGCTTTAGGTAGTGTAGTCTAGTAGTATTACTGTATTACTGGGCAAGCGCATTAGCAGCCAAAGGCCGCCGACGGACCTCCACAAGTAAAGAAAGACCCTTTCTCCCAAACCCTTTTCCACGGTTCCTCGTTTGCCCACCAACTGCGACCCAAACGGTTGCGAGGTTTCACGAGACGCGACGGCACGCTGCCAATTCCGGCACTGCTAAAAATCGGTTGAAAGATTGGGATAAGGTCGAAGGTTGAGAGCCCAGCTTCAGGTTTCCCCCCTCCCCCCCCCAGTCAACGCCCCGAGCACAGTGGCGCCCGCGTCTGCTCGTCACCTCCGGGGGCGCTCCACCATGAAAGTGGCTATCTAGCCAGCATAACATCTTCAAACGCTTCGCGGAATCGCCTGTACTTTACCCCGCGACACGTCACGGGAGGGTCAACAGCGAGACATGTCCTCTGACAAGTCAAGACAGTCCTCTGGGGGGCGATCTATTTTTTCCAGGAGCAAACACAAGGAGAGGCACGAAGGCCCTCGATTTGTACCAGACGCCCAAGTAGAAGCTGCCAGTACCTTGAGCTCACGATCTTCTCGACATAAGCGAGAGTCCTCGACCGTATCCATCGACAGGTCCTACTCGCCCGATCCGCAAGTCAATCACTCGGCCGGCATCCTCTCGTCTATACCGTACGATGGATCGCAGCCCCCTCGTTCGCCAATACCAGCAGAATACCTTCCCAGGGGAGACCAGGTCCCGGTCCGCAGAGAGCCCCTACCTCACCAATTAAATAGGAGCAACCACGACTACCATCAGTATCCACATCTTGACCCCTCGACTCAACCTCAATACTCGTCCTCGAGGCCCGGAACTGCCAACATGACCATGGCGTCCACCGGGAAGCAAACACAATATCAGCAATGGGGGCCATCTCGCGGTAGCACGGCGAGTTCCGCCAATGGCTCGCACGGCTCCCGATACGACTCGTACATGTCCGCGGACAACGCCAGTCTTCACTCAGGTAATCAAGGATACCGAGATCATGGTGGAACACCTCGCTCATCGCATACAGCACTTCCTAGTGCCTCGTCCCAGAGCTCGTATGGCTCTCATCAATCGCACCGAGGCTCGCAGAGCTTTGCCAAGTTCCCAGTACCCCCAGGACACGATGGCTTCAACTTCCCCAAGCCCGATGACGACAAGACGGTTCACGAGATGTTCCTCCAGTTGATGCAGAAGCGAGGCTGGCACAACCTACCCGAGCAGGCGAGGCGGCAGATGATGGCCTATCCTCCGCAGAAGAAATGGATGCTCTTGCACCAGGATCGCCTAACGGAGTGGCAGGGCGAGCAGAAGCGTAGAACGACGGCACGACCCAATCAGTACGCAGCACCTGATATCACCACGTACTCGGACGAAGAGGGAACCCCTGAATACTATGTGCGCCGTGTTATGGAAGACAGACTTGATAGCAAAGGCATGGGAAGTCTGGAGGTGAACCTGAGAACCCAGCAGATTGGCTGGGTCAAGAGGTTTGTAGAGTGTCAGGGTCAGGTGGCTCTGGTCACTCTACTCCTTAAGATGCAGAGGAAGGGGACGGCAACTCACGGCAATGCGCCGGATAGCGCCCACGTCAACAAGACTCAGGATAAGGAGTATGATATCATCAAGTGTATCAAGGCCTTGATGAACAACAACTTTGGTGCCGATGATGCTTTGATGCACCAAAAGATCCTTGTAGCGCTTGCTACTTGCCTCATATCCGCTCGGTTGTCAACGAGGAAACTGGCCAGCGATATCTTGACCTTCCTTTGCACGTGGGGAGAGAACACCGAGGGTCATGTAAAGGTCATCCAGGCATTGGATGAGGTGAAGACCCAACAAGCGGAAAATGGACGATTCGACGCTTGGATGCGTTTGGTGGAAGTGACGGTCGACGGCCGGGGGAAGATGGGCAGTCTGGTGGGAGCAAGTGAGGAGTTGCGAACAGGCGGTACAGGTATGGAGAACTTGTTGATGGAGTATGCGGTTACCACCCTCATGCTCGTCAACATGTTGATAGACTCTCCCGAGAGGGACCTGGATTTACGGATACACATCCGTGCTCAGTTTACGGCTTGTGGTATCAAGAGGATCCTCACCAAGATGGAGGCATTCCAGTATGACCTCCTTGACAAGCAGATCGAGCGGTTCCGCACCAACGAAGCCATCGACTATGAGGATATGCTAGAGAGGGAGAATAGTAGCATGAAGGATAATATCGAGGGCGATGTTAAGGACTTGAACGACCCGGTACAGATCGCTGATGCTATTACACAACGCCTCCACGGCAGCAAGTCGCAAGATTACTTCGTTTCCGCTCTTCAGCATCTTATGCTTATCCGCGCCAACGATGGTGAGGAACGTTTACGCATGTTCCAGCTTGTCGATTCCATGCTCAGTTACGTCGCTATGGACAGGAGGTTGCCGAACATGGACCTAAAGCAAAGCCTCAACTTCACCGTCCAAAGTCTCCTGGACAAACTTCACACGGACTCAGAAGCCCGGCAAGCACAAGATGAAGCTCTGGAGTCGAGGCAATTTGCGGAGGCTGCCATGGCTGAGCGCGATGAGATGAAGGCCAGAATAGAGCTTGGAGCCGACGGCCTCGTTGCCAAATTGCAGAAGCAACTCGACGAACAGTCGCGATTCATCGCATCTCAGAGACGACAGGCGGACAACTTGAAAGCCGAGCTGGCAAATATGCAGACGGTCAGGGCGAAAGAGGCTCAGCGCAATGAACTGGAGACGCGTGAGCTGTATCTTATGCTTCGAGACGCACAGGACGTAGCCGCCTCCAACGCTGCCAAGGGCAACTTGAAGGGGGCTCCGGGCGCTGCCGCGGAGGAGGCCAAGAGCAAGGGTATTCTGGACCGCGAGCGTCTTATGGAGCGCCTCCAGATGCAAATCGAGCGCCAAAAGACGCAATTCAAGTTGGAGGGCCGCGTTTGGGGTGAAGCGGCTGGGCCTTCCGATCAGCTTCGTGCCCTACGGGAACAGATGGAAGGCGACGAAGAAGACGGACAGAGGACGCCTCCTAACGGGGGAACTCCTCCCAGAGATCTCACAAACAGTGTGCTGGGGAGTATCAACCGCCAGACACGGATCCCCAGGAAGCCTCTCAATGATGTTGAGGAGGAGGATATGGAAGATTCTAGGCTGGGCAATGTGCCAACCGACATCAACCGCTCCAACCAGGCCAACGTGAACGACGAATTGGTCGCTAGGATGAAGAAGCTCGATGATAGTGATGACGACGAAGAGACGCTTGCTCATAGTGATGCTCCCAAGATCGAAGTCACTCCCAGCTCTGGAGCTCCTCCACCACCTCCCCCACCGCCGCCTCCTTTGCCTGGTGCTCTGTCAGGTGCTCCTCCACCTCCCCCTCCCCCTCCACCCCCTCCGGGAGGTCTGCCTGGTGCTCCTCCCCCGCCGCCGCCGCCTCCCCCTCCTCCGGGCATGATCCCCGGAGCACCTCCGCCACCTCCACCTCTGCCCGGTTCAGCTGCGCAACTCATGCCTCCTCCTCCGCCACCGCCTCCGGGGGGCTTTCCTGGTGCTCCTCCCCCTCCTCCTATGCCGGGCTCCCCCATGTCCGGAAACTTCCTCTCCAAAGGCCCCGCTTTTACTGCTACTCCTGGCGTTGGCCTTCCTGTTGTGCGGCCCAAGAAGAAGCTCAAGGCTTTGCATTGGGACAAGGTAGATGCCCCGGAGACAAGTCATTGGGCTGCGCATACACCGTCTGCAGAAGAGCGCGAAGAAAAGTACAATGAGCTCAGTCGCAAAGGTATTCTTGACGAGGTCGAGAAGCTCTTCCTGGCCAAGGAGATCAAGAAGCTTGGTGGTACGAGTGCCAAGAAGGATGACAAGAAACAGATCATTTCCTCCGACCTTCGAAAAGCATTTGGTAGGTTGACACCATGGACAAGTTCAAGGTTGACTGGACTAACACGTATTAGAAATCGCGCTGGCCAAATTCTCGCAATATTCGGTTGACAAGGTGGTGCAAATGGTCATTCACTGCGACAAGGATGTCCTTGATAACCAAGTCGTCATGGACTTCCTTCAAAAGGACGATCTCTGCAACATTTCGGACAACACTGTCAAATCCATGGCGCCTTACAGTAAAGACTGGACCGGCCCTGATGCCGGGACCCAAACGCGCGAACTGGATCCTAATGACTTGACGCGCCAAGATCAAATTTACCTATACACAGCGTTTGAACTTCACCATTACTGGAAGAGTAGGATGAGAGCACTTGCGCTCACGAGGAGTTTCGAGTTGGAATATGAAGAAATCCACGATAAGATGCACCAGGTTGTGACGGTTTCCGAATCCCTGCGTGACTCGGTGTCGCTTATGAACGTCCTGGGTCTCATCTTGGATATCGGTAACTACATGAACGATGCTAATAAGCAGGCCCGCGGTTTCAAGCTGAGCTCGCTGGCCAGACTCGGCATGGTTAAAGATGACAAGAATGAGTCCACTCTGGCCGATCTTGTCGAACGTATTGTCAGGAATCAGTACCCCGAATGGGAAGGATTCGCCGACGATATTGGTGGCGTCATGACGATTCAGAAGATCAACGTTGAGCAGCTTCAAGCGGATGCTAAAAGATATATCGACAACATCAAAAACGTACAGATGTCGCTGGATTCTGGCAATCTGAGCGACCCCAAGAAGTTCCATCCTCAAGATCGTGTGAGCCAGATTGTGCAACGCTGCATGAAGGAGGCGAGGAGAAAGGCCGAGCAGATGGAGTTTTACCTGGATGAGATGATGACGACGTATAAAGATATCATGGTCTTTTATGGCGAAGACCCAGGAGACGAAAACGCAAGGAGGGACTTCTTTGCAAAACTGGCGTTATTCTTGGGAGAATGGAGGAAATCAAGGGACAAGAACGTACAATACGAAGAGACCAGGAGGCGCAACGAAGCGTCGATGAAGCGCAAGCATGCGCAAGCCAAGGCGGCTGCTGCAAGCACGGAGGGCATGGCCACTTCACCTACCAGTACCGGCGCCATGGACTCGCTACTCGAGAAGCTCAGGGCTGCAGCACCTCAGTCAAGGGACCAGAGAGAACGTCGCCGTCGTGCTCGCCTTAAGGACAGGCATCAGGTTCGCGTTGCTTCGGGCCAGAAAATATCCGAGGCGGGCGAAACGTCGGATAAGGAAGCAGGAGGAGTATCAAGGGAAGATGGTAATGGAGAGGAAGCTGTCGCTGCTAATGCGGAAGAAGCGCCCAAAGAGTCTGGCGAAGATGATGTTGCTGACCGCGCCGCTGCTTTGCTCCAAGGTATGCGTGGCGGTGGCGACGGTGCCGAGGAGGACGACGCTGAGCGCAGAGAAAATATGAGGAAAGCAAGAAGACAAACAGCAGAGGACGAACGCCAGCGGAGGAGGAGGAGGAGGACGGAAAAGTCTTCCACCACCGCAAGCCAGATAGACGAGGGCGAGGAGCACACGCTGCCGACAGACGAGCCTCCAACCCCAACGGTGCCGGCGACAGAAGGCGCCGAGTCGGAAGTTGACAAGGCATAGTATTTCAAGGTTGCTCACGAATGGTACATATAAGTCGGATTGTAAAGACTGTTTGAAGGTACGATATATAGAAGGTGTAGATGTTGGGTTGAGTACGAGGGTGTTTACCTCTGCATGTAATGTCATTCTTAGCGCACAAGCTGCTCCTGTTTCAGTACCTACGCGTGATAAGCCTTTTGTTTATGCTATGTTGGGTTGGCAATCATTCTTTACTCGTCTACCAGTTGCCAAGCTAATTGTTTATTGTCTAAAAAAAATCCATCATGCAAGGGGGATGAGGGAGCAAAGGACGCGAACCAGGATATCTCATATAACGCCAAGCGAACGGGAGGTGTGCACAACTCCAGACCCTGCCAGACTAAGTCCCCACGTTCTCTAATTAATCACCTCCCTGGGCTGAGTGGCCTGTTGAACCCTCCTTGCCGATTCATGTATTGTCTGTACTCGGTCTTCTTCTCCTTCCTCACGCCTCCGGCGCGATTGCCTGCAACCTGCTTCCCCTTGGTAGTGCCGAAACCGCCGAAGCCCATCATGGCCTGCATGGCGTCGATGCCGTCGTCATCAGCACCGCCCATATCTTTATCATCATCTTGCGTGGCGCCGCCATGGTCTGCTTCGGCGGAGGGTTTCTCTCGTCGGTGCGGTGGTGAACGAGCTGGGGGAGGAGGCTTCGCGGCGTCTTTCCTAGGACGCGTTGGGAGGGCTTGGGGAGAGATGGAGCGACGACGATCATCGTTGCGCCCTGTGAGAAAGCAGTCAGCAATCCCTTCATCAAAAAGATTCCTCTCCTCTTAGTGGCGGGTTTTCTACATACCTCTGCGGTCCCGGTCACCGTCCGGGCCGTCCCTATCTCTGTCCATTCTCGGGCCTCTGGGGTCATCCCTTCTTGATCTCTGATCGTTCCGGCCCCCGCGACCTCTATCGTCGTGGTCGCGGTCACGGAACCGCCGGTCTGGTGATCTTGAGCGGTCCCTCCTATCTCTACGATCTCGTGAGCGCGAACGGTAGTTGCGCCGGTCGCGGCCCTGTTGTGGCTGTCTATCTCTGCGGTCCGAGTCATTCCAGCCCTGACGGCCGTCTTGCCTACGAGGGCGCCGGGAGTCGCCCATAATTAAAATAATGTGTATCGTAAAATCAGATTTGCTTTGACGTAATGAGTGCTCTAAAAAGATCAATGCTCGCAAACGCCAAAGAAGTTTGGGGGAAAAGTTTATGTTTGGGTTAGGCTGATCGGCGTGCGTGCGTCCCTGCTGTTTCTCCCCCCAGGCTGGGGAAGTGGGAAGCTTTGTCCGAGGCGCGAGCGTGGCTTGATGTGGCTGGAGCAAGGCTCTGATTGGTTTTAGGATGACGTCGAATCTGTGGTCCCTCAGCCTTGCGCATCCCGCTTTCTACGTTACAATGCTACCAAAAACGTGTTCAACTCGACCTTGTTGGTTACCTCTGGGTTCAAACCAAATGCCTTTTTTTTTCCTTTTTAATTTTTCAACGTTTCCGTAGCGTTTTTCGAGATTATTTGAAGAGCTTCGGAACTCTCGGAAAATGGTGTTGATTCGCCAATTGGCATCGGCGGCCGCCGCGTTGGTGCTGGGCGCCGCCTCGGCCACTGCAGATGAGGGAGCCAAAGGCGCAAGTCATGAAAGTGACCAGAGCCTATTCTGGGGCCCCTACAAGCCAAATCTGTATTTCGGCGTGCGCCCGAGGGTGCCTCACGGTTTATGGACCGGTCTAATCTGGGGAGGGGTAGATACGTTTGAGGGTGTTCCCAAAGGTATGCCGGCCACCACTTGACTGAGGCTCCAATTTAGGTTCCCCCGCGTTGACTGGGATGGTGTTGCAGGCTTCAGATATACGTGCGAGCAAGGGGAGGACATGCATGGCTACGGCTGGGACGAGTACGATGCTCGAACTGGTGGCACACAGAGCATTCATGATGAAGTCAATCAGATTGATCTGACGACGTCATTTGTCAAAATCCCTGGCGGGGAGCACGGCGGGAGCTGGGCCGCAAGAATCAAGGGCGAACTTCATCTTGGTGCCCCCAAGGATACCAAGACGATGCTGTTTTACTACGTCAACCAGGAAGGAGACGGGGAGCTCTCAGTCTCTAACTCGAGCGGCGACGAGGGTTTCGAGGGTGACGTTGAGCTCAAGGGGTCATCCGAAGCCCTAGGAGAATACTCGATGAGGTTTACCAAAGGCAAGGGGAAACATCCCTCAGACAGCCACGCACTTCTAACCCACCGCCGGGGAGATACGACTCTTGTCTCAAGCATGAACATCCCCGAGCAGCATTCGTGGCAGGGGCAGGCTATTTTGTTCGGGCAGATGAAGGAGGCGGTGACTGAGGTCCAGGATATCCTTGATCCCGAAGACCCTCCGTCTCCCTGGCAGGTATACCGTATTCCTAACACGCCTAGAGCCGCCAACTCGCATCTCATTCAGAAGACGTTTGAGGGACCCTTTGAGTTTGATGTCATCTTCTCGTCCGGCTCTGCTGGCAAGGAGGTTACTTCGGAAGACGTGACGGCACAGATTATGAAGACATCCATGTCCTTTGGCGAGCGTTTCAAGAGCGTCTTTGACCTCAAGGCCCCCTTCAACGCGGGCAAGTATCAGAAGTTTGGCAAGAGCATGTTCTCCAACCTGCTTGGTGGCATCGGATACTTCTACGGCGAACAGCTAATTGACCGATCCTACGCCCCTGAATACGACGAGGAAGACGACGGCTTCTGGGAACAGGCAGCCGAAGCCAGGGCGCTCAAGAAGCAGAAGCTCGAAGGCCCATATGAACTCTTCACGAGCATCCCATCCCGCCCTTTTTTCCCTCGCGGTTTCCTTTGGGACGAGGGCTATCATCTTGCACCGATCGCCGACTGGGATATTGACATCGTTCTTGAAATTGTTAACAGCTGGTACAAGACAATGGACGATGACGGGTGGATTCCGCGGGAGCAGATCCTCGGGCCCGAGGCACGGAGCAAGGTACCCGAGGAGTTTCAGGTCCAATATCCGCACTACGCAAACCCGCCGACGCTGTTCCTGATCATCGAAAACTTTATGGAGCGGCTGCGCGAAGCCAAAAACAGTAAGAGCTCTGGGAACCATGAACCCCTGCGCACATCACACTTGGATGACCCCAAGCTTGGTGAGGAGTACCTCAAGAAAATGTACCCCCTGCTCAGGCGTCAGTACGACTGGTTCCGCAAGACCCAGCGTGGTGAGATTAAGGCCTACGATCGTGAGGCCTTCTCCAAGAAGGAGGCCTACAGGTGGAGGGGGAGAACCGAGACGCACGTTCTTACGAGCGGCATTGATGATTATCCCCGGCCTCAACCGCCGTCCCCCGCCGAACTTCATGTCGATCTCATGTCGTGGGTTGGGCTGATGGCGAAGTCCCTTGCCAACATTGCCGACGCTCTCGGAATGGAGGACGACTCGGGCGAGCTGAGGGATCACTTGACTGCCATCGAGAACAACCTGAATGATCTGCACTGGTCGGAGAAGGAGGGATGCTACTGTGATGCTTCTATCGATGACTTTGAGGAGCACTCTCTTGTATGCCACAAAGGGTACATCTCGCTGTTCCCCTTCCTCGTCGGCTTGATGAAGCCGGAGGACCCCAAGCTGGGAAGAATTCTCGATCTCATCGGTGACGAGGACCATCTCTGGAGCCCGTATGGCATCCGAAGCTTGAGCAAGCAGGATCCGTACTACGGTACCAACGAAAACTACTGGCGCAGCCCAATCTGGATGCCCATCAACTACATGATTGTGGTTCAGCTCAAGGTAAGGACCCCTGAGACCAAGGCAACCCGTGTCACTCGTCACAGAAAGAAAAAGATATTATTTTAGGACAAGGCTAATTTTTCCCCAATGCAGAACGTCGCCACGCAAGACGGCCCGCAAAAGGACAAGGCTCTCCGCATGTACTCGCAGCTGCGAAGGAACCTCGTCGACACGGTGTACAAGTCGTGGGAGGACACGGGCTTCGCCTGGGAGCAGTACAACCCGGACACGGGGGCGGGTCAGCGCACGCAGCACTTCACCGGCTGGACGAGCCTGGTGGTGAAGATCATGGCGATGGACGACCTTGGCGGTGGGCAGGAGCACGTACGGGATGAGCTTTGATGCGAAGGTTTCGCACCCCATATATCACGCTGCGAGGGAGGGCAAAATGCAGTCATCTGGCGTGTGTTTTTGAAGGGAGGGGGCGGGGATTGAGTGAAATGTACCACGTGTGATTTTATATGTTGTTGTTGTTGCTATGCGCACGACAAGGCTCTGTTTGCAAGGTTACATCTTCCCCAAGGGCAGAGAATAGAAAACAGGCGATGCGTATAGAAACGCGAAAATAAATCAGCACAGGCAGGATTCTGCCTTTTCCCTCAACCCTCCTTTCAATGAAGCAGGCAAGTAGGCAAGCAAGTAGGCAAGGCAAGGCAAGATAGGCAGCAAGGCAATTGTGGCGCAACGAGGCACATGATATTGGACACAAGTGCGTAGAAGGCGGGGGGGGATAAGGGGAGAGCAAGGAGAATGCGCCAATATGTGTGTGCCATGTAATTTCCGGTAAATGGTGGCAGTAGTAGTAGTAGTAAGTTGTAAAGTTGTATCAGGCAATTTCCATCATGTGAGTCTTTCTTTATCTTTGCTCATCTGCAACGTCCGTGACAGTTTGGACCTGTTATAATTACTTTTGGCGAGCCGCCCAATCAGGAATCAGGAAGCGTTTCTTCGCCTTGCGTGCACTGTGTCATATGTCATATGATGATGATGATGGGCGAGCCACCCAATCACGACGGAAACATTTTTTTCTTCTTCTTTTTTGCCTTTCCCTGTGTTATAAAAGCATGGATGGAGAGGCGGTGCGATGATGGATATTTCCGGGGTAACATTCTCTTTGGTACCTGTCACAAGTTTTGGGGAGGAGGGGGGGGCGTGTATGTCTTCCCCCAAAGCCTCTTCAGCTCATCGCCCCCTGCCCCCCCCCCCCCCCCCCCCCTCGGGGCCGAGAGGCGAAAAAAAGAAAAGAAGGAAAGTGCAAAAAGTTTTTGAGGAACCCCTGCGGCGACTGGCATATTCTAGAACACGGCAAGACATCAATCATTTTTAGGCCACTAATCAACATAGTCATAATCACCGTCATCAACTTCATCAACCCTCATCATCACCGTCAACGTCAGACGCCCTTCCGAGAATTACAGACTATATTTGTAAGGGGGAAAAAAGAAGAACAAAAAGAAGAGAAGGAGAACAAGAAGCCAGGTTCATATGTGCATGTGTGTGTGTGCGTGTGTGTGCGCATGTATGTGGAGAGCAAGAGGTGGGGAAGACAAAAGAAGATGGGTTAATTTTCTTCGCCTGTCCCGCCCCTTCGGTGCCTCTCGGGGGGCGACACGTGGGTAACGTTTGACGTCTGACGTCTGACTACTAGTAGTACTCCGTGTACTCCTGTTTTGTGATTCTTCTCATTTGTATTATTTTAGTAAAAGAGGGAACAGGAGAGAAAGCGGAGTGGAAAGGGGGGGAAGGGGGGGAAGGGGAGGGGAAGTCGCTGACTCCGTTTGGGGGCTGGATTTGCCGCAAAGTCATGGGGGAGAAGAAAATATAATGTAATGCAGTGCAATGTGATGCGATGCGATGTAATGGTAGATTGTGTAGGTACTCCGTACACACATACAGTGTGGTGGTGATGGTGGTGGATGGTTTGTAATGCACGTCGGTAAGTAGGTAGCCTTATGCCACGAGGCGAAGGAAAAGGGGGGGTTGCGATGGAGGGGTTACATTTGTTTCACGCGCCGCTTTTTTGGAGAGGGGGGGGGGGGGGGGAGGTAGGTTTGGCTTGTTTACCCAGATTAGAAATCTGCAGGTATTTTTCGAGTCTTGATTACCGGGTTCTTGGCCTCTTGGTTGCCTCGTCTTGTGTGCGTGTGCCTGCGCGTGTGCCTGGGTAGGTATATTGCATCCATGGATGTGTGCGTATACTACGTCGTTTGTGTAACCACGAATAGGTGCCAAGCGACCGACCTGGATCGGACGGTGCGGCTTTCCCAAGGGAGCAGATCGTGAACCGTTACACTCGCCCAAGCATGCATGAACAATGGCAGGGGTTTCGTTGGGCCAACAAGACACACATGCAGTCAGTATGTATGGTGCGTCGTGGTAGTAGCAGTGCCTACACCGTACTCCGTGGTGGCAGTAGTAATCTTCTGATTCCTCTTCTTCATTTTTTCCTTCTGGCTCGTGCGGCAAATGTTCTAGAAGAGCAACCATCAGGATAAATCGGGAGCGGTCTATGCGGCTACGTTAGTTAGTTAGCATGCAGTACTCCGTACACCGATGATGATGATGATGATGACAGATGAGAAGACACAGGCACACGGGCAATCCAGGGATGTCACTAGTGCTGGTGGTGGCAGTGGTGGCTGGTGGAGGTGCGTGGTGATGATGATGACAAAGCCTCGAAATAGCAAGCATGGATGACGGGATAGAAGTGCCAGGCACACCCGCTCGGATATGGCACGGCATAGCAGAAATGCCTGAAATGCCTGAAGTGCCTAGCGAGTAAGAAGAAGAAAAGTGAGTGAGCCTTGCGAACGAGTTATTCATCACGCTCGTGCACCCACGCGCGCCCATGTTGTACATACTTTACCACTTATTACATGATAGTAGGTGCCTATCATAGGCAGTACCGTCTGCCTGCGTCATGTCCGGGTGGTACCCAATCGGACGGGCAAGATTGGGATTTAGGGTGATTATGATTCACTCACCGGACGACGAGGCACGGCGAGGCACGGCGACGAACGTACATGGCATGCATGGGATTGCAATCCCCTGCCTCAAACCCCCCGACCTCCCAGATCGCTGTTCCAAGGCAAGAAACCAGAAGAATAGAAAAAGGCGCACAGACAAGGAGGGGGGGTTGCCGTTAACCTCATCCATCCTGGTAGGACCCAACTAGACGAAGCCAACTTGACAGGGCCATCGGGAGTGAAAAAGAAGAAAAAAAGACCAATCCAAATGTGTGCGTGCGGGCGTGTGTGTGTGTGACATGCGTTGCTATGGCCCGGTCAGATTGTGAGATTAGTTATTACTCCGTAGCCCGTATCAGATCAGTTCGACAAGCCGGGAAGCGAGACATGGAGAGAGAGATGGAGGTTCTTGCGTGCCATGATGGAGTATTCCGTGATGGTGCTACGCTGCGCTGCTAGCACTAGCTGCTAGGGCCCTAGTATGTACTCCGTACATAGGGTAGTGTGTGGAAAAGGATCTGATGCCTTGCAGGCTTGTTAGCCACTTGTCCGTTTGACGGCTGATTAACATTAACGGAGCGCTGAGCCCGCGACATACCTGACCAATGAGAAAGCTCGAATTCCGAAAAAGGGAAGGGGGCTAGAGGGGGGTGGAGAGGGTGGAGGGTGGTCCCTCCCCAGTGCCTCCTCCCCAGTGCTTCCCTAGGGCCCTAGCCTGATGCTATTTTGGGGGCCTTTTTAAGCAAGAGCGCCGCGCTGGCGGGGGGGGAGAAGAGAGACCCGTGAACGCTACGGCGTGCAGGTTCAAGCTTTCAGTTGCCTTAGTACGTACGGAGTAATCGGTACGGAATACTAGGCCTTAGGTATTACTAAATCAGGTCGAGATGGCCTGGACCCTGAAAAAAAGAGACCCCAAAAAAGAAAAGCAGGGAAAGGAAAGAAGAAGAAGAAGAAGAAAAAGAGTAAAGAAGAGAAGCCCACAGTCTTTAGCTTAGTCTCCTCCACTTCCTTCGACCACATTATCAAGGAACCGCAACATCAATAAGTTTATCTCAAACACGCCAGTACGACATCCTCGGGGCCTCGGAGCCGAGAAGGGAGAGAAGAGTGGGTTTATGTGTGATTTTGTCTTCCAACTCATCTTCTACGCCGTCCGCTTTCACATGGCGAGGGGGAAGAGACGAGCTGAATGGACAAGGCTCCAAGGTCGCTGTGTTTCCTGTTCAGCAGAGCACTTTGTGCCACATTCGATCAAGTAGTACTCCGTACTTGGCAGTTAGACACATGGGATGTATAAACACGCCATATGGAGTAATTAGTAAGCACTGCGATTACTTCAGCATACTGCCCAGGTACCCCGAGCCGAGACACCGAGAATTAAATCTCGTTATCGCGGAACCGGCGGATTCCTCCACGAAAGGATCACCATTATCAACGAGGGCGCGCACGCAATGGTAGTCGTACGAGATGTGCACTCCGTACGGAATAAGGAACATGCGCAGGCATTCTCAAAGATCAATGGCATGCCTTGTTAAGCCTGCCGCCGGGGAGATAGGCTATCGTGTGTCCGTAGGGTACGGAGTACCGTGGAGGGCCCTATTTTGAGAACTGGAGAGCTCTCTGGTTGTCAAGGGGTCAAAAAGAAACCAACGACCTCCCACCAAAGTATCCCCCAAAATCACGGCACCTTTTATGGCATCTCGTCATCTTGACGGCTCGGCACATACCCTTCCTTCCTGGGGACCCTGGAGGGGGGTGTCCCCTTGGGAATTGACACATCCCCACTGTTATCTAGCCTAGACGTGCTAATGCGAGGGATTCTGGCGAACTTCCCTCTCCTGGGGTCTTACCCCTGGCTGCCTCTGGCTGCTTGTCGCTTGTCGCTTGTCGCTTTACCCACGAGGGTGGTGATGATGATAGACCGGATAATCGTGAAAGAGCGAGTTGGCGAGGAGGGATCTTTCTCCCCCGTCCCCAATCAAACTGTGCCACAGACTCGTTTTGATTGGACCCCGCGAGACTTGCACGTTTTTTCCTCCCCCCCGGTAAAATCTCATTTAACTCACTTCACTCCGTCTCCCGATTTACCCTACTAGCGGTGCATAGTAGTTATCCTCATCTGGAGAAGGGGCGACATTTTTGGCCTAGAGACGTGAGAGTATGAAGTGCATAGTACTCCGTACTTCATACTAAGTACGAAGTACTGTAGTAAACACTTAGGCTGAGCAGGTAGGCCTTACCGTGATTGTGTCGTTGCAAAAGTCGAAGACTCAAGTTGAGGATAACACTGCCTACCACATTGTGCGTGCATTGTCTCAAAAAAAAAAACTCCCTTTCCTGAGTGGCGTTGATTCGAAATCATCCATTGATGACTCAAAACGGCAGGCTTCGGGAAGAAAGATGCACACACAATTTCTAACCTTCTTTTACACCTGCAGGTTGTCGTCCGCAGGCTTATTCAGGATGTGTGGAATCATGGATATGACGTGTTATAGAAGATATCCGTGGTTTTTTCTTCTTCTTTTTTTCTTGTGTTACGAGTTGCCTCCAATCTGATCGGTTCCGCCTTTCGATCAGCCCTGCATGTCTGACACGTTATCCGGACGCAGCCAATGTGACTGTGCACCGAATTTGGAGGGGCGAAAAGATCACGGCCTATGTACGGAGTACAATGTGCTGGTGTGCATATGCACGTGTTCCTGCGCCCACGCACGCGTATGTAATTGTGTGTGCAGCTTTGCTAGGGCATATGTTTGACGAAAGGGCATGATGTTACACTTCCATTAATCAGGTAGCCTTCGGTACCGTGGCGTCCGTGTTCTTTCCCACTGCGCCGGTTAGCCACAAATGATGTGACTTGATACACCACCCTTGAAGCGCACTCTGTACTCTGTACACCGTTGCAATGGAACAATATGCATGGCCTTCCTTCTCGGTGGGTTGTACTACTGTACTCCGTGTCTAGCTTTGCGCAGCATTACTCCGTATGCAATACCACCTTAAACCACCCCTACCCGCCGCATGGCCTATGGGGGCCGAGAAGGACTTCGGAACCGACCACTAAATTATAGCATACGGCGCGGGCGCTGGGGGCCTTCATCTCGGGATTCTCGTGACTGTCCAGTACAGTACTCCGTAGAACGTCGGGGGAGTCGGGTGAGATGTTGATGGGACGGTGCGCTGCCCCGATGGCCGTCAACATTTGCAACCATGACTGCAACCTGCATACTATGATTGTGATTTTCAGGCTCCATGACGCATCTTTTATTGGTAGACTGTAGGTTGTGATCAAGGTATCACGAGCTCCCCTGGGGAGACGTTGCCTGGCGCGGCGGTTCCCGAGATAGCAAAAGCCACTTCTTCGTATGCTCTGCATATGGTGTTGGATGCAGTCTTGCAGATGGTGGTAGTAGCAATAGTAGTAGGGAGTACGTGCGTTACGTAGTATTCTGGTCGCCGAGAAGAGGGTCACGAGCGGGTTTCCGGGGCTCGGTGTGTTCCTTGGGATCTATTCTCGGCGACGACAGTGTTGGTGGATGCGTACATAGTACATAGTAGGACACTCTCGGGCTAAAAGTTCTCGGCTGGGGACCCGGTGAATACACCAAAACGCCTAGAAAACCTAATCTAAAAGAGTTACCCTTCTATGTCCATACTGCTGGCAGTTTTTGGCACATGGCAACGGGAACGAGTGAATTGCATAGTGCTCCGTATTTAGTGGCAGAACGGACAAGGTAAGAAGCGGATCAAAGGGAAAGGCCTTGATGCTGATGACTCCGCAATCCAAGGCGGAAAGTAACGAGATGCGAGGTGGAACGATAGGCTACAATAGCGTGCCGTGGTTACTGGTAGGCGGCTGCTTGGATGCGTATAGGTACGAAGTACCGTACTAACCTGGATGGCGTGAGTAAACCTAGGTGTAGAGATGGATGTATGTACATCAACTGCACGCATGTACCTTGCATATTCATGATTCAGAGTCAAGGCCGTGCCACTCGCTGCGGTTTTACCTGGCTGAGTACTCCGTACTCCGTACTATTATTCGCCGATATGTGTGTGCGTGTGTGTGTGTAACGCACGGTCGCTGTGCTCACCGAGTAAAAGAGGAGAAGGGGAGAGATAATTAAAAAGAAATGTGGAGGGGTAAGAAGAAGATCCCAAAAAAAGAGAGAGGGGAAAAGAAAAGCACGGGGTTAGAGAGTTGCCATACCCAGACAAGGTACCTACGTATGTACCCATGTGCGTATGGCAGGCGATGCTTCCTTCCAACGCTTGTAAGTTTGGTGCTACTGGTGGTCGCGAAGGCGCGAACCTACATAGTAGGGGGAAAAAGCCCATCTACGGAGTACCTACAGTACGGAGTACCCTAACCATGGATGCCATGCTCATGGAACCTTTTCCACCGTCTCGGATCGACGAATCACCCACACAACGCGCACACGCGCACACATATAGTACACACACGCACACACCCCTCACACACCCCCTCCCTCTCTCTCCCCTTTTTCCCTAAAAAAGATGTTTCAATGTCAGGGCCACATGCGAGCCAAATCAAGAAAACACAGATTGTATCTGACTGCAACCCCACCTTGATGTTTTTTCCTTGTCTCTTTTCGGTTCAGGTCCCCCGCCAAGCAAAACAAGGGCCCTTTGTCATTACGGAGTATTGTTGGCCCATTTTCCCTCTTTCTTCTACTATCCCCCCCTCTTACATGGGGAACATATAGACATACACATTGATTCCCCAAAGAGTGTTAGGGTGCTTCGGGTTTGAACCTTGGCCTTTAAGGCGAAACGGGGAGTAGATTGGTCGATTCCGTAGAGGAACCCAGTTAAAAAAATAAATAAATAAAAGGTACAGAGTGCGGCAGGTTGAATTGACAGGTTCTGACTGGCCTGAAAGGCTAAAACCCGCGCCACTGTACTAACCACCACCGCCGTACGTATGTACAGATGTAGTACAGTGCGTGCGAGCGTTCGTGTCTTAATCTCTGTGTACTCCGTATATGTGTGTGTGCCTATGTGTGCCTGTGGATGCCCGTGGGTGCCCAGGGGTATGTACGAGTGGTCAGAAGACACAGGGAAAGAGAGAGATAGAGAGAGAGAGATAGAGAGAGGCGGAGAGGCAGGGAGCAGAGAAAGAGCAAAAAGATTGGGAGGCAGAGAGACCGAAAGAGTCAGAGGAGGCTAAATGAGACGAGAAGGGGACTGCCGTGGGTGTGCCTGCTCGTGTCAGCATTCTAGGCCAATCAGCACGGCGTACCGGCAAACGGGGCTCTCTCCCTCTACCTCATGTACGGAGTAAGAGAGGCAGTGTGTGGTTGCTGACTGTACTCTTTTCCCTCTATTTTTCCAGGCTTTCCAAATCATACTCCGTACAATTCATTTATCATTCCCGCCGGTTGATCAATTATAGTACTTCGCAACACTATGCGGGCCGTATGGTATTACGGAGTACCTTGCCTACCTAGTAATTCGTACTCCGTACTTAAAGTACTATATGTAATCGGTAATCGGTACGGAGTGCCCTGTCTGCCTTTCCAGGTACGGGCCGGCCACTAATAGTACTTAGCTGGAGGCCTGCATGCTGCCATACGGTTCTTCCCGGTGGTAGTACCAAAAAAATAGCAATGTAACAAATTGTTACCGACAATGATGATGATGATGATGAATAATGATGATGATGTTCAACGATGCGTGTTACTACGGACACGTTGTCGCACATGCATTCAGCCCTACAACAAGGAACCTCATTTTTGGAGCCATTCATCAGTTCCTTTTTTTTTCTTCTTTTTTGGAACTTGTCATCTTGGTTCTGTCGTCCTTCCAAGCAGATTGCAAGGAAGGCCTATTGGCTGGGCCGCCCATCCTCTTGGCCCTGGTGGCATTTTTAGCCCCCCTCTCCACCGACGTAGCTCATCCACGCCCACGCCCCCTCCCTTTCCCTTATACGCTCTCTCTCTCCCCCCCTTGCTCAGTGTGCTCACTCAAACGTGTGGCCGAAGAAAAATGGGGGCAGGGGTCTTTCTCTCTCTCTCTCTCTTTTCTACCTTGTGAAGGAGGGAGGGGCCATGCAGCAGGTGTGTGGTGCAGGGTGCCTAAGTTTGGGGCTGTTTTTTTTTTGAACATTTCTCTCGCTATGACTTGTTCGCTCGCGTCTTGGATAGTCTGGGTATATCGTGTTTTGGAAAAAAGGGAGGGGGGGGGGGCGAGCCAACAACGCTCGGGCCTCCCAAAGGTGTAAGGCCACAGAACACACACAGACTCTCTCACACACTTAGGCAGAGGCACACCACACACCACACACCATAAACCGCACACCCCCGGGAACGGCAACCCGGCGTGCGCGGACCGGTACGCAGGGGTTCTTTTTTGGGATCCAAGGTACCTAGGGTACGGTACGTAGTGGCATGGCGTACCGTATGGGATTCGGGAAGGATGGACATCATGGATGAGTAGCTAAGGTTTGTAGGCGTGTGCGCCCGGGTGTGTGTGTGGTGTGCGTACGGAGTACATTGTAATATGCTGCTGCGGTTCATGATGATGATGGTGGTGGTAGACTTACGATTGGTAAGGGGGCCTTGCTTCGAGGATCGATGTATATAAGGATCTTGAGATGCCCGGATCCTGAGGCTTGTTTCTTATCATCATCATCACAACACAACAACAGCAACAAACAACCCAACTTCACAAGCAACACCAACCACTTACAACCACCACCACCACCACCACAACAACAACAACAACAACTACTACTACTACTACTACTACTACTACTAGTACCATCACCAACAACCAACACTCTTCTACACACAACCAAACACCACCACTACAAAACCAACATCTTCGCAATGGCCGGTTTCACTAGCTCCAACAAGCTCGCCATCTACGACTTCGGTCGCTCTGGCTACAACAAGGACGGCGACGACGGCCGTGGCGGTTACAACAAGAGCCTCAACAGCCTCGGCGATGATGGCCGCGGTGGCTACAACGCCCGCCCCGTCTTCAACTTCGGCCGCCCCGGCCAGGACGACGAAAAGGACCAGGGCCGCTCCGGCTACAACTAAAAGGATGCTTCCACGTTCTGCTCTCGAGCTTCTTTTTCTTTGCTTTCGTCTGCGATTTCTTTGCCTCTTTTTTTATTTTTCCCACAAGAGAGCATGGCATATGCACGCCCGCCCGCCAGTTAGCAACAGCGATGGAGTCGACATCTTTTTTAATATTCTTCTGGGTTCCTTTCCCCTTTTTTAGACGGATGAGGGAGAGTTGCAAAGCGGCTGGTCTTCTGACTGGCGCTTTGACAACCTCAACTCTCCACCCCCCCGGATCGCGAGATCCTACTACGAATTGTATGATCACCAGCAAGCATCGCAAATTGGATTTGGTTTTCTCAGCAATGGGAGTTTTTTTTTTGGAGGAAAAGAATATTTGGGCAACTACTAGATTGGGATTTGGGTTTTTTTGGACTATGGGATTCGGGATATATGGGACTTCAACATCGCTCTCAGCTCGACTTTTCTTTATTTTTCTCTTCCATCTTTCTGTTTTATTTGTTGGCTTTTATTGGTATAGACGAGATGGTGAGCTTGCAAAAACGGCTCACCGGGGCGCCAGGTTCTTCGAGTTCAGGAATATTACTATAGACAAGACGTTTCACGACATCCAATTCACTACTTATTCATCTTAAAACTCATCTATTTACCTACACAGAATCTGCAGTATTGTTAGTGATGCTACTCTTTATTGGCAAAAGCCCTTCTGCGACGGGGTGGCCTAGACCCAGAAGACTTACTTCTCAAACACAACGCCGAGGACATCCTCCACGTCGCCGCCCTCCCCCCGGCCCGTGATCCGTGCCAAGCAGATTGCCGCATGCCGGAGGTGCTCAGCGGCGAGAACGCAGTCCGGTTCCTTGACCGCAGCCGACGATGGCGTTGCCTCGGCCATAAAGTGCTCAAGGTGGGTCCGGCACTTGACGAGGAGCTGTCGCTGCCGCTCCGTCACGCCGAGAAGGTCCTGCAGATCAACCGGCATCTCCGTCATATGGGAGAAGGCGTCTACTAACGCATCAATAAGAGAGTGAACGTTTCCTGGGTCGTTGTTTCTGTTGCGATTTCCTATTGTCGATGTTGCCGACGATATCTGGGCTTGGCGACACGATACCCGCAACAGCCGTGTTTGAGATAACCCGGGGTGTCCTTGCAGGGTGGCCTTATGAAAAGTGCCTACAAGTTCTCTGCATTGAGAATCTGAGACAGCGTCAGACTTGTTCACGACGAGCAAGGAGCTCTGCGCCTGTGTGGCTAAAGCCAGCGTCTCCGCGTCGTAGTGAATAAAAGGCCCTTTGGGGCCTTCCTCGACGGAGGCGAGAACGACAACAATGTCCGATTCGCTGGCCTTCTGTCGCGCCCTCCGAATACCTTCCTCTTCCACGACGCCTATGACTCCACCGCTCGGACGCCCCTCGCTCACCGAGCCGCTCGACCTGAAGCCAGCAGTGTCCGCGAAGGAGCAAAGGTAGCCCCTGATATCAAGGCTCGCCTCGACAATATCCCTCGTCGTTCCCGCCTCCCCCGAAACAATGGAAGCTTCCCTCCCCACCACGAGATTCATTAGCGAACTTTTGCCCACATTCGGCGGTCCGACAAGTGCGATGCGAATGCCGCTTCTCAGCAGCTCACTTCTCTGGCTGCCCTGCTCATGTAACCTGATGCTCCCTAGCATGTCCTCAATCTGACTCCTCACGTTCCCCAACAGGTCGGCTGGTGACTCGTCAAAGTGTTGGTCCTCGGAAAAGTCTATCAGGGCCTCGATTTCACCCCTGGCGTAAAGCAGCTGCTTGCGCCACGCCTCGTACGTCTTTCCCAATGCACCGGAATTACCTCTAACGGCGGCCCTCCGTTGTTGCTCGGTCTCGGCCGCAAGAGTGTCGCTCAATGCTTCGATCTGTGCGAGGTCCAGCCGGTTATTTACAAAGGCGCGCTTTGTGAATTCACCCGGCTCGGCGTAGCGGATCCTGCCGGACTGTGAAGTAGAGGGGCTGGAAGGAATGGCCGAAAGGACGGCTTTGACCGTCGCAGAACCGCCGTGGACGTGGAACTCTATCACATCTTCGCCCGTGACTGTTCTTGGTGAAGGGAAATGCAACACTAGGGCCTCTGAGTCGAGGATGGATGATGGGTTGTTGGGGCTATAGAGAGAGCGCACCGCGGCAAACCTGGGTTTCGGTAGAGCTTTGCCCGGACACAAGGCTTTATAAATCTGAGCGGGGAGAGATTTCAGTTCTGCTTCGTCCTCAAATGACATGTAACTTACATCGACGCACGATGGTCCGGATACGCGGATAATCGCTATACCTGCTTTGCCTTGTGCTGTAGACAAGGCGTAGATAGTATCTCCGAATGATTGGAACCCCGAACCTGCCGTACCTTCCGAGAAACATCTCGGAGATGTTGCAATAGGTATTGATAACGTAGGAAATGGGCGACCTTTGTGAATAGTAGGAGCTCTCAAGGAGCTGCCCAAAATGAGACTTCCATGACGGATGAGTCCTGTCGGCCAGACCTTCAGCCGCAGCATGGACTCATCAGTTGTATGATATCCCGGGTAGTGTAGAATTCAGTATCATATATACCGTCAAGGTTAAATTCTGTCAGAAGAAATGACGACTGGGGAACATTAAGGAATTATGGGGGCGATGTAGATATAGTAAATAAAAGAAAAAAAGCACGACACTTGCTGTGGTTGATATTCGCAAATTTTGGACACTTTCTGAGTTACCCTACGTCTCTCAACTAAAGTATATGTAGCTCAGTGCAGCTAATGTTACAGTCCGAAAGTGCCACCTTTGTCCCATTAAATAATATTTCTTTAATCACTTCGTTCAAATTCTGGGGTGTCGGACGTGTTGAAGTCTTTCCCCCTTTTTCTAATCACAGGATTCCAACCCCAAACACCTTAATAACCCACCTTATTTTAAGAGGTGGCATATTCCTCGATAAACTTGGCCAATTTTTCGGCAGCCTCAAGTGAGATTGCGTTATAGTTGCTTGCCCTCATCCCACCGACACTTCTATGCCCCTTGAGTCCAGTGAGTCCTTTTGCTGTGCCTTGCTCAAGGAATTCCTTTTCAGCTGCTTGAGAATTGTTATTCTTCGTCACCTTGAAGCAAATGTTCATCCTTGAACGGACATCCTTATTAGGGATAATCTTGTAGACCTTGGGATGGCTCTCCAGTGCCGAGTAAATAAGATCGGCCTTTTTATTAGAGATGGCCTCCTGACCGTCGACTTTGTTGTCGGGATATGTCCTGAGAAGCTTTTTGAGAACCTGACCGGCAATGTACACACTGTGGCTGTTAGCTTGGATCATTCGTGTAAAGGTATTCGAAACTTACTCAAAGATGCTGAGTGTGTTGTACAGACTGTTGTTCTTGGCAATAGTCTGATACTCGAGGATGACAGGGGGGATGGGCAGACCCAGCTTCCTCATGAGAGGTGCGGAAGGCTGCGAGGTCTGGGGAGGAAGCAGACTCTTCTTGACCACTACCACAGTGACGCCAGTGCAGCCAAGATTCTTTTGCGCGCCGAAGAAGATCACTGAGAAATTCTTGATGGGGATCTTGCGGGAGAGAATGTTGGAGGACATGTCTGCTACCACAATGGGGCCCTCACCATCGGGGCCTGGCTCGAGACACTTGGGGAACCCACGCATCTCTACCCCGTCAACGGTCTCATTGTCGCAATAGTACACCATGGCAGCATCCTTGCTGAGTCTCCAGTCCTTTTCCTCGGGAATAGTGCCGAATCTGCCGGCAAATCCTGTCCGCCCATCGGCAGCGATGTTGACGTGCTCCGGGCCAATCAACCTGGAAGCCTCGGCAGCAGCCTTCTGGGACCAACCGCCAGTGACGATGTAATCAATTTTAAGTTCCTCGTCAACGGCCTTTTGAAGCGCCTCAACCCCTTGTGCATCCCTCAGAAACTCCTTATCGTCCTTGCCACCGGCCAGAGAAGTCTTTTTGCGCGCCACCCAGGCCCCTACGAGATTGTAAATAGTGGCGCTGAATTGCCCGGAGCCGCCGCCCTGCATGAATAGTACCTCGTAGTCATCTGGGATATCGAGATAGGAAGCCAGGTCGGCTTTGGCCTCGTTGATAATGTTGGTGGCCAGATCCGAGCGATGAGAATGCTCTGCAATGCCCAAGCCCGTGCTGCTGTAGTTTAGTAGAGCCTGGGAAGCTTCTTCTAGAATGTCGGTTGGCAGCAGAGCTGGACCAGCACCGAAATAGGTGATATCAGCTCTCTCAGGCATGATGCTCGGGAAATTGAGTACTTTGATGTGGGCTGGGCGAAAGAAGAAGAGCAAAAAGGTTGGCAGGATCCGACGACCTGATAGATATAGTGTTGTGGATGAGTCAAGGAGAAAAATGGTCAATACGGCGAATATGTTCCGTGTTCAAGGAGGAAGTGCGTCACAGGGATAAAACTTACAGCATAACACTATATAAGTGATATGCAATGCAACTTGAAGCTCACTAATTGGTGGTTACCGGGAGCGTCATGTCGCATTTCTCCTCTCTGGCGGTTCAAACTGAAATTATTGGTGGGCAGGCCGGCTTCGGAGGGCGCGCTTCAGCGAACCTAGAAACATCCATTTGCACAGGGCTCCTGCTGAATCATTACATATACACACGCTCATTTTGTAGGATTTAAAATAGATATCACCGGTGATCCATCTGTTGGTTTGATCACTTCTGCTATCATCAGGACTAGTAGTTTTCAATAATCCTAGGTGCCACCTCTATGTGCAGTCCATGCGCCTGTCTCGCAGTGGCAAGTAAAAAGAGGATCGCTCAACAGCTCTTCAACAGTGGACTTAGGTAGCCAGCGATGATGCAAGGCGGGGGAGGGGTAGCTCGGGGGCATTAGATAAGCAACCAGAAGCTTGACACTTACCCGGTATTAGCGGCAGCTCGGGAAATCTACGGCTGATTAGGCGGCTTGGTAGGTACTGGGGGTAACATGGTACGGAGTACATGCTGCTCCACACGTTAATGGGTATCGCTGGCGGGCAGCTCTGTTCCAGTGGCAGGGCGACGAAGCTGAAGCTGCCTGGCCGCCGGTGGTTTCCAACTTCCCCGTTCATGTCGGTGGCTACCTATAGCACTTGCACGATTTGGTAGCTCTGAACCATCCACCTACCCGTCTCATACAAGGGATTCGCAACTGGCTTTTTGACCTGAAGCCTCGTTTTCAGTTTTGTCGTTCTCCTTTCACATTCTGAGCACTGTGACTTCGACCTCATACGTTTCAACCCCCCCGCCTGACCACGAGACGGAGCCTACGTAGTGCATCATGTTCAGAAACAACTACGACAACGATTCGGTCACATTGTAGGGTCAAATCTTTGCGAATGCAGTTCATGGCATCGTTATCAATCGAGCTGACAGCGTAATAGCTCGCCGCAAGGCCGAATCTTTCAAATCGAATATGCCGCCGAGGCTGTGAAGCAAGGTTCAGTGGTAGTTGGCATCGCCAGCAAAACCCACGCAGTTCTCTGTGCTATCAAGGCATGCCAACCTGTCCCTCTGCCTTCAAACTCCCAGCTAACCTCATTTCGAATAGCGCAATGCTGAGGAGCTGTCATCTTACCAGAAGAAGCTCTTCTCCGTCGACGAACACGCCGGCATTGCCATTGCAGGCCTGACCTCGGACGCCCGCGTACTCTCGAATTTCATGAAGCAGCAGTGCCTCGGGCACCGCCTGACGTACGACCGCGCGATGCCCCTCCGCACTCTGGTCGATATGATCGGCGAGAAGGCTCAGATCAACACCCAAGTATACGGCAAGCGGCCGTACGGCGTTGGCCTACTAGTCGCGGGCGTCGATGAGAAGGGTCCCCATCTATTCGAGTTCCAGCCTTCGGGCATGACGGAAGAGATGTTGGCTTTTGCCATTGGCGCGAGGAGTCAGATGGCCAGAACATATCTCGAGAGGAACCTCGACAAGTTTGAGAGCGCAAGCCGAGAGGAGCTCATCCAGCACGGGCTCAAGGCCCTCAAGGAGAGTTTGGCGCAGGACAAGGAGCTGACAGTGGAAAATACATCTGTCGGTATCGTTGGTGTCAGGGGTGAAGGGATGAAGGGCATTGAGGCGTTCAAACTCTACGAGGGTCAAGATGTAAAAGACTGGATCGACAGCGTAGGCGAGAGCAGCCAGGGTACCGGAGAGGGAGCTGAAGCAGAGGGCATGGATGTCGACGAAAGTTAGATTTAGTAGACGATATTTAGCGGCATGATGACTCTGCTGCTCCCTAATGGAAAAAACGAAGTTCTGAACCGCGTATACCTATCAGACTATACCGAGTGCATTACTTAAATTCACTACATTTGGCACATGTCTCCCATGGTGGCCAAAGTGCTTTGATTGTTCAAAGTCGTTAAAAAGCTCTTGGATTTCTTGAAATACATGCTTCTTCTCTTCTACCACAACTTTATTAATGACAACGTAGATGCGAGATATCCTCAAATAATACCAATAGTCTAGAGGTGCCAAAGAGATAGAACGTCTAGATATCTAGTTCCCAATTATTCCACTACGTCGTGATCTAGTGCTGGTCCCAGTTTAGCTTAAATGTGCCTTCCGACACTTGATAGTCCTTCAAGGCCTTGACTGCACCCTCGGGAGTTGTCGCCGTTACAAGAATATCCTTGTTGGACGCCTTGACAAATCCCTCCTCGACAGCCTTGTCGAGCCACTGGACGATGCCATCCCAGTAGCCTGCGATGTTGAGCAAGACGATGCCGTTCTTGTGGATACCCAGTTGATTCCAGGTGGTGGTCTCGAAGATCTCCTCCATAGTGCCATAGCCGCCGCTCAGGCCGATGAAGCCGCTCCCGGGGCCGCCGGCAAAAACCTCCTCGGCCATGGCCTTCTTGCGGGAATGCATGTCCTGGACGACTGTGGTGCGACCGTAGGTGGACTCCTCAGGAAGTACCTGCTGCTTTTCGTTCATTGTCTGGTACGTACCGTCACGTTCGTACTTGACCAGGGCCTCGGGGATGATGCCGTGAACGGAGTCGGGACCGTTGATGGCGCAGAGGGTCTTGGCCACCTCGCCCATGAGGCCGATGGTGCCGCCACCGTAGACTATAAGAGTGTCTGGTTAGTTTTTGTCCGACTCTCTGTGTATTATTTGTGCAGAGTTGTTCCCGTCGAGGACGCAGTTCTGGCCTCGCAATTTAGACCCTTGCTCTGACTTTGGTGGAATTTCCTCCGCGTAAAGTGATGACTCACCGAGGTCGATGTTGTTCTCCGCCATTACTCTCCCGAGCTGGCGTGCAGCTTCCATATGCGCCGGGCTGCTGCCGGAGCTGGCACCGCAGTATACACAGATCTTGGTGCGCGGAGCACCGTTTGTGCCGTTTGATGCAGTCATGGTGAGGATGTATACTAGACTATAATAATAAGGACGTTGGACTAATTGCTGAAGTACCGTAGTCGAGAGTAGGAAGGTATTTTTATCCAAAAGCCGTGCAATTCCACGAAGAAAAAGAAGAACGAAGCAGAGAGCAAGGGTTTTTTTTTTTTCAAAAAAAAAAGCGTTCACGAGGGGGGGGGGGGGGGGTACTTAAGTCTGGAATGGAAGGGAGGAGGTTGAATAAGTATAAGCGCGTGCTTACAACTTCTTGTGACTAAATACGATCTTTTGTATTCACCAGTAATAGCGTGTCTGCGTCACTTTTAAAAGGGAATGCAAGGCGAAACAACGATGAGGCAAACTCTGCAACAGCGGAAGATTCTGGCAATTGATACTAAAACGGGGGATTCACAAACGCCGTTGTGTTAACTATGACGAAGAAGGAAAAAGGCATCGTGATATGCGGTGCGTCCCGGTGTTGGGTTTGAAAGTGTCATATTGGACAGTTTTGGACTCTTGGAGGCAAACATGGACGTAATCCAGTCAGGAATCATGTTAGGCCGTTTTAACATTATACCTTATCGGCTCTAAATCGGTGCTACCTTTGGCTCGTAAGAGTCATCTGGCCATTGGTTTAATCCTATGATTTGCCATCATCGATATCATGCTTGACTTTTTTTAAACATGTTTGTACTCCATATGGTACCCGGGGACCCCCACATCACTATTGTTCTCCCCATCGTTACACTGCTTACCACGTCAATTATTTGTCGAAAGCTGCAGTGGCCCGGCAATATCATTATGGAAGGCTTGTTTTGCTGTGGCCTATCCCGATCGCGCACGTCTGATCTGTTTCATGCAGGTATCGGCAAGGAGTTGGGCTCTGAGGCGTATGCCGGGCTCGTCTTGGACGGGCATTCAGACTGTGGGTTGACACGTGGGTTCAAGGTTTGTGCCTAGATGGTGAGCATGCATCAATGGAAGGCAAAATCCTGCCCTGCGCATGTAGATCAAACATCGAGATAGTCGAAATATGATGGGAGGTACTTATCAAATATAATCACGTTGATTGCGAATAAGTAATATCCTATATACTATGTACTCTGTATTCCGTATAGTAGATAGGACTGTAGGTGATGCTATTAGGTAGGTACGTAAAATTGCACTAATGGTCGAGAGTACTAAGGAGTACTTCGTACGGAGGAGTGATATTGAAGTTGGGAGCTCGAGGGTAGCGCCCCGCCCAAAGCAGGGTGGGCAGCCAATCCCTGCCAGGTAGCACTGAGTGCGCGCTGGTGGTGCACGTTGTTGACATCAACCGCGCTAGAGGCTCAATTGGGGGAGGCCGGGGGGAGGGGGGAAAGGGACCTCCAGTGCTAGAATTTCTTCATCGTCCCGCTAACTGCTAGCGGGTCAGGACAGCTTGTCTCCCACATCACTTGCCGACTTCTGTCAAGGAAGACCTTTTCTCGGATCACAGATCCCACCTCTCATAACAGTGTTATAAGATGCCGGATCAAGCTGTGGCCGCGAGGCGGCCTGCCGGTCAGGGCCAGGGCCAGCCTCAGGGCCAGGGTCAACAACAGCAAGGAGGTGTGAGTCTACCGCTTCCCTCTCCTCCCTTCCCCGGGTACTCCGGATTCCAGCCCGTACTGACAATGTCGGAAGGGTATAAGCTGGTACAAGCTGATTCTCGGCGCTGCTGTCTATTTCGGGCTGAACATGGTAATGAACTATGTCTTCCGGAAAGATCAGACTGGCATGACCGTGACCGATCCTAGTACGGGCGAAGCGATTACTGTTCCTAGTAATATGGATATAATACCGCCCTTTCAACTACGTCCGACCGAACTCAATGAGGGTGCAACCTATCGCCAAATGCCTCGGAAAGTGGCTCCTATCTGGCCACAAGACTCACATGTGGACATCATCGTCACCCTCTCGCCTTCGTTCAACCCAATGCCAATCTCCAAGATGCCCGCGGAATATGTAGTGCTCAGGGAGAAGGATTTCCACATCAACAATTGGACTGATAGCCGCGTCGTGGAGACCTCTTTCAAGGTCCCCAAGCATGTGCAGAATAATGGTACCCTCTGGGGCCACATATATGTTGGTTTGCCCGGCAGCAACTTGGATCCTAGAGAGCCCAACTACGACACCTCCAAGGCCTACTACATGTCCTACCCTTTGACTCAGTATCTGCCCAAGAAGAAAATCGCCAAGACCCGTAATCTTCTTGACGATCTCCCTGAGCCTGTCGAGATTGAGGATGAGGAGCCCACGGGACCCATCATCGCCAATTATTACCATCCCAATACCAGCTTGTCGTTCATTCCTGATCTTGGTGTTAAGGAGCTGGGACAACTTCCACCTGTAGCCAAACACTTCCTCCGGCTGGAGTCTACCGGCGCGCGTGATGGTACTGGCCAGAACGGATGGTATTGTACGTCTCCCCGCTCACTATCCCCTGAGCGATTCCGTAAAACTAACATGATCAGATCCTATGGTATTTGTCAATACCTTTTGGCAGTTAAATTCGCACATGACCCTTCTTAACGATACCGTCACTGAATTGCCCCTCAGAATTGACTTGACTAATATGGGCTTCTGGAAATTCCAGCTCATGGCCAACATTGATTTCAACGCCAAGGAGTCTGCCCGCCAAGCCGCCTTTGGCAATGGTATTTCCGCCTCGGGCGATGGATCGGAGATAGAAATGGTCAAGGAAATTTTCCTTGATACCAACCCCATCTTGCTTGGCATCACAATTGTCGTTTCCATCGCCCACATGATCCTGGAGACGCTCGCCTTTAGCTCTGATATTGCCCATTACCGCAAGAAGAAGGATAATGTTGGTATCTCTGTTCGCTCGATCCTGGCCAACGTTTTCATGCAGTCTGTCATTTTCCTCTATTTGCTCGACAATTCTCAGAATACCAGCTGGATGATTCTCGGTCAGCAAGTAATTGGCATATTGATTGAGTTCTGGAAGATCACGACGGTTGTCGATGTCCGCGTTCGACCTGGAGGCCCCGACTCATTATTGCCATACACAATCGTGTTCGAGGACAAGCACAAGCTCACCGAGACGGAGGAGAAGACCAAAGAGTACGATGAAATCGCGTTCAAGTACATGTACATTGCCGCTGTTCCTCTGCTCATCGCCTACGGCATCTACTCTCTCATGTACGAGAGCCATAAGTCCTGGTACTCTTTCATCATCACCACTCTGGTGGGTTCCGTATACACTTACGGCTTCCTCATGATGGTCCCATCCCTTTACATCAACTACCGCCTCAAGAGCGTCGCGCACATGCCTGCAAAGGCCATGGGATACAAATTCCTCAACACGTTCATTGATGATCTATTCGCCTTTACCATCAAGATGCCGTTGTTGCACCGCCTTGCCACGCTGCGTGACGATGTCATTTTCTTCGTCTACCTCTATCAACGCTGGGCTTATCGTATCGACTACTCGCGTGTCAACGAGTTCGGCCAGGGAGGCGAAGAGGATGAAGCCGTCGAGGAGAAGAAGGCCGAAGCCAAGGAAGTTGCTGCCGAGGCCATTAAGGAGACTGAGGCTAAGGCTACCGGTGCTGATGCTGGCAGCGCCAAGAAGAGGAAGTAAGGGGTTGTGATGGGGCTAGTGGGTCTAGTATCATGGTACGGAGTGTACATGTCTGAGTGAAGCCGCTATAATATGCACATATATGGAGTAGTTTACGCAGCATGACTTAACTGGGAGGGAGTATGGATGGAGATATACAAAGTAATTTCTATATCATTACTACATAGTATCGGTCTATTGTAGTTTAACTTCGTGTCTATAACTCACCAAGACCTTGCTGTAATGACAGATAGAGCCAGCTTTACGACGAGCCGAGGTCAGGAACAATTGGTCAACGAGCCAATAGGGTTAAATGGCAGGCCTTTCGAAACAGAAAAAACCCTCTCATGTCTAATCCATACTGCCTACTATGTAGTAATTACCACTTAACTAGCCTAATGCATGATTGACATTAAGCCTGACACATTGGCCGGCTTTCTCGTTAGCTTGTCAATAAGGTTCCAGGAACAGGATCTTAGCGAAGGTGAAGAATACTACCATACGCGAAAAAGTGACGAAATGGGGAGCGAGCAGGGATTCTTATTTACTGCTGCTGCTGCTACGGAGTACTAAATCGAGGACGGATTACTTACAGGCAAGGCACGCACGCACGGCGCCGTGACGGAGCACCGCCGTGTGAGGCTTATCGCACACAGCCCCGATGCGATGCGGCTGATGCTCTGGCATTCTGCCAGGGACCGATCCACGGGGCCATGGGGGGGACTCGTATCACCCGCGGGGAAGGCCGAGCACCTTTTTGGCTTTTGACCCTTTGCGGACGGAGGACCGATTTCTTCCCCCCCCCCCCCCCCCCCCAAAATACGAGCTACGTAATCGTGAAATTCTGCCCCGGGCTTTTGGGTTTCTTTGGAACCTTGTAATCCCCCGTTTCCTCTCCCCCCTTCCCCCCGGTCCCACACAGCTGTTGTGCACCCGAAAGGGACCCTCCCTCCCTCCATCCAGCCGTGCGGAAAGTACGTCAATCCGACACATGCACGCACAAACACACACGCAAACAATTCACCCATGATCCTTCGACTTTCTGGAACCTCCCTCCCCCGTTGTCATAAAGCGCAGGCGCGTCACACCCATAAAGCTACTACTACCTCTGTACTACTACATTCAATCTCGACTTTGTTTTGTTTCCAGCTTTCTCTTCCTTTTCCTCGTCTATTGCAAACTCCGACTTCTACTCCGTACAATCTCATGCCTTTACATCACCCGTAGGCTCTTCCCCCCCTCGGTCGACCTACTTGGCCTCATCCTTCCCCCGCTAAGCCATGGGCAGTAGTCGCAGCGCAACCGTAGGAACGCTGCTGGCCGACATCGCCAATTCGATATCCGACTCCCTGCGCATACTGAACCTGTCCGATAAGAGGCATTGGGGAGAGGAGGAGCATGACCAGGTGCGCGCATTGGAAGACGTGCTCGACGAGGCGAGGAAAGACTTTCAGGAGATGTCGCCGTTGGTCAATGGGCAATTTCAGTACGAGAACGACCGCAAATGTACGATTGCCGCCGGGGCCCCTCTGCGCATTCCTGTGTTTTTTCCTACTCAAGTGTTGAAAGGGAGAGAGAGAGAGAGAGAGCGCATATGATGGCTAACGCAGAGAGTGCACAGATGAGTCAATTGTCGAGCTAACGGCACTACGAGCTAAGTTCCAAGCGCAAACCGAAACCCTCCGCGACTGGTGCCGCGCCGGCGGCCAGATAAACTCGATATGGATACGCGAAACCCACATGCTGCAGACGGACCTGCACCGAGCCCAGTACCGCGCCGCGAGACGGATATTCGCCTCGACGCAGGAGTCCGGCGCGGCCAGGTGCCTCGGGGCCTGGCTCCTGCACCGCAAACACCGCACCTGGTCTCAGCACGTCACCTCCCCGGACCTGGAGCAGCAGCGCCGCCAGCGGGACGAGCTCAAGACGTGCCGGCGCGCGGGGTCGTTTCAGAAGTTCGGCGAGGGCGACGTGGTCTTCATCTGCGACTACTGCGACGGCCACCTGGTGTGGGAGGACCTGGAGCGCATGCCCACCGCGAGAACCACGAATGAGAGCGTCGACTCCCCCCTGTCACCGCTGACGCCGTCGTCCGGGCGCCCGTACTGGCAGGCCACGGGGAAGAGCTCGTCCGGCGGGGCCGACAAGGATATCGTGTTTGGGCCCGTCGCCATTGCGAACCACACGGCGCCGCAGACGGGGGACTGGCAGTCCGGCATTATTTGCTCTTTCTGCGAGGACGAGGCGAGGAAACCGGTAGAGGTGGATGACGAGGAGGACATATGGCACCCGACCATGGTGTTTGAGGACATTGCTTCTTTTCACGAGCACTTAGAATGGCAGCATAGCGGCACTGTTCCTGGGCAAGGGGCGGCGGCCGCGGCTGCTGCCGGCGCGAACGGTGCCGCCGCTGCTGGCGTCGCCTCCAGTAATAGTAGCTGTCTAATTATGTGAAGGATGATTGAAAGAGAAAAAAAAGAAGAATACCCACGAGACATGCGGGACAACATGGCTCTCCTGTACATACGGACGGAGTTTTTTGGGGGAGTTTTGTCGCCTTTCTATTATTTATTTCTTTTCCCCTGGCGTTTTCTTCTACTTCTTCTCTTGGTGGCCCTTGTTTTGAAAGAACAAGGGAAAAGAAGACTACTAGGTTACTCCTCCACCTTCTCCCCCTTGACTTTATATCATGAAGTTATGACCCCAGGCCAGCTTGTCTTTTCTTTTATTTATTTATAATTTGCTTGTAAAAAAAAAACAAGAATACCATGTTCATTATTTTCGCACGCTATTTGAACCTTGTATGAAACCGTGTCTTTCCCTCTCTCACTCTCCGCTCCCAAACCTCTTTCTAGGGTTTCCCTTTAGAAGAACCTGAACCACAGAAAGACGATGACGATGAGGCCGAGGGCGCCAAAGGGGCCGTACTGCTTGAGGAGCAGCTCCCAGTTGATCCGGACGGCGGCGCGCCGGTACTTCTTGCTGTCCTCGCGGAGGCGGCTGCTGACCTCGCCCATGCGCTCGAGGCTGTCGCCCCTGTAGAGCAGGTCCTCGATGTTCTTGGTCATGATGCTGGTGACGTCCTTGAGCTCCGAGTTGAGGCGGTTCAGGTTACCGCCGCTGCCGGCAGCGGCGCGGCCGTCGGAGAAGAGCTGGCGGGTCTTGCCGACAAAGGTGTCGAAGTCCATGAAGGCGTAGGGCCGCTGGGCGGGGTCGTGCACGCGCTGCTGGGGGCTCGTGGCGAGGAACTCGCGGGACAGCTCGTCGAGGTAGCCGAGGGCGGCGTCGCGCGGGTAGGGCCGGTCGCAGACGGCGAGGAAGACGACGGACGAGGCGACGAGGTAGTAGGCCGTGTGGGAGGCGGAGCACTCGACGGCGCCCCGGGGGGCCGAGTTGCGGTCGATCTTGCGCAGGAGCTGGCGCACGTTTTGCTTCACTTCCGCGAGGCTGGATCCGGGCTATTCGGTTTCGGTTCGCGCGCGCGGGAGGGCAAAGAGTGTTAGATATTATGTGCTTTCGAGGGGCAAAGGTTTTTTGGTGGGTTGCTTTCTGCGTACTTGCTCGTCGTCCATGGAGGCGTAGAGCATGAGGCCTGTGTCGCAAGGTGTTAGTATTCGACGAGGGATTGGGGGGGGGTTGGGCTTTGTCGGGTTGTATGGTACCATCTAGCCTTGCTATTTGCGTCGACTCAATCATGGTGGTCGGTTGTGTGCTGTGGTATTTCTCGAATAAAAGGAAAAAAGAAGAAGAAAAAAGAATATGGAAAGACGGGACGTGGCGAACGTCGGCGTCGGGGGCCCAAGGGAAGCCTTCAGCTCTATGTATGTACGTATGTTGCTGCTTCTCCCGTGTAGGCGAGGCCAAAGGCCAGCTAACTTTCGCAAGGTGGCTTGAGTCGGGATAGAGGTGTGGCCTCGCCAAGTTTCGTTTCGTTCAGGACCGGAAAAAAAGAGAGAAGTAATTCGAGTGAGTAATGCGGCGATACAATGCTCCTTGTTGGATACCCTAGTCACTATATGCTAGGTATTCGCTGGATTTTTTCTTCTTTTTTTCCTTCCTTTGTCGGAAGAGAGATCACGTACGTATTTGATTCGGGGGGTAGGTGGTGGCGGTGGTGGAGGTTTACCAGCTCCGTGGGGTTTTTGATGGGCTGAGGTTATAATGCGGCGATCTCGGCAGCAACCTAGGGGTAAAAAGCATAGACCCTGTCACCCTCCCCCCCCCCTTGGCTCCTTTTCTTTTTTCTTCCCTCTTCCTCCTTTTAGCAATAGATGATATAATTGGGCGATTGATTAGATTAGTTCATTAGCTGAGCAAGATGTATATGTCACCATTGACGTCTTCTTTCGCATACACTGCTCCGTACGTAATCGGCGGAAGGCTTTGTCTTTTTTTCAGCGAGCTCCTTGTACCGGGTGCCTTTTATCGGAGCAGTCGTTTCGGGGGGGGATTAAAAGGGGCAACTTGCTGTAGTAGTGATGGAAGCGGAAGCTCTTCAATGTGAATAAAAAGGCCCCGACTCGAAGTTTTCCTTGCATAGGCTTGAGCCATTTCTTCAGCCTGTCTAGGGTCCTGATTTTGCTGGCCTTCATATATACGTCGTCATCAGGTTGCTAGGCCATACGCACCGCATGCTGCATCCGCAAAGCCGCCGCACAACTCTGCTCCATGATACGGGAATGTTTACCCTAGCCTTTTCAAAAAACCACGAGACGTGAAACAGGGGCACGTTTGGTTAATCCTCTCTTCGTGACATGGCATACTCGTGTAGTTTAGGTAGTTCTCTCCAAGAGCAGCTTCCCAACCTCATGCCCCCTTCCCTTCATATCTCGTCCTCCTCGTCGTCAAAATCGTCCTCCCTCCCCATCTCGTACAGGATCCTGCCCCCCTCCCCGCCGCCGATGTCGCTCTGGGCGTCAAAGTAGGGCAGCACCACCCCTTCCCTGTCCCGCCTCTGCTTCTCCGTTAAACCGAGGTTGAACGTGCTGGACGGCTCCTCGTCCTCCTCCCCGTCCCCGCCGTACTCCCCCGCTCCTCCCCCGTCAGCCGCAGCCGTCGAAGCAGCAGCAGCGGCAAAAGCCGGGTGGTCGGAAAGCAGCCTCACCTCTCCCGTCGCGCCCTTTGCAGATGCCGTCTTGAGCGTAAACTTTTCGCTCGTGGTCCTCCCGCTCCGCCTCCTGAGCTCCATCTCCAGAACCACCGTCGTCGCCCCGTCGCCGCCGCTTTCCCCTTCACCGGTACCAACACCGGTACCGCCCCGGAGACCGACCAGCACGCCCTCCCTCCCCTCCTTGAGCCCCCACTCTGGCTCCGCCAGGCTCCTGTCCCGCGCCGCCTTGCGCGCCGCCTCCTGCCGCAGGCCCGACAGGCGCAGCACCGCCGTGGCCAGGTGGCACAGCACGGCGAACGGGTGCGGCTCGTACTCGTTCCACGTACGGGGCAGCGCCACGGGCACGTCGGTGTGGTAGGCGGCCACGAGGGAGGCGTGCGGGGCCAGGACGCCCGACAGGAAGGCCGCGAGGGACTGCGGCGCCCGGGAGGCCAGGCTGTTGAGCGAGTCTATGACCACGACTACTCCTGCATGGTGGTTTTTTTTCCCCCGGCAGGGACAAAAGGTTAGCAAAAGGCGAGCAAAAGGTGCGTAGCATTCGAAGCGACCCTAGGGTTGTGGGGGGGAGGAAGAACGTACTTTGCGAGGGTTTACCTTTCGTCGCCGCACCGGGCGCAAAGGCCGGGGGATACTGAGCCACGACCTCCTCCCTGACAGCCTCGAGTCCTTTGCCGGCGGCCTTGACGAAGACGTCCACGTCGTCCGGCCTCTTCAGCGTCGCAAAAGACAAGAACACCACCTTGGCCTTTGATATCTGTGTGCACCATGCGTCAGTTCTGCCTCCCCCGAACAACATATATATATCATCTTGGACCAAGGAAAAGCAAAATCAAGACGTAAAAAAAATAAAAATAAAAAAAGGAGTAACGAGGAGGACGAAAGAGAATAGGGAAAACATAAAAGGAAGATAAATGAATAAATAAATGTAAGCGCACCTTTGCTCTGGTTATAAACTCCGACACCACCGCGTGGCAGGGCTGCTCGAGGTTGTCCAGCAGCAGCGTGAGCGGGCTCGCCCCGTCGCGCAGGTTGAGCAGCTTCTGCAGGAGCAAGAGGCTGTGGGAGCGGGTGTGAACGTTGGAGACCGGCGCCATGGCTGACGGGGTTGGAGGGACAGGTCGTCGCCAGTCGATCTGGGTGAAGATGTGGCAGCTCAAGTACTACTAGTAATTTGTTGGATGCTGTTTTTAATTCTTGAATCTGCTAAAATATCTTGTCACCAGTTGGGCGGTTGTTGTGGTTAGGATAAATTGTGAATATAGTAAAAGTTGTTCTGAGATGAGGCGAAGATCAAAAGTTTTAAGCAGAGTTGGCGGTTGCCCCGCCATAAATCGTCGTCCTGCTTCCGTCACTAAGAATTAAGAGGTTTATTTCATGTCCAAAACCTGTGATACTCTTCAAAAGTACTCAAATCGCTGCAACAGCGACAAGCAACTAAAGCTCGCCCGTCTTTAGGGGAAAAAAACACATGTCCATATCCTCTCAATTTTATAGCACATGTACGTAGACCATGCCAACCCTATCAGACTCCTTCTCAAGGCTCCAGGCCAAGACCTTCACGCCAGCTCATCGGGGCTTTCCCCCCTGTGATGAAAAGTACTTATCCTCCTCCGTTTTACCTGAGAGCTGGATCCGTCTGATGATCCAGGATGTGCATCCTCGTTAGAGGATACATGGTCTCTTGCTTTGGTGGTCTGCTCTCTGCGTCGTGTTGTTTGTACTTTGGAGATTTCCTTTTCAGTTTCCGTCGTCTCCGTAGTGATTCTGTCCTGTGACTTGGCTGCCAGTTCATCGTTAATTGGTATACTATCTTCAGCCGCCTCGGGAAGCTTTGGTGGCGAGCCATGTCCTCTCCCTGCCTTGTGCTCCTCCGACTCTTCGTGCGGCGACTTTACCCTTTGCTCCTTTGATTTCTCCATATCTGTCGGTTTCGTGACCTCCAGTTGTACTGTGCCGTCTGATGACTTTCCTCCATCATCTGGCGCCCCGGCATCGGAAACCGTTTTCTCAGTGCCTTCTGACTGCTCAGCCCCTTGAGTCGCAGATTCCGCGACAAGCTGGTCGCTGACATCCACTCGTGTTAGCTCTTTCGGCTGTTCCCGCCTGTACTTTAGCTCGTCTGGCAACTTGGTCTCCCAATCTGTCTCGAATGATCGATTGAGTAGATCGTCAAAATCGCCCATTTTGCGCCTCTCATGCGCAGCCCAGGCGCACTGCAGCCACTCGGGGTCAAACTGGCCTTCGGCAACGTGCTGAACGTACGCGGCACAGTCAGATCGAAAGGCATCGTCATTCTTGAGAGATGGGACATCGGGGCAAGCCTCTGCTGTACCAGGGTTCAAGATGTGCTGGCCATCCGGAAATAAGGAGACGACTTCTGCCTTTTCGTCATCACTCAGGACATGCCAAGCGCCAGGGTGGAGAAGAAGTTTCTGCGGAATTCATGTCAGCGGTCTCAAGTCTCAAAAGCCATAACTTATAGAAGTAATACAACTACTGCTTAGGCAGTAGCTGCCTCGTCCTCCGTAAAGTAATAGTGCTAGGAGTTGATGCGTACCCTCAGGTCAGCTTTGGCGAGCGGCGAGTTGGAGCTTGTCAAGATGTTCTCAGAATTCCATCTAGACTTCCTAGGCGCCCGTCGGACGGGCACATGCTGGCTCTCCTCCACAGCAGCCTTTGGTAAGATCTTGCGGCCCGACCTCCTCAGTTTCGAAGATGGTGGTGTCTTTTGTGGCGAGTGGGGTGAACTCGACTTTGATAGCTTGCGACTCTTGGACGGGTTGGCGAGTGCGACATCCTCCTCGCCTATAGACGACAGAGGCGAAGAATGGGGGGAGTCATGGTTGACCTGAGATATGTTTTCGCCCTCGTCAGGTTGCACCGACATGACGAAGGTGTTTACTTCACTCATTCACCGTCGCGAAGGCGATCGAGATGTACGCGAAGTGATGCGCCGTAGTTATAATTTGGTTGCTTGAAACGTAGATCAACAGCCGCGCGCAGTAATAGAAGATGGAGAAGAAATCAATCAATCGACCTTTGATGCAAATAAGTAATACGAAATAAATTGGTAGATGAAAAATAAGAAGAATTAGGAAAGAAAACCGAATAGTAGGTATTGATTGAATCAGACAAGTGATGAGTGATGGGTGGTGATTGTTGTTACCTGGGTAGACGGGGCTGATTTGATGTCTTTTGTGACTGGCAGCTACCATAAATATTCTCGTTACTGGCAGGACACCTGCGCTTGGTGGTTTTTTGACCAGCATCACTTGCCCTGAAGAAGCTGGAGCCATTGAAGCCCGCTCTACTACGGCGGAGTATGTACTACGAATTACCTTGTAGTAGTACCATACCTTCTCCACAGAGACAATGCCGTACCTGAATGTCAACTAGCAGGAACAATGACAGCCTATAATAGCGGCCACCACTACTAATTCATCCTTGACGTTGTTTATAATTAAGGTTGGCATTCACAGTGGATTTCGACTTACACGCATCCAGGGAAAATGACTGATATTTCAATAAACGCAAGGTGGCACACTGTTCAAGGACCTACGTTGAACACTACGACTGCCACCACTGCTACTATTACCACGGAGTACTACTACCACCAAAAGGCCAGCCTACGCGTTGCAAGTATCATGAAATTTGAAATATCCCATGCCGATCATCGGTGCTGAGGCTTTCATCTACCTACCGCACGCCGAATATAAAAAGTGAACTACTACTACTACTAAGTACTCAGTAGCTACCAAGGTCTATTGTTTGTACTCGTGATAGCAGATATTCCTAGACACAATAAGCTCGTTTCTTAAGCGATCATATATCCATGACCCCTATAAAAGTTATATCATCAAGATCGATATACCGAAGAGCCTTGATTCACATGATATTATACTCAGCGGTTCTTGAGAATCAATGTCCTTCAAGGATGCTCTGACCTGGCTTTCTTCAATGCGAAGTGATGAGAGGTAACGAAAGTATGCATACCATGGAGTTCACCAGAGCGCATTACTCGGAATGGGGTCAGCCTGGGGTCATCATCCGCTCCTGCCCGCCATCTTGTTACATATCTTTTTCATCTTGCCATCTTGCCATTCTATTAGGACTTAGGAGGCACACATGGTTTTGTAACTTACACAACTTGGCAACCGTAACTGGGAGCCCTGGGACCACCACTACTACTAATATGGAGTACTAGGCGTTGTTTTCAAGCCTGACCATGAAGCGTATCAAGGGTAGAATAGTGTGTGTTTTCCCATCATCCTACTCCTAATACCTTCGACTTGTCATCATATCTTTATAAGCGTGGGCAACCTAGTTGATCGAGTATATTCCGTCTCCCTCATAATCCCGTCATCTACGTAATATGTACGCCTGAGCTGACTGTGGCCTTCTCCCGTTGCTAAAACAAAAGGATTAGCATTTTCCATCCCGAGCCTATCGATGAACCTGATATTCCCAAGCATATTTCTGTACATTAACGATGATGAACCAATCCCACACCCCCACAGGATGTACGACGAATCGACTTTTGATGCGCTGCTCGTGCCGCCCCCGTACGGATGCGTCAGCCCTCCGCCTCCCCCCTATCCGCCACAAGTTCAAGACCCTGGCCCCAGCACCTTCGATCCGTTGCCGCCCCAGGATCCCGTAGCCACGCGAAAGATGGCCCAGAACTGGCTGCGGGACAAGCTCGAGGCCATAGCAAGGGTGGCGGAAGATCTGAGGTCGCGATTACTGAAGGCCAACCGACAACGGGACGCCACACTGCAGCAGCTCGGCTTGGGCATACTACAGAATGGTGACGAATGGATACATTTTTCGCCCTGGGCACGGGCGTTGATTCGCAGAAGGGAAGAACTCGACGATGAAGTGAAATTACTACAGTAGGACAGGGAAAACTGTTTGAGAGATCTACACAGCCACAGGGCTACTCTCATAAGCTTGCTCGAGGGTCAAAGGGAATAAGGCGGGCTGTATTTCGTCAGCCCGTTGTTGAAAGCGAAGGAAGAAACTAGATCTTCATGCATAATAGCGATTTCAATACAGTAACATGATCGTTCTTCCAAGTCCAGAGGTGGCGTGTTTCCGGCCTTGTTCCGAAAAAAATGGTATGTACACCAGTAACAGTCAACACGCACACAACACGAGATGCCGTCCCAGCCATGGGATATATATCGAGGCACGCGAGACTACCGAATCAGATATAGCAGCTGCATTGATCCTATTTAGCCGGTGCATCTTCCCCGCCGTCCGTGGCGCTACTGCTCCAACTCGCCCCTCATATCCACCGAGTGAGCGAGGGCTACGAGGAGACTTATACCGAAAAAAGGTCCACTTCAGTAGAGACCATGACGGCAGATGTGATAGAATGGAATCATAAATACTGAGCATTTCCCGAGTCCAGCGTTCCAATCGCAATTCAGTTCGCGTCACAAAACTGAGCTCAGTGCCCACCGACACCCCGTGATCAGAACACATACGCCTGCTGCAAATTACATATCCCCATCAACATGGTGATGCAACTAGGTTTTGGTGGAATCCACCCCTTTAGCAAGGTTGATATCCAGGACAGGGCCTCTGTTCAAGAGCTTTTGAGGACAGTCCTCGATCCTCTGGAACCTTTCTTCTCGCCTGATAAGGCCAGGGTTAGATGTCCCGGCGCGACAGCCGTAAGGTTCGACCAAACCGCCTCCGACGTCGAAGGCTTCTGCCGGCCGTTGTGGGGCCTAGCCTTTCTCCTTGCCGGAGGTGGCGAGTTCCGGGGAACGGAGTGGTGGATTCAAGGGCTGAAGGCGGCGACTGATCCCGAGAGCCCCGAGTACTGGGGATATCCGAGGGACAATGACCAAAGAATGGTCGAGATGTGTCCATTGGGTGAGATGACATAGTCGTATACATCGTCTCCATGTTCCGGTGCTGACCCTTGCCCAGGCTTCGCGCTCGCTGCTGCACCCGACCTTTGGGATGGCCTTTCCAATAAGGAAAGACAAAACATGGAGGCATGGCTCGGCAACTCTGTCAATAAAAAGAAGTATGGTGAAGAGCAGACGGACCGGTTGACGAGGAGTACTGACACGATACAGCATGCCTAATACCAACTGGCTCTGGTTTCGTGTTTTCGCAAACCTGGGGTTGAAAAAGAATGGTGGCCAGTTCTCCCAGGAGCGTCTCGAGAGCGACATCAAGCACCTGGACACGTTTTACAGGGGTAACGGATGGTCGAACGATGGCCCAGAAGGCATTCATCGTAAGCAAGTCCCACTGGATTAGGACGACTTCTTCTCGCAATACTAACTGGCTCTCGAAAGAGATGGATTACTACTCCTCCAGCTTCGCGATCCAATTCCTACAGCTGCTCTATGCTAAGCTCAACGGAGAAGAAGACCCGGAGCGGGCAGCAGAATTTAGAAAGCGGGCTCAGCAGATGGCTCTAGACCTGGTGCACTACTTCGATGATGAAGGCAGAGCCATCCCCTTTGGACGCAGCCTGACCTACCGCTTCGCCATGGTGTCGTTTTGGGGCGCGCTCGCTTACGCCGACGTCGAGTTGCCGGCGCCCCTGACATGGGGCATGGTCAAAGGCATGGTTCTCCGGCATTTGCGTTGGTGGCAGACGCAGAATGACATGTGGACAGCGAGCGGGACGATGTCGTTGGGGTACTCATACCCAAACATGTATGTAAGTAATTGGGGTATTCTGTTGTGAAGTTGTTGTCGGGCGCCGCTGACGTTTCACAGATGTTGGAAAATTACAATAGCCCCGGGAGCCCGGTAAGTTGGCAGTCGGTGCCCCCGAAACATGAGCATCTACTGATAATGGATAGTATTGGGCATGTTTGGCTTTTATTTGCCTAGCCGTACCCGACTCTCACCCTTTCTGGGCTTCCAAGGAAGAGTTCGCAGGAGATGTCATACCCAAAATCAAGGCTCTAGAGCAGCCGGGCCACATCATCAGGTGAGGCAGACAGCATCCTATGTTGATATTGAATTCCTCGCTAAACGCAATATCAGCAACGTGGGGGGACACTGTATGCTGCTATCGTCGGGGCAGGCTTGTAGCTACCCCATGAAGGGTACACATTCCAAATACGGAAGCTTCGCGTACAGCAGCGCCTACGCCTACTCGGTTCCGCCCGGGCTCTTCTCGCTCGAACAATACGCACTGGCGTCGCAACTGGGACTATCAGACGACGGGGGCGAGTACTGGAAGGCCAGGAGGAAGTGCGAGTATGCGTCTCTGGAGCACCGGGGAGACGCGCCGGTGCTCATCTCCGTCTGGAAACCGTTCCCGGACGTCAAGGTCAAAACATTCTTGCTACCCCCGGCCGAGGAGACGCCGAATTGGCATATCCGGGCTCATCACATCGAGAGCGGGCGTGAGGTCATGACGGCCGATGGCTCGTTCGCGATCCGCAACGTTAACACAATCGACGGTCGGTACCTGGAGCCGTACGCCGAAGAGAGGTGCGAGGGGACCTCGCCGAGGATCATCGGAAACTACGACCTTAACAGTCCGGCGGGATGGAACGCCGGCCGGACGGGGGCCTTTGCGGTCTCGAAGGGCGCGGTGGGCATCAAGGCGCTGGAGGGGTGGGAAGGCCGGCAGGCTAACCTTGTCAACGCCGACCCTAATTCTAACCTTGTCGAAAGTCGCACCGTGATACCGACTCTGCAGCACACCATTCGCAGTGGTGAGACAGCCTGCTACATCTCAGGCGTCTACGCCAAGCCATCAGGGGATAAGAAGGAGTACTTGGGTGGATGGGATAAATTGCCTGCAGTTCCGGATTGGCTCTTGGAAGAGATGAAGTGAGCGAGGTCGGCAGCAGATGCAGATGCAGACGCAGACTTATCAAGTTTGCTGCATGGTTGTGCGTGATTGCTTATTGGGGGAGAATCCAAGGCACCGTAAAATAAGTCGTGACAGATTTTGACAGGTAATAACACGGAATGCTCCAGAGCTGCCTTGGTACCTAATACAGTGCTACTGTAGCATGTCGCGTACTCCGTATATGGTAGAATGCTCCGTATGTGTGCGGGACCAAGACCAAAGCCCGTTGAAGTATGATTGATGATTGCAACTTCGTAATTTTCGGCCGACGTGCATCTGCGTCACATTTTGGGACGTTCCTTCTTCGTAGGATATGTCCAATTTTGTTACCTCCATCGGTCACCTTGAGGGTACCCAGTACCTGGGGCTAGAATTCAATGCATGCTCTGTGGGTTGTGCGTTGTGTAGGTATGTTATCTTCTAGCAGTATCATCCTCATGTGTCGCGCATTTTCGACCCTCAATATGAAGCAATTTTTCCATCGGGATATTTACCCAGTAGGTGGGCCAATTCCCCCATCAATGATGACCCTCTTCCGCTCCAATTCTTTCCCCTTCCCCAAGCGCTGAGCGAAAACTAGGGCCCTGGGGCCTAGGGTAGTGGTTGTTTTCAGCGATACGTGGAGAAGTTCTTCTCGAAAGGCTCCATCATCTTGCACCACATCGTGCACCACATCGTACACCATCGCCCACCATCGTGCACCCACCATCACCCACTCCGTACCGTCACCCACTCCGTACCGTCACCTCGAAATAAACTTTTCATTAATTGATTTTATTCATACGTCTTGTCAGCCACGCTGCGGCGAGGTGCATAATGCAAAGACCATGAAATCTTGGCGACTCTCCCATTCTTGAGCTACCACAAGAAATATGCCTTCAAGGCTTCGCTCTACGAGTTGTGGCCTCCGGCCGTTGCAACTCGCAAGGTATTTTCTTTCCTCTTTTCTTGGCAAAAGTGACTTGTGGAGGACATCCATTTTTCCCCCGCGATTTGGCTAAAATTGGCTGGACGAGAGTGAGCCAAGAGAACTTTACCGGCACTTTAAGCGGTGACCCTGTCAACAATGGACGCTTCTCATCGTCCGACAATTTTGTGAATATCGGGCGGGATACTGGTCGCAGTGGTCGATCGTGTTGTTTCGCGAAGAACAACTTTGATGGGCTTTACTCGGAGATGCATACGTCAATGGTGGTCTGCAGCCGTCTGCTCCATTTGAAAATGACTCTCAATGGCCCACCTGTCTCTGTTCAATTCTGACGTCTCCGTACTTCTACTCGGCCCGTTGTCTTGATGATTCACAACGCTCAATACGACATGCGACATGCGACATGCGACAGCTCGACGCTGGAAGCACCAAAGAAACAACAGCCCATTACGGGCGGGGAAAGGCCCCCTCGTTCATCATTCGTGGAATATTGCGCTGCCGCCAAAAAGCCACGGCACAGAACATTAACCACCCCCCCATAACATCATTTCCCCATCCGGGTTGCAACTCGCACTACCTACCATCCCAGCAACCTGTCCATTTTAGCCCGCATGCCCGAGCCTACTGTACGGAGCACTCTTACTCCCTACTCCCTTCCGTACCTACTACCCTACTCCGTACGGCCTGTGTATACAGATACGTGATATTCGTGTCTTGCTTGCCCGAGTTGCCCTTCCCCTAGCCTCTGCAGCATACCCCTCCCTATTCATGCTTATCTGTCTGCAGGGAGATGCTCCGTATTGGCTGCTACTCTTTATTTCTTCCGGCCGATAACCCGATGATCCCTGGCGGGTTCACATGTACTAGGGCACTATTTCCTCCGGCTCAGAGGTCAGATGGTGTTGGCACATTGAATAGTTCTCCTCACCCCAAGGGTTACTGGTCTTCCCTTTTTCCCCTCATTGGCCCGGTGTCGTGCACCATAATCGTCATCCTTGCCTTGGGCCCGCCCCCATTCCCCGGGGGATCAAAGTAAGGTTGGTCTGGCTTTGGTGGTGTGCAAGTGTTCTTTCTCCTCCCCGCTCTTTTATTTGTTGCCGCAAGTAAACGAGGGTGCTACCATTCTAGGTAGGCATTGCTCCGTACCTCCATCTTTGTGTTGTATTGAGAAAGTAATACTATTACTCCGTGCACATCAGGTCGCGACCCTCGTTCTGTTATATGTGTGTGCCATACCCTACCCCTATCCCCGCCGTCCTGCTTTTCTTCCTTCTCCCATACTCACCTTCACTTTGTGCGTGCCCGTGGAGACCGTCGCCTTGCCCATCAACAAAGATACTCTACCTGACAGTGCCGGGAGTCTCGTTGCGCCAAGCGCACCTACCAAACATTGAATTTAACCATCTCATCACTCAAACGGTGCCGTGCTGCTAGACCATCGTCATGGGCTTCAGTACAGCAAAGGCTCTGCGCGTCATCGTCCGCAATGATGCCATGAAAGAGGACCCTCCCGAGATCTACAACTGGCGTGTGTTCGCCCTCGCTTGCGCCGCCTGCTTTGGCGGTATGCTTTTCGGCTGGGACACTGGTGCCATTGGCGGTGTCCTCGCCATGCCAGCCACGCAGGAACGCTTCGGCTATGCCGACTGGGACAAGAAGGCCAAGTCGCTCATGGACCAGAACATCGTTTCCACCCTTCAGGCCGGCTGCTTTCTTGCCTGTTTCTTCACCGGCTGGGCCGCCGACAAGTTCGGACGCAGGCCCTGTCTCATGGCCGTAGGGACGCTCACCGCCATCGGTGTCATGTTTCAGGCTGCTTCGGCAGCTCACGGTACTATTGCTCTCATGTACATCGGGAGATTTACTGCTGGTTTAGGTGTTGGTGCTGCTTCAACCCTGACGCCGCTTTACGTATCCGAGTGCTCTCCTCGTGCCATCCGCGGTGGTTTGACTGGTGAGATTTCCTCGTTTTTTTTGCGAAAACGGAGTGAGCGGTTACACTGACCGAATTCTTAGCTTTCTACCAACTTTTCATTGTTATGGGCATTATGCTGTCATTTTGGTGAGTAATGTGCTGATTATTCTAGAACTTCTTTGTATAGGATGGGATCGAACTGACTCTGCTCATAGGGTTAACTACGGTTGCCTTCTTCACGTCTCTGCCCCCGCTGTTTTCATCCTTCCCCTCTCGCTGCAAGCTATGCCTGCCATGTAAGGTTTCCCACAGGCAACAAAGCCGCAACTTGTAATATCTGTCAAAGCTAACATGTTCTCTGCACAGACTCCTTGTTTCTGGCATGTTCCTTGCCCCCGAATCTCCCCGTTGGTGTGCGCGCCAGGACGACTGGGAGAGGGCCAGCTCTATTCTCACCAAGCTTCGCGGTATGCCAGCTAACTCCGAGTACGTGCGCCAAGAGGTTCAGGACATGGCAGAACAACTCGAGGCTGAGCGCCGCTTGACTGGTGATACTTCGACCAAGGCCATCCTCAAGGAGATGTGGCAGGTTCCTGGAAATCGTAGACGGGCCATCATCAGCGTCACGCTCATGGTTTGCCAGCAAATGACTGGTACCAACGCCATCGTAAGGCATCCGATGGATTTTCTAGAAAGATATTCGTGAGGCAATGAGCTTCTTTTGCTGACCGTGTACTCTTTGTTTAGAACTATTACGCTCCTCAGATCTTCAACAACCTCGGAATGACGGGCACGGACAACTCCCTCTTCGCCACCGGTGTCTACGGTGTCGTTAAAACTGCCGGTATCGCCATCTTCCTTGCCTTCTTCGCCGACTCGCTCGGTCGCCGTCGCAGTTTGCTATGGACGAGTGCCGCCCAGGGTATTGTCATGTACATTATCGGTATCTATGGCCGCGTTGAGCCTCCAGTAGAGGGTAGACCAGTAAGTTTGCTCTCTGAATACCTCTCGAAAGGCATGACCCGAGCTTGGAGGACTGACACTTGTGTGAAAATAGGTTTCTGCGTTTGGGTACGTCGCCATCGCTTGTATCTACCTCTGGGCTGCCGCCTACCAATTCGGCTGGGGTCCTGTTTGCTGGATTCTCGTCTCTGAGATTCCCACTGCCCGTCTCCGAGCTATCAACGTGGCTTTGGGTGCTGCTACTCAATGGCTTTTCAACTTTATTATTGCTCGAAGTATGTGTCCCACCTCCCCCTCCCCTCTACTTCCATTCCAAAGATCGAGACTCGCGACTAACGCTTTCTTCTTCTTCTTTCCCTTTCTAGCTGTTCTTACGATGCAGGACACCATGGGCGAGGCCGGATACGGAATGTTCTTCATGTTCGCCACTTTTGACATTTTCATGGGCATCTTTGTCTGGTTCTTCATCCCCGAGACCAAGGGCCTCTCCCTCGAGCAGATGGACGAGCTGTTTGGCGTTACCGAGCCGGCCAAGAAGATGGACGAGCCCGAGGCTGCCCGGATCGAGACTGTTGGCGAGCCTTCAAGGAAGTGAGCGAGGACAGAGAGCGGGACATATGATATGGGGAAGTCGTAAAGGGTATTTGCTATTCATTACGAGGATATATATGAGAATATGTGATTAAGTGCGTGTTTGCTATATTGGCAACACTCTGATGCCCTCGGTTTCAATCCCATCCCACTGCATCTTGTGTCAGGTTAACAGCTATCTACTAATCAACAAGCAATTTTCAAAGGTTTAATGCTTGTACTGAGGAATTAAACATCCTCCAGGCCAAGCACATACCCTGTGTTTCTCCTCTGGTCGTGAAAATTTAGAAGGCTCGAAGCTTTTGGCGAGACCGAAATGCCGAATATATCGGCCAGTCCCTGTGCACTTCCTTTTTTGACTTTACGCCTGAAGCAGCGTCAACAAGGGTGAACCATGTAGCGGAAAAGAAGAAAAGAGGAAGAAAGTGGATACTCTTATATATATGTGTGTGTAGATATATACGGAGTAGTACAAATCGCTTTCCATTCTATATGTCAGGCGAGTATAGTTCAATGGGAGGGAGTTATTGGACCTCGGAGCCAAGGCCATCTGCTGAATTCTCCATGGATAATAAAGTTCAACACCTTGCTCTCCCCTCTTTGTGTTTTCCCCATTTTATTGTGTAGACTAGATTATGTTTTGATTATATACCTATTGGTCTTTTTGTGTTGCGAGCTAGCTTTTATATGCCATATGCTTGTCCCTGTCATAGACTCCTGTCGTACACTCGCAGTGTTACAACCCCCTCCCCCTCGGATGTCACGAAAATTGGATTCTCATATGCCGTATCCTTGCTATCACATCAAGTTCGAGTCCAATGGCAAGGTTGTGATCAACTGCGCCCGCGACAGGTACTAGGGCCTTGTTTTTTTCCACATGTGCTTCCGAGGTGGCCCTTTTGTTTGTACCATCGTTTATGGGTTGGTGTTTCACAGCCACGAGCAATCCTTTTGCAGCCTCCACGGGTGGACCGTTGGAGGTTGTTACTCAACGCCCCTGCTCTCGCTACCCGTAAACCGTGGCTTTCCTTGATGCCAAGTCAGGCTGAAAGGATGGGTTCGAGGGAAACATTTGCATCGCTAGCACGTTGCAAAGTAGTCGAAAGGGTTCTTGAAGTTGCTGCGCGCGCCGACCAATCGAGGCTATCCCCGTTAGCTACCATTAGAAGGGGCTGCTACCCAGAGCGCAAACCATAGGTAAGCTCATGAACAGGCTTTGATTGAAGAGCAAGTTAGCTGCACAAGAGCGCTTTGAGAGCCCCAGCTCTTTGGGGACCCCCTTTTCAGAGGAAAGCTCAAGGCAAAGAGGTCCCAGGTTTTCCCGGAAAGCCCAGGTGGTAATTACTTCCCAGGAGCCTACGCATTACATAACACTCTCGCCTATTATTACCTCTCATGCATGCTCTTTCCCATCGCGCGTGGGAATATTAACTTACCTGGGAAGGAACCGTCCCGTCGCGGCGGCAAGAAGCAGTCACACCAACAGGCCATCGGTCAGTTGCGACTCGCCGTCCCATCTCTGTGAGCACAAAAAGTACCTTGGGGAAAACGACCCTAGAAGCTGCACTCTTGTCTCCTGCATATTGCACATTGCATTTCAGGGAGGGCTGCGCAGGAGATGGCCGTCTCTTCAATATACGGCAAGTGGTCGCCCGCATGCAAGACTGCCCCGTCTAGCTTAGGATTTGGCCCCCAAAGGGTATGGTAGCTGATCAACGGGTCTAGATCCATTCAGGGGTCGATAGCTCAACTGAAAAAAAAAAACGAAAAAAAAACAAGAGACGCCAGAAGCTAGGTAGAGGGTTACGACGATGGTTTGGCCAAGAGCTCGCTTAGAGAGTTTGCCTACGTAGGTAGTACGTCAACCTGAGATGTCAGAGACGCACAGGAGGATCCGTCGCCGGGGCCGGCGAGTAAAGAACGCGCCCGAGTAGTGCGGAGTAGTCGTAGTCGTACATAGTAGTGCCTTGAGGAGTAGGGATTTGATAGAGTGGTGATCTGAGATGGGGTCAAGGGCGCATTAAAGACGGGAAAGGAGCACAAGACGGAGCATTGGCAATCGTAGCAAGGGTGCCTTGACGTGATTATGTCCGTTTATCATAAGCTGCATCCATGAATCAATCATCTTTTGCAGCACCCAATCTTGATATTGTGTCTTGATATCCATGGCATTACCCTTTTTCTCTGACAACGGTTCCCTCGCTTATAGTAACCAAATATTACCTCGTGACGGATTCTTACTTCCGCGTATATTATGATATAGGACCGCCGGTATTCCTTATGGCCGACGTACGTAGAATTCTCCAGCAGAGAACGTCAATGATTGGATCTAATCCAAGACATATAATCTCCCATACGGGCTGCCTAGACCGCGATGGCTGCATCGAAGCCGGTCCTTTCCCTTTGTTACCTTATCTTTGTCTGCGGAGTAACTGCGTACTATTACTAGTGCGCCGCCGCCTCCTATGCCTTGCATTTATTGCCATCGGCAGACGAAAGTATAATACGGAGTAGAGCACACCAACTCGGCGTTAGCGTGTATGCATGGAAGCCAAACAAAAGTCCATGTGGAAAAGAAGGGGAATATTTTTAAACACACAAACAAAGAAAAGACTGAGAGAGAAGAAAAAATAGAAAAGTACGGGGGCGGGGAGGGGGGAAGGGGATTGTGAGGTAACGTCATGCTTTTAGGCCAAGGTCTCCAAAGGAAAAGAGATCAACACGACAACCCTTTTCTCATTGCAACCCTGACATCTATAATGCTCTCGGCCTATTTCCTGAATTCTCCACGCCTTCGCTAATCAGATGACAGGGCCGTACGAGTCGGGAAAGCCGGGCTACTTTATGTAATACCTTTTTTTTCCTTCTGCTTTGCCGTAGTAGTAGTAACTAACTAATAACTGCCCAGCAGTAAGACGACGTTGAACGTGTCTCGGAGCAATGGGCATCATGATCCACGGAAGGGTTGCTATCCACATCTCAGAGTGTGTACGGAGTAGCTTCCTCCCTGGTGGTTGAGCCTCGCCGTCGTCCCCTCCCTCCTCCTTCTTCACGACGATGACACAGAATTCAGCAATGGTGGCCTTGAGAATCAGGGCGTGTTCTAGCGCCGCGATATGACGGGAACGGTAAACAACTTGGATGTCCCACCGGATTGGTTCACGATCGCGTCCCTCACGGGCTGTCATGCATGCATTTTCGAGGAGGATTGGTCTGTGCTCCCTACCTAGTAATCATTCGACAATCGTCAATGTGTCGGGGTATGGGCGCGCACAGGGGTTTTTTTTTTTTACGTTTACGGTTTTTTTTTTGGTTCTTTGCCGATGGTACCAATATGCGCCATACAGACAATCAGCCCAAATTATCCAGCCGGGGTACAGAGGTTCTTATGTAGTAGCATAGCAACAGAGCACGGAGTACACACTCGATATACCACAGTACTATAGTACAAGTCGGTAGCCTTATATGAGTTATGACTGGCAGAAGAGCGTTACGACAAGGGAAAAGTGTAATGATGATGCGTGATGAAGGTGATTGTGAGTAGCGCCGAGAAGGGTCAATTTCCCAATTTCAGGACGACGCGCATCCAAACCCACATCCACTGGGACCCTCGTTCTCGGTTTTTTGGTGTATGTTCGTAATGGCACTCCGTACATGGTATTAGTAGTAGTTGCGTGCGGTACGTGGTAGCACCCCGTACTCCGTATATCCATGATAATTCAGGTATTATACAGCCCAAATGTAGCTTCACCGCCGGCGCCCAAAAAAGACGCCAGCGTTTTCTTGGAAAGGCTCATACGCCACGTACAGGGGGGTTGTGCTTTATTAAAAAATGCCATACAACTAGCAGTCGGTGGTAAGGTGGTCGGTGTTGTTACTTTGTTGATGGTGTGTGGATCGGGCACCGAAATCGAAATCTCAATGGGCGGGAAAGGTAGCCCACTTGGGTCGGTCATGCCCGGGTCCTAGTCGCAATGTATGTATACTACGTAGCGAGGGGGTAGTGGTAGTACGTAGCAGCAGCAGCAGCAGTAGTAGTCGTAACGATAGTAGGGCGAGGAGGGGGAGGTTAGGGGAGGGGGCATGATAATGAGCACGGTCCGGCGCCATGATAGTTGATTGAATATCCCGTGATGGTGACAGCGATGGGGATGGGGGGGGGGGGGGGTTTATGGAGAGAGGGGAGGGAGAGAAGGGCGAGGGGTAGGGAAGAAGATGGGACCATGATAAATATGTATACTTAGGTTGCCCACGGCGCTCTCTCCCCATGTATAGCGGGAGGGTTGTCGTGATTCTCCTCTGGCCGAAGAAGCATGACAGAATGGATGCTTGCAGTTACCGTTGAGCTTGTTCGGTCCATATACCAACAATAGGAGGTCCTTTTTTGTTTGTTTGTTTCGGTACTACGACTTATTTTTGCTACCAACTTACAATTCATACTCGATCCGAAGATATACTGGCAGTTACAGTGGTAACACTTCGATACCCGAAGTTCGGTATACTCTATACCCTTACTTGAAGACACACAAGGCGACGGCAACGAATATCATCACCAACACAAACGAGACGAGACGAGACGAGAACAAAAAAAGATAAATAGCCGAACACCGGCCTTGTCCTTTTTTTTTAAATCAACTTATATTTTACTTCTTTTTGAATAGGCGAAGAAATACCTCGGTTATTGTCATTATCCTTTTATATTATTACGGAGCGAACCTGGGGCCTTTTCACCCCTCGAACATTATCAATCTGCAGCAAACTCCCAATCCTCAGTGGCAGGGTGTTGAGACATTGGAAGCCATCCATATTATTACTTTTACCGGGTTCACGCTTATTTTTATTTTTTATTTTTTTTTGCCCATCGCCAACGGCAACGGCAACTACCGACAGTTGGGCTGTTTTGTGGGTAAGAGTAGCGTGCGAATCGAACAAAATGTCGAGTCACACCGCTGCTGCAGGCGCTGCTGCAGGCACCGCTTCGGGTACTGCCGCCAATATTACAGGCTCTCCAGCGCCCCGGAACCCATCCCAGCACGTTGCGGCTACTGGTCCAGGGCGTAACCCCTCATTCCGTAAGTACTCAGAGCTACCCTCCGTCTACCCAATTGATCTTTCCCCCCCGAAACACCGAGCAAAAGAGAAAAAAAAGGTGCAAGGGAGAAAAAAAGAAAAAAGAAAAGAGAAGCAAGAGAAGAGTCCAATTGGTGACGCAACCAACGAATCAACAGCCAACAACACCACCTCCAACCTCTCGTGTGTTCTTTTTGGTTCTTCCCCCCTCCCTTTCTCCCCACCTCCTACTTACACCCATCCCAACCCCAAATCTCAAGAGTGTTGACCAAGAATTCACGAGAGAGGGTTAAAAAAAAATAAGAGGAAAAATATGTGATTTCGTGGTTGAATAGGCGAGTGCCTGGCAAGTCTGTGCCGTCCCTGGGAATGTTTCAAATGCCGAAGGGTCCTGGTAAGAGCAGCTCCATCCTTTGCAACTTGAATCAATAAACGACGTGGGTGAAATGCGGCTTTGTAAGGCAACGGAGAGCCTGCTTTCACCCTTCAATTTCGCAGGAGAGAGAAAAAAAAAGACTATACGACCAACTGCACACTACCAACTACTTCGCATCACGCCGTGGCAAGGCGGAAAGCTTTACATCGTTCCTACATGTACATGCAACCATTTTCCATTCCTCATCTACTCTCTTTCTCTCTTCCTTCTCCCCATCCTCAAGTATCTTCAAACTCATCACATCACATCATCATGAAGAGGAGCTAGCATTGCTTGGCTGAGGAACACACAAAGGAAAAAAAGAGGGACCTTCACAATCAAAGGGAAAAATACTATGCTCGGTGGATCAAAGTGAGGGCAGATTGAAGAAAAAGAAGAAGAAAAAAGTGCACAAATATGACTTCAGAAGAATCACTGGCTGACTGTGGCTCCTCGTCTGCCTTGCCAACAGCAACACATAACTCCCCGCGGACATGGTTACTCACAGCTGCCCTCTCTCCGCTCGCAGTCCGCCTAATCCGCCTGCTACTGGCCCACGGAGACTACGTCGTGGCATGCCTGCCGCCTCACGAGATTGACCATGAAGACCGAGGCCAAGAGTTTCGCGAGCTCGTCAACGAATGCAAGAACACCAACCGCAAAGATCGCGAAGGCTGGAGGGACCGCATCAGGGGCATCCGGTGTGACGGAAGGGTTATGGCTGGTTGCGGTGCAGCCGTCGCCGAGGCCGTCGAAGTATTTGGCAGAATTGACATCCTTCTCTGTTGCAAGTCTGAAGGTGAGTTGGCTTGTTTGCTGTGAAGAAAGGTTGCGTCACAGCCTCGCGAATCCTGAGCTAACCTCCGTTGCCTCTAGCCGTGGTCGGCTATGTCGAAGAACTATCTACCACGCCCGTCACCCAAAACCTCGTCCGCGATCAGTTTGAAAATGTCTTCTTCTCCCAGGTCAACTTCATCAAGGCCACCCTTCCGGTCCTGCGTGCCCAGCACACCGGCCACATCATAGTCCTCACATCCATTGGCGGGCACATCGGCACACCGGGCTTGTCCATGTACTCGGCGGCGACATGGGCACTCGAGGGTTTTTGCGACTCCTTGGCCTACGAGGTGGCTCCTTTTAACGTAAAGGTCACCGTCGTGCAGCCTAACCAGGAGATCCAGAGCTTGACCAACAGACTGGTATTTGCGCCGCAGATTCCGGCCTACGCCCATGCCGATGACTCCACTAGCATCCGGGACATCCTAGCCAACGTCCTCAACAACGACCCCCAGACAGCCGTGCCCCCTACACCAGCACCGCCGCCGGCTAGCACCGCGTCTCCGGGGTCCTCGATATCCGTCGACGTGACCCCAAAAGCGCAGCTAGACCCGGAGCTCGGACAGGGAGATATTTTGTACCGCTTCCCGAGGCTACCACCCGGCGCTGCCGACAAGCTGGTAATGGAGACAGTGCACGCGCTCGCCGCCATCGGGGGCCACGAGAACCCGCCTTCTAGACACATTGTTGGCTCTGACGGTGCCGCCGCTGTCAAGGAGAAGCTCAAGACTATGTCGGAGGAGTTGGAGGACTTTGTCGACGCGAGCCTTGCCGTCGATATATTCGACAGCGAACTCAAAGAGGAGGCCAGGGAGGGCAAAGCAATTCAGAGCAAGGCGAGAGAGGACACGCCTCAGGGGCAGCAAGACGACACCAATGCATGAGCGACCTCGGTCCGTGAGATGGCATGATACATGGCGAAGATGGAGGTGCAATCATGAAACGATGTTTTGGACTATACCTAGGACTTGTAATACTATAATGGGATATGAAAAACAGCAGAACAGATCTTTAATTTTTTTTCTTTTTGGCTCGACTTCGGATGAAGTAGCAAAGACTTCAGCGATGTATTGGATGATGAAAACTTCAGAAAGAACAAGCGCAAGAAAAGTCTGTCAACATTAAAACGATGGGCCATAGACTTGAAACAGGACTCGAAGTCATTGAAAGATCTGGAGTATAGACAGCATGCGTGAACCCATTTTCATATCGTACAGAGTGCTTTGTGCTTATACCACGGGCGGACATCAGTCTAGACGTACACCCGTGGACAACTGTCAAACCCGAGGCCTGCCTGCAGGTGTCTTTCCCAATCAGGAAATACCTGCTGGAACCACGCACACCTCCCCCAACGGAACTGCGGCCTTTCGGTAGTGGAACGTAAAAACGAGGCTCCGGGCGAAGATGCCGCCGCCACGGGGTGCGACTTGTAGTGGACGGGGGGGGGGGGGCTGTCCACGGGTAAAAGTCGAGTACAGTGTACGGAGTACCCGTGAGCTCGAAGCTGTTGGTGAAGTTTCAGTGGGCCCAACCCCCCCGTTCGTCACTGCTAGGAGGTGCCAAGCCCAAGCAACGTGCACCACCAGTCTACCAGAAATGGAGTGAACCTGTGCGCATGCGACCGCCAGTCCATACTTCTCCTTTTGGACTCCCAAGCTTCCATGGCCTTGACGACTGACGACACTCGACAAAACTCTCCTCTTGATGGGGACACGATAGACCAACCTCTACAGAGCTCTATAATAATTGCGACTCAAAGCTTTCGAACCCCTCCCCTTGTCCCCTTGCGACTAGCGAAGCGAAAGTCGGGCCCCGAACTGGAATGCTCCGAAGCTTTGGACAACACCATCTAGACGGACAATGTTGAGAGCTACATAGTGCTAGGATGAGCTCGGATCCTCTCCTTCCCATCGCACCTGCGAGGGTCAAGGCACTGCTCCTCCCGCTGGGACAGATCAAGTCGGACAGATTCGCCTCGTTTGTCGAGAGGCTGCAGAGTGAACATGTCGTCCACCTACGCGACATCAGCGCCGATGGGAGGCCGAACAGAAGTATGAAGCTCTACAAGAGCGAGGAGGACGCGAGGCTGACACTGTACAGACATGTTCTCACCCTTGGCCTACCCAGCAGGCGCGATACACTATAATCTAATCACTCACATGCCGTCGCCTTCGCACACCTCTTTGGCCCCTTTCGACCTCTATCGCGAGCCCATGGCAGTTATTGCGCTTGCCGACGGTACAGAGTTGGCGGAAGAGACCTTCAGTAAGAGACAGTCCGTCAACGGCACGGCGCCTACAGTTGTGGAAAAGAACATACGGGCGTTGGATCAGGAGCTAGAAAATCTTCGAGATTACTACCCGAAGGCTCTCGTACACGAGGCGCTCATCTTCGATTACATACCTCCGCCTTCAAGCGATATACATATGCCTGATGGAATCACCACTATCCCTGTAGAGGAGGAGTGCAAAAGGACGACGATCAAGACAGTCATGTGTGACATCTCATCGCTCTTGCTGGCAGAGATGACGGAACTAGGCAAGTTTTTCGAGGCCACGACAACTATCGAATCACCGACACATTATATTCAGCAGCCCGCCAACGGCTATGGAAGTCCCTATGATGGGAAGCCTAATGGGGTTCCTAGGAGAAACTCTCAATATTCTATGACCGTATCCCAGCACCACGGCCGCTCATCGTCCACACCCGGTGGGCTTGACAGAAGCCAGGCGCGGATGTCGATGCCTGCCCCTGCACGGCCGGGGATACATTCGAGCAGCTCTACGCCAGGGAGGACACCCTCTGTAGCTACTAAGAGTGGTCTCTCAAACCCTCCCATGTCTCCCGACGACGTTCAGGAGCCGACTAGTGGAACCTCAACTCCGGACTCGAAATCTGCGCAACAGGATGTTGCCGAAGGGCCACGGGATGTTGCTCCGAATCGCGTGTCAGTGCAGGGATTTGGCGCGGGATCTCCAAGCGATAGGTGGCGGGTGAGGGGCAAGGGGAGATCTGCTATTGTCGTTGGATCTATGTATCTCCAAGCCGGTCGCTGGGCCGACTCCTTGAACCATCTGACCGAAGGTGGTACCATGGCCCGCACGACAAATGACCACATCTGGCATGGAAAGGCTCTTGAGCTTATCTTGGTCAATCTATTCCTGCTTGCCTGGTCAAAGGTAGACTTTCAGATCCCCCAGATATGCATCCCTGCCCAGGATGGAACGAACAAGGCCTTTTTAGCCAAGCTGGATGCGCCCCCTGAAAACGATCAGCCAAAGCATATGCGGAATTTGCAGCTCATATTACCCGAGCTACTGGATCGCATCATTAACCTGTACTCTAGAAAACGGTCAGAGTCGGAAAAGCTCCCTACCCTGCCGTTTGCTGAAGCTACAATCCGGTTTTGTAAGATCATGTCCGCGCTGCAACTTTGTGGTGGAGAGCTCACGCACGGCTGTCTCGAGATGATTATAATTGGCAGGCTGCCGGAAAAGTACCTGACCACATCTCCGCGCATTGGAATTGTCCCAACCAGGCAACATATTGCCAACTTGCTTTTCGATGCGTTCCCGTCATCAGGGTCCTCTGAACTCCTTTCAAGTGCCGACCGTGCGTCGATCTTGACTGGCATAGCCGCAGTGCTCGGGCCTTTGGGATACCAGCGAAAGAAGGCGATGGTCATACGAGAACTGGTGTCCGTTCTCGTCACTGGCTTGGTGGAAGCGCGGACAAGAGGTGCCGCCGACGCCGGTGTTCATCCTGCTGCCGGCCTGGTATCACTCGCCGGCCATTCACAATTGGGGGGTGCCGTTGCACTCGACCTTGGCGAAGGCGACATTGAACAAGGCATTGATGCATTCTTGAACGTTTTGTGTCAATCATATGGCGTTGTGGGATACGATACCTTGAAGAAGCCTTCGAGCTCAGAAAAGGAGGAGCCCAGACAATCCGATGAGAAAATTCTTGCCAGGATATACAAGCAATCTTCAACGCGGTTCTTCGGCTTCCCGGGGATCAAACTCGACATACTGCGAGCTTGTATCAACTTCTCTGAAGCTCTACCAGATTTCAGCGGTGTGCTCAAGTTCTCAAGCGATCTTCTGCGTACTGCTGGTTCCGGGTTCGCCCCCGGCAATCGCAAAGGCGACCCTTCAGCCATGATTTATGCAGAAGAACAGTCCCGTTTGGTAGCTAACATCTGTCGAACCTCGAGTCTTGCCCATCGCCTTGGTTTCCCCGGCTTGGGTGCGGAGTATTGGGATGAGTTTCTTGTGCGTGGAATGAAGCTGGAGCCTCTTCCTAGCACAAGACTCCCAATACCTCATGCTCAACATGTGCTACCTGGAGCCAACGCTGGGAGGGCGTCTCAAGATGTTAACCCCTTCATTTATAACCCCTTCCTAAAGAAACCAGATAATTCAGCTGTGGAGCATTTCATTGTGGCAGAAGAGCTGGCTACTTTTAGAATCACGTTGCAAAATCCATACGACATCGAAGTGGATATTGAAAGTATAAAACTAGACACAGATGGGGTTGAGTTTGAAGCGTTGCCGGAGCAGACAAGATTAGGCGCGAATCGCACTCAAGTTATGCGCTTGAGAGGACGGCCGAAAGAGAAGGGCTCGGTCAAAGTCACCGGTGCCATTATCAAAGCTCGGGGCTGCCGCGAAAGAAGATTCCCTATATTTGTCCAGCCCTGGGCTCCGGACCGAGACTACAAGCTCAAAGCCAAGGGTATCACGGCTCTCGAGGGCGGTAATGAGTTGATGAGACGGGCCAGCGTTCCTTTGGAACCCCAAGCCTTGAGCCTATCAGTTGTTCCAGCTCAGCCGGTTTTAGTGGTGAAGTCGACAACTCTCCCACAGTCCACAGTTATGATCTTGGAAGGGGAGCGACGGATTTTCTCGGTAACGCTACAAAACAAGTCTTCCACTCCGGTCGATTTCATGCTCTTCTCCTTCAAGGACTCAACACAAGCGCCCCTGCAGGCTGGGCTCAGTAACAGGGATGCCACACCAGCAGAACTCTATGAATATGAGCTCATTCTCTTGAAGAAGCAGGCCCTGAGGCTTCCAAATGGCGCCCAGACTCGTTACATCGCCCCTGAAGGGGAGGCGACGTTCGATTTTGAGATGCTCGGTAAGCCTGGTCTTATCAATGCGACTATCCAGGTTGATTATACGCATCTCGGGATACCCCGAGAGGAAGTAAAGGAGCAGTTCTTCACCCGACAAGTATCGCTGGACGTGATGGTTACTGTCAATGCGAGTGTCGAGCTGTCACGCATCGATGCCCTGCCCGCACATACCGAGATTCCTGATGCTCTATGGAGCCACTTCGGCTCGACGCCAGCTAACCCCAGCGACTATTGCTTGATATTGGCTGACCTTCGCAATTCTTGGCCCACTGCTATGTCGGTGCGCATTGAGAGCGACCAAGATATCGTCGGAGAATCAACTATTCTCCCCGGAAACACTAGCCGCAGCATTATCCCTGTCAAAAAGGTGTTCCTGGAGGACGCCCACGCCTCGATACCCAGCCTACACCCGGAGAGGGACCGGCAGTTTGTAGTCAGCACCAGCAAAACCACTCCTGAAGTTGAACGACAGAATCGCGAGGCATTCTGGTATCGGGAGAAGATGCTCGAGCGAGTCAAGGCTACCTGGACAACTACTACTGATCCTAAGAGGAGCGGTACAGTTGAATTGCGCAGCCTGCGTTTGACCCCTCGCATGGTCGATGCTATCAAGATCGATGAAGTTGGTATCGACATCTCTATCGAGCCATCAGTCGAGGCGGGCGAGGAAGCCAGCAATACGGCTTATGTGGATGAGTTGACGCAAGTCAAGGTCAAAGTCACTAACCGTACGAGCAAGCCCATCTTAGCTCTGGTACGTCTCCTGCCCTCCCTGTGCCACCGCCCCTTGAACATTGCGCTTGAGTACACCCGCAAGCTGGCCTGGAACGGCACGATGCAGCAGCTCCTCCCCGTCATGCAGGCCAAAGGCAGCGCGGAGTTCGTTATTGGCGTCACGGCGCTCTGCAGGGGCGAGTTTGAGCTCACTGCCACCGTGGAAGAGGTTCAGGTCTGGGAAGACAAGGCCAAGCGGGGGTCCCTCACGCGCCCTCGGTCGGACACGCAGGCCATGATGGATGCTGCGGTGGGCGCCAAGGAGCGCCGCATGTGGCATTCGTCGCAGCCGTACATACTGAGAGCTGCCGATCGGGAGTGATGGCCTTGTGTGGCCCGTTATGATATATATGCTATGCTTGTATAGATACAGTTTATCCATGGGAATGATGTGGGTTGGGATGTAGACGGTATGATGAAATGTATAGCTCTTAATCGAAACGACTACTATACCGATATGGTCCCTGTCCGCGGCTCGAGGAATGATATGTTATAGGCCAACACGTTTCAAGTACCTGTACGTACACGTTACGGACCAAAACTAGGAGCGACGATACATAGAACAATTGGACAAACTTTGCGCCATTACTTCCCTGAACATGAATCAACGGTATAGGTCCATTTTAACCTGTGATACAAGAACATATTATAAACCGCTTTAAACAGAGAAACCAAAGACCCTCATCCAGGACATGATTCATTCCAATACAGTGATCCTAAACGCTGCGCAAGGTTCCTTTCTTTTCCCAGGTATGCAAATGCACGTCGAATAATAGGTATCGCCTTCCCCAAACTTGAATCCAATCCCCAACGATATTTTTTCGAGAACCCCCGAGAAAAAGAAGTTGCAAGAGGAAACAAAAAAGGTCGAGGATGGATGTGTTGGGCTCGTGGAGTAATGAAGGACGAGGGACGAGAGATTAGGGGAGGAGAAGCGGGTTCGGGGTTTTTATTTATTTTAGAACTCCTGCTCCTCGTGGAAGAACATGCTGAAGCTGATGATGGTCCCGTAGATCAACAGGCCGCCGACGATGGACATAATCATGGCCTCGACGCGGATGAGGTCGGAATGCGCGAGGACGATGGGTAGGGCTGCGAAGTTGAATACAGAGTCAGTAAAATGCACGAGCTTTCTTCTAGTCGTAGGCGCGCGCGCGCATTATCTCGCAGGCTCGGCACTGAGGGCGAATTACACGACAGAGCTGAGCCGGTGAAGAAGGAGACCCAGAGAGAGTAAGGGACAAGTGAGAGGTGAGAGGGGGAGAGGAAGGGGGAGAGGGAGGAGCGCCGTACCAATTCCCATGACAACAAAAAAGCCCGTGAAGAAGCGCCCGAGGTCCAGCACGGCGGCGCCGGAGCTCTCGACGAAGTCGTCGGGGTTGGCGCAGCGGCCGCAGATCCAGTTGGGCACGGGGGCGAGCACGTAGGTGGCGACGACGAGGAGGGGCAGGTACTCCTTGAACAGGGCGCACGAGAGAATGACGAGGAGGAAGCCGACGGCGAGGACGAAGGAGAGGGATATGATGGTCTTGATGCCGGCGGTCGCCATGTTGGGCGGTTTAGGTCGTGGTTTCTTCTTCTTCTTCTTTTTTCTTTATGCCGAGAGGACCTTTATTTCAGGTGAACGACGCAAAGAAGTTGGAAGAACTGTAGATTGAAAATAGTAGAAGCAAGGCGAGCCCTGGAGAACGAACTAAAGGAAAAGGAAATAGGAAGGGGTTGCGCGCTGCGACGTGGCCGTTTCGGGAGGGTGCTGGCAGTGTCGTTCGTGATGAAGGTTGCTGTGGTAGTCGAGTGGTATTATTAGCTAGCAGTACCATACGGAGTACTGTATGGTAGTAGGCCTGCCAAGTGTAAGCTTGCGGTTGACCTGGGGCAGCCTACGTAAGGTTGCGATGCGACGCAACGATTTATGGGGCTTTTCGCGTTAGCTGGTCATGAGGCTGGAGACCTCTTCCCCGGGAGGAGCCCCCAGCCACACACACTCCGGCTCGCAGTCTAGACCGGAGCTGCTGTTCTTCCGGCGTACGGCGCCGAAGCGGGAAAGCGGTGTCCTCCCATCTGAGAGCCCCACCCTCTTCTCGACACAATAATGCGACACATGTTGCTCCTACGTTTGTGTGGGATACTGCTCCTATAATATTTTCCCTTTGTACTTCCACCTGACGAATAGCTGGGTAGGCAAAAAAATGTCCTAGAGAGGAAAGTTGGCTGGGAAAGAAGAACGAAAAAAAAATCCCCAGCCCCACCGATCAACCTCTTGTTCTCTATACAAAAGAAAAAAAAGTCAACTTTTCTTGACCAAGAAACCGACGTTTTTTACACTTTCTAGCCTGTCTGGCCTTTGGAAAGACCTCAATTGGCAAGATGGCGTCCGACGAGATCATCTGGCAGATTATCAACCAGCAGTTTTGCTCTTTCAAGTTAAAGTAAGTCTTCTCACGATGGTTAAAAGCAGGGCCGGCGTCCTCTCTTTTGCTCCAAACCCCGAGGAACAGAACGAACAAGGGCGCTTTTCTTCCTCTGTTCGATATATCCTCCGAGCCCGAATACTGACGAGAGGGCAACCGAAATCAGAACGGAAAAGAAGCAGACCTTCTGCCGCAATGAGTACAACGTCACGGGCCTGTGCAACAGGCAGTCGTGCCCGCTCGCCAACTCGCGCTACGCCACCGTGCGGCGGCACCCGACCAAGGACGTGCTCTACCTTTACATGAAGACGGCAGAGCGGGCGCACCTGCCGTCCAAGATGTGGGAGCGCATCAAGCTGTCGCAGAACTACACCAAGGCGCTGGCGCAGATCGACGAGCGGCTCATCTACTGGCCCAAGTTCCTGGTGCACAAGTGCAAGCAGCGCCTGACGCGGCTGACGCAGGTGCAGATCCGCATGCGGCGGATCGCGGCCGAGGAGGAGCGGGTGGGCGAGAAGCTGGTGCCGCGCATGGCGCCCAAGATACGCCGCCGCGAGGAGACGAGGGAGCGCAAGGCCGAGGCCGCCGCCAAGCTGGAGAAGACGATTGAGCGGGAGCTGGTCGAGAGGCTGAGGCAGGGCGCCTACGGCGACCAGCCGCTCAACGTCAGCGAGGAGATTTGGAAGAAGGTCCTCAACGCCATGGAGAAGGAGGGGCAGGGCGTCAGGGACGAGGACCTGGACGACGGCGTCGAGAGCGAGGAGGGCGAAGAAGAAGAGGAGGAGGATGACCTCGAGAAGGGCATCGAGTACGTCTCCGACATTGAAGAGGAGAGCGATGCCGAGCTCGAGGGCCTAGAAGAGTTCGAGGATTGGATGGACAGCGAGGAGAACGACGACGACGATGAGGAAGATAGCGACGTTTCCGAGGCCGAAAAGGAGCAGGTCGGCGCCAAGAGGAAGAGGGGCAAGGCCGTCAAGATGAAGACCAAGAAGCCCAGGCAGCAGGAGAAGCAGAAGATTGCCCTCACCAACGACCTGACGTGGTAGACGCGGGCTTTGCTCTCGGCATCGGTCATTCGTCTTGCGAGACGAATGTGCGGGATGTATTTAATGTGGCTTTCTTTCATCGTGGCGCCGCCCAGATATCATATGCTGCCTTATCCTTTCTTTTTTCCCTCTGTCTAGTTTTACGTATGCAATTGCTTTTCATGAACAACAGGCAGGCCATTACAAACCAATGTTTCCCTCTTGAATACCTTTTAACGGTTATTTATGAATAGTAGCGACGCTCCTGGAAAGGGGGGGGGGGGTTGCGATGTTGGCTAAATAAAGCCTATATAGCTGCATTGGTCAACACCAGCAGTTTATTTAAATCTAACGGAAAGCAGTCCGCATAAACATCAACCATTGTGATCGAGTCCCACTGCCGATGGGCGTAATGGGGCGCGAGAGCAGGCCCCGACGGTTACCATTCACAAGCAAAGTACCGACTACTTGAAAGCATGGGCAAGAGCATAAATGGACGAATGTTTGAATGTTTGAGATATGGTAGCTAGAGGGTAGCAAGGTGCAAAGGAGAAGTGCTACCAGTAGTAGTAATCGGTACTCCGTACTCCGTACTCCGTAATAGTCGGTGACTTTCTGGCTGCCCCACGAGAGAAGGAGAGAGGGCGGCCCGGTCCACTTTCATGCGCCCCTGTCTTTGCCCCCCCCCCCCAGGTCGCCGCCAGAAACAAAGGGCCCAAGCCTACCAGTACCAGGCGTGCAGGACCTGTGTACGGAGTTAGACAAAGGGGACAAACCCAGCCTAACAGAAACCCCACGTCACCGACTCTCTTTCTTTCTCTTTCGCATGAAACCCTCTCTCAATTCGTTCAAAGCCTCAAAAGCTTGTCGCTGCCTCTCCCCTCCTCCTCCTCCTCCTTCACCACCCTTCCGCACCCTTTCTACTCTACTCCCCTCTGAACCTCTTGTTCAGAGGAGAGAAGCGTCAAATCACACTCATTCGTCTCTTCCTTGTCTATTTCCCGGTGCGAGCGAAACTCGGACTCTTTCTCGATTTGGTGCCTAGGGAAGGGGGGGTTCAAAAGCCACACACGGACGCACGCAACGCACGCACATACATCGTCTACGATCTCCCTCCCCCCTTTTCTCTCTCCCCGAGCGGAACTCTACGATTCGACGCAACAACGATTGGAGCGAATAAAGAAGGGAAGAAGGAAATTCTGTAAAGAGAGAGAGAGAGAGAGAGAGAGAAAGCCATGGCGTCGTGGTACTCCAGCATCGTCTCCAAGACGACGTCGCAGATCTCGAGCCTCAAGTCGTCGCTCCTCAACTCCGAGGCCGACGGCGACGCCGAGGACGACACCCACGTCGCCCGCGTCCTCCGCGCCTACTACGCCGAGAAGGGCCGCGCCCTGCCCCCCTGGCTCCCGCCCGACCCCCGCGCCCCCCCTCCCTCGGCCGCGGCGCCCGCCCCCGCGCTGTACGCCTCCCAGGGCGGGCGCATGATGGGCGGCGCGCAGCACAATAACAGCCAGCACCAGCAGCACCATCAGCAGCAGCAGAGCAGCGGGGGACTATCCAGCCTATGGGGCGATCCCGGCGACGCCCAACAGCAGCAGCAGCCGCAGCAGCACATGCCGCAGAGCCTACGCGTCGGACGCCCCGGCGCGGGCCAGAGGGCCGGGAGCTACCAGTCCCAGAACTCGGCCTCGGGCGGCGGCGGCGCGCCCCAGCCGACCCCCACGCCCCCCGCCGGCGTCAGCAGCGCGCAGGAGAAGCTGCGCCAGCGGCTCTGGGGGAGGACGAGTAGCCCCTCGCAGCAGCAGCAGCAGACGAACCAGCAGCCGTTCCAGCCGCCGCCGCCCAGGTCCAGCGGTGGCGGTGGCGGAGGAGGTGGGGGTAGCTACGAGGATAGGTTTGCGCCGGGCGGGCAGTACGATACGGGGAGGTCGCACGGCAGTGTCAACATGCCCTGGCCTTCGGACGGTGATAACAGAGGAGGGGGAAGGAGGGGACCTGGTCTGCCCAGCGGGCCGCGGGGGTACAGGTGAAATGGGAAAGGGGGGGAAGGGGGGAAAGGTAGATTGCCGTTCGGGGCTTGCTTTGGTTTCATCTTCTCAAACAGGGCGCGGGCGTTGCTTATAGTCACTAGCATGGCGTTTCTCTCGCTTCATGTTCTCATCGTTACATAGTAGACATTGGTAATTTCGACGACGACGACTTGGACCAGAATTGGTATTTATTTAGGGGTGATGAAAACCTTCCCTTTTGCTATTATGTCGTATTCTCATTTAGGGAGTGGTATGGTAGTAGTAGTTATTTAAATAGGATTTAGTAAAGAAAAGAAGAAGAAAATTCCACGGTCCCGAAATTCCCTCCAGTACTCCGGCACCCCCAGACTGATTAGATGAAAAAAAAAAGAAAGCGCATCATAACCATGGCGCAAGAATCATGGAGCCTTTTCTGCTTGCTCCCTTCATTTCGTGGGCATCCCGTCTCCCTTCTGTGCTACCGTATCCCGCGGCAGCACCTCGATGTTTCTGCTCAGCAGGCCTCGCAGCTCTGGAGTGATGACCTTGGGTTCTTCCGACTCGGCCTTCTTCTTCCCCTTTTGCTGCTGCTGCTGCTGCTTACCGGATGCTCCAGGCGGCGAACCGCTCTTCCGCGGTGCGGGGAAGTTGGTCTTCTTGTCCACGGCCTCGACCATGCGCTGGAACTTGCGGAACAGTGCTTCGGCCTTCATCATTGTAGACTCCAGGTCCATGGTATTGGAGAGCTCGTTGACTGCAGTAGCTGGTTAGCCGGGGGGATAACCATGTTGAGAGGGGGTGGAACTGATCAAACTTACTGTACTTCAAGACTTCATCAAAGGCTTGTAGATGCGTCATGATGACATCCCGGTGCTTCTCCAGAATGGCCAGAGCCAAGAAGAGATGGAAGTTGGCGCTCATGTAATCCGTCCACAGGCCCTCCCAGAGCCTCAGGATGTCGGCCCACTCAAACTCGCGCTTGTACCATACCAGGATCATGCGGAAGAAGAAGAAGAAGTTGGTGCTGTCCGCCTTCTGGAGGTGGTCCCAGAGCTTGGGGTCCATGAAGCGCACCAGCTGGTCTAGCGTAAGGAGCTGGCTCCGCATGCCAGACTGATCACGTAAGAAGTTGCGCTCCATGCGTTCCATGAACTTCTCGAAGCCCCAGAACGCAATGGCGTCGTCTTGGACGATGGCGTAGATGGGGGCGAGGAGGTCTGACATGCCCTGCACATAGCCGAGATCCTTATTGTACTCGTTGTATGTCAGGAGCATCTCCTTGAGCTGTTCGAGATGAACGTTGGTGCCAACATCCGCAAAGGGGGAGTTGGGGTCTGGATGAGGCGTGTCTTCGCCTTGGAAGATGGGCACATTCCTGTCCGTCCTATGAACGTCCTTTTCTGTCGTGATGTTAGTATCGATCGAATCAACAATCAGACCAGTATAATACGTACCAATGCGATTCTTCTGTTCGCGCCACCACTCCCCTGTTTCCCCCTCACCACCTTCACCATCAAGACGCTCCCACCACGACAGTTTTAACTTGTAGTAACTGTCCCGGAGAGAAGCAACTTGGGCTTTTCTCTCATCCGCGGTGCTATCCCACTCATACACTCCTAACAAGAAGAGCCATGCCTCTTTCCTGACACCATCGCTGGGGTCAAGTCCACCGTGGAACGCGCGATCCTTAACTTCGTCAACTCTAACAGACAGTTTACCGGTCTCAGCATCGAAGAACCCCTGCCACTCTGTCAGAGTGACTGGCTTTCTCCTATCTTCGATCGAGAGCGAACTGCTTCCCTGAAGGAGCTCGAATTCACCAACGTCCGTATCCTCGAGCTCCATGATGTCTCGAACAGTCCACTGACGACGCCTCCTGTCCTTCTCACTCTGTTCCGCAATGCCCATGGCCCAACGCGCAAGATATATCCTCGCGCTGTCGTACTCATCCTGCAATGTTTGCACTTCGGGCGCCTTGAGAATCCTTTTAACGGGAGGGGGGAGGTTGGGGTTGTCGGCAAAATCTTGTGCGGCTCGCCTCGTGAATGTCGTAACCTTGCTGAACTGATTCATGATGTTCCATCCTGTCTCCTTGATGAGTTTGACAAAGGGGTCCATCTGAGCATCGGCACCTTCTCCAGATCCTTCCTTCCGCCCCTTTGTCTTGTTTACTGTCGCCCTATTCCCGAAAGCCTCCCAGTCCTCCTCGGTCGGCTCAATCAGATACATATTAGGTTCGGCACCCGATCTCTCAACCTTGATGTACCGCTTCAACCACTTGACCACTTCGTCTCCTCCCCAGAACATCTGCCCCCTTTCTCCGAACGGATCAAACGTGTCCCGCATCTGCTTCTTCTTTTGAAGTATCGTGCTCTGGCATTCGTTGTCGTGGAAGAAAAGGGCCGGGAAGCTGTCGCCTGAGCGAGAGTTGATGATGACCGAGCCATACCACCATCCCAGGCTAGGGGGGCGGACCAGGAGGGAGTAGATGGCGTTGACGGGGATGGCGAATGCATAGCCGCCAACAGAGCCAACATGACTCGTCACCGTCGGGGGCGGCGGTACAACGTAGGACTGCTTGGGAGGAGAATCGGCATCACTGAGGTCGACCTTGACGTACATGCTTTCCGACTCTCCTAGGGAAGCCTCGGGGACCCAGGCAAGCAGTAGGTCCGCCGAGGAGATATTTTCCGAATCATGGGAGGAAGACGAGGTCGGCCTGCCTAGCTTCGAAGGCTTCTGCTGCAACAGCGCAATGTAGCCGGCTATGTTGTCTTTCGACGAAGGCGAAGGATGGACGTAAACCTGCAAGATTTGGTATTAGCATACAGGTGACGATACCCTATAATGCGCTGGGTGCATACTAACCTTGCTCTTGGAAAAGAGTAGTCTCACTCCCTTGCCGGTTTCGGTGTGCGTGATGGTGTCATATCCCCTTTCCTCATCGTCGCTTACAGCATAAAAGCTATTGGACGGTGATGTAGATCGCGGCGGCTCTGCGCCGGCATCTCGGCTGCCACCCGCATTCACCATCCTGTCTAAGGCTGAGGGGCTGTTTAGGTGCATGAAGTGCGTTGTGTGGCAGCTTCAAGCAGAAGAGGCGAAGGAAACCAGAATTTCTAGGTTTCCGGGCCTGGGGAAGTAATGGAAAAGATCAAATCTTATGTGGCAAGATGGGACAAATGGCCAGATTTCTGGTTGTCGTCAGTGTGCGAATGTTCGCCGCATTCATTTCTATCATGTGGTTGTGTGGCTGATGACGCAGGCTGGGATGGGGCGGCTCGTGTCGCCGAAGAGCAGGCTTTGAGGACGCGACTAAGAGGTGGTAACGAATAAGCTGGTCACAAGGTGTGCCTAAAACAAGTTGATAGTGTCCACCTAATTTAGTCCTGGGGCTCAACCGGGCACCCGCTCGGAGCATCAACCCCGCCATCGACGTACCTGATCCCCCTAGTCCGCCTACTAAGACGCTCTCAAGACCCTCCCGCCGTCTCGCTGTTACAGGGACCCTGAAGGGGAATAGGCTTAGGGAGCCAGACGCCTCGCCACCCATCCAGTTAAGTCTCACAACCTAGCTCTGGATCTCGTTGAGAATCGTCTAGATCAGCCCGCGTGTGCAAACTGCGCACCTCTGATGACGCGGCAATCGTCATCACACTCGAAACTCAAGAAAACGATCGATCACGAATGAGAGAGTATTGTAGTTGTATTTGGTCCGGAGCCAAAAGGCTGAGGGCATGTTGTATCTTCTATCGCAACTGCTAAATACGCTGAAGGACTCTGACAAAAGTCTTCAAAACTACTATACTGGAGACAGACCCCTTTATCTCATGTGCTAACTGCACGAGGCTACATTATTAACATTAATTACCGGCCGTTGACAGCACTCACGGGTCCATCAAGGATGTGAAGTGCCCATATGTATCCAGATTCCCATAATAACAAGTTTGACTTTGCTTCCAATCTCGACAAAGTACTTATTAATCTACCTCACAAGAGATGGCCATTGGAAATCCCATCTATACCTGCTCGCTGAGCAGAGCGGATTGGTACTCGGGCTCGACAGCTGTCTCGGGATCGGTGACATTTACGGGCTTGTGGATGCGGACGAGCCAAAGGAAGTAGTCCTCGATGATGCAGAAGTTAAGAAGGATGTGGTTGAAGTTCCAGGCAATGCCGCATACCATAGCGCCAGCAACAGCGTCGAGAATGAAGTGGTTGGCGGTGGCAACAATGACCGTGAGTATCAGGGCCGGGTAGGACAAGCCACCTACAACGATGGCGATGCGCTTCCAAGATCCAGGGCGGACGCCATTGACGGGGAGGGTCGCGATGGTAAGACCAATGAGTAGGGAGTAGCCAAAGTGCAGAGAGGGCATAGCGGCTATTTGCTAGTTAGTCACTGCTTCGCTTTTGGTGTATACAGACGTAATAGCACTTACCATATTGGTTGCAGAACTTGTTGGTGGTCCATACACTGCTCTCGCCAGCCTTGGAGTGCACGGTGTCCACGAACCCGAAGCTCTTGGACTCTGCGGCATCCTCACCTTCGTAGGAAGGATCACTCAGCAGGCGGGGAGGCATGCAAGGCCAGAAGGTGAAGATGATGAAAGCTAGGAGGTTGCACATAGCCATAGTCCTGCGGCGGTTCTCGTACAGGGCAGGTCCGGCACTGATCGTGTCGGTTGCGACACGGCCAGTCATGACACGGCGCTTGCGAGTCGTGGTGAGGTAGAAGAGGACGACGATGAAGAAGATGCTCCCGGGGATATGGATGAAAGAGTAAATGCGGTTGATCCAGTGCAGTATCTCGGGGTGCGCAAGGAACCACTTCTGGAAGCCAACCTCCCAGAAAATCCCGAGGCTTTGCTCAATGTGGATGAGTTGGAGGGCATGCTTGCGAGCGACGTTGACGGTGCCTTCGACGAGAGTCAGCGCAGTGAATGCGCGACCAACCTGGTAAACCTAAGGGTGAAGCAATGTCAGTCCCTATCCCAATGCTCGCCCACCCAGACCACAAAACATACCCAGTAGATGAGGGCCCAGTACCAAGCCTCAGTGAGGAAAGGGAACTTGTACAATACTCGGCTCAGGAACCGATCCTTGAAGACTAGCGTGTTGGGCGTAGTAACCAGCTTCTTGTACCCAAACAACTGAAACTTGCGACGGCGCCATGTCGACTGCTCGACGGGGCCCAGCGTGGGCGTCGAGCTCTCGCTCCAGCTGTCGGTGGAAAGCCGCCGCGGGGGTACATCGTCGCTTTTCTTGAGATGCTGTTGCTGGAGGTCCTTCTCGCCAGCCCAACCGGCGCTACCCTGGGAGAAGTTGTAATCCTTGTTGCGGTTGAAGTAGGCGCCGCCGAAGAGCAGCGACACGACCACCAATGGTTCGAGGAATGCGCCCACCGCCATCTTGACTGTGTTGGGGGTTTGCGCTTGTGAGATCCGTAAAGGGTTATTTTCTTGTTGCCGGCTTCTTTGAATTGTACCTTGGAAATTTCAACCAGGAAAACGGCGGAGTAAGATGAGGATACAGGGGAGGATGGGGATTTAAGAATGAACAGGTTTAAGTTAGGGTACTCCGAGTGATAGTTATGTGGAGAGAAGGGAGAAGAGAATAGTAGGTTTTAATGAGGAAAAAGAAAAGTTAGTCCAAGCCAGCAAGAAGGCGGCGTAGAACAAGGAGAGAAGGAGGCTGAGGAGGGAAAAAAGGGAAAAAAAGAAAATGGGTTGTAATCCAATAATAAACCTTGGTAGTGGTAATCCGCACCTCGTAGCGGTAGTAACACCAAGTACTCCGTAAAGACGAGGAAGACGGACAGGCAAGCCCACCAGGATTTCTGTCGTAGGTCTTCCTGTTGCAAGATTTGATGGAAATGGCAGTTGGTCTAGTACTATTATTACTTACCTAGTATGGTAGCACCCAACTAGCACCCCTCTAGCACCCCCGGGCGACGAGGCACGCGACACGGCGGCTTGCAAGTGTCCGAAGGCCGTGCTGACTGACAGCCGAATTAATGCAATCGCGATGCGAGCAAGGCAATGAATATAGACTTTTTATTTTATTTTATTTTAGTTTTTCCATTGGATTCTTTTCTTTTTAGATTAGCATTTGGATATCATGAGGATCGACTTGACGTGAATGGGATTTTTTCACCAAGAAAGTATCTATCCTACGGATTACCGCTGGAAAGGACGGGATGAGCGCCCGGAATGACCCAACCTGTGGCACTGGGTTCCAGAGCAGCAGCCAGCAGGTACCGGCACACCGCATGCGCTCGGCATCTCACAAAAACCCATCAAGGACGTCCATGAGGGAAAAAGCACAGAATAATACCCCATGCGAAGATCAAAGTTGGGCAGCGGTCCTATAAACTTAAAATGAGCATGTCACCCTGCTTTTTCTGCCCATCATTGGGGTCCACGAGGAAATCGATGAGAATCTGTGCTCCTAGCCTCGGACAGACAGTAATAAGCTCGCATTCGACATTTCCGTGTTTCGTATGGGAGTAATCGGTTCACTACTCCGTACACCGTATGGTACTGCGCGGAGTATTCTCGCACTGCGAAGTGAGGGAGAGAGAAGGGAGTGACGGGATGGCCATTGAATCGGCACACTCGGACGCTAGTCGATCCTAGGGTCTATGGCTAGTCCTTCTTGCGGTAAGGTAGTAAGGTAGCACGGACAGGCAAAGGGGAGAGAGACAGCAAAGAAAGGCCCGGCACACGACCAGGCTTTATCCAGAGCCCTTTGACCTTTAATTCCCGATTGACACTGTGCATACGGAGTACTGCCGAGCCTCAGCGCTGGGCCTGGTCTGGCAATTTGAAACCATGACGACCTCAGTTTTATCTCCTCCTCAAACATGAGCAACATGGTGCATCTCCCATGTGCTAAGTACCGAAAAGAAAAAAACAAAAGAAGACCCTCTTGGTCCAGATATTCAGCATACGGAGTACACTAATCCGTAGTAATCATCCGCGTCATGGCGGTGTTTGTTGGTGCCGTAGGCTGTAGGCTGTAGGTGCCAGGTGGGACTTGGCGGGGGCAGCATTGTCCAGTATTAGCTAGCGTCGGCTCTTGGCGGACAGATGGATTCGCAATGCAGTACGGAGTAGGTAATACTTTGCTGCAGCATTGTGCCTACCTGTGTGCGTATGGATTGCCGTTTGCTTGGCTGATTTTAATTTGACACATCGTGATTCAAGCCTTGAAGAGGTGCCAGCTTGGCTCTGTACTCTGTAGAGGCAGCATCCACTACGAGTTTGGTACGGAGTACTCCGTATGGAGTATGAAATAAAAAGTTACAGTATCTTACACCGTAATGCTCAACAATTAACAATTATAGAACCATCGTGCGTATACAAACGTTGGTAATAAACCATATAAAAGACCTCGTTCATACCGGCGTGAAACACGAGTCGTATTCAAGTTCATTCGCCTTCTTCCACCATCCGCCCCAATATCAGGCTCTGTATTACCAACTCATCATTCAACACTTGTACGCTCTTCAAGAGCGAGGACACCCATGGCGACTTCTTGCGTTTTCGACCAGCATCGTAACCTGACAACACTGATTCGACTGAGCCAGTCTTCTTGTCTACGTATACCCAGTCATACGGCTCGCCGGCCCGGGCCGATTCTAGAAGCACCTTTTGAGCTTCCACGGTCGTGAAAACCCGAGACATGATAGGGCCGAGGGCTTGCGTGAGAAACATGTGTGTTTGCTTAGCCTCATTTAAACTCTTCTTTGAACCGACCACTACCATGATTCGTTGCCCCTCGAGTAGCTTCCGCCGCTGCGCGACCACTTGCGCAAGCCTGGCCGTCTCGGCTGGGTAAGATATCAGTGATCGTGACCGCAGAGCGTTGCCTAGAACAGCCGAAGCGCCAGCGCATAGAAGATAAGGCTCCCAGTCGACCACCTTGTCTTTTGCCAGACAAGTAGTGATCCACTGGTGGGCCAAGCAGGGAAGCCCAAGGGCCAAAGCTTGCATGTATTTGGCTTTTCTTGAGCATCCATCTGCAATGAGTGCTGTAAACCCGGTATCCAGGGCGGAGTCTGCAAGCTGAGGACCCGCGGCGTTGTCGAAGACCGCGGTAAAGGTGCCCATCACGCTGGATTTCTTAAAGAGTTCTTCGAAACCATTATCAAGCACGGTACCACCGGCATGTTGGATCTTCGATTCCAACTCTTTTTTCATCTTCTCTACTCCCGACTTTTCAGGTTGACTTGTTTGAAAGGATATGGCAAATACCATGTTTGTAAACAGGCCCTGCCCTCTATATATATGACCAGTATTTTGTCTGAATCCATGTGTAGACTTTGTTTGAATGATGCTTCTCTCCAGTACACTGACTGAAGGTGACCCCTGGTACAGCTCGTCCGTCGACTGAGAACCAGGCAACGGAGGTCGCTTCATCTTCTTCGTTCTCGTTATAGCTCGTGGCGATACTGAAGTAGGGCCATTTCGTAAGGCCCGTCTGCGCAAACTTCTTCCGATATCTGCGGCTAGAAGCGGGGGCGTTTCTTGTTCAGGCGAACCGCGAGACTCATTGGGCGCGGCTTCAGTGGCACTCGACGAACCTATTGAGCACAAAGAGGTAAGGCTCGAGGAGTCATTCCTGGGCTGGTTTTCTGGTACCTTCATAGGTTGTTCATCGGCATCTTTTGGCTTAGATTTGGATCTGGTACTGCGAAACGAGACTTCTGGTTCGGTTCTTTTCGTAATAGCCTTCGTGGAGACCTTTTTGCGTCCCTTGGAAAGGGGTGTTTGGGTTTCCTCGATTGGAGCTACTGCCTCAACACCTGTATCCTTGCTTAATGCTTTGTCCTCATCGATAGGCGAAGTTGGGCTCGTGGAAGGGGACGCAGGCTCCTCGAGGTCAGGTTCTGACTCCTCAGCGGGAAGCTCGGATGCTGAAGAGGTCATGATAGTGGTTGCCTTTGTACGTCGCGAGGCTTTTCTGTAAGTCTTGGCGACTCGTAAACTTGAAGTAAAGGCCGATGAGGGTGCTGAACCCGGAGATTTGCTCCTCGCACGGGTAGTTCGCATCTCAGGTAATTCTGGTTCGGGTGCTGTATCTGGAATCTGCGCCGGGGCGGTGTTTGGGAGCGAAGAGCGAGTTGGACTGGTCGCGGGGATGGCTTCAAAGGTCTGGGGCTGCTGTTCTATTACGCCCGCGTTACCTTGGTTGCCCACTGGCCCGGCCGGAGCTGGGTTGCTCGTCGTATCCTGTGTTGATTCTGCCTCGCCACCTAACTCTGCTTGTATAGATTTATTCTGAGAGTCAACAACTATAGGCGGCGTTGCCGTTGTCTTGGAAGACTCTAGCACTCGCTCTTCGCTGGCAATTCGTCTTCGCTTTGAAGGCCGGTTGTCGTCGAAGCTGCGCAGAATGGTGGGATTGTAGGTTGCCTTTTCCATCTGCTGAACCCCCTGTGCTCGCCTCCTCTCCGCCCGTTTCTTCCGGTCTACTCTTTTGATCGGTGCATTGTCAGAGTCACTATCAGTCTCGTTGACCTGCATTGAGTCATCGACACATTTCCGCCTCTGTGATTCTTTTAATGACTCGTATTGTTCTTGTAGCCGGTTACCCATCTTCTTGGACTGTCGCCCGGTGGGGGACTCTGGGATGACGACAGTATCGCGGGGAGTGGGACTTGGCGGTGGTGTTTCTTCTTCAATGATAGAAAGATTCGGCGCTCGAGATGCCGCATCCGGAACCTCGTGCATCCTCGATGGACTCGATGATCGTATATCAGTAGGCGAAGAAACATTTGTTCGATCTTTTAATGGCGAGGTCCCGGCTGTGTTTAATGATAGAGACTTTGCGATCATGTTTGGTGACGGCCTTGATGACGTGGGGCTATTCTTCTTTACAGCCGAGGAGAACTGCGTCTGGCCAAAGAGTTGGCTGCCAGCTAACGGCGCAGAAACACTGAAGTTGCTGCGAGCAAAGGGATTCAGTGAGACAGTCGGGGTTTCTGGTGCCACCATCGAAGTGCCAATAGCGGAAGTGTCTTTCAATGGTGTCTCCGAGTGCCAATCTCCCTTTGTGTTCTCAAACCCAGCATCCTCGGATACCTGCGACGACGGTCGCGCCGGTTGACTCGGAGCATCAAACTTTACGGCTCCAGTCTCATCTTCGAGTAGTGTACGCTCTCCATTCGATGTTTGTTGCGTGTTCTCATCGACTAGGCTATCAGGCATGGAGATACAGACCTCATAGTCACGCTCCTCGTTAACTTGCGTAGGTGTCTGCTGTGAGCCGTCCATCTTTCGTCGGAGTTTCCTGATATCTTGGCACTTGGCGTTTCTATTCACTGATTGTTGTTCATGCTGGAGGGTCGTTGGTTGGGATACCTCATCTGTTGGGGGGATCAAAGCGACGTCGTCGGTGGTGGTTTCACATGGTTCGAGTGGCGAGGGGTGAGCGCATGTTTTCACGCTCTGTGCGTGCGCGACGTGCTTCGTCAACGAGCTAAGCTTAATGTCGAGACTCGATGTTTGCTTTTTCCATGTCAGTTTTAATGAGCTTTGCCCCGTGCTGTACTCCGTAATCCTGGGAAGATGAAGATCCCTGTCGCCCGGGAGCGTGGGTGGTATGGTCCGGTTGGGCTGGGGCTACCGTACGGAGTACTTTAGTAGAGGGGAAAACTGACTGGGATTGCTGAGCGCGACCTCGTTTCGCGCGTGGTCTGCAAGGCATCGATTTCGTCATTGCCATTGGGTATTTTAGAGGATTCTCTGTGCGATGACGGGTTGCATTTTTTGCTGTATTGATTCTGCGGCTCATGATTGGCGACAAGCCCTGAACTGCGCTACAACCATGGTAAAAAAGCAATATGCGTTAGTCCCCACCACACTCTGCAGCGTGCCGTTGCTCGCGTTTGGCCGATTTGTATGGAGTACGTACCAAATCTGCTTTGAGGGCCTCGAAATAGGCCTGGCTATCTTGAGTTGCCTCATCCATGGCCTTTAGGGACATGTAATCACGTTGACCGATAAGTTCGCATGTTGTTGATAGGACGAAGTAGATATTAATTGACCAAATCCAGTCAATTGAATTCCGCCTTCCTTGTTGAATAGGTGGCATAACCGCCTTTGTGTGAATCCATTAACGGGAATGGCGCGCGGCTGACACGAAAGCACGTGACCTTAATCAAGTACTTCCCCATCCGAACCTTAGCTGAAATTCTAGAACAATACTCCGTACGGAGAGAACCGATTACTCCGTACGGAGTACTCCGTACTACTACCACTGTATTCACTGACGTACCATATTCAATGAGTACACAAATTACTTTTGCTTTCTTGATCGCACTGTTCTGATTATCGGAATCATGATTTTGCATACTACTGGAATATTATGTTGATCACAAATGCCTGCCACCATTCATCGTCACGCGCTTTCATCGTCTCCCCATCCTCCACCAGAGTAATCCGCAGCTGGCCGTTTCAGCCATTTGGTAGTAATCGCTCTCTGTGGCGGTCCTTGAGTATGCTGCGACTGTCCGCTGACTACTTGAGCCGAGGGCATGGCGCCATGCGTGTTACCCTGTGGAGTATTGGGTTTGGCAAACAGAGGTGCTGGTACTAGCGTAGGACTCATCGGGTTACTGCTCGGCGATCCGTTGCCAGGCTGATGTTGGACGAAGGCTGGGGGAGGGCCGGGAAAAGGCATATAATGATTATTCGGGGGCGGAGAATACTGAACGGGATGCTGTGGTGGATGCTGTGGTGGCGGGCAGTGCTGTTGATAGGGCTGTTGAGAATATTGCAGAGGAGGTTGGTGGTACTGTTGGGATTGCTGCTGCTGCGAGACCTGCTGTGGCAATATCTGCACCTGGGGAGCCGGGGCGGTCTGAGGCGCTGGGGGCGCTGGAGGGGCGAAAGAAGCAGTCGGTGGATTTGATCTCAGTGCCGAGTGCTGACGCACTGTTGGTTGTCTCTGAGGACTCTGCTGGCTGGTTGATGTCGGTTGTTGCTGGCGGGGAGGGGATTGTTGGGGTTGCCCTTCTGAGTGTTCAAGGCCGGGCGCTTTGTCTGAGACTGTCGATACTGATCCCGTGGTGGGCGTCTTCTGCAGCGAGGTCACGGATCCGTGTGGTGAACCATTCATCCTTTGCTCAGTATGCTGATGCGGCATACCAGGCTTTTGAGGACCTGGTGGCGGCGGCTGTCCCATGGGGGGCTGCCCTGAAGATGGATACCACACCATGGGCTGGCCATTGTAGTACGGAACCTGACCAGGGGGCGGCTGCTGACCCGGATGGCCCTGAAAGCCACTTTGTGGAGGTGGCATGCTCTGACGCGGTAAAGGTACTATCGATTGCCGTTCCACGGGGACAGCTTTGCTCAGTTTCGAGGATCCCTTGAACCACCTCGACCACTTCTTCTCTTTTTCCTTCTCTTTCACCGCTGGTCCCTGCGGAGGGGGCGGGAACACTTGTGACATCGGTCGGGGAGCTTGTGGTGCCCAGTGCTGCTGAGGATGAACAACTTGGCCGGGCCACGGTGGTGGGTTTTGAGGAACCTGTCCCGCCAAAGGGGCGTGGATAGGTGGCTGCATATATCCAGTCAAGTGCGTTTGACCGTGGGTTGGCTGGTGGTGTTGGGGATGGGGGGTCTGCGGCGCGGGTGGAATATTCCCCTGGGAATGTACGCGGTTGTGGGAGAGCGTCTGACCAGCAGGTGCTTGTACCTGCTGCTGCCCTTGCTGTGACTGGGTATCAGGAGGGTTGGCTTGTTGTCCTTGGGGGAGCACGCTCTGGGCGGAGACCGGTGCCGGCTGTTGTTTCACTACCTGTGGTTGAACGAGCGTTCCGACGGGCTCAGAGACATTAGGTGGTTCTGGCGTCGACTCTTGAGCGCTCCCAGCAATCGTGTGCCTTTTCGTCCGAGATGGTTCACCCTGCATGAGGTGCCTTCCTTCCCCTCTCTCTTCAATGCTATGCAGCACTTTGGCTGAATGCAGTGTGCCGGACTGCGTCGAGTCGCTGTGGGCGGGCTGAGGGTTCACTGAGGGAAGGGGTATCGTTCTGGATTGTTCTGATGGACCTGCGTCCGAGCCCCTTTTCACACTCGGCGGCTGTGGTGGGAAGTAGGACTCTTCTTCTGCGGGTACTTTATCAGGTACAATTGGAGTCTTGTCCGGGATCGGGGGTGGGCTGGCGACGACTCTGGCACCCTCGATGGTCATCTCGCCCGATGGATTAGATATAGAATGGCGCAGACCTGACGGTTTTGAAGCCTGGCTCATCGACCCATGCGTTTGCGAGTCAGGGGAGGGAGTGAAAGTAGCAACCCTGTCCAAGCTCTGCGTGAGACCGGTGGAACTTCGACGTATTGTGGACAGAGGGGAGGGCGTCTGCATTTGTGTGGGAGAAAATGTCTCGGACCCTGACTGAATGGGCGAGACCTCCGAGATTGGACTAACTGAGGTATTCCTGACGATTTGCTCTGCGGACTGTCGTCGTTGTTGACTAGAGGGCCCGGGGGGACTGAAGGCTACAGTCGTAGCTGGCCTCTGGATAGGGGCGTGTTGCAGCGGTCCCCGATGAGGAAACATGCCAATGGTAGATGCGGGTCTATGGATGGCTGCCGCTACAGGCATGCCGTCTTGATGGTCAGCAGGATACGGAGGCGCGGGCATGATGCCTTCTGCCACGACGCTACCTTGCCTCTCCTCACGAGGCTGCCCTGCCAGATTGTTGACCTTCGGCTGGGCAGCAGTAGCAGAGGCAGGTACTTGTGCTTCCAGAAGAGGCTGCTGGCCCGATTCCTGAACTTGGCTGGGCTGTGAGGCCGCCCTCGCTCTCCCCGGTTTTAATACAGATGGGAATTTGGCCACGCCTGGCTGACCTGCCTGGTCATTCTGCGCCGATGGGACTGGCTTCCTTTGCTGCGCGGGTTTCAACACCGACGGCATGGATGCGAGGCCCGGTACTGGGGATACACCTTCGGCGTTGACAATAATCGGCTGTTTGCTTTGACAATCGGGGTACTGAGAGGTTGTTTGCTGCTCCCACGCCTGCCCATCACTCGCGGTGGCATCCACGGTGAGCACGACCTCTGTCGTTGTATGTGCTTTTTGTACCTCGGCTGTTTCTGGTGAGGATCTCATCTCCACCGCCTCGCTCGGCTTATAAGGCTGATACACTTCTTCGAGATTCGTAGGTTTATTCGTGATCTTTGACCCAGTGTCCTCCTTCTTCTCAACTTCGTCCGCATCAGGGTGGGACCCGGCTGCATCCGAGGCGGCAGCGGGAGGTGGTGGAGAAACCGGAATACTCTCAGCAGCTAATTCCACCGGCGCAGTATCTGCCGGGGCAAGAATTGAGTTGTCTCCCAGCTCGACGGGGTCAGGGTGGGTCTCGGCCCTTGAGGCCGCAGTCTGCTCCGTCGCCATCTCGGCCACCACTCCGACGGGATCCCTCCTCCTGTGCCAGTAGTCGTCCTGAGCCGGCAGCTCGTGCGGCATCTCCCGGCTATCCAGCATGGCCGGTCCGTCCTCTTCCTTTGTTCCTAGAGGTGACGAAGGCGTGTTTACGACCCCTTCGATGTTGGCCATGTGTGGTGTGCCTCCCCTGCTGCCGTCCGGGCTGACGCCCTTGGTTCCCGACACGACCACTCTCTTGGCCGCCTCGTCGTCCTCGTCGTGCAGCGGGCTGACGTCGTTGTATGCCCCGGGGCCCAGAAACATGAAGCTCTCGGGCTGGAAGGGCTGCTCGCCTCCGTCGTCGTCGTGCTCCCAGATATTGCTCACCGGCCTCGCCGACGTCGCGCTCATCCCGCTCTTCCATGCCGGCTCCCTAAGATTTCCGCCGCCGCCGCCGCTGCCGCCGCCGCTACCGCCACCAGCCTTGTCCGGGTCCGGCGCATTTCGCTTGAGCTGCTGCTGCGACTCGAGGCGCTCCTCGGGCGCGAGCTTGGGCACGGGGCTGCCCTCGTCCACGAAGGAAGGGAACTCGTCGCCCTCGGTGGGGAAGTGGTACTGGACGTGGCCGGTGGGCTTGTACGTGTAGAACCAGCGCCTGCCGTCGTAGTCCCACTCCCAGCCGGGAGGGAGCCCGGCCGTCATCTCTCAAGGCGTGCCCCCGTCGTCCTTTTCCCTTCTACGCCCTTAGTGTCCCTTTCTATTCCCCCGTTTTCTTTTCCCCCTTTGTAGATGTGCGATGCCTCGTTCCGTAGTATAGTCGGCTGCGCTTTGGGTATTGGGAAAAGGGATAAAAGGGGAAAACGTGATTATGCTGTCGCGCTTCCTCCCCGGAATTTCGTAGGATCGTAAGAAGCCCCGACCAAAACGTGGGAACTAAATCGACGTGCGCTGTATGGTACTCCGTACATAAACGTAGATGGGAAAGAAGACGCTAACATTCAAGGAAATACACCGCGCGCTTCCTTCAAGGTCAGGCTTGGAAAGCAAAAGAGTTAACAAGAGGTAAATGAAGAACAGCTTTCTCCTCCTTCCACCACCACCTCCTCCTCCTCTTCTGCTTCTGCTCCCTTCTCCTCCTCTATCCATCTAGCTAGCTTCGTCGCGCGCCCCCGCCGCTAATAGGCTGCAAGCCATTTAGTTAGGCTCTGCGGCTGAAGAGGGGGGACGTGTCCGGTAATTGGACGCTATTTATACACATCGCCTCTTGTGAGGGGGAGGGGGGGGGGGGTTAGCGTTGTGGCCCCGTCCCGTCGTGCAAGCTCTTGCGCATTGGCTTCCCTCGTACTCCTCAGCATGCCATATATTTCGTACGTAGTAGTACTCCGTGAGTTCGTATTGTACATGGAGAAATGGAGGAGTTGAGATTAGATGGATTTATCAACATGGCATGCGTATCCTCGCCGCTTGCAAATCACCGTTTATTTACAGCACCATCACTTGCACCTCTGTCTCAGCTGCGGCACCCAGCTATAGAGCGCACATCGTGTCACACGGTAGTACAGAATTGGGACGAGAAGGAGTTGAGTAAAATGCAATTGTATACTAAATTAACAGGAGTGTAATTCCGTGACTACTAGTCCCATATCCAATCATCTCACTCTAGAGCGCTTCATCCAAGTTCTAATGTCTAGGCCTGTTTTCCCCTCCTATAGTCCGCCGTACCGAGCTGCTCATCTGTATAAAAGAAAAAGAAAAACCCCCCGAAAAAAAAGAAGAAAAAAACTCCTGGTAGCATGCTTGCTGCGACTGTTCGTGGAAACTATAGCCGTTGCCGCTCCGCTATGCAATAGAGCGGCACGGCGTCGTAGATGCCCCCCCCCCCTCCCCGTCCGCTAAATCAAGTCGTAAATGGTCGTCCGTCTCATGCAAGTAACGCTCACACTATTTCGCTATCCTGGCGACCCAGCTTGGATGAGCTTCGTGCCCTCCCAAAGAGGCGACTGCGCGACTGCGACTGAGATTCGGTAGAAGCTTGCGGCGCCAGGCCCGAGGTGCTCGCTCTAGGTTCAGACTCCTGGATTGACTCCCGCTCTGCTTCGGCCTTTTTTCTCTGCGCCCTTTCTTTTTCCTTGATCGATGCCAGGCGCGAGGCCAGGACTTGATCGCGGCGGTTTTCATAGACGTCGCCAAAATTACTGAGGTTTGTCTCGATGGAAGACATCTGCTGAGCTGCCCCACGCGCACTGCTGCCGCTGCGAATAGAAGGTATCCTGTGAAGCCCCCCGTGACTGCGATTAGCAGCGGTGCTATCGGATGCTTCAGCCGGGGCGTGCGGGTTATACGCGCCCTCGTTTGTGGTGTAAGGGGGCGGCTGCATCCCAGCCCAGTACATTGGGTTCTCACGGCTACCACCAGGCTCTAAGCGGATTGGGCCCTGGATGCCGATTCTTGCCATCTGCGCCATCAGTTCAACCATAAAGTTATTATGCCTCGTGATACGAAGCAGTTCATTTTGGAAATTGCTCTTGTGAAAGAAAACAACCGTCAGAGTAGCCGAACGCTGATCAGTGATGGCTGACAGCTCGGACAAGATGCTACCCTGGTAATCGCGCTTGTTTGCCAGGCAAAACTCGAGCATACGCTCCTTGAGCTCGTCAATCATCCAGGCCGGCGTCCCAAAACGAATCTGAAGAGGGATAGGATCCGCTAGGCCGTTGGAACGACGCTGGTTCAGAATGAAGAGGGTATTAAGCAAGGAGTTGGGGGCTTGGACAATATGCCCCTGCAATTTCTTGAATTCGGTGTAGAGGAGAGAGATCTCGCTGACGTAGTAATCATCGCCAGTCATGTTGGCACCAGTAGATCCGTAGATGGTGACGCGGTCTCCAACATCAAATGGATGCTTGATGAAGACGAAAATAATGGACTGAAGGAACTCTTGTGCAGTAGCCTGAAGCATCCATGCCAGACCCAAGACGGAGCTGCCAGCTGAAGCCAATCCAGCGGCCGCTGAGCCCGAGATGATGGAGATGAAGACGATGATTGTGATGATGCAGATAATGAACAAAAACACCTTGTCAAGCTTCTTGATAACTGAATCGAGATCCTTGAGCGAGGCTGCGATGGCCTTCTTCTCCATGGCGATTTCGTTGCAAGTCGTCTCGAATTCGTCCATTGATATATCACCATTGAGGTCCTTGTCGAAGACGTTGAATGCTGCCTCGGCTTCGGCTTCGGTCTTGAGTGCCTTTTTCATATCTTCGAGAAAGACCATCTCCTGACCCTCTCGTACCAAACTACGGTAGATGAGGCGAGCAAGCGTATGCGAAGTGCTTGTAGTGCGGAGAAGCTCCGAAACAACCTTGCGGGGATGGTTGGTCTCTTTTTTCCGTCCTATGAAATCATTGCCCACTCTGCCAGCCACTGCTCCAATCTTGCCTACGACGTTCTTCGCGTTCTCGCCGAGAGCTTGCATAGCCTGCATCGGAGTGTTAGCTCCAGTATGAGAGCCGCCGGCGCTTCCCTGCCAGAAGCTATCCGTGGATTCAAGGTGCGTCTTGGAATACTCAAAGAGTTCAACTAGCTGGCTGATATCGCCCTTGTTGTTCGCAATACGAGTGGCGTACGTTCGCTCATGGAAAGCGGTCGCGATCCACTGAATGAGAATCTTCTCTACAAAGTTTAAGGCGGCTAGAACAAAGAGCGCGATGATGACTTTGAAGACGACGTTGATCCATTGCATGTTCACCTTGCCATCATGGCCGTCCCAAGGTACCCGGTGTTCATCGACTGTAGGCTTGAAGGAAATGAGAACTGCGAGCATCCAGAGGAACAAGGCCGTATGCAATTCCAGCTGTTGGCCAATATCCTTCCACTTCTTGGCGTTGGTAGAGCCCGATATTCTGGCAGCGATGAGAAAGAGGCCTGGCATAAGACTAGTAATCATACGCGAAACCCAAAGCGAGCACCAGACAATCTCCAACCAGATACCAAACCACATGAGGTAGGTTCCGCCAGGACCACCCACAGGATGGGTATCTTGATTAACAGCGAGTATGCCAAGGAGGATGGGAGTGAGAAGGACTGTCGCCCCCGGAATAAGATAAACCATGTAACGGATAAAACGAGGGAACTTTCTGAGAAACTTCCAAAACTTGTAGAGAAGCGCATTCTCATCTTTCTTGTTGGTGACAGCCTTGACGTCCTTTTCCGCAACAGGAGGGTTGAAGGTATCCTCCACTTCGGTATCGTGTCTTCGGTGCCTGGACATGGTTTTGTCTATATCGTGTTCCTGGTTGGAGATGAGTCTTTCGGCGCGTAGAAGCTCGAGGTCATCCTCAAGACGACTGGCATCAGCTCGAAGACCGGAAGGAGACATGGGGTTCACGTTATCTCGTTCGTGAACAGACAGGGTTTCAGTTGCGATGGACGGGGCCTTGTGCTTCTTTTCGTCATTTCGAGCAGCCATGGCCCGCTTTTCGTCAATGTCCTCCAGGGTTGCATTGAAATGCTGTTGCTGCTGTGGAGGTGGGGAAGGAGTACGCTCTGGATGATCAATCGTATCATGTCGTTGATACTGGTGAGAGGGACCATCCGAGGCAGGGGGGAACTCTGATGAGCCGACCATGGTTGGCGGTCCCTTGGAGTAATCCAAAGCCTTTTGACGTACGGAGTAATATTAAGAATCCGATTGGTGATGATCCGGAGATACGTACTGCTTGGCGGAAGAGTTTGTATGTGGGTGGTCACTCGTAACAGCGTAACAGGGTTACGAAGTGGGAAAATGATAAAGAGATTAAGCGAGGTGTTGGAAACGATGGTGGTTGAATGATTATAGTAGTAGCGATAGTAGTAGTGTAACGAGAGGCATTCCAAGGCCAAAGAGGTCGGCAGGATGAGAATGAATAAAAGAGAGGGGGGAGAGAGGAAGAAGAAATATGTACCTTGGCCGGGGAAATAACAAAGATTAAGAGAAAAAAGCGGATGTTGGGATGGATGGAAAAGTTGTTGCACTTCACAGACAGCACTATAACTCCGTTAGTAGCAGTAGCAGTAGCAGTAGCAGTAGCAGTAGCAGTAGCAGTACTCTGTACTTGCTCCTAAAAGCTCTCTGTACTCACCAAACAAGATTTCAGAATCGGAGTCAGGGTAAAAAGTACAATGATGTCGATAGCTGGGCAGTGGGGGCAGCACACCATTCTCACATTGGCCATATTCGAGCCCGTCCTGAGCCTGGACCTGTAGCTTCAAGGATTAAGATATTCCTGAATGGGGCCGCATCAAGGGTTCCAGTGATTGTGGTTCCAATGGCTCCAAACGGCTGCAAATCGCTCCAATTGGTTCCAATTGGTTCTAATCAGTTCCACTTCCAAGTCAATGGGGAGCTTGCGGGTGATGCCTTTCATTTTGGCATCCCTCTTAGCGAAGCCACCTGCCTGTGTTTTCGCTAGTATTCCGTAATTGCTTGGGAGAACCTCCAATGTGAGAAGATGAGAGAGAAATGATGTAGTACTACTACCTAGGTAGCAGGTAGGTGGCAGCATCTTCTTTTATTGAACCATCGACCAAGAATTCGGCAAATTAGTTGCTTGTTGGAAAGAAAATATTTCCCACCAACTTCATCCAGCGAGCATGAAATCCATTGCGAAGTGCGGAATACACGCAGCCGCATCACGATCCTCTCAAACCTCTCGCACCCTCCATAAAACTCTTCCCTCCTATCAGCTGCGCCGCCGTCATAGTACACCACCACCACCACCACCACCACCATTGACAACCATCATGCCCACCCCCCTTTTCAAGGAATGCTTAAAGGAGAAATACCTAGCGCCTTGACAATGGAGTCCACGTTGTCTCCACAGGCCAAACGGCATCGAAGAAGACGGCGTGGGATTACACGCAAGACGGCTAAAAGCACATGAATCTTGGCGGGTGTGGCCGCATACCTACTGTTAATTCCGCACGCTAACACGGAGTTCTAGACGGCATACGGCCAACAGCGCGTAGAGGCAAAACAGAACGACCCCACCGATAGCATGTACGGGGTGTACGGAGTACATTTGCGCGATAAGATCCATGGCGTACGGAACATCCTCAGGGGGGGCCTTGGGAGACATTCCGTCATGCACAAGGCTAGGGAAAAGGGGAGAGCTCCCCCTCTCCTCTCCCCAGTTGTCTCTACCGATTACTCCGTAGGCGGTCTCAGATCCAGACGTGACTCCTCAAGATTTCATGCGATGAACTCAACCTTTTTTTTTTGGTTGTCGTCAAACCCCTGCGAAACGTTTACACCTCTGCGCTCTAAAATGGTATGACGCTTCATGAGGCTCTGCTGCTAGAATTTGGTGGCGTTTTTCACTAATGCCGTGGCCGGCCAAAAAGAAAGGAGGAAAATTCTTTTCGTCTGCCGGGTGCTACGTAGCAGCCTCGGAGGCCTAGTGTTGGTTAGAGGACCACCAAGTATTTCCCCTAATTCCCTTTTGGCCTACAGCCTGTGCCTGGTGAGGCTGCATGGCTGTCAACCCGCCCCTGCAAGTTCGCAAGCCGCTGTCACCACCGCTCTAGCGATGATAGCGATCACTGATCGTCACATGTTGTTCGCAAGACTGTTGATCTTCTTTCTCAACGGTCAAGCTGCTGAGCATTGCACGCCTTTTTGTTTTTTTCCGAACGGTTATTAAAAGTGTTTCGGAATGCCTGGACATTGTGTTTACTTTCTCATCCAAGATGCTTTTTTTTCTCGTCCAAGAGCTCATCGCGACCTCGATACGCAGCAATCGATCGAGATAACGCAAGGAACCTTGCCTGGTAAAACATCCGTGCCTCGCCTCGCCCAGGCGCCACGCCCGCACGGCTGTAGCACATCAAAACCGGACTGCACACCATCTTTTTCCCTCTCGGTGCCACTCCCTTTTCCCGTGGCGAACCAACGCACAGCAGGCCCCCACGCACCAAACCGGCTGCCTCGGGTGAACGTCAACAGCCAGTCCAGTTCGTGTATGCACGGGGTACGGAGTACAGTACGGAGTATTGCGCAGGGAAGAAGGGCCACTAATAAATATGTACTCCGTACTATGTAGTACTCCGTAATCTGTGCTACGGGCGCTATGTGCTATGCTATAGCCCCCATGGTCCGATCGCAAGCGCTTCACATTTTGCTTCGGCACAGTCGAGGGCTCTCTCAAGGGGGGCAGACCGGTACTCGTGTGTGTACGGACTGGCTACTGCACTACCTGGACAGGAACAAGTTTGTCCAGCGCTTCTAGAAGCTCTCCGAACGCCGTCGACGGATAAAATCCAGAATGCTGCCCCATAAGGCTTAAAACTTTAAACCTACGGTCCCAAGTGCCGAACTATACTCCGTAGTAGCAGCAGTAGTTAAAAGGGGCCTGTGACGACCCGGGTGGTGGGAGGAAGTTGTCCCTTGATCGTCGTACCGATCGACCTCGCCCGGCTCCCCGATCCAGGAGCTTCTGCCTGCTATGTATTGCCCTAGCCTCCAGGCACGCGCCGTGACAGATACACGGAAGAAAGGGCATGCGGCTCGTACATAGTACAATGATTATTGTTTACTACTTTGTTTCCACCTCTAAGCTACCCCGTCTAAGACTTTTCCAATACCTCGCTTTTCCATGGCTCGATAGTAAATCCAGTCTCTGTGGATATCCATATTGCTCAAACTCTAATTTCAAAATTCGGGAGCAGCAACGGGCCGCCTTATTATTTAGGCAGCCTCGATGCTCCAGTCCTCTCCGATCCGGGCTCCGACACGCCCGACCACGGCAAAGGCTGCCCTGCCCTTCTCCTCGGGGTAGTACCGAACCTTGGCCTTCCAGTCGCGGTCCCCGGATTTGACCTGCGCTTCCTGCTTGTTCCAGGACGACGGAGCGCCGACGATGACAATCTTGTCAATGTACACATCATCCATGGCCTTGAGCCAAGTGCCGGGCTTGACGGCCTCGGACGGAGCCTCCTCGGCATTCTTGGAGCTAAGGACGCTGCCGTTGAGGTTGAATTTGCGATGTATGTACTGGTTTTGCTCGTAATCGAAGGAGTCGCCATCATCGACGTAGAGTTCGCCCTCAGCGATACCGTTCTTGCTTGCGGAAACCACCAGGGTGTAATCGTCAAACCGCATCATGGCAGCGGAGCGACGAGGGATGTCTCGGCGCGGGAAAATATGGCCACCCCGCATAAGCAACGGGATATTCTCCAGAGGAGCTGAAACAGACAGGTGCTTGCCCTTCTGCGTCTTCATCGCATTGTAGGTGAAGTAGTCATAGTAGATCTCATCATCGGGGATCCAGATATCTGTAGATTCTTTACCCTGCTGCGTGATAGGCTTGGCAAGAAGTCCGGTGCTACCGATAAAGAACTGATCATCGATAGCAAAGCCCGCCTCCTCATCAGGATGTGTCCAGAACATTGGCTGCACGATAGGGCTTCCGTCCTGGTTGGCCTGGCGGAAGGCTGTGTACCATGAAGGAAGCAGTGCATAGCGCAGGCGTAGTGCTGCCGTGATAATCTCTGTATAGGGTTCGCCGATGAGGTATGGCTCGCGGCGGCGGGCATCAATGTGGGCGTGCCCACGGAAGAAGGGGTAGAAAGCACCGGTCTGGTACCAGCGAGTGATGAGCTCCTTGTCAGGGTTGCCAAAGAAGCCTCCGACATCAGCACCAGCAAAGGGAAAGCCGGAAATTCCTTGGTTCAGGACCATGGGAATAGATTCCTTGAGGTGGTCCCATTCAGCTTGATTATCACCTGTCCACATTGCACCAAGCCTCTGGGATCCTGCATAGAAAGATCGTGTCAGGATAAATGGACGGCGAAGCTCGCCCTTCTTGCGAGTCACCATAGCTTGGAAGGTCGCATTATGGAACGTCAATCCGTTGATATTGTGAACGTCGCGATGCTCCCAATTATCATAGTGAATGTTGTCTTTCGGCATAGTTGTTTCCGGTCCATTGAAGACCGAAGGTTCATTCATGTCGTTCCAAATAAAGGTGTTTTCGAGAGTACCCTTGAAGTAATCATACTTGAATAAAGTCTTCCACCAATCGATAGCCTTCGGGTTGAAGCAATCAATCCAGTGGGAGGAGCCAGGCCAGCACCAGCCCTCATATAGGTTATCATCTTTGTCGTGAACCGCCAGGTCTTTGGAAACGATGTCGGAGCTAACAGGATAGCCATCAAGCTTTTTGATATGGGGATCTATGAGGACGACCAGGTTACGGCCGTGTGTCTTGAGCTGTTCGCCCATGCTGATAGGGTCACTGAACATGTCAGGTTGCCATGTGAAGTATTTACGGTCATCCGTGTACTCTAGATCAAGCCAGATCACGTCGTATGGAATCTTGAACTTGTCCATCTTGCGATCTACATCCTTGACATCATCATCGGAAATGTAGTTCCAGCGGCACTGGTGGTAACCGATAGCAAATTCTTGAGGCATAGCAGTGTAACCAGTGAGCTCGCCGTACTTTGTCGTCAAATCACTGGGCGAGGGCCCGAGAAAGACGAACACGTCGAGAATTCCAGACTCAGAGATCCAATGTGTGCTAGTGTCCGTCTTAGGCTCCTTGCTCAGGTTAAGAGGGTTACTGGATTGCTTTTGCTTGATAATATCAACCCAAGTTTCGGCACCGTTCAGCCAAAAGACACCGACAGACGAGCTTTTGCGATGCGCCTGCATGAAGGGAATAGCCCCGTATAGAGTCATGGGACTGTCGAGGATGTACTCGAATACGTCCGAGTTGTACATGCGGTAAGGGTCGGCAAAGTTGCCATCACCGCCGCGTGTCTGCTTAAGAGAGAGGGGCCCGGTATGCTCCGGGATGCCAAAAACGTGCTCATACCCTGGGAAGGTGATATCCAATGCCACACTCTCAGGGCCTCGAGGCTTGGAGTCGGTATTGCCACCGAACTTTTCCTCCCACCAAGTGCTTTCGTCCTGGGCCTTATCGCCTTCTTTAGGTTCTGGGTTGTCAACCTTTGGTCTCCAGTGTTCCATATTTAGCAAACCGCGGTCGTTGAATTTTACATGCGAGGATCCATCGCGCCTGAAGTCAATCTCGAAGGGCTGGAGCTTGATTACAGCTTCAAATTTCGAGTCAGGTCCAAAATCGATGTTGACCTGTGTGCCATCCTGGTTTGAGATTTTGGCGGCCTTGTCAAGCTCGACACCTCCAACAAGCACGTGCTTCTCAGCCTCATTATAACGCTCCTTGCGGGCAACGCTATTATGTCGAAGCTCAATCTCCTTCTTTAAGCGCTTTTCCTCATCGATCGATACTCGAGCTGATCCGGACGTGTGAAAGCTCACGGTGAGTGGAAATCGTTCAGTAGCGCCTTGGGCATTGATGGTCTTGAGTATCGTGGCCTGTAGCTGGCCGTCGTGAAATGTGATGGAATCAGAAAGGACGTTGTACGGTGAGGTCCAAGTCGAAGCTTGGGCAGCAGCCTTATCCGCATAAGCACGATTACGCGCGCAGAAACCGGATTGGTGGCATTTCTTGAAGTCATTTTCCTTGACAGCAACTTGAGAATCATTAGCAAGAGTAACTCCCACTTTTTGATAATCGGGCTCTTATACATACCAACAGGGCTGATAAAGGCCACGAGTGCCCCGAGAAGCACAAGAATTGCCGTCCATTTCTGGGACGGCGCTGTGGTCGGCCTCATGGTAGGCGTTCTCTCGGCCACGGTTTAGGGGTAGTGGCGGTCGGGGGAGCCCAGCTCAAAGGCCCTGGTGGAGCATTGACCTGCCGCTGCTTTGGTGGTCGGTGGATTTAGCGATAGCAAGACCTCCAGTCAATGCTTCGGGTATATGAAAAAGGGTTTGCGGAAGACGTAGAAAGTTAATGTCGTCACCAACACTTGGTGGATGGTGGGATGGAGTTGAGCTGTCCCTTGTTTGATGAGGTCCAGAATGGGACAAGTGCGGAATTGAAGCCCTGCAACCAAAGCTCCCCTCCCTAACTTACTTTACTCCGAAGTCCGTAATCCGTACTCCGTACTGCTTCAGTGCTTAGGTGTGTTCCACACCTTGAAGCTGGCAGGGAATATAGCAGGTCATTCTAGATATGATTAAATAAACAACGACATCCAAAGTTAGAAATAAGGCGTGTCAAGTTATCATTCACTACCTGCTACTGCATGCACATCATCCTCTACTATGTCTGCACTATGTGGTTATAGCCCTTCATGATGAGCCATCCGGCCAACTTCCCATGAAACCATTTACCGAAGGATGTCTCCAATAAAGTATGAGGTTCATCGACGCGTCGCCACATCCAAGTCTCGTTGACTAGAACGACATTATCGCTTTCGGCATCTGCGTGTTTGTCGGTTGGCTCCATTGCCGCCACGAGAAGACCTCTTGCGGCAGGCCCTTTATATGATGCCGGAACCTCAAACATGAGTTCCAATCTTTCTGAGCTGGGGTCCTTCTCGTGATGGGAAACCCGGTATATACCATTGACATAATCACCCAGAGCGAATTTGAGAGAGTATATCCAATCGGAGTCGAAAGTCCGCTTGAGCTCTGGTTCTTTGATCATGGCGCGGATCAAGATAGCCTGCGGCGTCCAGCTAAAAGCACCATGTGTCGCCCGAAGATAATCTCTAAGTAAAGGTGTGGCTTGCAATGTGTATCCTGGTTCAAAAGCTTGGTTCAATGAGGACTTTGGCATGGGCTTAGAGACAACGCGCTCATAGAATATGGCCCATTTTGAGCCGTCGTCACTTTTAACATCGCCGGGGAGACTCGTCGGGTCTCGAGGCCCTGAAGTTGCATCACTCCTTTGCACTGCGCGATGCTGGTCGCGACGGCCAGTAGTCGACGTGGTGTAGCTCGATATCCAAGTATTGACATAGAGGGCATAAAGTACTGGCACTGTGAGCGGGAGTGTAACCAGGACTGCCACCACAGGGCGCCCGAGGTATCCCTGGTTATTCATCGTGGACACTGTATATGCATGGATGCTTGGGGATGGGGAGGTGCGAGAGATGGCCAGATGTCCGCTATCGTTACTCCGTACAGGCCATGACCTTACACGACTCATCCATCATTAAGTATGTACCTATGTACGGAGTACCCTAGCTTAGGTACAGCTGGGGACTCGAGGAGTGTGGCTGCCGGATTTTCATTTCTACCGCACTAGCGGAATGCACTCGCTGCAACCTCAGTTTCAGCTTGGCTAATTTTGCAGTGGAGGCAGTTGGAACTCCTCGTGAATGCCGGTCGACGAGAACAGGTTGGGAACTGGCCAAGGCTACCTGTACGGAGAACTTAGTTAAGTACGTAGTATTCGAAGGGCCCGCCCGTCCTGATACGATTCGCTGGTTATTATCACGACAAATAAATTTCAAGTCACCATCCAGTTTTAAGCAGCTTCCCTTCACCGATCACTCTGACGAACCACAACAAAACCCTGCTCTGTCCTTACTAAATTCCGATCTAATCATAGAATTGGATGCTTGTTAGTCGTTGATGAGTGATGAGCAGAGTGATAATACCTACCAAATCAAATATGTCCAGCCCAAAAACCGAACCCCACCACACACACAAGATGGACCCCGCTCCGGGACCAGCATCGAAGAACGAGGACCCTCCACGTTGGCGCGCCATTGAAAATATCACCCCGCCAATTTTTACTCTTTTTTTCGTCCTCCTGGCCCTTTATATTGCCCTCTCCTCTCCACTTCTCTCAACCCAGACTCCTCCGTCTCCTGACTTGACAGCTTCACTTCAATATACATCACCTCCAAAAACCAATCCCGATTTCATACCCAACGTCAAAATGTCTTCCGCCGAGCAGACGTAAGCACATCGCCAATGCCCCTCCTCTGTCTAGTCGGTTTTTAACATAGCTCCAGCTTCATTGCTATCAAGCCCGATGGCGTCCAGGTACGTCGATTAGGATCTCTTCACCACTTCTGCTCCCATTTCAACTACTAACTTCTCCCAGCGTGGCCTGGTTGGCCCCATCGTCAGCCGCTTCGAGCAGCGCGGGTAAGACGAATTTTCTCAGCGCTGAACTTCTCCATGAGACTGACCAAGCTGTACAGCTTCAAGCTCGTTGCCATCAAGCTCGTCACCCCTGGCAAGGCTCACCTCGAGAAGCACTACGCCGACCTTGCTGGCAAGCCTTTCTTCCCCGGTCTGATTGAGTGTATGCTTCCCCCACACGCCTATGGAAATTTTGCAACTAACGAACGAGGGCAGACATGGCCTCTGGCCCCATCTGCGCCATGGTTTGGGAGGGCCGTGACGCCGTCAAGACTGGCCGCAGTAAGTTCAACTACCCCCTCAAGCCAATTAATTCCCTGCTAATATTCCTTCAGCTCTTCTCGGTGCCACCAACCCCCTCGCCTCTGCCCCTGGCACCATCCGTGGTGACTTCGCCATCGATGTCGGCCGCAACGTCTGCCACGGTTCCGACTCTGTCGAGAACGCCCAGAAGGAGATTGCTCTTTGGTTCACCGAGGGTGATGTCGTCAGCTACAAGGCTGCCGCTTTCGACTGGGTCTACGAGAAGGCTTAAGTGCCCAAATTCATAAGAGAATAAAACAAGAGGGTTTCTCTAGATAAAAGTCTAAAATATGACACGTTAAGGGTTCTTCTTATGCGGTAACCTCCATAATCGAGTTTTCAAGATGGACATCCAGCCTGCGACCCGGGGCGTGGCCCACACGCAAGCGACAATGCGAATGGGGAGTAATACCTTCGTGATGGCATACGCAAGAGCCACCTCAACCAAAATTTGATACTTCTGATCTCCATCCATCCAACCCTGCATCGCAGTATTTGTCTGTGCCGCCGTGGTGCCACCGTCGGATTCTGGAGCATTCGGTACAGCGTCCTCTTTACTGAACCCGAACCACCCCTTTCTCGAGAAGTACCTCTCAAACTTGGAAACTCCCCCTCGAACCGAGGCCCCAAAATGCTCCATCATGTATGACACAGGCACGTAGTTGGTGTGATGGAATAGACCAAACAGAGCAAATAACGGCACAATGGCAGTGATCTCGTGCAACGTAAGGAATGCGGCTACATGCGCTCCTGGGGCATTTCGGAGTCCAACGGTGTATGCTTGCAGGCGTCTTGGAAGTTTTGAAATGAACCGGTCAAGGCGAGATGGTCTAGGAGGTCCCGATGACTGGTATCTTTTGAAGAAGAACTTGGGTTGCAGGGGAGATGTGCGTAAACGTGGAGTTTGCCTCCAAGCGCGGAGCATCTGCAATCCGATCATGTTGCCTTGATAAATGAAAGATGAGGAGTACCCGTTCGAGGGCTGGTGGCAGTGGTTGGGATTGTGAACGCAAAACAAAATTACCCATTAGAGTATTACCATTAGTACTTATATGCACTCTACCATCAGGATTAGCGGGTGTAGCAATACGGTCCGACTTCAGCAAGACGATGCCGATAATATTTCCCCTAAAGCTTTCGTTAGCTACTGGCTTTGCTAGCATTCATCGGCAAATATCACGTGGACAAGCCCAAATATTGATGCTTACCCTGTGCTATGGAATCAGCCTTGCACATTCAACGACTCAACTGTGCAGTGATTCAATGTCAAGGCTTGGCTTGTTTTCTCTCTTTGATCTCATTTGAGTCTCGATTTCATGAGCCAGGTCAGAGAAACTCTTGCTCAGATAGAGGTAAACTGTTTCCTTCATAGAGATTGCATTGCGGTTTCACATTCATGACTCTTTACCCCTTTCTTGATGATGTTGAATTATTCGGTTAGTTGGTTTCAAGCTGGGACTTGCACAATTATAAACAAGCAGTAGAATAGCAACAGCGACCTGGAAGCCATTGATATCGGAAGGTATGATTACTGAAACCATGGTGTGTGGGCTTCACAAATGTTAGACGCATGGATCACCTGTGCAAACTTTGAAAGGGCCTGCATTTTGTGATGGGCAAAAATTACTACTAGTATGAAGCAGGGTTGCAACTTGCTAGATATTTGGAGTTTCTACTTTCCTCGATATAAACCGTTACAAAGGGCTTCTAAGGGAGGTGCCGTGAACTGTTTCCTTATCCAATGAGGCTCTTCCATGTTCCTTTCCATGTTCTTGCCACCTAGGAGTGATGCTCCTGCCTCATTGATACGCCATAGTACTCCATGTGATCATGAGGAAGGCAGCAGACAGCAAGCCAATTTCAGTAAGACTTTGAAGCAAGAGCAAACCATTAGTTACCTCATGATGACTGTAATTGCCAATCCCAATTCCTTGGTTTAAAAGCCATTCATTCTCTGTCCGAATATTGTCTCCCAACTCACACTTTGCACTTCATCCATCATTCATCATCTTGTGTGTTTTCTTCCCACACAATCTGACGCTCTTGATTTCTCCTCACAAACAAACCCATTTGGCCTACTTTTTCATACTGTTCGCATCACATCAGCTGCCAATGTCACCCATCATGACTCGTCTCAGTCTTTCTCTGGGGTTTGCTGTCATTGCTTTCCTGAACTTTGTCGGCGCCGAAAAGAATCCGAACGAGGATCTTATTCTCTGCGACTGTGGTATTGGCGATAACAAAATTGAGCCAGAATGGTCAACATCTCGCCAGGTAAACTGGTATAAGGATATTAAATGGCCTGACTCGGCTTTTTCCTACCCCGATGCACCTGATCAAGCTGTTGAGATTCCTTTTGAAGGCGGAATCTACCCCTGGGTACCCTCAGGGGCGACTGCGACCCTTCCCAATGGTGATGTCTGGACGGCTTATATCGAAGACGGTACTCCCGATGGCTTCAAAGCTGGCACTGCCGTTACCACCAAGGAAGGGGGCGAGACACTCAACTGCTGGGCATACCGTGGTCGACCTGTCAGTGCTGCCTTGAATACAACCATCAGCAAAGACACCATTTGCTGGTCTGCCTTTGTCTGCAATCGCGACGATCATCCTCCTCCCCATCCCGAGGATATGGGTGGTGAGACGTCATCCACTGTCACTTCTTCTGCATCCCCTACAACTTCTGTATTTACCACTGAACCAGCAACTCCTGTCACCACTATTACTGAAGGAGCGCCTTCTGATCCCTCTCCTACAGAAGCGCCTCAGCCTGGGGCGCTCCATCTTTCAGCTGCCATCAACCCTCGATTCGTCAATTGGCCAAACACATGGGATGCTTTCATTTCCAAATTTGTCTGGGATCAGACTAGCGGTGATTGTGTAGGACCCGAGATCCGAGGGGACGGTTACAATATGACTATTGAGTGCGGGGGTATCCAACTCGACGAGGATTCTCACATGACTCTTCTTCTCATCAAGGCCTTACGAGACCTGGGTCTGAATAGTTTATGGTTTAACCAGAACCCGAAGATCCCGGAAGGCATGGGAACCGGCGTTAATTCTACCAGCTGGGTCGTTATGCCTGAAGCCTTTACCCTTTCTGCCACGGATATTGCTTCCCAGACCGTGGTTGGATATCTGTCGTACAACACAAAGTATGATGGATTTCTTGCTGGACCATGCTCTACCTGTGAGACAGTACGGTTCGATAAGAACTTCTTCAACCCTATAATTGCGGCTATGCAGGGCACCTATCCGCAATACTGGAATTATACTGTTCAGGGCCAATGCGAGCCTTGGATGGTTTGCAAGTAAAGTTTGAAGGCTTGATCGCTTCTTTTGGCGACTGATCATATCATATGAATTTCAACGTGACTGGAGAGAGTCAAACGGACGGGATTGCAGACAAATTATGAGAAACATATGTTATGGAAATTCTTTGGGCGAATTGTACTTTAACTATCGATTTATCTGGCATTGGGAGATCGGGACTAATGAAGCTTGACAAAATATCTAACTTATAAGCCTGCATAAACTGAAACTCTCCGTTGTGTTTCCATTTGCCATATCGCGGGCTCTTATCCTTAGTACCTTGGTTTAAACAAGATGAATATTTCGCCAGGATGGATCCTCGGTGACGAACTCGCCAAACATGGCGCCGTGTACGTATACATCGCCAACAACTTGGTAACGTTCTGCTTCACCGCTGACCTTTCTTAATACTAATGGCGTAGGACAGCCTTTGATGATGGCAACCTTATCACCAACCTCTGCCCTGAAGGAGGCAAGGCCAAGGTAGCCTCTGACTGTCCGTATTAATCTGCGTGCCACCAATAGCGAATTTCTTAGCAGACCCTCGAACAATGCGCTTTCGCGGCCCAAGACAAGACTCCTAGTATGTTGCTCCTCCGCAGACAGGATGGGGACGCTGGGATCTCTCAGTACCCCCATGGATTTGAGAAAACCCAGCATTTCGTCAGACGTGGGCAGCAGGCCGTCCTCGGGCGTCCTGTTCGCGAGCACGAACAGGGGCTCGAGCGCGTCAAAGGTGTCTGCGATGTCCCTCGTGCTCAGGAAAGCCTTCAGGAGGCCGGTGACGGTGATCTGCCTGAACCACGCCTTGAACGATGGCGCGAGCTCGGGCGGCGCCGGGCGGGAAACAAAGTTTTGGTCAAAGATGAGCGTGCGCCAGAGGGCTTCCTGGACGGGCTGCCCCGTCGGGACATATATGCTACCGCAGTGCAGGAGCATCGTGACGGTCTTGAGAAAGGACCCCTGCGTGTACTCGGGCCACGTTTCGCCCAGCTCCTCGACGCTGCCGAGGTTCGGGGCCAGGGACTGGACGTGCAGGGTGGGGCCGTCGATGCGGAGGATGGGCGGCGAGGCGCACCTGCTGGCGTCGTACGGGATGAGGCTGGCGTAGTTGGGGCCCATGAGCGGGGCGCTCACGTTTTCGAACGAGGGGATCCAGGTTGGGAGGGTCGAGGATGTGCCGGCGCGGCTCGCTAGGCCGGCCAAGGAGAGGAGATGGAGAGACTGCGTCTCTTGATAAAGGTAGAGCCCCAGGTTCATGAAGACGTGTTCTTCCGAGGAGGTGTAGTCGACGGGAAGACCTGGCGACGTTAGTTGACGGGATTTCGCCATGTGGTTGAGGATGCCGAGCAGGCCGTATATCCGGTCGTGGCGGACCGTCGCCCTGCACCCGTTGCTGGCGACCATCAGGCTCAGGAGGAGCTTGCCCGGCCCCTCGGCCGCGGTGCCCGCGGCGAAGTCGGTGGCGCGCAGCACCGGGCCGAAGGCGCTGTCCAGCTCGCCCCGGCACCACTCCCGGACGATCTGCAGGTTGCTCGCGCGGACCACGCCCTCGACGAGCCTGAAGTTTGGCGCGCCGGGCCGGAGGGCCAGGAGGCCCATTATGGCGTTGGAGCCCAGGATCATGAGGGCGGAGTTGCCGAGCGTATCCCAGGGCGTCATGTGCGAGCCAATCATCACCGAGGGGGCTGCGGGGGACAAGGCGATTTCCTGGATGATCCAGATGCGGGAGAACCACGTCCTTTCGAACACGCTTCCCATGTCGTCCCAGTCCGCGGCGGACATGGGAGGAAGGCCGTTCCTGACGAGGGCTTCCTCGTCGTCGGCCACGAAGGCGTCGCCGAATGCCTGCGTGCTGCCCCAGGTCATGATGCGCTCCCGCGCACCGGCGGCCATGGCCTCCAGCTTCTCCAGCGCTCGCATCGAGGGGGCGTCGGCGTCGCCGAGCCAGACGACGGTCTCGCAGGAGCCGTGGTAGATTAGGTCCATGATGGAGACTTGAGTCGAGCGCTCTTCTGGGCTGGCCTGGTTGATGCAGATGCCGTCGATCCAGATGTAGCAGCCCGGCCTAGCTTCAGTCAGATGCACGAGGGCATTGTACAGGTTGGGAAGAACATAGAAGGACGAGTCGTTCAGTGTGACGAGCCGCTTGTCGTGCAGGGCATACGGCGAGGACGACTCGGCGGGCGGGCCCCAGGTATAAGAGAGGGCCAGATACGGCGGGCAGGCCCCAAAGGCAAAGGTTTCCATGACGAACCTGGGGCCAGGCTCGGCAGCCTTCGGAAGGCGAATGAGACGAATGTGGCCCGAGTCCAAGACGTCTGGGTATCTAAAGCCGAAGAAGGGATCCGTGATGCGGAGATAGATGTTGCGTTTGGTCGTTCGGGTGATGGACGCGAGCCATCTTGATGCTGCGTTGCAATGCCGGGTTACGGCTTGCTTCCAAGGCATAAGCTGGGATGGCAATGAGACATTGGAGGTCATAATTGAGGATAAAATATCACCGATCTCTTTCTCGAGTGTATGTAGAAAGGCATATTCACGGGACAAGAGGGTTTTAGCTGCAGCCTTGTGTTTGGGATGGATATGGTTCGAGACTTCAGCCGCAGCAGCAAAGTGGGAGTTGAGGCGGGGTTATTGGGCACGGCCTCCTTAGAGTCAGCTCCGGCTCTTAGTGATGTCAAGGCTTGCGGTGCTTCAACGCCTTGAGGTGGTCATAAATGGATTTGTATGTCTTTGGTGTTCATGGTCTAGCCGATCATCTATTCAACGACACCATCAGAATGATATTCAAAATGGCCTGGGACCGGAGGTGTACCCCCCGGCGACCCATCAGGGTCCAACTCACTCTTCTTCCAGGCGTTGCGCGCCTCCTCAGCCTGTCTCTGCTCATCCTCAAACAGGCTCCCCCTAAGGAGCTTGGTCATCTCCTTTGCCCATAGCCACGGCCGCTCGGTGCCGCCCGGGAGACTGTTGAAGTACTCCCAGCCCATGACGCCGCCAAAGTTGCCGTAGCGGCCGCGGAGGACGGTGAGGACGGCGCCGAGGGGCTGCCAGGGCACGAAGCCGTTGCCGTTGGCCGGGTTGGTGACGAGGCCGACGACGACCTTTTCCGGGGGCCAGCCCCGGCTCGCGATGAGGTCGTACATGAAGGGCGTGCTGCAGTCGCCCCAGCCGCAGTAGAACTGCGTGTTGTACCACGCGATGTCCTTGCCGCGCATGACCTCGAGAGCCTCGTAGTCGAAGCCGCTGAGGTTCTTGGTGACGTCGAGCAGCGCGGTGGCGACGGGCGCGAGGGTGATGATGAAGCCGGGGCCGAAGTCGGCGCGCAGCCGGTCAATGAGACGGATGACGCCGCCCAGGCTCATCTCCTCCTCGACGTCGAGGTCGAGGCCGTCGAGACCCCTCTTGCGGATCATGTCACGCACAGGCCAGTAGTACCGCTCAAACTGCTCGTCGGAGCCGTCGAGGCGCCCATAGCTACCTTTGGCGGCCCCACCGAGCATGCCCATGACCTTGACGCCCGCCGCCTGCAGGGTCGCAACCTCGTGCCACAGCTTGTGGAAGCGCTTGTGGCTGGGGTGGTGGTCGTTGAGGGTAATGGCCATGGGGTCCTCGTTGATGTGAATGGCGGCCAGGACGAGGTGGGTGATGGCGATTCCGGGCTGGTTGATGAGCGGGAGGATGGAGATGTGCCTGTGCCCTTCTGAGTCGAAGTGGTGAGTCTGGTAGTAGGTGACCAGCCTTGGTAAGGGCTTTGCTGTGGGTGGTAAGGGCGGCATTGTGAGGGAGGATCTATTAAATGTGCCTTTGCGGGTGGTACTATGCCATACTACTATACTGTAGTGTGATAGTCTTTGGTGGTTGAGGGTTGAGTGAGAGTGTGCACTTCCGGGTTGAGGCTTGAGCCAAACCCACTCTATTGGCACTAACACCTTACACATGCGGTGTGTAAGATATGGTACCAGGGGTCGCTCGTGCTCGTCGTCAGCAGACAAAAATTAATAAATGATTATGAGACAAAAATGTTCAAAATATCAATAAACGTACACTATTTCGCCGATCAGGTACAGCTAACTCAATCTGACGTCGGTGTAAGATGGAATCGCCACATGTGCCTAATTGGTTGCCCCAGTCGCCTTTCCATACATCATACACCTACCATGAGTACTGTACTGCTAGTACTAGTGGGCTGTTTATATTCATACATCAGTTTGGCATGTAGCAGTCAAAACGGCGTTGAATAACTTACGTTCCCTTATGCTACTTTAAATCATGGTATCGCTGCTGTGATTCTGCATTCCAACGGGACCAACTCAACAGCTTCCAGGATGGCCACACCTGTGAGTGAGGTTTTGTATTCTGCTCAAAATTACTCTCATCGATTTCGAAGGGCGGTTGCGTTTTTTTTCATATCTAGGCATCCGTGTATCTCCTGCCTCCTCTCGCCTCATGATACGAGGGTCCCTGCCTGTTACGTGTACGAGTGTTCGAGAGAAGGCGCAACTAGTCCCCAAGACAGGGCAAGAGAACACGCCACGGTTTCACTTACCCATACCGAAAAGTCATGAAGCAAGTGCGTCTCATCCACAAGTATTTGACGTCATTACTAAAGCTGTATCAGAAAGCATTAATCTGGCAGGACCGCCTTGGATGCTGTATGCATTTGTGGGTACCTATACGCTGCAGCAGCATTGCTTAAGTGTGAATAGGATTGATCAAATATCACGGCATCCAGGAAAACACTTCCAAGTCCATAGTTTCGTACGCAAGCTATCAATTATCAATATTAAGAAAAAGAAGCACATACCAATGCCGGGTATCGAACATATACGTTAGTGTCATTACTCGTCTCCTTCTCGAGATATGGCCTCCTCTCCCTTGACCACGAGCTCAAATATTCGCTCCCGCTCTGCCTTCAGCTCGTCCTTCGCGGCGTCCATGTCCTTCTTCCTGGCTCGATAAACTTCAACCGATGCCGCCACTCGCTCTTTCGCCGCCTGCATCCGTCGCCGATAGACCTCTCGGAACTGCCGCGCCTCGGCGTGCGCTGCCTTGATCTCCTTGTGCGACTTGGCATCGACAAAGACGCTATCATAGGTGGCATCATCCATCAAGCCTGTTCGCTTCTGTTGATCCTCTTCAGGGGACTCGGAGTCAATTGGCGTCTCAGGGTCTTCACCGTCGGCCTGTGTAGCGTAGCTGCGCGCCTCCTGGATATTCTCGATGGCGAGCCGTAAGTAGCTGCTTGCCATGGCGGCCTCGGCTGTATCCTGGCCGAAGATTTCCCCGCGGGAGTAGTCGCAGGCTTCATCTAATCTACGCACGGCGAGGCTGCACTTGTCCTCTCCCATTTCGAGCAACCCCACTCGGAGCTCATCCTCCTTATGCCGCACCAGGGCATCATTATACGCCTGCAGCGCGTTGTCGACATCCTCTCTGAGCTTCGCTTCCTGGGCGTATTCCGAGTTGGGCTCTGACCCGGAGAAGATGTCACCAACGAGAGTATCCATCTCTTGCCGGGCAGCACGATGTCGCTCCCCTAGGGCATTGGCCTCGTCCTTGCCTCTCTCGGCGGCTACGAGTTGCCGCTTCAGGTCACATCGGACAGCCTGGGCCTCCTGCAGCTGCTTCAGCACCAACATGTGCTCGTTCCCCTCCTTGATCTCCTTGGCCCGGAACTTTTCGCTCTGGCCGGAGCTCTTGTACACGAGGCGCTTAACGACGCTGTCGCGGTACGGAAGCCCGTCTTTGAATTCGGCTTCCCGTCTGTCCTCAAGAGTTTGAACGATGAGAGACGAGGTGGCAATCTGCATCTCGAGGTCGGCAATGAGGTCGCTCTGCTCATCTTGTATCTTCCTTGCCCTACTCGTGGTTGCTATGATGCGGCGCAGCTCCTCGTGCTTGACGGACGCCAGCTTCATTCTTTCTGCGAGTTCGGACGCCATGAGTGCTTCGTGAGGGAGGATGTTCGCCTGAGCAACGAAAAAAATTGTAGTTGGTATTGCTAAAGGAAGATGATATTCACATCAATATGACATGTAATGAATGATGGTCAAGATGACCGGCGTTTAGATCAAGGGAGGCTTCAATCAAATAGGACAATACATCAAACACAAAAAAGAATTGCTATAATAAATATTACTGCTACGCCATCCGCCAGTTCTATATCCTATTTATTGTCAAGCCACGCTTGTCGATCATATTTCAGGCTGCGTGTTTCTTCATTCGCTTTTCTTTGGTCCAACATTCCTGTTTTAGCCCATTTGCTACGCCGCAGTTGCCGCACTCGTGATTCGCTCTCTATCACACAGCCGCCGCCGGTGGATCGGGACTGGTCTGAAGACGGCATATGCCAGCGGCGCAGAGCATATGTTCTATTCCGTGCATGTCAGTTCAGTACTGTTCATTGTAGGCTACCTTCCCAAGCTGTCTAGTCAGCCCTGCTGGGAGCTAAAGCGTTACAGAGTCCACGTAGTACAGATGATACTATCACGACGATCAACCGCAACACAAGGTACGATGACATACTCAGGGCAGTTCCAGACTGGTAGATCATTGGATGCTCCTTAAACCATGGAGATGAAGATTGACATCATTTGAAACTGCGGCTAGAAGCCTATAGCTTCAATCGCCTTCCAATAATCGTCGCCAACCTTGATACTATCGCCCTCATGATACGATGCATCCTCACCCAGGATCAGCGAGCACGGCAAGGCGCTCTCGTCTCCAATAGAAATCATTCGCTTCCACCCCGCAGCCTCCGTCCACTCCCACCTTTCGGCAGCAAGCTCCTGGTCCCTCCGAAGAAAGCCCTGACAGTACTGCCCGAGGCGCACAACGAGCCCCTTGACCTTGCCGCCGTCACGGTCCAGTTTGAGCACCAGGGACTTGACGGGGCCGGTGGGCGTGGGCCGCGGCTCCGGGGCGTACCAGAGCTCTTCGTACTCCGCGTCCTTGCCGGTGGCGGGGTTCTCCATGGTGCCCTTTTCCAGCGTCGACCCGTCAGGCTGCGCAAAGTTGATGCCCTCGTCGGCGGCCCCGGCGGTATCAGTTGTGCGGGAATCGATCCAGTGCTCCCACCTGCCGTGGGTGAAGTCTTCGCCGTCGATATTCCAGTAGGAAGAGGTTCCGGCAATCAACCACTCTACGCGGTCCAGCGATACTTTTTCTACAGACGGAGCAAGAAGGAATTAGTAAACACCTTGTACTTTATGATTGATTATACAACCATTTCTCGTCTCTGGGGGCTGGCATAGCAACATTGCATACCTTGATCAACTGGCCAAGGCCCTTTTTCCCCCTCGGGTTTCAGAACACGAATGTCCACAAAGTGATGGTTTGCGCCGGTTACTACCATGGTCGACGTAGGCTCGCTGGCTTCGTCGGGAAGCCAGCGGATGTGTCCGCGTACAGATATGCCACCCATGATGATGATGATGATGATGATTGACAGCGACGGAAGTGGACAAGTAAAGATGGCACTACTAATATCTCCAAATCCAAACGTCAAGATGTAAATTTCAAGTGGTTGCCACTTCCAGTATTGATGCAAAGAGAAATCACATATGAGGTGCACGAGAATTATGATTAAAAGGGAAGTATCTAAATTATGAAAATGAGAAAGCCTTAAAAAGGAAATTGGGGAGATGAGAGGGATGGAGAGGGAGAGACCCGGACAGCTCCGAATTCGCTTGGTTGAACCGTTGAATGAATGTGGGGAGGAGGGGAGAGTCTCGTACTTTGCCGCGACTTTGCGACGGCACCTCTGAAGCTCCCAAAAGCTTGTGACGACTTTTTGTAGCTTCTTTTCCACCCACACACACATAAGACAACCCACTCCCCCCCTCCAAAAAAAAAAGAAGAAAAAAAAGAAACCAAGGCTTCATGTCTTCCAAGCGGCAATTACTGTCGCGGCATAGTAGGCCTTTGGGCCTCTCGCTCAGACAGAAAAACCAACCTCCGACCTCGATATGTCCATTTTGCTCGCTCGCGCCAGCGACTCGAACTACCACCACTACCACCAGCGCCACCAACACACAGACGCAAACTCGGCAACGTCGCGCAATTTCCGCCCGACGACATGAATCCACCACGGCTGCGCCCCCTACGAACCCGCGCTTAGAGCTCGAGCAAACCCTGATACAGCTCAAGAATGAAGCTCCGGGCGTGGTCAACCTGTCGAGGTTACAGCTCGCGCTGCAAGGGCTACAGCAAGCTCCGGGCGAGGAAGCCGTGAGGATAGCGATACTTGGTGTGCAGAGCGGGGGTGAGCCGGGCGAGACCGCCAAGCGGCTTTTACGAGCGCTTCTGGCCGACCCTCTTAACGATAGGGAATCATGGGAAGATGAGCTGAACGAGTTTGATCCTGAGAAGCCTTTGATCATTCGGCTAGAAGCTAAAGAACAGGCGAGGGTGGCGCTGGAAATCACGCGGGAAGGTCCCCTTCAAGAGCTTCATATTGCGTCGCCGGGCTACAGTGGGCTTCGTCTCGAGCTTCTCCTAATGAATGCTGCGCTCCCGTCCCTGTACAATCTATCTGCTGAAGCCTTGAAGGAGGACATCCTTGTGCCCAATGTCATCGTTCCTTCGGCCGACCACCACATCTCTTCGTTGCCTACACCCGTTCACAAGGCGCTCCTTGTCGGCAACGGTTTCAGAGGAGCTTCCAGTTTGGCCAGCTTACCGGACCTGCTGAGCAGCGATGTCGTCTTGGCGGCAGCAAACATGCCGGGCCTCTCTGCGGAAAATCTGGACACTGATCTGCACATCGTGGACGTGGCTCTCGCTGACAAGGCCGTAACCGCTTTCCGCCGCGGGCCCGAGCACGCGAGGGAGTACGAGCGCATGTGGACTACAAGCAACTTGGCAGGCCTCGCAAAGTGGATGAGAGAAGGCCTCGATGCATCCGATGCCAAAACCAAACCTGTTGTCAGAAGTCTTATCGCTTCGCTGTTACAAAATACCACGGCCGCGATTGAGAAAGAGCAAGGCCGCGAAGTTTCCACGGCTCTCCGGTTCAAAAACCTCCCCAAATCCGGGGCTCTGACCAAAGGCCTGGCACAATGGGCGCAGGATGCTCACGGTGAGCTCCAGAGTGAGCTTGATCTCGCCTTCACGGGCCGCAGGTGGAAAAGGCTCGGCTGGTGGAAACTGTTCTGGAGGGTCGACGACGTCGCCATGCTCACAAATGAGATGCTGAGCCAACGCTTCCTCCCCACGGCTGAGCAGGAGCTGGTCTATCTGACCGGGCGCATCTCGGGGACTGAAGAGCATCCGCGGTATAGTCAGCCTCTCTCTTCAAGGGACGTTCAAGAGGGGCAGCCAGCCAAGGTCAAGCTTGGGTCAGGAGAAGTCATGCCTCTGGCCGGCACCGCCCAGACCAAAGGGCTACCCAAGTGGCCTGGTCACATTGCCTTCACCCGCCGCTACCTACAAAACGAGACCGTTCCAGCGCTACAGGCACTCGCTCAGAGCCTCGTTGTCCAAGCCCTGGGCACCTCGGGCGTTGCAACATCCATCAGCGCCCTGCTGTGGGTCTCGCAGACCGTCTCGACTGTTTACGAGGCCGGTGTGTTCGCGGCGGTGGGTGTCGTGTACAGTCTGGCCAGGATGCAGAAGAAGTGGGAAAGGGCCCGTTCCTTCTGGGAGGGCGACGTCCGCGAGGAGGGCCGCAAGGCAGTCCGGGGCGCCGAGGAAAGCATAGCACAGGTGCTCGAAGGCGATGCCGCAAAGGAGGTGACGAAGCCCGAAGGTGAGCTTGCAAAGGCTCGGCAGCTCGTGGCCAAGGCCGAGGGTGCCCTGGCCCGAATGAAGTAAACGAAAAACGGCAGGCAGGAATTGTGTACGATGATTTACGTAGAGGCGAGAAATGTGGCAGCTTGTAGATTTTTTTTCGGGCGCAATAAAAGAAGAAAAAGGTGGGCGGGTGGGATTGCTGTTTCATTGTACCATAGCTTTTCGAATACCAGCAACTTCTTCAGATGTTCAGCAAGGCCATGCTATGGTCCAAACTCATGGTATCTTTTCTCCTTGGCCCCTTCCTGTTTCCTTTCCCATCTTTATTTCCCTTTGAACCAAATGACAAAAAGTCGAAACCAGAAAAACGCCAAAAACTCTGCAAAGGGGGGGAAAAGGAAGCTATCCTCCATGCTGATTTGCCTTCCCCATGGCCCATAACTGAAGCAGGGGCTCTTTCTTTCTCTCTCTCTATACATCTTTCTATTATTGCCAAAATGAGGGGTGGGGTTGCGCTCTTCCCCCTCCCTTTCTCTCTCTCCCTCCCTGCCTATGTTTGGTTTCGGTCCCCAGCATCATCTCCTCTTACCGACCGCCGCCGCGGCCGCCGCCGCCCCTCGTGGCCCTCGAGACGGTGGCGCGGCCGCGCGCCAGGCCGACGCCCCTGCCGCGGACGTTCCTGCTCCTAAACATGGGCGCGTTGCGGAGCATGTCGGGGACGATGAAGTAGCGGACGTGGGAGCCGCGGATGTAGACCTGGTCGAGGTGGGAGACGCGGCCGTCACGGGCCGTCACGGTGATGTCCTTGAGCTGGACGTTCATGTTGTCCTCGGCTGCGAAAACCCCCGACCTTTTGAGTTAGTGACCTATTTTTTACTTTGTTCCTGTATGGAGATTTTTGGGCATGGGGGAGGGATGGAGAGAGTTGGCGTACCTTCGAGGAGTTTGCCGCGGTAGGTTTGGCCGGATGTGATTTCGAGGGTGACGATGTGGCCCTATTTTTTTCCTTGTTAGTCCTCATTCTTTCTTTTATTCTTTCTTTCTTCTTTCTTCTTCCAGGCAGGTTCCGGGTATGAATTGGAGTATGAACTGGAGTATGAATTGGGAGGGAGAGAAGGACGGACCTCTGCCTCATTGAGGAGCTTGATGGGAATACCGATTGTCGAAGTCATGATGGGCGGTGCTCGGTTCGAAGGGACAGAGGGGGGAGCCGGTGAGAATTGGGTGAGGTTTACGTCGCGGTTCGTGGCGGACGGGGAAGGGGAAAGCTTCTTGTTGTCGTTGTTTTTTTGCTTGATGAGCTTTAGCTTGGCGGCTGTCTGGTCGTTTCCCGATCGCGAGCCGGCCTAGGTACCTAGCAGAGAGGTCAAGGCCGAATTTTGGTGGTGTTTTCCCTGGGGGGAGAGTGGGGGCGGCGTCGGCGTTCAAAGGTTAGGCGGTGAGGGTGTTTTTCCGACTCCGGCTGTGTGGTGTGGGCGGGAGCACGGACCTATGGGGGAGGGAGCACTAAGAGATCGCCGGCGAGAAATCGATGTGGATGGCTAATTACCCTGTGATGCCAGACGATGTTATAGAAAATAGCATCTATGAAACGACAAAAAATGTTCGTTTTAGCTTTCTGTTGCCGTTAATTGAGTTACACTAAGCTTCATCCTACGTATGATGTAAAAACTTACAGTTCAATCCTGCATGATCTTCTCAGACTGGGAAAAGCTCCCGGAGAACGGTTTAGGAATATGTGCAAAGACAAACTTTCTGAGCACAACTACACTGATGTTATCGACGAACGCCTGGAGGGTATCAAATATATATTATATGCTAGTCATCTAAGCTGTCGTGTTTTCCCTCTTCTGCTTCTTTTTGCCCTGCAGCAGCTCCCTCTTGGCCTCCTTCCGCGCCTCCTTGTCCAGGTGGCCGACCGTCTTGGCCTCGTTCCCACAGGGCCACTTGGCGAGCGCCGCAGCCTCGTCCTCTTCCGTCCACTCCCGGGGCAGCATCGCGAATACCAGATACGAGGTGTGCGATTTGATCTCGAGCTCGGGCCTGTGAATGAGCCGCCCCAGCGCCCGCGTGGGCTGGTCAGCGGGGGTGGCGGCGCCGCTCGTCTTGCGCGCGCCGTCGGCATCGGTCCCTGACTCGTCGACGTCCATTCTGCTGGCGGGCCTCTCCTCCAGCTCTCTGGCGTCCTTGCCGTGGAAGACCTGCGTCTTGACATTGTTTTCTTTCAGTTTCCTCACGGCCTCCGTCACATCAGAGGGGTTGGGGTTGTAGTTTCTGTCCTTGGGCAACGCGGTGGCGCCCACGCGGTCACGCAAGACGTTGAATCGCTTATTTGCGACTTCGACCATGTCCACGTCGATCCAGCCCAGCTTCCTCAACTCTGTGACCGTTTGCATGACCTGCTCGATGCAAGGCGAAAAGGTGCAGATGTACACCGTCTTCTTCGGGTCCAGCGGTGACACCCAGGTATCCGACGACTCTTGTCCAGCTTTGGGTTCCGGTCTGCGCCTGGACAGATGCGGCAACGCTTCCCAGGGGGCCGGTACGTCCAGAAAGACGGCCGTTGCCTTTGGCGATTGCCCATTAACCAAGAAGCCGTTTTTGTAAACATTCCTGTGTGTGACTGTCACCATATCCTCCAAGTAGTGGCCCTTGACTTCCTCTTGCATCTTGTGGAACCTGTCCTCGTTGAACTCGAAGCTGAACACGGCCCCCCTTTTTGGCCTGGCCTCGGTTGGTATCCCATTATATACCGCTCGCGCGGATGCATGCGTAAAGCTTCCGCTGCCCGAGCCTGCTTCGATGAGCCGCGTCCCGGGCCGGGCGCGTATACGGGATAGAATGTAGCTATAGTCTGGAGTATACACGACCTGTGTCCGATGAGGGAGACTCATCGTCCACAGCTCGGGCGAGGGCCTCATGATGTGTATGAAGCCGCTAGAAGCCGTAGTCGCCTTCTTCAGTGGCCCTTTCCCCTGCGCCTTCTCGTCATGAGCCGGTGTTGAGGCCGGCGTTGACGTATCGTCTCCGTCGCCGAGGGTTTCGCGCCTTCTCTTCCTCCCCCGGGACCCGGTGTCAACTGTGGACGCGCGAACCTGGGACCCCCACGGTACATTGAGGAGCGTCGAATGGGGAAAGGAACCGAATCGTGTGTTTAGGACAGCGCCCTCGGCATAACCATCGACCTCGCCGGCCGATTTTTCAAGGGTGATTGGCTGATAGGCATCGCGTGATAGAAGAACGATGGCGAGGCTGTCTGGAGATGTCTTGCTCGGAGGCTCGAGAAAGGGTGAGGGGCTTGCCATTGTGACTGTTTGGGCCTCGAGATGAGTTGGCGGGAGTATGTAAGAGTGGTTGCGACAAGCGCAGCCAGTGAAGGGTTTGGCGATTTGACAAAATCCATGTACTAGCAAAAAAAAAAAAAAAAGGTTACGGGCTACGGCCATTGAGCTGCCCCACTATGACCGGCTCTAAGCGGCCCCCCAGCTCTTTTGAAAATCCCATTTTGAGTCTAGTGAGGGGCAGCCAGTCTTTTGAATCTCACTGAGAAACAGCGAGAATAGCGAGAACAGCGGGAGAGCTTCAGAGGTGCTCATGTGCGATGCTGGACCTATTGATACAGTATCCTACTTATGCATGTAATCAATTTGCATGAGTCAAGTTGAAGTGTAAGCTCTACTACTATTTTCTCTTAGTAGAAGGTTGTACAGCCTCATTGTAGGAGTGGTGTTGATTATTGCTGTTATGATTGTACAAGGACAATGGAGCGGAGGGTCATCTCTGCCCCAAGCAATGAGAAGCTGCCCTGGGATTGGAAGTGTGTCATTTCCAGGTCGTCTGCCAAAAGTAATATGACGAGTTTAGCACAGGTCCCTTATTTTTGCGCCATTCATCTGAGTCAACATCTCCTCCTCTGCGTCCCCCCCTTCCGCTCCAGCTTCAATAGCCCTTTTCCTCCCTTCCAAACTGCCATTCTATGATACCCCCTCCCCCCTCTTTCCTTTATATATACCTCTAGGTGTCTGAGTCGTTGTCTGTATGCATCTTTTCCGCCAATTGACACGACCACTTCCTTTCGCTTCTTACTCTACAAAGAGATTTTTTACTGCCAGAAATTATACCACCGTCAAGACGAGGACCATGGAATCGTTAAAGGTGCACAACTCCTTGAAGCCTGGCGCGCCAGTGCCCTTTGTTCCCATCGAGCCGGGAAAGGTATCTTGGTACGCCTGCGGGCCAACAGTCTACGATAAAAGCCATTTGGGACATGCGCGCAACTATGTGTCAACCGATATTATTCGTCGCATCATGCTCCATTATTTTGGTGCCGATGTCAAGTTTGTCATGAACATCACCGATATTGACGACAAGGTATAAACCCTGAGCCTTTGGTTCGGTGTATAGTGCAATGTCTAACGTGCGGTAGATCATCATCAAGGCACGACGACAGCGATTGCTCGAGCTCGAGAAGAATAAGACGTATACGAACGCCGAGCTCAAGGAACTTGCCACCGCAGCTTTCCAGGCGTATGCCAAGAGCAGCGCGCCATTGCTGCTCAAGGACGGCGAACCATTGGACGAGACCAACTATATGCAACGCAGAGATGCTGGGTACGGAAAGGTTTTGGCTGGTGGCACAATCTCTGGGGAGGGCAAGCCAGGTGACGACGAGGCAAAAGTCAAGATGCACATTGGCAACATGGATGCCGCATCCGATGCTATCAAGACGGACAAGGTCTTCCCTGGTGCCGACGAAGTCCTCCTGCCCTATCTCGACTCGCTCTACAAGGAGACTATCGACACGCGAGACCAGACGATGTTTACCGACCTGACGCAAAGTATGGAAGCTCTCTTCATGGAGGATATGGACGCACTCAATGTACTCCGACCCAATGTCGTTACAAGAGTTACCGAATACGTGCCGCAAATCGTCACCTTTGTGGAGCAGATAGTCAACAAAGGCTTCGCATATGAAGCTGAAGGCTCCGTCTACTTTGACATCGCTGCTTTTGAAAAGGCCGGTAACCCTTACGCACGACTTCGCCCAGAGAACAAGAATGACGAGTCACTACAGGAAGAGGGTGAGGGCTCATTAGGTAAGAGTCTTGGTGGGAAAAGGGGAGCTGGCGACTTTGCTTTGTGGAAAAAGTCAAAGGCTGGAGAGCCTTTCTGGCCCAGTCCGTGGGGCGAAGGACGACCAGGGTGGCACATTGAATGCTCAGTCATGGCATCGGATGTGTTAGGATCACAGATGGATATTCACTCGGGAGGCATCGATTTGGCTTTCCCTCATCACGACAATGAGTTGGCACAGAGTGAAGCTCATTTCTGCGAGCATGGCAAGGAGCACAACTGGGTCAATTACTTCCTCCATATGGGCCACCTTTCAATCTCGGGCTCAAAAATGTCCAAGTCCCTGAAGAATTTCCAGACGATTCAGGATGCGTTGGCCACAAACTATACGTCTCGAAGTATGCGTGTCGTCTTCCTGATGGGCAAGTGGAATGACGGTGTCGAAATCTCTCCCGACATGAGGCAGCAGGCTGACAACTGGGAGAAGACTATCAGCGTAAGTACCATCCTACCATATATAACTCTTGTTGGTAATACTAATCTTTATAGAACTTCTTCACCAATACCAAGTCCTGGCTAGCCGAAGCAGACGTAACAGGCGGAGTCAAGGCTCTGTCTGTTGACCCTAAAGAAGGGATCCTTGCAGAGCTTGAGACGGCCAAGAACGAGCTACACGCTGCTCTTGTCAACTCTTTCGATACCCCCAAGGCTATGCTCACCATACTGAAATTGGTAAATGCTACAAATGTGATTATTAGGGACAACAAAGACTTCAACCTGTCCGAGGTTGAGGCTGTCGCCCGATGGATCACAAAGATTGTGGGTATTTTTGGTCTTGATGCCAATGCCAAATACCCCTACGAAGGTGTCGGCTGGGCTTCAGCCATCTCAGCGGAGATAGATCCTTTGACTGCCGCACAGCCCTATATCGAGGCTCTTGAAATCATCAAGAAGGATGCTAGTGCGCTATCATTGACGAGCGCCGAAGGGCTGTCTGGCATCATCAATGCGGACCCTAAGAAGGAATTTGACAGTCTTGTTGCCAGCGGCTCGCGAGACCTCGAGAAGTTTGCCCTTCCATGGCTGCGTGCTGCTTCTGCTATTCGAGGAGAACTACGTCGGGTCGTGGCGGATCAGTCACCAGACAACAAGAAGGCATTGCTGGCGCTTACCGATCGCATTCGAGACCAAGATTTGACCAACCTGGGAGTCTTCCTTGATGACCGGGCTGACAACCAACCGTCGCTCATCAAGTTTATCCCCGCCGCCGAGCTCATTGCGACACGCGAGGAGAAGGCAGCACGTGAGGTGGAAAAGGCGGCGAAGAAGGAGGAGGCACGCCTAGCCAAGGAGAAGGCCGACGCAGAAGCCAGAGAAAAGGCCAAGGTCCCACCCCAAGAGCTCTTCAAGAACGACGAGAGATACAGTGCTTTTGACGATCAGGGCATGCCCACAAAGATGAAGGACGGGAGCGATGTGACCAAGAGCCAGCTGAAGTCGTTGAAGAAACTATGGGACAAGCAGAAGAAGGCTCACGATGATCTCAAAGCCAAGGGACTGATCTAGATGGGATCTACGAAAATACAAATATCGGTCAAATTCACTCGTGCGTATTTTACAACTTTGTGATTGGGGGAGTCTTGTTTTCATGAAAGTCTTTTCTCGTTGGATCATTAACCATCGTTATAAGGGAGGGGGGGATATGGCACCTCTTTTACTCCTAGTTTGTAACATTGCCCAAGGCTACAGCAATTGCCATGTACACCCATAGTAAAGGGGGGGGGGGGGGGGGGCTACTGCTTCTCGGGCCAGCACAGCTCTCTCTCTCTCTCTCTCTCTCTCTCTCCATTCTAGAGGTTCTGCATCCTGACGCTGGCGGTGGAAACGGAGGGGTTCTTTGGCGGCTGCTCGGTCCACGCGACGCCGCGGGCGGTCTGCTCCTGGCGGCGCATGCTCGCCTCCCTCTGCCTATTCCTGTAGAGGAAGAAGCCGGCGGCGGTCAGGACGGCCAGGCCGCCGACGACGCCGACGACGATGCCGGCAATGGCGCCGCCCGAGAGGCCGGATTTGCCCTTGCTGCCACTGCTCTTGTCACCACCGTCGGCACTGCTGCTCTCGCCATCATCGTCGTCGTCATCGTTATCATCGTCATTGTCACCATGATAATCCCAGTCTGGACCCGCAGCGTCGTCGCCGTCCTGCTCCGTGGCGTTGAAGCAAGGGATGGCGGTGGCGAACTTTGCGAGCTCGACGAGGCGGACGTCGGCGCAGGCGTAAAAGGTCTGGTTCTCGGGCTTGTCGAAGTCGGCGACGTAGCGGACCTGCAGGGTGGCGTCGTCGCCGGCGGAGGGGGAGGAGGGGAGGGTTAAGGGGACGCAGGTGTGGCCCGGGTCAAGCTCGCGGAAGGCCTTGGCGTCGATGAGGGTCTGGAAGTCGTCGTTGGATTGGGGGTCTGTGGGTGTGCCACCCCGCCCGTCGCGGTGTGTGTTAGTTGAATGATGCCATGCGAATGTTTATATGTCCATATATTATATACATATATATATATACATATATTTGTGTGACACGGAAAAGTGACTTTGAGAGAAAGGGGTTGGTGCGTTTTCTTACCGCTGGAGTAGGAAATGCTGAGCTCGATATCATACGAGTCATCCTGCGCCACCAAAGCAACCTTACCGTTCTCTATACACGTCAAAGTAGGGTTAGCAAAGATTTCTACTTAGTTTCTCCTGGGAAAGCGACAATCCCAAGCCGGAGAGGTGGGAGAGGGGAGTACGTGCCCAAGGGAAACTCGGTGCGGTTGCCCGCGTCGGCGACGGAGCCACAGGGGGAGGTGTTGTCCGCGGCGGCGGACCAGACTCTGTCCGGGGGCCACATGAAGGCGGCGGGGCCCATGTCGTCGTACTCGGCGTCTTCCTGGGCGGAGGCGACGGCCGCGGCGGCGGCGAGGGCGCCTAAGATGGATAGACGAAGAGACATGTTTTTTTTGGGAGGAGGGGGGGGTGTTATTTATGAAACCTGGGTTTTAGGAGAAAAGGATGATTATCCCTGGGGGAAAACAGGAAAGAAATAGTGTGAAAGGAAGTGAAGATAAAAGGGGGGGAGGCAAGATAAAAGGGGAGAAAAAGGATATCATACTATGTATGTACGGAGGAGCATATGGATAAATAGATGGCCATTGCTGCCAAGGTCCCAAGTATTCCCCTCTTCCGTACGCTTAACTTTGCCCCTCCTCTTCACTACCATCTGCAGGAAGAAGCAGAAAGCATCCGTTTACTCCAAGTAGCAATAGTAGGTAACAAAAGGTCCCTCCCCCCTCCAAGCCAAACCACACCCGATTGGAAGGATAGCACCATTGCAACGTGAGGAAGAAAGTGAGGGGGGTAATTGGGCTCGGACAACGTACCGCAAAATCCGAGTGCAACCGTACATTTTCCCTGGTGCCAACCATGTGTGCTACACTACTCCTCTTCTCTTCTTCTACCCTCTTGAGGCAAGTAAGAGGGGGGGGGGGGGATGCCAAGCGAATAAGACTGGGGGAGCCGGTGAGAAAGCAGTTCTAGTGAAAAGAGAGACAGACAGATAGAGAGAAAAAAGTCCGAGAAAAATGATGTGCCCGAAACTTTAAGCTTGTTTCTGCCCGTGTGCCCACCTTGGTCCGACCAACCCAGCCTCATGCTTCGCAGCGAAACCCTGACAAAGAGAAAAAGCCCCCCTAGGGGTTTTTTTTTTTTTGGGTTTGTTTTTGTTTCTTTCACCTACCTACAAAGGAAATGAAAGGAACTATTGAAAAGAAAGGCAATTCTGGCCTCCGATTCGTGTAGTCGTACGAAGCAGGTGGGTAGTATCGGATGATGCTGGTTTTCCCCTGAGGCATTTATCAGATGATCAGATAAGATTCTTGCTCCGGGATCTAATCAGATGGCTCGGAGGCTTCTGATTGGTCACCGATGCCAAGCATCACCACTTTCTCCCCTCCCCCTCCTCCCCTTGTTAGCTCGCTGCAGGCTTGGGAGAGTTGCGGTGGTTACTTCTTGGCCTGGCGGCCGGGTATCGGTGCTTTTTTGGGATTGGCGAGTCGTACGATAATTGGAACGGAGGGAAAGCCTAAGTTCTTTTTTCCTCTCTCTCTCTCGCTCTTTTCGTGCTGTTCTTTGCGCCAGGTACCGGGTGTGAATCCGTATAGGCTCTGGCTCAGGACAAGGAGAAGCATCGATGAACGATGGATCAGGATTGGTCCAGAGCTGATCCCCCCGATCTCCGAGCTCAGCGAATGCGAGCTGGAATTGGTTCCCCTATCCTCCAAGTCTCGGCAGGGTGCATTACTCTGCACGGCGCGAGGGCCCGTTTGGGGGAGCGGTCGCTTCCGAAGTATTGGCCGACTAGCTCCTCACGTTGCATGCATGAGATGAGTTGAACGATTGTAAGACAGCAATCGATGGCCCATTGGATCAAGGCACTACAGTGTCATGCATTAGCATTAGTCGACTAGTAGGACGTATAAGTCGAGGTGGCTCCCCCAGACCTGGCATCAGTCTGAGTTCTACCCACTCTCATACCAAACAATAAATTGATCCTGTGCCGTTCACATTGATAATCTCCAGTCACTCGTTCTTCGTTTCTATATACTAGAAAATCACACATCTATCGTCGGAGAAAAAAAATGCAGCGCGTTGCTCAGATTGTAGCTCTCGGCTCTCTGGCCTCGAGTGCCGTGGCAGTCGCCCGCACCGGCTTCGAGTTCCCTGACTCTGTGCCCATGCACAAGCGCCAGACTTCTGGTCCTTCTTACGAATGCCACGCCAACTGCGGTAAGTAAAGCCACGACAATTTTCTTTCCATCCCCCCCTCCCCCCCCCTTCCTCCTTCTCCTCCTCCTTACCCGAGTAGAAGACAGGTGTACTAACGCGAGGGATGCTGTCTTTCCATAGGCTACACCATCCTGGGTGCTAAGACCGAGGGCTACTGCGACGACACCGAATGGCAGGATTTGCTCGAGCAGTGCCTTGCCTGCGCCAACGAGTTCGATCTCTGGCCCAACTACGGAGAGGGCGTCACCGCCGCTGCCGAGGGCTGTGGCCTTGATGCCACTCCTGTTGGCTCCAACGAGGACTCCGACGAGCAGACCACCACTAAGCCTGCTGCCAGCAGCACCGAGGAGGTTTCCACCACTGTCATCGTGGAGCTTACTTCTGAACCCACTGCTGAGCCCACTGCTGAGCCCACCGAAGTCGAGACCATTACCACCACCTGGGAGGCCACCTCGACCCAGACTCACACCGAGTCGCAAGCTCCCGTCCCGACTTCCACCCCGGCCACCAACTCTGTGAGTGCTTTCCCACAGAACACACAGTCTCTCTGTATCTGTATGGCCACTGACATTTTCCCAGACTATTCCTGAACCCACCGATGAGCCAGCTCCCGTGCCCACGGGCGGCGCCGCCTCCAGCTGGGCTTCTGGATCTCTTGTTGCTGGCACTGCCATGCTCGTCGCTCTCAACCTGATGTAAAGATGGCCAGGACAATTTCCTGAATATGCAAGAAAATGATACATGTGAATGGACGATACGGCGTAATGAAGGGGGAAGGAGAATACCGTAAAATACCGTCCGTGGAGATAGAAACTTATTGGATTCGCAAACAAATCGATGCTTCTCTTTCAACTGAAAATTCAATGATTAAAAAGCCCACCCAATGATTTCAATAAACGCCCATATCAATGCAACCTGGAAGAAGTAAAAAGGAGATGTGGAATAAGATAACAGAAAAAAACAAAGAAAGGAAGCAAAAGTCTAAATCATTGCCGTAGAGACATACCACCAAACACCCGGTCAAGTTGTGCGCCCTCGTCGTGCTGCTCCTCCACCTTCCTAGCCTCGTCGGCGGGTGGCGCCTCGTCCATCAGCGTCGACTTCCCCGCCCTCTCGGGTTCCAGGATCCTGGCCTCGCTGTCCAGCCAGCCGGGCGCAACCCTCCTCTTCTCGGCCAGCTCGCGCTGCTTGATCCTGTCCTCGTACTCGCTGAGCTCCCTCTCCGCGTCCTGCTGGAGCTTGGTGACGTGCTCGTGCAGGGCCCGGCACGAGGCCGCGATGTCGTCCGGGTGCGCCGCGTGGCCGCCGGACCCGGAGACGACATAGCGCGGCTTGTTGGCCTGCGCCGACGGGTCGTCGGACGAGGACGAGGCCGCGGGGATGCCTAGCGAAGACGGAGGCAGGGCCGACGGCAGCGTCTTGTAGTTGTATGAGAGGGTGGTTGCCGTCGGGAGGGAGACAAATGGAGATACTGTGAGGGGAACCTGCTCAAGTAGACAGTGAGGACCTGGGTAGAGCGGCGGCAGTGTTGTTGTTAGCCAACGTAAGGTGCAGGGTGGTAATTGACCATGTCGGATGAGACCTTACGGTTATCGTGCATGTTGAGATGACGTGCCGAGGTCAACTGCGTAGGAAAGTTGTATTATGCCAATGTCACGTTTTTGTCGTGGTCGTTGGTGTCTTCTTTTATATTCAAGATGTATAGGTAAACTTTGAAAAGGGTCAAAGGATCGTAGTAGGTACTAGCAAATCACGAGGAGAACCAAGATCCAGCGCGATTCGGCGGGGTTTATGAACGTTGATGCCTACGTAGTGTAACCTGATGATGATGAAAAGGGTCACAGGTGGTAATTGATTATAGGGCTGCTCCCTGAGTGGTTAAGTGAGGTAGCAATAATTACTGGGAGTGAGCAGCAAGGCTGCGCCGCTACGGTGTAATACTACTATCTTGTGATTGAAGGTGAGACCCATTAAACCCTGGTTACGTAGCAGTTGAAAGAAAAGGCCCGACACTGTACAACCATGTAGGAGCGGTTAATGTGTCTGGCGTTTTCTTTTCCTACAACCGCCTGGTAACTGCGATAACGCAGGCCGATAAGGCATGCACCCCAAGCTCTAAGCAATCCAGCCCTGGAATATACGGAGTACCCTAATCCGTACGTAGGATGGGGCATCGAACCAGCTAAACAGTACCGTATAGCAGTGATAGCGCCGTAATTGATAGAATTAACAGCTGCCCCACGTTCAAGTTTAAATCTCCATCATCCATCTCCCAAGCTTCACAGCTTAAAGTAAGCTTCCCACAGCTTGCTTTTCTTTCTCCCTTTTCTGCTTAACTCACAATCCCTCTTACTAGCCACTTCAAAAATCCTCATAATGCTCCCGACGACGATCCGATCACCGCCCTCGCCCGAGGACTACATACCCCTCGAGCAGTACCAGTCGCAGACGCCCGAGTCCTTCGTCGATAGCAAACCCGTACTGCACTTCCACCTCGTGGGCGCCAAAGCCACTATTCCCAAGTCGCAGCGCGGTTCCCTCGCCCTATTCCCCGCGGACGCGACCTCAGTTGGGGGTAGCGAGACCAATGGCGAGCACGAGCATCTCATTGAGCAGACCGTGGATGTCTTGGCCAACTCAGAGTAGGCTGTTCCTTGGCGACCCTGCACCAACCCACCGCCCTCGCGCATAGCTAATATTGGAGGGCAGTAACCTTGTAATCTTCAGCTCAGCAGCTGCAACCGGGGTGCTGATCCCATACCCTGCGATTTCTATCCACGCCGTCAAGCAGGTCCCGACGCAAGTAGGAGATGCCACTACCCCGGCTGTATGGATGCAACTCGAGTTCTCGGAAGGGGGCGACGAAGACGATGATTACAACTGCATTGAGCTCACAATCATTCCATCTTCATCCTCGGGGGGTACGCCCAGCCCGGCTTCACAACTGTACGAAGCCGTAGCTATGTGCTCAAATCTCCATCCCGACCCGCGCGGTGAGGACGAGGACGACGAGGATGAAGAGCCATACGACCGGATCGTTTTCGAGGGGAGCGCGGAGCACGAGGCGCTGGACGGTTACTCAGGTGTCATGCGTGGCAACACAGACGGCGGCTTGCCACCACCGCTACCGGGGAGCGGGGGCTGGATCACGGCCGATAACATGCACGAGTACTTTGATGCAGATGGGAACTGGATTGGCGAAGGTGCCGAGGAGCTGGGCGACGGCGCAGGGAGGATACGGACGAGGGATGAGGTCGAGGGTGTCGAGGGAGAACAAGGTGTCAATGGACAAGAAGATCCCAAGCGGCACAAAGCAGACGAGTCATGAGTGTAGCTGGTTTTTAGTCGACGTGCATGGCGTTGTGTGGCAATTTACCATAGACCAAGCCATCAAACGCAATTTAAGTACGGAGTAAAGGTGGGTGAAGATGGGTTTTTTTTTTGTTGTAATTACTACTTCTAGGACTTTCACTCATGTACAAAAGGGATAGAGCATTCTGCCAAGTGGTATTAACAGAAAGAAAAGAAAAGCGAGGACAAAAAGATTAAAGACATGCAACCAAAGGAAAGACAGTGTAGGATATGTCGTCATCCTCCCAAGACTCCGGAATGCTTGCCAACAAGATGTACAAGAACGCTGACAGGAAAAAAGAAATTTCACAAAAAAAGAACGAAAAGAAAAGAAAAGAAAAAACGGGCGGATCGCAGTCGCCTCAATGTCTAAGAAGGTATCAAGTAAATGAACCCTAAATAAGGGAAAGAAGGAAAGAAGAGTAAAATAAGGGCGAAGGAAAAAGGAAATTGCGAACCATAGTAGTTTGGTGAGGAAAGAAAAGAAAAAAGGAAAGAATAAAAAAATCAGCTCACATCCTCAACCTCCCTCCTCTAGCAATGCTCTCCCTCTCCGGCGAGCTCATGAGGAACCCGTCCTTGTCGTAGTACCCCAAGCTCTCAGCGCTCTCGTGCTTACGCCTCTTCTCCTCCGCGTCAATGTCCTCGACGATGATATCTTCGGACGCTTTGTTGAGGGCTTCGACGGGGGGCAACAGAGGCGTAGCATTGCCCGCACGACCAGCCTCGCGCAGACCACGGGCGGGCACATCGAGCCTCATCCTCATAACACCGAGGCCCTTGTTCTCCTTATCTACAGCCATGGTCGAGCGGACCGGTAGGGCGGACTGGCTACGGGCATGACCCCCTCGGCTATGATGCTTCAGCGCGGCCCTGTCACCCTGTCCGTGTCCACCGAGGCTGAGATAGTTCCGGCCAGCAGCCCGTGCGACCTTGGAGTTTGTCCTCGTAGGTGCGAAACCTCCACCCCTGAGTGTAGGTATGCTCGGTGACTCGCCACCAACGATGATGTCGCTACCGCCACTAACGCTGCGGGCGAACGCCGTCGAGGCGAGCGAGGCCACGCTGGTGGAACTAACAATACTATTCATACGCCTTAGTTCGACGATGGCGTCGCCTACCGAGGCTGCATGCCTGTGCTTGGTCGTATTATTGCTATTGCGTCTTTCGTTGGAGACCAAAGCCACGGCCGAGTCATTGACGCAGATACGCACCGATGATGCGATAGATGCCCGGTCATAGTTTGAGCTGGTGGTGGATTCTGCCGAAGTTTTGCGTGACTGAGACCCGGATGGCGTGGGGGAGCCATCGCGTACCCGAGGAGTCGGTGGTGTGGGAGTTATGGTAATCTCTGAGGTGAGGCTGGAGTACTTGGGGTTGCGGCGAGGAGATCGGGTTGTCACTGTTAACAGGTTGATGATGTCCTCCTCGCTCAGTGGTGAAGAGGAGAGATCAGCCATCCCATCGACTCCTTTGCTCGGGGTATTTTTAGCAGATGTCCTGCCAGCTCTGGCCCTGGGCGTCATCTCGGACGATGTGGTAAGCTCTTCCGACTCTTCCGACTCTTCCGACTCTTCCGACTCTTCCGACTCTTCCGACTCTTCCTCTGATACATCTAGCTCTTCTGGCTCGGAGTCGCTGGAGTGTACAGTCTCAGTGACCATGCTGATTTCGCTCAAATCCATCGTGAGCCCCTCTCCGCTATCACCCTGACCCGTCTTTGTCACCAACAGGCGTTGTTGCTCCTGCTGTTGCTGTTGTTGCTGCTGTCTCTTTGACCAGGTGTTATTGGCCCCATTCCTATCGGGCTGTGAATGTTGGAACATGACACCAAGTCTCTCTGAGTTGAGCTTCCAGCTTTGCCTCTGAGCCTGCATCTGTGCCTGTGTCTGTGTTTGGCCTTGCCCCTGCAGCTTTCCAGCAGCGCCTGAGTTGACGCTACCCGTCCTCAGCGGCGCGGGGATGGCCGTGACATCAATTCGAGGGCCGACAGTGTTCAGCGTGTTGGCCCGCCTCAACTGTCCCGCGCCCACGGCCTTGATGGTGCCCGTGCTTGTCCTTGTGCCCGTACCCAGTGGCCTAGGTCCGTACAACCGCTGCTTCTGCCTCAACCCCCAGCCGCCATCGCCAACGCTGACCCTGACAGCCTGTGCGACTTCGATGTCCTCGGTGTCCTCGATGAACGGATCACCCGTCTCAGCAATCATCAAAGGCTCCTCAGGGTCATCGACGCTGTACAGGGTCGACAAGGACGATGAAGCATGGCTATCCGCCGACTGGCTTCGTATGTGCGACCTAGAGCTGTGGTTATTACCGTTATTTTTACCGTCACTGCTGTTGTAATCCTGTCTCGACTGGGCACCTGATCGGCCCCTTTCAAGCCTGGTTGCACCGCCATCAGCAGGGTTCTCAAGCTCCTGTTTGGCCGCCTCGATGAGGCTGTTTGCCGCACTACAGACGGAGCTGGCCCTACTATGCGTTCCAGCCGGCGAGATGCCATAACCCAAGGTCCTCTTGCCTGGCGTGCGCGCGCTGGCGGGAGTCTGCGCCCCCGAGGACCCAACACTGAGGTAGCTCCGAGGGGTCTTTGGCGTATGCGCTGCTGCTGAAGTCGCGACACTGCGGTGGCTCTTGGGAGTTTTTGGTGTCTTGGGCGTCTTTCCCAGGGAATGGTTAGACTTTGACGGTGATTGCCTTGGGGTCTTAGTCGGCGATTGGCTACCATCACGCAGACGCTGCTCTGTCGATAAGAGAATGAACCTGAGGTCTGTCTCTGTCACAGAACGCCTTCCCTCCTGCTGTTGCGGTGACTGCGGTGGTGGTTGTTTCTTTGGTGACTGCCTCTGCGGCGAGTGGTATTGTTGCTTATCCGGTGATGATGGAGCGCTCTTTGTCTGGTGATGAAGAGTTTCCAGGACGGCTTCTGGCCTTTCCCAGACAGGCGAGCCATCGTCGCTTGCGACACCCAGTCCGGCCTTGGTGTCCACACCATTGTGCTGCTTTTTGACTACCTCGATCCTCTGCTCCGTCCACCCCCCCTTCTTCCCAACTTTGCCATAATCCCCATCGCTATCCATCTCAATCACCTCCACCACTTCGGGCCCCCCATATCGCCGCGCCTGTCCCTCCCTCTCCCCTTCTCCTTCTAGGGCATCTACGTCTGGCAACGTCGGCGCCCGCGAGAACCAATTGTCCCTGAGCCAGGTCTCGCTCACGGTCTTCTTCACCTTGGGCCCATGGGCTGCCTCCTCGTCGAGCGTGAACGTCCTCGAAAGTCTGTTACCAGATAGGTTGAGGCTCTGCAGGCTCGGCACCCGTGGCAGTGAGAAGTGCGATGATAGGTAGCCTACGCTTGTCGAGGAGGCGAAGAAGCCGCGCTTGAGGAGCCGGGTACCACGTCGGCCAGGGGGCGGGACACCATCATTCTCGTCGTCATCGGATGACTGCTGCCGCATCTGCTGCTGTTGCAGCTGGAGCTGGGGGCCATAGTATGTCGCCGTTGTGTACGGTTCCGGTCGTCGCTTGATCCTCCAAGCAAGGAGCAGCCCAATCGCCGAGAAGAGTAGAACACCCCCGCCCACGCTCAGGGCTAGAAGCCATCCCAGCCCAAGTACTGGACCGGGATCCCTTTTTCCGAGATTCATCATGTCGTGTGCTGTTGTTGTTGCTGAAAGGCCAGGCTAAAGTTGTATAATAACCCACAGACCGAGAAAAAAAAAGAAAAAGAAGGACGGTATCAATCAACGGATACACACACACACAACACACACGCAATCTCTCTCTCTCTCTCTCGCTCTCTCTTTCAGCTTGAAGCTGAAAGCTTATGTAGCTTTTTGGCAAGGTCGGTTAGTAGGAGACTGAAAAAGGTCTGTCTATCTGAGCCGCACTACCTCTTTGGTTAAACGAATGTATGTCGGTTGAATCTTGCAAGAGGGGAGGAGACTAAAAAAATTATATAAAAATAAAAAAGCAGGAAAAGAGAAGTACGAGGAGGAGAAAAGTCAAAAAATGAAAGTAAAGAAGCTGAAGACTTGCATCATTTCGCTTTTTCATGTGGCTGAAAGCCAAAGACTCAACCAACCAACTAACCAGCCAAACATGCAGGTGAAAAAAAAAGGCCGTGTACAGAGAACCTGGCGGTGTCCCTCTCCCCCCTCCTCCTTTGCCCCCCGTGATAATGAGAGAGTCTCACCCCCAGTACGTGGTTTGGAATGCGTTGCGAGAGGCGACGCATTCCAAACCACCGCCCTCTTGTCCACCTGCGCATAAGTAAGCAAAACGGCAGCGACAACTAGGAAAATCCCCCCCCCCCGATCGAGAAAAAGTCGAATCGTATCATATTAGTTGTAAGTACACGACGGGTATGAAGCCCCTCCCGGGGAGGCACGCGAAAAGAGATTGTGACAACTCGGTGATATATTTTTGGGGGGGCAGAAACACCCAAATCAAAAGACGCATCACTATGCCAACCAAGAATCATGTTTCGAAACGGTCAAGAGTCAGCCGACAGTAAACACACTCCCTCGTCTATTCTAAATTTCTAAATAACATACAATCAAATTGAATACAAGCAATGACACTGTCACTCATAATAACCCCAAGAACGCCGGGTTTGTGTGCGGTCATCAATCATCGTTGCCGGTATCACTGCCTGTGAAGTTCTCTAAGACCCTAGATTCCCAAACACGGGGCAAAGGGGTTGTCCTATAAGAAGTTGAAAAATTCAAAGAGAAAGTAAACACCCTCCGCATCCATATGTAGCCACCAATCCTCTCCTACTGAATATCCGGAACCAGTCCAGACGACATAAGAAACACCAGATTGTGTCGACATAGCCTGCCAACTTGAACCTTTTTAAAATGCACGTCACCCTCCTTTATCTTGCCAATTGCAATAGATTCCAAGCCCACTTAAATGTGGCGATGGACGTGGTTGTGAAGGTGCCTGCGGACGGGGGCAGCAGCCTCAGGAGCCGGGACAACCTCGGTAGCAGCAGGAGCCTGAGGGCCCTTCATGGTGACGGTGGTGGTGCTGTCAACGACCTCGGTGACCCAGACAACCTCCTGGTCCCAGTAGATCTTACTTACAACGTTGCCGGCGGTAACATACTGGGTGCTGTAGAAGCTGACGTTGGGGTCCTCAATGGGGACGATCTCGGGAGCAGCGGTGGTGGTCGGGGGAGGGGGAGGGACATCGGTGTTCTCAGCGACGGCAGCAACGGTAGTAGCGGGAGGGGCCTCATAGACCGAAGTCTCCTTGAAGACGTTGCCGGGTGCAGAAGTAGGGATGGGGACCTCGGGGATCTCAGCGGAAGGAAGAGTGGGAACAGGAGGGTCAAGAATGCCACCATCGCTGTCGTCAGGCTTCTCAGAGGTCTCGGGCTTCTCAGGCTTGGTGCTGCTACCATCGTCCTCACCTTCCTTGAAGGTAATGGAGACATCACCGGGAAGGCTAAGCAGAGACTTCAGGACATCCTCCCCAGAGAGTTCAGAGGGAAGCTTCATAGAGCAGGCGCGGGCCTCCGTCTCGCTGATGATGTCAAACAGGGGGCAGTCCTGGATGCGACCAGACTGGTTGGTGCAAGTGTCGACAGCCTGCTGGAGGAAGTCTTCCTCCCAGCCCATCATGAAATCGGCGTGGTAACCGAAACCTATACTATCGTCAGTAACAACATAATATGCCGTAAAAGTAGAAAGACTTACCAGTAGGGTCACCATTGGCCATGACGAACATACCATCCCGGCCCTCGAAAGCCTGGGTATCCCAAATGGTCTCAAACAGAAGGCCAGGAACGCTGACGGGGTGGCTCTTAGGGCAGTTACCGCTCATGACCATGTCAGGGTAAGCAACGTGGCTCTTGTGATCTTCGCTGTCGGTGTTCTTGCCATCCCAGCACGAGGGGAACATGATCTCAACACGGAGACCATCCTTGCAGTTGCTGTCGAGGAACTGCTTCTCTGGCAGGTAGTGGCGATAAAGGGTGGCCTCGGGGGTAGCCGCGTAGTTGAGGCAGTTAAAGCCGATGGAACGCTCGGCAAGGTCCTTCTGGTCAATCTGGCCCAGCGCAGCCCAGTTAGATTTGGCTGGGTCGGCTTCCTCAGGGTTACCAGAGGTGAAAGAACGCCTGTGGGTGTTGCCAGCAAGCATGCGGAAATCCTTGGGGAAACCCTTGATCTTCTGACCATTAAGCAGATAATAACTTTTTTCAAATATCAGCCTTTGCTCTCAAATCTTTGCTGATCCTGACTTACGCAAGCATTCCACCAACCTGCTCAACGGCCTCGAGCTTGCCGGTAGAGGTGTCCTTGAAGTACATGGCAGGGGTCCAGTAGGCAGACTTGTCCTGGGTAACGCGGCAAGAGGTGCAGTCGGCATCCAGAAGCTCATCCGTGGTAGCAGAGTTCATGGTCAGAGCTAAAAAAAACAATTGTTAGTTTGCCCATTGTTCTTCTCGTCGCTGCATTATACACAGTTTAACTTACAGCTTGTGCCGTGAATAGCATGGACGTGGCTGGCGACCTCGCCGGGGTTAACAATGGGGTCGATTCGCGCAAGGCCGACACGACCGGGGCACTCCATACGCCAGAAGGCATTGGCAGAGCCGACCAGGCCGGCGGCGGAAGCGGCGAGAAGTGTCTTGAGCATGGTGTATCCAAGCTCGGGCGATCGTAACAAGTACGATCAATACAATGTGGAAAAAGGAGTGGACGACGTAACGAGACTGTCTATATCAGCGATTGTCAGTGAAACCCTGATAACGAGGTCGGATGAAATAATAAGATGGAAAGAGGAAAAGAATCTCCAAGTGAGGGGTACCACGACGAGGCTGGGGACACTGCGAGAACCGACGAGGAAGGCGCAAGGGGAGTGAGTTATGGGCTTCGCGACCGCAACTGCACTGCAGAGTCAAGCCTGAGGCCATCACTTGCTTTCAGGCGCCACTCAGCGCACAAGATCATCCAACGGGCAGTAAGAGCAGGAGCGAGCGCAAATGTTCCCAAAACCCTTCTCAACAATCCAACTCGTCCCATGCACCATCGCAAACAGAAGGTCAGTACGCCAAGATGAATGACACTAATCATCCACGACAGGATCAGGCTCATGAGTCTCATGAGTGTTGATGTAGAAGCTTTCCCTACACATCAAAACACACATATATCATGTGAAGCAGACCGTGATCCGGCGGTATACCATGTCCTTCCCTCCAATGTCTCGTGGGATCAGCCTCCAAAGTGGAAGGGTGTTTGTTCGTGGAGCGCATCGCAATATTCTGATAGCTGGATGCTTACCAAAAAAAAGAACGACTGAATGCCTGTATCGGCTTCGTAGGGCTGTTAGCACACCAGGCGCAACAAAAAGGAATTGAAAAAGAACGTGTGGAAGTCGGCAGTTAGGTATCACACCTTTCTCGACGGTCCTTCGACTACTTCTATCCCAGGGGACTTAGGTTGGTTTGTCCTTATTCCCAACCCCGTGAACGGTTTCTGAGACTCGAAATTCCAGATAACCACTTGGCTATAATTGGCGTACCGTCGCGCTGGTATTTCTTTCGCGTCACTCGACGTCAGCTCTGCTGTCCCCCTTCTCCGTTATATCGGCTCCTCATCGGTGTGATGAAATGCTGAAACAATTGTGGGCAAGTTTGGCGTAAGGCTACTTACATGAATACCTCCACACTATTTCACAGTTAGCTATGGCCCAAAATCATTCAGCCTCGGTGTCCTTCATACGTACGAGAGTAATACTGGCGAAAAAGGTTCGTTCCGGTTTGCGCAAGATATTCGGATTGTCCTTCGGTTGTCGATAACGAGTGCTCGGGTGACAAGGATGCCCCTATGGGAAAGAGTGTGATGCGAGTTGTGTGAAAAAGGAGTGACGACTGTTAGACAGTGAAAGATGTTGTAAAGAACGAAAAGAGGCTTGAATGAAAGATTCCGTTTGTATGTAGATGAAAGAATGCGATAACCAGAAAGAGGTTTGTAAAGGAGTGTGGTGTCAATGTTGAGAAAGGATATTCGGCAAAGCAAAAGGATGGAGCAAGGTAAAAGTCGAAACGAATTGGGGAGTGGAGCTTTACTCAAAAAGGGAGAGATCCATGTATACGACACAAAAAAACGATTAATCAAAAGAGCCAACAAGGGGAAAGGGCCAAGAGGTTTTGCCATGTACCAGGTGTGCAGGTGTACCGATTACCTAGTACTATGTCCTGACCGTCCTAACAAACGGATGCTGGTGCGAGGTAGCCAAGCATGGCGAAACACCTGAGACGGGGGGGGTAGCCCGCCCCCCAGGGAGTCTCCAATTCTCAGTCAATCCAATCCCACTCAGCGATACCAAGAAGTATCAGTGGAGCACATTTCCGTCGCCAAGTTGGGGCAACGACCTCGCAGCTTGTTCGAGATCAACATGGACAATTTCCCGGCGAAAGAAGTGACCTCCACCGGTCGCTGGGTGCTGTGCAACTGCCAGACTGTGCCATACAGCGAGCTGCAGTCGCTGTTCCCGACGGCTTGTGCGATGCCTAGTAGGAGCTGGGTCCAAGGATGATCTCTCACCGAGCTTTTACAAGTGCGAGGGCGATGACGATCTTCTTGGTTGGTACAAGGTACGAGCGCTGACTGGGTAGCGGAAGCGCATAAACATGGTACCATCTACCAACCACTACGCATCCGCCCAGGAGGAAAAAGTCCAAGGCACACACCACACCACACCACACCACACCACACCGGCCGAAAGTTACAGGCAACTTTAGATTCTCAAGGGCGATCGTCCAAACAGGGGTTACGAGTTACGACAGAGGTCGAGCTTGGCTCTTTTTTTTTTTTCCTCCCCGGTGCGTAACCCCTCCCTTAGCCCTCATTAGCTCGCCCCTTAACCTGAGTCGGCACGCTCGCTCTGGAATGCTGGTAGCGCCAAACAATACTCCGTAGCAAGACTGCTGCAAGGCAAACCACGCAGAAACGCGACACAAGATCGCATCTAGAAGCCATCTTTTCCACGTTCAACCATTCATCAAATTCCTGTCGCCCTCCGGAAACACCTCAGTGTTTCATTGCTGGCCCGACGTCGCGCAGCAAACAAACAAGGGCAAACACGTGTACGGAGTAACAGCTGTTGTTGAAATCTCTGTCGGGGTTGAGCGCAAAACGAGGGGTTCGTCCAATCTGGATTACACGGGCGGCTGCTGTAACAGCTTTCGGCGGCCATTTTCCGTTCTCACCAAGGTTCAAGTTGCAAAGTCCTCTTCTGGTTGGACCCCTGAATGGTAGAACTGGGATTGCCAGGGGTATTTCCCAAACGCGCGGGCGCCAAGTCAGGCACAAAGGGGCCAGGTTACCGGGGGGGGGCCTCTAGCACCCCCGAGTCCAGCGTAGGGTAAGAGCCTGGACGCGACGAATAGGCGATGACGTCGCTGCAATTAGCCATGTGGGCTGGTGACGGATGGCACAAGTCCCGTCCCGCCCCCAGCCCCCCCCAGTCCTCAACCTGTCAGCATCAGAGCGATATTTTTTGTCATCCATTGCAACAACAAGGTCAGTGATATCGCTCGCAAATTATGTGCGCTTCGTCAAGGTATTCTAGAAAATGAGCGAGATGGGGATGCATAGCAGGACTTCAAGTATTCCGTAGAGTTGCAGTGTTGGGTCGGATCTGCTATTTTGCCCAGTCAACTTGAGGCACATGATGAAACGGGACGATTATACTAGCTGTTGCTGCCCCTCAATCTATCAAACTCTCTTTCCCCTTGTTATCGATTCCCCCCCCCCCCCCCCCCCCCCGACTTGGCCTTCTGTGCCGCTCTCCGATTTACTACGTAAGCAAAGTCTAGGGTACTCCGTATCCCGCCTTCCGTTACGGAGTAGTACAACACCCACGTTCCGATGTCGTTGTCTGAAAGTACCCAAGCCACAGGGGGTCAAAAAACACCGACCCCCCTACGCGGGTGAGTGTGTTGAAGGGGGGTCGGTGTTTTCTGTCCCCCACTAGCCAGGATGCACAGCTCCTGGTGTTGGTCAAAAGCGGGTTTCTGTGGTTTTGTTTCTTCATGTGCAGCCAGGAGAATCGTGACAAAACGACTACGTGGATGATGAGTTGCATGAATGCGAATCTCGCGAGTCAAGGTAGCCACTACGGAGTACTCCGTACATGGAGGTGCTATTGCAGGCTTCTGGTGCTCCATTCACGTACGCGGTCCCCGGTTCTTGGGCCGTCCAGAGTCATTGAGACAACTCAAGCCCTGGAACACCTGGTGACTCTTTTCCGCGCCTGAACACAGAGACATACTTCCGGACGTCGCGCTTGGAATTCCAAACACAGCAAACATGTTCAAGCACTTCTACGACACATTAGTACTAGTGGTGCTAAGTATACGTATCTGAGCACAACACGGAGGCGCAGCGCGTCAATGACTTATTACAGAGCATAAGGAGCGCGGCAACAGCAAGACTGCATAGGAACAATGCGTACGGAGTGTTAGGCTGTATAACCAGTGCCTGAGTCTTCGGTAGGTAATCGGTAATGAATTGGAAGATATCCAATCTGTTTTATCAGGGAAGAAATGAGAAATGCGCAAGTTACAGGGTACTGCTATATAGTAATTACTGATTTCTGGTATTTCTGGTGGCCAGTAAAAGGTAGCCCCCGGCGTGTTCGGTGCTCCGTAATCCATACTATGTACTCCGGAGAGTGCGCTAAGGTGGATATGAAGACAAAACGCGGGATGTGCAGTATCGCCAAGTTCACCGTGCAATTGTTCGCTTTCAGGTGCAAACATCCACCGTATCCAGATTGCCCTTCGAAATAATAAAGGGAAGCAAGTGTGGCCAAGAGCAGGGCAATCAGTCAGGAAAGAAGGGTCACGTTGGGGTATTGAGACAACGGACGTTGATTGGACAGCAATTCATACCACCCCTAGCAGTCGCCATCATACGACATCCCATCAACCCCAACGCCGTACTCTCCCTGCGTCGTGACGTTGATTTGAAGCAAGAATAAATACACTACTATACTACTATACCGCTTTGCCAGGAAGAGTGCCGAAGAATAGCAACACCAAATTTCACAGCACAAAACCTCTCGACGACTCCCGAGAAAATCAATCATCGCGCCATCGAAAAATGATTATCCCGAGTGACCAAAAGAATGTGCCATCGCGGGTCTCACCGACGGGGACTCTCCCTAGCAATTCCGCCCCCATCGTCAAGAACTGGAGTGAGCTCGACGACACGGTGCCCTGGCCAGGCAGCACCTACATAATCATCGAGAGAGGCACCGACCGAGCAATCACCATAACGGAAGACGGCATCTGCCTTCGGGAGGTCGAGAAGGAGGCAAACGACCGCTGGCTCTGCGTCGGGCGTGACAATTACTTCGGATTTTACAACGAGAAGAAGGGGGTGTACATGGGCCACGACGGTGACTACAGGATCCAGGCCATGGCATCGGCTCTCGAGGCCTGGGAAATGATGCTTCCCGTGCGGCATCCCGATGGCGGCTATCAGCTTTTGATGCCGCACTGGTGGCACACCATGATGATCATGACCATTGGGGAGGATGGGGATAACCTGGTAAGAGCAAAGCACGCGACGACGTCCTGGGTCTTCTTCAAGGTCTAAGTAATGCGCATCTCGCATCTCGAATGCATGATACCACCACATTGGGCTGGCTGGTAACCTCCAAAATGGGCATTATTCTGTCGACCCACTGTCGCGTGTGCTTGCAGCTCTGCTACGCAGCCTATACGCTGCAACATAGGCGCACAGGAAGCAATAATATGAAGACGCGGTGTCGTTGCGCGGGGACTCGGCATCTGAATTATTGAGCTTTGGCATTGAAAGCTCGGCATCAAGGCATCTAATTGTTCGTAAAATATATTAAAAAACCCGAAGGAAAAGAGAAGAAATCAAATCGTACTGGGCTACCAGGCTAAGCCTGCTCCTAAAGGGGCATTCCAGGGGACCGTCATTACTGATACCACTGTTCACAAGCGTGCCCGAGCCCGCGCTGAGCCTTGCGCCGGAACTTCCTCTTAAGTAATCGGCTACAGGATCCGGCCTGCATTCCGATGATGGCTCTGACGTGTTTCAGAAGCCAATAATCGGTACTCCGTACTCCGTAGAGAGGCCTTGGACTTGGTAATACTAGATACAAGGCTGATATGGCCATAATATTCCCACTTCCTAGGATAGTAGCACGGCGTACGGATTACGGAGTAGTAATGTATTCCGTAGTAATCAGTAGTAGTAATCGGTCCCGATTATAGACCTTGCGATCAACATCTCGTCGGCTCGTCGGCTGTCTTCTTCTGGTGAATCAACCCCCTTTTGCGGCTCATCGTAACATTTCCTCAGCGTCGTAACATTTACATGACGTCCCTAGAGGCTTCAGCTAGGAAACACCACGGCTATTACCGATGTCATGTAGCAGGCTGTTCTGACATATTGGTTTTTACTCCGTACAATTAGTTGGGTGATATACACGGCCTTCCGTGAATCCAGAAACCTGTTGAGTCGCAACAGAGCTTTAGTCGCAAACGGCCGCATCGCTACATAATAAACAGTGTACGAGATACAGAGTAGGCAGTTAAAGCTTATTCACGCTGAATAGACAAAGGATAGCTAGAGAACTTATCACTATGCACACCTTTTCTACATCTTCTGACATACTATTTTCTGTCTACAGTTATATTACCCCAATAGTTTATTAATACGGGTTATCTATGTGTGCTACTTGTCTAAAACTGTGGTTAATCTCGACCGTCTCTGAAATTTGAACTGGTATCTCAGAGCATAACCTGTTGAGGCGCATATTTTCGCTATAAATATTATCACTTGATGTTTATGGCCAGAAGTGTTCCAAGGGAGGAAAAGCATTATGGTATATAATTCAATGTTCATATAGTCGGAACCTAACGAAGGATATGTGATATGTAGGGTAAGTGAGATAAGCCGCTAGGTAGGTCATGCCATACGGAGTAGGCCAACTAAGCCACCACTGTAGTATTGACACGCCGCGGTGATTGCGACATTCCGTTCCTGATTTGGCGACGCCTCCTTTACAGTAGCTTCCCTTCTCGTGTGCAATAATGTTTCACTCGACAGCAAAACACTAAATATCGATACTCCGAGCATCAGGCCAGCTTCAATAGCACACCATGGATGACCTCTCGGGCCTAGATTGGTCATCCAAGCCCAATGGCTCCCAAAACAAACCGCCACCGATGAACCCATCGTTTCCATCACTGCAGCCCGTGTCCTCGTCGCCATTCGCATCCGGTCGAAATACGCCCACTACGGTTCAACAGCCCACGAAATCCGGCTCGCAGGCGGCTCCTGCTGCGGTCAAAGCTGGTCAGGATAGCTTCAGCAACCTGGCTAGGTTTGGCCCAGCCAAGTCCACGCAGAACTTGAGCTTGGCCGAGAGACAGAAGCAGCTGGAGGCCGAGAGGAGGCAGAAAGAAGAGGAGAAGAGGAAACAGCAAGAGGCGCAATTCGGTGATGGATCATTCTGGGATACCCTGGGGTCACGAGGAACAGCAGCTAGCCCGGCACTGAAGCAGCCTGCGCAGACCAGTGCTGCTCAAAACGACGAAGACGACCTCTTTGCAGCTTTCAACAAGGATACAAAGGTCGACAATGCAAGTCATTATCCGCCCCCGGAACCGAAGCGATCGACCCCGGCGCTTGACCTGAGTGATCCCAGCGCGTGGGGTGGTTCGAGCAGCAAACCTCAACAGAGGACCCTCGCACCCGAGGACGATGATCCTTTCGGACTTAGCGAAGTGAAGCAAAACTCCCAGCCTGCGCCGCAGCAGGCTCCTGTCGATGACGACTTCCTGGGTGATCTGGGCCGACCAGTCGAGGAACTGCGCGCACGACAACAGGCTTCGCAGCCTGCCGCAGGCAGACCGATCGAGGGAGATGACTCGAGCTCTGATGATGAACCACCTCCCCCTCCAAGGCGCCAGCAGGAACGACGGCGAGAGGAACCCAGACAACAAACGGGAGGGGATGAGTTCGATAGGGCTGTGGCACAGTTGGTGGATTATGGATTTGCGCCGGATGATGCCCGCAGAGGACTTACAGAGAGCGGTGCTGGACTCAATGTCCAGGCTGCCGCCAATTGGCTACTGGATGATGCGCACCGGAAAGCAAAGGCAAAGGCATCGGGGAGAAGTCCATCCGAATCAAGCAACAGGCCTGAGAGAAGAGATAACCGCTCACCTGCTGGTGGCGAGAACGATCTGGCAGCACAAGCCGCCGCAATGGGCACCAGTTTCTTCAAAACGGCCAACTCGTTGTGGAAGACGGGTCAAAAGAAGATGCAGCAAGCTGTGGCTGAATTCCAACACGAAGGCGGAGACTCCAGTCAGCCGCGGTGGATGAGGGAGGCGCAACTGAGGGAGGAACTTGAAGCCAGGGGCGGTAGCTCTAACGCGACGGACGAGGCGATGATGCTCGAAGGTGGTGGCCGACCTCAACCAAGGCGGACGCATAGCCGGCAGCAAGAGGAATCAATGCAGCCTCCTCGCCCATCGAGGGCAACTCCATCTCCTCAGCCCCCATCAAGCCGCAACAGCCCGGTTCCTCGATGGCAGCAGCAGTCAGCTCCCCCGACCATGTTTGACTCCAAGGCGAAACTAAACAGGCTTGCCGCGGATGATGATATTTCTGGTTACAGCAGCCCCAATAGGAGGAGAAGACAGCAGCCACAGGCGACCGACAAGAAGCAACCCGAACCTGCGGCCGAGCCTGAAGTTGACCTACTCTTTGGGACCAATGCACCTCCAAAGCCGGCGCAATCCTTGCCTCAGCGCCCAGCCACGCAACCACCCAAGAGACAGACGCCAAAGCCCGCCTCGCCTGCTCCCCCGCGACCAAGTAGGCAGGTCCCTCCTATCAGCGCGGAAGCTTTGGCAACGTCGACAAAGCATCGCCTAGCAGGGACAGGCCACTTCAAGCGAGGCGACTACGCCTCGGCACACTCATCCTACTCATCAGCCTTGGCTGCTGTGCCCTCTACACATCCTTTGGCAATTCTCCTCCTGGCCAACCGAGCCTTGACGGCTTTGAAGACTGGGGAGCCTAAGCAAGCAGTAACAGATGCTGACCAAGCTCTCGAACTTATCGGTCCAGGGAACGGGCAAGGGGAAACTGTTGCAGTCAGGAATGAGAACGGCCAGGACGAGAATCGCGATTTGAAAGATATCCATGGAAAGGCTTTAACACGCAAGGCAGAGGCACTGGAGCAGATGGAGAGGTGGGCAGAGGCTGGGAGCGTGTGGCAGCAATGCGTCGAGGTCGGAGCAGGCGGCGCTTCGTCAATCAAGGGCCGGCAGAGATGCCAGAACGCCCTGGCGCCCAAGCCGGCACCGAAGCCGGCGGCCAAGCCTCGGCCCAGGCCGACCGCCACGGCAAGCATGGCGCCGCAGAAGAGCTCAGAGGCCGTCACCAGGCTGCGCGAGGCCAACGAGGCCGCGGCCAAGGAGGACGACGAGAAGTTTGCGCTGTCCGAGTCTGTGGACGCGCGCATAGCCGCCTGGAGGGACGGCAAGCGGGAGAACCTGCGTGCCCTGCTGGGCAGCTTGGATACTGTGCTCTGGCCGGAAAGCGGGTGGAAGAAGGTTGGGATGCATGAGCTCGTCATGGCCAACAAGGTGAAGATATCCTACATGAAGGCCATCGCCAAGACGCACCCCGACAAGGTAAGCTGCGCTCTCCCTCTTTATACTTTTTTCTCGGGGGGGGGGGTTTCTTTTTTGATTGATGATGTAGATGATGCTGACTGCCGACTTAGCTTCCTCAAGACGCTAGTACTGAAGTCCGCCTGATTGCTGGGCTCGTGTTTAGCACCTTGAACGAGAGCTGGGATAAGTTCAAGGCGGAGAACGGTCTATGATTATTTTTTATGACGTGACGTACGATACAGTAGACATTGATAAGAATGATAGAGGGGGGGAGAGAATACAAGTAAGCGTCGTTGCTCGAGTTAGCCGTGATTACACTCGGTGGAAGCTCATACTTTTGTTGTACTGTTGTACTGTTGTACTGTTGCTGCTGCTGCTGCTGCTGCTGCTGTTGCTATCGCTGTTTTATCAAAAGTGCTGTACGCTCGAAGGCACGGGTGGTCCCCCGTTTCTTCTTTTTGAGTTGTAGGAGAGAAAAAAAAATAGTAATAATGCGCGAAACGCCAAACGCTGATTTCCCTCGAATAAAACATGTACATGATGGTGTTGTAAACCCTCCAGTTTCCCTAAACCCGCTCATCAGAAGAGCCAAAAAAAATATTTGGGGAAAAGTAAAGGAGACGTGACTTCTGCTCCCCCCCCAAACTCATGGGCGTCCCTTCACAGGCCTAGCGACTTGCGCACGCCGTCGCGAACCTTGGCCTCGTACTCGGGGCGCCTCTCGCGCCACATCTTGGCGGCCTCAACGTTGGCGGGGCTCTCGTCGTTGGGCTCGGCGAGCATGCTCATGACGCTGATGAGGATCTTCTCGACGCTCTGGATGGGGCTCCAGCGCTCCGAGGCGTGCTCGTAGTGGTTGGGGTCGTCGCCGGGCGGGTGGAGGATGGAGATGCAGACCAGGCCGCTGTTGTAGACTGCGCGCGTTCCAATTGCCAATTTTAATATTGTCAGCGTTTTTCTTTCTTTTTCTTCTTCTTCTTCTTTTCTGTATCCAACTCTCCTAACATGCATATTCCCATATTCTTGCACCCTTTTTATTTATTTATTTATTTTTTTCGTTGTATCTTCTTTGGGCGGGGGGGGGGGGGGTTTACCATTGGGATGCCACAGGTCGACGAGAAACTTCATCGACGGCGGGGCGAGGGGGTAGTCCTTGGGGAACTTGAGCTCGGCGGGGAAGACGCCGCCCTCGAAGGGGGTGTCCTCGGGCCCCTGGATCAGGCACTCCCAGTGAAACAGGTCGTCCTCGGAGACGGGGCCGGCGGTGATGCCCTCGGGGGGGTTGTTGGTCAGGGCGCGGTACTCCTGGAGGAGGCGGCGGTGGGCGGTGGACTGCGACATGGCTCGCGCGCGCGCAAGGCTTCGTGACGAGAGGGTTTAGAGGTCTTGGGGTGGCAGGAGTTTTTGGTGGTTGACGGAATTTATTTACCCAGGATTCGGCTGGGGAAGGGTCTGGGAGCGGCGGTGACGATGATAGCTTGCTGGAGGCTTTTTGGGTTCGGTGGTGGTGGTGGTGGGGGGGGGGATCCGAGTCGGCGGTAGTAGCGGGGCTCGGACGGCTGCATGTAGTAGTACTCCGTACTCCGTAGTGAATGACGCCTGGAGGCATAGCATCTAATCTAGTAATTTTCTTTGCGCCAGTTCCCGCGTGGATTTGGACACGGCGGCAGCTAGTCACCTAGTAGTACTGCATGTACATAGTACCCTACTCCGTAGTAATAGCAGTAGTTCTAGAAGCACTGAGTCGCCTAGGGTAGTATGTTTGTGCCTGGTTATATCGTCATCTCTGCGCCGAGACAGGATATACGTATATTCTTTCCATTTTACGACTACTGGTGAGACCCGAATCAATCGCTGCGACTCGGGGGCTATCTTTTTAAACCGTGACTCGGTCGAATATGATGAACTGGCGGGGTCATGGTCTAGATGAGAGCGTAGCGTAGGGCATTGACGTAATGCCGAGAAGAACATGCTCATCCATCGCAGTGCCTGTTCATAGTAGGCATAAGGCAAACACCGCCGGGAAAGAGGGGCAGAGGCTTGCTGCAAAGACAAATTGCAGTCAACATTTCCGGGAGACGACAAAGAGGTCGTACGCGACGAATTGCGTCAAAACCAGTCACTGTCAAATTATACGCATAGATGACTGACATTGAGCTGTATTGGTCCTCTCCCCTTTTCCCCCCACCATCTTTTTGATCCATCCGACTGGCTGCCTAGTATCAGTACGGATTAGTAGTAATATAAAAAAAATAGTAATTGGCACCGGGAGTTATTGATACAGCGATGCTCGCTTGCAGCCGGGTTTATGTGGTCGAAGCTGTGGTGCTTTTGGACACTTCTCGCTTCATGTCTCACTTCCGAACCCGGTAGCGAGGCGGCTCTATGGTAAAAGACAGCAGAACGAGGAGAAGGGTGGGGGTACATATTACGACCAGGATCTGATTATGCAAAAGAGGCTGTACCAAGTAAATAATAATAGTAATGGCCCGCGGATAATTAGCTTAGCTGTAGATACCCCGAATCATGCATGAGACTACTGGTAGTGCTAGGAGTAGTATGGTAATTCGTAGTTTAAACAAGGGGAAGGGAGGAGGAGGAGGTGGAGGAAAAGAGGATGGATGGGCCGATGTTGCACCTGAGACTGGTGGACGCAACCACCCACCCAGTGGTCGCGTGTCTTACCCTTCTTTTCCCTCAGCAGCAGCTGCATCTGTGCGACGTGGGAGAGGATAAAGGCTTTTCGAAAGTCGGTTGCGTTGGGTGTCTATGTTTCCCGCCACATGCGCGATTCAACATGCCATCCATTCATTGGATGAGGCTGGTTTCATACTTTCAGGCTACATAACCTACCACCTACTACTAACCAACCTGAGAGGTACACATAAGTGAGTGTTGTTGATTTATTGAGAAAAGACTGGTAGGTAGTAGCCATTATATAAAGTGAAAAGAACATCCTATATATACTGTATCTGCCATCTGGAGCTTATTGTGATCCGCCACTCTTCACTGCGACCATTTAATCCGTCACTTGTTATCGTCTTTTTTTCATCACCATATATATATATATATATACAACCATTACTTCTAGTAGTATCCGTCCAATTCACTGCACCGCGGCAGTTATTACATCCCTTCCAAACGCCCCATCTGCAATCCTCACCTCATTCACTTTCCCTCCCAAAAAGCCGCCATGCGCCCTTCTTCCATCTTCGTCACCATTCTGGCGACGGCGACGGCGGCGGCGGCGGACCTCGTCAACGTCCTTCGCCGAGCAGACGCCCCCGGGGAGCCTCTCATCGAAAAGTTCGCGTGGCCGAGGGCGTCCGAAGTGACGGGCGTCGACACGTCGCAGTATCTCCGCTCGCCGGCAAAAGCATCCGGCGGCACCTTTTCGTGCACAACCGTGAGTCTACTCCCTCCTCCCTCTCCCCCCCTTCTCTTTTCCTACATCCGCACGACAAATGTCGTGTTATCAGTTTCATTTTATTAACCTGCCCCGAAAAAAACCAGAAACCTGGCCCGAATCGTGTTGGATGCGGTAACTCGATAGCTGTCTGGTCCGAGTTCGTCGACGACAAGAACCAGCTTCACGTGCCCGCCAACTCCTGCACATCCGTCACCAAGGAGTGCTGCCGGACGGTGGTGTGCGCGACCAAGGCGGACCTGGACGTCCCCCTGGGCGAGGCTACGGGTAGGATGTGGAACCCCCTCATGATCAGGTGCGTTCTCCCCGGGCAAGGGGGCGTCTGGCAGGCGGACGACGAGAACATGGTCGTGCAGGTCGAGTACCCGAGAAAGGGAAGCTGCTGAAGCGTTTGCATGGATGAGTGCTTTTTATACCTATTAAAAACAATACATTGCATGTTTGGTTGCATGAATGAAAACCTATCTGGTATCTATGACTTGGTTTACAGTGATCTCAGGGGCGGATGAAATGTGCTCCTAACGGTTCAAGTAGCATTGTATATAGACGCTCAGACAAGCCTCCCTCCCTCGAGAATATCCTTTGCGGCTTTCTGGGCAGCTGCCATGGCGATGCGATAGATTCCCGGCCCGACGCTGATTCTCGCCACGCCCATCTCCCCCAGCTCCCTGGTGGTGAGGGCCTGCGGCCCGCTCGCCAGTTTGACAGCAACGCGGCCGCCCAGCTCTGCCACCAGCCTGCGGATCTGCTCGTCCCGGAGACCCTTGCTGCCGCCCCAGTAGAAGATGGTGGTGGCGCCTGCGTCTAGGAAAGCTCGGCCCCGCCTGATGGCCTCGTCCATAGCCTCGTCCGGCTCCAGGCCGAGCAGGAATACGTCGGAGCGAGCGTTGAGCACGAAGCTGGGACAGCCGGCATCCCTAGCGGCTTCGAGAGCGGTCTTCAGCCTCCCGACCTGGTCCTCCAGCGCGTAGAGCGCACCCTCGATGCCCCCGCGCAAGCCGGCCGAGGGGATGCTGTCCTCGATGTTTGCCCCGCTGGCGCCCAGCTCGACGACCTGACGCACGGCGTCGGCGATGCGCGTGCCGTACCCGTCCTGCAGGTCTACCGAGAGCGGCAGGCCGGCGGCGCGGCACGCGGGGCTCAGCTTGGCTACGGCGTCTATGTTCTGGGTGAGGGTGAGTTCCTCGTCCTTTATACCGAGGTAGGCGGCGAAGGCCCAAGATGCGGTGGCGACGGCTTTGACGGGCTGTTGGTGGCTGGTGGTGTTTAGAGCGGTGAGGTTGTTTAGAGAGGCGAGGTCCCAGATATTGGCAAATATGATGGGGTTGCCTGGGGCGTGGAGGGTTTTGAGGGTTTGGGCGAGGGTGTTTGTGGTGGTGGTCATGATGGCTTTGCGGATGTGGTTGATTAGGTGGTTATGTGGTTGAGTGTTGATGGATGTGAATGAGTCGTTAAGGAGGGAAGAAGGATAGGAAGGGGGGTTGGGATTATGAGTGAGTTAGTACTTGTAGATGGTGACGAATTAGTTTACATGTCAACATGTTATGGCAAGGGCGTGAAGTATTCGTGAATTTGGTCGAAGTGTTGCTTTTGATATTGGTTAGCCTCTGGAGGCAGCGGGGTTCCGATGGCGCGCTGATGGCTCACTCACTTGCATATTGCTACTAATTCGTAGTCATGAACTCGTTTCCATATTAATCTAACCATTGTTTTATTTTTCTTCTTCTTCTTCTTCTTCTCGCCGTCTAGATGATACTCGAGTTTTGCTAGCCCATCTTAGTTCCTTTTACGTCTCCTCATAACACGTCGTATTATCCTGACTTTTTCGTCGTAACTTTCGAATCGACCGGTATACACTCGGGATACTCTGCACAGAGAGGTTCGCCTGCCCTGTCGGCTACATGCATGGCTATTTCTCGAGAGCAAATCATTCGCTTCACGCAAAATCGGTCGTGAGAAATAGAGGGGCCAGGCAAGGAGGGTGTTCGTTATCTGGACGCGAGATCGTATAGGCCGAAGTTGGCTCGATTGGAGGTAGAGATTCGCCGATCCCCGGTACGTGCAAGAGAGATTCTGCAGCAACCCTTTGGGTATGTCTAGGAGATGCGTGAAATTACCGCTTTAAAAGTACCTTGCAGTAGATACTTCTCGCGAGACTGTCTTTGTCTTTTCTGGCTGTGAGAATGGCTGTCGGAGTATATTTATTCTGTTTCGGGCTGATTTTGTCGGCTATGACGGCAGTTGCGAACGCTGATGCGGCTCTTGCCTCTCCCTGCCTCTTTATACTTCTGTGAGGCAAGAGCCACGGTCAACGAGGTAATAGGCAAGAGCCACACGCGAAGCAAGAGGCTCGCTTGCGAAGTTACTTATAGGTACTAAAACCACGTTGGAGAGTGGTAATTACTCCTCGCGTTTACTGTAGTGCCTGACAACTGTAGGCGATTGACCAACTGTTCCCCGGCGCTGCTTCTCGCGATGACAAAATCTCCTATAAGCAGAGTAAATCTAGCAGCGAGATTTGAGCTTCCTGGTGTCACTTTTGCCCGTTGTTCCGACTGAAGGTCGAACGTCGCCGTTTCGCCCCCAGGCTCGTGGTATTCTGAGTAGGAAGCTGGCACAGCATCGTTATCATAATCATCGTCATGAACTGTGACATACCGGGGCGGTGTAGCCGTCCGAACTGTTAGGGACTAGGGATGTTTCAGTGAAGTCGAGACGGATGCAGTTAGATGATATATCATGAGAAATGCCATCAGATGATGGCTGCCAAACGGGACTTCTGAATGAGGAAGGGAAGCGGTTCATCTGAACCGGTTTCCCCCATACGACTCACTCGGAGACTCAAGGTTCACAATAATGCTTGACCGAAGGGGCTAGGTTATTTAGTAGGTAAGCTGGAACTGGCTTGCTTAATGGTATAGGGAAGGATGCGTTCACTGGCTACCCACGCACCAGGTAATAACGTCAATGGGCATAGCACCCCTGAATAGTACGATGAAATATGCAAATCCTACAACTTGGGATATTCACCACAGTGACTGCAGCTTTACTCGAGGATAAGGCACTCACATGACATTATAGGTATGCCATATTATTACCCAAATACTAAGCATTCACCCTTTCTTTACTGCTCGTCTAATGCGAGTAGCCCCGCGAAACTTACACGTCTATAGGCATATACTGACAGAATAGTGAGTGAAGTTTCCCTAGAATAAACCCAAAGTAGAAGCAAACAAAGACGACCCACGCTCCCCTTAGTATAAAGCGCCAGTTCTTCCTACGAATTACTTGCCTACTCACATCGTCTACTTCTTTTCTCTATCCTTTCATCTTCACTTTTCTCCCCAACTACTCAACACCCATAACCACCTTTGTTAAGACAAATATATCCTACAACATACGATTAATCCTCGAGTCATATTACCAGACTCGAGTGACTTATCCTTCTTCCCATCCTAATTCCCCTCTCTTTCCACCATCACTCGCAAAGCTGCTTCTCACCGCGGCTTGCCAGCATGGAGGCCAAGCCTGCTTCGGCCACCGCCTGGGGCGAGGGCTTGAACCGCCTCAAGCTCTCCCTCGCCCGCCTCGATACCACCCCCTTCAACATCCGGTACTTGGCGTTGCTGGCTGTTGACCACAAGGAAGGCAGGGGGCTGGATGCGGGTCTTTGGACCTGCTGCAGCTGCTCAAGTGCTGAGAGGCGTGGTCCTAACTGCAGCAAGTCCTCGGCCTAGAAGGTCGGGGATGAGCATGGTTGCGACCACAGCTTCTGCGACAGCTGCCGCATCCACGGTGGTGAGACGACGTTGGGGGCTTTTGGTGTACTAACCACCAAGCCGGAAGAGCCTGACGAGGAGGCAGCCCAGCCATCATCATCGGGTACGCCAAACGATGTCGGTGGCGATTTCTCCAAGCAGACCGTGCTCTGTGGTATCTTGGACCTTTGCGACTACGGCACTAAAGAGATGAAGGCCGAACTCGAAGCAGCCATCACCGCAGCCGAGGACATACTCCGTGCGAACATCGCGAAGAAGGAATTGCTCGATCGCAAGTCCCGGCTTCCGTGGCCGAAAGCTTCTGAACGCCGGCCTAGCGTTTCGTCCAAGGTGACCTCCAAACCAGAGGCGTCGATCGGAGGGCTTGACCCAAAGCTTTCGAGAAAGGCCTTGAATGAACGTCAGGTGGCTCTGTCGGCAGACCCGACCAGTAACCAGTATAAAGGCAAGATCACGCCGTCAAGGCGACCCTGGGAGTGTCGTAAGCCTGGTAATTTGACCTTGGATGGCGCTATCAATTCTATTCTCGCGCGCCAAACTGAGTGGATCAACACGCCCACCCCTTCGCCACCTCCTCCTGGGTTGAGCAACTATGTTTACATGTCGCCTGCGTTGCGGGCTCGCTTACTAGCCGGCTATAGAGATGTTCAAGGCGAATATAAGGCGTCCAAGCACACCCCTCGCGACGAGTATACTGGCAAGGCGCCTGTCAAGCAGCTATCGCCTCTTGAGCGAGAACTTGCCGAAGCCAGCCGCAAGGCACCTGTTACCCCATCTTCAGGGACCATCGTCACCAATGCGACAGAGCCTGTCATCCATCCTCCGAGGATCGATCGTCAGGGGCAGCTGGATAGATGGTTTGGCCCCTTTGCCAACTTTTCCGGAGTCGTCGACTCGCCGTTATACAACTACTTCGATGACGATAAAGGCCACGGCGTCATCAATGCGAGCACCTTTTCTCGCCCTGGCGGGCTCGACTTGAGGCTTTCAGTTGGAGGCGAGCACCTTGAGACTCTAGCCGATGAGTCTGAGAAGAAGAAGGATGGAATCAATAGAGGTCCAGCCTGGGTGGGCTCAGTGAGGAGGAGCGTCCGGCGAGGTCTGAACAAGGGAAGAGCGCGATTCACATCGCTTTGGCCCGATATGCCCCCGACGACTTCGATGAAGAAGCTGTCCATGAGACATGTCAATGCCTTGGCCGAGACTACAGCTTCTGGGCACAGGCTTCGCGCTCCATCTCCTTAGTACGTCCAGTCTTCCGATGACCACCTCTGTTGTATATTAACATGATTGCTGACGAATTATTGTATTAAGAGCCAAGACGAGGGACAACTAGATTGATTGAGTATTTGGAGCATTGGAAGCGAAATTTGATGGGTGGCTTGGGTTGCTTTACCACGTGCCTATGAAGGTGATCTCGACCATCCTCCTCTGCTATCACCGGACAGAATTCAACTCCGATACGGCGGACTATTGGGAAAACGTGCCTCGGTGCCTCGGTCTTTCTCCACAACAACTCCGGGGAAGCCGTTGGCTGCACGCACCAGACCAACCTTTGGCTATGATTGTTTTTTTTTTGGGAGGGGACTTTTGTGTTGGCTTACCAGTCTTTGGGTGCGGCGCATATCAGCAAGAAACATTTGTTATTTTGGGACATGGGGCGGAATAAATCATGGGGATTATCAAGTAGTGAACTTTGGCAACAGAGTAAAGAGATTTTGCGAAGCAAGGAATAAAATAAGCTTTGACATTTATGCTACGGAGCACATATAATATCGTAAATGGTGACTTTGCCTAGTAAGTGGATTAGCAGAGATCGTCGTGATAGCTACGTGGCTAGAAAAAAAGAAGAAAGAAAGAAGAAAAAAGAGTTGCGTCACCATAAATGGTTCTAAGGTTAAGGTAACGAGGCATAAGTACTGAAGAAGTATGGTAAGCCGCCGTCTTGGCTAGGACGATCCACGTACTGCTACATTAGGACTCGCTACTTGTTCAGTATCGCCGATCAATTAAATCATCCATAGATCGATTATCGATCCCATCTTTTTTTTTTTTTTAACTTTCCCATCTTGCTTCTCTCTTCTTTCTTTCTTTTTGTTTACTCCCCGTGCTAATACGAGGTGTTTTGTCAATCATTCGATTTAATTTCTACCAGATCTCGTTGATTTTATTCTAGCTTTATAATTTATTTTGGACAGTATATAGTTGCTGTCTTCTATCCTATACTTCAAGTCCCTTCCGAAAACCGTCGTACCTAAATCGCCCCTGTCATCATAACCATGGCTAAGCTGTCGGCCTCGTCCAGGATGGCCTCTTACCTGGCACGTCTGAGCCCTGTGCCGACGTTCCCAGAGTACACAGGTCCTTATAGGGTTGGGACGATGGATGTTGAAGTTCCCATTTCCGAATTCAAGGCCCCGAGTGCTACACCGACAGGCGCACAAGACATCCCAACCGTCCAGTTCCGCGTATTCTACCCGGCCGTGGAGGATTCGAATCAAAAATCAATTCCGTGGCTGCCCAATCCTCAAAGAAGTCATATTTCTGCCTATACCCGATTTCTCGGTGTTCACAACACCATTGCAGAGTTTCTCTCGTAAGTCGCCAACTAAAACGTGTAGTGTTGGGTGCGAGAGCTGATCGTGGCATCCATCTTCTAGCTTCCTCCCCCGTCACCTCCACTACGCCACGATACCCGTCCATAAAAACGCCGATGCGAAGAAAGCCGATACGCCTGATGGGCGATGGCCGACGATGGTCTTCTCCCATGGTTTAGGGAGCAACCGCAATACCTACTCTTACGTCGCTGGCTCCCTAGCTTCCCACGGAGTCGTTGTCTTCTGTCCCGAGCACCGGGACGGAAGTGCTATTGCCACTTTTATCAGGGCTCCAGACGAAAAGGGAGGCCACAAGATAATGTCTGTTCCGTACAAGCGAATTTCTCATGATGTTACGCCCGAGGTCTATGAGCAGCGTGAGGAGCAGCTCCGGATCCGGTTATGGGAATTAGGTCTTGTTCACCAGGCAATCTTAGCCATTGACCGTGGCACAAAATTCAGGAACCTAAACACGACAACACCTAGTCTTGGTCAATTCGCAAACTCCTTAATGGTGCACGAGCCAGGGCAAATCATCTGGGCAGGACACAGCTTCGGAGCCACTACAATGACACAGTTCTTGAAGAGCACATACTACGCCGATGACGAGTCTCTCAAGGCCATGAAGAACCCCCTCTTCTGTCCCAAAGAAGACAGCGACATCAGAAAGCAGATCACTGAGAGAAGCATTACCATGCTCCTCGACATGTGGTGCATGCCCCTCATCGGCCCCAACATGGAAGCCCTTTTCAATCTGCCGTACCCAGTTTATGCCGATGTTCCAACTGCCATCGGAGGAGCTGGCCTGCTTGCGGTGGAATCTGAGACGTTTTACAAATGGAACGAGCATTTGCATGTAAAGGCTCGAATCCTGTCTCCAGACCCCAAGGCCAAGGTCGTGACTCCCGACGTCTACGAGCGACCCAGTGGTATCAAAATGACGGAAGCTCACTTCTTCTACGTCATCAACTCGGTGCACCTGAGTCAGTCGGATTTCGGAATTCTGTTCCCTTGGGCAACTAAGAAGATTTTTGACTCGGAACAGCCAGAGAGGGCACTGCGACTCAACTTGAGGGCCCAGTTGCAGTTCATGAGGAATAACGGTGTACCCGTGGCAAAGACTGCTGCTGTTGACCTGATCGATGGCACGAGCATGGACAAGATTGACGCCGCTGATAGTGACAGCTCAGATGAGGAGGGACTCGAGGACGACAAGGCGATATTTGACCGAGATACGCCTAGTGTCGTTGACCACTGGAAGTGGATCGACATTATCGGCCTTGGGGACGCGGGGGAGAAGGAAAAGGGGAAGAGCGCTTCTCGGCAGGTCGAAGAAGGAGAAGAGAAGATGAAGGGCGAGCTGGAGCCTTCTGAGGGCGCGACGCCACCCGTCGTACGAACCATGAGTGCTACGGCGGCTTGACGGATGTCTCACGTCTAGACTACGACTTGAAAGATGAACGGTGCAACGTTTTACGAACGAAATTACTTGATTAGCGAGCGAAATGTAATAGAACATTATGCCTTTTATAAATGGCCATTTATGATTAGCGAAGAATCTACTTATTAACTAGAGGGGGGTATCGTCCTGGTTTCTCTTTAAACTCCAACGTTGCGCGTTTGTTTCTTGAATAATTAGTGGTACGTAAAAGTCGATGTATTCCGTATGATGTCGAGGGTCGCCCCCGGGGGGGGGGGAGCGTTCAATCCGACGGCGAGGCATGGCTCTCATTCATCCAAAGTCGTCAAACGGCGCCTGCGCCTGGCCTCGCGCATGGGCCCCTCGAGCTCCGTCAGCGCGCGCGCGAGCCCGTCGCCCTCGCGCCAGCCCAGGACGCCGTGGACGAGGTGCTCGCCGCCGGTCCAGGGGCGCATGACGGCGGCGCCGTTGGACCGGAGGGTCCCCGGGCGGGACCACTTCGGCTGGCGGAGGTTCCAGATTAGTCTGTGGAGGAGGTCTTCTTGCGCGCGATGGGTGCTGAGGATTACATCTTGGTTGTAGCCGTCGCCTTCGTTACCGTCGTCATCATCGTCGTCGTGGTAGGCGGCTGTGTGGCACTGCCCCTTATTTGACTGGGCGTGATGGTGATGGCGATGGGGACGGGAGAGCGGCTGGCGGTGGGTGGTGTTGAGGAATGCTTCGAGGGCATTGGCTTCCGGCGCGGAGGGTCGGGGCTCGATGCGTAGTGACCGACGATGGTCGTGGTTGCGGTTGCGGCTTTTGGCGCAGCGCTGGGAGAGGAACCACCACATGTACTGCCTGGCCACGAGGTCAGGATCCACAAACGTCGTGGTGTCCGGGCGCGCCGGCTCCCCCGTGAAGGAGGACGAGGAGTGGGGGTGGGAGTGGGAGGGAGCGTACGGGGAGACGGAGAGCTGCGAGGGGAGGAGGACGGGGCGGGAGGAGAAGTTGGGGCACGAGGTCGGGTGGGAGGGGCAGGGGCACCAGCAGCCGTTGGGGCCGGTGGGCGGAAGGATCTGCACGGTGTAGTAGCGGGTGCTGCTGCTCGGGCTTTCGGGGTTCTGCTTGGCGGCGGCGGCGGCGTACTTGGAGGAGAGGAGGGCGGCGAAGGCGTCGACGAGGTCGTGCAGGAAGGGGTCGGTTTTGGTGGCGGTTTGGAGGTCAGGGGGTGCGGGTGCGGGTGCGGGTGCGGGTGGAGAGGGGGTACGGCTGCCGAGGCAGATTGATATTGGGATGGTATCCATGATGGGAAGTGGAGGGAGGGAAAAGATAGCTCTTGCTTGGGATGATTTGAAGACAGAGAAAGAGAGCGTGTGTGGGTGCGTGGAAGGGACGGGGGCGGGGGAGATAATGGTCTCGAATAGGGTGTGGGCTTGAAGGTTTGCTCCTTTGAGTGTGTGGATTATGATGTGCGTACGAAAGATTAATAAAAGAAGAAGGAATAAATAATAGAGGAGGAACACAAAAGGTAATGACGATAGAATAATGCTTAAAAAAAAGAAAGACACGGGGATAAAAGGTGAGAGACAGAGGATGTAGGTTTTGTGTTTCAGGCTGAGGACAGAGTCAAACCCGAACACCCCCCTCCCCTCCCGGCGACTCTAGCTGAGTGTGAATGCAAGGGGTGATGAACGAATGCATGAGTTAGTGAGTGAGTGAACGGAGAAATAGATGAATAGATACGCCGAACATCGACAGCTGAATGGAATCGAACGGCAGTGTTCTTCTATGCCTTTGCTTTTGCCCCCTTCTCCGCCTGCAAGGGAGTGCTCTCCGTATCAAGAGGTAAGGTTATGATGTGTGCGCGGTGATGGTTGAACACGGAGGGGTCATGTTTCTATATTTTGAGAAAAGGATGCGATTTCGCTTCTGTGTGTGCGTATCTGAGATGAGATTGGGGTGAGGTGGTGTATTGCTATAGCTTTCATAGACGAGGATATCAAACGTATACGAAGACCTACCTACCTATAGGTTCACGACACGTTTCGAAATGCGGATTTTCTTTTTGTCGGATACGAAGCTTGAAGTTTTACAATCCATCTCTGTTCATATGTGCCTGGACCTGTAGCGTTGAAGAGTACGAGCTGTGGGCGGAGAAACGATCTGACGAAAAAAACAAAAACAAAACAAGACCAAGTACTAGATGAACAAACAGCAGGGCGCCGGTGTAGAACGGCGCAAACATCTTCTCACCTCCTCTCCTCTCCCGCAGCGCTCATGAGTAAGCAATCCAACCCGGCAAGACCTGCCCTCGCCTTCACGCCAGAGCCTTTGACCCCTTAACCATGACCAGCCTCCTGGGGCCCCCGTACTTTTCCGGAAACGGCGCCTCGCCGTCGAACCACTTCCACGCGAAGCCGCCCATCAGCCCCGCGGCCCCGAAGTAGGCCCTCATGTCCGCCCTGGTGAAGCCGTGCTTCGAGATGGTGGCCTCGACGGCCTCGGGCGCCGGCATGCCGTGGCTCTCCGCCCCTGCACTCTCCTTGCCGGCATCGCCGTCGCCATCTTCCTCGTCCTCCATCTTCTCCCCCGCGGCCGCAAAGT